>OX411316.1:6825541-8075230 GCA_948150665.1 Conistra vaccinii
AGAAAATAATGTAAAAAAGTAGTTAACCATGTACTGAACGGTGCTTTGATAAAAGTAAGCTCTACTGGAAGTTTAAGCATAATAAAAACTTCACGAGATAAGTGTTATAATTTACAGATTAGCATTTAGATTAACATTTAATCTTAAAAAATATAACAAGCATTTTCTTAGGTACCTACAAAAGATAAACAATGAGACACAAAAATAAATTCGAACATAACAAAAAATTCGTGTATTTACGTAAAGACTGATAACAAGAGAAGTGACAATAAGCTTATTAATTTTCTCTCCCAAAAATCCAATCTTATGTTAGAAGGTACATACATAAGTGGTAGGTTGGGTACTTAATTGCCTACAAAAGATGGAGTTTGATAAAAATGATGGATATGTTTCCCACGAACCATTACGGTTCATACATAGCAGGCCAATTACTTTTTATATAATTATGCACTTATGACTATGATATGTTCTCTCTAAGCTCAATGCGGAGAGATTTGGAATAGGCTGTGCGTATCGTCAAGCTGTTTTCACTTACGGAGAGGGCAGAGAACCAGCGCTTTGCAGTGACCATTAAACAGACGATAGAGGAACTGGTGACAGTCAGGAAATAGAAAAAATTCTATTACTAGCTTTAAGACAAAGCTAATAATAGAATTCCATTTCATGACCCATAAGCACATCAAATAAATATTAAACGCCCTAAATAACTCAGTTACTCAATAAAAACAATGCACAAGAAAGAACAAAAACAAAAGATGCCCGAAATAGTTAACACCACAAACTTCAACGTGTTAAACAGAAACAATACGCTCGAAATATTTATATGAAACGCAATGTTTTATAGTAACTTCATAATAAAAACACTTCCGTACTAAAAACGTTGCGATATCATCACATAAGTTATTTAGTGTGGCTAGCCACGGTACTGAAAAAACCTGCGCATGAGCAACGCATCGTTTTTGTCTTCTTTTTTTTAAATATAGGCTTCATTAAGTAAAGCATGGTCAAGGTGGGCGGGTTGTGAAGTTGGGAAAATATTTGTGGTGAAGTCAGTAATGGCCGTGGAAAATTGAGTGCGATTAATTTTTGGGTTGTTGCGTCCTTGTAGTTTTCGCTAGAGACAAATTGACAATTTATTTTAGAAGGCTTTTAAAGAAAAATGTTGTAAATGTGTTATTATCATATTAACATGTCAGTACTTGACCTTACAATGTATTTATGGTTATCTACCATTCATCTTTATTTTACTTTACGTAATATAGCCATAGAGCAGTGGTGGCCCAGTGGTATCGGCCCCGACTTACGAGTTGTAGGTCGTGGGTTCGAACCCAAGGAGGCGCTTTACTTTGTGTAAATAATTTCATCACCACTGCTCTCAAAAACGGTGAAGGAAAACATCGTGAGGAAACCGGCATGTCTTAGAACCAAAAGAAAAAACCTTAGAAGACATGTGACATCTACCAACCCGCACTGGGCCCGCGTGGTGGATTACGGCCCACACCCTCTCACCGAGAGGAGGCCTGTGTCCCAGCAGTGGGAACATTAATAGGCTGATGATGATGAATATAGTCATTATGTTCCCAAAACCTACTAATACACATTTGATTTTTTTACTAAATTGTAATGAGTAACTGTACGTTTGCACTGGCGAAACATTCACAACAAAAAATTTTAGTATCTCTATTTTGCGTAAATTTTCCATACAATGTTTGACAGAAACTAGAGATTTCAACATGTTTTGTCGTGATGTTTCGCCAGTGCAAACGCACAGTAATGACACCACACTTCCAACGAGTATAATTAAATCAACTACGCACGACCCACACACAGACACTAGTCAATAAAATCTATCCACGATCAATAGTTCTTCATTAAATCCAGCAAAAACTAAACAGGAAATGATTTCGTCTACTTCAGAGCTCCTATACGACTTACAAATTGGTCACAAAACCAGTTAAATGTCTAACAAACATACGTGATCAACGTTCCGCATATTTAGATAATTACACGCTTAACGTAACTGGTCTAATGGGTAAAAAAAATCAATTTGAATATAACCTTAGAGAGAAATGTACGCCCACTATTAAATACGAAATTAAAACAAATAATTTAAACCTACACTACCTTAAGTCGAATGCCCATAAAACGTTCATGATCATTTGTGTTCATGCTCTCCTTTTATATGTATAAAACTTAAGTTATAAATGAACCTGCTAGCCACGGTCCTAAATAATCTAAATCTGTTACCGGCCACGTCGCATCGTTAAGGTTGACAGAGGCAGCAAACGATTTCACGCTGGTCGCAACAATAGCAGAGAAAACAAGCAAAATCAACAGAAAAATTGCAATAGCAGCATTAAGGGACATAAATGCACAATACGTGTCATAGCGAATAAATTGCCTAACACCGCTATCATGGACAGAGACACATCGGGCCAGTGAAGAGTTAACTCCAACTCTTTATCTCAAAACAAAAAATATTCCATTATTAAATTGCATTGCGAACCGTATTTATCAAATCTCAACTTGCGTGGGAGTCATGACGAGGAGACTCTTAAAGAGGTTAAGAGTTTAAACATCTGTGATGGTCGCTCCCTCATCGATAGCGTCATCATTAACATTTAAGACAATAATGCCATTTGCTGTAATGTTTATTTTAAGTCTTTCCATGTCATCAGTTACAAGGCCGCTGTCGAACATAAGTCACGCGTCATCAACGTTAACAGTAATTACCATTGAATGAGCGTATGTTTGCATACGTAGACGATGACTAGAGGCACCCAAAGATCTGACAATGTTACAGTTACCTTGTCTTAGACCTCCGGGACAGAGCCTCAGGTATTATGGAACAATGGGACGACCTCTACACTTATAATTAACTTACGAATATACAAAATTAAATTCTTATAATGCACAGTAATATTCTCACGCGCAACTGCGAACGTTTAACCAAGTTGGCTTAACCTTGAGGTTATTGAAGTTTTAAGTAGGAGAGAAAAAATTAAATAGTGCGGAAAGTCCAGTCCAAAAATAAATTGATTATATGCTTCAGAGTTCTGATATTGGAGATGGCCTTAAAACCAGGATCATCAGAAGTTATATTCTTGTTGTAATTACTGTGGACTCGTTCAAAAGTGATCCGGTTTTCATTGTAGCAAGGTGATCGGCCAGTAATAATGTACAATTGACTGCCCAAAGAGACTTCCGGAAGTTTATCACCTTGTTGGGTAGACCTATACAAGTATCTTCTAGACATGCGTCATCTTAACGTCTCGGTGCAGATATCTCCACTCCTGTGTTATTCATATCAGTAGAAAATTTGAATTACAGCGGGTAATTTGCACGTCCTTTGAAATAAGTAGCAAGTGTGAATCGAGGTATTATTATATAGATAATTTTCAAATCTGATTTAGTTCCCATAGCACGCAACCGCATCAACTATGCAGAGCCTCACTTCTCAGTAGCCTGTTTATTGTTGTGCAACAATGCAATCTTACATCGATCTCAAGATGTATTGCACCTCATTTCACTCAAACCATACTGCAAATTTCTAACTAACCCCATCTAGGCAAGTTAACAGCAATTCAACATCTAATATTGGTTTTGCACAAATCATAGTGAGGCTATGGGAAAGAAACCGCACCGCGAGATTCCCGTGATTTTCCACCACGGATAAGATGCGTTCATAGATTTTCTGCAGTGGTTTCGCGGTCTAGCCACTGTTTATCTGTTAAGGAACTCAAATAAATCTATTGAGTAACGTAGCTAATGTTTTCTGTATGGAAGTCGTGACACTTAAACGTGGGGACTGGTCGCTTTTGCCGATATAGCATCAAAAGTTTAACCTTCGTGTCATGGAAGTACTTGCACATTGTTATTTTGTTCGTGCCTTGCTTTATTTTCATAATTAACCAATATGTATGTATTGTTAATCGTTCAATCTATACTTGGTGGAGTAGCAACTAGTAATCCAATGCTTTTGTACACGATAAGATCTGCATAGCTTACATATTTCTTGTCCAATCAATTCAAACGTACTTCATTGTTCACATCACACATTTGAATTTCGATTTCATAACGAAGGTCGTCATACTTCGTAACTGGATCATACGAATGCAAGCGTTGCCCATAAACCCATTAAATTCACTTTGAATTTGTAACGAGCGCCAATTGAATCATTAAAGGCTTGAACAGACGTAAATCGTGACTGATGTTATGCAAAACTCGAATCAACGACAATAGGAAGCATGCTGATCGAAAGTGATCTGTGAATTACACAGATTTTAGTAGCCCTAATTTGGAGTACGGACGTGGTTACGATATAATTCTACTCGCAGAATTTGGTTCAGTTTCTTTCGAAAGAACCTTCAAGTTTTTCGAGTATTTCGGTTCTGAAATTGTGTCAATCAGGGTTAGAAATTCTGTGATCGAAACAAGTGAGAGGACGCTTTTGAAGAGGAAAATGTCTTATCTTATCACAATCTGAGAAAGAATATACAATTTTACTCAAATTGGAGCTATGGTCAGACGCTCTTGACTCACATCGTATACCACATAGCGAATATAAAATTCTTTTTTGTACATAGACACACGTAATTTTCTCAGCATTTAAAAACAGTCGGTGTATGTACCTCGGCTATTAGCATTCACCTCATTGGCTGAACTAATCTGGATTCTAATCCCGTTGCGACATGGCGTCTACGGTATTTCCAGACACAGGTATATCTTTTAACTTAGATTATGTGCGAAACAAAGGTTTATCGTTTCTACAACATCTTTATCATGTCGGCGCTAGAAATCTATGAAATGCTTTTCTGGCTTTTCAAACAAAAGAACCTCTACTTCCTCATCAAAATTGCTGTAATTGCTTTCTGAAAAAGCTTTTAGATTTCAATTTAACAATAATGTTTAATACCTAGTTAAATTATCGTAATAACGGCTTTTTATAAGTGGTCTAAAACTGTGTAATCATAGTAATGAAAGGGCACAATTAGGAATAACATTTTAATATAATTGCCCAATATGGCGTCTGAGTGGACGCAAGTTATTTCCGCTCGATCATTCATTATGATTTGACGTGTCTGAAGTGTAAACAAACATTTAGTACGTAGACAATCCGACACCACGGAATGATAGATGCAATTGTCACTATTCCCCTTTTGTGCCGCACCGTCGCTCATGCAATAAATTTTATAGGCACTTTAATATTTCGCAACTAAAAGAGCCAATATTCGCATGAATTTGCATTTATTGTTCGAAGATTATGCATTCAACCTTGCGGTGTAATAGTCAAGTTGGTTAATCGTGGACGATTCGTTTATTTTTATGATTAGAGACGAAGGTACGAATAATGGTGAACTGAAGTGGAATGAAGACACCAGACCTTTAACGTCACATTAATAACCGTAGGTTACTCCAAGTCGTGAAGAGGAGTGATTGCCATCCGATCTGAACATCACGAAGTTACATTCGTGTTGTGCAAGCGTCGTCGCTAAATGTTTCCAATTGTTGTGTGTTCAAACTGTTGGATAATCTTTTGGAAACTTGTTATTATACAATATTTCAAACGATTCAATAGAATTTATATTGCTTCATTAATATCGGAGACGAGGATTGGTTGACCTTTGACGAACTAAAACCCAGGTCGGTGATATACGTTTTGTATATTACATTTACAAGGACTATAATTTGCCCATTCATTATCCAATAAAATCTTTAAATAGAATAATAAAAATCAATCGTACCACGCGAACTTTGACTTTTAAGTATGTAAAAAATTACGCATTCTAATGACACTGCTTTCAAATGAATCACTATCGTCATTCTTCTTATTTCTTTCCTCGACACTTTTTAATCAAACCATTCTTTGTCAACAGTTCAAAGACTGATGGACATCAAGAACCGACCTCGCATTCCAATCCCAGATGAAGACCCATACAGCATCGCCAGCTCCAACGCCAACGGTTCAGGATCCAGCGGCAGTTCTGGAGGCTACGGAATCAATGGACACAATGGACACAACGGACATAACGGACACAACGGTATCAATAACAACAATGGACACGGAGTGGTAGCCGCCACCAGGGAACAGCTGATGATGCAAATGGGACAGAGGAGAGGAGAAAAGCCTCCGAAGCTACCACCCAGGGAGAATGGCTATGGGCCTGCTGATATTCCCAAGGTACGTGGATACAAAGTGAGTTATCGATTTTGGTGACCTTTTGCATGCTTTTGCACCTTGCATGTTTAAATTGTCACTTTTGAAGTATCAGAACAGCGAAAGGAAAATACTACTGCAATGCATGACAGACAAAAATACCAAATAATATTGATACACTATAGAAAGCTGTTTTTACATAGGAATCGTAAAAGGCAACTTTGATGTTAACAGCAATAGTCTTTTGTCTGGTAACAACAATATATACCTACTTCGATTAATAATACCTGCGAAGCGTGATAAAGCAATATCCCTTTATGACCGTTTATTGCCGTTTTCTTGTAAGCTATATGTCCAGCAGTGTACTTTTATGGGATATGATGAGCACAACCTATTTAATTAACGCGATGGTAAAATTGAAGTCAATAAACATGTAGCCCATTCTCAGTCACCTATTGCAAAAAACAAAATAAAACGCGAAGTCACTGCAAAAGCCGGTAGCAAGGACACGTGTAGGTAATTCAATTTACAATGGCTTATTTTAAAAGTTTCGCCCTTCGTGAATTAATTTAATAGGATATGATTTACGAGGCCTACAGTTTCATGATTGAATAATAATAAACTTGAACCCTCAAGTTCCATTTCGATATAAAAGGTAAGGTGCGGTTGCGCATCGACAAAGTAATTTCCGAAGTGAAAATTGCATTACGAATTATTTTTTCATTGTTAAGTTTGTGCATCAAGGGTACTTTTGAGATGGCATGGCTATTTTTATTACGATAATTTACATGTAATTTTTATTACTTACATCTCGTCTTATAATAAACATCCTACCGCCTGCGTCTGCGCTGGTGATCTTTGTATATTTTATGTCGTTGATTATTCAGGTTCTTTTGGATATTATTTTGACTTTTATTTCTTTTTAAGAGCAATTTGCACATTTCCGTCGTCTCCGAGTGTTGTCCGTGACAAAATGTTTTAACAATAATTGTCGTAAAAGTCAACATGAGTTTTTAACTTGTTGTTGTTGTTTTAACTTTTCCATAGTATCTTAATATTTTCTATATGCAGAATATACCTACAATTCCGCGCGAAGTAAACCACAGCATCCGTATTAAGTATGTATTTTATTTCCAAAATTCTGATAAGGAATAAGGTAACCAAATTGAAAGCCATTAATCCTTGTTAAACCTTAATGCACATTTGACAAAACTAAAGAATAAAAAGGCGCACAAAGTCAATTCAGTGACAAAGATACGATTTATGCAAATTGAAATGCAAAAATGTCTCCGTATAAATAATGGATGGCGACTGTAATCGGCAAATAAGTCACATGAGAAATATGCCCCATTCCTTAATACGACTTTATCAATCAAGACCAAATCAGGACCTTATGTCAGCTTAAGATCTTACATTCTCAAAAATATTCCAAAATAATTATAATCAAGTGCACGTAAAAGGACAAAAAGTATTTAAATCAACGGCTAAAATCCCCAGTCGTTTTCAAATTCCAATTAGCTTAATCCTTTCTTTCATTAAGTGCTATTAAATATCTGCTATATTTAGAAATATATCGATTTAACAACCTTCCGTATTTGGTTCCTTTACATTAGCTTCATTGTCAATTTCAGCATTTACTTGTTTATTCTGCAAGTCATTTATTTTCCCGTCACCATCAAATTGGCTTTATCTGTAACACAAAAGATCACATTTATCATTTGATTGAGTTTATAATAGATTGCTTAATGGATTCAAATTCGATATAATTCGAATCAAATGGTAATAAAGTAATCGAAATCAGACATCATTGCTTCATGCAGAACCAACAAATTCTTAGAATCATTTGAAGCACCATTTGTTTGTCCAATAAAAAAAAGGTAACCAATATTATTATCATGTAACTCAGACATCAAATAATAATCCAGGGTTGTAAGGTGGCTGTCATGTACTTATCTATTCACGTCAATAATTCTTTCTTCCTCAACAAAACTTATTCATCCATCATTGCGTAAAGCACATTACAAATCATAACAATTGTAAAGATATAAACATCGAGGGAGGTGAAAGTTCAATCCGATTAACGCCTGTCGGTTCCGACTTGTTGTCAGATAATTGTGGACATACGCTATCGCAACTGTGTGGAGTGGACAATGGTGGACCCAGCGGGAAAGATAACGCTGACGTATCTCACATCTCATCGCCTCCCAAGATAAATGATAGCGACTACATAGTACAGTCGCGTCGGCTTTTACTCTTTTATTGGTTTACCTAGTCTTTGCTTCTGACACCATACAAATGAACAATGTCCTTTGTGTGTCTGTTAAGCTTCAGTTTTATGCCTGCTAGGTGTTTATTAAGAAAATATACTGCGTGAACCGATATGTCTTGCCAGGGTGGTTTCCATAACCTTTATTTGATAAGATCCTGTTCCTATGAGTTTTATATATCACTATTCGTTGTTTTTTGTTGCCATCTTTGGTACGTTACAAGGTAAAAGATTGTACGGCGCCCACACGTTCATATTATTGCATCTGATTTTTGCTTCGTGTTTTATGCGTGAATTACTTGCTTTTACATGTTCTTAGACACAAGTTGTGTTGTTAGTGGACATATTACAATGTAATTGCGTTCTGGGTGTTCCTCTAGGGCTCTAGGCGCTATCTGCCTTGGATGTCGCCAGAAACGTTTTAGAATAATCTAATTCAATACGAGTTACGAAGCTGGCGCACTTATACTCTGTATACAAATGTTAATGTTTGAAACGTTTTTGTTTTGCATAATAGTTACACTTATACAAGTAACAAGAATTTGTGCGATACAAGCCTTATTGTATATTTTAATCAATATTATCGTTATTTGTTTCACAGCCTGATTACGATGACATAGAAGGACACGATGGACGCGTGCCAACACAGTTCCCGAGAGGCAAATCAGATAAAGGCAAAGACAACAAGAAATACGGTGAGTGTTATACCATAATAATTCTGTTAAATTAGGCCAAACGAATAAATAGAATCAGACTTATATGTTAGCTTGAGTAATTTCCAAGTTCTGTAAAGATCAATCCAAAATAACCATTGATAATGCAGCAAACGACGAAATCTATCGAGTCACAAACTACGATCCTACTTTTACTTCAGCTCCAAACTATTTCAAGTCCACTAAATCTCTCCATTACACTACATGAGTCTAATTACGTTCAGTAGGTCCGCTCATAACTTACGGGACTTCAATTAACTTTCCCATTCTTGAAACAAAGGGTATCAAGAAAAAAGCAAACAGAAAAATTTCAGCATTAATTGCTTGGACAATATAAATTCTCTGGGTAGTATCACGGTGTTCTGTCTTGCTGAATGGGTAATAACAGTATTTAAAAGGCAGAGGTGCAGGCGCCTATATTGAGAGCGCCCTGTGGATTGCCTGCCGAGTTTGGTCATTACTTTGGTCATAATTCTTCAGTAATGGACAAATAGGTTCAACTGATAGCAGAGTGCGGCTACTTATAGTAGTGATTTTTGCCGACAAATGTTTGTGGGTGTGTGTTACGATTTGGTGTTTTTGCTCTACTGTTGTTTTTATTTTACTTTCTTTATCATTTATCAGTTTAAATGTTAATTCATACTAAAGCAATATTAGATCTAAATTTCTTTGTGTCATCTCTCATCATGTATAACTAAATCTCCAGTTACCAACTTGTCATGAATTTACTAGAAATCGCATAATTTGACTCGACATCACATTCATCAATCCATCACCACAATGCAAGTAAATTTCAAAACTTCCTATTACATTTCACAACGTCCAATCACAAAGATATTATTTACCACTAGTGATATTAGTCAAGCAATCACCGTCCTTTGCGACCACAGCTGTCCATTTGAACACGGTACAGTTGACAATGCAATGGATTTATGAATGCGAGTCGCAATTTATACAGCAACGTTGCAAGTACTTGCAAGTGTGAACCTTTATATCAACATCTCTAGCCGGATCATCATTTATAAACCCATGTCCACGCACATAGTGATTTAAAGCAATATTGATAAAATATGGAATATGGACTTAAGGTTATGGGCACAATGAACTGAAATGAATGATGCTTTTTGATGGGTCTGGGATAAAAACTGATATACAGGGGTTGTTCTTGAAGAGATTGCTGATATGGATGTCAATACATTCTGTACATGTACAATAGCAGACAGTTTGCAAACTGACATGGATAGTTTTTAAGCTATTGCATAGCATAGAAATTCCGTAACAAAAATAACCTAACATAACACCCTTGTTTCTTTAGTTCAGGAACTCGCCTCTAGGTGGCATTGGTTGTATTATAATTGCATAAGTTGATAAAAACAGCTATGCAATAGCTTTACCGCGGCAGTCTCCGAGTGCCACACGTCTTTTTTTTATTTACATCTCTATATTAAGTACTATTTAAATATAATTAATCTATTCAAAATAATAGAAAGTTAATTCATGATGTAAATTCTTAATAGTCATGCTTTTAGTCGCCATAGAAATTGCGCGTCCAAAGTGGAATTTTGTGTTTCTAAGAAGAAACTTTTTGTTCACAAAAAGACAGGCAAGTACCTAGGTAGTGTATCAAGAGCATGGCCATACATCACAGATTACAAGGGGACACTTACTCAAACACCACAAGCACCGTCTTAAAAGGAGTAGATACTATTTAAAATATTAAGAGTTATATCAACCCGACAAAGAGCGAAGTCGCTTTTGAAATATGAGCACAGTTTACGTTTGAATACACTTTAGACAGTTATGCTTAAGGACGTAGACACATGAGTTCGAATTTGGAAGCTTTATGCAAATGAATTTCGCGCAATATCTGATACATAGGTAGGTCCATTCTCCATTCACGGATTCCTGACTGTCAATGTCGAGTCACGTTTGACGCATTCCACATCCGATACGGCTGATCGGATATGACGTTTTTGGATCGCATTCGCACAATATTTTTTTTTAATTTGAGAGCACTTGCTTTCCATTCATAAAAAGAGCTCAGTGCAGAGGTTATAAGCAGACAATACCCCGGTGTCGTAACCACCGGCTGGCATTTCGGCGTATCCTTGATATTTGAATCGTCGGTATTTGGAACGAGCCAGGCGTAGGATGCGGAACATGGAACTGAACGTGCATGCGTTCCGTTTTATAGGCGAATATGTTTGCAGTTTCTAACATAGGAATAGGTGAACGATAACCATGTTATGTAAAGACTCGTTTTCAGGTACTAACGCGTCTATTGGTGCTGGTTTTGGTGTAATGTGATTTCAATATTTTTATTTTATTTTCAGATGATCCGTACTACTGCGGTCTGCGAGCGCGCGTGCCAAACTTCGTGAAGACTAATGGCGCGAAAGTCTTACCGGCGATGACTGAGCGTCTGACTCTGAAGGAGGCTCCAGTTCCCAGCAAACGTTACAGCGTGGCTCACGCCCACCCTGGCCCATTCCCGCCGCATATGGCGCCATTTGCGCACGCTCCCATGCCGCCACAGGCTTTGTGGCACGCTCGTTCTTACGAGAGCGGAATCGGTGCGTACGATCGTCTCCCCAAAAAAGAGAAGCTCATGTTCCAATTCTATCCGAACAGGGACAAACGGCTGCGACCCCTCGTGATCCAGCAGCCGCGCTAGTGTATATACAGACTAACCCCGCACTTTAATTCCACCGCCTCAACGCGGACTCTTCGCTCCAATCTTGGTATTTAAACTTTCTGTTATATTAGATCGCTTCGCTTGGTAGCACAACTCGCCTGTAAGCTTCGTTTCTACACTTTCCACACTTCTGAGTTCATCTCCCATATTCACCAAACATTTTTCTTGACAATCTTGTCAAATCTTGATTCTTCCAAATTGCGAAATTTCCATTTCGAAAGCTTTGCTATCATCCTTAGATGTAATTTGCAAAAGCACTAGGTTCCCAGATTAGGCAGCAGACTTAAAAACTACTTGGAGTTATATTCCCGTGCCGCGTTGTTCCCTGATTTGTGATTGTGAATAAAATTGATGTACGTCGTTTCTTAATTAACACCCCCCGTTGCTTATTCCTAAATGTTTGTAACATCTCCACTAACTCCGCTAAGCTCGACGATCGTAAGTTAGTCAACAATTTAGTTCCCTGGATAGTGCTGAGTAATAAAGGAGGACCTGGCAAACAGACTCTTAAACAAAATTTATTTAAAGATCCTTAATAATATTCAGCAGTCTAAAACGTTGGTGATGATATTAATTGCAGACGGAGAGCAACACTATGATCCATACGCGCTGTACGGTCGCCTGCCCATGCCTGGACGTGGCTTCCCCCCACCCCCCGCCCCACACGCGCGTCACATGTTCATTGGAGAGTGGGACTAGAGTGCGAATCACCTGACACCTGGCAACTTAACCTAGACTTTAGCAAAGGATACTGTCAAATCGAAATAGTGAAGTCACAATATATTTTGGTGTGATTTATTTATATGGATGATTACATCATTTTTTCAAATGAAGAAAAGAATCATGTAACCAAAGATTGAAGTGTATTTTTAACTGATTTTAGGGTGCATGAAGAGCATGAAAATAACAGTCGATGTGACAGTATCTTGTATTAATGTAATCTGTATGTAATGTTGTAAATATTCAAAGATTTGTAAAAATAAAAGAAATTTAAAATTGTGTTTGCATCGATGATACAATTATTTACTCTTTTATGAGGAAAGCAATGGACTATATAAATTGCTTTAAGGGGTGTTTCGAATTATCGAGATTTCTAGTATATATTGTAATGTAATTATATAATCAACCTATATTAAGTGATAGATTTAGCATAATTATAATTTAGTAATCAACTTTACCAACATGTTAGTAATAACGTATTTAACTGAATATTGTAAAAATAAAACTTAGTTTAAATGAATTAAACCTATGAGTTAACTATCACTGCCAATATTTAACGATTTGCGTGTTCAATGTCATCAAAATGTCTTGTCGTTAAAATATTTTCTTTTTTATATTATTTAAGTGGCAATCCTAGTCAAAACAGGGTTGGGAAATTTTAAAACGATTAGGAAGATTGAGATATTTTTGTTATTTTATTTATAGCGATCTCTTCAAGAAGAGTTTTATATCAAAAAGAAGTGCATGGTCTACTTCACACAAGTTACTAGCCGAATCGCATAAGAAAGCTTATTAGTGGGTATTTTTCTTAACTTCACGCCTGTAATCCCGTAAGGGTTAGGCAGAGGTGTACCTATAGTAATTTCGCATTTCGCGTTTTTCTTTTTGGCAATAAAACGCAATATTTATTTTTAATTTAAAAACAAATACATCATGATAATGGGACCTAACTATTACCTTTCGAAACATCATGTTTTGTTAATATTTGTTATTCGTGTGTAAATTTCATATTATTGAATTCTAATTAATTATTATATTAAAATAGGAATTCAATTTTAGATTTAATAAATACTTTTGTAAATACATCTCTTCTTTTATATTGTTTTAAGTTCTATATCCGTGTATTTTCTGATATATTTCTCCAATACTCAATTATCATAATAATTATGATCTAGTAACGTACAACTACGTTGACAATTTAAATGTAATTTATTGTCACAACTACTTTTAAGATTTTAATATTTTTGTATATTTAGATACTTTTTGTATTCGTAGCACATTTAGTGTTATTATAATTTTATCCGATATAAAGTAACTTTAAAATAATATCCCCAAAAGAGCTATGTTGTGTACAAAACATAGCTCTTTTCATCGGATCTTATTTTAACCATTTCTAAAACTGATATGTAGCTACAAAAATTCGGAGGTGCTACACAGGTTACCATAAAATATTGTATCTTATGCATTATTGTAGATAATTATAATGATACTTTTTAGTTGAGAATTTACACGTCAAAAATATGAGTATTTTTCGAAATCAAAGATGATGATATAGGAAAAGAAATAGCGATTAGTAAAATAAATGTATTAAAAAGTGTTATAGTCTATTGTGAAGATGTACATTATTATAAAGATGACCAAGAATTTACAGACAGTTTCAATTAGATAAGTACAGCATTTCTTATTGATACACCGGACGGTGTTTTGTTAGTAGAGACGATTAACACTGGCACGATGTAAAATACTGCTGCTATTACGAATTTAAGTAATATAACATCAACATCCACTTGTATTGTGTAGCATTGGGTGTTGGTTATCAAGTAACCTATCATAAGGAAGACCGTTTATGAGTAAATATACAATTATTTTAATAATACCTTCGTTTCATTGGACAATTTCACCAGTTTTATAATGATCCACTTCAAGGACAGCATATAAAAATAAAAAAAAATACATTCTACAATATTCATACATCTATAATGAGAGGAACTATACTAAAAGCCTGAACATTATTTGAATGCCATCAGAATACCTACTTGAAAATACAATCGTGTCATACATCGTTTGAATTTTCTAAGGCTTTTTATATTTACCAGCACCAATCCATTTCTTAATCAAATACTTAATGTACTTTCTAGCTTCTTTCAATTCCTCAGGATCTTTAGATCTATCCGAAAACAAATCCCTGCAGTGAGACGATAAAGCTATAATTTTAGCTGGTGCATCATACGAAACGTCTTCTAAAACTCCAAGTCTGTGATATGGATCCAAATCACCATTTACAAAAACTACATTCGTAACATTAGGTTTCAAACCACCATACATGTCATTAGTACGTTCAATACCTTCATCAATTCTTCTTTCATCAAACTCTTCGCCATAAGATTTAGTACACAAACTGTAAAATAACTCCACTCGAATATTATTGGTGAACGGCTGCTTGTCTGAAGAGCTACTTGGAAAGTAACTAAATTCTGTACAAGTTTGATAAGTCCAAGACGTAACCCAGTCAATATCTCTCATGGCTTCAACCATTCCATCGAAATCATAGTCAAAGCAACGGTTTTTCTTGCTCCATAAATCAGTATCATCATCTTTCGAAGAATTTACGTGTAAAGTTTTAATGACGTCGTCACAAAAATTCTTAATACTCTGAGGGCTACCATATTGAGCTTCGTACATAAATTCAGAAGTTTTGTCTAAGAAGAATAACTGCATATTTTCTGATTTATTCATATCTGTAAAACTACAAATCTCTTCCTCTTCCTTAAGCTGGGCAATACCATCACTAGTTTTAAATAACTTATCATATCTGTTAAATATTTCAGTTATTTTATCATAACATCCTGGCGTTCCATGTTGTTCGAAGTCATCAGCAACATTTTCTAAATATTCGTAGAAATCTTTCTTTGCTAGAACTGGTGCACTGCTAGCGACAGCAGCATCGACTAGGTCAGGATACAGGAGTCTTATCCAAGCTGCTAAGTTTCCGGCGTAAGAGCCTCCTACTACAACCACTTTAGATTCGTTGTATTTTGGCGTCATTTTAATTTCTTCAAGCAGTTTTGCTACATCTGCAAGAGCTTGTCTAGAACTCAGATAAGATAAGTTTTCCGTGCTCAATTTCTCGAAAGGCTTGCTTTTCCCATAATACCTATGCTCGGATAAATACATAGCACCTTTGGTTTCTTTTGCCAAATCGTACAGTATTCCAGTTTGAAGAAATACTTCACTGGCTGCACCTTCTCCGTTGATAAACAAGTATATTGGTCCTTTTGTCTTCCAGAAGTCAAGTCTTTCGAAATACCTCATCCTCCACGTTCTGGTCTCGGTTTCATTGAAATGGTCTAACGGTTGTTCGATCCACATTTTAGTAATTGGTGATGCGTCTAGCAATCCCACTGAAGAGGTTATTTCTTTCAAGAAGAATCTGTATCCATTTCCGAGGCCGGATATTCCAAATGCGTTTGAGAAATAAAAACACGAAGATAGTACAATATTTAGTTCGGCTAAATACATTGTAGTGAGGTCGCAGTTGCCTGCAGCCACAATGTGCAATGATTACTGGCTTTAGTGCAATCGTCGACAATGTATGCTATTTGGAACGAGCGTAATGCATATTTTGTATATCAGTGAGACGAGCTAGACTCACATGCGGGTGCTAAATTCAAACTGATGTTTGTGTCCCTCCCGTATAACGAACTCTTATCTGGCCGAGTGGTTATGGCCTTGCCTCTCATGCACGAGGTTGTGGTTTCAAATCCTAGCATCAATGTAACTATTTCAATTCATAACATGAAGTACATAAGATAAACTGTAAAAAGTTGATAATATGTACCTACTTTATTTCGGACCTCACTGACATCGGTAAAGGAAAACATCAGGACGTGACATCTCCAACCCATCTTGCCTATGCCCTGCAGTGGGACAATAATAGGCAGGCAGGTATTAGTATCTGATTATGACCAAAGGGTCGCCCCCCATTACTTCATCTTCTTCTTCGTCGTTCCCTCAATGCTGAGTATCGTGATCACATACGACGCGTCTCCAAGCTATGCGGTCTTCTGCAGTGTGCACCGCTTGGTAAATCCTGCCTCCAACAGCCCTCTTGATCCCGTTGACCATCTCACCGGGGTGCTCTGCCTTGAGCGCGTATTCCTCCCACCCGGCCTAGTAACATAAGCCTTTCCAGACCATGTTTAGGTGAACGCATAATATGTCTGAAAAAGATGAGGACACGCTCCAGGCATATTGTAGATAGCCGCTTGGTGATGTTGAGTTCCTCCAGTATGGATTCATTCGTTCTCATGGCGGTGGTATTATGGCCCTATTACATGGGAAATGTGGGTGAACTAGGTATAGGTACACCTCTGCCCAACCCTTCGGGGAATACAGGCGTGATTTTATGTTTGTGTAGTGTCTGTCAACTGCAGGTAAGGTGTCGACGTCATTGGTAAGGATAAAAACGAAATATTTTCAGTTATTCACAATAGGTAGGTACGACTACTAGTAGTAGAAAGTTCTAATACTTTGTCAAGAAATCGCCGTTCTACGGTAATCTATCCCACAAATTGAAGTAATTATAAATTACTTGGGTCAAAGTAAATGCGTGGACTGAAGATTAAATGTAATGGAATCCTTTCCAATATATTCACTCTTCATTGCAGTCCGTACTAAAAAGTAGCGTAAGTTTAGTAGGTATCTACTCAAATAGGCATAGGGGGCACAGGTAACCGTGTAACATTTGTTGATAGTTTGCACAAAAATGTGCACAAAAAAGCAAAACTAACATAAATGTATAATTACTCCATGGAAGTACCTAACACTGGCTGGCACACAATCTAAAATGGATGAAACCGGCCCTACGCCCTCGCCTCGTAACCATGACAACGCATCAACAACAAATCTAATGCGCCGGTCGACAATTTGAGACACTTGACCCGGTTTTTATGTGAAAAAATAATTAATTACTTGGTATTGTTATGGATTTTTCTGAGGGTAGCGCGGGGAGTAAGAAGTCAGACGCCCCTCGACCTGTTTCCAGACGAGGTTATCGAGAGTACACAAATTCTGGCTCAGCTGTGTCTAGGTAAGTCCTAGGGCTACGTAGCTTGTATTTTAGATAGATCTTGCTTTTTATTTTGCCATAGTTCGTTTAGGCTGTTACGTGAGATGTAAAGTGCGATTTTATAGCCAATTAATTATTACATGGAGTGCTAAAATGTGTGTACCTACAGTTCTCTCGAATGTTAAAAAAATATGTGTATTAAAATTATGATTTAACTTAGTTACCGTTTTACATTTGGCAGGGCCATAAATTCTTGCCGTTTTCAATAGGTAGGTACAAGTTTCAAAAGTTTATGAAGGCATCGAACTCTTCACGTTATGGTTTCCTATATGCCAATAATTAACCGCGCATTCGTAATTAGGATAGATAGCATAGAGACAGCGGCAGGATGAGCTGGACTCTGTCGCAGTTATTATTGATAGAGTCCAGCTCATCCTGCCGCTGTCTCTTGCCTTTAGTAGCTTAGGGAAGAGACAGAGGCTCTGTTTCTTTTTAAAGCTTAATTTTAAAAAAGCAAATGACGTCTCCATGTGGCACTACGAACTAATAATAATTGTAATTAGAGACAGCCAATTACCAACAGAGACATAAAATGCTTCTACTTCGTCTATTCCACATAATAAAATGATAATTATATCGACTTACCAAGTCCTAATTTCAGAAGTAGCACGATGAGGCCGACTTCAGCATATCGAGGAAGTACAGCGTCTCGGCTGTCAACTGCTGGGTTTGGACCAGCGCCGCCGACAGCCAGCCGGCAGCCCACTGCTATGACTGGGTTTTCTATGGTATGATGACCTTATACATATACCTATATCTGTGAGCACAAACTTAAATTTAGAAAGACATGCTAAAAGATGTAATAGACAAGTCAGTCCCATGATTGTTTTCTAGCGAGTTATAGAGAGTCAGCCTGGCATAAGACAAGTTATACCTACATACTATAAAAGAGTTTGAGCAATTATCCTCCTACACGTCAGTGTTCGACGACATTGTTATGATGATAAGGCAAAAAAGATACTAAAATTGAACTATATATGGCTGAGATTGATTGGGCACGAAATATAAAATCAAATAAATCTATCTATCTACATGCATTTTTTCCAGATCGACAGACCAATAACTCAGCAAGGCATATCAGGCCTTCGCACAGGCACCGCCCGAGGTTTCCGTACTCGTCAGCTCCAAGACAAGCGGTATTGGGAAGAGCTGATGCAAGTAAAAGTCAGGGAGATGAAGGCAGAAATATCCAGGCTGAGTGAGCAGGCAGATGCGGGAGAACGAGAGAGATCTGCTAAGAAACATTACGAGAAGAGGGTCAGGGAGTTGGCGTTGGAGCTGACTGGTGAGTAACGCATAACATTATATCACATAAGTGTTCCCTCAAGGTGTAAGAAAATATGTATACGGAATTACGGATATACAATGCCCATATTTCGGCAATTACGTTTGAGTCCCATGTAGGTACTATGGACGAGTCAACCGGACTACTGATAAATTCCTTATGGAAAAATCCAATATCAATGCCTTACTTGGGGATAGACCATTGGCGGATACCTCAACTTCCAGCAACTTCAGCATTGTCCGAGAGAGTCTAATCTATTCCAGGCGGGGTGCTAAAATTTTCGAGCTCGCTTCGCTCGCTCCTGCATCCTACATTCTCTTAATTATCTAAATTTTCTACATACATCTGATAAGTCGATAAATTTACTTCTATTTCTGTATGAATGGTCAAAGATAAAGAAAACCTAACGTATTCGAAGCGGCATGCAATAAAGGGGTTTGAAGATTTTGGCCCTAAAATCAGCCACCATTTTGATTTTTTTTCAAAATCGAGGTGCACAATAAATGTCATATATTTGGATAGGGGACACTTTTACAAACATCAAACTTGAAATAACATAGCATATAAAGCGTCACGTTTCTGAGAATCTTCAAAGATAAAAGTAAGATTTGTTATAACGTATTCATTTATTTATGTTGTAGTTACTTCATGTTGATTAAGTTATTTACACATGAATTAATTGACTACACCTAGTGGATAAAATATAAGATTTTTTAATCATATTCGGTATAAATAATATCATCGAAGAAGCAGGGGCAGAGGCAGCGGGAGGCTGAATAGGATTTTCTTGATGTCGCGCCCATGCCATGCACCATATAATACATATACCGTGTAACACACGGCCTCATTCGGGGGGGGTATACATATATTTTTGTCTCTTTCGCTCTTAACTAAAATATTACCTATACATGATGCAATTATGTTTTCATAGTTCAATCTTCTTCTTAGCGAAGAATATACAATATACTTACCTGAAGGGAAAAAAAACAAAAAAATCCTTGTTTCAGGGTTCAATTTTCGACTTATATTTTAGTGAATAACTCCGAAACGTGACGCTTTAGGATATTATGTTACATGACATTTTTTGTTTGTATAAGTGTCCTCTATCTAAAATATAACTTTCGATTATCACCGCTATTCTGAAAAAAAATCAAAATGGCGGTCTCACGTTAGGGCCACCCTCCATACAAAAATCTTCAAACCCCTTTCGCACACACATCGCTCACTACATTATATTCTCCTAAAGTGACCTTCCCTATTTTGGACATGATTGCAAAGTGGCGGGAAGACAGAAACAGGACTTTATTTATTGAAATTGATAATAATTTGATGCTCTTCTTCAATTTGAATTAGGTATATATCTGAGATGGTAGCATCATTTTATTTCCCCCCCCCCCCTGAAATGAATTCCTGGCTACGGCCCTGAGGTGTAAAGATACAACAAGCATGCACATACTTAGAATCACTAACAAGTAACCCTCCTCGTAAACCGTCCACCCCTGGGATAGACCTATTAGCATTTACGCTTCAAATACAGAACAAAAAACTTATATTCAATTTAGCCCATTGTTGTATCTTTCTAGATTTACAAGGCCGCTTAGCAGATTATAACACAGCAATTCGTATAGCCAATGGAGAAGCTAACAAGCAGTCAGTAGAAGAACAGACAAAGGACTTGGAAGCTAGCAATAAGAAGATGCAGGAAGAAGTGGAACAGGTCTTCATGGAGAAACAGAGGAAAGAGAACCAGCTGAGGCAGTTGAGAGAGCAGATGGATAAAGTGATTATTCTTCACTGAATATTTTTCTCTAATTGCCGAGTTAGAACATTTGCCGAGTGTTTGTTTTAATTTACGTTATCAAAATAAGAACCTATATTTTAATACAAGCAACTTATAATATTTCATAATTAGGTACAATTAGAACCTATGCTTGATAATACTGATACAAAAATAATTTCAGGAACAATCAACGATTACAAAACTACTAGCAGAAATGACGCAAGAGCAGAAAGATGAGTACAATGAACTAGAGTCAACTGCTGCTGCGCTCAGAGAAGAGGTTGATCAAGCCAGGACACAGATCGATCATCTCAATAAAGAAAAAGATGAGTTCAGTAAAGAAATATCTGGTTCTCAGGTAAGAATTATTGATTCTAGAATTAGAAATGTTTTGTTGTCGATGTAAAGATAAGATATTTAATTGATTCAGATGGACCTTGCGGAAATCCATTAGAAAATACAATAGACGTAGATATAAATAGTAACCTAATCCGCTTAACTGTTGCTAAAGAGGAATAAAAAACCCTATATGAAATTGACACGTGTTTCACCTCTCAAAGAGGCATCCTCAGGATGACGATACAATTGTTACGAACCCGAACACGGCGTGATGCCACGCCGAGCGCCCGGCGCAGAGCAACACGCCGTGTTCGGGTTTTAAATATATCTACGTCTACAGTTTTATTTTTTATGAAAAGATAAACGGGTTGCCTACAGATGACGGAAAATGAAAGATTTTTTTATATTTACGATCCAACGATATATTTCTTATTTTCATCTACCATTAACCAAGTTCTAATTCTCGTTCTTATAGATAAAGGTGCATCTACTAGAACTACATCGTCGATTAGTGGCCGTTGAAGAAAAACGAGACAATATGAAGAATGAAATGAACAACCGTTTAGACCCGCAAGAAGAAAGGGAGAAACTGTTACTCCAGGTATCATAAGTTCCGACATCAGTACATTATTTATGGTATTTTCTTCTTCTGATGGTATTTTAACTAGACCCAAGCGCAGATTTTGAAAAGGTATAGGTACATAAAGACATGCATTTTATTATCAGGTTCGTGAAGACAATGCAGCAATTGCTTCATTGGATAGTAACGCAGCTAATTTGAAGGAACAAATAAAGAAAGTGCAGGAGCTTATTGAACAAGCTGAGCAGGTAACAATCTACGTGTTGAAATATAATCATTTCATTTATTTTGAAGTTTGCAAATCCAAATCCAATCCGTCACATTACAAAATGCTAATGCAATGCCTCGCTTGCTACTTTCAGGATCTTGAAGAAGGCAACTCAGACCGCCATCAAAAATACCGTGAACTAAAGAAAAGAGAAGAAACAATGGATACCTTCATGGCTACTTACGAAGAAAATCTCAAAAAAGAACAAGAAAAGATTGACCAGTTAGAAAGAGACATAGTATTCTCCTTAGAGCATAGCAGTTCTAACATAGACCTGGATTTGAGTGAGATAGACTCGTTGAAGCAGAAAGAAGGATACACTTCTCAGTATGATGATAGCAAGAAGTCTGCTGATATTTTGATGAAGGATTACGAGAGGTTCCAGGGCAATTTGAAAAAGGTAAGAAGAAATAACTGACAATGCAAATCATTTTGAAAACAATATCTAAATAAAAAACTTATATTATAAAGAGAAAATATTAGATTTTTTGTATGATTGCTTGTTTGATTGTAACGCTCTTACGCTAAAACGGCTGAACGGATTTGGATGAAATTTGGCGCATGGGTAGTCCATGACTTGGATTAGGACACAGGGTACTTTTTATCCCAATATTCTCACGGTGTCGAGACTTATGCGGGTGAAACCGCGGGGTGCAGCTAGTACCTAAATATAGAAAGTCATGTAAAAATAAAAGTTTCTTTTAATCGACTAGCTATGCTGATAATCAATTGAATGTTGACAGGCAGAAGGGACAAGAGAGCGTCTAGCTACAGAGCTTCAAACATTGCCAGAGAAGACTAAAGTGATGAAAGAAGAACTGGTGACATTGTCGGATCTGGAGAAACTTCGAGATGACGGTATATCTTTTTATAACAGAGATAACTGAATCGATTGAAAAATAATTAGTTTAGGCAATCATGAATGACCTATTATTAAACTAATTGGAATGTCTTGTTGATTTAAGAATATTAAATAACATTATTATCTAATTACCCATTTAAACTCCTCTGTATCAGGTGAAGAGCAGAAGAAGGCTTTGGAGACAGAACTGAAACAACTCAGAGAGAAATTGGCACCTACAGAAGGTGCAGTGGTTGAAGCCACGAATAAGTTGAAGAAATTACAGGTATGGATGGAAAAAATTATGCTTGCTACATTACATGAATGATTGTCCAGTTGCAAAACATGTCAACAGAAGGTAATACATAACGTGCAAAACAAATAGTGATATATTGTATTTTTTCTGCTTCAGTATTTTAATACCTATTGTATTCTTACCAAAACACAATAACCTACGCAAAATAAAAATAGTTTCAAGGAAAAAAAAAATGTATGGTCTTAATATAAATCTTGTACTTACCAATTTCAATCACTTAAACTTCACAACTTGAACACTTACAATACTCAGATTCGAGTTTATTTCACGGCTTTTACAATAAAAAGGCGCACACACAATAACACCACTTATCTGTCAGATAAATTAACAGGAATTTATCAGGAGCTGTTGAAACTTGTCATCATCATAGCCTTTTCCCAACTATGTTGGAGTCGTCTTCTAGACAAACCGGAGACAGCTGAATGTTGAAAAAGTACACTTATATGTTTTTTTTGTCTTTCAGGCCGGTCTCGATGGAAACGAAATGTACGCGAAACTTAACGCTTTGGAAGACCAATTAGCTCAGCTGGAGAATAGAAAGACTGTTCTACAAGAAGACATAGCTTCTATAACATTGAAGGCAGATTATGAGCCACTGAAGAAGCAGGCAATTGAAGAGTTGGCCACGTTGAATAAGAAGATCATTGAGGATTTAAACAGTGTTAAAGCTTATTAATAAGTTTACGTTTGTGAAGGAGAAATATAATTTTATGATATACAACTATGAGAGAATGCATTATTATTGAAAATGTATTAAAAAAACTAGTTGCGCCCCGCGGTTTCACCCGCTTAAGTCTTGATCCCGTGGGAATATCGAGATAAAAAGTATCCCGTGTCCTAACCTAGGTCATTGTCTATCCATGTGCCAATTTCATCCAAATCTGTTCAGCCGTTTTAGCGTCAAAGTATAACAAACAAACAAACAAACTCACTTTCGCTTATATAATGTTCATATTCGAGTAAGCGAATATGAACAAGCTTTTCATACGAATATGAACCTTATTTCCGCCTATTTACTAGCCAAGTCAAAGTGTGAATCTCTCAGTATGTATATTTATTATTTTGGACATTTGGCTATTATGTTTAAATATCACAAAAGCATGGACACGCAATGGTTCAGATGCCGCAAGTCGGCCGTAAACTTGATAATTTTTATTTCAATTTTCGGAAGGCAGATTTCTGACGGTAAAGAAAAAAACTATGCATACATCTGTAAACAGGCGTTGCAATAAAACCAACTCTAGCCAAGGAAAAATAATGCTAATAAAATAAATTATAGACAGTAAATTAATAAAATCCTATCAGTTTATTACTTCAATAATTTAATATCACAGTTGAATTCAATCAAATATTGTAGAATATAAACTAGACAATTTACTTACTAACTAAAAATGTTACAACATGTCGGAAAATATTTACACACTACTAGTGCGGCTCAGGCGAAAGGCGACTTTACATAGACGCGATAGAGTTCAAATTGACATTATACTCAATAATGACAGCGCTGAATTCGCACAAAAAACCGACAACGATACATTTAATTGGTACTTATAAGTTCTTTGTCTACTCATACCAATACCAGCAGGATAATGTTGTTACCGAGAGAAGGTACAAAAGTTTTGGAGCTTTCTCATAGAACAGTATGGGAGAAACAAAATGCCTACGCCTGCGAAAGGTTTATCAGTAATACTATTTATACATAAATATGAGGGTACTCAAATAAGGTGTATCTATTCATACACGTAATCTCTTAAGACCCGTCATCGTACTCATCATTATGAACAAGTTTTACTATGGGACCAACAAAGAAATCGCGAAAAAAAAATCTGCTGTTCCCTACATTTATATTCGCATATCTCGTCAAAATGTAGGGAACAGCTGATTTTTTTCATGGAATATCAGTACATATCATGTTAGTCATGTTTTCCGGAACACGAAAACATGTTGCTGAAACAGTGGTGTGCAACTTTGATACCCAATAAATACGGGCGTTAGAAATATCGAAACATCGTCGAGGAACATACATAACTAAGTTTTAAAACTATTTAGTAGACCTTGACGACACTACTGTAACGTCATAATCTGATAATTCTCTATTACAAGTGAAATGTGAGTGTATTACAATAACCGGTCATAAATATGACACTTACGCCGCGCTCACTTTGAACGCGAATTTAAATCGTACGTTAATGAATCATCGTGGTCGTACGAATTGAGTGCACACACTGAATACGTTTTCTACGTCAAATAGGTGCTGGTGATAAAAGACATAAATTCGGTGAACTTCACGAATTTCAAAGTGATGACTTGAATCACTCTGATCCCACAAACATGTATGTTCGTAAACCAAGTTAATAAACTCTTCTACACCCATTTTGAATATTCAACGCACGAAAGTGTTTTAAAATCTAAACAAGTTCGGATTGTTTTCGGAGGTCGGAACTATACGAACGTATACTAACTCGCACTCATTCTGCGCGCTCCCTTAGTACTTGGAAGGTCGGGATCGTTCGTGCGTGTTCGTATGAGTTCGCACGAGTAAAATTCGTACCAAAACGCGTTCAAAGTGAGCGCGGCCTTACGAGCTTTAGAAATAGACTGTCACACAGTGTAAGTGACAGAGATGACGCTATACAGGTTCAAATTAAATTATTTAGCGAAACTCCGCAGAAATGATGGTTATGGAATAATACCAGCTTATTATTGCCCCACTGCAGGGCAAAGCTCATACAGAGAAGGCACGACATAACTTCACAAAAATTAAACTGCGTTCAAGAGCTGTCAGTGTCAATAGTCTACAACGATTATGACACTGACAGCTCTTGAACGCGGTTTAGATATGCCGATCGCGTTCAGTTTCATTGGTGAAATCCGCCCTGAACATGATAAAAAAAAAATTGCTATCTAATTTTTTAATTTGACCCTGTATAATGCCTTTAATAAATAATATAACCTTTATTTAACTCAATGTGACATATTTACGACCATTTAGTGTCTGTCTTATTTATAGTTTATCTTTCTTCGTAGCTTTCCTATCAAGTAACATGTTTAGTCCCGGTGGCACATCTCTATTATTCGACTTGATCATAGATATTATGTTCTTGACGAATTTCTGTGAGGGCGACACATCGAGTTCTTGCATTCTTGCCCAGAGTGCTAAGGCTTCGTTGCAGTTGTCGTCGCGTTCTGGAAAACAAAGGATTACGTGATGAATTTAAGACTAGTGGTCGCTCAGTGGTTGAAATACGTTCATAATTTTTTAAGTTTAATATGATTGTTTAGGATATTTTATACAAATTCTAGATATAGTACATACTAATTCCATGCTGCCATGTCATTATTCTAAGGTATGCCATTTTTAACCATAAACAAAAGAGTGTGTGTGTCAAACGCGTGATAGTGTGTGTGTGTGTGATGTTATTTTTAATCATTTATTTCAAATGCATATTATATAAAAATATTAGCTTTATTATCCGGTATGTATGTATGTTCAGCTGTTCCCTCATAACTTCTAAAATACTCATGATAATTTGACAAATGCGGTATCGTTGGAAGCGTCTTGATCGTCCGCTGGTTATAGACAGATGACTTAAAAATCCGCATTCACACGTAATCAGTTCGATTTATGCCCAACACGTGTGACTCCGGATTTTTTATTTGCCTGTCTGTGGTGTCTTGTTCATACTTTTTCGATTACTTTTTTGTCGTTGTAACTTTTATTTTTTCTCATTCGGAATAAGGTTCGAAATACAAAAACTGGCTGAAAAGTTTACGCTCGGACCAAAGTTAGAACTCGTTTTGTATTGAGAAGGTTTAACATTTTCTCGTAAACGAGAAAAATAACAAGACAGGTACTCACGTAAAACATCCAAGATCATATCATAAATTTCGAGCGTATCAATAAATCTTAGATCCCTCGCGCACTCAGCAATAGCTTCAAGCGCATGAATTTTCTTCTCGTCGGCGAATCGTTCACAGCGACGCAAGATGGCGTCCGGGTGGACCTTCACTGCGGGGTCTAGGAACATTTTGCGGAGAGTCTTCTTGTAACCCACCTCGGCTAGGGCTGCTATTACAGTTAGCTGTTGAGGAAAGGCATTTAAAAGTTCATCGGGGTTGTCATCAGTTCGTCAGGGGCTGTCTCGACTGCTATGTTACCATTTGAAAATGTAACATGGAACGCCTTTATTGCCAAAAAAAATATACATTTCACCAGCTATCATTACGCAACACATTTTCGTAAACGATTCCGACTAATTTGTTTCGATTTGACAGTTCAACAAAATTCATTGCGTTATTTACGTTGCAGAGCAGATTATTTTTTTCGAACTTATGAAGCAATGGAGCAATCTGTTTCAAAACTATTCAAATTCTGATTGATCGTGTATTACGTAATTAGGGTACAGTTCTATGTTCATAAAATAGGGGGGAGTCTATACATTGCTAAGATAATGCACAGTTAGGCCACAAATCCAGACTCCGGGCTGATAGTGAGAAATGTCTAATGAAAAAGTCTAATAATACTGTCCGATCTCGGTTTCTCGTTTCAACATCGCATTTGCGACCACTAGACCAACCGACGAGGCACATCATTTTGAGGCTAGCGCACCGCGCCGCAACGCAAAGCAAATCTTCCTATGGCCTACGCCACACTTGACGGAAATTCCGTCGCGAATCTTCCGAGTCGGAACGCCAATACGTGCATATAAATAACTAATAACAGGCACACTACGCGGAACATCGATCGCTCCGTCGCGGACCGTTCGGCTTCTGCGTCTGTTCCGTCCTCCGCGCACCGATCGTTCGTCGTCGGAATTTCCGTCAAGTGTGGCGTAGGCCAATGGGTTTGAATATTCTTCTATCGATTTCTACCTCCAAATAACTCTGCAACGTGACACTTTAGGGCTCCATACCCCTGGACATGTTTTGTTTGTGTAAGTGTTCTCTACCCATTTATGCCAGTTACATCATGCGCCGCAACTTTTAAAAATAATCAAAATAACGTTGAGGTGACATTCCCACTTAGAATCTATGCCCTTTTTATACAAGGTGGAGACGACATTACGACAATAAATTAAACTGCGTATATCTAATGACGTTCTTAGTCTGCATACGAAAATTCAATCAAATATATCCAATAGTTTACTCAAAGACAGACTAGCTAGTCAAAGATTGGCAAAACCAATAGTCGGCCCATCACTACTATTGAGTTTGTTTGAAAAAATCACTTTTTTAATTTCGATGCAAAGATTTATTTGATGGTTCCAAAATACTTTTATGCATTAGTATTGCCAGTTTTTTAATTTATTGTTGTCTCCATTGTAGGGGACGTAATGAAGAAACCAAGAGTAAGGATTGATTTGAAACTGTCGCGGACGAAGAGTTTGTACGTGCGCGCTGCTTTGATCACATCGACGACTACTTGCGGATTGGCTAGCGCCGCGCGCCCGCGCTCCCCTGCCCCGCGCCCACATTCTTCAGCCCCCCGCACCCTTACAAGCTCCTCGAACGTACATTATACGTTTATTAATAAAGGGGTACAAATATATATAAAAAATAACATTCAAATATAAAATAGGTAGCCATATAGGTTTGCACGGTTAACATCCATATTGTATACCATCGCACACTGCAGACGCACGGAGGTTTTGCTACACAATGCAATGTCTTTAGTTACAGCCCGATTCAAACTTAATGGCGGCTCGGAACATGAGGCGAGTCGCTGCGCAGTAACGAATTCATGGGTCAGCGGGGTGAGGGGTGAGGTATTGCGCAGCGAATAACTAACTTTCGAGCCGCCGTTAAGTTTGAATCGAACTATACAGGCAGGATGAAATAGACTTTCCATAGAAATCCACATTTATTTATTATATCTTTTGCTGTGCCCGACAGGGTCCACGATTGTTACCTACCAAATAAATGTTTACCACCTAAGCCTACATTGTGGAATGCAATAAAGAATTGAGTATTGAGTATTGACTCAGACATTTACCTGAACATCTCCGGGTCCATGCACCTTCTTATCAATATTAAGAACGATTTGCACCAGTTTGTTCAACCTCTCGTTACCCCCGATCTTCTCATTGGTCAAAAAGTTCTCCTCAGTCTGCCCGTCACTCATTGTAGTAAAGATCTTACACATCAACTCGTGTTTCAAAGGAGTCTTGTTGTATTTGTTGGCTAGACTCACGAATTCGTTGACTGCTTCATGTATGTTGTCGCTGTAAGGTGATAATTTATTCAAGGCAATGGCACGTAAAATTTTATCGGAGAGGCAACCGGATGGCGAGTGGTAATCTGGGTCTTGAAGTGATACCGAACCCCGCCCCGTACCGTCCGAATGGATTTGCCCCCCCCATAAAAAGCATATAAATTATTGGAGG
Source organism: Conistra vaccinii (assembly GCA_948150665.1). Lineage (NCBI taxonomy): Eukaryota > Metazoa > Arthropoda > Insecta > Lepidoptera > Noctuidae > Conistra > Conistra vaccinii. The sequence goes on from OX411316.1 coordinate 6,855,013, forward strand.
CAACCGCATGAAAATGCGGTAGCTTTGAAGTTTATACCCTATTTATATCGTTTTTTTTTTCCATTCGAAACACGCGTGCCCTTTTCGCAACCACGAATTAAAAATAAAATAAAAAAAGTTATATTGCAACCGCTTCAAAATTGGTGAGCTTATTTATTGGTACCACTTTATGTTGTAAAAAAAATGCCATCCGATCCTGCTGGGCAGTTTCTGAAAAACAACCCTTTAAACTCGCTAAAATTTTACGTGCCATTGTTTTAACTAATTAGGGTTTAGATAATTTTAGTGGAAGATGTCAAACAATGCGTTTAAAAAAAAAAACATGGTCTTGAGAAAACTTTAAAATACCAATCAGAAGGTTTTTCTAAAGGTACAAGTCAGTCGCCGAGTTCAAGCGGCATCAGGAGGCAACGTGTTGTCGCCAGTGGTGTTTACCCTTTGGCCAATCGGGCCATGACCCGGGGCGGCAGATTGCAAAAGACGGCGCAAGCCGCCCCTTGATTGTCGTGAGAGTTAGCATACCGCCCCGTAACGTCTACATACCTATGAATAGTCAAAAAAATCTAACCTATCTGAGGCGGGGTGCTAAATTTTTTTTCTTGTAAAATTACGCGGCGGCGTAGCTTAAAATACGCCACTGGTTGTCGCGACACTACAGGTTTCTAGTATTTCTATGAAATACAGTGTCGCTAGCTACGGACGGTATTTCCATAGAAACCACGGTACAGAATTGTACCTTAATTCGGTCAGACACTACATTCCAGCCAGCAACACTATCGCTGCATACAATACAGGAATAGTATACATATTTTGGCAAAAAAAGATCCAGTTTGATTCCTCGCTACACAAACTTTTTTTTCAAGTATGAAATAAAAAAAGTTTTATTTCTCTAAAATTGAGTTAGTTGTGTTTTTGACCGCTACTCCATTTGTACATTAATTTCGTCATTATAAATCCAACACAAAATAAAACATAATTTAATTTATAGTTTGACCGGGACCACTTTTCACTTTTATGTGGCGGTGCCACACGAGCGTTGTCTGTGCGTTGCGTTGGCGGTGCGTCGACGGAACGTCACCTACATAATAAATCAAAACGATGCGCTAAAATGACGGACGGCGACGCAACGCACAGACAACGCACAAGGATAGGAGGAAGACGAGCTGGGGAAGGGAGCTGCGTTGAAACGACGGAGCGGCAGCGTAGTATTTAATAGCATATCGAAGGTGACAGCGCAGCGCTCGTGTGGCATTGACTGCGTCGAATTTACTGCGCTGCGACGACGAAACGCATTGGCAACGCCCGTGTGGCATCGCTCTTAAGAATGCGCGGCGAGGCGGGGGGCAGCGTTGACGAATGAGCGGCCGGCGGACGCCGCGCGCTGTGAGCACTGACGTATGAGCAGCCTGCACTGCTCCCCCTCCGCCTCGCCGTCCATATACCTAAGCCGCGGAACAGCGGTGTCAGTGAAACTATAACACTTACTTTTTCAAATGCACTCTTATGAGCGGTCCCAGCATGACATTACTAGGCTTGCAGTACTTAAACAAAGTTAGTAGATCGAACATCTTGCGTACATCGACGTGCGATCCGAGAGCCGCAGTCGCGTCGAGTAACCGCCAGCAGTTCAGTCCTATACTACGTCCGCCGACTACGTTTCTGTAAGAAATTCGTTGTGTATGTAAGTTAATTAATATAAAATGCCTGTATTCCTCGAAATGGTAGGCTTAATAGACTGTAGATTTATTTATTCTCTTTTTAGGAAAACTTACAGCTAAACAGTTACAGTAAAAATTATGGCCAATTACAAGTTTCGATTTGTAGACCATTTTCTATTTTGTTAAGTACCTGCACTCTAATTGCAAACACAAAATCAATCACAATCTGTTTCATTTTGACAGTTCAACAATAGTCATTGCGTTATTTACGTTGTAAAATTTGTAATTTGTTGTTAAATTTTTCGAACATATGACGCAATGGATTAGCAAATTCCTTCAAAATGATTCAGATTATGTTGACAGGCCTACACTGTCCTCCATACCTATTAACACTGTAATTTGAAAACATTTTAAAAGCCATTTATTTTTTAAATTTTAAAAGAGTATTCGTGGAGTTTCTTGCCGGATCTTCTCCATAGGAAACGACCCAAGGGGAAACCGTGTCCCAAACAAGTAGTCCCAAGGGGAAACCGTGGCCCCTGGCAACGCCAGGGAAGGAACACGGGGGGGTTTTAGTCAGTAAAAGTCTGACACGCCCTTCCGCTCCGCCCAGAGCGGGAGAAGTCATTGGATGATTAACCACAAAAAAAAAAAGGGGAAACTGTGTGCTTGTGTTAAGTCAGGGAAATAAATTGATTACCAACTTAACTTGTCAAAAATTCAACCTAAAGGGAAACCGTGGCCCCTGGCAACGAAAGGGAAGGAACACGTGGGTTTTAGTCAGTAAAAGTCTGACACGCCCTTCCGCTCCGCCCAGAGCGGGAGAAGTCATTGGATTATTTCCCACCCAAGAAAAAAAAAAAAAAAGTGAAACTATGTGCTTGTGTTAAGTCAGGGAAATAAATTGATTACCAACTTAACTTGTCAAAAATTCAACCTAAGGGGAAACCGTGGCCCCTGGCAAGGCAAGGGAAGGAATACGGGTGGGTTTTACTCAGTAAGAATCTGACACGCCCTTCCGCTCCGCCCAGAACGGGAGAAGTCATTTGATGATATCCCACCCAAAAAAAAAAACGTGGAAACTCGGAAACGTATGTCCGAGAATCCACCTTAGGTTGAATTTTTTGGGGTGGATAAGATAAACGGAATAACTCGAATATACGGACAAGTTGGTAATCAATTTATTTCCCTTACTTAACACAAGCAGTAAGCACACTATAGTAATGCCATGTTATATTCTCAACGAATTAACCTATTACCTTGTTTGTATATCAAACAAAAAACAAATAACACTGTTATGTGCTTCGTAATAGAGTTCAAAATATCGAATACAATAAAAATTCCCCTTACCTTTTTTTAGATTGTTCCGTAATCATCTCAAAAGCCTGCTTAACTTTCTTTTTATATACCATAAGAGTAGCAAAGTCGATGACTTTAAATTCGTCTAAAGTGAAGTTAGGGGATGATTTGTTGAGGTCAGCTAATGCAATCTCTGCTAAGTCCAGCTCGCCGAGTTTAACGTGCAGGTCGAATATCGCTGCTTTCATACCAGCTGATAGAAATACCTGGTAAACAAAAAAAAAAAGTGTTATGTGATGGATAAGGCGCCATTTCCAGTAGAGAATCGCGGAGTAGTCTCGCCGTGCCATCAAATTCTTGCCGCTATGATATCGCCGTGTGGAGATTACTTCATATAGTTTTTATACAATATGTAAATAAAGAAAATTATTCAAAAAACAAAAAACCCGACTGCAAAAACACAACTGAAAAGAGAAAAACAAGCATTATAATCTATAGAATTTTGGTATCGCAGGCGGGACAAACTAATAAGCGGAAATATGGTGTAAGTTTTGTTTGTCCCCGCCTGCGATACCAAAATTCTATAGATTATAATGCTTGTTTTTCTCTTTTCAGTTGTGTTTTTGCAGTCGGGTTTTTTGTTTTTGAATAATTTTCTTTATTTCAAGCTTTTTAGTTTTATTAATATATCGATTTGGAATTGACTACTGAGTCAATTCCAAATTTCGATATAAAAGCAATGACTAAGTAATGACTTATAGCTTTTATTTGATACCAATACTGTTATAAATTATTTTAAAAAAACCTTCCCCTCCCTTTTTTTTTGTATTTGCAGATGCAATATATAAATATTATATAGCCTATGACACTCCTACAATCAGGGTTGGGCAGTATTTGAATTACTTGTAATTAAAATACGTAATTGGTATTTGTATTTCAATTACTTCTTATAAATGTAATTTGTAATTGGTATTTTAAATACCTGACGCTGAGGTATTTTGTAGTTAGTATTTCAAATACTCATGGCTCCAAAATACATTTGAACATAAATACATTTAGCGATCTTATGAATGGGTGCGATCTGCAGAAAATAGCGCTCGATAGCTTTCGTAAGCAAAATGGCGACCGCTAAATATGTCAATCTTTAAAGTTGGCAACATTGCACTTAAACTGTACTGTAGTCTAGTTATTACTCTGAGTGTAGTCTGTACTGCAGGTACATACATACGTCGAATTGTCAATTACAATATGTAATTTTCATTCGGCGATGGAGTGAATCATGTGAATGCTGTGACATATTAGCGGTCGCCATTTTGTAAAATATGATGGTAAGAATATTCCCTTTGCTGGCTGGGCTGGATTAGTTCTATTCTATTTATATACCTAACCTAACACCAGACTGTATTTTGTAATTTGTATTTTGTATTTTAAATAAAAATAGTTAAAATACTGTATTTTGTATTTTATATTTCAAATACACGACTTAAAAATATTTTGTAATTCGTATTTTAAATAAGTGCGAGATAGTATTTTGTAATTTGTATTTTAATTAAAGCAAAGCATGTATTTTGCCCAGCTCTGCCTACAATTAAGACGAATCTAACGACACCTCATATGTTAAAATCCATCAAGCCGTTTAGGCTACAGAGCGTGCCAAAGAAATAGACATACACATACATACATACATACAAACATACATACATACTCTAGAAAAACTTTACCCTCCTTCTGGGGCAGTCGGGTAAAAAAAACTCTACATCCTAAGTTTACATCCATCCAAATCACTTACCCCTTCCTTCTGGCATTTCGCAGCGATTTCCCGGGCGCATTCCAATTTGCCTTCCCGGCAATACTGTTGCAGCAGTCTCCTGAGTGTTCCTCGTGTGTTCATGCCCTTAGCTTCGAGCTCCGCCAAATGCGCCCGAAGATTCTCTTCGTTCATGTGTTTCTGGAAGGTTCAAAATTTTTATGTTAGCTTTATTTTGATGGTCCAGTCCAATCTTGTAATTTGACATTAGTGAGCAGGTGGTGTGAAAAATAATGAATAGGTGGCTAATGATTCAAAAAATTAACGGTATCTCGATGATACCTTCGTGTTACAAAATGTTCAAGTTTCGGTACTAGTTCTCATGACAGTTCGAATGCCCATAATATAATTCTGTCTTCACATTGTGGACATTAAGGCCCGGCGCCCATTGGCGGCACCGCATCGCAAGGCATTGTCATACACATAAGTTATAGTTTTATTCGTCGCCTACTAAAACTGACGAATAAATGCCGTGCTGCCAATGGGCGTCGGGCGTAAGAAACCTAAAACTATATCCTAATTTGCTCAACATTTGCTGAGCCCGATCTTTTTGTTCGACTGCAATAATTTTTTGTGTGTATTTTATAAGTGCGTGGCAAATTTCGTGAAAACTTCTTTAGCGGCGTCGTCCACTTTTTTTGGGATGGGTAAAAAATGTTAAACTCGCGTCAGGACGTGACCGTAAGATACGTTGCCTAGCAACCGACAAAGTAAATATCAAAATAAAATAGTCTTTGACATTACGTAAAGATTGCGAGGTAAGAAATTTTACCCATAAAAAATAAATAAAAATAAAATAAAATAATTTTACCCATATTGATGGGTAAAAAAAGCAGTCAAAACATACTTCATGAAAAGTGTTTATTCAAAAATTTTTCACTTGTGCCGGCACTCCCGGAGTGCAAACCGTTGTTTTTTACCCTTTTTTTATACTTGCTGAATTGCTGATGTCACTTACCGGATTTGGCAACTGCTGATCAAAGACATCCCCCTCGTCAATTAGCCGCTCATCAGTAAGAGATATGATGTTATCGCGGAACTGGGCTATCATATCCGAGTCGTGATTGTCTGGGAGACGGGACAGGCAGTAGTCTGCGGCTAGCGTTGATATTTTTATTGAAGATGGACACTCTTTCAGAGCCTGGGAAGGTACAAAAAAAAACAGTTAACATACCAAAAGTATAATACCATCCGATGCGAAAAAGGATAGTGCGATATTCTCGCACTGGAAAAGTGATGGCATTAAGAGCGGTTAAGGTATATGCAAATAGCGGGCGTGACGTGGCGAGCCGCGGCGTGGCGGGGCGGCGACGTGGCGCTGGCGTGACGGCAGCGGTCACACTGCGGGCGCGATCACGTCCCGTCCCGCCGCGAATTGAGAGAGAAAGAATGAAAATATAGTTAACAGTTATAAGTTAAAAGTAACAAAGTTAGTTAAACTTATATATTATTAGTTTCAATTATAAGTTAAAGTTTTAAGCTTTAATACAATCTCTCAATTCTGAATGTAACCGTCGCGCCCCGCGCCGCCGTTTCTGACTTGTATTCACGCTCGGCGCGGCGGCGGCGTGGCGTGACGGTTACCGTCGCGCCGAGCGGGACGGCTCTGTGTGGAGTCGTCCGTAATATCTAGTACATTACAACTGCTCAGCGTCACGTCGCAGTCCCATCCCGCCACGCCACGCCCGCCGTGTGCAGAGACCTTTATTCAGAAAGTAGGCCACGTCGCAAATAGCTGTCAAATATTTCGCTGTGTTGATTAATTTGGCAATATTACTGTAAGGCTAACTAGTGAACGTACGTACATACTTCTTTTTAAATAATGATGTGACTGACTATTTATGACAGACTAGGGATTGATATCGAAAAAACGATTATAAATATTGTCAGGATGCGGCCCGGCCCCCAACTAAATTGCTAAACTTACCTTCAACAACTTAATAACATCACTGATATCAGCATTAATCTTAGGATGCACCATGAATTTGCACAGAAACCTGCCGACCCAGTCCTTATTCCTCACAATAGATTTATTTGTCATGTCCTCAAGTATATGTATTGTTGAGTTGACATCAGCACTTATAAGGTAACCTTTTAGAAGGGGCTTTAGTAACTTTTCCGAGTCGATTTTGCCTGGGAAAAGTTCGCCTGTAAAAATAAACAATAATGTTGTATAGGAACGTGGTTTTTAAGCATAGTATTTCGGGCCTTGAGATGTTCTGCGAAGTTTTTGGAAGCTGAGCTTTTGCAAGTGTTATGGTTGATAGTTAAGTAATGGAAAATTCAATTAATGTAGCTTGTACATTCTGGGTTTTAGTTTTTTCACAATATTACATTGCACTTTATTGGACGCACTCTTTCATAATGTGTTTTTTTTTTGTGTTGTGTTGTGCCGAATGATCTTATTTTCATTTTTGCCACAAGACTCCTACGAGGCTGCTTATCGCATACTTACAATTGCTTGATATTGAGCGCGCTAAAATCAGGCCATAGGCTTCAAACATCGATAATACTCCTAAATAGTATTATTTGGATGAAACTATTTTACTAATTGGCATTTTGTGGGTTTTTAAAGTCCATTTTCATATTGTGTAGTCGTAATCGATACATTATAGTGGCATACAAAATATTTGTATATTTAATATACTAACTACCTGTCCATTTCTCAGATCTCAAAAAACGGCTTTTAAATCTTGTAGTGATCGGTATACGGAAATCAACCTTAATACTTCACAAATTAAGACAACAATTACATTGAAACAGAAACCAGGGGTAAGCCACCATAAATAAATCAAGATTGTCTAATACTCACACAACTCGCTAGCAGCTCGAATTTGTCCAGTATTTGACAGCGTCTGCATTATAGGCGTCAGCACAGTCGACACAGGCAGACCAGTCTCTGTGAATTTCTTCATCAAATTCTGTGGCGATGTGAAGCTAACGTAGGGTAAGGTATAGTTCATTATCGTATCGTAGTCTGGCTTAACGTCCATTTGCAACATTATTCCTAGTGTGTTCATTATTCCTGGGAAAATAAAGTTCGTCAGTTTTCTGATATCGCACTATTTTTCCCGATGTCATCCTGCACGGATCTGCATGCGTAGATGTCGTAAGGGTGAGTTTCCTCTGAATCATAGTGGATTGGAGACGTGTGGAATCGACCAATCACATTGGTTGACTAAGACATGCCGGTTTCCTCACGATGTTTTCCTTCACCGTTTTGAGAGCAGTGGTGATGAAATTATTTACAAAAAGTAAAGCGCCTGCTTGGGTTCGAACCCACGACCTACAACTCGTAAGTCGGGGCCGATACCACCGGGCCACCACTGCTCGTGTTTGTCCGAATATGGTACATTATTATGATCCTAAGATTATTCAATGGTATCATCACATTCTGCCAAGTCTGACGTGCAATTATTAGGTACATACATATTTTGAAGATTTGAAATACATATCGTGTCTCTCGTGTCGTCTTTCCACTTCAGTAGAAACTAGTATCCTTTTTTTTATTGGGTGGGAAATCGTCAAATAACTTTTCCCGCTCTGGGCGGAGCGGGAGGGCGTGTCAGACTCTTAATGACTAAAACCCACCCGTGTTCCTTCAGTTGCCTCTACGTTGCCAGAGGCCACGGTAACCCTTTAGGGCTTTCCCGCAAACCCGGCAAGCACTGTCCCTAGCGGACCCCGTCAATTGTGCTGACATCTCTTTGAGGCTCTTGTGGAAAACAACGCGCCGTCGACCCGGGCCCGGTCCTTATCGGACGGCGAGCTGCCCATTGCTCTCCGTCCGCAAGGACACTAGTAACCTACGATCTTTTGGTAAGAATACAAGACTAAAAAATGGAGATCTGCAACATTATGCGTAGGACAGATGACAGGGATTCCACGTAACATAAAAATCTCACTTCAATACTTCTTAAGTAACTGTTTATGTTACTGCCAAACCTACTGCTTTTTTATTGTCTTATTGACGGACTAAATAGTTTTTTTTTGTTTTGTTTACCCTGGCATCATCCGGCATCCCTATTACCTTTATCTGTAATTCGATTACCAAAACTAGATAGTTTAAAAATAACTACTTACCCTTCTCGCCATAACTCTTAGAATTATGCAGCAGTATCGGCCAGAAGTAGTGAGGGCGTAAAGATATTCCTAGTTGTTTCATCCTAGTCATTAAGTCCAATGCTAGGGGCACTTTGCACAGCTGTAAAGCGGCTTCACAAGCGTTCTGCAAGGCTATAGGATTCCGTCCTGACGACATTAGCTCTTGGGTTATTAGGCCTAATATACTTGATGGCTGGAAGTGAAAGTTATATAGTATAGAGTGTATTATGACAACGATGTTAAAGAAAGGCTTATCACTATTAAACTGCAATTAATGTAAAGGCAGTTAAGTCATAAACAAAATCCGTAAACGCTTAAGCTTTTTGATGTGTAACATCTTTTCTCTCGCTTTACTGCAATCTCTGGGACAGATTTCGTGAAAAGGGACGGAAGTGTGTAACAGGAAGCCGGGAAAGCGCGTGCTATTTGATTTGACCAATGAGCACGCGCGCTGCTAGAGTTGACCGTCAGATAGTACCAACCCATTTTCCTAGAGGTTGGTACTGTTCGCTAATATGTCAGATGATACACATCATTAATTCAACTACTGTAAAGCTCGCTCGTTTTTTGTTCTTGCAACACTGCTTTTAGCTTAATTTTTTTTCTGAAATACTGTAAAAACATGCAGTGGAAAGTTTATGGAACCAATTTTATCATATTCTAACTACTTCTGTAGTTGCCATAGCATGATTTATCATAAGTGCAGTCTCTTCTTTTTTACAATCCCTTATTGTCCCACTACTGGGAAAAAGTCTTTCCCTACAAAATAGGTATGTTGAAATCATTTTTTTTGTCCGTCAGGTAGATTACTAAAAAATATTAGACACGCATTTTTTCTTTTTTTACGTAATCAAAATATTACGGCAACACATTTAATTAAAATGAGGCATGTTAAACTGACTTGTGACGTAGCGAGCCTCCACTCCCCAACTTTATTGCGTTTTAACTAAACCATTTTTTTATTTATATGATAAAGCAAAAAATACGTGTTTAATATTTTTTTTATTATATGACTGACAAACAATTTTTTTCCCTGTCATCATCCTTATTTGGTACTTTAAAATCAATAAAAACAGTTTTCTAAAGCCACTACCACACACGCACATACCATAGCAGCTTTAACACAATCCCGTACTAGACTCCTCCCATGCAGGCCCTGATCATCCTTAGGTCCAAATGAAGGCAAAGGCAGACATTTGTAAATCTCTAAAGCAGCCAGTGGATGATTTTGGAACACCAGTTGTGTGGATACACTTTGCATAAGAGGTGAAATTGATGGCGTTTTTAGAACTACTTCTGGAAGGAAAGATAGAACCTGAAACATTAAAAAATTGCACATTATAAAAATCTCGTAATAAAAAATATTATTCTACTTTCACTTTTAGTCCACGCAGGGCATACCCAGCATTTTTTTAGGGGTGGGGCACAAGTAAATAAACTCGATAAGTACCTAGTAGGAATTTCTCTCGATAACCACGCATGCGCGCTCGATTCATCGATACTGCATCAATGTTTCACGCGGTCATTTTGAATGTTACCAAATGAATAATTAATTTTGATACTAAACCTAAATTTTTAGCTTCAAGTTAGGGACCAGTGTGGGGCAGATTCACAAGCCGTTGATCAGTAAGATATCAGTAAGATATTAGCCGTCGATCAGTAATATCATAACTAGAAATATGAAATTATCTCATAACAGAAATTTTTGTCTAGTGTTATGTAATTTATTCTCATTTTTTGACATCAAGTTTTATGTAATTTATTCTCATTTTTCGACATTAATAAGTTTTATGTAATTTAATCTCATTTTCTTTATGTAAATGTAATTATTAATAGATATTGACTGATAACTTGTATGTGTGGTGCAAACTGTTAGTATAAGTTGGTATTTTAATAAATAAATAAATAAATAAATAGAACCTTCCTAAAAGTCATCGAATAAAAGCTCTTATCAATACTTTTTTATCGAAATCACTGAATCATCAGTAATCCGTCAGATTAAACATCAATAATCTTGTAATATTTATCTTTATCCAACTTGTATTAGAATTCGACTCGACCTCTCATCTGTCGAAAAGCTGGGATGACCCCCCCCAACCTTCAAAGCTTAATCTGTCACTGGGGGCAACCCAGCTTTTTCATGTTCTCGCTATACCGTACCCACAGGGCAGTTTCATATAGCATTTGTCAACAGTGGGATGTTATGTGTGATCCCAACATTTTACCATTGAATGTTTTCATAAAAATTGGCAAGGCAATTTGAATCACACATAAAAAAATATCGTTCAGATAGTGGTGGGTCGTTGTCGAATTTTTCGCGGACGAAACGCAACCGTTTTCGAGACAACGAAAACGGTTGCAAGAAACGGTCGTCGTTGCAACTGGTTTGAAGACGAAGAATAATTGCGTTGCCGTGTTTTCGACGTTCTCGTCGTTGTCGTCTTTTCGACGTTCCCGACGTTCTCGTAGAGTGAAATAGTTGCAGTTTCTTAGTTTCAAGTTTCATATCGGCTCGAATTCCAAGAAATAGCATTATCGACTGTATGTAAAAAGTGAACTTTATATCAGTGATATAAAGTTCACTTTTTATTGTAAGGACTGTTTTGCAAACAAACGGAACGAGACGCATTGACAACTGGTAATATATTATCGACTCTATATCATTGGTATAAAGTTCACTTTTTATTGCAAGGACTGTTTTGTAAACGACGACGACGAACGACGAGTGACTCGTCGTCCGTCCGTCTACTACTTGTCGCGTTCCGTTCGGTCGTTCGAAGACGACGACTCGTCTACTCGTGTTGTTCCGTTCGTTGAATCATTTATCATTGCGTTCTCGACTGTATTTTCAAAGACGTAAAATAAAGAATCGCACTGAATAATTCGAAGACTGGTTTGTGCAACGAAGACTGTTTGAACCCAGGACGTAAAACGGTTCCATCGTCGCAGAACATAAAACGGTCTTTGGAAACGGTTCGTCGTCGCAACGCCCACTCCTAGTTCAGTACAGCGCCGTGTGAACGCCGATTACTTTAACTGTTCTTGTAATTTTACATTATTTATAAGCGTTTTTAGAAACATTTTTTTTTAAATTGGCGTTCTAGTCGACTACGACCGCGACCAGGTAAACTATAGAAACCGATACGAATCGCGCACTTGGTCGCAACTCAAAATCCACACGTGTTTCACCTCTCAACGAGGCATCCTCAAGATGAGAGCTGAAACACGTATCGATTTCTTATGGGTTTATGTAACCGATTCTGACTTCTATACCGTAGGCATAATCATCAGCATATCGCTAGATGTCTTGCGCGTCCAATACAATAATATTTTCAGAATGCTCTGGAGACTGCCCCGTTTCTGTAGTGCGTCGGAAATGTTTGCACAGAATCGAACTGACGACTTTCATGCAATCATTCGAAAAAAAGTCGCATCATTAGTCACTAGAACACGGGCCAGTAGCAACAGCATTCTGAAAACAGTGTCAGAGAGCTTTTATTCTCCCATTCTGAAGCATTTTGTGGAGATGATGGCCAAGTGAAAAATTTGTACCTTACTTGGTCATCTTCTGTGCAAAATGTCTTTCAATTACAAACTCAAATAATTTACTACTAACACTAGCTTTAAGGCTGGCTAGCTTTTACTTACATCATGGATCCTTGTTGTCCGAATAAATAAAATAAATAAATAAGGATGGCATTAAAAGCAAAAAAGTGGTTACAATACCAACTATTTACTGCAGTTGCCATTTGTCATGCCACCATCGCAATAGAATACAAAATAGGTTGAACGGACTGCAAAAAAGTTTAGCTTATTTCAAATGGAGTATAGACGGCCAGGACTGGCCAGAATCGTGGCCGTCTAGTGGGCGAGATCCCGTAGATACAACTCTATTATTATGCAGATAATGTTCCAAATTCCTTGCAAATATGATAAAGCGTTGATACGAATTAGAACATTATGTTTATACCAAATAATGTTCATATTCGTATGAAACGCTTTCTTTACTTAACAAAGTAAAATCTAAGTATGTAGATGTCATCCTAAGATACAGACCTTAGGGATCATCGGATACAATCCGACATGAGCCAAAGTCTTGACAATCTCCATTATATGTGACTCCGTGAAACTGAAGCCTCTTTTGTGTGCTTTCGTCATTTCTCCTAGCATGGGGTCAGTCTTCTTGTTCCAAGCTAGCGCTCTTGCTGTGGCTGTGAACGTGTCTATTGAGGGTTCAACATTGAGTGACCGCATCATTGTCAGCACTTCTTGTATGTTTTCGACGTTACTAGAATTTTAGAAGGTAGATTAGTGACTAGAAGACCTTGTGAATGTATTCATTTGGACGTAGTTAATATACGAGAACTTTATAAAGAAGGATGCCCATTTATGGCCCGAGAACGCCCACCAATTTACGTTTATGTAAAAAAAACATCGTTATTTCTAGTTATCTAACAAGATATTCATTTATCCGAACAAGATGGGAACATTTTTGCACAAATAAAAAGTACCGAAACGATAAATACGTGAAAATAATTCCCTTTTGTGGATAAAATCAGCAGTGTTGCCAATAATTATTAATTCCGTTCACGAAATAATCGATTATGTTTTCATGGATGTTTTACTTATAATATCAGATCCGTAATGCTTATTATTCGATGTATTCAAACAAATACGTTGTTATGTTTTTACTATTGATACTAAATGAACAAGCGAATTGATAGTTGATATAATAATGAATGCATAGGATCATAACAAAAACGCTACTACACATTTTAATTACATATAATTCTTTAGCTGTTCAGCACAATAAAGATAGAATATGTTAAAGAAAACATATTTACAAAGACGTTCATAACTTCTTAACCTTTAAACTCCCGAGGCAGCCGCAAGGCTGCCGCAAACTATTTGTCCTTCAAACCCCGAGGCGGACATACGGCCGACGCAGGTACACACGGTTTAAATCTCTATTTCTACTATGAAATTAGGGCTAAACTGGTCGGTGAGCAATTTAACTCTATGGCCTGACGGATATTCTCGTCAACTAAATCATTTAATTATTAAATTCCCGTTCGTCCCACCAGGGGGACGACGGCAGTGGGACGAACGGGAATACACCCTTTTTTAACGATTTTTATCATAAAAACCAATATCCAAAAATATCAATAGCCAACATTGGAAAAAAATGTTGAAACTGACTGATGTCGCACGTCACACGCAGGTAAAACGTTATAGTCACGAGTGCGCGCTCGGCATCGTATTTCGTTATTTTTTATTATTTTTGTGTGTAAATCGACGGGAAGTGTTGTTATTTCCATAAGTAGTTTCTACATACATCGTGGTAGATAAATATTTGCACTAACTAGCATCGTTTATTAAATACCTATTTTGATCCGACCAAAAAAAACGTCGGGAACCCGTGAGTGAAAAAGTGAATGTGATTATTTTGAGTTTTGTGTGAGTTTCGTGTCGTGTAATCGCTGGTAAGACTTTATTTTATTTTTTAATATTAGGTACTTAATCGTTTTATTATTTGAACTAAAATACACTGTTTATCCATTTTTTTTAACCAAATAATGTTACGTCATCAGAGTTGACGTCGTTAAGATTAAAGAGTCACAGTGGCGATTATAATTTTGTATTAAAATTAGGATTCGATAAAAAAATCGATATCGATCTATCAATTTTTTGTGTGTGGTGTGGCAACATTGAATTATGCCGGCCGCCGGCCGGCTGTCAAGTCAATGTCAATGTCAAATCACAAATCGACTTTCTTTGTTTTCGTTTGCTTAACTTTATTTTCTTGCGAATTTGTTATTTTAACCATCGAATACGCTTATTAAATGGACTCCGAAGATTCTTTGAACCCTGAGCCCTGACGACCACGGCCTGAACATGGATTCCGCTCCCGCTTCTAACGATAACCTCAGCACGAACTTTGACTCGATATCCACAAATTATGAAGACCCCGGCATTGTCGCTGGCCCGAGTACTTCCGTTCCCTAAGTAATTCATTCAAAAGGTCATTTACGCTGTGTTAATTGTGGTTTAAACGTCACGAGAATACGAAGGCATTTCTTGGAAATAGCAGAAAGAGCAAAATGTTATACAACAATTCGACACAACAGGTCAGTATCATGTCTTCCTCTGAGAAATGATTTTTAAATAAATAGACAGAGTACCTACTATCAAAGTTAGTGTTGTTTTAGGATATCTAATAATTATGACTTGTTTATTAGGTACAAGTGTCGAGTGACAGTTTAGTGTGCGAACAACAAAATGTACAGATCATGGACAAGTGTGCATCAGCTGCGTGCGGCAGATTGCTTTTGAGAATAAGATCACATACACTCAGGTCTGATTCTCCACATGAACAACTCGAAATGATTGCCTGTCAGATTGTACCAAGAGCGGTAAGTTATCAACAGTTTAGAATTAATACAAGCGTAGTTCTGAGATTTGATACTGACATACTTCTGAGTCTATAGTGTAATATTCAACTTCTTTCGTGTCCGCACAAGTTATATTTCACATAGTACAGATTGTCTAGAAACTTGAGAAAGATTTTTTAGAAATTAATTAATAATAATATAAAATGTGATAGATATTTTTTTGATTGTGTATTTATTTGTACCAAAACCACAGTAATTCACGTTTACTGTCTTTATGCACTGAGCTTTAATTTTTATTATTATTTCAGTTGCCATCATCATCTCGTTAGAGCAGTTTAGAGCAGCATCATGTTCAAATACAGAACCGGAATCTGAACCATCCAGTCTGCCTATGGAGCAATTTGAACCATCCAACCTACCTTCGGTGCAATCTGAAGTAGCTGACAGTGCATAGCAAGCGGGACAAAGCTTGAACACATCCAACAGTATACTGCTGCCTTATTATGTAAGAGCACCAAACACTCAAAATCAATGTTTCTTTCCTGGCTGTAACAAGACCAATCGGCTCGCTGTCCCGTCAGCACTGCGGGTACATCTTTTTTGTAAGTACAATTACTATGTACCGCCGGATTGTAGAATCTGTTATTACCATTAAAGTAGTACCTAACCCCTGGAATCTACTTTTAGAATCAATATATAATCATATTAAAACATATTACAACATTAGTGCAGCACAAATTGAAGATTTTGCCTCATTGAAAAAAAACGATTTTATCTAAATAACCCCAACTTTTTTCTAAACCAAGACCTTGACCGTTTCATTATTTAAATCGCATATTATCCTATCCATATACTTTGAATTGTGTGCACTTGAGGCCGAAGTGTCTATGGAGAGTTGGCATTCCCCTTTATAACTCTTAGCATAGTGGCCGCCTCCACGAGCGAGAGAATCGCAACGGATCCGCGCTTCTACGTCGGGTAATCTCCACGAACGAGGATTATTTTGCCGGCGTATCGTCGCGACTCGTAACGGAATCGCCGTGTTTGACGGGGGAACTCTGCGTTGAGAGAGGCGATCACCGTGCTCTCGCTGCGAGAGCGCGCGACGATACGATGACGTTTCACTCGCCCTCAGTCACTCGTCGCATCACCGCGATTCTCTCGCTCGTGGTGACGGCCCCTAAGAGAGTGTATAGAACTACGTGGCACGACGATAATATCGCTGCGTATTTCTCGCTCGTGGAGGCGGCCCCTTATAGACACACTGGTAGTTGTTTTTATCTAAGTAATAGAAGTGAACCTTCAGAACTTTATCCTAATTATGAATCACTACCAGCAACCCTCTCCAGCTTCGCACGGGTAGCAGAGCATATGCCTACATTTCTTTTTCTGTCGTAATGTCGTATCAGCCTGTTGCATCAAGCATGAGGGTTAGATTAAAATGTAACAGGATGATCACCCTACTTGGAGTATTGTACATCTTCATATTTCATCCAATTTACAAAAAACTTTAATGAATTTTACACCTAAACCTTTTTCATGAATCACTCCCTCCATTGGTGAAAACCGTATGAAAATACGTTAGGTAGTTTTTGAGTTTATCTCATTCAGACAGACAGACGCGGCGGGAATTCTTTGTTTTGATAATAATATGTAGTGATGATTTAGAATTAATTGTATTTTATATTGTTCAGCCACTCATGGAGTGCTTGAGCACGGTAGTGCTCAGGCGGGTACGCGGGCGGTGCTGCGGGCAGCAGCCTTTACTGTGGTAACAGTAAAGGCTGCTGCCCACAGCACCGCCCGCGTTGATCATTTTCTAAAATAAAAGTAGCCTAAGTTCCTGCTTAAAACACCAGCTAGCAGCCAGTGAAAATCGGTCCAGCCGTTTCGGAGATAAGCCAGAACAGAGTGACAGACAGACAAAAGATTTAAAAATTGTTTTTTTGTTAGAAGTTCCGTATTTATGCATTTAGTAAAAAGCTGTTATTTTGACATTACCAACAGAAACTTTAATTTTAATTATTTGTGTGTATAGAAGGTCAGACCAAATAAAAAACCAAGACATAGTGCTGTCAGCAGTGACGTGAGGCCGGTTTTATAAACATAGGTGCACTTAGTGCGAATTTCACCAATGAAATTGAACGCGTTCAGCACATTTAAACGCGTTCAAGAGCCTGTCAGTGTACAATATACCATAACAATTTTGACACTGACAGCTCTTGAACGCGTTTTAGAAATGCTGATCGCGTTTAGTTTCATTGGTGAAATCAGCCCTTAATAGTAAGGTGTAGTTTCATTGTAAATGGTTGTAAATGTGTGCGTATTAGCGTGTATGTACAGAGCGGAGGTGTAGTTTTGGCATGCTTCACTGTATTGTTTGCAGCGCTTTGTCTTGGTTTTTTGATGTTAACATCTTTCCTCTCGCTTTTCCTGCAATCTGAGGGAGTAGGTAATGATTTCGTGAAAAGGGACGGAAGTGTGTAACAGGAAGCCGGGGAAGCGCGCGCTATTTGATTTGACCAATGAGCGCGTGCGGTTCTAAACGTAGCCGTCAGATGGTACCAACTCATTTTCCGAGAGCTTGGTACTGTCAGCGTGTCAGCCAAGATCTCAGATGCTGAATATCATATGCGAATACTGAAAGGCTCGCTCATTTTTATTTTTATTTGGTCTGAGTATAGAAGATATAGATTTGTTATGAACTTACTCAGCCTTCCCTTGACAAATGATGAGGGAGTTGAATATACTTTCGTTGGCAGGAAGTCCTTTTGTTTTCATGTTAGCTATTACTTCTGTAGCTTGATTTATATCACCTGCCTGATAAACACATTACAAATTAAAACATGCTTCAATTTTATATATTTTTTCAAAATATATATACTAGTAATAATAATAGTTCTCCAGACCGAAAATCGGCCATGGCCATGACCAATCTCAGCGCAGACCAGTGTTCGGCGCCGGAGATATTATTGTGCACATGTGTATAGTATTATTGTGCACAGACACGGTGCACTCTCTCTTCCCTCACTCTCATTCTTCGATGGGACTTCATGGGACAGCAATCCGTCGCTACTGGAGAATGATCTGGCGCAGGGCCAACGGCTTAAGGTGGTTTCCGAGGCATGGGGGTTTCACACCACGAACTTCTAAATTCCGGGATGTTACTAAGAAATTCCTATCGGAAAAACCCAACCACACTTTGCCCGATCAGGGACCCCACGCTTAGCAGGAGCGCTTGCGATCACGAGCAGGTTTCACAGGTATTCTTAGTAAATATAGGATAGGGAATCCCATGAATATAACAATGTTTTGGTCAATATCTGGGTTTCCAGTCTTAGCAAGTATCTGGTATTACATGCAACCATTTTATGAAATGGGTAATATGTATCAGATAGTGCAAATCAAATAAAATAACTTTTACATAACCGGCCCTGTGACCAGCTTGCTGATTTGAAAATATTAGGCAATTTATTCTTATACAGTTTGTGCCAATTTGAGGGAAAATATGGTACAATACCAACCTCCCCTAAAGCTCTAAGTATTAGCTCATAAGTGGTGATTGTAGGTTTAATTGGTGCCATCTGACTGATGAAGTTGCCGACTGTGATAGTCCTGTTGTTTGCAATGTACACTTTGAGCAATTCATTGTAATGTTCCACTTCAAACTTTGTGTGCGGCCTGAAAACACATAAATTAATATTAAATATTTAATTATTGAAGTGAAACCTTCTTTAGGCGCGTTGAGTGATTTTTGGTAGGAGATAAACAACTGGATTCATGTCACCGACATGCTCACGCTATAGTGTTGTACTATAGAATAAAGTTGACGCTAATACTGCCCTGCTAAGCACAAAGGTGGTATCTCAATCGGAGTAAGTTTTGAGTTTTCCAAATTGTAATTTCAGGAAACATAAGGAAATAAAGAACTTCTGAGTGGTTTTTGTACATGTTTTAAGTTAGATAGCGGTATTTGACATAAAGCATTAGATGCGAAATTATTATAGCTATTGAATGGTATAAAAAAAACTAAAAGGGCGTATCTCTGAGATATCGCCTTTGTGCTTAGCAGGGCAGAATAGCAGTTTTAAGTATTCATTTCTGTCAGAAGTCCTCATGACTGCCTATTTTATTTATTTATTGTAAACTTAAATACTATGGATCTCAAATCCTATGGTTCAAAATTATGAATGCAGTTGTCCATAAAAATAAGAATATTATTAAGCCCCGGATCTAGGGGGGGGTAAACCAGGGCCAGTGCCCCGGGCGCCAACTTCAGGGGGCGACAAATTCAACTGTAGCAAATAAGTGCACCACCCACCACACCGCAACTTTGCAATAAATGAAACAGGCAACACATAATATAAATTTTCTATTTCAGCAATAAAGGATTGGCGGAGGTGGCAGACGGCAGATTCAGCCCTGCTTAAAAAAAAATCTAGATCTCGGGCTAATATTATTTTCCCATTGTTAAAAGCATGTTCTGTCAACTACTTGTGAAAAGGTAATAAGTTGTGTCAGACATTGGTCCTAAATTAGGCGGTGCTTGAGGTCCAGAGTTTTGGAGTTGCAACAACATCTAACATAACCCATATTTGTGTTTTGTGCTTGTTGTCAAAGTTATATATTATTATTATATAATTGTAAGAAAGTGGAATAGACTTGTGTAAAGTACAATCTATTTTTTTTTTATAAGGATAATGCAATCATTTAACTTAGAATAAAATTGTCTGTTAGTCTTATAGGCTATTATGAGAAACCTATTTCTTTATAATAAAGTATTTAAAATATCATAATTTTTCCCTTGCCCATATTATCCCAATTTATTTGGGGTCGCACATGTCAAGGTATTAAAAAAATATTGTTGTAGCTGTAAAAAATAAAGAATAAAAATGCTGGCTTACTTTAGTGTGTTCCACACCTGTTCTACTAGCTGCATTCTACTCAATGTAGTTTCATCAGGCAACAATTCACTACAGCATCTAATCAGAAGCAAACCTTGCTTCTTTTTTGAAAAATTATATTCTTTAACTTTTGCTAAAGTCCTCATCAAATCATTCTTATATACCCTGTTCTTCTGGTATATGTCTGTACTGAGCCCAGTGATATATTTTTCAAGTATTTCCTGTGAAGATAAAACCGGGCTCTTTACTCTATCGGGCATTGAAGAGTCTTGGGATATATGAGGAGATTGTCGCATCTCTACATTTTTTTCAGCAGTTCCAGAATGTACAGACGACCCTATTGATCTGCAAAATTAAATTGAAGTCAGCAAAAAGTAATTCAGAACATCGATAAATGCTCAAAATATCATCATAACCTAGCCGCATGAAGATTACAAGAATTATGTAAACATGGAGCAAATATATATTTTCTATTCGGCTTTATAGTATTATGTAATAACGATCTTGAAGTACTAGCAATTTTAATGTACTGCCGGAATAACATTTTTATGGTAGTTTGAATGAATTTTCAATTTTCCGATTTGTAAAATATTCTTCAAAATATTGTTTTGACATTTAAAGCCCAAGTATTACCATGCTGAAAAAATAAATAGGGAGAGATTATCGCCGTTCGATTTTTTTTTTAAACCAAGCTAAGTGCGTGTCGGATCACGCACACTGAAGGGTTTCGTAGTTGGGATAACTTTATGCCAAGAACTTGCTTTATGCCATGATCTGGTCACACCCTCAGAGGCTCAGACAAATGGAACAAAAGAGTGGCAAACGAAATAGAGGAAGGCAGAGAAAACGTTGGAGCGACAAGCTGGAAATCATAGGAGGAAAATTATGGACTCGATTAGCAATACTTAGATAGAGAAAAATGAAAGGAGATGGAGGAGGCCTTTGCCAATGGGCACACAGACTAAGAAAGCCGGTCTCAACAATAGAATTATTTTATTTTACTTTATTTATTTACAACTTTTTCATAATTTTATTTTAGTAGCAGTAAGGTCCCATTAAAATAGATGGACAAACTTTCAGAAATTATTCAGACCACCAAAATAAGGACAATGGTAAAAAAATATTTAGATTAGATACTTACAAGAAAAATAAATCAGCTAAAGAAAATGTTGGTTACCCAATGCCATTTATTATTTTTGGTCAAAATAAAATCACTTTTTTTTTGCTTGGATATCTTTGGTTAGACGTACTGAACGCTGTGTTAAAATTTGTCCATCTATTTTAGTCGGACCTTGTATTTATATAAAGCTGAAGAGTTTGTTTGTTTGCTTGAATGCGCTCATCTCAGGAACTACTGGTACGACTTGAAAAATTATTTGAGTGTTAGGTAGCCCATTTATCGAGGAAGGCTTAAGCTTTATATTATCAGGCTAAGACCAATAGGAGCCGAGTAAAAAGAAAAAAGGCAGAAATAATGGTAAGCGAAAACGAAGTAATAGCGTGGGCAGGCGATAGGATGCGACGCGATGTGTCGGGGGCCGTAATTTCACGCGAACGAAGTCGCGGCTAGTCTCAATAATAAAATAAAACAAGTAAAATAAAAAAAAAAGACGTGTGGCACTCGGGGACTGCCGCGGCAAAGCTATTGCATAGCATTTTTTATCAACTTATGCAATTGTAAAATATTATCCCGAATAAAAGAAATAGCAATGATGACATTGACAGGAACTGTTATTCACATTTATAGTTTTTAAAACTTGACACAACGTAATGGGAACATCGAACTAATAAAAAGGTTTTAATTTAACTATTAATAGTCAAGGATCATTCGTCTAAGTAAATTTGAACTTTATTGTCAAACAGTGAAACATAATTTTCAATACAACACTCTCGTATCATTCGTCTAAGTAAAGAACTTTGTTGTCAAACAGTTAAACATAATTTTCAATACAACACTCTCGTATCATTCGTCTAAGTAAATTTGAACTTTGTTGTCAAGCAGTTAAACATAATTTTCAATACAAAACTCTCTCCTTAGGTACTCGTATTTTCGTTACGGAATTTCTGGATTAGGTCTCCACGCTCAAGGCCCGCGATAGAAGCTATGCAATAGCTTAAAAAATTGTCAAGCCATTTCAATGGACATAAAACATAGAACAATACAAAAAAAGAAGAGTGTTTATTCTGAAAGTTGGCAACGTCGCAAATAGATGTCAAATATTTCGCTGTTTTGATTAATTTGATAATATTTCTGTATGGAAATAAAAAATGTGGCTAACTAGCGAACTAGGATATTGATTATGAAATGCAATAATTAATATCGTAACACCGAATAGTTAGTTTTAGATGTAAAAAAAGTATTTGGAAACTTTCCAAATGCCTTTTATTCATCTAAAACGGGTACAACATCAAATTCAATGTTATAATTGCAATTCATTATTACACACATTTCTTATTTCCATACAGTATTATTTCCAAATTAATCGAAACAGGTAAATATTTGACAGCTATTTACGACGTTGCCAACTTTTAGGATGCACCCTCGTAATTCTTAGACTTTTAACTGTCATTAACGACACAATAGAATTTTTAATTGTTATGGCCTTCTAAAGGCCAATCGACAGACGATCGGAGAAATTATTGACATGTCAATTTAGGTTTCAACCATGACTGACCCTACGGTAGTCTCGCTATCATTTTTAATAAAGGATGTAACCGCGTGTCAAGCGCATGTAAATTTTGCTGATTTTGGGTATATTTTCGTAATGCAAAAAAGAAAAGTATTTTGATCTTTGAAAAATAGAAATTATGAGGTTAGGATTTTTAATTTCAATAAAAACATGACTAAAATAAAAAAAATATTAACAGGAAGGATTTCAGTTCTTTATGTAAGTTTGACGTATTCGAACGCTTTTACAGAATTTAACAGTACAGTTAAAGTCCGGTCGCGAAGCAGAAAGAATTTCGTACATGACCCATTAGAAAGACCGTTGCCGACCGCCCTAAACGCAAGCACGATGGCAATACATTTGAGCGCGAGTGATGGTACGGACAGACGTGCTCAAAAATAAGCATGCTCATAAGCTTGCTTAAAATGAGCATGCTCTGCAACTGTTCACATTTGCCAGCAATAAGCATACCTACTTATTTTAAGCATACTCATAAATAAGCATGCTCAAAGCAAACGTACGGACAGACGTGCTTTTGGGCACCAGGCTCTCGGCCAAAATGGATGTACAAAGATATAGTGACAGTGCTATCCGTACAGAACTCAATAAAATAATCATATTGCTTGCAACGGAATTGTGTAAAACATTTTGGTGAAAAAGAAAAAAAAAAGAAAAAAAGGAGAACATCGATAATATGACACAAGGAGCAAAGTTTTTTTAGCATGCTCGAAAATCAAACGTCGGTTGGTTTTTGAGCATGCTCAATTTAAGTATGCTCATTACAAGCAACTTTGCGTCACACGTGCTACTAATGAGCACTTGCTCAATAAAAGCATGCTTCCGTGCTAGTAATGAGCACGTCTGTCCGTACTTTGATAAAGTCAAATCAAATCAAATTATTTATTTCATAAGTCATTGTACGAAATTCTTTCTGCTTCGCGACCGGACTTTAGGCATTTACACGGAGCTCCGCGCGCCCGCTCTTGTTTATTGCAATGACTGATTGATTGATCCAAAAAATGTACAGTGACAGGTTACACAAATTAGAGCAAGAGACGAGAATATTAGCAAACTCGGAATCCGATTTCTGTCCCCCTCTCAATATCCGAAAACTGAGCCGAAAACAGTACTTGCTGCATGTTGGCAGTACTGCTATATGTTACTAACTTCATTCAAACCCAATACGTGGCGCTAGTATCGAAGCGAGTGACTGCCTGTCACAGAGTACTTTTACTATATGCTGCCTGTGCCTGTCATTGTCAAACTGAATCGTGATTCGTGGATGCCAAGTGTTTTGTGTTGTGAGTGAATGTCGAAAATTGATGTAATCTCTCGTTGTCATGTGGTAAGCTTTCATTATTATCTAAAAAATCGCATAAATATTTCCTCACTTGGAGTTGGAGCGAGTGAGATGTGATTTCAAGTTTGAAAATGAAGCCGCCGTTACTTGACCGCCATCGCCCAAGCTTGTCGGCACGGCTCCGCCTTTGCAGCAAAACGTGACATATATGACAATGCTTTTATTATTACAAGGAAATACACGTCCCCTTGATCATTGTTGGCTGTATACTCTATAATTAAATTTACTCCACTGACCTAACCTTGTTAGAATCTGTATCTTCTCGATGCCATGTAGTAACCAGTTTTCCAGTAGCAAAGTTAATAATGCCGACTTCCCGCCGATGAATCACTACAATACCTATCTGTTGATATTGTACGTGAGAAAGGGTGACTGGGTAATTCATTTAAAAATATAATTATTTTGATTGTGTTTTAAAAACTTTGGACTATAGTAACCTTTAAGTTTTTGAAAAGTAACTTTTGTGTGTGTATAAATATGTAAATTACCCATATAGTTTCCAGTAGTTATTGACATGCGTACCAAATATTGCTATATACTTGTCCTACTAGTTTTTGAGTCACTGTCATTTAGAAAAAGCTTTTTGGAAACTTAAAATCGTTTTAGTACATGGATCATACTCAAATTAACTGATTGGGTCAGTGGGTCGCCTTTGTTTTAGTGAATTTATGTCTTAAATGTTTTATTTGATAATTCTATTTTTTTATTTCTGCTAAACCCCATGCATGGTCAAGTTAAATCAGTAGACTTAACAAAATGGATATGTATACTTAAATATATCTATATAATATCAATTGCCGTGCCTTAGTCTCGCAAAAACTCGAAAATGGCTCGACCGATTGATGAAACTGTGGTAAGTTGTTGTGTGCGTGCCAGCGAAGGTTCCTAACAAAAATAATAATGAAAAAAGCATTGCAACACATGCTGTGCTAGCTAGTAATTTTCTATCATTACATTTTACCAGTTTGAGAAAATAAACTCATTTTAATAGTAAATTAATAATTTTATTAACAGGCAAGAAAAATTTACTTGAAACTTACTTATATTTTTTGATACCTCTAATTAATGCCAATTTTAACTAAACTACAACCTGTATTGATTGGTTTCTCTATTGGCAACTATTGTTTCCAAAACATTCTTCTAGCAACAACAATCATATTAGATTCATAGCATATTCTTATAATTCATGTGATGACTTAATGTTAGTCCAATAATTTATTTTATCATAATAAATGTGCATGAATAATACCTACCCTATTGTTATTGAGTGAAACTAAAAATATAATTGGCAAAATGCGGGTGTACCTGTTTAGAAATTACTTAACCCATTTACGCCCGCTGTCCCCATTTGGGGCCAGTTGTTCAAGTACCCACATATTTTCAGTTTTCTTAACTATCTTTTGTTTTGTTTAAGATTCGTAGTGCCGAAGAGTGTTACTTAGTGATAAAAATTATAGTTTAGTGATTTACTGGACCTAGTAGGTGAAATTGGTAGTTTTATTTACTTCAATAAGGAAGTAGGTGATAGACCAAACGTAAGTACTTATTTTTTATATATACATTAGTATTTATTATATATATATAGTATTTTTCACTTGCCCATTGTTTTGACTGTTGAGTAATGCTATTATTTTAGGTATTTTCTGAGATATGACCATTATGGGAGATTTTTTAGTATGATGTCCCCAAATGGGTCCAATGGGCTGATTGCTAATATTTTTCTGTTTATTTTGTAAGTTCAGTTTCGACGTGAACAATGACGAAGCGATCGTTTGATGTTGCAAATGACTTTCAAGGTCTCGAGGAATCCACAGAAAAGCACAAAAAGCATTTTGAACGATGAGGATGATCGTGACGTTAGTTATGATTTGGTGGCGATTCCCCCAGATCCGAGTATTCTCACGGATATAGAAGAAGGCGATGAAGATGATGTCCAGCAAAATATACTTCCGCGTGATATCCCAGGGAGAGTTTGAAGTGTTTGAGTCCAGGAACAACGACGAATGGGATAGTAGTGATGATGAACCGCTACAAAGATATAGGCGAGTTGACGTCCAAGAACCACGTTGGCGTAAATGTGACGGTTCCTATGTTGACATGCCCTCAGCTACGTTGCGTAGAATGTCACATGAAAGCACGTTGGCAATGTAAAAAATGCATCAAAACATTATGCATAGAAAAACAATGTTTTGAAAAATACCACTCTTAAGCCCATTGGCCCCATTTGAGGACGGGTTTTTTTTATTTGTTATAAAATATATTTTTTATGTTTTTTGCAGTAATATGTCTAACTAGCCTCCAATACATACCTAAATAAAGTTTTTTTCAAATTTGTACTACTAGTTTGTATTTGGGTCTAAATGGGTTAAAACTGTTGTCTTCAGACTATCCTTCCTATTTAAGTTTGTCAATGGGTCCGCTTGCCTGGAAGTCTTTAAATAGACTCCAGACCCAGCTATGGCGAAGCAAGGAAAACCTGTTCATATGGAGATACACAGATGACTCCACCCTCGAGTGTAGATCTATGTGATGCCACAAACAATGGGGCATCTATGTGGTGTTGCACACACATTACAGGAACTGATAGACGCTACAAAAGATGCCAAAGATGTAGCCAAATCCTGGGCTGACTCCATATAGATTGCCATTGACATGCTAGGAAGAAGAATGAGTTCGAATGGATCTGATTAGGACTTAAAATAAACGATTTTGTTACTTAAAATCTTTTATCAATTAACAAAATAAATCAAACTCATTTTTGGGATTCACTCCCAAGGTATTGGTAAACTGTAAATTTTTTGTTAGTTATTTGTGTTAATTTGATATTGGAATGTTGAATGGAATTCGGAAAAAGGCCCGCAAAAAAATTGTTACCTGCCCGCACGACACCTTTACGAAAAAAAAAAACATGTTGAACTATTAAAAATGTACGAATAAGTCATGATGTAACCCTAAGTATTTCAAAGAGAGAGAAGCTTCCAAAGACCCCACAAAAAGGTAGAAGGGATAGATTTAGTACTGTCCCCGAAGATCGATAGTGCGCAAAAATAATTTATCTCGTACCGGAAAGCAAACCACGGAAACTACTAACTAGCATAATATTCCGATTCCAATATCAAAGGATGAATGGATGGACTCTTGTGGCTAATAAAGCAAGGTCGTGCTATGTTCCGTTCTAAGCCTGCATAATTGATCTGAATGTAAGAGACATTCGAGTTTGGTACCGAAACCCGCAATACCGCAGTCGAACGAGAAATTTCTACAGTTAGATATAAAATATACCGTCTAACCTAACATCAATGTCGCGGCATTTATCAGCGCCAGCCTACCGAATCGACATCGTTCGACATTCGATACTATGAGTCCCTCACCCTGGGTCAATGAAGTGAGAATTGACGCCAATTAGCCAGCCTCACGTCCACATGTGACCGCCGAACTGTTCAATTTGCTTGAGAAACATGTGCCCGATGTGTCGACGACATTGCGTAATAAGAATAGTGTTGCTAAGAGCAGGGGCAAAACACGTTTCGGCTTTTGTGTTCGGTTGGAGCGCCAAAATTGATGCACGGATGTCATTTTTATTTGTTCACTTCGTCTCGTAGTGCGAAAGTGAGCGCATAGGATAGTTAGATTAACATCGTTATTTCTCTTTTTATTAGTAACATTTTGTTGCATATCGCTAATGGTTTTAATTACTCTTCCAGCGATGTCTTTCAGACTTTCACTGTCAGTGTTTTTGTCTAAAACGACTCTGCATGTCACTCCTACCCTTAACCTCACCCAAAATGGGAAAATTCTTTATTCGCCAAGGTAGGCTAGATGGTCGGTTACTGAACTCAAGCCTCAAGCTAATGAAAATTATCGTATGAAGTAAAACAAGAAAAGTAAAACAGAATTTAATAAGTAACCTAGGGTGAAGGGGCGTACAACTAATTACAGAGTAAGCGTTGAACTGTTTAAAAATTTAAATAGCAGGGTAACTGCCATCTATTGATTATATGACATTACTGTTTTTAGTACCAAAACCTATTTTGTTTGATAGACACGTTTCGTGTTTGAATACTATTAATTAGTGGACGAAAAACTAATATTTTTCGCCAATACTTCCTTTCGTGGAGTTCAATAACTTGGGTGTGTCTAAAACGCTTTGATGATGACATCAAATCATTACAGTCTTCCGCCACATCCCTAATCGTCAGTAAAAATAGATCGTATCGCATCATGTTCTACGCTCCGATATAATTTGAATCGGAAGTCGTTAAAATAATTCATGAAAGCTCTTGTAATTTGGGCCAGAAACTGTTGGAGTGCTTCTTGGCTCATTTTCCTTAACTTTTAATTTTGTTGGAAGCCTGTGTTGAGTACTATTGACTTGCCTCTTTGATTTACGAGAACAGAGAAATTCTAATTAGACTGGCAATTTTGGTTTTTGTCTGTCTCCTCTGTTCGCATGGTTTGCCAAATAATTCAACTCTCTTAAGCATAGCTTTACTAGATAAATGACGTCTGGTTTAAGACGGGGACGGTACAAAACATGTGTGTACTGACGGCGACTTGAGTTCGACTTATTATTTCTTTGTTTTTTTACTTGATTTTTACGAGAACAATGACTATCCTGAAACTTTCAAAGATAAAGGGTAAAATGTATTTATGAAGACGAAAATAAACAAACTGCCCTAAAGTTTTGAAATGTCCCAATTATCTCGAAAGCACTTACTGAAATTGTAATTAGAAAGACAGTTAATTAAAAAGTCGAAAACAGTCTCCAAAGTTTCAATCCAGCATTTCGACAGTAGTGTCATGTCCTAAACACGAAAAGTAATTAGAATTAATTATGGTGGTCGTTATAGATAACGTAATACGTATACTTACATCATCACTTTTGAGTGCGACCCTCGAATGGTTTGTAGGCACTCCGTTTTATCAGTTCCTTGTTAGCATTCAGATAACATTATTTTTTGAACCTTGTACATTAATAATGTATACGGAACATTAACGCGTCATAATATTTGAAATCTCGGTGTTTTTATAATCTTGTATTAACAAATTAACTTCCCAGAAAGTTGATTCTGCGATGGGCTATAAAAAGATGCTTTAGTTCAAAGAAAGTAGTAGACTTGAATATTTAAATTCCTGACAGGCCATAACTGCATTTAGATCACTGCTCTGAGTTTTAGGAATGCAATTTATCATTGCGTGTTATCTTATCCAATTGCTTTCTCCTCTTCAATTACTTCATCCACACTCGAGAAGACCCATTTACGCCATTTAGATCCAAGAACATACTTGTTATTCAAGTCATTACAATAAATCAGAATTTTAATAGCATATCGAAGAAAGTAGGTTAGTTACTGTACATTAATAATCTTATCATCTACATTGTACTATTTGTTACGCACTATTGCGAGCTAAACTCGTAACATTATTGCTGTATGTGGCTTCCTAAGCTCGTGCCTTGTGTTGTACTCGTAGGACTTATAAATAACACTGGTATTTGTTTCTCTTAGTCTTCGGAACTCCTCGTGTAAGAATGTGAAGACAAAAAGGTGCATTCCATCTCATTAGTTTCATGAGATGTGGTTGGAATTCATGTAGTTGCATACTTAACCACAAATGGGTCAGATAAACTTCTAAAGTGATTTTTTGGACCATAAACATTGTTTTAAATAGTGTTTTAAACATTATTATCTTGATGGCCTACTGCAGTTAACTGCTGAACATAAGCCTCTCCCAAGCTGAGCCAAGGCAGTCGTAATACATTAACATCAATGCTCAACCCTCTATAAATTCTAGGCATATGTTTTCTCTCTAACATTATTCACACGAATCCTATTTCCGTAATTAGCTTGGAACCTGCAAGTGTCGCTTCGGACATTGAAAAAACGGCCATGACTGTGACCTTTCAGGGTCAATGTCGTCCAATTTAACTATTCATTACCTTTGGCTCTACGACAAAATCATGCGGTTGCTTTTGACCTTCACCTGTGTTAAGGGTTTTTTTTTAAATGAAGAATAAACAGAAGTAGAAAAGTATCATCATGAAATCCAAATCCAACATATTTTTTTCTAAACAATAGGATTTTGGAGTCAGAAACCCAAATTCAAATTATGAAAATTTCGAGTCTTGGATGAAACGATGATCTTCGAAAATATGGTTAGACTGGCCTTTGTTCTCATAAGAGGCAATTTCATTGAACTTTTCCTTCCATTCTCAGTTTAAATTGGAAAAATATAGAACTAGTTTCAAATCTATTTTCGATATCTTGTTTCTCTAAATTCAGAATATCAAAGTTCATTTTACGCTAGCATTGTTATCATAGTTCCTAGTTTCGGGTCGCAATAACATTCCGAGATTATTTCATCAAGTTAGAAAGCCTAATCAATAACCTCTAGTCGTATTTGGAATCGGTTTCGCGTGACATTTGTGCGAGAAATCAAATTGAATCGATTTTGATTTGAATTGGAAACACGAGGTATTTTGTAGATAGTCAATGATGATAGAGGTCATTTATGTACTCATAACGGTAAACCTTTGATGTTATAAAATAAAAAGAAGTAATCAAACGAGTAGTCGAGTACGTGGATCTAGGCAAGCCAATCTTATGGGAGACATAAAAGTTGGCTTGAAGGATTCATTCTTAAAATTATTGATATGAATCTTTCTATCTCTTGGCTTACCTACGTTTACGTTTGGCCAACCTTCCAATTGTGATATGCAGATGCAGAGGTAAGTTTCATTTCAGAAAGTATGAACGCTCGCGCAAAAAATCTGTAGTTTTAATCAGGACAGTAGCATGTAAATCCTAATTGTTGGGATCCGCGGTAAAATTGATGCTTGCACGCAGATTAGTCATGTTTACCACGTGCTCCTATTAGTTAAACCGTGAATGTTCGCTTCCAGATATCGTGTAGCTGCTCTTATTATATCGTTCACGCTTGACGGAATAATTGCGGTCGAATAGACGTTGCTCTAATTTTAGGGGTCTTCGTTTGCGTTTGTTTTCCAAGTTATAGCGAAGTTTTGTTTGTATCATAGAGTTGAGAAATTCGGGGATTACCGCCTCAAATGCCTGCGCATTTGTAAGGCTGTATTCAAAATTCTAGGCCTGGCCAACCAGAAGAATGGAATCACTAACCTAAATGAATGCTTGACCACCTATTAACTTAGGCTTAACAAAACTATTTCGTTTGACTTGATAATTATTATTTTATATGTCTAGGATAAATTCATTGAGAAGATAACCTCATTCTATTTTCCTTATAAACTTAGATTATCTAAATGGGCTTACGCTGCCCAGCGTAGGCTTATCCGTGAAACCATCTTCTAAATCTGGACGCGATGAGCATATCATTGTTAGTTCTGTGTCGTGCGTGTGCGCAGGTTTACTAAACAGGTATGTAAAGGAGGTCCATTTCATACAATGCATTGAAACCACCTCAATAAACGCTGAGCATCGTTGATGCCTTTGTCGATATTCTTGCTCAGCCTTTCGGTTCAGTTCCTTATTTAAACTGTTGAGATGTTATTTGTTAAAAGTGCCTCCAAGATAGATTCAGGAACGTCCGCAACCAACCTTTTTATTACAATATTGTCGATTTCGAACAGGAACAGCAACGAATTCGTATATACTTTCATGTGCTCGTTTTTAAGACTTTTAAACCTTGGCCTCATATAGTGAGTGCGCCTAATAGCGGCTATTAGGCCTGGACCTTCTATCCCCATTTACACTTAGTGGCGGGACCTCGTTACTCATGCGTGACGGCATGACTGCGGCGGATGGCAACCGATACGTGGAATCCGTTGCAAGTAACAAGCGTTTAGACCATTGGTGTCCATGACGAATACAACAAATGCGCAGGAACTGTCATAATACTTACGCCTTGCCACAAATGTTCGATGTTCCATTAAAAGGGGCGAATCAGTCACTCGTTTATCGCTCCCATTTCCGAGTCATCATAACAGATTCGTTCTTTACAGGAAAACCCCTTGTCACTTTATTGAAATCTAAAATCCTTAGTCCATGTTTGAAAACATTGCAAAATAAAATATTAGTAAAAATCTTTTTAAAACAAGCTTTTATTGAACTAAAAAGTACAAAATAAAACTTACGTAAACAGATAACTTTAATGTTTTCTTAAAAGCTTGAGGCTTATCTTTATGTTTAAGAAGGACGTTCACGCCTCAAGCTTTTAAGAAAACATTAAAGTTATCTGTTTACGTAAGTTTTATTTTGTACTTTTTAGTTCAATAAAAGCTTGTTTTAAAAAGATTTTTACTAATATTTTATTTTTTGTTTTTTAGCATTAGTATTTTGATAAAATATCTGTTCTATCACTTTCACTTGTCTAAACAAATCCAACGAGTTCAACACAACAGGGCTACCTTGTAAAGTTGAGGTTTTCCTGTTACTACCTTCCGGCACTATCATCAGACCCTAGACTACACCTCGGGAAATAGTTTTTGTCAAAAGATCTTATTTAGTTCAGGATTTTCTGTGACCACTTTCTATGTGTCATCTCTTTTCAGCTCTATTACCAGACCCTGGATACTACTTTGGGCTATAGTTCTAGTCAAGACAAAACCAACCCGTTCAAACTTGATGGTAGTCTAGTTTTTTTTAGAAGTTCCTATGTTAATCTTTCGGCTCCATCACCAGACCCTGAATTCCATTGAAGTATAATAGCACAATACATATCCATGTATAAAATGTCGTGTTTATCCTGTTGATTATTGAGAAATCTCGTCGTCTGGAGCCAATCCCGGGTGCAGCAGCCAGGTCATGTTGGAATTTAGAACGGAATATCATAATTAAATGCGTATATAAAATTTCCTGGTTGTACTGTTGACCGTTGAGGAGTTACCTCGTCTGGAGCCAATCCTGGGTGCAGCAGTCAGATCATGGTGGACTTTAGAATGGTCTATCATAATTATAGCGTATATAATGTTACGTGTCTATACTGTTGGCCGTTGAGAAGTTCCCTCATCTGGAGCCAATCCTGGGTGCAGCAGTCAGGTCATAATGGACTCTAGAATGGACCATCATAATTCAAGCGTATATTAAATTTCGTGTTTGTACTGTTGATCGTTCAGGACTTCCCTCGTCTGAAGTCAATCCTAGGTGCAGCAGCCAGGTCATAGTGAACTTAAGAACAGACTATCATAATTCAATCGTATATTAAATTTCGTATCTGTACAGTTGACCGTTCAGGATTTTCCTCGTCTGAAGCCAATCCTGGGTGCAGCAGTCAGATCATGGTGGACTTTAAAACGGTCTATCATAATTAAAGCGTATGTAATATTTCGTGTCTCTACTGTTGCCCGTTGAGGAGTTCCCTCGTCTGAAGTCAGTCCTGGGTGCAGCAGTCAGATCATGGTGTAATTTAGAACGGACTGTAATAATTAAAGCGTATATAAAATTTCCTGTTTGTACTGTTGACCGTTGAAGAGTTCCTTCGTCTGGAGCCAATCCTGGGTGCAGCAGTCAGATCATGGTGGACTTTAGAATAGTCTATCATAATTAAAGCGTATATAATGTTTCGTGTCTGTACTGTTGGCCGTTGAGGAGTTCCCTCGTCTGAAGCCAGTCCTGGGTGCAGCAGCCAGATCATGGTGTAATTTAGAAGGACTATCATAATTAAAGGATCTATAAAATTTTGTGTCTGCGCTGTTAATCGTTGAGGAGTTCCCTCGTCTGGAGCCAACCCTGAGTGCAACAGCCAAATCATGGTGGAATTTAGATTGGACCGTGATAACTAAAGCGTAACCATATAAAATTTCCTGTTTGTACTGTTAACAGTTGAGGAATTCCCTCGTCTGAAGCCAATTCTGGATGCAGCAGTCAGATCATGGTGGACTTTAGAATGGTCTATCATAATTAAAGCGTATATAATGTTTCGTGTCTGTACTGTTGGCCGTTGAGGAGTTCCCTCGCCTGAAGCCAATCCTGGGTGCAACAGCGAAATCATGATGGAATTTAGATCGGATCGTCATAATTAAAGCCTATATAAAAAATTATGTTTGTACTGTTAACCGTTAAGGAGTTCCCTCGTCTGGAGTCAATCCTAGGTGCAACAGCCAAATCATGGTGGAATTTAGATCGGACCGTGATAATTAAAGCGTATATAAAATTTCCTGTTTGTACTGTTATCCGTTGAGGAGTTCCTTCGTCTGAAGCCAATTTTAGATGCAGCAGTCAGATCATAGTGGACTTTAGTATGGTCTATCATAATTAAAGCGTATATAATGTTTCGTGTCTGTACTGTTGGCCGTTGAGGAGTTCCCTCGTCTGGAGTCAATCTTGGGTGTAGCTGTCAGGTCATAATGGACTTTAGAGCGGACCATCATAATTCAATCGTATATTAAATTTCGTGTCTGTACTGTTGATCGTTCAGGACTTCCCTCGTCAGGAGCCAATCCTAGGTGCAGCAGTCAGATCATGGTGGACTTTAGAACAGTCTATCATAATTAAAGCGTATATAATATTTCGTGTCTGTACTATTGGCCGTTGAGGAGTTCCCTCGTCTGAAGCCAGTCCTGGGTGCAGCAGCCAGATCATGGTGTAATTTAGAACGGACTATCATAATTGAAGGATATATAAAATTTTGTGTCTGCGCTGTTGATCGTTGAGGAGTTCCCTCACCTGAAGCCAATTCTGGGTACAACAGCCAAATCATGGTGGAATTCAGATCGGACCGTGATAAATAAATCGTATATAAAATTTCCTGTTTGTACTGTTAACCGTTGAGGAGTTCCCTCGTCTGGAGCCAATCCTGGGTAGCCAATCAGGTCATGTTTGTCATAAAAATGTATTGTCATCGGAATTGAACCAACATGTAAAATATCAACTCCGTGGAGTTAGAGGAAGTGGTCTTAATTCAGCTTGCAAGAATCCACCTAAACAAACATACTAACTTACATACAAACAAACAAACAAACAAACATTGCAAGTTGAATAAAAGCTTTTAAAAATATTTCACATCCCGATTGTACCATTTCGAGCTATAAACTCTTTCAGGTAAACATTTAATTGTTTGTTAGCCTGCAACTATAAATTGTCGTCTAACCGTGTCATAAAACTAATTTCTAAAATTAATAGACCGTGACCGTAACTATTCAGAAATCTGTGCTTTAGCTAATTAATTCTACCGATAACTTCAGAGCATAATTTTATTATTTTCGACTCCAATCACGCGAAATTAACATCTACATTCCGTCAGGCAGTATCTACTGGAACATTTCAATCGCCGCCCGCTTCCTCGCTCGCTCATACATTGCTCAGTTAGTTTGTGGTGGGTGTGCGTTACGGACGGAAGCTTGCGTGCTCTTGCGCAGATTACCGCGTTCACAGACCAGTGCGGTTCGGAGAGTGGGGGTACTGAATACTCGGAATGTGGGAGTTCTGTGTGGTGATTAGTGATTCTGTGTTTTGATTTGTGATTTAGAAATTTTGTGGCCTGTGCTAAAAGTGAAGTTTTTGTACTCGGGAGCGGAATATTTACTTGAGGTGTGTAATGCTTTTGCATATTCTTCGGTGTGTAGTTTTTAATCTCGTCTCTCAAACGTTTGATAGATTGATGGCCATATCAAATCCTCGCGATGATTCTTATTTAGTCTTTGACAATGAGTAGGTACAGGAAGCCGTTTATTATTCCAAGAATACAGTGAACACACCTCATTATGTATTACTCGTTGTCCTTCTGATATCATTTGCATCTCTTAAGTTAATGTTTTGATTTGATTTTGTACTTTACTTGAAGATGCAATTACTTTTTCAAGTGCTTTCTATTTTTACCCGACTTCGGCGAAGCAAAAAGGAGGGTTATGATTTTGACCGGTATGTATGTATGTATGTATGTATGTATGTATGTATGTATGTATGTATGTATGTATGTATGTATGTATGTATGTATGTATGTATGTTCATCTGTAACCTCATAACTTCTAAACCACTGATCATAATTTGACAAATGAGGTATCGTTAGAAGCGTCCTGATTGTCCGCTGGTTATAGGCTATATGAAATTACACTAAATTCAATATGGCGCCCTCTAGAGGACATAAAGTCACGAACGAAAAATTTTTTTTTTTTAATCGTGCCATGTGTGGTATCAAATGAAAGGGCTTGACGAGCACATTACAAATATGTATATATATTATATTTTTAAAGTACATAAATATGTTTAAATTGTTGAAAACATGCAAAAGTAAGACTGCTACGTACGGCGGCGCGGCTGTAAAATTAATACCTGTTATACAATTTAACCTATACAAAAAAGAATAAAGCGGCTCTGCAAATACTTTATTACGAAATTCTAACCCCAAAACAAATTAAATAAAAAGCAAGTTTAAAAACTAAAACCCGACTACTGAAAAATTACGCTCTAAAAAGTATAAAACAAGAAAATATTTCGGACAGAAATCAAGACAGCATAGGTACAAAAATGGTCAAAGTAAAGCCGTAGTCGCATGCCATTATAATTTTGTAGCCGACAGGCATGCGACTACGGCTTTACTTTGACCATTTTTATACCTATGCTATGTCTTGATTTCTGTCCGAAATATTTTCTTGTTTTATACTTTTTAGAGCGTAATTTTTCAGTAGTCGGGTTTTAGTTTTTAAACTTGCTTTTTACTATCTAGCAATTTACTTAGAGAAAGCTTCATCCAATTTCAAATATGTTTTGATCAAAAATAAATTCATGGACTTAGAATCAGCCTGTGTTTGAAGATAAGTTAGATATTTTGATTTAAAGAAAATATCACAAGAACAGATTGACCAAATTGGCTGCAAGAACAACGTTAGCAGAATAAAGACTTTGTCAAACCCAAGTTATAAAGCTTTGTTACGTGACCAGATACTTTAAAAGGCTTCAATTTTACAGTTCACTGACTTGAATATAATAGTATTAAACCCTGTGATTTATGATAACTTGCGTGTATTCTACCGGAATATATGGCTAAAAGAGTATACGAACACTGAAGAAACTATAGATCTCAGATGATATATCTAGGCATGGATGGGGTTTTCATCATATCGCTGGCACGGCAGTTATTCAAACTTTGCTGGCTCAGAACTTCGCACTTATACGGCGTTATCGGTGGCAGCACAGTGGTCACTTTAGCTACATGTTTTGGGGACTGAGAACAGGAAAAGAGGTGGAGCATAGTTTGTGACACAGTTCTACATCCTGTTGCCGTTTCGTCGAGGTAGCCCCACGAGGTTTGATTTACACCTGAGGTACCTATATGTTGAGATAACGGCTGATATGTACATGATTGAGACAAGAAGATGAAGACATGATGATGACAAAAGCACTATAGTCAAATATAGTTTAACACCTGTTTACATTCAAAACTAATAATGAATCATGTCATGAATCAAAGATGATCTAGGAGTAAAAACACGTAATTTTGGCTACGTACCTATAATACGATTAGTAAGAAACAGGTGTTGCATATTGCACAAGCAACAGTTATCTATGTTTCTGATACTGAAAATCATCACAAAATTAAGGTGTAATCTTAAAAAGAATTTATTTGTTACCAAATGTATAATTTTCTAACTTTCTGGCGATGAAAAGGTATTCAACATGCAACGTAAATCTAATATTCTAGCATTATATCATTTTTTACGTGGAATTCAATATTCCTTTGCAAGCATGACAGAATAGAAAACGAATTTATCATATATTTTTTTAAGGCCGTTGACATGATATCATGGAACGTGGGAAAGTTTATATTTAGGCTAGGTGTCGCCTTTGTCCATAAATGGATAAATACACGCGACGGTAATTTTGTACGAAAATATTGATTTGTGGCCTACCTGTACCTCCTGTACAGTTTTAGACGTTGGTTTAGTATTTTTGGATCTAACTTTAATATCGTTAATAGAGAATTGGTTACTTCTTAGCGTAATCTGACTTATAAATGACATTTTGTGCCGACCAGTCTTATCAGAACCCATTCGGTAGAAAGTTATTTTAGATTAACCTACATGTAATTGTGCTACAATTTCATGATGTCATTTGCAACAAAGTGTAATAATGTGTAGTTTAGGGAATGCCTTTCCTGTTTAGTCACTTTTATGAGTTCCCTTTGTGCAGTCTTCATTGTCAACAGCTCATTCATTGCGGCTACTAGCATTAATAAATACTAATTTGCCCATATACAACACTTAGCGATATTTTTGCTTCAGTGCCATATTCAGGTGTGAATCTCCATCCATCTGTTTTGCCAAAGCCCGGTTCCACCACCAAGGTTTTTTATGAAGAATTCGCATAGCAACACTCGTTCTGATACGTCATAAATGCGTGTGGCCATTGTCATAATGTTCTA
Source organism: Conistra vaccinii (assembly GCA_948150665.1). Taxonomy (NCBI): domain Eukaryota; kingdom Metazoa; phylum Arthropoda; class Insecta; order Lepidoptera; family Noctuidae; genus Conistra; species Conistra vaccinii. Next base: position 6,893,540 of record OX411316.1, read on the forward strand.
AGCCTTTTGCTATGCGGAAAGACAGTCCAAGGTTTTATTTGTAATTTACTTCATTGTTGTCAAGTCGGATCGTTCTTGAAAAATTATATGCTGGCTTAAGTAGGTACCATATGTCTAACGTATATGGTTTCTATGATTGAATTTGGTGACAGGTGCTTCAAGCACGTGTGATGATAATTAGTAATTAGTATTAATGCGACCTTGAATGAATGTACAGTAAGTAATTATCTGCTTGCCTGTTCGTGGCCAGATTTGTTGAAATTATTACTGTAGATAACGATGGCACGGATTTCTTTGGTAGATAGAGGTCTTGAATATTATGAAATGTGATAAAGAGAATCGTGTCAAATAAAATCTAAATAGTAATGCAGTAACGCAGAAACGTGACTATTTGAAATTGTTATTACCTGTATGACCTCTCACTTTCAATGATTCTTGCCAAGGTAAGATTAACAATTTGTGGCAAAACCTCGAAATCACGACAACGGTATGGGAAAGTCATCCTTATGACAGTTGCCAATATAATAGTATTAAATTAGGCAATATCAGTGTACTAATATTTCAATATATTTCCTAACTACACAAGCTTCAACAGAAGCCGTTTATGTTGAAATTGATGTTGAATATTATACTGCAGGTTTCTTGAGAGGTATTGAAAGGCGTGGAAACGTCTAAATGATAAATATATGACTGCCGCAGGTAACGGAGAAGTGAAAGTAAACGCTGAACAGAACACCGGTTATCTCTTTGTAAACTAAACTTAATCACAACTGAAGAAAGTACAAGTTGTGTGTGAGCACATCTTTGGCTGCGCTCTTTCCCTTCATAATCATATTCTTGAGATACATAATGAATTTTAGCTTGAATTATGAGATGTTCTACTCCGGAGAAGTTTTAAACACTGTCTGATGATGTAAAATTTATACAAACTGGTCAAATCTTGATGAATACCTTGATAGTACTAGCGAACAGGATATATCAGAATTTGAGAGATGCAAAAAATATAAGTGAATGGAAAGTTCTTAGGGCTATGATATTCCGAATGCCAAGTTATCAACTTATTGATTCAAATAACTGCTAACAAACTGCGCAGGTGGAAACTGCTGCCCACCAATCTGAAATATTCGCCGTTAATAACACTCACGGGACATTTAAATATGCACGCAGTTTTGTTTAATCAACGTATACTCGTAAACTTGGCCAATTTGTATTCATTTGAGCATGAAATAATCCAAACATTTGTACATGAACATGATGTAATCCTGTCAAATCCTCTGTACCAATTCTCAAATACGAGGTGGTGCTCGCAAAAAGCCTGGATATTGCTAGATTGAATTAGGCATTAAAACACATTGAATGGAGAAAAAAAAATCCGAAGCTCGGGCGTATATTTTAATTTCGTTCCCATTCCCATCCAATTTGGTCAGGTGCCAAGCAGGTTCTGCTTTCAATTCCTGATTGCTTCTATTACACACCGTGCTAACTTTATTTTAAAGTCTATCATTTTATATAATTTGTGTAAAAACAAAAAACTAAAACACTTTATTTTTTTTGTTTTTTAGCCGTGAGAGGTCATTATAAATCTCGTCGCTTCTAGCACATTTTCTACAAGACTCTTTTATAGAACTTATCTTTCACTTTCAATTTCTTTTGCTTTCTTTAAATTTAATCTTTGACTCGAATGGCTTCCATCGATCTGAGAAGCACTTTCAAAGAGTCCACTCAATCAGGTACCAGAAGCTGAGTCATGTTCTACGTTTTTCATTTCCAACGTTTTAATAAATTATCAGGAATATTTCGTTTTTTCCTCATTCTTGTTTGATAATTCTTAGAAGCAAGATTCCTTGATGTTTAATAAATTGGGTAGACGCCTTGATTGCTTTTCAACGTTATATTGATTGCTATTTATTAAGCAGGATATTGTTAGTAAGATGCTTTACTTCGAAATTCCTATCCAATTAATCTTGTGTTAATGTATTTCTATTGAATACCACAACGCTTAGCATGACCACAATAGAAACGGGTTTTTTCGACCGAAGAATAGACAAAATGACATAAACAATCACAATCTGTCATTTTTCTATTCTTCCGTCGACAAAACCCGTAGAAAACCCGTTTCTAATGTTGTCATGCTACGCGTACTGTAATCTAAACTAATCTAAAGTAATTAATTAATAACAAGACAAAAGATTTGATTTTTTTGTACTTATGTTTGTTTGTAATGGATAAACTCGAAATTAACCGATTGAAAAAACTTTCGCGTATAAAAACCTACGTTATCAGCAAGTAACACGGGCTGTATTTTATCGACTTCCACGTGAACGAAGTCACGGGCAGAAGCTAGTATTCAATTATACTGGTTTCTAGCTTGTTATTTGATTGTGGCAGTTTGTTTATGATGATCTGATTTAGATTATTTTTATTACCTACTAAGCCTTTATTACTTGTATTACTATAAGCATAATGATCTTGATAAATAATTTTATTCAAATCGATAATGGTTACTAGGTTGTCTTTGATTACGATACGATTCGAAGACTGCTTTTCCAGATATCTTTATACCGAAACCTTACCAGAGACATCTTTACAAAGCATTTGACAAAAGTTTCGTCATTCGAATGACAATCTTTGGGTCAAAATCTTCGAAAGGATTTTATAACGACGATTAAATTCAACAGAGAGTTCTTGTGGCTTATAGGAGAGATTGGTAGTTTGGTACATATTGGATCAGTATCGAGTTAAGTTGAAAAAGGAAAGGGAGAAAAACAAAAGAAAGAAAATACGTTTATTTGCGGTAACATGACGCAAAGAAAGAAAAAAAACACGAAATTAATCATTTGGGGGAAAATATGCCTCACATCCACGCAACACGGCCATCGCTCAGCATAATGCTGCAAGTTGGAAACCTATGGGAGGCCGTTGCCCTGCAGTGGGACAATTCGGGTTGATTATTATTATTTCATTAAATTCAAGATACACCTCTTGGGATTCTAGGAATGGTTTTAACATCTTAAATAATTACTCTACTGTGTCCAAATACCTGCCTTTCATATTCTTCACTGTCTACTGCTAAACCTGGAATGTGTGTACCACGTGTTGTTCAATTGTTTAATACAATTTGTCCATTGTTTCAGGTTATGTGTGCGTGCCGTTAGATAAGCAACAGTGTGGTAGGATTGTTGAAGTGATCCAACAGTGTGGAATGGTTCCTGTGTGTTGGCGGTGTCTTGTTGATGTAAGTTGTTAACCTATTTGTGTATTGAGTATATCTACTTATGTCCAGATTGAAGTACCATGTAGAAGATAAGATTGCAATCGGAACAAGTAATTCCATTAAGAGACACTCGGGAATATTGAATTTGTGTAGCGTTGGGACGTATTTTGAAGACAAAATCGCCTTATTTTATAAAGCATTTACAGCTTAGTAGCGAAGTTCATTGCCAAGTCAAGATCAATAAGAACCCAAACAGGTTTTGATATTAACAGAAACAGATGACTCATTTTATTTTAGAACTTCGAAGCTGACAATTTTGGCGTGACACGAGATCGTAATCAATTTTATGAGGTAAATCGACGTTAATATTGATAGATTTAAAAGCAATTTCAAAATAAAATACTGGAAAGAATGAATAATTCACGGTTTAAAAAAGAAACAGCATATTTATCTAAATAACAAGGGAGCCGTTTTCCCGGACCGTTCCATTTTCTGAATTTCCATAGCCCTGTTTAAGTCACTACCCGTCTAACTGAGCGTTAAAAATGCAGACCCAAATCCAAGAAAGTACCCAAAGCCGAGAGCCGAGCCTAAATCGGTTTTTCCTGTTGTAAGTTGGTACTACGTTCTAGTTATCCGATTTCCCATGATCAAGGCTCACTGACCTCCATACCTTCTCTAAGTTTATTCTGAAAGTGGGCAACGTCGCAAATAGCGGTCATATATTTCACTGTTTTGATTAATTTGGCAATATTACTGTATGGAAATATGAAATGTGGCTGAATATTGAACTAGAATATTAATATTGAATTGCAATAATTATAACATTTTACGTGTAAAAAAGGGCATTTGGAAACTTTTCATAATCTTTATAAATATTCGGTGTTACGATATTAATTAATTATTGCACTTCATTATCAATATTTTAGTTCACAAATTAGCCACATTTCATATTTTCATACAGTAATAATGCTAAATTAATCAAAACAGTTAAAATTTTGACAGCTATTTGCGACATTGCCAACTTTTAGGCTAAGCTCACTTAAGAAGTTATAAAACAGATGAGAGCTCCGATTCGAGAATCTGGTTTAACGATTTTGGAATTCGATTTTTATGTGTGATTCGAATTGGTTCCAGTAAGAGAATGTTGTACGTCGTTAGGTCTCTGACACAATCTAATTACTTTCAAATGGACGTAAAGCGAAAAGAATTTACGCTGCTTCAATTGACGTTTGCTAACCAAAAAGCTATCAGAGGATACAATCTATTGATTAGTGTCATCACGTTCGAAAACAACAGTTCCATTCGATTCGATACAACACCAAAACAATTTATTTCTCTACTATCCACTATTCAGTGCAAGATTACTTCAGTGGCTTTAAGAGATGTGCTGCCTGTCTTAGGAGAACTTGCATGTCTGGGCATATGAATCGAACGACTCCCGAGCATGAATAGTTAAATTCGCTCTCGACCCAACTTCACATGTATACGTGCTTAGTTCAAATTTTAAGGGTTATTGGAATTTCTACACCTGTATGGTTTGGTTTTTCTGTAAGCAAACTTCTTGACTCATAACGGTAAACGGGCTATTGGGAATATTTGACGAAATGTTTTTTGGAGCTCCGATTAAAAATGCCTTTCCTGAAGATTCTCCAGGGACGTTTCGGCACTTCGATAGTCCTTTGAGTAAACGACTGGGACTTAGGTACATGTTAGAGATTTACTTTATGTAACGTCAAATTCTTGCTTGAATTTTTAAATTATTCAAGATGGCTTTGGAATCCCCCCCGCCTTGGGTTGCTTACGGCGTTGGGTGTTCTTCCTCTCATCTGCCTTATATTATTCTCTCTCTCTCTCTCTCTCTCTCTCTCTGTGACTGCCTCGTTGGTCTAGTGGTCGCAATCGCTACTGCTAAGCATGAGGTCCTAGTTTCGATTCCAGGGGTCGGGCAAAGTGATATTGGGTTTTTCCATCTGAAATTTCTCAGTAGCAGTTCGGAGTCTAGATTTGTGCCCGGTTGATGTCAATATGCTGGCCCCCTATTACATGGGACTTAAATATAACTGGTGAAATGTGGGTGGACCTTTGCCCAATCCTTCTGGGAATACAGTTTTGATGTTATATATGTGTACTACACTGTAATTTTTTCCATGAATGTTAAGGATTAAAGGCCATTGAATGCGAGACATTGATTGTCCTTGGCATGTGCGTCCTCCAAACGTCCCCAAAATAAAAATGCTAAGAGAAAAACCCAATACTGGAACATTGACACTCTTTCACGTGCCTAGATCACACAATCCCAGGCTTAACATAATGCTTCGCGTCATATCACCGAGGTAAGCGTTTAATCGATATGTCTGTGTACAATACGAGTAACACTTTCACATCTGACAAGCCTTAGATGGATGTAGTCGTGCTAAGTGTTGACTGTTTAACCACGGGACGTTTGGCAAGATTTTGCAAATGTATGTTTTGGGTCGCATGATGAATGTTTGTAGAACGATGTACTTACCTATAGAGAAGATATTCCTTTTTTCTGGACATTTCTTAAGAGGGCTTTTTCTGATAAGTTTACGATAGCAGTTTTGGGCCCAAACATTCGGGAAGTATAAAATTCTGTCTGTACCATCATAACTAACGGCCGAACCCATAACCTGTATTCAGTAAAAGAAAGATCGCTATAATTGATAGTAGACAGTATACTTCTATCTGTCATTGAATGTCGTCCCACAATTCCGTAAGGTCCTTATTCTCTGACAGACTATTGGCACGTTAAAACCACAGATAAATAGGTGTTTCTTTCTATCTCCAGTATGCCAAAACTTGTGGTAGATAGGTTATTGGGTACGGCCGTTAGTCGAACTATCTGTTTGTAATTCTTCGCCTTTGTTATCACAGCCGTTAACCACAGGCTTCAGATTTCGATTAATGTAAATGTCCGTAGTTCTCATGTTAATTACCAGTATCGAGTTGTTTTCATATGAATTTAAATTAGTTACCTACTTTAATTATGTAATCATCGGTGCCCTGCCTAAAACTCCGCACCCAAAAAATTTGCAACGACATGTTTTGCTATCGAGACAGCTCACAGGATTTCCCCAATTTTAATTACAAATGAACTTAAAGTAGTCCACGCAGTAATCATTTCTATAGAAATTGGGGTCGTTTACTGACGAAAGGGAGACGTAATGGGGTTACTGTCACCCCAGCTGACTAACATGGCGAAAATTACAAAAAGATGTTGCTTTTCTGCCTCAGAAAACTTTGGGAAAAGTTTACCTTTTGGTTTATTATTACTGTTATAGCAGTAATTATGGATCGATACATCCAATAGAGTTGTAACATTTAAAATTCGACGCTGTGCATAAATAACGAGTCGTTGTTCGTACATCGCCTACGAGTAGTTACCCGAACAAAGTATTCCCTTTCGTTGACTTTGCCCGCCCGGGCCCTCCTCCCAGCAATATTGGAGTTTGGAACGTAATAAGCTTACTTGACACGACATTGCCAGGGTAATTGCCACATGTGTTTGTGCATATTTGTGTTGATATTTTCGACTATTTGTATGTCACATTTCGCATATTATGATTGGTATTTGAACACTCCTGTTCTTTATGAACTGACAAGCAACCAATATTTTGTCGCCATTTTCATATACCAGATTGGAAGGGTTCAAAATCCCCAAAGCTGCTTAAGCGCTTACACATATTGGTTCAAGCTTAATAAACGGTGTTTGCGTTTAACTATTCACGATAAACCAATTAGTATTCGAGGCGGCTATGTCGACAGTTGTTCTTCGACCGCTTAACTTGTATCCAACCAGCAGTCTATATACGGAATAAATGTACTGATAATGTTAACATTGGCTCTTGGCAACGGATTCAATCGGGTTTCTCCCCCTTATTTGCGTTTGCGTATGCTTCTATCTAACCGTGAGATAGATTTTTAAAGACATGAAGAAGTTTTTGGAGGAGTATTGGAGACACGATATTTAGGGGAATAATCTCCTCCATAAAAACAGAGTAGATAAAAATGAAAAACTGCAGTAATATTAAGGTTTATACTGAAAGTGGGCAACGTCGTAAATAGCTGTCAAATATTTCGCCGTTTTGATTAATTTGGCAATATTACTGTACGGAAATATGAAATGTGGCTAACTAGTGAACTAAAATATTGATTATAAAATGCAGTAATTAATATCGTCATACCGAATATTAGGTTTTAGATGTAAAAAAGTACCTACTTATTTGAAAACTTTGCAAATGCCTGTTTTACACCTGAAACGGTTACAACATCGAACGGTTCAAATTCAGAGTTATAATTGCTATTCATTGTTAATATTCTAGTTTACTAGTTAGCCATATTTCTTATTTCCATGCAGTAATATTGCCAAATTAATCAAAACAGCGAAATATTTGACAGCTTTGCGACGTTACCCACTTCCAGTATAAACGCTCAGATATAATAATAATAGAACACAGAAAGGTAAATTAACGTGTAATCTAAGGATATAGTCTTCCTAGGTTTAGTTTTGAGGTTGTTAGCCATGTCGAAAAGTTTATCTTTTCTCGAACGCCTACAGACGTAGAAAAGCATCTTTTTTCCCCCATTTTCCACAAGGTCTTGATAATTGTCATCTAACGACATTACATGAACATCGAAGCTCATTTGAATGTGAACAGCACCAGTCCCCTTCATCCCGGATGTCGCCAGTACATAATTGTCGTTATGAAGAAATCAATATTATGTATTCCCCGTACGTTTCTAACAGTATCTTGTACTCGTTTGAACTAATGTATTTGTTGCGAAGGAGATTGACCTATGTTCCCAGAAACCATAATTTCACCTCGGAATCACTCACTGCTGGTATATTCCTCCTTTTTTGCCATATTTTCGGGTTCCGTGCGCCCCTCGTCTAGGTGTTTCCCAGAAACCTCATTTAAATAAATCTAATGTTTGACCTATGTTCCCAGAAACCACATTATTTCACCTCGGAATCACTCACTGCTGGTATATTCCTCCTTTTTTGCCATATTTTCGGGTTCCGTGCGCCCCTCGTCTAGGTGTTTCCCAGAAACCTCATTTAAATAAATCTAATGTTTGACCTATGTTCCCAGAAACCACATTATTTCACCTCGGAATCACTCACTGCTGGTATATTCCTCCTTTTTTGCCATATTTTCGGGTTCCGTGCGCCCCTCGTCTAGGTGTTTCCCAGAAACCTCATTTAAATAAATCTAATGTTTGACCTATGTTCCCAGAAACCACATAATTTCACCTCGGAATCACTCACTGCTGGTATATACCTCCTGTTTTGCCATATTTTCCGGTTCCGTGTGCTCCTTGTCTAGGTGTTTCTCAGAAACCTCATTTAAATAAATCTGATGATCGGTTATTGGTGCCTTTGGTAAACGCTTAAAAAAATCTACCAGATTTTAGAACAGAGTCAGGATCAGAGATTTGATTAGGTTTTCGAAAATCGGGTGTAGATAATGCCCACATATTTTTTCTTTAAGTATTATTTTATATAAATGGTTAACAGATAATAGAGTAGAATAAAATACTCTTTATTATGTACACCATAAGGATAAGAATAAAAATGTACATTTTACATAGGGTGTCACAAGCGGTCTTTGGGTAAACCAGCATTGGGATTTATTCAATTGTGTCGTTCCAATTTTCTTAGGTGTTCATTTTTCCTGGGCGCCAAATGGGTCTTGTAGACTGCACGTGGTAATTTACGGAAGTGCTCATTCCGCTTTCATCTGTGTTGTAGTATTATTTCAATATTGTCTAATGTAATATTTAAGAATTTTAATAATATTAATTATTGTCCTGTGTAATTTCAATCGTTTTATAACCTTGGCCTGGCCTTAGGTATATATAGCACAATGTAATAATATAACATGAGGATAATGACAGAAATATTAGCCGTTATCGCGTCAAAAATGGCATCAAATTAAATACCTAGTTTACTTACAATGTATGCCGATTATTTTAGAATTACTCATGAATTCATGACGTAAAACATACTTGGTACTTATTGTTCCCATGTAAGGAGTTATTAATATGGAATCAGTAAGAAGGTAGAGTTTTACACAGATTGTTTGCAGCAAACTTTGACAGATGTTTTATCTTTTTCAATCAAATAAACCAATCCTACATAATTATAATAAGAAGGAAGTCTACAAACTACCTTTTCCCACCCCTATTTCACATTCACCATTGTCTATGAAATGTAATGACAGATCGCTGTCATTGTAATAACAGAGCCAGAGCCGACCAATTGGATTGATTAGAATCTCGTTTGCAAGACAAAGGGGTTGTCTATTACAATCAGCCGGTATTCTAAAAGCCTCGGACGTCGACAGGTCATCTGCAATAGCCGTTATTAATGAAGTGACGGGTATCGTGTGTCGCAGTCCTGTCATCGGCCTTACAGCCTTTCAGCCGTGATACTTGCCAATATGGTTGACGGTCAATAGATTTGCATTTGAATTTAGATTTATTACGGCGCAAGATTGGCGTTTGGGTATTGTAGCGTAGACTGTGCGCACTCGAGGAACGAAAAGGTTTAAAAAAATAAATGAATAATATGAAAAGTACATTGAAAGGAGTATCTCTAATCGAAATTTCAAGTCTCTAAGTAAAAGTATAACGAAGGGGCCCGCTGGATTGAAACCGATATTAAATGCCATTTCTGTCTTAGTGGCGGAGGTACATTGAAAATTTTCGTTCGATTAGATAAGTACGTTCAATAAGCTAACAGTCTATATCGGTTTCGTTGCCGTGGCTCAGGGGGGCCAGCTAGATAGAAACATATAAAGGTTAAGCAATAACACGTTCCTATTTTAAATCGGGATATATTTACTTTCAATATACCGACCTAATGCCCGTCGTCCTTCCTCGACTCTTGTTCTCTGACAATATTTCAGTTAAAAAATGTTGAGGATAACTCAAGTTTCGTGTTTCCGCCTTGTTTATCCTTTGGCTTCGTAAAGTGCCCTGGCTTTATAAATGCTGCCTAATTTGTTCGCCAGGTGTCGAATATTCTTCCGGAGCAGCACGAGTGCCCAATAAACAATTCTTACGAAAAATCCCTTCCTTATTGGTCGACGCCTACGCTAGTTAAGCAAGTCGTGCGAAATTAGGAAAAAACGCGGCTTTCACTAAGATAACTTAAAAGCCGAGGTTAAGGAGGATAAGCTTTGAGGTTTATTAACAGCTTAAGGACCTATTTCACGATGTCCGAATAGCCACTACTTACTTAGCGAATAAATACAAAAATGGAACAGAATTTGTATGAAATTATCTGCCAAGTAAGTTAATAGGAACTTAATCGTAGGTGGTGAAACAGGCCCTCAGAAGACTTTTATGTCATCAACTTAATTTAACATCGATAATAAAACAATTATGATCGATTACAGTCTCGGATTCGTCGATATCAATACTAAAGTGGACACGGCGCCAAATTGATGGCATAAATCAAACCGAGAGGATTTGCTGTATTAGTCATGCAGGGTTGCTAAATGCTAGGTCGTATATCAAAGCGGATAATGCTTGTTGATGCTTTATACTAGTGTGGATACCTAAAAATAGTGGCGGTGACAAAGGAGTCAACCCTGACTAGTGTGCTCAAACAAGTGATGTTTACATCAACTGAACGAGCTTCAGGGGACGCTTACAGTAAAGTTTGTTCACCCCACACATGTGCTAAAGCGACATGCAATCTACGTAATTGTTAAACCAATGTGACGTTTTTATTTTTGGAATTTTTTTAACGGACTTTAAAAAGGAAGTTGTCAATTTAATGGTTTTTCAAGGCCAAAGCAGACTTTTATTTTAGCATCGGTGATCGGCGATTTAGCCGGTTTTTAGAAGCTAAATCGTTACAGTCGCTAAATCGCCGATCGAAATGCTAAAAGTAGCTAACCTGCTGTGGCCCTTAGGCCTACTTATCGCAAAAACTAAAAGCTCTCTTACATGGAAAGCTGAAAATCAGATGAGACAGTAAAAATCAGGAATTTTGGAATTGATGGCTCAGACTCAGAAAATATTGGTGCAAAACAATTTTACAATCTCTACATCTCTCAACTCTGGTGGTAAAAGTTCAAGCCACTTGTTTTCTTATAAAGTTATTAATCAAGCTATTTGTTGGTTCACAAGTTCACTCTTCGTGGATTGAGCTGGGTTGCCTTAATTAAATATTAATTTACCTAACTTGCGTAGTGTTTGCCAGAACATTGTTGAAGTTATTTGACCTCGCCAGCAGTCAGTTTGGTAAATGTATTGTGTTTAACAGCTCGGCTATTATGAAAATAAAAGATGATTAATTGATGCCGCGTCACCGAATAACTCGCCAAGTTCGTGATTACGGGCAATAAATATGGAAATGCCTTGACAAACAAGTTGGGCCACCTTTTCTTTCTCTGAGTGTCAATTGTCACTAAGTGTTCTAGAAGAGAGGTGTCCGTCACAGATCTGCAATTTACCGGCGAATAACGTCATTGAAACGTTATTTATGAAGGTAAGATGGTGTGTTTTCCTAGGGAGCGTTTTTTGACACGTAAAGTCAAACCCCGCTGCCATAATTTTCATGACAGCTGTCACTGCAGCCGTTATGTAGCGGCCTCCGCTCTTCTACGAAACCGTAGCTTTACTGCAGTATTTTTAGCCGTTCTGCAATCAAATCTTTGACATAGAATTATAGAGGCACGAGGGAGTAATGTTCACTCATCCTCTAAAGAAAAGGGAGGATCCTCCGACCAGACGGGTGATGTATCTGGTGGGCAACTGCCCGACGATTGATGTCGGAAAGTTGTATATTATATGCTCGTCGCGCGGTAAACTCTGGTTGCGCGATGCAAGAATTTGCGTGACGTCAGTGTGATGCGTAGTCCGATTATGGCGATATAGATGCCGCCACAGAATCTAGTGACTGATCCTAAAATCAAGAACAAAGACTGCACACAAAGTGGCACTTCTCAAAAAAAAAAACATTAATCGCCACAAGTCACGCAAAACATCAATGAAAAACACTGGAGCAGTCAATTACGTTGTTTATTTCTCCGCCCCACAATCGTATGTACAAATTACAATCAAAACTCGAGAAGCCCGAAAATAATTTTCAAGATAAACGCGCACCCGTAAAATGTTTATAGCTACGGTTACCGAACCCATTACAATGTTATCTCGTACACACGATTTCCTCGTGGGTATTTAAATACATGAAATAGAACAATCGTCTGTTGCGAAATCGTATTAAGAACAAGGTCATTAGCTAATTAATTGTCTAATTCAATGTGTTTGTTTAATCTACATGCATACGATCAGAGATCACACTATCCGTTTATCTACATGGTTGCAACACGACAGTTGCCAAAAAAATTGCGTTTATGCAAGAAGTAGCTAGTTTTTCCATTTTCGTGATGAAATGTCAGATTTTCTGACCAGAGACGGTTGATGTAGACTTCTTTTGTGATCTTTCGACTGATGCTTGAAGTTTCTTCTCCTCATTAGGTAGCACTCCTCAATGTTGAGGATCTTGAGTTGGCCTCTCCAAGGAAACACATGTCATGTTCGAGGCTGGCTTTCCCCATCTGTAGAAAGTACAGCATTATTAATAAAGGCCCATGTTAATTATTTCTTATAATATTTTCACATCTGACCCAACCACATTTAGTATCGATAATCCGGTCCATTTTCCTAGAAAATGGCAGGCGGAAACATTACATTATTAATTAGATTATGTAGGTAGTTAGTTATCCTTATTGTCCTATATTCTTAGTGAAAAGGAGGCCGCCTAAATACGTAGGGTATTTGGCGTTACAACTTTCCATTCCTAGTCCAAGACCCAGAGGCAGACCCAAAACAAGGTGGAAAGCCGTAGTGCTAAAGAACATGAAAGAGTGTCGGGTACCCGATGACGATGTCGAGGATAGAGCGAAGTGGAAGAGAAAGACCAGGAAGGCTGACCCCACCACCATGTGGGATATATAGTCAGGAAGAGAGAGAGAGAGAGAGTTAGTTTGTTATCCCTATTCTCATTACACAAACATTATTACATGCATTGAGCCCTTGTAGGCTACAGAGCAGACAAAAGCCACTGAGTGTATCTTTTGTATTTGATATGAATCCTAACCCGACTGCCATTGTGTCCAATACTTCGATTTCCATACTCTCCGACTTCGATTCCACTTTATTCAAAACCATTTTTAAATTGAAATCCAACGGGATAACTTTCATTGTTCCTCTTTCAAGAATATTGTAACGAGAGGAATCGATATCAGCAATGCAGTTTCTTGGAATACATTGACATTATAGAATGTTTAAAGCATTCATTGCTTGTACTAACATGTACAGAGAGAATTAAGCACCAATTGCTCAATTTTATTACTTGCACCGTGTGCATGAGATTTGTTACTCTTCCGATTAAGTATACTGTTATCATTTTGAACGAGCAAACATTGTTTGGAAACCTTTTCGTTCTGCTAATGTATCTCAGCAAGTTTTTATAAAGTGACAGGTGCTTGAGATGCGGTCAGATCATCATCAGACTATCATTAGGGTTCTCAAATACAGTTCTTCTGAAAATACACACGTCTGCTTCAACAATATTTGCCAAACCTTCACCGCAACTTATTCCAAGTCTATCTAGCAATATTAAACTTTCTAATGCGAAAACCCAATTTTAGGTTGGTGTGGTTTTACAATACGTTCCCATCAACGGAAGTTCAGTCTATCTACATTTTCATGTTGGCATAACATTTTTGCGGTCCGCCAGCGTCGTTAGCGGCCATGACACAAATTCCATCCAGAACTTAGAACCAAAAGATACCATTTACGATAAGATTTGAAATAAACATTTACTATAATAAGTCTCTCGTGATTGATGGTCGGTTTTATTATAAAACTTTTGTACCGAAACCTGTTATTGTTGGTTTTTGAATGGGAGAAATGGAAAGTGCATTATGTTAGCTTTCCCACGCAACTGGCATATATTAGTTGGATAATAAAAGTACGTGATAATGTGGCGGTTGTAAACGTTGGTTTATTACCTGTTTGTTTTTGAAAACATAATAGAGTACCTATGTAAGGTAAAAGGTTTCCTATTCATTTGGTGTTGTCAACATCTATACTCAGTACTTTATTTGCATTCCACAAGGTGTATCTCATTTACCAACTTAGGTGGTAACTTATGTGATCATTACGGACCCTGTCGGGCACAGCAAAATCTAGAATTCAGATCATGCGAAACATTAAGGCAAGCTTACAAGCAGGGCTCGGAAACCGGTTAATTTTCCAAACCGGTTTTGGTCATTGACCCCGAACCAGAATCGATTGCGGTTTAGGTTTCGGTTACCGGTATTTTAACCGGTTAATTGGGCAAACCGGTTTTTTACAAATTGTGATTCTGTTGAGCGAAATTAACCGGTTAATTTGAGTTTCGACGGTAAAAACTAGTTCTACATAATACGCCATCTCGCTTACACCTACAAAAATAAAGCTCTCGCTCTACGCCAACGAATGCGCAATTCCGCACTCACAAGCAGATTGTATTCGACCGCGTTGCTAGCTGAGTAGTTTCGTTCGACGTGTGTGCAACATTTTATTATTTTATAAGGTGGATTTGTGGTTGACTTACGTAAATAAATGAAACCTTATTATCAAATGAAATACTTACTGGTTGGAGTGTAGCTTTATGGGCGAGGACAGAAAAATTAAAAATTTGTGTTCCCCAATTTTATTGCAGTAACCTTGGCGTAAAACATATTTTTTTTATTTTAAATGCTCTAGATTTCCAAAATGGTAGCTCGAATGAGAATCTTTTCTGGAAAAAAATTGTTGCTCTAATCGAAAACCATGAGATGATGTGAAAAAGCTAAGGATTTTTTTAAGTTTTTCATGTTTGACAAAAAATACAGTATTAATTCCTTAAATTCATATTGGGATGCTGCACAGAGAGTAAGACAGTGGGGGGGGGGGGGTGGTAAAATTGGGATTATTTTTTACCTATACAGTATGTCGCCCTCTGTTAGTTAAACAAAGGGCGTTCCCGTTAACCCGCAATAGTAGGTATAGCGTCCATACATGCTAGAAAATATACTGAAAGTGAAAAAATTTTTTTTTATCAAATTTTCATTTTTTTTTTAAATTCATATGTAAATGTAACACTTTGTACACGCTCACTTGTCTTTCAACTTGGAAAGACAAGTGCGACAAGTACGCGTGTACAGAGTGTTTGTTTTACGTATGAAATTAATATGTTTCGTGAATATTTTATGATCAAAAAATAAAAAAAGTAAAATTTTCATTGTTATTTCCGAAGCTATTTTGACCGGTATCATATAATTATTAATCCTTATCCAATAAAATATGTAATTTAAATTGGGCATTCAATTTCGATTAAAATATGCCTTTACATCACATCATTTAAATGAATAGTTTAAGAGATATCACAGTTTCAAAATTACGCGTAACAAAATAATTATGGTTGACGGCAACGCGGGTGCTGTAGCCTACCACTGCGTCCGTTGAAAGTTAGTCAATGATCTTTTCCTCGGCTATTAGGTATGTATTCCCGGTAGAACGTTCCCGTGGGATATTTTGCGACATCCACGCGGGCGAAGCCGCGGGTAAAAGCTAGTTATACATATAATAGACATAACGGACAGTCCTCTGTGCAGGGCGTGCATGAAAGCAGAGGAAACCGTTGCGCATGTGCTGTTTGAATGCACGGGCATCACCCAGATTAGCACAGAAACCCTCGGGTCAACCAGATCTTTTGAATAGACCAGGAGACTTGCTCAACTTCTCGAGGGCGGTGAGCTGGTTGGAATAACCACCAACGGTCGCCATGGCCCACGCATAATGGTCGAGATCGAAGGACTAAGTGCGGAAACCAAACCCTCCATAACATAGAACCTCACTGTGGCCTGGACATGAATAAAGCCAGCAAACCTGACGGAATAGGGTGGAAGAGTCCCGAAAAGCTGTGCTCCAGAGTTGTCTCCTGTCTTGACGCGCTTGTATCACCTCTCTAAAAACTGGAGAGGTGCCGAAGACCTGGAAGCTTGCCAATGTGGAGCCAGTACCCAAATAGGGTAAGCGTGCCGACCCTGTCAACTACAGACCAATCGCCATAACCTCCATACTATGTTTTATGAAACGGGCTCTTAATAATAAGCTGCTAGTATGCCTGGAAGACAATGAGCTCCTCAGTGACCATCGGTATGGCTTCCACCGTGGTCGGTCAACTTAAGATCTTCTTGTGTTTATTACACATCGCTGGGGCGAGGCCACTGAGAGACATGGCGAAGCATTTGCTGTGTCCCTTGATATATCAAACGCTTTTGACAGGGTCTGGCATGCTAGTCTGTTGGGTAAGCTTCCCGCATTCAGAATCCCTGCTGACTTTTGCAACTGTATTTCAAACTTCCTAAGTGAGCGGTCGATCAGAGTGGTCATTGATGGCTACTCATCGAATCATATTATGGCTACTGATGCTGGTGTTCCTCAGGGGTGTATTCTTTCTGCGACTCTATTTCTGCTCTATATTAACGACCCGCTACAGCTGGGTGCTATTGGGTTCGCAGATGACAGCACAGTCTTAGAAAAACACCTATCTAGTGCAAGAGCCAGCAGAGAGGAAACAGCTACTCTTAGAGAAGCCATGGTGGGGTGAATGAAATCTATCTTAAATGTTTCACAGTGGGGCGACGATGATCTGGTCAACTTCAACGCTCAGAAAACACAGCCCTGTCTTTTCACTGGCAAAAGGATCCAGTTCCAATTATCACCTAGTTTCCGAGGTGTTACCGACCGCCTGGAGCTTTTGGGCATAGAATTGACGTCAGATCTCAACTTGGCTCAACCACCGAGTGAAAAGCACAGACTGCAGCCAAAAAAAAAATACTGCCTCACCTTATTTAGGATACCCGGCTATCCTAAATAAGGTGAGGCAGTATTTTTTTTTTGTTTGGTTGGGAAGTCATCAAATAACTTCTCCCGCTCTGGGCGGAGTGGAAGGGCGTGTCAGACTCTTTCTGACTGAAACCCACCCGTGTTCCTTCAGTTGCCTGTACGTTGCCAGGGGCCCCGGTCTCCCCTTAGGAGTTTCCCGCAACCCCGGCAGGCATCGGCCCTAGCAAACCTCGTCAGTTCTGCTGACACCTCTTTGAGGCGCTCGTGGAATACAACGCGCCGTCGACCCGGGCCTGATCCTTATCGGAGAGCTACCCATTGCTCTCCGTCCGCAAGCCCGCGCCTACGGTGGCCGGAAATCGGCTACCGATTCCCGACGCCCAGTTCGTCTCCTGCGGCGGCTAGGACCGTGAGGGCGCGAAATTTACCTCTCCCTCACGCGCTCCGCCTCCTCCCTCGCGATCATTACTGCTTTGCAGGAGGAGGTGACGGCTTGCCATGCCCTCTCGCTCCGTACCATGGCCTGGACCAGGGCTGGACGCGACAGGTCACCGCCGAGGTGACCGGTACTTCACATCTGAACAGATTCTGGGTTTGTACAAAGCTCAGGTCCGTTCCTGTATGGAATATTGCAGCCACTTATGGGAAGGCTCAGCAATATACCAGCTTGGCGGATTTGGTGGAATGCAGAGCAAAAAGGCTCATATGCGACGAGGCGCTGGAGGCTAGGCTTCACAGCCTAGCTCATCAGCGTAATGTTACCTGCCTGTCGGTTTTCTACAGACTGTACTTCGGAGAGTTTCTGCGTTCAAAGCAAGAGTGAACAGGCATTTTCTGGGTTTGCTCGTTTTATCATAGTTCTCATCCATCGCATTTCGTCAGGCGAGATCGAGGTCAAGAGCAAACTCATATTGCATAAAAACAAAAAGATCGACCGTCCCTTACCTAGTCTTTTTGGAACGAAGTTCCCTTTCGCGCGTTGCGAAAGGGGGCTAGACGGAAAAAATTAGTACCAAAAGTTGTAACGACACTTTTGTTTAAGACCAAAAGTTGTAACGGCACTTTTTTGTGTATTTGAGAAAAGTTTTAATTTGTAAAACTTTTCTCAAATACACAAAAAAGTGCCAGTCGAAGTCGACGTCGACGTCGAAGTCGAAATCAAAGTCAAATTCGAGGTCGATGTCGAAGTCGAAGTCGAGGTCGATGTCTAAGTCGAAGTCGAGGTCGAGGTCAAAGTCGAGGTCGAGGTCGAGGTCGAAGTCGAAGTCAAAGTCGAAGTCGAAGGCAAAGTCGAAGTCGAAGTCAAAGTCAAAGTTGAAGGCGTCGAAGTCAAAGTCATATCATTTATATACGTCAGTCAATATGTCAGATGTTATTGTTTTTAATTCAGAGCCATGTAGTAAAGAAAGATTTTTAGCCTTGTTAAAAATTATACTAGATGGCTCTTTATTAATATATAATAGGCAGCTAAAAGAACTTCGTTCCCACCGGGTGTCCCACGACACCTCCCGACTTTTTTTTTTTCACAACTTCGTAATTTTTTTACATATATTTTTTGTCTCTTATAAATAATCGAACATGGAATACATTTTACTCTCCTCCTTTTTTCTCATGATACATGTTATTATAACACTGTCTATGCTATTATAAAACACGAATTAAGTAGCGGCCGCACGACACTTCTTGTATGAAAGATGCGAACCAAATTCTCTTTGCGGCGAACTACGAAAGAAAACAAAACACAAACAAGCGCGTGAGAATGTAAAAAACGGCGGCGGCAGGCGTGCGTCTGAGTAAAACCGGTTTATTCAGGTTAGCGCGAGTTTTAAAATTCTATTCTCTGTAATAACCGGTAACCAAAATTATTTAGGTTTAGGCGAAACTGTTTTCGTAATTAACCGGTTAATCGCTGAACGGTATTTTACCGGTTTTATGAACTATATTAACCGGTATTTCTTAACCGGTTCCAAGCCCTGCTTACAAGTTCGGGTATATTTATGTATGATTTTAGGTTGGACGTTACCCCTTTATTTAATAAGTTTGGGGCTCACTTCAGTCCCAAAACGTGCACAGCTGAAGATAAAGGTCTAAAAACGATCATCCGAGAGTATTGCCATAGTCTGCACAAGTGCACACTGCTACTGTTCAGTGTTCGATTACAAGTGCGTGCATGAATGTAAGATTTAAGAGACAAGATAGTGTTACCATTTTTTTTTAATAAGTTTAGGTTTACTTCAGCACTAAAACGTGCACAGCTTAATTTGAAGATTTAAAACGATCATCCGCGAGTATTGCCATATCTGCACACTAGTTAAGGTTCAGTGTTCGACCATCTGTTCTGCGAGCAATGCCCACTGCCACTTAAGTTTGGAAATTCTTCGGGCTATATTTTGGTTACCTTGGTTCTCCTACGGATCTCTTCATTTCTGATTCGATCACGTTCAAGCATAACCCTCACCGATGGCGATGGGCCGAAAGGTTCTGTAGTGACAACCGCGCACCAGAAGACGTAGCGTTTGAAGGCCTCAAGGTAGATCGATGACTTGTTGAAGGCCGAAGGAATCCGTTGGATCCGAGAAATAGAAGCGGTCGAAGTGGCTGTGCTTGGGGAGGCTTATTTCCAGCAGTGGACTTCTTTTGGTTAAAATTATGATGATGATGACGAGTGTTCGACCTAGATCAAAAAATCTGCGTTTAAAAGTACTAGAAATGGATTTTTTTGCTGCTGGTTATTTAAATATTTCCAAGAGGATCACAAAGGCTGTATAAATCCTTTGATCATCGAGATGCGAAACTTCAAAAGATTACCGATACAAAAGGATTGAACGGGGCGTATTGTACTGAAGTGCGAAAATTCAATAGCAGGGTTTTATTAAAATATGAGGTGTTAAATAAAACTTACATAAATATACCGTAGGACTGAAACATGTATAAAATCATGACTTATTTTTCACAAAGGAAGAATAATGGGGCCAATCGTTAGGCAGAGGCACCGAAATTCAGTGGGCTGAAAATTTTAAAGTTATCTCCGGAAATTGAACAATTTGGGTTTGGGTTCACTGCGAAACAATTTATCTTATGAAGGTGACGCCGAATTGTTATGGGTAAAAGGTTATACTGGGTTATTTAGGAAAAGACCGAGTATCACATTCGTTATGTATGATATATAATGTACTAACGTTCATACATTGGGCACCCTTTCAAATTGTTAAAACACTCTTCTTCGTTTCCATTTAACCTTTACTATTGTTATCGGCTTTATTAATTAACTCATCATCTTAGTATAATGGAATATTTTAATTAAATACGAATAATATATTTAAAAATAATTAATATCACCATTTGATGCCGCCTGGATCGTATTCCTTCACCAAAAGAATATTTGGATTCTAAACCCTTTTAAAACATGAAAAATGTATGGCAGGGATTTGGATAGAATTAAAAATAATCAGAATTAAATTTTAGAACTCGTTAAAAAGCCGTATTCGGTGGTTAGGTCGACAGAAGGCCGGGTTATCGGTCCGGATGTACTTATGTGAAAATTGTGATAAAACTCAGCTCACCAACGGTTTTTGCGATTGTTTTAAATGTACGGTAGAATTATCGCAAATATTACTTGTGTGGTCTCAGAATGGTTGGATTTAGGGCGTAATAGTATCTGGTCTTGTGGGCGTTTTAAGACAGATACCTAAGGGACAATGAATCTGTTTGGCACCACCACATTCCTGACAAGTCTGAGAGAGACTGACAACTCTGAGGTGACTGGATAAGTCACCTCTTAAAACAAAACAATAAAACCTTGAAGATAAACAAGTTTAAACTCAACTTGCTGTAATATCAATCTGCCTAGCCTTTTCCCAACTATGTTGGGGTCGGCTTTCAGTCTAGCCGGAAGCGACTGAATACCAGTATTTTACATGGAGCTACTGCCTATCTGACCTCCACAATCCAGTGACTGGTTAACCCCTTCCTCCTTGGTAAGACTGGTTATCTGAATTTTGGGGTTTGATTACCCGTTACGACTGTCAAAGATCTACGAATGACAGCCGGGACCAACGGCTTTACTGAGGCACGAAGGGGTCTCATTTCATGGGTGGTCCAGGTCACTTATCCACGAATCAACCGCGGCAACCGTAGTTTAACCTACGATCGACCCGTGAGGCTGTTATCATTTAATCACGAACCTGTTTCTGTTTTATTTGAACTGTAACGGGTATTCAAGTCACAAGTGTGTCATGTAATTGACTGCGCTATCTTTGTCATAATCTTCACTGTTTTATTGCTATCAGGGCACAAGGCTAATCGATAGCGACCTTTCCCTTGTTAAAAATCAATGCGGGTGCCAATTTTATGAAGCACGCAGCTTTGTGACTTATTTTTATTTGTCATGGAGTCTTTGGGAAATTATTATTTGGATATTGAAGTAGAAAGCATCTCCTCGTTCCGCGACAGAGCAGTAGTTGCTGGTTTCAGACCGAAATTATCGAGCAATCTTTATAATATCAAGAGTTATACATTCACTGATATTTCTAGGAGCATAGTCCTCTCCCATGTCATACTTTAACACATGTAGTTAATTTTAATATTCCGAAACATCAGCCCAGTTTCGAAGAAAAAACGTTAAAAGCCAGTCTGCTCTGATGAAGTTTATTATGACAATGTCTATGAACTGTCGTGACATAAATTCCTTTTAATCAGATTACGTAAGCGCTTGTCATCGGCTACATCTGGGCTTCCCGTTACATTCATAGCCGCAAGTGGGAGTTGCACTACAACCATTTTGGCATGGATTGTGGAAAATGTGGGATTTTTTACTACTTTTGCATATTGTTTCGTGATAAAGCCGGCTTAGTTCGGTCCAAAAGCGATCCTAAAGTTGGCCCAAAGAGTAAAAAATGTTCTGCTTTGTGGGAGCGGGTTGTTTTTGGTACTGTTGTTTTGGGCCATAACATGAAACTTCTGAACCTAATATAGGTAAATTTTTTTGGAGATTAAATCTATATATCAGAATACAATGTTTAGTAGAGCATCCAAACCATACCATACCATTTCGCTACGCTTCCAGTAACAAAGGCGCAAATAAATCCATCCTTTGGAACAGTCGTCACGGCTTCAGACCTCAATTTGATAAAATACGCATCATTGTATACAGTGATCGAGATTGAGAGCATTCAATAAATTGCTGCTCGGTCTGCCGTGGAGTCCCGATGTTGTTCCTTATGTCTACCGATGGACATAAGGGGACATTTTATATTCTTGTTTACCTCACTGTTATTGACTGTCGCCTTAAAAGTAACTTGTTGATGCTTATATTAATTTGTTTCTGCGATCCGAACCAGTTTCTTGATTATAGTTTTATGAACATCATTTATATTATATTATATAGTCTGTATTTTTGCTAAGCCACACAGTTAGCCATAACATTAAATTTTAAGTCATTAACTTCCAAACCCATTACTCCGATATTTATTTCTGTATTACTATAGTGAATTTATGGCTCAACTAAATCAAAACTATGGCGAAATCTGTGAAGGGAACCATAACTTGTAGAATGTCTTTCCGCCTGCAGACTATTAGCGGTATCAGTAAAAGGATCTCAAACGTCATTTACGTAGGTTTTGTCTTATATACAATGTTTGTATAACATGTATACAGGCTGTAAGTAGGGTCTTACATAAATGGAGGCTTCGTGAACGTTATCACAGAGTGCAGTAGCAAGGAAATGGCTTTAAATCTTCCGTCTAGAAACACTTGATGGAGTACAGAGTACTTATCTAGTACATAATATACGAAGGTTTTGTAAGTATTCTTAAGATTTAGTGGTAGTGTGATAGCTTCCAAAATCGTCTATTTTCTTGCTTTATTTAGTGCCCTCTGGTAGGTTTTCATCGCATTTTCGTCATATCAATCAATTTGCTTCGCCCTTTTTGTCTCCACGTTGGCGATCTACCCTGCAACTCACATTTCCGTCCCCATTTCAATCTGTTCCGGTCCAGTTTGATCCCCAATAGTTAAGTCACGTAAGCCAGTGGATTAAGGTGAACAAACTTTTTTGAAACGTTCGTTGATGTTGTGCAGGCAAACTTTGATCCCCATGTGAACATACCTGTTTGCGTTTAGTTATTGCATAACTGGTTCTCAATCTCAACATTTATAAAACTATTCGTCCGGTTTTATGAATGGACATTTCACGGCAGAATTAAATTTAACTTCACCCATCACTTTGCATGTCAAGAGATTTGCACTTTCTGCTACGAGTGAAAATCTCTTCAAATGCTGAATATGAGCAGCGAAAGCTATTTGTATATTTATTGAAACCGCTTTCTGCGCTTTAATACGGTACCTTGAAACATTCATAAGTTCTGTTATGACGGTGTTAAAGCACATACATGTATAAAACTTTCATTTTGACCTCACTTGAATCGTTGCTAGAATTTGGTGTTCAGGTACGTTCAATATGCTTATGGTTGATATCTGCATCAATAAGTCGCTTATGTTTCAGATGCGTAATTTTACCAGAATTTACTGCATCGTAATCTTGAGTCTGGTCCAAGACAACGTTATCCGAAATCTCTTCAAGATACCGAAATCCGCAACTATTGTTTCCTGATTTACCGATCAGTCTGCTGTGTGAACAACCCCAATATGTTCCTCCCTTGCTTCCCATAAATCGTGTGGAGCCGTCAGGGTGTTGTTTCAAGAACGTCCATGGCTATAAAAGACAGTGGTCCGATGATAGCATTACTGCTTATGTAGCGTAAGCCATAACTGATTTGTTGAAGGGTCCGTTGTATTGCGTGTGGAATGGGAGGAGATATATTGGGGACATTTGTTGATACTGTTTTTATGCTCTGGCATCAGAGGACTAATTTAATTCCCTTGCTTATATCTATCCAAAATCTTGTTTTACTTCAACCTCACTGTCAAAAATAGTACTTATATCAGCAATTCTGGCCTCAGATGCTTGTTTTTCTTTAAATGCAAGTAATTCCAATTTGATGTCACGTGTGTGGATGTGGACTGCAGATGCCTATAATATAAAGTTTTACGAGATGCAGTTAATACCCATCTATATTCCTGCTTTATAACAAAAATCTCAACAAGAATTTTATCTTTGCCTTTTTTTTACTTCTTAGAAATAAAATTTCTTATACTTAATTAAACGTCTTCCGAAGTCGACGAAGTCCAGCTTCATTTCATATCAATTTCACCGTCGTTCCAGTCTAGCTGGTTAATGTTCGTCATTCTTTTTCGTATTAGATGTCGTCTGGGTCATGCGATAAGACCTGAACCTGCTTAAAATACGCGATATATCACCGTGTCCCGAGACATGGATTAAACGTGCTTAGCATGTTGAAAGACGGGATTTGATTCGAGGGTCACTTTTGCTTTTAAAGGTTCTTGCTGGAGTTTGTTTTTAATACGACTCTTATGAGAAACAATATTTCAAATGGACTTGGTTTCAAAGATTTTCTGTGACTTGAATATATGCTACTAAGAACCCATAGTGGAATACTTTTAAGAAATTGACACTGGGTTTTACATTTGTAGTTATTTCTTGTACTACTAACAATATTAAGTAACATGGTACGAATCCAAATAACGTCTTAAATAGTCCCCGTGGCCTCCCCAGCCGCAATCTCGGTCATTACGATGTTGCTCGCGTCATAAAACATCGTCTCAGATGTTCCCTCTCCTTTAGCTTTCGTCGCCCTAGTTGAGTTTATGTACACCCTACCTAAATTAGCGTTTTGAAGAATCATTTTCAGCTTTATTAAAAAGTTTATTTTTATTCTGTCTGTGAATGCCATGTTACCAAAAATTGCATCCAAAACTTGTTTCCAAACGGAAGTTTCCTTTTATAATATTCCTACCGCAATATCGAAGCACTCATTCAACGAACCCATTGAATGAGCTGCCATAAAAATAACGAAATATGGGATCACGGAATGCAGAATTGCACTGTTCGTTAGTACTTAATGGATATTTCATAGAATAAAAAAGATAGCTTGGGGTTATTGCTCGGAAAGTCTGATGGAAACCGCTGACGAAGCCAATTTGCATCGAACGCGGTTGTAAACTCCAGGTTGATGGTACGCCGACGCGTAACGTGACTACGTAAAATAGGATAACCTTATGGGTTTAAACTGGCTGACAAGGCTTTGTGGTTACTGTAAGCTGGGTAAGGCAGAAACGCAAATTATCAATGTGTAATTATTAACTACCAATTTAATCCGAAGACTCATACGAGAATTTTAAGGATCCTCCGGTTTTCTCAAGTTACGAAGAAAACGTTTCGCTTTAGCCTCCGCGAAAAGTTATTCCCCACTTCAGCAAACGTAGTATTACTGCCCTAATTAGGCGCCGCCACTTTGCCAGCACTGTTAAAAGTGGAGTATCTAAGTGTGATGTATCCAAAAGAGCCAAGAACTGGTTGGAGTTTGGCGAAAGTGCTTACTTTTCAAGCGTACGCGATTTATGTTATGTAGCAAACTATACGCTCCAACTTATTGTAGCCGCTTTCCGCTGAGAGGTTATAAAATACAAGAGCTATAAAATATTTTATGGGGACGTTTCCTGACTCTAGTGATGCATTGATGGTGTCTTAAATCATTTTACAAGACTTTTGTTTTAAATCCGCAGCTATTTAAGTAGATAACACATTGAAATCACAACCACCTGTCGAAATATGTGTGAAGAAAAACGTCTAAGATGTAAGAATATCAAATGCAACAAATGAAGCTGTAACTCTAGATATGAAATAGTTGCCACATGTTCCGTTTCCGCCATCTTTCGAATAGATATTGCAATTCTGCGGTTTAGACATGAGTTGTCGCAGCCCGTTGTTATGGCTTATGAGAATACCACAGAGCGATGACATGTGATCATAATACTCTAAGAAATACTGCTCGTGCTACTTTGTAAGGGATCCGACGGCTTATGACAAATTTAATTGGAAATAATCCCAAGAAAGCCCTTGGATGAAACTCCGTAATTGAAACGGCTGTTCAGGTTACGATTTCATTAGCTTTCTTTACGACACATCTTTGTTATATTTAGTTGAAACGTAATATTTTATTGATAGCAGTGGTGGCCCAGTGGTTCGGACAGCCAGGCGCTTTACTTTGTGTAAATAATTTCATCACCACTGTTCTCAAAACGGTGCAGGAAAACATCATGAGGATGTCGGCATGTCCGAGAACCAAAAATTCTGAGACATGTGACATCTACCAACTCGCACCGGGCCCGCGTGGTAGATAACAGCCCACGCCCTCTCAAAGAGAGGAGGCCTGTGGGCTGTGTCCCAGACTCCCAGCAGTGGGAACATTATAGACTGGTTATGTAATATTTTATTTGTTCTGTTTATTTTAATAGCATTTGTCCCTCTACTATCCAACGAATATTTTCTCCTCCAATATAATTCATAAATCGTTTGTGTAAAACCGTGTGACTACGCCTGCTGGGCCGATGATCGAATATTTGATTTTTCCTTGTCCTTTAGGACAAAGTAGTATGAATCGGTCGAATATTGTTCTAATTTAACGATCCGATAAATGCGAGTAGTATGAATCGGTCGAATATTGTTCTAGTTTCACGATCCGATAAATGCGAGGGACGAAGGGACTGTTTGCCCAAAGTCTGTTCCGATCCGAGTCGTGAATTTTAAAAGCGAAACGAAACATAACATCTGTCTGTGATTCCAGCTAGATGGTTTATTTTTGGCGGCTTTATGCTATCCTATTTTGGATGTGGGTTGGCTTTACCAGTATTGAAAGGGTTTTGAATCGTGATGTTTTTTTACCTTTGTCAAGAACTGCCAATTATTACTTACTGAGTTTTTCGCTGAGCCCTGTTAAAAATACACTCCTATACAAGCCATATTTGTATTGGAACTATTGTCACAACTTTACTAGTACTTAAATATTCATTGAAAGAGTCTCCATTGAACCACATTATCACCGAGATGCGATTATCGAGTCTAAGCAGCTAGTCGGATGGTGTACCGTTAGCGAGCCGGCCGCAGCCGCGGTCACGGCCTCTGAATGCATTTTTTTTCTCTGTAACCTACTAAGGAATCATGTTAGCAGACAGGTTCTTCTAGTTCGTGAAGATGCTTGCTTAGTGTAGTTACGCTTCTATTAGTTTAAGGTCTTTGGTCCTTTCTGGGGTGTCAAGTTTCATTTCGAAAGAATAATGAATGCGCGCATGTATCGTAATCCTCTGTTTTTCTGGTAATATGAGGTTTCAAAAGATGTCATCTCTAATAATATTTTGGTTATTGATATAAATGTTAGGTTATTTATTTCTCTCGTTATGGTTATGAAATTTCTATTAGGAACCATATTTGCCATTTTGTCTTTATTCCCATATTTCTGTTACTTCAAATCAAACTCAAAGCACAAAGCATTTATTTCATTTATACCATTTACAGGCACTTATGAAAGGAGTCTGTTATAAATTCAGAAAGATGAAGCTAGTCTCCCAATTCCAAAGCCTAGTATAGGTTCCTGAAGAAGAACGGGTATAGAACTTCGTTTATATTGTTATAAAATATTAGTTCCTACATCATCAATGTTGAATTTATAACTATACGTGAGAACGATGTATAAATACGACTTCATTTTATAAAAGACTTATGTCATCACACTTAATCACTAAAAGAGCTTGCATGAACACAAATAATACAAAAGTCCTACGTAAAATGATGTTGGCACAGATTGCTCGTTGTTGTCGTGCTAACTGAATATAGTACTTTATACTTATCTATACATATAATAAAATTGTAGAAAAGTGGTGTCTGTACAATGGAAATATATGAAAAAAAAGTAGCAGGGGTTGTTATTATATCGATGCTGAACCCGAGATTGTAATTAAAATTTTTTTTGTCTGTTTGTCTGTTTGTCTGTTTGTCGGTTTGTCTGTTTGTCTGTGTGTTTGTGCACGCTAATATCAGAAACGGCTTATTCGATTTAGATGCGGTTTTCACTAATATATTGTAGTAAGCTTCACTTAACATTTAGTGTTTATTTCATGTCAATCGGTTCATAAATAAAAAAGTTATGTCAATTTAAAGAATCACGGCGAACATTTGTTATAGGTTAGGCATTTCTTTCCTTGATTTTCGGTATACTTATCTTAATTTTTATTTAGGGTTTGTATATAAATATTATAAGTATTTGGTATAGGTTAGGCATTTCTTTTCTTGATTTTCTTTATTAAGTATAAGTTTATTAGCTCAGGTTAGTAATTAATTTTTCTAGCAATTCTTTTGTTTTATAAAGTTAGATAAGACGTGTAAACCAAACGTACTAAACGTTTGGTTTACACGTCTTAACACTTATTACTTAAACTGTGATAATTTTAGACTGTATAATAATCTGTAAGTATTTATAATTTAATTGTTTACGATAGTACGTGTTTACTAAATAACTGTGTGTTAAGTAGTAAGTACTATTTTATTGTAAAAATGCTTCGAAGAAGATCCAACCTCTCCCAATGTAGCAGAAATGCTAAAAGGATGAGATTAGTTCGATCACAGGAATCTGAGGAAGGTCGTGAGGGAAGGCTCTCTGCAACTCGGGAACATCAGGCTAGGTTTCGTGCTGCAGAAACTTCGACTCAGCGGGAATCTCGACTGAGTTCAAATCGTTCTCGAATGGTCGAGGTCGCGAAAATTTTTTTATACTAAGGGGATCGAGTCATGAAAAAAGTTGAAAAACACTGCCCTACATTAATCCTACTAATCCTATTAATATTATAAATGCGA
Organism: Conistra vaccinii; assembly: GCA_948150665.1. Taxonomy (NCBI): domain Eukaryota; kingdom Metazoa; phylum Arthropoda; class Insecta; order Lepidoptera; family Noctuidae; genus Conistra; species Conistra vaccinii. Next base: position 6,922,444 of record OX411316.1, read on the forward strand.
AAGTTTGTGAGGATGGATGGATGGATGGATGGATGGATGGATGGATGTTTGTTACTCTTTCACACAAAAACTACTGAACGGATTTTGATGAAACTTTACAATAATGTAGCTTATACATTAGAATAACACATAGGCTACAATTTATAAAGATTTTATGTGATTTGACCATAGCATAACGATAAGTATCAAGTAAGTCGGAAAAATTCCTGCCCTCGGAGATCTATCTTTGCGTGCGCTGCCATATTTTTTTTTTTTTGGTTGGGAAGTCATCCAATGATTTCTGGGCGTTTCAGTCTCTTACTGACTAAAACCTACCCGTGTTCCTTCCCTTGCCTTGCCAGAGGCCACGCTTTCCCCTTGGGACTACCCGCAACCCCGGCTGGCATCGGCCCTAGCGGACCCCGTCAGTTTTGCTGATATCTCTTTGAGGTGCGCGCGGAACACGATGCGCCGTCGACCCGGGCCTGGTCCTTATCGGACGGTGAGCTGCCCGTTGCTCTCCGTCCGCAGGCCCGCGCCTACGGTGGCCGGAAATCGGCTATCAATTCCCGACGCCCGGGACGTCTCCTACGGCGGCGGCGGCTAGGGCTGGTAGGGCGCGGCCGTTGCCACTCCCTCGCGCGCTCCACCTTCTCCTTCGCGAGCATTACTGCTTTGCAGAAGGAGGTGACGGCTTGCCATGCCCTCTCGCTCCGCACCATGGCCTGAACCAGGGCCGTACGCGAGAGGTCACCGCCGCCGATCGCCTCCACGAGGACACGGCGGTGGTCCACCTAAGCCGGGCAGACCTCCACCGTTTGCTGCGTGCGCTGCCTAAACCGTTAGAGTTACATGAAGAAAATGTATTGTGGGATTGTTTGTCTTAAAGAGTTCTAAATAAAAGTCCGCGACAGCATATCCGCGACACCTTTTATGTGGAAGCCTTTATAACCAAAATAGTGAGCAATAAATACAGTTAAATTGAATACTTTTTTTACATTGCATATTTTAGAGTATTTAGTTAATTCTTATCAAAATAAATACCTTCATCGCTTTTGGTATTTAATGTAGATAAAGTTTGTCTTTTACACTAAGTAATTTGGTCAAATAGTTTAAAAGTTAGAACGATAAGAATGACCTGCGATATTGAGTCGACGACGGCGCGAGGGTGGAGGGGCGGGCCAGCCAGGGGCTGACGCGCCAGAGCACCGAGTGGAATAATTATGTTCGAGAAATAACGTAATTATAACGCAATTAATTGTTTAACTGTCAAAATGAAACCCATTGCTATTGTAAGTCCGACATCCACGCGGGCGAAGCCGCGGGCAGAAGCTAGTACTTACTATAAAGAGTTATGCGTAGTGTCCATACTTTGCAGCCGTTTCGGCGCCGCATAGTGCAGTTAACGCTTGGAGAATTTTCGTTTACGTCGGACATTCGTTTCTTTATTCGTTTTCATTACTAAATAAAAAGTTTATGTTCGTTTTTCAGGCTACCTTTTTGTAAGAACTTATTGATACGTTAAGGTGATCACCGGGAGCATTCGCCTGTAATGTAACGTTACAGATTCGATTTTAAGCATTACGTTTCATTACTGCCTCCCTGAGGGTCGGTTCTCCTCCCCCACTGATGTAACGCTCGACTCTGAACGTTAAATTATAGGCGAATGCTCCCGGGAACGGAGCACCTTCAGAGTTGCATTTCGGCTTTGATTTGAATAGTGTATTAGGCTCTTTTATTATGTTTTGTTTTGACTAAACCACATCAAACATGCAATATTATGAATAACGTTGAACATTAAAACATTAATATTTGATGTAATGTCAATTGTTAACCAGGACCTAATTCTGATGTATGGCTTTAAATTAGGGATGCCTCGATACGCCTTTTTGCCGATACGATACCGATACCGATGCTCTTATAAAAATATCGGCGATACCGATACGCTTATTGAATTAAAAAATGAAGGTAAAACAAATAAAACAAGTCAGTTGAGATTAGACGCACGACAACAGTCAACCTAGCGAAATGGGATAGTTAGGCTGCCTGTCCACTGGAGCGGAGAGCAGAGGAGAACAGCGATGACCAATAATAACCAATAGAATCTAAACTCCGCTCCAGAGTTGCGATTCTATTGGTTAATATTGACACATCTTCGCTCCAGTGGACAGGCAGCCTTAAGCGAGTGCGAGGCCAAAGTGGGCGGGCGAAACAAGACACGGAATAAAGCGCGGGGTTTCCCCGAGCATAGTTAAGTTAGTTCGTGCCTCGTTTGCAATGAAATAGGCGAGACAACCCGCGTTTACATTACATTTTTTAAAGCGCGAAATTTGAAAAGTATCGTTAAAAATATCGCCGATGCCGATATATCGGCGATACTCGAAGTTTGCCGATATATCGGCATCGGCGATATTTTTCGGAATCGGTATCGGTATCGGATGCATCCTTACTTTAAATGGCATAAGTACATTATTCATGACAGCAATGTAGATAGTTAAACAAATGATTCAATAAATTCATTAGACTTGTCTGTATACTGCAAGTATCCACTGGCTGGCCGCAAGCCAAACTACAATCGCCCGTAGAACTAAAAAGTTTTCCGTAATTCACGTAATTTGGTGCACCATCATTTTGCAGAGAAAATAAACGATGAAGACGAGCGTTATGTTGTCCTAACTTTTAATTTAGAAGCCATTTTGGTTTAAAGATATGAAGGCCTTGTATTCATGATAACCAAAAGGCGCATTATTGCAGCAACTTGTCTTTGTGTTGTTGAAACTGTAATACACTTCATTTAACTTAGACTCTCTTACTATTTTAACTTGACTGTCTCATTGATTTAGTTGTTGCAAGCGCTACGCATGAGGTGCTGAGGTCCTTGGTTAGTTACCCGGGTGGGGCAAAGTGTTACTGGGTTTTTCCATCTGGAATTTCTCAGTAGCAGCCCGGAGTTTGGATTTCCGCTCTGTCGATGGATCGCTCCCTGTTACATGGGACTGAAACATAACTGGCGAAATGTGTAATAAATGCATCTCTGTCTCACCTTCCGGGAAATACCAGCGTGATGTTATGTTTAGTTTGAAGTGCTGTCTGCAAACAAATGAGTTGCTGTAAGTAAAGGTGAGTCCAAACAAGAGCGCGGGTGCAACGCGGCGTTTGCAGGGCACATTTCTGCCGCGCTCCTGGTTTGAACTAAACCGACGAATGTTTGCGCGGCAGTTATACTGCGCGCGCGACACATCCGTGATCCGAGACACGCCGTGCACTTCAGTTGGCAATAATAATCTACCTAGCCTTTAATACGTCCGCAGAAATACGTCCAGCCACAATTACTGACGAATTTTTATTAGAGAGCTAGAAATGTTTGAGAGCGGCAGGAAGACAGAAGCATTCGCGCGCGTCAGTAGTCCTAACATAGCGTGTCAGGCCGCGCGCGGCAGCCGAGCACGTGTTTGTCGCTCAATGTTTGGCACACCTTAACGTTACACAACTTTTATTTACCATGACCACGAGGCTTATGTAATTTGTAATCATATATTTAATCACGTCTTAAGTAAAGATGACATGTAAGTTTTTGATTACTAGCTTGTTCTTCGTAAAATTGTCTTTTGCGGAGTATGAAGTCATTCTCAGATTATCATCGTTGTCATAGCATGTCAAGGTCTACTTCAACAAATTACGTTATTAGAAGCGCATTTGTCGTTTCAGTTTGTGTAGATATAACGCACTTAGCCGCCATGTTGCACTATCAAGAGCTTTATAAGCTAATTAGCTCATGTAGGGTGCATCGATAAACAACATAATGGTTTTTCAGGGTGAAGTGAATTTTAAAATCAGTTGTAAATTTTTTATACTGGTCTTGACTAGCAAGCCAGCCATCAATTGGATGACCTAGTCTGGGCCATGCGATTATGGACTGTTCTTTTCTCGTATCGACTTGAACCAAATGTAGTGTAGTTCACATAATTGTACAAATACTAGACAGTCAGCAAAGTTGAGAATCAGCAGTTTTTCATTGTCAAAATTACATAAAACAGTTCCCCAAAACACCAGCATTTCACCACTTCCTAGTGCTTTCGCTGGGAAGGAGTGCCTCAACAAACTCCCCAGCAAAGTGATAGTAGAACTGAGAGCCCAGGGTGCGCCGGGCGTTCATTAGAGTATCGGGCTATTTTAATCATCATTATTGACTGTCTTCTTTGCTCTTTTAAGACTGGTGACCTTCTGCAAAGTCTCCTAGTGACAGCATTAAATGTTGCACTTTAACATCTCAAATCAATTTGACGTAAAATAAAGCAAAGCATGACTCATTTGAGTTAGCAATTACCTGCTGACCTTAAACAGTAATAATTGAGTTTTACACATTGGTTTGTTATTCATTGTAATTGTTTCTGATTCATCGAATGCGATTGTATCATGGGCGTTGACATCATCTTAACACTTTAGTTCCCTTCCTTAAACTGATGTGTGATGCTAATTATTGCGTAGAATGGAATTGAAATTGCTGGGCAGTTGACAGTTGATCTCGGGCTCGATCTCCGAGTTGAGCAGAATGTTATTGGGTTATTCGATTAGGAGTTTCTGAGTAAAAGCCCGAAGTCTGGAAAAGGACTAGAAACTTTACTGACGAAGCTAACTGTTTTGCCTCTGACTAGGTCCTATTTGGGAAATACAGTCGTGATGTTATGTGCACTAGAATTTAAGTCTCATAAACACGTATATAAATAAGCCTTTCAAAGTATTCATAAAAGCTAAGTAACAAATTGGTACTCCACGTAACGGTATGAGTCTTTTTATAACGAGGCTTTTGTGAAATTCCAGTTTAGGTTTGTTAAAGTACAATACCTAAGTGGCAGGTTCGTGACCTGGTGTTTAATTATTACTCCTACCAAGTTACTGTACAAGACCCGCTTCACAACCCACCGCATCTACATAGTTTAAAGTTTCCACAAGTTACTTAGTTGTTCATACGACGCCAATGGCGAAATAATAATTCAGGTAATTCATGTACAGACGCCAGCACATCAACCTACTCCAATCTGTAAAATTTTCCCAATCAACAATGAACCTTATTCTTTAGCGATAAAGTTGAAAATCTATTAAAGAAATTTGACAGATTGTAGTAACTTGATGTGCTGGCGTCTGTACGTCTTTCGTCCTTCTGATATTTGAATTCACACGTTTTTAACATTGATCGAATTCCTAGTCGTCCCAAAATCGATCGCTTTCTAAACCTTATTTCAATTGTCCAATGCATTGACGTAGGTATGTTTTACCGTTGCTTCTAGGATAGAGCAAATACCGTCTGCTTTAAGAAAATGTTCTTCGGGATATATCCTAATTCCAATTTATATGATAATCTGAACTAGAGCTAAATTATGAGGTGTTCCTAAGCAATGAGATGAATGAGTGGTTTTCAGAAGATCTCTGGGTAATTGGCATAGATCCAACTAGTGGGCGTACTAGGGATGAACATCGACCGATGTTCGTTCCTCCCACAGGATAGGGTGAATAATTAATCCTTGCAAAATTTAAGTTATTTCATAATTTTATTGCTTTAAGAGATTAGTTTCGTGGACGGTGCTTATGTTTTAGTTTTCCAACGTATCTTTTTCTTTTTCATTAACTAATAGTTTGAGTGCCGTTACTTTCCATAAGGATTTCATAATTTGATGGGATTTCCTTCGGGAAATATGACGTGAATATGAATTTTCATTAAAACCCTCAATGTTTTTCTTAATATAATAAATTCTGTCACACATAATGATGTCAGTTTTATCAACTGTTGATGAAAAACCTATAGGTTTTACCACAATGCTATTATTATGAACTCTGTACAGGATATTCCACTTGAACCGCTGGATATAGATTAGAAAATGTTTGATAACACAGCTTAGTCACGTTTTAGCCAAGTTATTAACAAAAACCAACTCGGTTTCATTATTTTTAATACCATACACATTAACTGTGAGCAATTTTTTCGTATCGCACTGCAGGTTTCATAGATTGGCGCAACTAATAATTTAGTCTACGTAGATTTTAAAAGATGGCGTTTAACTTTCGCATTTCAAATCGACAAATGTCTCAAAGGACTACAAATACTGTCTAAACCTGGATATTTCATAGGAAATGCTCACAACATGACTCGTAGCAAAACGTGTGAACAGATTTATTTTGTTACCACGTGCGACACACACTCTGCCCACCCCCTTTACCTATAAACGCGTCATCGTAAATCCTCTAATCACGTTTGCAAAACAAGAGTCAACCGTACACACTGTGTGTTGTACCATTCAATTGGCTTTCCGAGGGAAATGACGTGGAAATGGTTAACGCCCTAGGCGGTGACCCGACGGAAATAGAAGGGCGGTCCCGTGCTGTGGTTCTGGACCCCGTGACAGTTCGGCGCCACCCTTATATATTGGGGTTAGATAGGCAGCTGCTTTGGTAAAATGATGGATATCTTGCGTTGGGTGGGTTGACGATCCTAGATATCGCGATGTGATTTTTTTTACTGTTGTATTCTATCTTGTTCTTGATATCTTAAGCAAAATTCTGAAAGAAACATTAATAAGGATTAGGGCCCCCGAAATAACGTGCTGTAATTAATGATCCAAGCAATAACGATAAGAAAATCTTCACAGACAACTTTTTATCTGCTTCCAACTCGCAAACGAGTCACAGACAAACTTAGACCAGTAGACAAACTTGCGAGTAATTCTAATTGTCCATATCTTCCTCATTCCTGACTACTGGGTGATTGCGTCACTTATGTTCGTTATCATTCGTTGCCATGTTACACTTCGCTGAGTTATGCGTTACGAATGTAATATTACGTCACAGCACTGTTTCGGAGGTTCAACGGATAGTTTATTCAACGATGCATCAACAATTCAAAAGCGTACCTTTTTTTGTACGTAATTGAAGTAATATTTCATCGCAGCACCAGCAGCATGGATGGAAAACATTCGATCCGAAATTACATTGTTTTTTGGCGAAGACAAATTCAGTTTGTAGTCTCAGAAGCTTTAATGTTTCATGATGTCTTTGAAGATACAAGATGTTTTCAGCCTTTCTGAAATCACTCGATTTATTGGCACTGGCAGTTACACAAACGAGACGTTCGTCTTTTCATTTATTTATGAAGGTTTTTCCGTTTGAAATAAGATCTTTTCTAAATATAGTGCCTCTTGTCGGCTCTTAAATGAAACTCGATGGATTGTCGAAAACCTTTCACTCCGTCGAGTGACGCCAGCCAAGTTGATCTTGAAAATCTTTGAAGTGCCCTTTGAAATCTTATACTAAAAACCTGTCTGCTTTAGAAAAATAACATTTTTATAATAAAAATAACGGTTTGGTGTGTGCTTCAGGCTTCAGCGCAGTTTTAGAACACCTGACGTGTTTTAAAACTGCTATAAGTTACGACTTACGACTCGTTAAAGTTTTGAACTATGCGACTACGCGAAACCACGCGTTCGTACTTTTGACAGTTTTATTGTTTAGCTAGCTTCAAAACATTTCTGCGAAGCAAGAATTAGACGTTGTGAAGCTAAGATAAAGTATACTCAAGATTTGACAAACGACTATACGTTTCGCAAGTCAAGGGTATAACAACTTTACTGTAACTGTTTATCCAGACGAGAAATAATAGCAGGGTCTAACAAAGTCCCCTTTCTTCTAAAAAAATATAAGTAACCGTCCTTGCCTCTTACAGACCTTGAAGCATCATTATTTAAGCACGACCTCCGAGACGTAGTGACATTATAGATACACGGAGCGACCCAGTTCAGGGTTCCGTGTGCAAAACGCGGGCAAACCCTCGTTTCCACTTTTATGATACCAAGCCACGCCGTTAAACCTTTATTCTGTTTATCGACCAAATAGCTATAGTGCGTATCGTGTCAATCGTCCGCTCTTTTCCCTGTATTCGGTATGATTAATCCGGTTTGCATCCGAACAGTTTTCCAGAGATTGGCAAATTATGCATTGTAGCTTTTACCGTTTTTCTATTCATCAGTTCTGTTTTTTATAGCTTCGTAACTTCCGCCTCTTTCAAAGATTCGGGCTTTAGAAGTTGTTGAGATCAACCATGCTTATCTTTGCTTGAATCCTTAAACGCAAAGTAAGCGTTTCAGTATTAAGTATGTCGACACCGCCTTTAACGAGTTTAGAGATAGCGGTAACGCTCTTTGCTCAAACATGCTTAATAGCATCCATCAGTTGATGACTTCGACAGTTTAGCCTAGTATTTAGGTTATCTTGTCTAAACTTCATTGGTAACGACATTCTGGTAGTTTCAGTCCTTCATTTCCATTCTACGTTGATATGTCATCAACAATGGACCATATTTCAAGATCATTTCAATTACAACCGCTTCCTTTTAGGGCGTGGTTTTTTCTATCAAGAGAATTGGGTCGGCGGTTACGGCACGGACATGTATTACACACGGCAGTTTCTAGTTACCTAGCCAGATTTTATTCCGGCCCGACCCAATCAATTTATGTCAATGTACACGTTTCCTATTCCTACGCAGATGAGTTGTTTCAGTCTTGATTAGAACTTCCTTTGTCTCTTAAATTAACCTTAAAGTAGCAGGAATTCTGCGTAGCCAAAATTCAGATGAAAGGCCTCTTGTGTATTTGTGTTGTCGGTATGCGTTATCTTCTACATTAGTGTTAATTCCGGTGTAATTTAATTAGAATTGGTCTTGCATGGAATCTTGCTTTCGCTGAATGGAATTCGTGGTTTCATAGATTAGATTTTCTCTGTGCTAGTGCGACGTGGTCTTGCGATTAACGTATATTAAAAGAAAGAAAACACATTTATTTAGCACAGATTATACACACAATATAATTATGACAGCAGATAAAGAGAATAAAATAAAAATCAAATAAAAAGTGCGATGTAATAAAGCAGGATTATTAAAATAATTTAGGAGAACGTTAGGTTACTGAAGTTTTGTACAAAGGTTTAGTTTGATAAAAGGTCGGTAAATATACAATCCGCTTTACCTTAAGGTTCACCTAACCGGATAAAAACCCACACTATGTATTAAAGCATATAGGCAATTCCGGCGGGCAGATCGGCTGAAACGTTTCTATTGTGAGTAGCCACTATTCCACGCTTCCGTTCTGGCCAAACCGTAGTCTGTTCACCTTATTCAGATTGGGCGCTCCACGTACGGCCTTCAAAGATAAGAAAGCGTATTGGAGATATGACAAAACACATTTCTTACTCAATTCCGTTGTTCCTTTCGTGCGTGCATTAATTTAGTTGATGTTTATTTATTTATTATTCACGTCTCATGAATTTCTTATATTCGTCGAGACTGAAATGTTTTGTATTATGTAAAAAGGTACGATATGAATAGCAATCGTTTTTCTATAAATTCTGTTGAATATTTTGAATGGTTGTAAAAAACATGCGTCAATGGTGATAGCGTTGAACGCTAGATGTAATTACTTCGTCGAAGCGTGGGATTTATTCATTCAGTATCGATGAATCAATTATGTTCTTGTACGGATTTTTATATTTATTTTTTTAAGTTTATTCATGGCGATTTAATGTCTCTAGTTATTTGCTTTGATAATTATATCTTCTCTTATTCCCAACCAACTTCTAGTATCGTGCCTTTTGAATATAGTTACAATGAAAGATTCTGGTCTCGATATACGATAATATAACATAATGAATGACACAATTACGTTACCCAGTACCACATGCGAATATATTCTTTCCTCTGAAATCAGAAGGGAAATTTCTGTGACAATATCTTATTTACGAGAACAACGAAACCTCGGAACATTTATAGCATCTTGCGAAAGTAAATCGTGTTGCCACGTATCAGTAGATACCTGTATGTAATGAACCCTGTATCCATATATTGTGCTTGTATGTCCCTTCTGTGTATCTCCCCTCTAAATTCAGAATTCGCTTAGGCTGACTGTAAAATGTTATACGGAACTTGGATTCCAATGATTCCCTTTCTTTTAGAAGCTAAATATTTTAGAAGCTAACCCAGTTTGGAGAATGTTCTAGATCGCAGTAATATGTTCCAGACATTCTTTTGTTTTTATTATAATAATAAACATAATTGAATCGTCCTAAGAGACAATTTTATTTTTTTCTAGGCGAGTATTTTATAATGTGACATGTCATCTCATAGCCTTTTCCCAACTATGTTGGGGTCGGCTTCCAGTCTAACCGGATGCAGTTGAAGACCAGTATTTTTCATGGAGCGACTGCCTATTTGAATGGTGACCCCCATATGACGTACAAAATGAAATATCTTAGTTTATACCGTGGTTATAGTAAAAGTTTTCATAAACCCTTTGATTAACTTTGATAGCCGTACTTTTCTTTTATCAATGAAAAGTAATAAGTGCACTTTTAAGTTTTCTTCAAGTTACAGTGATTGAACTAAGAATATTCTCAATGTTACTACTATATTGATCTTTGGCCGAGCGCGCAGCAGTTGTTGCTTAGAAACTTTACTGACTGCATTCCTCTGCATTCAGTTCTGCTGGTATTGAAAACAAATCCTGGCATTCAATAATTAAATGAAATAATTAACTTATCAGAATGAAAAATATACTTATCTCGCTAAGTCTTTTATGGGCGGAATAAACTTAATTCACGATTCTCATCGTTTAGCATTTTGTAATGCTCCTAATACTAAGGCAGTTGTACAAAAATGGACTGTGAATTAATAAATCTAAACGATAAAAATAACTGTGACAAATAACGGCTTGGCAATTCATTTCACGCGTTTTATCCCTATTTCCCCTCCGGCAATTGCTATTCTTCTCCTCATATTAATTCTATTCTGAAAAGCCAGCTTTTCTACAGTTTTGAGGGTAAATAGACATTCTGTTATTACAAGTGCGTTGTTAGGAGAAAAAGGGGCGATAATTCGCAAAAAGCTTTGGTCCTGTTGAAAGGACCAATTTTTGACACGTGTCTAAAGAAATAATGTTGATGACCTTTTCGTTCATTCTGACCTTTGAGAACGGCTTGTTTGTTAGACTCTGTAATCTGCCCTTTAACGATTGTCTTGAAACTGTTTCTAGGTTGGTAGCGGACACAGACAGTCAAGTGTCTTTTTTATATTATTATTTCTGCAGTTACGGTCGGGCAGTCTTATAAAATTGTGGCTTCGTTGTTTAAAGGAAAAGAGCAATTTGATTTTGCAGCGCAATCATAAAAATTTTGTGTGCTTGAAAAGCAGGCAAATTTTTATATGTCCTTAAATAGTGCCTCAGAATGACTTGTTTGATTTTGCTTGCTTCAACTTGCTTGTGCATTGAGAAGGCGTACCTATAACAGTTAAAACCCATAATTGATGATACGCACAGCTACATATCAAGTTGTACATTTCTAGTTTATGCTGATCTCGCATTGATAGGATTTCCGTACAATGCGAGGTCAGCTTATACTGGAAATATATACAAATCCAAGATGCCGATTCTTTGCGTTCAGCTCTTGTCGTGTCAACACTTCGTATCCGAATTCGCAACAAGTCAATCGTCATCCTGAGGATGCCTCGTTGAGAGGCGAAACACGTGTCGATTTCTTACAGGGTTCTCTAACTCTTTAAGAACAGTTAAGCGGATTAAGTTATTAAATATACATCGTCTATTTTATAATGGATTTCCGCAGTCACGCCTGAGTTAATTAACTACCCATATTGGGTAAAAAAAAGCAGTCAAAAGATACTGGTAGTTACATTATTCTTGCTAAAGTTCAAGTCATCTTACAAATCAAAGGCTTCAACAAACTTAGAACTGTTACCTAAATGCCAATCGAACTACAGACAAGATTTCAGACCAAGGGCTCTATATTTAGCCCAGCTTAGCTATCTAGGGCATCAAATATCTTGCAGGTAGGTGTTCCACGTGGGATGTTGAAGTAATAGCTGGTTTCCTTGCTCTAACATTGTTATTAGCGCCCGTATCTAAATGTTTCATTCCAAGTAAATGCTGCTCTGTGATTTGAATATTAAATGGAAGTCTTGATTAATCATTTCTATGCTAAAGTTGACCTGTTTGCGCACAAAAGGATGGATTGTAAATCAGCATCGTGTCGTGTACGCCTTTCAAGAAAATGAGGCAATTTCTATTAGAATTATGTGAGCTAATTAGTGAAGGTAACTCTTAAGTCATTGAGAATAAATAAATGCCTCACAGCTTCAATTGTAGATTTGTAGGCAATGTAGGTATTCTAGAAAGAATATACGGGCGGGGCAATTTCGACTATGGGGTAATTTCAACTAATGCCAATAACTCTTATTCTACTGTATTTGTAGCAGCACCATCTGTGAAATTTTGTGGAAATTATCTGTTTAGCTACCTGGATATAGATGGCGTTTTGGTACAAATACAGTAGAATAAGAGTTATTGGCATTAGTTGAAATTACCCCATAGTCGAAATTGCCCCGCCCGACTTTACGCAGTATCTAAATTAACTAGTTACTCAATTCCAAAGGTACCAAATTACTATAGTGTTAACTAACTGCTGCCCGCGTGGACCTCAAAAATAAGTTTTCTAAGTAAGTTACTCCTTATAACATCATCTATATGCTAGTGAAAGTCCTGTCAAAATTGGTCCAGCCGTTTCCGAGATTAGCCGGAGAAAAAAAAACCCTAACAGAGCTCGATCGACCATATATTTATATTCACGTCGAAAACGGCTCTAAGTCGCAGGCCACACATAAATGGCGTCTGGCGAGGACATGGCGCGGGCGGCTTCCTGTTCCATTCAAATTGTATACCAAGTGCATAGAAATAAAGCGCAATTTAGGATACACGGAATGTCGTGGCTCGGGCCTGGAAATGACGCATTCCGTGTATCCTAAATTGCGCTTTATTTCTATGCACTTGGTATAAAATTTGAATGGGACAGGAAGCCGCCCGCGCCCGACGCCATTTATGTGTGGCCTGCGCCTAACGATATCGACGAAAGTTGCAATATAGGGTTTTACGGGAGCGAAAAATCGATCTACCTAGGTCTCATATATCTGGGACAATTCGGTTTCTCTATATCCACCCGAGCAGAGCTCAATCGCCCAGGAACTTTAAATAAACGAGGGTATTTCACTATGATAGACAGTATCCGATAGCAAACCGTCCCCCCGATTCTATGTTGATTGATGATAACGTATGCATTAACACAGATCATTGATATGGTGACGTAAAACATTATGTTCGATGTAAAGATAGGGTACCTTTATCAACTGTTGTAATAGACAAGGATTTGTTGTTGTAATAGATTAAGGTTAAAGGTGAAATAATCCTATTAATATTATAAACGCGAAAGTTTGTGAGGATGGATGGGTGTTTGTTACTCTTTCTCGCAAAAACTACTGAACGGATTTGGATGAAATTTGCCACACAGATAGTTTATAATCGAATAAATACGATAGGATACTTTTTATCCTGATATTCCCACGGGATCGAGACTAATGCGGGTGAAACCGCGGGGCGCTGCTAATAGGTGCTTACTATACAGACGAATATTTAATCCAGCTGAATGACGTGCAATTGGATAGGCCTTTATCCGGTTGTGGACTGCTGTAGTCTGATGATGATAGACAAATATATGGGTCTGCACACGAATTTTTTGCGAACATTCGTAATTTAATTTGAGAGCTTAAAAAAGATATTCTTCATATTAACTGCCAAATTATTACTTTTAAACTTTAGCCCTATTGTACGTAATATCTCTCCTCGGATCCATTTAGCTTTATTTTCATAAAAATTATAAAAACTTCTGCCCCAAATTCATCTCCCAAAAGCCTTCAACTGATCCAAAATTGTATGAAATTGTAATATGATTTGATTTACCACCCCGCATTTCCAAGAGAACCAAATTGGGATATTACCAGAAACCGGATCGATTTCAAAGATCTGATTCACAAGCGTAAATTGTAAACATACAGTTATTTCAGGTAATTGGAACCTGAGAAAGGTGACGGAAGATTTAGGGTGACTTTTGAACAAACGAATAAGTGCGAGATATTTGATACGTATCTCTGTATCACGACGTGTTGCCATGCTGAGTGCTGGTCGCACGCAGTGTGAAGTGTCTGTCTGCGACCAGCGCTCGGCGTGGCAACACGTCGTGTTCGGGTTCGCGACAAGCCAGTCAATTGTCATCGAGCATGCCTCGTTGAGAGGTGAAACACGTGTCGATTTCATCAAGGGTTTTTTATGACTCTTTAGCGGATTAGGTTACTAAATATATCTATGTCTATTTTATTTTATAATGGATTTGCGCAGTCACGCCTGAATTATTAAAAATATTGATATCTGTAAAAAAACAATGCATCGGATGTTGTTATAGGTCACATTATCGCTGTGTAAAATATTGAATAATATATTCTGCACAACGATACTACTCTGTTATATACTCTACAGTGGTCTGGTTTCTGCACAATGGACCAGCAATTCGTCATCCCTCTGTGGAAGTGGAACACAGATCTTTTAAGGCTGGATAAATCTCTGTACTTTATCCCTGCCTTGAATTCTGTAGTAATGGATGGAGGCGGTTCCATTAAACCGATTTACATAATCTCAAATTGAGGACGAAACGAAAACTACTGCGAATCAGGGGGCAAAGTCTACTAATTTACAAACGTCATAATGGTGTCACGATGGTGAGTTTTTGACAGATTTTGTATGGCAAATCTGTCAAAAACTCACCATCGTGACACCATTATGACGTTTGTAAATTAGGAGACTTGGCCCCCAGTTTGATCGTTACTATGACGACAAGATCCCAATATATCTTCAATACCAGTAGGTACGTAAGTACCACTAACTTATATTTACTAAAACTTGGATTGTGATGGACAGCATTGCGAAATTGGTACATCGACTCTCGGCAAATATTTTAGTTTGCTCGCAAATTTTTTGATTTGCTCCTCGATAACTCGTGACTCGTAAAAAATAACTTTCAGAGATATTTTTGTGGTTTTTCACAAAACAAAATGTATGATAAAAAAGTTGTGTGGAATTATAATATTATATTATTACTAGCTTCTGCCCGCGGCTTCGCCCGCGTGGATGTCGGAAATTATCCCACAGGAACGTGTAACATGTCCTAAATCAGCGGGGTAATTGCGTAGCACTTACAATAGCAATGGGTTTCATTTTGACAGTTCAACAATTAATTGCGTTATTTACGTTATTTCTCGAAGATAATTATTAAGCAATAGCTTCCACTTGGCGCTCTGGCGCGTCATCCCCTGGCTGGCCCGCCCCTTCACCCTCGTTCTGTGCGCCCGCGCCGTCGACTCAATATCGCAGGTCATTCTTATCGTTCTAACTTTTAAACTATTTGTCCAAATTATTTAGTGTAAAAGACAAACTTTATCTACATTAAATACCAAAAGCGACGAAGGTATTTATTTTGATAAGAATTAACTAAATACTCTAAAATATGCAATGTAAAAAAAGTATTCAATTTAACTGTATTTATTGCTCACTATTTTGGTTATAAAGGCTTCCACATAAAAGGTAGATAGATGCTGTCGCGGACATTTATTTAGAACTCTTTAAGACAAACAATCCCACAACACATTTTCTTCATGTAACTCTAACGGTTTAGGCAGCGCACGCAGCATACGGTGGAGGTCTGCCCGGCTTGGGTGGACCACCGCCGTGTCCTCGTGGAGGCGATCGGCGGCGGTCGCCTCTCGCGTACGGCCCTGGTTCAGGCCATGGTGCGGAGCGAGAGGGCATGGCAAGCCGTCACCTCCTTCTGCAAAGCAGTAATGCTCGCGAAGGAGAAGGTGGAGCGCGCGAGGGAGTGGCAAAGGCCGCGCCCTACCAGCCCTAGCCGCCGTCGCCGTAGGAGACGTCCCGGGCGTCGGGAATTGATAGCCGATTTCCGGCTACCGTAGGCGCGGGCCTGCGGACGGAGAGCAACGGGCAGCTCGCCGTCCGATAAGGACCAGGCCCGGGTCGACGGCGCATCGTGTTCCACGCGCGCCTCAAAGAGATATCAAGGATCGAAGGAACATGTGTGGGTTTTAGTCAGTAAGAGTCTGACACGCCCTTCCGCTCCGCCCAGAGCGGGAGACGTCATTGGATGATTAACCACCACGGCACAGCGAACGCAAAGATAGATCTCAGAGGGCAGGAATTTTTCCGACTTACTTGATACTTATCGTTATATTATGGCCAAATCACATAAAATCTTTATAAATTGTAGCCTATGTGTTATTCTAATGTATAAGCTACATTATTGTAAAGTTTCATCAAAATCCGTTCAGTAGTTTTTGTGTGAAAGAGTAACAAACATCCATCCATCCATCCTACACGGTGGAGCATACGGTGGAGGTCTGCCCGGCTTGGGTGGAGCACCGCCGTGTCCTCGTGCAGGCGATCGGCGGCAGTGACCTCTCACGTCCGGCCCTGGTCCAGGCCATGGTGCGGAGCGAGAGGGCATGGCAGGCTGTCACCTCCTTCTGCGAAGCAGTAATGCTCGTGAAGGAGGAGGCGGGGCGCGAGAGGCAGAGACTAAGGTCGCTCCCTCGAGCCCCTAGCCGCCGCGGTAGTAGACGCCCCGGGCGTCGGGAATCCATCGCGGATTTCCGGCCACCGTAGGCGCGGGCTTGCGGACGGAGAGTGATGGGTAGCTCTCCGTCCGATCAGGACCAAGCCCAGGTCGACGGCGCGTAGTGTTCCACGCGCGCCTCAAAGAGTCGTCAGCGAAGCTGAAGGGGTCCGTTTGGGCCGATGCCTACCACTGGGGTTGCGGATAAGTCCTTAGGGGAAACCGTGGCCCTGGTCTAGGCAAGGGAAGGAACACGGGTGGGTTTTAGTCAGTAAAAGTCTGACACGCCCTTCCGCTCCGCCCAGAGCGGGAGAAGTCATTTGATGATTTCCCACCAAAAAAAAAAAAAAAAAAAAAACCCATCCATCGCATTTATAATATTAGTAGGATTAATGTAGGGCAGTGTTTTTCAACCTTTTTCATGACTTGACCCCATTAGTATGAAAAAAATTTTTCGCGACCTCGACCATTCGAGAACGATTTGAACTCAGTCGAGATTCCCGCTGAGTCGAAGTTTCTGCAGCACGAAACCTAGCCTGATGTTCCCGAGTTGCAGAGAGCCTTGCCTCACGACCTTCCTCAGATTCCTGTGATCGAACTAATCTCATCCTTTTAGCATTTCTGCTACATTGAGAGAGGTTGGATCTTCTTCGAGGCATTCTTACAATAAAATAGTACTTACTACTTAACACACAGTTATTTAGGAAACACGTACTATCGTAAACAATTAAATTATAAATACTTACAGATTATTATACAGTCTAAAATTATCACAGTTTAATTTAAGTAATAAGTGTTAAGACGTGTAAACCAAACGTACTAACTTTATAAAACAAAAGAATTGCTAGAAAAATTAATTACTAACCTGAGCTAATAAACTTATACTTAATAAAGAAAATCAAGAAAAGAAATGCCTAACCTATACCAAATACTTATAATATTTATATTATACAAACCCTAAATAAAAATTAAGATAAGTAGTATACCGAAAATCAAGGAAAGAAATGCCTAACCTATAACAAATGTTCCATGTGATTCTTTAAATTGACATAACTTTTTTATTTATGAACCGATTGACATGAAATAAACACTAAATGTTAAGTGAAGCTTACTACAATATATTAGTGAAAACCGCATCTAAATCGAATAAGCCGTTTCTGATATTAGCGTGCACAAACACACAGACAAACAGACAAACCGACAAACAGACAAACAGACAAACAGACAAACAGACAAAAAAAATAATAATTACAATCTCGGGTTCAGCATCGATATAATAACAACCCCTGCTATTTTTTTTTCATATATTTCCATTGTACAGACACCACTTTTCTACAATTTTATTATATGTATAGATAATAACGGTACCTAAGCGTACATTAGGTACGCTTAGGTACCGTTCTTACGGGTATAATCTTACGTTTTCGATAGCTCTTGATGATCTATTCCGAAACCGATTTCATGTTCATCGGAGCAAGAATATATTGGATGGATGGCTTTATATTAAGTTATCATACTCTTCCATCGATTTGCATTTACATATGTATCATAAATTGTCCTCATTCATATTCTCACAATCTTTTTTAATACATTCCGAGTTTCATTATCATCTGCCTATAAGCTTTTTCACAACTATGTAGGGTCGGCTTACAGTCTAACCGGATGCAGCTGAATACCAGTATTTTATATAGAGTGACTGCCTATCTGACCTCCACAACGATACCCCAATACTACATTCCGAATAGTATTGTCATTGTGTAAAGATCTAAATTCCACCTAGCCAATCGGCTTTCAGTTTACAAAACCGCAAAAATCTTCGTCTAAAAATAAAATCAGGCCAATCTCAATTTCTGAACAACGTACTTAGTTGACTTTGTTAACCGGTAAGCACCCTTCAACTCCATAGTTCCTAACTTCTGGAGTGCTTTACCAGTTCAACCAAGTTCCGCATCGATGGTTCAGTTGTTAAACTAAGTTTCTCTTAATTGATTCCTCGAACAAACAATAAATTGAATGATTTTCATTTTATAGCTCTGTTTTAGGTAAAATGGTTTTATGCGTGTTCTCCAGAAAATTTTATTGGTCGTAGTAGTCTTTTCTTCGTTAAGATTTGTGTTGAGCGTGCATTCTGCAACGTCGCAAATAGCTGTCAAATATTTGTCTGTTTTGATTAATTTGGCGGATATTACTGTATGGAAATAAGAAATATGACTAAGTACAGAACTAAAATATTGACTATGAAATGCAATAATTAATATCGTAACGGCGAATATTTAGTTTTAGATGGAAAAAAAGTATTTCGAAATTTTCCGAACGCCATTTTTACACCTAAAACCGTTACAACATCAAATTCAATGTTATAATTGCAATTTATTATGCATATTCTAGTTCACAGTTAGCGATATTTCATATTTCCATACAGTAATATTGACAAATGAATTAAAATAGGTAAATATTTGACAGCTGTTGGTACCGCCAGTTGCCAACTTTTAGAATGAACGCTAAGCCCTCTTTTACCTCCACAGCAAGTTATCGCAGACGAAGATACTAGTAATACTTAGGTGATGCGATGAACTGATGATTCAACTAATATCTTTAAATCTTAATTTCCTTAATTAGTGTTTATTGTCATTAGCTGTCAATTTCGAACTTAAACAGTGAAATCGGTTATCAAAGCCGGATGTTTTAAATTTATCTGTACTTTTCCTATTATTATTAGGTCTTTTTGAACATTTCCTAGATCGTGTATGATCAATATGATCATCGATAATTTCAATAAAATTAATGTTTCTTTTTTCCTTTTTCCAGTTGTGCGGTTGAGGTGAGTTCAGCACAATGGGGAAGCTGTTGTCAAAAATCTTCGGTAACAAGGAGATGAGGATATTGATGCTGGGCCTCGATGCTGCCGGAAAGACTAGTATCCTTTTTCAATAATAATCATTGTTTTTTAACAGGAGTAATGAAACGTAATAACGTCGACACTATAAATACTATACCTACCTACCTCTACTTTTTTTTTTTGGTTTTGAAATCATCAAATAAGTTCTCCTGCTCTGGGCAGAGCGGGAGGGCGTGTCAGACTCTTACTGACTAAAACCCAACTGTGTTCCTTCAGTTGCCTGTACGTTGCCAGGGGCTACGGTAACCCTTTAGGACTTTTCCGCAACCACAGCAGGCATCAGGTCCTGTTTTATATTCATTTAAAATAAGAACGGGCATTTTTTTTTTATTGGGCATTAGATATTATAAGGACCAATATCAACAATCAGCCTATTATAATGTTCCCACTGTCTGGGCTCAGGCCTCCTCTTTGTGAGACAGAGTGAGACTTTGTGGGTCGTCGGAAACCTTAATCCTAGGAGGACCCTTGAAACTACAAAGAGGTTTTATATAAGTATTTTTGGAGTGTTTCTCTTTTCCCGTAAATAAATACAGCTGAGAAACGAAAGTACTATTTTGTACAGTAAACATTTGGTTGCAAACTTAACTGTTTAATGGCTACGTTTCTATTTTATGGCGCCATCGATGCTCCCCATTTATATCGCCATAAACACGCCTCATATAGAGCGAGCTAAGAACGTTGCAGTATCGAGGTTACAAATCGCCAGACAGTTGTGGCTGTGGTATAAACCCACGAAAATGAAATACAGAAAGCCCAGACTGCTCTATTCCAATTTATACAAGACTAGCTTCTGCCCGCGATACCGTCGTATTTTAACATAAAACATATTTCTATGGTACTCGGCAATACCATAGCTTTCTATCTACGAATGAATTTTTGAAATCGGTTCAGTAGTTTTGGAGATTACCTCCCACATTCAAATATACAAACTGTACCTCTTTATAATATTAGTATAGAAGAGTCAAGCAGACAAGAAGTACCTAAATGTTGATTTAAAGTGGTTCAGTATAATATCTGATAAATAGTATCGCTAGAATTTAAGAAATTGGATCAGTATTTCCTTTATTCAGTGCTAGAATTATGAGATACTGTAGTGTACCACTGGTTGATCCGCATTTACTACTCCTATCTATAAGTAAAGAAAAGTTAGTAGTTCTAGTAATATTATACTTAAAGAGGTAAATTTATTTGATTGGGTGTTTCTTTGTAAGTTTGTATGTACGGGGTATGTAGGGGGAGAGCAGTGGTGGCCCAGTGGTAACGGCCCCGACTTACAAGTTGTAGGTCCTGGGTTCGAACCCAAGCAGGCGCTTTACTTTGTGTGAATAATTTCATCACCACTGCTCTCAAAACGGTGAAGGAAAACATCGTGAGGAAACCGGCATGTCTTAGAACCAAAAATTCGAAGACATGTGACATCTACCAACCCGCACTGGGCCCGCGTGGTAGATTACAGCCCACTCCCTCTCACAGAGAGGAGGCCTGTGTCCCAGCAGTGGGAACATTAATAGGCGGATGATGATGATGATGATGTAGGGGGTTATCTTCGGAACTACAAGTCGAATTTGGAAAATTCTTTTTGCATTGGACATTGGATAGCCCAATTCTTGAGGTAGGTTATAGCCCTCGCGGACGAAGTCGCGGGCAGAAGCTAGTCTTAAATATTTTCTCAAGCAAAACGAGTACACCTTTTGTTTATAACTTTATTGTGACACCACCATGATGAAAGAACAGTAATTCCTTAAAATAAACTTCAGCTATTTTATATAAATTAAAATTAGGTCAGTCAGTCACAACGATACCTACGGTCGGTTTCAACGTAGAAACTGTTACGTATAAAAACGTCAAATTCAACGTATGGGATGTTGGGGGGCAGGACAAAATACGACCACTATGGAGGCATTACTATACAGGTGTGTATTAATTTCATTTATTTTTATAGATTGGAAACTAAAAACTGCCCCGTTAGTCTAGTGGCCGTAAGCGCTACTGCTGGGCATGAGGTCCCGGGTTCGATTCCCGGGTCGGGCAAAGTTTACTGGGGTTTTCGATTTCGAATTTCTCTGTAGCTGCCTGGAGTCTGGATTTGTGCCCGGTTAATGGCAATGGGCTCGCTTCACTATTACATAAGACTTTAAGATAACTGGCGAAATGTGGGTGTACCTACTACAGGTTCACCTCTGCCCAACTATACGGGGATACAAAGCGTGATGTTATGTTATGTAGTAGCTAAAAGCTCTATTTGTGTATTTATTGAAACTTATATGTGGATGTCATATCTGGAAATAAAAGATTTCATTTCATTTCATTTCTATTTACACGATGCAAGTTTCTTGCCTGTAACCTATAATAAAATTGAAACAGCAAATTACTTGCATCGTCTTAAAGTCTTGTGCAGACCAGCATGACTTGTAGCGCGACGCGACACGCAATACAATTTCTAAGAAAACTTCACGGTATAACAATAGCCGGTATCGCGTTGCGCTGTCGCGTCGCGTTTGTCTGCACGAAGCTTAACACTATTTAGACGGTGCTACAGTTTGTATTATTGCTTCAACATAATGGTATGCCACAGGAAATTCATTCTCAAATCGAAAGTAAATGTCCATCCTGCGTCCCTATGAGGAATGTTACTAAGATTAAGATTCAAGAGGTAAGCTCGATGATGAACACAGCTCTGAAGGGAACCCCCCAAGGGATGTCACATGTCTTCGAATTTTCGGTTCTAGGACATGCCGGTATCCTCACGATGTTTTTTAAGTGAAAATTTCTTTAGCGGCGTTGTGCACTTTTTTTGGAATGGGTAAAAAATGTTAAACTCGCGTCAGAACATGACCGTAAGATCCGTTGCCTAGCAACCGATAAAGTAAATTTCAAAATAAATAGTCTTTGACATTACGTAAAGATTGCGAGGTAAGAAATTTTACTCATATAGATGGGTAAAAAAAAGCAGTCAAAACATACTGATGGAATATGTTTAAATAAATTGTTTATTTTTGTTATACTATATTTAGAAAATAGTTTGGAAAATCCAAAAGTGCACGCCTCATACTTATCACTCATTCATAAACGAAAAAGAAATTCAAAACATAGTTTAAAAATGAACAATTTATCACTTTTCATGAAGTCGTAATGTCAACGACTGACAAAGATATTTACGTTGGCAGTTGCTAGGCAACGGCACCGGATCAAGGTTGAAAATATTTAGATATTGACATTATATTTTAGTTAGTATTTTATTAATTATAATTAAACTACTATGAATAAAAGAGCCATTTTCAATAGGGTTCCTTCTACGGCTGAAACGAATGTATAAAAAAAAAATTGACTCAATTAATTGATTTTATCGCAAGCTACAATGTTTTCAGGGATCATAAATTGACGGACAGGAAATTTTTTTCAACTATTTTGATGCTTTTTCCATTTCTGCTGCATTAAATCAATTGTTAAAAAATACAATATTAATCTCCATTTAATCATCTATACAATGGTATATAAATTAAGTAGGTTCTGTGTACTAGCAGGAGTGAAACAATAAAAACAGTTGCAGAAATGGGGCAAAAAATATTTTTCGATCGTAGAGCACACTCTAATGCGAAGCATTACGAGTCGTGCAATAAATAAATATAACTACTACTAATGAATATTGTATTTGACCACATAAATTATATAGTACTTTTATACTGATAAATAAAGCAATTCGTGCGAAATTATTCCCTAACCATTCCAAAATATTCAAAAATGCACAACGTTAATGTTCAAGTTTTGACTTCTGCCAGCACTCCCGGAGTGCAACCCGTTGTTTTTTTTTAACCTTTTTGAGAGCAGTAGTGGTGACGAAATAAATTAAACAAAGTAAAGCACCTACTTGTGTTCGAACCCACTACCTATAACGCGCAAGTCGGTAGCCGATACCACTGGTGCATCACTGGTGTGTATACTTCTAGAATATACCGATGATACTTCAATAATCGTGACTGAGATATTGGTGATCATTGCGGTCGTTGTTATTATATTAGTAGGTGTAAATGATTATGAAGCTGCCCACCTTGACAACATCCCAAGTCACATTTTGTTCCCTTGGAAGAAACATTCCAGTTCACTGCAGACTGTCTCAAAATACTAAAATCCCCATTCAAATGTTCCAGGCACTCAGGGCCTAATATTCGTGGTGGACTGCGCGGATCGGGACCGTATCGACGAGGCTCGCCAGGAACTGCACCGGATCATCAACGACAGGGAGATGCGTGACGCGATCATACTCATCTTTGCTAACAAACAGGACTTGCCTGACGGTATGTGATTATAGCCAATAGGAATTTCTCAGAACAGCCCGGAGTTTGGAAGATGGCGATGTGATACCCCAGTGTGTCGTAAAGCACATTAATCCGTTGGTCTTGCGCCTGATATATCTCCGGTTATGTTGGATTGCCGTCCCATCGGACTATGAAAGTGAGAGCACTTGTGTCTGCGCACACACCTGTGCACTATAATATCTCCCGCGTAGATGACAAGACCCCGCTGAGATTCGCTGCCATGACCGAAATTCGGCCTGGAGGACTATTACTTATAATATCCATAAGAACTTTCATAATCCTCAATCATTTCTCTGGGACTCTCCAATCTTTTCCCTCGTCCACACTACACAAGTCGCAATATAGCGTGTACTTAATTGAAATAACTGAAAACCTGAAAAAGTTTTACTCATTATTATGAACAACTTTTACTACTCGTCCACAGACATGTCGAGCTAAACTCGGTGATGTCGCAAGCGGAAGAGTTTAAGAAGGCTAAAGCCCGTAATTGAAATCGTTTAAAATCTAGTTGCACTCTCATCGCAGCGACAGTCATTGTCAAAAAATTTGGGAAAAAGACGTTTTTTTGACATATTTGGACTGAGATTAGAATGCGAAAGGTTTTCAAAATCCTGGGAATTGTTCTGGTCATTTGTAGCCTAGTAAACATGATGTTGAAATACGCTTAGTGGCATTGATAAAAATTGAGAGGTTTAAAAGAAACAGAAATCCTCTTCTTGTAGCAAATGATTCTAGGGCATACCATTCCTCAGCTGCGAGAAATGGTGCTATCTATTCATTAATTGTACGGCCAAAGGTCGTATTGCAGCATAAGTAGTAACAGGTTGCAGGGCCGGGCCAGGCCGTATTTGACCCTCATTTGACTCTTCAATTTTGCGCTATTTAAAAAGCAGATGCACTGTTAAGTTTATTTTAATTCCTAATTTAATCATTTAATTTAAGCTTTATAAAGAATTAACAAGAATTAAAAAAAATGTAATTGAATTTATTGCCTCATTGGTCTAGTGGTCGCAAACGCTACTGCTGAGCATGAGGTCCTGGGTTTGATTCCCGGGTAGGGCAAAGTGTTATCAGGTTTTTCCATCTGGAATTTCTCAGTAGCAGCCCGGAGTCTGGATTTGTGCCCGGTTGATGGCAATAGGCTCGCCCCCTATTACATGGGACTGAAAAATAACTGTAGATGTACTATAGGTACACCTCTGCCCAACCCTTTGGGGAATACAGGCGTGATGTTTTTTATGTATGTGTGGTATTCACGATTTTAAATAATTGCATTAAAGAACTTTATAACTGGTGCAATGTCGAACACTCGACGGTCTAGTAGATATAGTTTGAAATATTATGTAGTAGTAAGACAAATTGCCTCAATTGTTAGTCGTACCATTGTTACGTACTTAAGTACGGGCAATCAAAATAATTACAGTACTTTCATAGTTATTTAACCTGTGACAGCAGCACCCCAATTGCAACCTTATTGTGACAGGAATAAAGATCACTATGATTTAGACAGTGATGCAAAATCAGGTAAAATTTCAGTAGGGAGCCTATGCGACGTTTTCTTGGAAATATACTGTCCTTACACATTCTAACGTTTTTAAATGTTTTTATAAAAATGTAAATTATATGTATTTATATGAAATAAAGGATATATAATAATAAATAATTTTCCTAAACAATTCCAGCAATGAAACCCCACGAGATACAAGAGAAGCTGGGGCTGACGCGCATCCGGGACCGCAACTGGTACGTGCAGCCGTCGTGCGCGACGTCCGGCGACGGACTGTACGAGGGGCTCACCTGGCTCACCAGCAACCATAAGTTATGAGCTGCAGAGTAGGCGGCCCGAGCGCCGCCGCGCCCGCCACGGTACGTATCCAACTCCTCTTTAAGACCCGCTTGCACCAAAATTGAGTCATCTCGTTTAGCGCTAAACACGTTTAAAACATCATCCCGTCTGTCATCTTTAAAAATTTACTGAAACATCGTTATGTTTCTACGTATGTAAACGTATTTAGTGTTTTGTGGAGCGAGTAGGCCTTAGTCTTACTATATTAAACTCAAAATTTCGTGTAGGCTAAAGGATGATTTCCACCAAACGGATCTCGCATCGCACCGGATCGGAAAGGATACGAACGGATGCGGCGACAGCCGATCGCGTCCGGCAGGATGTCGTCGCATACGATCGTCTCCGAATCCGTCCCTTGCGAACGTATCCGTTTCTGCTCCTAGTCAAATAGTATCATGCGTTGACGTGTTCTTCTGCCGATCGGATACGTTGACAGGCGAACGGAGCCGATCGCGCGTCTCAGCATACTTTCGGCTACGATCGCGTGTCGCGGATGACGCCCGCGGTCAAGCTGCTGTGCGCGGCTTGGTAAATACTTTGTACACGATTACATATCGTTTAAAGATTGTAAGACCCGTTCCGATCCGATGCGACGCGAGCCGTTTGGTGGAAATCATCCTTAAGACGTGGGAGTAAGATAACACGAGACTAAGTCCAGAGCTTTTTAACGACCTCCTCGCACGGTTTATGAATGCATGCACAATATGCACATCGGTTGATAAATCTTACAGACTAAGTAGTGCCTAGCTATCTTGTGCTCTAGTGGGTTATGCCATAACTTCACTAGATGTGACGAGAATGTGCTCAGAGTTGTGTTCAAGTAGCTGCACCGCGTGCAGTGCACTATGCACTCGCTATCGTTCGTCTAAATACTAGACCAACAGCTGTCTTCCATAGCATTTGATACGACTTTCCAGTGAGTCGAATCGGCTCAGTAGTCAGTCGGCTTGGTAGGTCTATTCGAGAGACCTTTACTGATAAGCCCAAATTAATAACACATCTAATGTTGACACTTTCGTTAGTAGATAGTAGACATGCATTTCAAACCAATTCGATTATGATAATTAATCTATGTTTTTCTCAAATTCCAGGTGAGGATGTCGATGCCATTTAATTTAAGTAAGCGCCCGTGTGCCGGAACAAGCAACGTCATTGTGAATACCAGTGTTGATTCTATATAATGGTTATACAGACAAAAACGCTCCAGTGAGGTGCGAGAGACTGTCCATGTGAACACAACGTTAGATAGCAAGCAAGCGAACGCTTGTCACAAAATCAATTATTCCATATTTAAAAAATGAAAAAACAAATTTAGAAAGTTTTGTTGTAACGATATTCGATTATTTTTTTATGTTATTTAAAGAATTATTACATAAAGTAAAATGATTTTTTTTATTTAGTTTAATGTTTACCTCCTTTGTATAGTAAGGTAGAATGAAGTTTCTAATGCATTATTGTGGGTAATCGAGGACTATGTATGGATGGTCGCAATATTGTTTATTATGGATATTTACGTGATAGTTATGCACGCTGCGTAGGTCATTTGTATGAAGTGGCTTGACTATAGTTAGTATTTATCTGATTAAAACATTTCAGACCAAGGGGTAACCGAAAATAATAAAAAAAAAACACATATTGATGATTAAAAAAGTTCCGATTACCCTTTGTTAATTTGTATGTAAGGACATCGATTAAATTGACATATTAATACATCACTATGTTATATATTAATTGTTTAAATAATCTTATAGCCACTTTGATTAGTTCTGCACTAATTAAAATGTGAACTCTATTCTATGACTGAATACGTGAAAATGTCTACTCACCCTTATTAATTTCTTTAATTTTTTTCTACTTTCAAGTTTGACATATTTTCAGAACAATAGTCAAGCTACCTCATACAAAAATGTACATATTAAAGCAATGTATGTACATATTGAAGAGTATTTTTATTACTGTCGCTGGTTGAATGTTGATTTTTGTATGCGAAGTTTTTTAAGACAAAATCCACTATGTATGTACGATGTATCGCTTTCAGCTTTCTATGTGATTATTTAGCGGGTGGTGTATGGGCGCTTTACTAAGATGCTGAGAACGATCTGTGTACATTATGCTTAATATTTTATGGGTACGTGAGGAATTTAAATCGGTATTGTGAGTGAATCAAGACAAAAACCGATTTTGCTGTCAGAGAATAACAGACAAATATTCTTGGCTGAACGTCCAGTCTTCCGACCGCTCTTATAGCGGTCCGGTATCTTAGGCTTGTGATAATCGCCGTACCTAATTATTTGATTATCAACCTTATTTCTAGGCTATTAAAGCATGCCTTAGTAAAGCGTCCAATATCGACCGTACCAGTAGTTAGTTCGGGGACCATCTGATTTTGTAAATACGGCTCTTGAATGGACCTTGAAATGAGATTTTTCTAGCGAATTATTTAATTTTTATAGCTTCGTTTTGTGGGGGCTTTTGCCGAAAGGGTGATTTGCTTTACAAGGCTGATTATAGATGCAAACTCCGTTAGAATAACCAGGCTTCATTATTTAGGAGTAGATAAGACATGGAGTGTTAAGAGGGCAGAGGCACGCAAGATGTAGAGGCAGATCTCGGATCGGCAAGTATGCCAAGATGCGTAGTTAATACTCTTATCAAGTATTGCAATTAAACAATCTCAAAGCAAATTGCTTTGGTTTCGGTGTTTGAAACGCAACACAAACTCGGAAAACTTCGTACACTAGCATCAGCGTTACCTTTCAGAAAAAACTGAATATGTACCAAAAGTACACATAGTCAGTCGAAAACGTACGACGTGTTGCCAGTCTTCCGTCAAACGTATCAGCATACGCACTTCCGAGTTCACATTGACACTCCATTCTAAACTACTCAATACTCAACTTAATCAATTGTTAGTCGAAAAAGCTTGCGATATAAATTATGCAAAAGGTAAAGAAAGTACATAGAAATAAAGCAATAAATAGATTTTCAATTAATACGATATAGAGTTAATAACATGTAACGCAAAACAGTTCAACGAAATTAGAAACTGCGAGTTGGAACATCGACTTGCTTGATAATATTAGGAAATGACGTAATAAATAGTTACTTACTAGGTTTAGGACAGGTTTCACCATCATCGGTTAGGCTAACTAACAGGTAAAACAGCGGTTTGATAGACTTTCTTTAGAAGGTCAGATCTTGTTTATCTTTTGATTAACACTTTCACTATCCCAAGGTAATTGGTAATGCTATCACCATACGTCCAATAATATTGCATTATGATGTTTTATAAGATAATTTACCAATTCTAAGATTCGAAAATTCGTCAATCACTCTCCATTACATATCATTTAAAAAAATGCATTACATGTCATGCACCGACGTTATGTATAGGGCTATGCCTTCAGTGCATTACATGTAATGCATGGACAGTAAAAGATTTAAGTTGACGGGTGATGGTAAAAGTTGTCCTTATTAAAGTCCTTAGTGGTAGCGCGTGCGCAGATTAGGGCGGAGCTTGAGATGTTGATAGACAGTACGTTTTAGAATATTTCATATTTAGATAGGCATTGAAATTCGATTCCAAATATCATCTGTAGGTACTTGGTTTAGGCTTTCATAATAATAATAATACCACCAGCTAAAAATTTACCCAAAGTCTTGTCGCAAACAAAAAAATGTAAAGCTGCGTCACTGCGGACGATTTATCGTAGTAATGCGTGCTCGTTCGAAGTAGTACGGTTACTATACGAGAATTCATTTTCTGCTTATGCTCGGTTCGTCTTGTCTAGTACGCAGCTTATGAAGTAGTGATTCATTTGTTCCGCCCTCTTACGTGTGATTGTAGGGATTAATCAGATT
This sequence comes from Conistra vaccinii, assembly GCA_948150665.1. Lineage (NCBI taxonomy): Eukaryota > Metazoa > Arthropoda > Insecta > Lepidoptera > Noctuidae > Conistra > Conistra vaccinii. The sequence continues at coordinate 6,951,905 of OX411316.1, forward strand.
CATTGCGGATGAAGTATTGTAGTGGTGACGTTCGAATGAAAATGTACGTAAGACAATAATGTTAACAAAACGAGATCGTCTTGCGCCTCATTTCAACACTTGATCTCGGACGTTCCTCATGTTTAATCATATTGGAACACTTGTTAATCGAAATTAGCTCTTATTTCCAGGTCCATTGTCTACTTTTTCGGCAATCTTCACATTCTGTACTGATTTCTTGTCTATATTTAGATGTCCTATTGAATTGTAATTGCGAGTAAACTACGATGAAAGCTATGTTTTCTTTTTCTGTTAAAACTCACCTATACTTTGTGATATAAATATATTTCATAGAACCTAAAGGTGCTTCCCACCGGGAGCATTCGCCTGTAATGTAACGTTTAGAGTCGAGCGTTACATCATTTGAGGAGAACCGAACTTTACAGTGCGCTACCTGTAATTATACAATGCGAACATTACATCAGTGAGTGAGGGGAACCGAGCATTACAATGCGCAATGTCTGTTGCAATATTTAATCTGAAATGTTACATTACAGGCGAATCAGTGTGTCAGTCAACGAGGCAGTATTGTAACGTAATGCTCAAAATCCAATTTGAAATAATACATTACAATCGAATGCTCGTCAGGCAGGGAGGCAGTATTGTAACGTAATGCTCAATATCGAATCTGTAACGTTACATTACAGGCCAATGCTCCCGGTGAAAGGAACCTTTATGATTATTTACTAGAATATTCGAATGAACGATGGTAATACTCTCGAGACATGACGGTATACAATAGGTCATGATCTATCAACTTTAGAACTGATATACCTTTGATAATCAATTTTCATTTTAACTTAAAGTGCAATTAAAATTTCTAGCAACTATTTTGCACGGAGATGTAAAAATAATTATTATTTGTATGGTAATGTACCGCTGGGTTCATCGCGCAGGGAAGCGTTGGTAACAATTTAAAACCTATTGTATAATATTGTAGAAAGATAAATTCAATATAAATTCACCCTTGAAACATCTAGTTTTATTCCTACAAAATACAACTATCAAACGTAAAATGTGCAGAAATAACTATCAAAAGTAATTACTAACTAAGTAGGAAAACCATAAAATTAAATAGAAATAATGTATACTTGAATACAGACCTAGTTTGAAAGAAATTATAAATCAATTTTTCTGAATAAAATCACTCATAATCCAGTACATATACATGAAAATTCTACCAATTTTCTTCCTTGAGAGTCGCATCAGCCTTGTCATTTTTCGGCGTGCTTTCGAGCCAATAGTGATTTTTGGATTAAGCTTCATTAATTATCAAGTTCCTTCTAATTTGAACTTTTAAGTCATAATGATAATATCGAATCTAGCTGATACTACTTTCTTCTGTGGAGGCGGGGGTGAAGGAGGAATCTGCTGTGACGTCATCATAGCGTGGGGGAAGAATAATTTGAAGTTCTTCGTTGAGTTGCACTTCTTCGTCTGGAACTGGGTCATCGGGGACACGAGTATCGTAGTCTTCTTGAGTCAATATGCCACTGAAATAAGAAGAATCTTATTGACATGAATATAATATAACAATGGTGCATCGATCACTAATAAAGAACTAGATACACAATCAGCGGCAAAAAATGTCCTCACCGAATGAGCACGCACTTGAACATTTGGGTGCGCTTTTGATTTAGTAGCATTCGAACGCCCCGACGGTAAACATGCCACATAGTATCGGTCGTAAAAATTTATTGCGTTTTGAAAATAGCTTTGTGAAATAAACTTTAAGCATTGCGTTTAAGGTTGAATTTACATTAATGTATATCTATTTATTTCAACTATTATTACTTAAACACAATTTGGTGACAGTTTTAAGATAACTTTTGTTTGGGATTGTGTATTAGTGATCGATGCAATGGTGATAGAAATCTCGAGAATCGGAACTAATTCGCCTTGCAGTAACGCAGATTATAATAATGAGCCTATAATATTCCCACTACTGAGATACAGCCCTCCTCTCTGTGAGAGGGAGTGGGCCATGAATCTATGTTTCACCACGCGGACCCAGTGCGGGATGGTGGATGTCACATATCTTCCGAATTTTTGGTTTTAGGACATGCCGGTTTCCACACGTTTTTTTTCACCGTATTGAGAACGGTGGTAATATAAATGAAATACACAGTGAAGTGCCTGCCTGGGTTCGAACCCACAATCTACGACTACCTCTGTCCCCTTGATGTGTCCTATCATAGTACGGGCTTACCGAAACCAACACAATATGAGAATGAAAAGTTAGGAACACATATGCAACACTAACTCCGGCTGATCACCGGCTTTAGCGCCGGCTAGGACGGAGGTATACAGCCTTGCGCGAGCACCATGCAGTCTCATACCAGCTGGTATGTCCTCGGGGGCCCCCCCCGACCGGTTTTCTAGAATAGGTTGCACTGGGATTGCATCGTTACCTGTAATAAAATACTAGGTACTGTAATAATTTGTTAGGTAATCTGGTACTGGTAATATTTCTTTCATATCGGCAAGAACTTTGCCATGACAGGAATGAATGATCTCATATTTATCTAGAATATAAGTTACTACATGGTGGTGGGAATTTATTTAACGTTACACTCATCGGCGTTCGGGTCGTGCAAAATGTTACAAGGAAAGAACTCTAAGACGAATAAAAACACCGTTGCTTGCAGTTGCAGTCCTTTGTCTAAAATAGAAAAATTTATATAAAATAGACTTAAAATTTTGAAAAATAATAAAATGAATCGCAAGGACCGGTTTTTTTAAAAAAACGTCTGCCATACCTAAGAACGATGAATCGAACTTCCTAAATGTAAAAAAGAAAGTGACACTGATCAAAAGGTCGTCAAGATGGATTAAAACATGTACGCACCCTCGTCTGGTCTGCAGATTTCTTTCGCTTCAATTATATCTTTTTCTTGACCACTCTTATCGGGTGGCAGTGGCGTTTTTGGTTTTTCCTCTTGAAAGTCTGAAATTGATTCTAAAATTTAATACCCACCTATAAAATACAACTTAAATGTAAAGGCCACACCTTTATTTCTCATGGGTAAGTATCATAAAGGCGACTAAGGGAAAACATCAATACGTTTGCGTTTCGGTGCTGATTGTGTCAGTAAAGACACAAGTGCCGGCAACACGCACCGTAGGCTTTTGCCGAGCGGCACTCCTTTGTTTGTGCAGCCAAACAAAGGAGTGCCGCTCGGCAAAAGCTTTTGTGCGCCAAGTCGGGCGCACCGCGGCTTGCCCGGCAGCAAGGCACTGTGTAGGAGCCTTTACAGCCATATTCTACTTGCTTTTATGGAGACCCATTTTCCAATCCATATTATTCCATGAGTTGGAGACGTACCTACTTACCTACCCACCTAAGTACGTCAAAATGGATTGGTTCCCTCTATGTCGAGTCCCTTTACGTCGAGTCTGGTTCTTGCATAATATTGCTATTTTACGGTTTCTATTACTGCTACGTTGATTTTGGTTAATACCTAAGTACAGTCAGGATATAAATTAAAAGCCAGTATCATCATAGCACATTCAGCATCACAGTGTTCTCATTGCTGGGGCCTCGTCTCTGTGAGAAAGAATTGGCTACATTGGCATAATCCACCACGTGGACCCAGTGCGGGTTGGTTGGTGGTTGTCACGTTTTCGAATTTTGGGTTCTAGGAGACCCTGGTTTCCTCACGTTTTCCTTCGCCGTTTGTAATTTTGTGTTTGCCAAGATTTTAAAAACTTACCGGTTTTGGGCATCGTTTTGGGGGGTAAGTCAGCGTAACCACGGAACAAGGTTTCCAGTTCATCAGGTGACATGCGACGCAGATACGGAACACGCTTCAAGTCGGGACGGTGAAGACTCCTGAAGGAGTTTCGATGCTGACCAAAGACACAGATTATTAGTGCTAAATTAAATAATGAAGTGCAGTCTATATAGAGACTTGGCACTTTGTTTAAGAACCTGCATGAGTAGTCACAACGCGCAACGGTGAGGTGACAGAATCTTATCGAACCCATCATCCATGGAATCTTGCTTACTAATATCCTCATTGCAGATCCCAAACCAGTGGATCTTTTTAAGCTATTGCATAGCTTCTATCGCGGGCCTGAGCGTGGAGACCGAATCCAGAAATTCCGTAACGAAAATAACCTAACACCCCTGTCCCTTTAGTTCAGCAACTCGCCTCTAGGTGGCATTGGTTGTATTATCTATACATATAATAAAATTGTAGAAAAGTGGTGTCTGTACAATGGAAATATATGAAAAAAAAGTAGCAGGGGTTGTTATTATATCGATGCTGAACCCGAGCTTGTAATTAAAAAATTTTTTGTCTGTTTGTCTGTTTGTCGGTTTGTCTGTTTGTCTGTGTGTTTGTGCACGCTAATATCAGAAACGGCTTATTCGATTTAGATGCGGTTTTCACTAATATATTGTAGTAAGCTTCACTTAACATTTAGTGTTTATTTCATGTCAATCGGTTCATAAATAAAAAAGTTATGTCAATTTAAAGAATCACGGCGAACATTTGTTATAGGTTAGGCATTTCTTTCCTTGATTTTCGGTATACTTATCTTAATTTTTATTTAGGGTTTGTATATAAATATTATAAGTATTTGGTATAGGTTAGGTATTTCTTTTCTTGATTTTCTTTATTAAGTATAAGTTTATTAGCTCAGGTTAGTAATTAATTTTTCTAACAATTCTTTTGTTTTATAAAGTTAGATAAGACGTGTAAACCAAACGTACTAAACGTTTGGTTTACACGTCTTAACACTTATTACTTAAACTGTGATAATTTTAGACTGTATAATAATCTGTAAGTATTTATAATTTAATTGTTTACGATAGTACGTGTTTACTAAATAACTGTGTGTTAAGTACCTAGTAAGTACTATTTTATTGTAAGAATGCTTCGAAGAAGATCCAACCTCTCCCAATGTAGCAGAAATGCTAAAAGGATGAGATTAGTTCGATCACAGGAATCTGAGGAAGGTCGTGAGGGAAGGCTCTCTGCAACTCGGGAACATCAGGCTAGGTTTCGTGCTGCAGAAACTTCGACTCAGCGGGAATCTCGACTGAGTTCAAATCGTTCTCGAATGGTCGAGGTCGCGAAAATTTTTTTATACTAAGGGGGTCGAGTCATGAAAAAGGTTGAAAAACACTGCCCTACATTAATCCTACTAATAATATTATAAATGCGAAAGTTTGTGAGGATGGATGGATGGATGGATGGATGTTTGTTACTCTTTCACACAAAAACTACTGAACGGATTTTGATGAAACTTTACAATAATGTAGCTTATACATTAGAATAACACATAGGCTACAATTTATTAAGATTTTATGTGATTTGACCATAACATAACGATAAGTATCAAGTAAGTCGGAAAAATTCCTGCCCTCTGAGATCTATCTTTGCGTGCGCTGCCATTTTTTTTTTTTTTTGGTTGGGAAGTCATCCAATGATTTCTGGGCGTTTCAGTCTCTTACTGACTAAAACCCACCCGTGTTCGTTCCCTTGCCTTGCCAGATGCCACGCTTTCCCCTTGGGACTACCCGCAACCCCGGCAGGCATCGGCCCTAGCGGACCCCGTCAGTTTTGCTGATATCTCTTTGAGGTGCGCGTGGAACACGATGCGCCGTCGACCCGGGCCTGGTCCTTATCGGACGGTGAGCTGCCCGTTGCTCTCCGTCCGCAGGCCCGGTGATTTCCGGCCAGGTACGGTGGCCGGAAATCGGCTATCAATTCCCGACGCCCGGGACGTCTCCTACGGCGGCGGCGGCTAGGGCTGGTAGGGCGCGGCCTTTGCCACTCCCTCGCGCGCTCCACCTTCTCCTTCGCGAGCATTACTGTTTTGCAGAAGGAGGTGACGGCTTGCCATGCCCTCTCGCTCCGCACCATGGCCTGAACCAGGGCCGTACGCGAGAGGCCACCGCCGCCGATCGCCTCCACGAGGACACGGCGGTGGTCCACCTAAGCCGGGCAGACCTCCACCGTTTGCTGCGTGCGCTGCCTAAACCGTTAGAGTTACTTGAAGAAAATGTATTGTGGGATTGTTTGTCTTAAAGAGTTCTAAATAAAAGTCCGCGACAGCATATCCGCGACACCTTTTATGTGGAAGCCTTTATAACCAAAATAGTGAGCAATAAATACAGTTACATTGAATACTTTTTTTACATTGCATATTTTAGAGTATTTAGTTAATTCTTATCAAAATAAATACCTTCATCGCTTTTGGTATTTAATTTAGATAAAGTTTGTCTTTTACACTAAGTAATTTGGACAAATAGTTTAAAAGTTAGAACGATAAGAATGACCTGCGATATTGAGTCGACGGCGGCGGCGCTCAGAACGAGGGTGGAGGGGCGGGCCAGCCAGGGGATGACGCGCCAGAGCGCCGAGTGGAATAATTATGTTCGGGAAATAACGTAAATAACGCAATTAATTGTTTAACTGTCAAAATGAAACTCATTGCTATTGTAAGTCCGACATCCACGCGGGCGAAGCCGCGGGCAGAAGCTAGTAATTGCATAAGTTGATAAAAACAGATATGCAATAGCTTTACCGCGGCAGTCTCCGAGTGCCACACGTCTTTTTTAATTGTATAGGTATACCTAGAATTCATTTAGGGAAGGTGTAGAGGTTTTATCCGCCTCTTAGCGACTAATACCTATCACACGATGGCCTCGGCCGCTGCCAGAGACAGTATTTTAAACACTTTCCATATAAACCGTTCGTGTGTGGCCGTCACCGTTTTTTTTTATAGAAACCGACTGCCCGTGAAAATTCGACAATGCCTGTGACATTCGATTTGTGCTCAGCGATAATTGCGAAGGCCCGATATCAATAGTAGGTAGGTCTAGGTCAGTTGTCGGCTGTCGGCAAACTCATTACCTACTTACCTATCAATAAGTAGGTACTATAACGACTAAGATTTCTTATGAGAGCGAAAACTTTCTATGTCCCCAAACTGTCTGAATACACTTACACAAAAATTGTGGCGGTGTTGTGAGCACACCATTTACCAGTAATGCATTTTCAATTTTAAATTGAAACCAATTGAAAAAGATTGCCAGTCCATTGGTTCACAAGTTCGACAAAAAAAATTGAGCAGATTATTTTTGTCGAACTTATGAAGCAATGGACTGGCAATCTTTTTCAATTGGTTTCAATTTAAAATTGATCGTGCATTGCGTAATTGGGGGGCGGGTTTACAGGACTTGACGGGAAGTTTCTTATCTGCCTATGTAGGTATATAAACGCGTCACCTTTACGAGGCCAGGCGGTACTTGCATCCTTTCGCAGGCACGTGACATGCTCAAGCATTGTACCACGCTGTCGTGCTTCACGGAGATGGCTGAGAGTCCACTGCGCACCAGGTCCTCGTTGATCTGTTACATGTTAGCAAGTAACTATAGAGACACATCGTCACATATTAGGTATACCTACTTAGGTAGAGGTATCTATATCTATCCACTTATCATAAAAAAAGAGTTGAAGATGTCTCTGACGATTGGTATATTTAGCTACCCAACATGTTGGTGGACTAACACAAACAAGATGTTTCGTCAATTGTGGATCTACCCTACATCTATGAATGAGAAAGACGAAAGAAGTTAACGAAAAAGTACACTAATTTTACTGCATAAAATTCAAAATGTGCCAATTGCTGAATACGTATTTCTGGAGTTGTCGATTCGCCCACAAATAAATTCGTGTAAATAACCGCAAAAAAAAAAAATGAAAAGCGTTAATCCGCCCGTTTCGGGCGAGTAAATTCGTGCGTATCAACTTAAGGTATGCCTCCTTACATAAGACTGCCCATTGTGTCAGTTTGTGTAAAAAGAGATCAGCCACATTGGCCCTATTCCTTAATAAAAAATGCTTGACTGGACTTCCCCGACTTAGGTGACATACTTTTTCGGGTTTTGGGCCCAAGTTTGTATGAAACGTGACTGGTCTCTTTTCTACACGTCTGTAATCCACTTTGTGTTAAAGAGTACCTATTCCATTCTATTCTTATGCTTCTCAAAAGGTACCTGTACGTGAAATGAAACCAAATACTTAGAACCTACCTGGGTAAGGTAACTAGGTATGTAGTTCCACTAGCTACCAATATTTGTCTGTACTTCGTAACGCTGTTTGATGTTTAATCAATGTTCGCGTTGAATAAACTACATTTCGAATGGACCGCTGCGACCCGGGTATATTGGACAACATCAATCAGAGAGAGACAGGACCGTACTCATTGATACAAGGACCAGACTTTAATATTGTGAGTTATTGATAGCCTGAAGGTTTTGGCCGCGAAAGTAGAAATGAGTTTGCTGTATTTTAATTTTTATCATAGTTTTTATAAAAGATTAGGTACCTACATTCAGCTTAGGTAGATATAAGCAAGCGTACCTAACCAGAAATTGGCAGAATAGTTCTAAGTTTGAAAGTTCCCAAACGCTAACTCATCAAGTAGGTAGGTACCTACACACGGCTTCATATCAAGCTACCTATACATTTCCAATATAAGCTGATCTCGTATTGTATAGGATTTCTGTACAATGAGAGGTCAGCTTAAACCCGAAATGTATATATTTAGCCTGATATGTAGCCGTGTTTACCAGTAGGTAATACTAGACTGTGCTCAATGATGGCTCAATGGCTCTAATAACATACATATAAAATATTATTATTTTATACTCTAAAACCCAAATGCAAAAGAGCTAAAACCAAATGAAGCTAGAATAAAGCGGTCAATATCAACCGAAGTGTCCGACCAATTACAAGTAATAGGTATTAAAACAAACGACTGAGGACGAAATAATAGAAATATAGAGAAAAACACTTCTTCCTAGCGTTTTCCTGACCTATTTTCAGAAGTTGCAAATCTTAAGCGGAATGCTCATTAGGCAACGCTCGCCCAGTTAATTATAGATCCAATTTAACCTACCATTTAATCAAAGTCGTTAATACCGAAAGGTACTGGATTATAGAATAAAATTAATAAAATTAGAACGAGTGACACTTTTGCAAAATATCAAGCAAAAACAAACGAGGGACCGTTACGTATTTTCTGATGGAAGTTTAAATTGTGTTTACTTAAATAAAAGTATCTCTGCGATTGTTTCGCGGGCTTAGCGGGTGATACATTATCCATTTGTTTGAACACGATGTTGTTTCAAGGATGAAAATCGCGTTGTATTGCGGCATTGTTTATTTATTTTAGGTTCGAGGATAGCGTCTTGAACATTCTATTACCAGCACCCAAATTGCGTAAAACATGATCAATCATTATCTGAATCATTTTGTAGTTAATTGCTAATCCATTGCTTCATGTGTTCGAAAAAATTGTCTACTCAACAACGTAAATAACGCAATGAATGTTGTTGAACTGTCAAAATGAAACAGATTGTGAATCACAATCTGTTTCAATTGTCAATCACAATTTGTGATTGATCGTGAGTTACGCAATTAGGGGGCAGGTACCTGTTGTACTTATTATAAAGCGATAGTAGGGTCTGTATGATACCTATATATGTACTAAGATCACTTAGGTGTTGAAATAAGACATTTCTACACAAATCCCAAAAAAATACCTATTAAAAGGTAATTAAAAGATACGGTCCTAAACTTAGTAAAAATTACCGATCTGGACTTACCAACCCACTTCAATCGTCATTTCTGTTTCCAAAAGGAAAACAGTTTGAAACAAGAAAGTAATAAAAGAAGGAATAAAAAGATACAAACTCCTTTCTAAGAGCTCCTAACACTTTTATTAACACCAATAACATTTAATATAAACACAAGAAATCCGTGAAGAGTGTCATCAATGCTATTAGGGAGGGATGTCCCCAGAGGGTTGGGATAAAATTGCTTTCATAGTCCTCAAGAGCTATTTGAAAGATTGCCTCCCTCAAGGCACCCCTAGAACTATTAATGTTTTGACTTGAATGGTTTTTAAACGTTTTATGATATCAAATGTACTTAGATACCCACGTTTTAAGTCCAGACGATTTCAATTGGGATTTTGCCGTGTTTTATTGAAATTTCCGTCTGAAGCTATCGTCCGTCTGAAGTCTTGAGCGTTCTTATTATGTTTATGAGTTTAGAACCTATTTGTAGATACCTATCACTGTACCCTACCTAAGTTCTTTTAGGAGTCCTCAACAGGAGAAAAACAACAAAAGTCATCCAGGACATTCAATTATTTTTTGGTCTACTTTCTTATGAGGTTACAGTTTTGAGACCTTTCTAAACAATCTACATCAACAATAGGTTCTACTCATACAAATTTTAGAACATAGGTTACCTGTAGTTCTCTCCCTTCGCAGCACGGGACAAGCGGTGGCAATTCTTCCTTCAGCCTATGAGTGGAGTTGAGCCCTGTGGCAACATTATCACCACTTGCGACTGGGTTCATCATCAGCAACGACGCGTCCGAAGACCTTTTCTCCTTCACCTCCAGGTTATCCGTCAGCTCTCTCACACTCATGTTAGTGTTCACATTTCTATCCCTTACCGACATTAACAGCGTCGTGTTTTCGTGTAGTAACTGCATCACTGCTATTTTTTTTTTATGTTGCTGTGGTGATTAGATTTTTATGTTCACATTTTTATTGGAATTTTGACGTTGTGTGACGTTTCGATTTTGAAATATGTGACAAGTGTTTTTTTTTTTGGATTAGTGGCTGGTTAGGTTTTTTTACGTAAAACTTTTATGGAATCCGGAAATTACAAAAGGAAGGTTTGTAAAATGGTACGATATATGTACCTACTGACTACTTATCTTAGCTTATCGTCGCAGATGGTTTTAACGCTCACCACCGCAGCTTCGGCTTGCTGACCGGCTTCGCCGGCCAGCCTCAGCCGCGGCGGCGGTCCTTCAAACCACCTGCTCCTCAGCTCGCGGGCCACCCCACCCCTCCGCGCCTACGCGGGCTTAAATTACACTCTAGGGGTAGGGCAGACAAGACTGCGTGAAGTCGGTTCCTCAGCCATTGGTTTCTGTCACTAAATTTTGTAGACTTTTTATGACACTAATTATTGAAAATGCTACCAATAATATTTCGTAAAATTTTGTTTTGGTGTGGTGAAAATATGGCAAATAAATCATTTGGAAAATGAAAAAAGTTCAGAAGAAGCTTCGCCCAATTGCAAAAAGTTATTTTGTAAATCGGCGAAATATAGTTCGGTAAAATAATACCAGAGGAGCAGTGGTGGCCCAGTGGTAACGGCCCCCTGACTTACGATTTGTAGGTCGTGGGTTCGAACCCAAGCAGGCGCTTTACTTTGTGTAAATAATTTCATTACCACTGTTCTCAAAACGGTGAAGGAAAACATCGGGAGGAAACCGGCATGTCTTAGAACCAAAAATTCGAAGACATGATGTGATATCTACCAACCCGTACTGGGCCCGCGTGGTAGATTACAGCCCATTTCCTCCCACAGAGAGGAGGCCTGTGTCCCAGCAGTGGGAACATTAATAGGCTGATGATGATGATGATGAATAATAGGTACCTATGCTATGACACATGATACTTTGATGATCTAAAAATATGTCAAATAATTCATATAGCAAATAAGACGTCGGTCAATAGTTTTCGGTAAAATAAAATTCGAACAAAAAAAAATCGGAAAAGTGTTCGGTTCCCCGTACGGACAGACGTGCTATTTGGCACCAGGCTCTCGGTCAAAATGGATGTACAGTCGGTACTCTGCATTACCTGACCCCTCTTACAAAGAAGAAGAGCGGAAGAGGGGTCAGGTAATTCAGATCACTGACTGTACAACAAAGATATAGTGACCGTGGTATCCGTACAGTACTCAATAATATAATCTACATATATGGAATTGTGTAAGAACATTTTAATGAGAAAGAAAAAAACGAAAAAAAGGAGAATTTGGGTTCATTCGTAACTTCGATAATATAATACAAAGAGCAAAGATTTTTCTTCTCCCCAGCGCGGTTTATTTCGTTTTTATTTTAAATTGACGCAGCAGCTGTCGGGAATCGAGATCGAATCGATAATAGCTTTTAAGGAAGCTTACGAGCATACTTCGTTTTGAGCACGTCTGTCAGTACCATTACGGTGTCAACAACGCTCTCTAGGAAAACCAGGAAAACACACCAACTTACTTTCATAATGAACGTGTCAGTGACGTCAAGAAACCGTAGCTTTAGCGCCTAGACTAGAGGAGGACTAGAGCCTAGTGAACCATGTTGAGTCGCTTAGTGCCAACTTGTTGGCACGTCGACAAGATGTCACGTACTTTTATTTAATGGATTTTCAACTTTATCGCTAAAGAATAAGGTTCAATGTTGATTGGGAAAATTTCACAAATTGGAGTAGGTTGATGTGCTGGCGTCTGTACCTCAAAAATTGCTACTTACAGAGAATTAATTTTTTTTATAAACCTTCCATTTTACAGCTATAGCCATCACGTTGGGTTCATGACATAAATAAGTACTAAGTAATTTTAGGACATCTGCTTTAGCATTAGCTGGATTCTTACTTAATGGCTACCTATGACTACCTACCGTAGCCAAATGAGGTTGCCAAATAAGTAGCCACAAATACGCAGGCGTCCGTCCTGGGTCCAGTTAGTCACTGAGTGAGGGAGGCGTAACTTACTTGTATACAAAATACTGGCGACTTGGCTACGCGTCGCTAGAGTATCAAGTCTCCACGTAAATGCCGGTCGGTCGTGGTTACGCTTCCAAATTGGCGATGTGTCACCAGACCGTAGCCAAGTGCGTTAACTGTGATACATTTCAATACGAATTGTTTGGATACGTAGCCGGCGACGTCGCCAAACATGCTAGGCGACTCGCGAAAGCGCCGAGCGCGCAGTGTCTAACCTTAGTTCATAAGAAGGCCTATTCTCGCAAATAAAAACGTTCAATATCTAGTCGCAATTTCATCTCAGCGACAATGAATCCAGAAATGAAATTTTTGAACTTTTTTTGACTGATTGAGACAGAGAGCGAACACTCTTAAAAATACGGGAATCTGGTGTTTCAATCACATTTTGTTGCCATGATGTCACATCTGCAGTCTGCACCTCTGCCTCATGTGTCCACAGTTATTTTAACACTGATTGTGCATCACTGTCAAAAGCATAGTGACCTTTATTTTCGTTGAAATAAGGTTTTTATTCGAAGACATGTAACATCTACCACCCAGCAATGGACCCGCGTGGTAGATTAGGTATAGGCCGCTCGCTCTCAAGGAGAGGAGGCCTGTGTCCCACCAGTAGGAACATTATAGGCTGATTATGATTACGCTAAGGTTGCTGTTACTGTTATTTCGTAAAATTTTGATCTAGAGTTTATAATTCTTGTTTCGACAATTTTTGACCAATTCAGTCTTCAATTGACAAAAAAAAAAATAGATCTCTAACCCAAGTAGTTGCTGAGATCTCCATGGCCGCGCAATCCTCCACGTTACGTTCGCGCGGCCAACTTAAAACCCTTGTATCTTCTTTATTTCTACTTTGACAAATTGTTGGTTTGTTCCCTTCGATTTTGACAAATTCCGACAATTTTTTGGACGAAGTTTTTTTTTTGTTTGGATAACTTGGCGGAGCAATCGTAACGCACACATAATTCTAAGCGTATGCTGAGGCGCAGTTGACGCAGGGTCCACGCAGCGCAGGGCAGAGCAGATTTTGTAATGCATGAATATACTGAGAGCTACGTACGCTGCGGCGCAGCGCAGGCAGTGCCTCGCAGATATGTCGACTGTCCCTATGTAAAAAAAAAATGTTTTATTTAATAGTGAGTGAAATTCCAAAACTAAAAATAATTAACCTAACTTAGGTAACTAAAACTATTAGGAAACAAACAATAAGGCATCGAAAAATTCCTCCGCATCGCTGTCGACTGGTAATGTACCCAAGAGACTGGCGGCATTGCCACGTTGTATGGCAATGCTTAGCCTCTGGCCCAGGTAAAAACCAGCCCTTGGGTCACGGGAAGTGTCAACCAGTATAGTATCGAAATTGGAAATGTACGTTTTTTTTTTTATTGTTCTAACACATTACATTTTCAGTATATTTTCACACTAAAAAGAGAATAAACAATAAAATGCCTATAAATGCATATTTTTAATTGTACAATATCGATATTTAACAAATGATCCAGCGTAAACGATCGAATGTCCCAGATTCGATTTTTTACTTCGATAACATTTTTGATTGGGGTATCGAAAGTGACTGTTTCGATATTATTCGCTGGCGTTATTTTAATATTTCGTTTATTATTTATAGGTCTTATAGTATTGAAACATAAAAAATACTTCCACGTACTGTATCGTATATGACACTTCAGGTTTTCCTATCACAAAGTCCGACGTAAAATACTGAAAGAGTCACTTTCGATAAGCCTTGGTAAAATTGTTCCAAAGTATAGTATCGAAATGGGCAGTTTCGATTGTTCAGAACTAATGGATGAACGTAATAAAGTATTGAAACTAGCATTTCTCAAAAACTATAAAGAAAGGAGAACATTCAGGGTCCATACATTTTTGGCTAAATGTGAAAGTGCCGGCCAAACAAAAAAAAAGTTATATTCCGTTAGAACATGTTATTCTCTTCACTTTTCACTATGGGACCAAATCTGTACGGCCATTCCCTGCGCTGTTATACATCTTTGTAAAATACTGTTTTCAGTATGTTTTAGTTAAGAGAATAACAGTAATCTAACTATAATAATAGCTTTTTATGGCAGTAATCATTACAGTCATCATCTTTTATTGTGAAACTAAGGTTCTAGGGTTATTCTCCACATGTATAACTACAGTATGGGAAATAAAGTTTTTTTTTCGGCAGTACTATTATTAGCTGATTGAAATAGTTATCACTAGTATTAACTGATTTTAGGTCTATTTCATCATATCAGCCCAAAGACGTCCACTGCTGGACATGGACCTCCCCCAAGCACCGCCACTTCGATCGATTCTGTGCTTCCCGCATCCAGCGGATTCCTGCGGCCTTTACTAGGTCATCGGTCCATCTTGTGGGAGGCCTTCCAACGCTACGTCTTCCGGTACGTGGTCGCCACTCCAGAACCATTCGGCGCCATCGGCTATCTGGTCTGCGGGCAATGTGTCCTGCCCATTGCCACTTAAGTTTAGCAATTCTTCGGGCTATGTCGGTTATTTTGGTTCTCCTGCGGATCTCTTTATTTCTGATTCGATCACGCAGGGAAACTTCAAGCATAGCCTTCTCCAATGCTCTTTGGGTGACTTTTAGCCCTCAGATTCTGAAGTTCAAGCTGATAGCTCTCGGGGTTTTGGACTTGGATCGGTGCTGGACGAGACTTCATCAATTGAGATCTTTCCAGCTTGATATTTAATTTCAATGTGCCTCTTACGGTTCCGGTTTTCACCGCGTTGATCACAGAGACATCATTGAATACTTGCTTCGTCGTCGACATAATGAAGTCACTCTCATTTTTTGTTGCACCATCAGGGCTCTGCCAGGACCACTTTCTGTGCTTACGTTTTCTGAAGAAGAAGTTCATCATAAAGAGGCATTCCTTCTCCATAAACCTGTACGACCTTCAGCGAATATCTTGCGGATATTCTGAGTATAAGTTACGCCACCCTGATCGACACACTCTCAACCTTCACCACGTTGCTCACAAGGGACTTGTGGACGATAAACCCGACACCACCCTGGGACTGCTGGTCGCCCTCCTGGAAATAGAGCAATTTTCCGGATTTAAGGATTATCGAGTCCTTCGGACTTCAGATAACCCTACTATACCCCATCGTAAACTGCTTAATTCTTCCTCGAGTTCGATGATCTTCTCGTCGGTCCGGAGTGTACGCGTGTTATATTTTGCCACTTCCAGTTTCCGGTGATTGTGGTAGCCGGATCTGTTCCGGGGATTCTTCGCACCCCTTGCCTCACCGTAACCTTGACCGCTACCGTAGCCAAGGGTAGGTAGGCCGCCGAGCACTAGGGGCCGTTTGTTTTTGGTGCTTGTTATTTTTAGGAGGGGTTTTGCCATAATCGCCACGCTTGGCAGGCGGGTTGGCGATCGCAGTATGGTGTTAAAAGTGCATAGAGAACGCTGCTGCCCATTCTCTAGTAATCCCTTAGTCGTCTTTTACGACACCCATGCGAAGAAATAGGGTAGTGCGATTCTTTAAGTCCGGCACCACACGGACTTAGGTCTATTTCGTGGTTTCTATTCACGCAAAAACAGTGAAATAAAAATAACACATTTTTTCCGTGAATAGACACCACTACATAAATGGACATAAAACCAGTTAATACTAGTGATACCTACCTATCTACCTACCTATTTCAATCAGCTTAGACTAGTACTATAAAAAAAAAACTTTATTTCGTAGGATGTAGTTATGTGGAGAATAACCCTAGAACCTTAGTTTCACAATAAAAGACAATGACTGTGAGATTACTGCCATTAAAAGCTATTATTATAATTAGATTACTGTTATTCTCTTAATTAAAACATACCGAAAACAGTTTTTACAAAGATGTATAACAGCGCAGGGAATGGCCCTACAGATTTGGTCCCATAGTGAAAAGTGAAGAGAATAACATGTTCTAACGGAATATAACTTTTTTTTTGTTTGGCCGGCACTTTCATATTTAGCCCAAAATGAATGATGTCCTTTGATGCAAGGGATACCCTTGCATCAAATTTCTTTATAGTTTTTACGATATATATACAATTCTGGAATTTAACTCAAATTAATTGCAGTTAGCTCCATAAATGTAAATTTTGTACACAAAATGAACTTCAAAGCGCTCTCCTGTAAAGTATTTGTTTTCCATTTCGATATTATACGTAGGGGCAGTCGATGTGTCTATCCTGCTCTGCGTCTCGTTGTAGTGCCGGGCACATAATATGTATTTCTGCGCGACGCGTCTAGGTCCTCAGTTCGTCACGTGTTTTACCACACGTCGTCTATATGTTTGTATTAGCTAGGACGCGATGTCTGTGTAGCTGCGTCGCAGTCGCAGCATGCGCTCGCGGCCTATGTCTGCCTCGCCTGGCCTACCCTGCAAAATCTGTACTATGCTGAACTGCGTCACCTGCGTCTCAGCATGACGCGTAGCCTGTCTGGCAAAATCACAGTGATATTTGTTCTCGTTACAATAATATGGTTGCTCTTTGCTGCTGTAAAAGTTAAATAACTATGAAAAGACTGTAATAGGTATCATTACTCATATAAGTCATAGACCAAGGCCTGCATCCTTTAGATTCACTCCGCAAATTGTTCTTTCGTCCAATCTACATTCCAAAGAGGCTCGTGATCTCTTAACGAGAGCTTGAGTAAGATAAGTGTAGTGTATCGCTTTCCGATCACGTAGCAGCGCTTGACCAAAATTACACCCTCCAAGAATAAGTTGGGTTCGAGAGTATTCCGGAATTAAGTCAGTCTATTGTTGTATCATTGAATGAGGGGTTATTGGCTAAATGGGTAACGTGGAGATGGATCGGTCTTATACTATAGGCTGCAGTATGCACAAAATATAAGCTATCCGCCCATGTACCTACTTTATTTCTCTCCACGGTCATTCCTTTAAAATGTTCTTGCTGGAACTACGTTACTCCAGCAGAATTCGTTTTTCAGTTACTTTTCCAAAATGACAGCACGCACAATTTTTTAACTTGGCGCACATTTACAGCACGTAAATAATTATTTGTTAAACTCAATTCATTCTAGAAGAGATTTTCTTGCCGAGGTAACGGACGCTGCAGTTGCAGGGTATGGCTTTCGACGATTGGGAGAGAGCGGTAGGTAGGTACCTACTCCAGTTTATCAAACAATTTTATTTATTCTAGTTATTGGTAGCATTCATAATGTATGATACAAAGGCTGTATGTACTAGTAGTACCTACTTATTTTTGAATAATAAGTTGCCACCCATAATGTTACCGTCAAGATGGAGGGACCGCCAAGTATTGCACGATGAGTTGAGTACTTAGTTGAGAAATACTTTTGGAACAAACCATCATGGGTATACCTATTTGTAAACTATTCCGTTTCGAATTGACATGATCTTGATGACACATCATTTATGACGTCATGCTCCCCAGCAACCCCATCACCTGTTTTTCCATTTATAAGTTCATAATATTTTTGTACCCAATATGTTCTCAATTTGTACTTACTTTAAAAAAATAGTACCTTGAAAGGTTAAGAGTACAGAAACTTCGTTTTTATGTTGCTGTAGAGCATCTCTCCAGCAACCCCAAGTTAAACTATGAAGAAATTTATGTAGATGCTTATTGTATTAACAAAGAAGAGTCGGAAAATAATTGTACTGTTGTTTTTACCATTAAATATGCAAGGTGTGACTAGTTATGTCAAGTTTAAAATTCTCGGGTTATTGATATAAGCGCCTGAGCAAAACTACATAACGAAGTGTAAGTATAAGCTTTGCCACATTAAATTGTCAGGCGTTGTAAAGTAAATAATTGTAAAAATAACTATGTAATAATAATTATGCATAACTATTGGTACGCGTGGTATTCGCACTATTATCCATGGTGCGAATAAATGCATGCATCCGTATTGCATGCATGTATTGGTGTTTATAAAGTCATATAACAATTGTACGCAATGTGTACCGAATTAGTACATGGGGTTGCTGGGGAGCATGACGTCATTTATGCCATCAGAGACTCAAAAATGTAAGCGCATCACAACAAATTTCAATTAAGCTTTAAGTATCTACCTATACCACTCAATTGATTGTGTAGTTTTGAATAAATTGTACTTAAAGAATTTACCAGAATAGTAGTAACAAATAGTAGACTTATTATCGCAACAGTCAGAAACGAGTACCTCCCTGCCCTTTCATCGCTGCAACCAGCACTACTTGAATACTTACCGGCTACCGCTAAGTTAAATGAAACCAAAAAGCCAAATAAATATAACCAAATACATTTATTATAAAAATAAAATCGTACATTTATACAAAGAGCATCAAACAGGCAACCGAACATTAAATACTCATTTAAATTATAGCCACATAGAAAAAAAAAACTTGACATGAACGCTTTCAAAAACAAAACAAGATTTTTTGTGTTTTCTAGAATTCATTAAACACATAATATCTAATAATAGAATGCACTACTTTACACATCATAGTTATGTTTCTACGACAGAATTTATTTATTACCTACGACGGACCACAAAAACTAAAACATTTTGCACAAATCATTATTATATAAGTACATAATGAGATTTTTTTGCATTTTTTGTTAGATAAAATCCGTTTTCTAGGCCGTAGAGTTCTATAATAATTGTAAAATCTAAAAGAAAAGGTTCTTTATAAAAGATTTTATTAAGACTTCAAGGACACATCTTCCTTAATTTCATCCGGCACGTAAAAGAAGTCCTGCTTTTCATCTGTTAATCCGCTTTGCTTCTGTAATTACAAATGACGTGAGTTTATAAAGAGAATGAAACTGCTGGGGGCCTACCACACCCACTAAAAGCAGTATTATTTTAATCTTACTTCAGTGGGGGAAAGTGATGGTGCTATACGTCCTGTAGAGCTTCATCTCTTTCCCACACTGAAGTAAGTAATATTAAAATAATACTGCTTTTAGTGGTGGTGGTAGGCCCCCTGAAGTATTGAAAGCAACCTTAACCATCATTAGTCGCAAAATGGTAAGTGACATTTTTATACCACAGGGTCAGCTAGACCAAACATCGCAGAAGTGTTGGGTACCTATTGAGCCCAGAGGGTTTTTGAGTAAGCATAATATTATGCTTGTTTAAAAACCAGGGCGAAAAAATGATAGCTGAGTAGGTGCGGCATAGGGTTAATGGTTTCTCGAGGTTTTTCATTTCTCAAGTCTCGAGAATTCTCGAACTCGTTTTCTCAGGACTACCCGGGAAACCGAGAAATTTTTATTTAGATGTTTAATTTTGTTGTTTAAATAAAGGAATACGTTTATTTAAATTGGCCAACAATCAACAAAATCTCAATAACAAAGAATTACAGTATTTTTCTTCTTTTTATAGAATGCCCCTGCTTTCGCTTGACCCTAAGGAATGGAAATATTTGACACCTGCACATTTCTTGATTGACACGGCTATGAGTGGTTACCGCGAGATAAATTTGTTGGAAATTCCAACAAATCGGTTAAAGTTCTGGAACCTGGTCCTCAGATTCGGGATACCACTGAAAATCACCGCTGTTCTGTGAGTCCCCCATAGCACAGTATTATGCTGAGTGGAAGCCACAGTCATCACATCACGTGCCGCTGCCGACTATTTCTGTTCTTTATTTTGTTTACTTTTTTCTCTTTGTATGGACGTGTTTCTGTGACCAATAAACCTATTTTTCTTTCTTTCTAGATTATTTAACACAATTAGAAAGTCGTCCTAAATGGAGATACAATGTTCTGAATTTAAAGGAACCTTGTCCTTGTAAAAAATGTAAATACATCAGCATCGGAGTGGCCACTGGCCCGCATTGTGAAGGTTTTTGCCTGGAGCCGATAATAATGGAAGAGTCACTGAAGTGAAATATAATAAAAATATAATACCAACATTTTTGTATCTATGGTTCATTACAAAGATGTGTCCGTTGCCTGACATGCAGATATAGATAAAGTAAGTTGAGCATAATAGTCTTTAGTTTGTGGTAAAATGTTGTATGTAATTTTAAATTAATTTTATAATATGGAGTTCAGTAAGTTTGATTTAGAAACTTCTTAAAAGCGGAACTATGTTTAGGGGTAAGCCTGGTGGTAGGGCCCTAGTAATATAATAATACTGCTTTTAGAGGTGGTCCTCTAAAAACAGTATTATTATATTACTTTAGTGTGGGAAAGAGATGAAGCTGTACAGGACGTATAGCATCATCTCTTTCCCCCACTGAAGTAAGATTAAAATAATACTGCTTTTAGAGGTGGTAGGCTCCCAGTACAACCTACATGAACATTATAAATGATTTGGTTATTCCTGGCAACTTCTTTGTCTGTGGTCTAAATGAGTTTTTCTTTTCTTTTGGTTCAATTTTGTATCCTTTTAAATGAGTACCTACAATGTGCTCCAGTTGCTTAACAAATTCGTTATTTTTACATTTTCAACAGCATTTTTATTTCCAACAGTCATTATGGGTTAGGCCGCACTCGATCATACCAAAATCAAAGGCTCTGAAGATCACGTTATTTTTGGTGCATTTTCGAAATATGAAAGTCGACTCCTATCCACGCGCTCCTATCTGAGACTTTTCAAATATATTTTCGGTGTTCTCTCATCATGGCGCATCTACTCAGCTATCAACTTTTCGCCCTGCATACCTATGCTTGTTCAAAAACCCTCTGGGCTCCAGCTACCATATCCACACGGGTCACCACGCGGGTCCAGTGCAGGTTGGTACATGTCACATGTCTTCGAATTTTTGGTTCTAGGGCATGCCGGTTTCCTCACGATGGTTTCGTTTGGGTTTGAAGCCACACTCACAAGTAACAACTCGTAAGTCGCGGCCGTTACCACTGGCCCACCAAAGCTCTAGTATCAAATAACGAGATGAAAATAAAATAAATTGAAATCAGTTATTAGTTGGACCGCCAAATAAGAAAAAAATGCTTGGACCTTGAATGAGGGTACAACTTTTATTTTATGATTCATTCTTCATAGTATTGTTTGTTATACTGAACCGTAATCCGTGGGGTGCCAGACGGTCACCTTCGATATTTAAAATTGCCCAAGGGTTTACCTTGGACAATTTTAAGTATCGAAGGTGCCCGCCCGTTCTGGCTATATAGTCGGGTCGACTATATAGCCAGAACGGTCACGGGTTTTCATAAAACGTTGAAAAAATCACCCATTGAAATGATTATAAATTGTTGATTCTAAAAAACTGAAACATAGTTAATTGGTGCACGTTTGAAGAAAATAAAAAATAAAAAATTACACACCAATATCCCAGCGACGAAATTACCGCTTTCTATTTTTTCTTACTTTTGGTTACTACAGGCTCTGCAGGTTCTACAGGCTCTGCATGCTCTACAGGCTCTACAGGCTCTATAGACCGTACAGGCCCTACAGGTTTAATTACTACTCGTAGTTTCGCCTCCTGTACAAAGTTAAAAAAAAAACGTACAAAAAACAGACAATATTAAAAACACGAGAAGAAACATAAAAAACAGGTTTGCGTTTGATTCATTATAATTAATTGACAACATCGACGAACTATCTGTATCAACTACATAGACATGCGCACCTGAGGAAACTCTCCATTGTGAAGTCTCCTAATAACTTCATTAAAATCCTGACACAAAACATTCGCTCTGTAAACCGTAAATTTTTAAATTTGTAAACGCTTCTGTACCGAATTTCTTTCGATTGCGATCTGGTTGTTTTATTTGAATGTTGGTTACATGCTCTACCAACAGCACTATCGCGATTCTGATAATTACTCCGCGTTCATGACCACCAAACATAATGTAAAGCATGTAATCAAAGTGATGGTGTAGTGGTGTATTCGAAATCGAACCTGTCGGTTACATGCGAAGAGCCAGATCGGACCGCAGGTAACCGGATAACAGGTGACCAGAACGTGGACATCAAACCTTCCATATCTGACATGCGCTCCCACGAATACCTAAATTGCCTTGCCTTTCACGGTTATATCCCTGCCCACACCCTACCGACCAGGGATTGCAATTGTTTGGACCACACGTTCCTCAAAACAATTTCCCCTACCCACACATAGCTCCACAATAACTGATCATTCCTCCTCCTTACTTTGCATTCACGATAAATGTTAACGAACGGTCGCTAACTCCCAATGAGCTCAACTATTCGAAAGACTGATGCAGCTCGATAACAATTAAAATTTTATTGTGTCTCATTAGTGACAGTCAAGCGGCTATAACAAAAATTTACTATGAAGGGCCTGACAAATCAATGTCACAACTGCCTGGCCGGCTGGAGTGAACACTGACGAGGAACAGAGCTGGCCGGCTTAAGTGGAGATTCGCAAGAGCAAACGTGCTCGGAGGAAGGAAGTATTCCAGTAATATGCTGGCAGGCAGTGGCGTAGCAAGATCTAAATTTGATGTGGGCGATGTACATTTCCTAGGCCCTCCCGTGGCGCAAGACGAATTAAAAAAAAAACCGGTCAAGTGCGAATCGGACTCGCGCACCGAGGGTTCCGTACCATCATTTTGAAATATAGTCAGAGATTTTTAACACTGCGGTGTAGAATATTGCAATTTTAGCGCCATCTCTTGACCGAGTGGAACTAATATTATTTTTGTTGATGATAAATATCTGAAAAATTGTGCTATTAAGATATCGTTTTATATTTCCTGTAATCTTTACATAAACTTTATCACATAAAATAATTCAGATTTTTGAACTTCGGAGATAAGGGGGGGAACAGTATATTTTTTTTAATTTTTGGTCCCACCCGCCCAGGAATGAACGTTGACATGATTATTTAGCATACTGTCTCGAAAAGGTTAGGTTTTCTTTTGACCATTGATACAGAAAAGTTAGAGGATCAGAAGTAGAACAACAAAGCATGGTAGAGCGAAGCGAGCTAAAAATTTTTACACTTTGCATTGTAAAAATTTTGTTTTGAACATTTATAGTTATACAGAAACAGGAATTACTTTGTTGACCTATACAGATTAGTTTGAAAATGTAGGATGCAAGAGCGAGCGTTGCGAGCTCCAAAATTTAACACCTCGCCCCGGATAGGTCAGTTATTCTTTTGACCATTCATACATAAATAGGAATTACATTGTCGATTTCCGAAGAGATTCTAAGAAAAAACAGAATGTTGAAGTTGCAAGAGCGAGCGAAGCGAGCTCGAAATTTTCAGCACCCCACGTTTATACATATTTTGCGTAGGGGAAGCACCAACTACGAGTACCTTCTCGCACCTCGAAGGTTTATTTACAGTTTGTGCATAAACCTTCAAGGTGCGAGGCCCCTCGGCCCGCGAGTCCGTAGGCAGTGGCCCACGTCACCCACGCCTTACGCTGCCTCTGCTGGAAGGGATCTTGACCGTACTTCCGGGATTGTCCTGATAGCTGTGGAATACCGCTTCACTCCTCATAAGCACCTCAGGACATGTTACCCCTTGTCGCTAAGACACTTTGTTTTCGGGGGCCCATTATTGAGTGTGCAAGTCTGTGCTAGGCGGGGGCTATAGTCTTTCCATAGTTCTAAATAACCAGTTCACTTAGCCACCCAAAACCATAAACCAATATCTTTGTTTTCATATCCTGCAATAGTCCTGCACTAACCGAGGGTTGTCCTTGGGTGCACTAGCATAGTGCGAACAGGGATAATCGTCGGTTAGTGCTTCGTTTCATTAAACTCGTCTAACGGGCCGCTACGAGTTGGCTTGGGCCCCTCGTACGCCTTCCAAAGGTCCGGGACCCTAAGGTCCCGAGAAATGTTATAGACGAAAAACAATAATAAAGAGACTGTCCGTACATTCCTTCAAAACAAAACCTACGACGAAACAGAAAAATATTTATTTTTAAGTTTTGCCAAGTTTGTATATTTACCACTCATCCAAAGCATAGACTCACACTAATCCAATCCCCTTACTTACGCACACTCACACAGCCGCACGCTCACGCACATACACACACACACACACACACACAGACCCTTGCACACATACTCACACACACACACGCATATGCCCACAAATGCGCTCGCGACACCCGATTTATCTTCACATATCGGCGCTTTATAGCGCTACCCTGAAATTGTATGTGGATATGTGTATACCGTATACCTTTGCCGATCTTCGAGGCATGTATGTTTCTAAGTATATTAATAAAAGTTTATAACAGTCTTATACTTAACTACGCCAATGAGGATGAACGTATGGTGTTATAATTATGACGTACCGTCTTCTCGATCTTCATCTCATTCTGCAGCGACCTGAGGATGCGGTGCGCCAGGAACTCGCTGGTGCGGCGCACGTCGCCGCAGTCCACGTTAATGCGATTGTCCACCACGGCGTTCGCGAGACCTTCCACCGCCTCACCCCATTCCACTGCAAGAGAGCCAATGACGTATTATTTTTGTTGATACAATTTAGATGAATTTTCCCCTCAGAAAGTTTCTAGGTTTTAAGGAAGTTTCTGAACCATTTTGAGTCAAAACACTGCCGTTAGGTAGTGTTTTAACTCAAAATGGTTCCTCTCCTCTTTCTCTTGGGCTGCGTCGCAGCTGGCAGTCGGGTAAAAAGGAAGAAAAAAGAATTAAAGTTTAGATTCAACCATCAACATATTTTTGTGGACAAGTAACAGCATAAAGAGAATTAAAATAAAATACCTGCATTATTATGGCGAATTTGAAAATTAAATTACAAGAATTAAAAAAAAAGAATGTTAATTTAAAATATATAAATTTAAATAAGTAGCATTTATTTTTTTATGTTAGCCTGCACTGTCCCACAGCTGCACGCGTAGCATGAGCACCGCTTTGTCGACGGAAGAGTAGACAAAAATGACGTTCCGTGTAGACAGTACGACGGCAGCAAAGTAGAAAGAGGCAACTGCATTTTTTACGAAATTCACTCTTTAATATAATTCGACTCAGAATTCTTTGTTTCGTCATAGGATGTTTTTACTGTTTGATTGTCAATTTTTACTGATATTAAGTCACGTTAAACACAACTAAGTACAGCTTATTTTTTTCAGTGTGTCGAAGTACCGTGTTTTGTAACAAATAACATTACAGTAATATTGGCCTTAACATTTCCTTGGTAATATTAACTAAATGATGTAAAATAGGAGAAGATAGCTTTCTTCTTCTATTAGTTATCACAGTTTTGCGTTTAAAACGCTCTTCTGTAAAATCATGATTTTGCAAATAGCCCTGTATACTTTGTGACCGTCGAGTAGAATATTTCACTACCATAGACAACTGTCAGTCGTCAGAGTGATTTTGACAATTTGGTATAGAAAACTTTCTTCTGAAATAGTTTACTTATAAAATGACCTAGACAAAGATAGTTAGAAAGACAAAGTGACAGATTGAAGAAAGATTTCTACGGTGCGATGTCAAAAATGAAGAAAGGAAATGTCACTTTGTATAGAAAGAGCTGTGTCTACTCTTCGTAGACATAGAAAGCGCCATGCTACGTGTGAGTCTATCTGGCAGGCCCCAACGAGATTTATCAACAGGTGATAGGTTTACATAAGGACATTATTTTGTACCTATAGAAAATAAATAAGATATATTTTGTACCTCGACAGTTTTTGATTAAATGACGTTTTTATGAAGTGTCTAGCTAGCGGGCCGCTTATGATTATTTTTATTGTTATTATACTTTCAGATCGCCCAGTAGTGCTCGGAGTTAGAAAATATTATGTACCTTACAAATCCGAAATTTCGACTTTCTGTGACCTATACTTTAGAAGATATTCGTTACTTAGACAAACGTCCAGCCAGTGGGCCACTTTTTAAATACTACTCTTTTATATCATACAATAGCATTAGGAGCTTGATCCTATTATGTACCTTACAAATCCAAAATTTCGACTTTCTGTGACCTATACTTTAGAAGATATTCGTTACTTAGACAAACATCCAGCCTGCGGGCCACTTTTTAAATACTACTCTTTTGTAACATACAATAGCATTAGGAGCTTGATCCTATTATGTACCTTACAAATCCAAAATTTCTACTTTCTGTGAGTTATACTTTAGAACATATTCGTTACCCTAGCTGTCGTGACAATGCCTACACGTTGTCTGCATTTACCACGAGATCAAAGGCATCGTCTGTTTCCAAGCTATGGATGTAATCCACAAAATCATCCTGAGGGACTTGTAGTCCTCCGAAGCGATCACGGCTAGTATTTTAAGCTGAAATTGATTAAATCGCAGTTTTTTATTAACGTAAGATGACGACTTGCACTCTTCACAACACACCATTATAATATTATACATAAATTAAAACAATATTAAATTCAACACGATAGCCCTGAAAGTTATTTCCCGAACTACTAACACGGTAGCGTAAGCAGTCCGGGAGCGCGCTTCCCCCGTCTCGCCCCTCACGCCCCGCAAGATTACCCTGCCTTAGACGTCTTCATCAGACGACTGTATGATGTATAGAGTGATGGGTGATAATAGTATCAAGCTTCTTATTCTATGTATGATATAAATGAGTAGTATTTAGAAACAAACCCACTGGCTGGACCTTTGTCTAAGTAACGAATATGTTCTAAAGTATAACTCACAGAAAGTAGACATTTTGGATTTGTAAGGTACATAATAGGATCAAGCTCCTAATGCTATTGTATGTTACAAAAGAGTAGTAAGTATTTAAAAAGTGGCCCGATGGCTGGACGTTTGTCTAAGTAACGAATATCTTCTAAAGTATAGCTCACAGAAAGTCGAAATTTTGGATTTGTAAGGTACATAATAGGATCAAGCTCCTAATGCTATTGTATGTTACAAAAGAGTAGTATTTAAAAAGTGGCCCGCTGGCTGGACGTTTGTCTAAGTAACGAATATCTTCTAACGTATAGGTCACAGAAAGTCGAAATTTTGGATTTGTAAGGTACATAATAGGATCAAGCTTCTACTGCTAATGTATGATATAAAATAGTAGTATTTAAAAAGTGGCCCGCTGGCTGGACGGATGTCTAAGTAACGAATATCTCCTAAAGTATAGCTCACAGAAAGTCGAAATTTCGGATTTGTAAGGTACATAATATTTTCTAACTCCGAGCACTACTGAGCGATCTGAAAGTATAATAACAATAAAAATAATCATAAGGGGCCCGCTAGCTAGACACTTCATAGAAACGTCATTTAATCAAAAATTGTCGAGGTACAAAATATATCTTATTTATTTTCTATAGGTACAAAATAATGTCCTTATGTAAACCTATCACCTGTTGATAAATCTTGTTGGGGCCTGCCAGATAGACTCACACCCATGCTACGCGTGCTGATCAAAGACCAAAAAAACCTTCCAAGCATCGTTTCCAGGGCAACCTTGATTTGTAGTAAACAAAATAAAAAAGAAAAAGGGCTTTTCCGGTTTTGTTTTCCTAAATGATGAAGTAACATTTTCATTTTCAAGTTTTCAGTCTAACCGGATGCATCTGAATTCCAGTATTTTATCCTTCCTATCCATACAATATTAATAATACAACATATTGTATGTAACTGATAACTTACTAGGGTGTCTCATGTTCGGCAGCGTCACCTTGCCCACGGTGAGGTCCATGCCTTTCTGCACCTTCTGGCTCACAGACCGCGACAGGAGCTTCGCTGAGGCATTCACCATCTATAGTAGAAACATTAAAAATAATCACTTGACTGAAATTAAATCTAGAAAGTTCTGCTCTTTCAGCAAGGATGTCGATGCATTTAGCAAGTCGAAAATAAAATAATATATTTTTCAATTTAATATTATTCATGGAACAGTGATCAATGCCGTTTTTGAATCTATCTGTTTCTATAAAGTGTCTGGAAAGTGAAAACAAAATACTGTTCTGAATAAATACT
Source organism: Conistra vaccinii (assembly GCA_948150665.1). Taxonomy (NCBI): domain Eukaryota; kingdom Metazoa; phylum Arthropoda; class Insecta; order Lepidoptera; family Noctuidae; genus Conistra; species Conistra vaccinii. Next base: position 6,980,418 of record OX411316.1, read on the forward strand.
GGAACGTTCATAGCATTCCTTGTCAACGATGCCAATATTCGATTAAGAGTTTACATTCTTCATTGGAACTTACAATCAATGCTAGTTTTTGAAAACCGGCCTGTTTTCGTAATCCATTTTTTTTGCCAGTTATTTCGAACTACAATACTTAATTATTCGACCATGAAAATGTCGATCAAAGAATTTAAATGACGAGTCAAAACTTAACAAGATATAATTTGAATTATTTTACGGCTTTTTAGAGCTTATAAAAGTATCATGTCAAAAGTGAATGGATGAATAAATGAAATGCACCGACCTCGGCGTGGTTTAACCAGACCCGATAAATCGAATTTACCCCAAGGTTTGCAGTAGTCTCTATAGCCTCATGCTTCATGGGGTTACAGAGGCCATTGCATATCAAGGAGTAGACCGAGGGGCACGGTTATGGTAGAGAAGATGTGCCCTCAGGATATGGAAGGATTTGCGAGTCGTACCGGATATGCATGCTTGAGTAGGCAATGTAATAGTGGAGAAACGGGTGATATTTATCTATGGATTGGCATCTCTTTACGGTGTCGCCGCCAGGCTGAACCATTCAGGTCTAGCTTCACCGGTGTATCTGCTCTTTGCTGTTTCCAATGTCTTCGTCTGAGGTGGTCTCTTTCAATCATATTGTAAATCTCACTAGCAGTCTTCTTGATCTTATCTCAGTCTTCAGGCGTGTCCATCAAAAAAATGATTTCCTTGTCTATTTCATGCATTTTCTTTTGTCTTGGACTCTTGGTCCATTCCTAGCGTGGTTAATCAAGTCTCACCAGGTTGTTTCAAGTTCAGCTTCACCGGTGCATCTTTTGGAGGGGTTAAAAAGTGACTTACAAATTACTCTCTACAACTGTCAAGACAACTTACTTCGAGTAACTTCCTTCTCTCAGGAAGGTAACTGGCCATGGTCACAGGATCGGGCAAGTCTTCCACCCTGTCGACGAAAGTCACTTCTGCCAACTTCGTTTTCGACGGCTGTAATAAGATGTGTTTGTCGATCATTTGCATTTTTGGTAAAGATTATAAATATGGCGGCAAAAATGTCAACGAAAGGAGAAATGCTGAAGGACTGAAGGGTGGAGCAAAAAGTTATTCCAAGAACAAGGGATGTTGACGTCGTCATCACAAAAGATACACTCAAAGAGGTGACTCAGCGAGATAAATTCTTATTTTGATTGGACATTTACCAACCGTGTTTAGAAAATTGTTAATGTCATGACTTGGAAGAATCTCTTACTAATAAATGACTATGATTATCATATATTTCAAAGAATACTATAATACTTAATAGGACATAGAGGGGAGGTCACATACCACAGGCGTAGGTACTCTGTTCTTACAGCTTTTAGGCTCATATTCTATTTCATCTTCGTCGGCTATTTTGGTAGTTTCGCCGAAACCAATCAGGCTGCTGTCGCGCTGGGTTGTGAACAGCCGAGTCAGCTCCTTCGCCACTTGGACAGACCAACGCGGCTGTTTGGGCCTGTCAGTAAAACAAACACGAGATTATTAAGTTCAACTTATCCCTACTTACCTGTACCCTCTACTGTAGGACTAAAATGACGCAAACGGACCAGAAGGCGACGGGCATGATGATGGAAAAGTAGAATATGTGACTGACGTAAAAGCAGCTACAGAAAAGCTTATGTCATTACTGTTTTAGAAATACGAAAAACTTTGAAAGCGTTTGCCACCTTGTCTAGGTTCTCAGGTCGCTACATACAGTCGCACTAAATATAAACTTTGGCACGAGAAGGAGAACTCATTTTTATTTTTTGATAGGATTTCGCTCAATTAGGTTAAAATGCGGCTACGAATGCCTTTTTGTTAATCGTTCCCACAAACAGACAAACATAATACAGCATTATAAACTGTGATAATAAAATCTGTTGTACCATATTTAATAAGATTTATTATTATATGCGTTGGATTTAAAATACAAGCATTTTTGAATTCAAATAAGTTTTTGTGTCAAGAGGTTTTTGTTTCAGGTGTGGAAAACCATTTTCACGGTTTAAATATTCACAAAAAAATTATAAGATTGGTTCGGGATCAGTGCGAGTTATTAATTTATTATGCTTTTCTTAATTTTTATATTTTTTGTCATGTCACCCCACTAGTACATGAAAATACCCCCAGAGATACTACATAAAGTAACAAGACCCCCTGAAAACAATATTTTACTTCGTTTATAACGGTTACACGGTTTCAACGAGGGCTAACTTTAGCGCTAAAGTAATGCCGGTGACCCTCCCGGCGGCATGGCGTATCAGCTCTATGAAAAGTGGGTGGAGTCGAAAGTGTTAAAGCGTTCTGCTATACATAGGAGAGGAGAGGAAGTAAGAGAGGAGGTCTGTGTCCCAGCAGCAGGAACATTATAGGCTATATCTGATTATGCTTAAGGCTGATGAACGGCTAGAGAAGAAATTGCAGGGCTGGTGATCGCAGTTCAGTACAAGACAATAGTAGCATAATCAGCCTCTAATGTTCTCCTTGCTGGGACACAAGCCTCCTCTCTGTGTGAGGGAGTGGGCCGTAATCCACCACGCGGGCCCAGTGCAGGTTGGTAGATGCCACATGTCTTTCTTGGTTTTAGGACATGCAGGTTTCGTCACGATGTTTGCCTTTACCATTTTGAGAGCAGTGGTGATGAAATAATTTACACCTGCTTATAAAGCCTGTCAGGGTTCGAACTTACGACCTTTGTGGTCGTTACCACTGGGCCACTACTGCTCTCTGCAAGATAATAATATTATGTAACAATTCCTGCTGCCAAAACAGTTGCATTGTTTCTTTGTGTTGGGGATAGAGTGGATTATCCTTTGAACTAGGAACTTAGAACGAACTTACTTCGGCTTGCCGATCGGAGCTCTATAATTCTGGAAGAATAAAATGGCTGCCCGACTTTGCACCTCTCGTTCCACGTCACCTAACAGCAGGTGTACGCGACGACGGGCGAACTCCATAACTGCGGATTCCAGCATCTAAGAGAAAGAGTAGAGATGAATAACTTTATATTATTAGGACGCCGATATATGCCAGTGGTTAGGTAGCATGTTCTGTGCTGAGCTCATGCAACGCATCGTACGTCCACGTCCAGCCAGTAATAGGACTCGCCCATCAAGGAGCGCTGTCCCAAATTAGACGCATTATTAATTTATTATACAAGAATCTAAGGGTATTTTAATAAAACACGTATACTAAAAAAATAATAATTAAATATATTTTTTAAATAATGAAGGTTTCAGAAAAATACGCTTGATAGATTATGCGTGATTCTCAGTTTTTTATCGGCGTTAGACATAATTTTACAAATTAATTTCACTATGTAATATAAACTTTAATATATTGATAAGTAGATTTAGAGATAAAACTAAATAAATATGTCTTAATTAGCAAAAAAAAAAAAAAAAACATAATCCGAAATATTCGAATATTAAGTTGTTAAGGAAATGCTCTAATTTAGCACATATTTTTTCCAAATCGTTAACACTACTCGTTTAGACGTGATCTTCAGTATCAAATCATTAAAAGTCGATTAAGTTATGATCGTGTTGGTCGCAGGAATCCGCTGAATACTTTGGCTGAGGCAAAGCTTTGGGGACGCCTATATCCAGCAATGAACGTCTTTCAGTTGAAGTTATAATTATTGGGTGATAAAAGCTACTGCAGTATTGGAACGAAGTTCCCTTTCGCGCGTTGCGAAAGGGGGCTAGACGGAAAAAATTAAGACCAAAAGTTGTAACGACACTTTTTAATTTTTTATTATAACGCCATCTGTGAGCGACCACAGGTACTAATTAGTGGCATGCCTTTGTGAGGTTCATTCCATAACTTCGTTCCATCTGGGTGTCCCTTGACACCTCTCAGTTTTTTTGTTTAGCGTATGGGTAGTAGATAGTTTTGAAAAATAAAGCCTTTTTAGGAGGAAAAAAATATCATAACAGTAGGCAATATTTTCTACTAATTCAATCAACATTTCTTCTATTGGATGAATAAAAGTACACAATATTCGGGTCCGTATAAACTCTGGTTTATTGCTGACAGAGGTCAAAATAATAGGGCCCATATGTCGGCAGTAAGTGAACCTACATAAATTACAATATTTTAAGACGCGTTTGTGCAAGAATATTCAGTTATTTTTGGATTATATTCTAGGAATCAGGAAGGATTTTGCTTTTATAAACCATTTATGTACACACATATTAAATAACAGACAAAAAGAAAAGAACAGAAGAATACCCACGTACACATATGATGCTTATTGGTTTTGAGATTAAGGTTTTGAATTCTGTTTGACATGTGCAGAGCATCGCAATAAATGTTTAGATTTTAAGTGCCAAATAAAATATGGTTAAAAATGTAAAATATGAGTAGGTATAGATTTTGAGATTAAACCACTAAGTTACAATTTTAAAACAAAGTATAATAACTCGGACATGGTTTATTGGCAAATATAGATGCATTTCCATCTCGTTAATCCGAACGAATTCTAACTCTATTTAGCTAATAAATCATTTATTAGCACGCAATCAAAACTTAATTAACCGGCAATGATTCTATTTACCTAATCGAGAAATTCATCAATCATGAATAATCATGATCCATGATCGACACGATTCATAAGGATCCCTGTACATGACGCCGGAGCCGGGCCGTATTTTTGTGTATATGAATGAATATCGCACCGCCGCGCCGCGTGTAAACTGGCATTGATGATAGTAAAGCAACGATTACAAAGCATTGCCAACGAAACATGCGGCCTGTGGGGGGGGGGCTCTGGCGACATTACAGGAAGCCTAAGGAAGTCAGATCAGCATACGTTACTACACCACTCAAACAAAGTCGAGAGAACAAGCCAAATATGTCAACTTAAAGCTCGTGCAGACTGGCGCGACTTGTTGCGCGACGCGACACCGGTAATTGTTCTAACGTGAAGTTTTCATAGAAATTGTTTTATTAGTCGCGTCGCGCCTATTAATTACTTATTCTAAAGCGTTTTCTTAAATAAAGGCTACTTCTTAAAAAAAAACGCTTTAGAAAAAGTACTGGCAAAAAAAAAATTTGCTTGAACCTGCAATAACATTTGGAAATTTAAAAAAAATCTAACCAAAAATGCTTTTGTTTCAAAAAGCATTTTGGAATAACGAGAGAAAACTTCACTTGATCGCAGCGAGCGACGTTTTGAAACATAAATAACTTTAGAGATTACCTACTGTCCAAAATCGTACTTTTTTCTTGTGAAAATCATTTTCCCTGCTTTCTTATAACTTTTGTTACTCTGGAGCGTTATGTTACGTCGTCATAAAACGCAGGAAGAGATGCTGAGGGTATGCAGGAAGCTGGGCGCAGTCAACGTGAAACTGCCGACGCTGTCAACACGCAGCCAAGCGTAATTTGCAGATTGTGGGCGCGTTTCACCACTACACGACATATTGCTGAACGTCACCGAGGAAAACCACCCTTCACCTTTTCACCCTTCACCCTTCTTTTTCATTTTGCAGAAAGCGGCTTTCTAAAAACTGCTTTCTGCAAAATGCTGCGAGGAGGCCGCCTCAAATTACTCGCTAGCTGGTAGAAAAACTCCAGTCTCCAAACCGCCAGGAGAAGACTGCGTATGAACGTACGCTCGCAGACCGCTTAGAATTCCATTCTTGGACGCGGAAACCGAGGGCGTCGATTATACGTATTGTGGGTTAACGAACATTTGCATTGGACCGAAACTCAGTGGTCAGTGGGTTGGTGTTCTTTTTCTGATGAGTCGCGCTTTGGATTTCATCCCGATTCAAGAAGAGTGCGTGTTTGGCGATTTGCTGGTCGCCAGAGTAGAATGGTCGATTTTCATATATTTTCTTAAATATCTCTAAATTAATTATTACAAAATTATTAAAAAAAAAATGTAATCCACACAACTAGCTCTTTCATTTTATATGTCACACTGCAAAACTTTTTTTAAATTTTATATTTGCCCCCTAAAAGTGACCCCCATATTCAAAATTAATTTATTTACGTTTCACATCCATGTTTCGGTCACAGAAATTCATATAAGTACGAAATTTCTAGTAAATTGGTCCATTAGATTCGGAGCAAATTGTATATAACAGACGGACAGACAGCCAGCCAGCAGACACACAACTGATTCTATAAGGGTTCCGTTTTTTTTTTTATAAGGCCTGGCAGCTAAGGGATGACCACGATGGACGTGCTATGGTGCTATTGTTGACTTGACAACTTACCTCATCGAGTAATCGAATTGGTGCCATCGGCAGCAAGGTCTCGATGTCCATCCTGGCGCGCGCCTGCCCCAGGTTCATCAGGACATCGCCCTGCGTGGACATTGCACCCGCCATCGCTTCGGTGGCTATCTTGAAGGCCAGCTGGCGACTCATGCCTTTGGCGCCGCGTTTCGACTGAAGACGTGCAAAATAATGAGTGATCCTTGCTTAAAAAAATCACAAAATCACAATCAAAAATCATTTCTTCAAATTAGGCTGGGAATCAGCACTTTTTAAACGTCAAAATTACGTAAGACAGTCCCCCAAAACACCAGCCCGCCACTTCTTAGTGTTTTAGCTGGGAAGCACATACAAGCATAAACTCCCCAGAAGCCGACATCGTTTTTAATAGTAAACATTCTCATAAAACGGAATTGAAAACTAGTGTCCTACCGAAACAGGAATTTCTACAGAAACCGAAACCGAAAACGAATCTTCGGTATCTGTCTCAGTTTCGACTTTCGAACGAAACCGAAACTTTATGAGACATGTTAAAAATGTATTGTTTACTGAAATATGGCTTATTCTATACACATAAACAGAAAGTATACACGTGCTAAATGAAAAAAAAAAAACAATAATTTAAGTAAGTAGGTACGTAAAAACAACTTTTTTTTTGGGAAAGCTCGAACATTGTATAAATTATCAAAACATTTAACTACTTCTTTGAACAAAAAAATTGTGAGTAACAAAAAGCTGATGATGACGGTTAACACAAGATCCACGAACTCACCCGTAGACAGCCGAACGAGGCGCGATTATTATTAGCACTTCGGTCGGTCACTATTGAAGACCCTCTCAGGCCAGCTAATGAGGCCTTGATAAATGCAAGCTGAGAAATTCTTGACTGAAAACTCTCTATCACTCCCCCGTCCTGAGAATCGCAATATTTAGCAGTAGTAGATCAACAAGGCCCTTTTACCTTTTCGAACTCGTCGCCCATTTTCCTGACGAGCTTTGCCCTCTTAAATTCGCTTCCGTGTAACAACTTCCAGTTGACTAGCCTGATGCGCTGCAACTTTAGATCTGTATTGTACGCGTAAACTTCTGCTTTCCTGATAAAGAATGGAATGGTTTACGTTATTTTTGGTCGAAAATTGATTGACACTTTGGTATTATTAGAATGTGAAAGAAAAGCATGGTTGGTCCCTCTTTAGATCAACACAGACAGAGCAGCAAACTATTATTCTTTGCTGCCAATTGAGTGAAAATATTCGCGACCTTACGCAAACATATGTCTCAGGGAATCATCTCTACTCTAGCACGCTATAGTTAATTGACTCAGGCGTGACTTTGCGGAAATCCATCATAAAATACAATAGACGATGTATATCTAGTAACTTAATCCGCTTAACCGTTCTTAAAGAGTTAGAGAACCCTGTAAGAAATCGACACGTGTTTCGCCTCTCAACGAGGCATCCTCAGGACGACGATTGACCTGTTGCGAAATCGGACACGAAGTGTTATCAACGCGAGCCGAACGCACGACGGGCGGTTGAAGCTCACTTTGCGTTCGGCTCGCGTTGATAACACTTCGTGTCCGAGTTCGCAACAGGTCAATCGTCGTCCTGAGGATGCCTCGTTGAGAGGCGAAACACGTGTCGATTTCTTACAGGGTTCTCTAACTCTTTAAGAACGGTTAAGCGGATTAAGTTACTAGATATACATCGTCTATTGTATTCTAGCACGCTATGTTGAACTTGTTGTCATTAATTCCAGTATGAATTAAAAACTTCTCGAGCATTTTTTTGCTCTTTCTGGGCTGACTTCTAAGAATAGCCTGGATTCTATGGGTACCCCCTGTACCCATAGAAACTACGGAGAGCAATGTCGCGTATTTATATGATAAGTTGGATGTGTGCTGTAACTCGGTATTTAATGGTCTTGTTAATTGGAATTCGGCGATTTATTTTTCCAACTGTGGGTTCTTATTTTATCAACATTCTCTCTGTTTTATGCAAGAAAAATATAACCCTGTTTTAGCCATCGCGCAGTCGGGTAAAAAAGTAAGGCTTGAAGGCAAAGGTCTAAAGTGTGAGGTAGGTAATAATTTTTAATCAACTTTTATTTATTATAACCACATTAAACAAGCTGATTCAAAGCAATATCTCAAAAAGAGCTGTCAAAACATCCTCTTCATTTATTGATTTATATAACAATTGCTTACTGCACTTCCAAAGTTCGCAGCATTCCAACAACAACACTTAGTTAAAAAACTTCATACATCTAAAATAAATTTACTGCTATACAAAAATATGTCAACATCGGGCTCCTGAGCAATCAGGGCGTTCAGCAGATTGATTGCCTGGGTTGTGGGAGCACATCGAGCAGTATGGTACGCACTTGCCGCGAACAAGCTCCGCGAGGCACAGGCGCGCGCCTGCCGCAACATGAACAGTGAGCTAGAGTAGTCCCTATTATTGAGCAATAAGTAGTAGTGCATCAAAAGCGCACACTTTCGTCTCAGTTCCAACGTGTTGATGCTTACCGTTCCCGCAACAAACAGAGACGGATATAAATAGGGATAATACCCACATATTTTTGTATACGGGGTGGCAGAGACATCGACGCGAAGCCGGTTACCATGGATTCAGTACATGATTCTGAACCCGCCTGCGTTGAAATTTTTCGACGATTATTAAAAAAAAAATCTGCTGCTCCATACATTTTGACCGCGTAGGTATTGCACTTTTCTATGAAACAGCGTGAAATCGCATGAAATCGCGTCGGGGGACAGCGAATGAAAAATTTAAAATATATTTTCTACAATAGCATGCCGTCCCCCGACGCGATGTCAAAATATTATCTACAAATTATATTAAACTTAAAGGGCCAGGGCTTTTATTTTATAACTTTTTAAAAGATTTTGTTTGTGTCGGGGGTTTTTTAAATTTTTAATTTAACTTTTATTTCCTGCTTTTTAAACTTTATATACGTATTACTAGTACATACGCTACGATCGACACGTGGCTCGCTTATATCGCTATACGTATTTTTCCCATAGTAAAGTTACTTACTAATTTACCCTGTTTTTTTTGCTTCTCCATTATCAGACCCTGATAAATATATATCTATAACCTATTCATTGAGACCATTCCAATGAGCCCAAACACAATACCACTGCTGTAAGTTGGTGAGGAGTTGGGTATCCTGCAAATACCAGGTAATGCTGCAGCATCAGTTCAAGGTTACTATGATATTCTAATACCATTGAAGTAACAAATTACCAAATTTAGACTCAATCAGACCTGTGGAAGATGCTCAAATCCATTCATCAATTAGAAAAGACCTGATATTCTTCAAAAGGCTGACTAGATTTTTTTGTATCATAGCTAAGAACACTCCCGATCAAGTCACCTTTCAAACAAAACAAAAAAAATCTAAATCGGTTCAACCGTTTGGGAGCTACAATGCCACAGACAGATACACAGATACACAGATACACAGACACACAGATACCACCCCTTCGTTTTCCGTCGGGGGTTAAAAAAGGCGTTAATCAATACGTTTAATAAGATAAGTAAGGAATTATGTCAATATTTTAATCAACTTTCATTATAAATTGTTTGCATTAAAACGAAAATCAAAATATTTACAACAATTGACTGGGTTAAAAAAAAAAATTAACATTATTATAGGATCACGTAAATTGCGATTATGAATTTATATTATCTCATTCTTTCCAAAAAAAAAGCGGCACTTTTGTTTAATAATTTAGAAGCAACAACACCTGGTGGGGATTGTTAACTTATTTTTCCAAAATTCCCCACTAGGCTGAATTTATTTAACTAGTGGGGATTTCTGGAAAAAAAAATAACAATCCCCACTGGTGGGGATTTGTCGGTGGGGATTTCTGGAATAAATCGTTTGGACGACTGCCGCACGTGAACGATTCTGTTATACGCAAACATTCGTCGGTTTAGTCCTAACTAGAGCGCGGCAGAAATGTGTCCTGCAAACGCTCTTGCCGCTCAATGTTTGGACACACCATTCTTTTTTGGGTGAGAAATCATCAAACTTCTTCCGCTCTGGGCGGAGCGGAAGGGCGTGTCAGACTCTTACTGACTAAAACCCACCCGTGTTCCTTCCCTTGCCAGGGGCCACGGTTTCCCCTTAGGACTTCCCGCAACCCCGGTAGGCATCGGCCCTAGCGGACCCCGTCAATTTTGCTGACATCTCTTTGAGGCGCGCGTGGAACACGACGACACGACATCGTCTCGGGCCTGGTCCTTATCGGACGGCGAGCTCCTAAAGACAGTCCCCCAAAACGCCCGCCCTTCACCATTTTCTAGTGCTTTAGCTGGGAAGAAGAAGTGGCGCAACAAACTCACGAGCAGCACTGCTGTTTGTTCAGTTAGCAAACTTGATTCTATACAATAGTAGGTACCTATGCAAGAAATAAACATTACGAGACACAGAACACTAAATTAAATTAATTATTTGCCCTAAGTCAACTAACAGATACGCTTCGACAGCTGTCAATTAATTTTCCAATTATTAATAAATGACCTTCATGCTTCATTGTTTGAGAAAAGTACTATACAAGCCTTGGCCGCAACCAAGCATTGATGGACTCACATATGTGTGCCTCAGCTTCGCTTCGGCCCATAGTTTTCACGATCGTCCATCAATGCCCTAATTGCTGGCCGCGACAGAAGATAATGTATTTACAATCCAGAAATTATTTTAAAATAAAATTTTCCTTGGCCTAAGTTCTCAAGTTTCTACTTCAAAATTAAACCTACAGCTACGGGAGGTTCCAAATTGAGGTTTCAAATGCTAGTTTTTATTGACGGCAGCCATAGCAGAAAACAACAGAAGAGCATCATCAGAACCTTTGAACTGTTACATTTTAAAGTAAATGAATTTGAAATTCCTGCTTTTTCATTCACTCATTTATTTCAGCCACTTGAGGCTTTTCTTAAGTTTATTAGCTCTCACGTGTTTCCTACAAAAGCAATTTAGATGTCGTTCGGAACACAATGAGTACTTGATTGCTCAGTAATCTGTCGCTATAAAGAACGAAATGAATCGACATAAATTAGGATTAGGTACTTGCTTAAGGTCTATTCACACGAATCACGGCCGTGCCGGGGACGTGGTCAGTCAGAGTTCAAAATAATTTTTTTTTACAAAAAAATAAAAACCGATTTCCAAAAAAAACACTACAAAGTGAAAAATAACTTTAAATTCGGAGGTCGGTGTCTTTGATTTTGAGTTTTCGTTTTTTGTCACCGACTTCCGATATTAAAGTATTTTTTCACTTTGTAGTGTTTTTTTTGGAAGTCGGTTTTTATTTTTTTGTTAAAAGTTTTTATTTTTCTATTTTTAGTTATGGTACCTACTACCCCCAAAATTCGAATACCACTAGTTATCATCATATCATCCATATAAGCTAAGTGGGAAAAATATGTATTATTGAAGCTAACTCAAAAACTATCCAAGCAAAGTTAATACAATTTATATGGGACCACCTCGGGAGCGTATCCTTTCTAACAAAAAAATTGTAACCAAAATCGGTTCATAAACAACGAAGTAATCCACGAACAAACATAAAAAAAATATAACGGTCGAATTGAGAAACCTCCTCCTTTTTTTAAAGTCGGTTAAAAAACGGCTGCAATCAAAATTGCAGGAAAACAAGAGGAAAGATACCATATAAAAATATCGCTGTGTACATTTTCTATGAAGACGATCACACAAATGTTCCGTGTCCCGGACACGGAACGTGTGTGTACGGGCGCTGCGACGGAACTTCAGTGCCTGCCTTGTGTGTGCCACGACTCTGTCACGTCCCGGGCACGGCCCTGATATGTGTGAATAGACCTTTATTGTCTCAACGATCTGGGAATTGATTGGCTTTGTATTAAGACTTATTGGTTGGTATAGGTAACCTCATAGCTGTCTCTCGTTCTTCGCCTTTATAGAATATATGTATAAATTGTATAAATTGTCAAAGTTACACAAGACCAACGGTACGTTTTGTAAGGATAGTGATCCATTTCATGAGAATTTCTTATTTCTTACCCGATTGCGGCGAAGCCCATAAAAAGGATTATGTGTCTTTGAATTCAACAGTCTTTCTGTCTGTCCAATTTTTTCCTGTAGGTTCTAAAATATCGTAATAGCGTCAATAATATGTTGTAGTCTTTTAACATTGCACCTATAGTTATCATTAAAAAAAAATTTTGGACCGATTTTTCGATGAATTCCAATTATTATTTAGCAAAATCAGAATATTGTGGGTTTCAAAAAAATATTGAATTTCATCGAAACTGTTCGTTTTAAATTCGTTATCGCAACACAATACTTGATGAAGCTTACGAGTTAACAGCGTAACATTTTGTCAGAAAACAATTTAATATAAATATGATTTACGTGTGACGAATTATTTTGATACCTAAATATTATCTCTTTTATTTTTGCACCCGTGTGCCCAATCAGTGAATAATGTCAGAATCTTTGCCTTATTAGTTATTAGCCATCATACAGTACTTAACAGTCTCCCTTTAGAATTTCTAAGGCAAATACAGCTGCAAAACCAAGATCATATTATAGGGTAGATTTGCCACGATACGTACGACGACATAATATCAAGCTAACATTGCCAGTATAAAAGCTGACCCCTCATTGTAAGCAAAGCTTATGCAATGCAAGGTCAGCTTATGATGGAAATATATAGCTTGTTATTTTGTTGTGTATAAAGTCAACCTCGTAACTCCTTTACCACTCTAACCCTAAAGCTTCTTGTTCGTTGAACCAGAACGCGTGGTCGCATAGGACGCGGCCTAAGCTATGACTGAATGTCATTGGGACGCCATAAAACGTAATGTTTTTCTCAGTTTCAACCTTACTGAAGTGTCAATTTACTGGGAGAGGTCGACTATACCATTACGCTGACCCAAGGAAGCTATGCAGGCTCTTTGGATACATTCGAGTTGTCGCGCCCCTGCAAGGGACGCCCCCTTGCAGGGCCGCGACCTCTCGAACGTGGCGATCTCGGCAAGCGTGGTCGGGGCGGGGGTTACAGTGGCCCATCACTATAGGCCCCTCATCTTGTTGGCTTATAACGGCCTGTGGAAATGACGCATTTTACAAAAGCGTCTGTGTGGATGGTACCTTGGATTGCAGGCTGACCAGACGCTTATTATGGTTTGGGAAACGGAGACGAGCGGAGCTGAACGGAGACGTGCAGGAACCGTCCAATCATAGACTAGAGACGCGATGAGGATTTCAACCATTGTGATTTGTGGACTCCTGCATGTCTCCGCTCAGCTCCGCTCATCTCCGTTTCAGTGGAAACGCACCCTTACGCCTAGTCAGAAACGGCCTGCGCCCGCGGTGGCGGGGACCATCACGGGACACTACCCGGTAAACAAACATTTCCACACAATTGACATAACGGACAGTCCTCTGTACAGACCCTGCGTGGAGGCTGAGGAAACCGTCGCGCATGTGCTCTTAAAATGCACAGGCGTCACGCAAATTAGAACAGAAACCCTCGGGTCACCCAGATCTTTTGCAGATGTTTAGAACTGACTAGGAGACCTAATCTGCTTCTGGAGGGAGGTGAGTTGGTTGGAATGACCAGCGACCGCGGCCATGGCCCACGTTCAATAATCCAATTGAAGGACTTAGTGCGACAACCAATCCCCTTAACATAGAACATAGACTATTCACCTATTTCACGATGCCCGAATAGCCACTACATACCGAATAAATTCAAAAATGGAAAAGAATTTGTATGAAATTATCTGCCAAATATGTTAATAGGAACTTAATCGTAGGTGGTGAAACAGGCCCTGAGTGACTCAAAGTTCAAGTTATCAAAGTTAGTTACTTGATTCTCCTCCTGGCCCCGGCAGCCATGTCATCAGTGTACATCTTTAGAAGCAGATGCTCTTCCTGTATCTTCGTGTTTTGAGCTTCCACGCGTGCTATCCATTTGTCATTCGCCTGAAATATTATCGAAGTTTGTATTGATGATAGTTGCAGTGTTAAAAGCAAAAGATGGCCATTCAAATGGGTGTTGTAAATCCTCACATATCCTTACATCCTTACATATTATAAAACAAAGTCGCCCGCCGCGTCTGTCTGTCTGAACGCGATAAACTCAAAAACTACCGAACGGATTTTCAAACGGTTTTCACCATTGGACGGAGTGATTCATGCGGAAGGTTTTAGTGTATAATTCATTAGTGGTTTTGTGTAAATTGGCTGAAATGTGACGATTATTGTTGAAGATGTCGGAAAAAGTCATGCCGACTGGGAGCTTTACTGGCGTGCGCCGCGTAAACCGTAAAAGATACATAAAAAATATGTTTTAGGAGGAGAGGAGCGGAGTGCTGCTAGTATTTACTTACATAAAAACATGAAATCTCCTGTTTATAGTTAAAATCTTGTCAAATTAGGTTCTGCTTTATCAAAAAATTCACTAGTCAAATCCTACTGTCTCCCATTTTTTTAATACCACTTCTCAAGCCTTGGTGTACTAAAACCAATTACTTTAACAATTCGCACAGCTGAGTAATGGGTGCGTCTCTAGCCTATCGTTCACTGAAACCACGACGACCACTTTCCTCAAATGTACACAATGAGATGAACTCAACTCGGGAGGGCCTCAGACAGAATTAATATTATGTTATTTAGAAGGAATGTCGAAATTTATCTATTTTGACCATGTTGTGACTTATACTTGATGTTAACTTAGGAAGAGTTAGGTTTATGGTCTGTCTCACCACCTCCTGCCATAAACTCCCGTTAACTTATCAGGAAAATTATTTACATATACTTACAGGAAAAAAAAATTACCAGTGAGCAAACTTAAAACACATGACTTTACTCATCAATATGAACAACTTTTACTAGGGGCCAAACCTGAAATCGCGTAAAAAAAATCTGCTGTTATTAATCGTACATTTTGACGAGTTATACGAACATAAATGTATGGAACAGCTGATTTTTTTTGCACTATTTCAGGTTTGGTCCCATAGTAAATGTTGTTCATAATGATGAGTAAAGTTGTTTGCGCACAGAGGGCTAAGTGTGAGTTTCATTTTACCATCTCGATCAAACGCATCGACCGCGTTTGGCGCTCCGATTGGCAGCCGGCGGGCCTTCACCGGTGAAGGACCAATCGGAACGCCGAACGCGCTCGATGCGTTTGATCGAGATGGTAAAATGAAACTAACACTAGGCCCTCTGGTTAAACAATTTTCCTGTACATACATAACCATCAGCCTATTAATGTTCCCACAATTGGGACACAGCCAGCAGTAACCTACCACGCGGGCCCGCCCAGTGCGGGTTGGTAGATGTCACATGTCTTCGAATGTTTGGTTCTAAGACATGCCGGTTTCCTCACGATGCTATCAGTTAGCACAGCTCGCAAGAATATTATTTATAAGCCCACAGATGTGCAGAGGCGGACTTAATGCCAGAGGTATAATCTACCAGTCAACCTTTGGGTGATGCAGAGATAAACAGTGGTAAGTGCATTATCGAAACTATTTCGTTCAAATTCTGTTCTATCTGGTAGATATCTGATACCTAAATATGCTGCCAAAGTGATGTCAGATATTTTCGATCACAACCAAGTATTACATTCTTCTGAATTTTACTGAATGGGCAGATATTTATTACGCAAGATGTGCCCGTTTATATTGCGTTGACACATCTTTTTGAAGCCGATGCAGAATCCTATATTTTGGCGTCGCTTGTCTCGCCAGATAGATTTGGTGATCCTTTGATGTTACCTTCAAAATATCACTATATTTTCCGTCATACAAGGTGGAGACGACAATACAACAAAAAATTAAACGGCGTGTCCATAATGACGTTCCCATTCTGTATACAAAAATTCAATTGAATATGTTCAATAGTTTAGTCACTATAGCTCGGTAAAATCCATAGTCGGCTCGAGCTATTCCGTTTATCCACAAAAAATTTGCGCACTAATTTGTAAACTTTTCAGTTACCGTACCGAAAACAATAGGAGCGAAAGCTACTTATAAAAGCACCAACCTACTATTAACCTGCCAAAAATAGTATATTATGCAACTAATGAATAAAGGACGGATTTAAAGCGAGGGCCATAGATGAATCACGATCAAGTGAAGGATTCTAACGACTGAATCACGACCGTAGGGAGTGATTCATGATGATTGAATCACTCGCTGCGCTCGTGATTCAAGTGTTAGAATCCTGAGCGACGCGAGTGATTCATGGCCCTCGATATAAATCCGTTTTATTCAAGAGTTGCAAACTATACTTTATACCATGACTACGAGAAAAAGAAAGATTTAAGCGAAAATAGACATTTAATAAAAGGTTAACACGTTCAGTGTCGGCCCTCCTGGAGGGTACACCTACTTGGATATGGGATGTCGGGAGCCCTCGCGGAGGGCTCATTTTAAATGTAGGCATTCAGGGTCGGGAGCCCTCCTGGAGGGTTCACCTACTTGGATATGGGATGTCGGGAGCCCTCGCGGAGGGCTCATTTTAAATGTAGACATTCAGGGTCGGGAGCCCTCCTAGAGGGTTCACCTACTTGGATATGGGATGTCGGGAGCCCTCGCGGAGGGCTTATTTTAAATGTAGACATTCAGTGTCGGGAGCCCTCCTGGAGGGTTCACCTACTTGGATATGGAATGCCGGGAACCCTCGCGGAGGGCTCATTTTAAATGTAGACGTTCAGTGTCGGGAGCCCTCCTGGAGGGTTCACCTACTTGGGTATGGGATGCCGGGAGCCCTCGTGGACGTTGGAAGTGAAACCTCCCGGAGGTTTCACTTCCAACTACGAATAATAAAAGTCATAGACTTTTATGGCGGAATGATGAGTTATGAGTTCTATGTGAACGAACGGGGTGAAGTCGAAAGTGCTAAGGAGGTTGTATAGCATTGAGATAGAGGTCGAATACATTGGTGTGTTCTAAATTCAAACACCAAAATAGTGATTAAAAGAGCTTTTTATTCACTGTTTTCAGTGAATAAAATAAGCTTTTTAGAGGGGGAATGGTATAAATGCAATATCCTACGGGAATCTCACGTTGAAAAATAGTTTTGTATTTCATTCTCATCGCTATGGACAAAATTCAACCAGAAATCGAATTTCTCGGTAACCGAGCACGCATTTTAAATATAGCTGTTGTGCGCTTGCGAGATGGATGAAAAAAAATCTCAACAGTATTTCGAAGCTGACAGAGTCCAGAAATACTGGATAACCGTATTTTCTCGTGTTATTTGTTCATATATAGGTAGGTATATACTCGTTTATCAACGCTTTTTGTTATACATGTATGTTGGACTATTGTATAACATGGGCCAACGCAATTTTTATTCAACATTTTATAAAATGAGCATTATCCTACTTCCTACTAATCCTACTAATAAAATCTATACTTATATTTTATAATCATCACTACATAGTATAAAACAAACTCGCTTCCCGCTGTCTGTCCCTATGTATGCTTAGATCTTTAAAACTACGCAACGGATTTTGATGCGGTTTTTTTAAATAGATAGAGTGATTCAAGAGGAAGGTTTATATGTATAAATACATGCATAGAAAGCTATAATTTATAAATTTATCACGCGGGCGAAGCCGCTGGCGGAAGCTAGTTATAAATATATTATTATATATATAAAGCTGAAGTGCTTGTTTGTTTACTTGAACGCGCTAATCTCAGGAACTACTGGTCCGATTTGAAAAAATATTATAAATATTCAGTGTTATATTGCCCATTTATCGAGGAAAGCTATATACTATTATCATCACGCTAAGACCAATAGGAGCGGAGCACCAATGAAGAATGTTTCAAAATCGGGGGGTTTTAGAGTTAGAGCCCAAAGTAACTATTCCACGCGGACGAAGTCGCGGGCAGAAGCTAGTAATTTAATAATTATTATAAACGCAAAAGTTTGTGAGGATGGATGAATGGATGGATGTTTGTTACTCTTTCACGCAAAAACTACTGAACTGGTTTGTATGAAATTTACCACATAGATAGTTTATAATCTGTATTAACAGATAGGGTACTTTTTATCCCAATATTCTCACGGGATCGAAACTTATTAAACCTAAGATATAAGTTAAGTACCAAGAGCCGAGAAACAGAGAAGAAACACCCCCAAACTTTTAACATATCAATAAAATAGTAAAATAATGTCTCATTACCTCATTCTCCAGCCGTCTCATCTTCGACTCTCTATCCTGTCGCAGTCTATTCAGCCGCTTCTTCTCATTGGCTCGCCATTGTCGTATCATAGTGATCTTGCGCCGGAGTTCCATTTCGTTGGCAGCTTGGACCCTCTGCTTGATCCTGTTCTGTTTTTCACGGGCCTTCGTGGCGCGCTCGAGTCGCTGTTTCTCGTTAAATTCTTGTAAATATTGCATCCTAGCTTTGATTTTATTTTCTTGTTCTTTGGCACTGTAAAGAATTAATATCCGAGTTAGAAGAGTCACAGAGAGGAGGCCTGTGTCCCACTGCTGGGACACAGGCCTCCTCTCTGTGAGAGGCAGTTGGCCGTAATCTACCACGCGGGCCCAGTGCGGGTTGGTAGATGTCACATGTCTACGAATTTTTTGGTTCTAAGACATGTCGGCTTAGAATAATAACGTATTCTAAGCATGTCGGTTTCCCAACGATGTTTTCCTTCACCGTTTTGGGAGCAGTGGTGATCTTTATTATACGTGGAATAAAATTGACGTCTGACGGTCTTTGTATGGAGAAACGGTCAAAAATACACAAAAAAAATCGCAGGATATAACTTATGTAGGCACTTGTTGTAAAAGTTTGGTCGGATTAGGAGAATGGTTCGAGACTTTTGGGTTCAGCGGACACCTTATAATACACCTTATAACTGGCAGTAGGTAGTAGTAGGAGTAAATGCGTGAACGAATAAGTCCTCTGCGATACCGCAAGCGTCCACCAGCTTACCGGACCATGCGCCGGTAAGCTGGTGCCGCGGCATCCGCCGAGTAGCCACCGCTCGTCCCGATATGCTTATTCCACTAGCGAATACGCAGTCTAAAAGTTGCTTTTGAAAGAGTGTGGCAGACTGGCAGACTCCAGCGCATACCGGCGCATAACGGCGCAAACCGCCTTCCGCCGCGGTATCCTCCAGCGTACTCTTCGATACTCCAGAGAAAACTGCGCTGCAATGCTCCAAGGTCGATCACCGAGCATTTAAATAAATACATAGATACCTTATTTCGATTGGATTCGTATTAATTTCAATTGATAAAAAAATCCACTGCCGTCGTGTCCACCAGTCTGCGCCGGCCATACGGAAGCCATATTTACAAGAGCAAGTTTTACATGTAAAACAAAACTGTCCATTTAAAACACCGTTTCTGTTTTCCAAGAATAATTTGTGAATGTGTGAACATCCAAATGAGATTCATGTACCAATTTCATGCCCTCAATGAATATTGATGTTGGTACAAAAAGCTTTTACTTTTTTTCTCGATTTGATTATTGTATCCTATATGAAACACGATGGAATTATCTGATTTGAATGTAAAATAAGGTGACGCAATGTATCTTGTACTGAGTGTACAACGTAATATTATTGAGTTTTATTGACATGATGTAATAAAAAGATATATTATTAGGTTACAATATCTTCAGAGTAATAGACCTTGGAAGGTATTGAAGACTCTTTGTATAAACAACAAGATTGAAACCAACAATATAAAAAAAAAACAAAGAGAAAATTTACTGCTTATTCCCAAAACTACAGAAGATTCTGTACTTATGAATTTTGTGGTGACAAGTAGGTATCATCACCATTTCTGCTCCTAGAAATAGCATTTATTTCTTCCTTACCTACCTACCTACCTATATCTACTAACTTTATTTTAATTATTTTTCAGACATTTTACGAAGTGCAATTGTGAGCAATGCTCATTATAAATGCATCAAATTAGCGCTGAATCATCAAAGTCTGCTCTCAAAACGGTGAAGGAAAGCATCCTGAGGAAACAGGCATGTACTTACTAAAACAAAAAATTCGAAGACATGAGACATCTACCAACCTGCATTAGGCCCACGTGGTAGATTATAGGCCACTCCTTCTCGATGTTCCCACTGTTGGGACACAGGCCTCCTCGGAATGGGAACATTATAGTCTAATTATGATAGGTAATCAAAGTCTTAGCTAGCTCCACGGTGATTTATAGCAAATCGTAATGAGCGTGCAATACGTAGGTATTACATACTTAGTTAATCCTTTAGCTTTGTAAGTCAATAATCTGGTCACATAATCAATGACATTCTAAGGGCCTGCACAGACTGGTAGACGGGATGGCAGAGGATTAATACTTATCCAATCGAAATAAAGTATTTATAATTTGCGTTGCGATGCTTCAAGGTCGATCGAACTTGAAGCATCGCAACGCAGTTTTCTCTGGAGCATCGAAGAGCACGCTGGAGGATACCGCGGCGAGCGGCGCGTTCGCCATCCACATTCATACTCAAAAAATTTCCTCACGACATTTTCTTCATTCCTCCGCATCACATGCCCATAGCACGACAACCGATTTCCTCACAACTTTTCAGCTTGGTGTTTAGCTCAATAGGGTGCTACCTAAAAAAAATGTTTTTTTTTCAGTATTGTAGGTTACGAAAAAATAACGTTCCCTTTTTTTTTTTTCTTTTTTTACGTTACCAAAAGGTTACGGCAATACATTCGAGTTAAAATGTGCTATGACGTCACGAGTATGTAGATTTTATACTTGTGACGTAGCGACCTCCACTCCCCAACTTCAATTGCGATATATACAAGTATTTTTTTATTAATATGTTACAGCAAAAAATAAGAGTCTTATATTTTTTTATTATCTAACTGACGCGATGGCGGACTAAATAGAATTACTTTTTTTGACCCAGGCATTATCCCTATTTCTGCAAACTATTACAACCAACGTCTTTCAAGGTAATCAGAGAACTAATAATATTCAGGCTCCATAATACCAATCACACCGGCTCTACAATGAGACCATCAACAAATAAGATTGTGGAACCACAAATGATAATAAACCATAAACTTATTCAAATTGCTTAGCACCAAGGTCATACGAGTTATTTTACAATTCAATATGCTACATACTGTTTTGCACACGGATATAAGTAAGTATATAAATGCATACATGCACTTCATACATAATTGCATAAATCTAACTGGCAAAACATAGATGAAGAGCAGAGATAGATCTTTAGCTAGATCTACGCGATTCAACACCCAATCTTCATTTATTATTTAATGTAAGTAATGTATTATATACAAAAAAAAAAAACCTTGTCCGATCCGTGAGAGTGTTGTCAGGTATCGTTACTGAGAGTACTATATTTATGTGATAATTTTCAAAAATTTAAAACGTTCAACAAATAGGTCACACATATTTGGTCCACTTTGGATTTTTCCTCCAACGAAGCTACCGAATTAAATTAAATGAAAAATTGCCTTTAATTTTTTAAGTAATTCTTTGAGTGATTTATTCATTTTATTAGTAATTCAGTATGAGGTTCGATTGTGTATAATCCAGAGCAATTTGATTGTTTTACATCAGAAAAAAAGAAAAAAAGATTCGACACTTTTTTTTTCAATGGGGAATTAAACAATATGGGCGGCCATCGTTTAGCGGGTGTCTAAAAGTCATAACTGATGACCCCTGTTGAAAATTTGTTAACTTTTAATAGATTTGAGGTAATTTTGGTACAAAAATATGAATTTTAAATAGCAATAACTTTTTTATTTTTAATAATAATCTTTTTTTTTATTACTTTTTGGTAATGTTATGGTTATTGCAGTACTAATATATGCCCCTTTCGGATCGGACAGGTTTTTTTACATATTGTATAATATTCGTAGCAGGTGGCCTTCTGTAGTTTCTGCCTACCCCATGGGAAGAAGGCTTGAGGGTGTATGTATGTATAATCATCATTCTCCTGCCCTCATCTTGTCTAACATGTCTTTTTCTTACATATTTCTCTATTGGTCGTCATTTCGGTAGTGTATGTATGTATAGTGGTTCATATACTGATTTCATAAAAATAACAAAATGATTCCTCATGCCCAAGGGTATTCGAAAATACCGCTTTACATGGGGTATTTTCGGATACCCGGCATACGAAATCAATTTTTTTTATGACATCACTAGTTGTACG
Organism: Conistra vaccinii; assembly: GCA_948150665.1. Taxonomy (NCBI): domain Eukaryota; kingdom Metazoa; phylum Arthropoda; class Insecta; order Lepidoptera; family Noctuidae; genus Conistra; species Conistra vaccinii. The sequence goes on from OX411316.1 coordinate 7,002,886, forward strand.
TTTGTACCATCCTGTAGGTATATATATACCTACGGGGTGTTCGGCAGACGGTTGAACATACGAAAATGGCGGATCTGTGGGGCCGTCTGCTACGTGTTTAGGACTAATAACAAGACCCAAGCCGCAAGGACTTATCCATACTAACGGTCTTATTCATAAAAAAACCTTATCGAAGGTTTTAGACATTACTTAGTTAAAATGCTTGATAAGCCTATAAAACCTTCGATAAAATTTTGTATTCATAAACGTTTCATAAACCTTCTATTACTAATATGTCGTTATAAATCAAAATATTGCCATTTTAATGAAGTCGTCCATCAAATTGACCAACACATCGAGTCGTCAAACGAGAATGTCTGTCTGCGCACCAAATAATAAAAAAATAAATAAAAAAAAATGAATTTTATATTGAAGCGACGAATTTTTTTTTGAATAATTACATGCATGTACTAAATAAACAAATGGAATCAATACCGTAGACTAGTTCCACTAAAAGGCAAAGAAGTGAAACTTGGTTGGAGGAGGATAAGGTTTGTACCATTACAGATATAACAAATTCAAAGTAAGTTTTGTTTTGTAAATATTCTCATACTTACATGCTTGCTTTTGCTTCTGTTCCTTAGATTGTTTTGAAAGAATTAGTCAGGAGAGGGTCTCCTTAATGGAAAATCAAAATACGGACGCAAACACCAACGCGAAAAAAGTGGCGGCCTGGCATGGTTTACGAATTAGGTACCTATCTTTTACGTTACATACTTCCTAACTAAGCATGTCAAGAATTTTGTTACAAAACTCATAGTAACAAAAACCCGCGGCCCTAAGAATATCTATTAAGGACTCGTAATATTAGTTATTCTTATGCCCCTACTGATTTAATTAATTTGGTAATAACTATAATTTACAAACTATTACATTAATTTTGTATTTCAGGTTAGAATGGTAAGGATGGCGCTGCTACAAATAGCAGAAACTGAAACAGCCTGCAGAAAAGAATTACATGAGGCACAGAGGGCAAACGAAAAAGAAAAATTTTTGTTCTAAAAAAAAATCGAAAAGTCAAATTACAAAATAAATTAAACTGATATATTAAACAAGTTTTTTTATTAATTAACTACTCGCTAAAATGTCTTCTTAAAAAAGTTTGTAAAATAGCATTAGCATTTGCGTTTCCCCTTGCAACTTCTTGAATTACTTCACTTGTATGTTATTCATTGATTACTACCCTCTAACTGCATGTCTCCATGGTGAACTGCAATGTTGTGAAGTATACTGCCACTATGGTTGTTTTCACATTTCCTAGTGTTCATGTAAAAGCGCTTTTTTCACACACCAAAGCAGCGTTCCACAGTATTATGTTGTTGCAGTGCTTCGTGATATGTTTTCCCGCTTCTATTTTGAGGCGTTAAAATAGGAGTGAAGAGATATGCCTCTAACATAAGATCCTCTCACGAACAAGGTTAATTATGAAGGTCGCTGTAGATTTAATAAGGACAATGCTTCCAATCGTCGTCGTCCAAAGAAAATGGATCACTTCTATTTCTGTAAACCTTTCTTCGAAGCGGACGGTTCTCAAGACGTACAATTCTTTCAATAGTATCCAAGCTTTGCAAAGCTTGCATTTTATATAATAATAAACTAAATTAGTTAAACAGAAATGCAAAATAAATTAAACATGTACGATTGTTTACAAAACTGACATTTTGTAGACAGTAGACACACAGGTTAGATTTGTACGTCAAATGTCGTTTTCTAGTAATCAGCTGTTGTTGAGTCTGCCATTTTTTCCTTATAGTACTGTTAAAGTAGGGTTCTGGCTTCTATAACTTTATAGTAGGTTTATAGAACGTTTTGGTGCTAAAATGCGTTTATGAATACCATTTTTTGTAAACCAGACTTTAGCAAGTGTTTAGATGTTCGATAACTTTTTATGAATAAGACCGTAATATTATAAATTCGAAAGTAACTCTGTCTGTCTGTCTGTCTGTCTGTCTGTATGTTACCTTTTCACGGCTCAACTACTGAACGGATTTCGATGAAATTTGGCAAGGAGATAGATGGCATCCTAGAGAAGGACATAGGGTACTTTTTGTCTCAAAAATAACCCCCAAGGGGGTGATATAAGGGATGAAAGTTTGTATGGGAAACTCAATATTTCTAAGTTGGGGATATGGAAATTCAAATTTATGCTTTTGGTAAGAAATAAAGAATTACGCGTTTCAGCGTTTTTGTAAAATCATCCCCCAAAGGGGTAAAATAGGGGTTGATTTTAAAATTCACATGTATTATTGATTATTTTTGTTGTCTCTTATTTTTAAGAGATTTAAGGTGTGGTTCCAGTGAGTCGGAACCGGGTGCGGCACAGTTCACGGTGAGTCTGAACTGTCTGCGGTGATTGTGGCGATTGTGGTGATTGTGGTTCCAGTGAGTCGGAACCGAGTGCCGCACAGTTCACAGTGAGTTGGAACTGTCTGCAGTGATTGCGGCGATTGTGGTGATTGTGTTGATTGTGGTGATTGCGGTGATTGAGCTGATTGATGTGATTGCGGTGATTGAGCTGATTGTGGTGATTGAGGTGATTGTGGTGATTTCGGTGTTTTCGGTGATTGAGGTGATTGCGGTGATTTCGGTGATATCGGTGATTATTTTTGTTGTCTCTTATTTTTAAGAGATTTAAGGTGTGGTTCCAGTGAGTCGGAACCGGGTGCGGCACAGTTCACGGTGAGTCGGAACTGTCTGCGGTGATTGTGGCGATTGTGGTGATTGTGGTTCCAGTAAGTCGGAACCGGGTGCCGCACAGTTCACAGTGAGTTGGAACTGTCTGCGATGATTGCGGCGATTTTGGTGATTGTGGTGATTGCGGTGATTGAGCTGATTGAGGTGATTGCGGTGATTGAGGTGATTTCGGTGATTGCGGTGATTTCAGTGTTTTCGGTGATTGAGGTGATTGCGATGATTTCGGTGATTATTTTTGTTGTCTCTTATTTTTAAGAGATTTAAGGTGTGGTTCCAGTGAGTCGGAACCGGGTGCGGCACAGTTCACGGTGAGTCGGAACTGTCTGCGGTGATTGTGGCGATTGTGGTGATTGTGCTACCAGTGAGTCGGAACCGGGTGCCGCACAGTTCACAGTGAGTTGGAACTGTCTGCGGTGATTGAGGTGATTGCGGTGATTGCGGTGATTGAGGTGATTTCGGTGATTCCCCAGTGAGTCGGGGTGATGAGTCTAAGGGTGTTGACCAGGAATGCGCGTTCGCTGCATGCTGGTGGTCAGGATACCCGCTGAGCCGTGGGTGCTGCCTGGCTGTGTGACTCGCCTCACGAAAGCTTGCGGGATTGATGATGATGACGTCACGCTGAAGTAGTTGCACGAAGGCTGCGTTGACGTTCAGTCTCAGGGTCACCAATTTAGTGGTATGAGGAACAGGGTGTAAAGTTCACTCATCCACCATAGAAAAGGGAGGATCCTCCGACAAGACGGGTGTTATGTCGGGCGGGCAACTGCCCATAAGTTGATTTCGGATAGTCTTATCTATGTCGTTCGCGTGGTAAATTCTAACTGCGCGATGCAGGATTTGTGTGACATCATGTCTTTCATGCGTAGTTCGTATGTGGCGGTGTAACCGCTACAAACAATACCTCCTTACTAATAAACGTTGTATAGCGTCTGTATAGTTAAACATATAGTATAGTTACAAAGCTTTGTCTTCTTCTTTCGAATGTCAAATTACTGACGACTGAAAGAGATCATTTTTTCATTTTGAGGTACGCAACCCTAAAATGTGCCTGTTACTTTTTCATGCCGTAAGGGCTGAACGGATTTAGTTGAAAGGCGTATGGTCTTTTAACTAAATCCGTATAGGCCATGATCTGGGTTAGGATAGAGGATAATCTGAATCCCGGTAGTACGGTCCTGTGGGATATTTTCCGACCTTTACGCGGGCGAAGCCGCGGGTAAAAGCTAGTTAAAATATATATTTTTAATTTTATTCGTCATTCGTCCTTGCTGAAACTTCAAACGTCAATAATTTAATTTAAAATAACAAAACTGGCAACTTATTTCAAATCAATACGAGCCCTTAAACTATAAATAAATTAAAAATAAATACTGAAAGCCCGACTTTGAACTGCGTTAAACAAACAAAAAACTATATAACAGTGATAGAGCAGTTCTAATTTTAGGAAAACATCTTTGGTTCATGCCCGTTCTAACTGTATGCGGGCACAATTTATTTTTTATCACATCTATTCAAAAAGACGTAGTTTAATCCTCGTAAACAGGGACCAAAATAGCGTTTTAATCCCTAGGGACTAAAAGTGATTTGAATTTGGAATGTGGAAATTGTTAGTAAAAGTTCTATTCACCAAAGAGATCGATCACGAACATTGTATGAATAAGTAACAGGCTGGCAAGAGAGAGAAAGTGTGAATTTGATCAAAATTAAAATCCAAGATGGCGGATTCGTTTTTTTTTTTTCATCGTTTTTGACTGTGGTAAAGCCGATAGTGAGGTCAAAATTTAAATCCAAGATGGCGGATGCGAAAATTTTAAAATTTTTCGTCATGGGTATCGTTTTCGTAGTTTTTGACGGTGGTAAAGCCGATAGTGAGGTCAATATGTAAATCCAAGATGGCGGACGCGAAAGTTTTCAAATTTTTCGTCATGGGTATCGTTTTCATAGTTTTCGAGGGTAATAAAGTCGCTAGTGAGGTCAAAATTTAAATCCAAGTTGGCGGATGCGAAATTTTCAAATTTTTCGTCATGGGTATCGTTTTCGTAGTTTTTGACGGTGGTAAAGCCGATAGTGAGGTCAAAATTTAAATCCAAGATGGTGGATGCGAAAATTTAAAAAAAAAATCGTCATGGGTATCGTTTTCATAGTTTTCGAGGGTGGTAAACCCGATAGTGAGGTCAAAATGTGAATCCAACATGGCGACTGCATTTTTTTTTTTCATAATTTTTTATTTTGTGTAAATCAGTGAGTAGGAAATTCGTTCCTGATGGGGGTCGGACCGCACACGTTTGTTTTCTCATAGAGGGTGATAAAAAGTAGAGTGTTCACCTCGGGAGCAACACTATTTTAAGCTCGAGTGATGTACTTTGAATCCCTCGCTGCGCTCAGGATTCTACTTTAGAATCCCTCGCTACGCTCGGGATTCTACTCTAGAATCCTTCGCTCCGCTTTGGATTCAAAGAAACACTCTCGCCTTAAAAATAGTTGTTTGCTCCCTTAGTAAACAATCTACTATTAAAACAACTAGAACAATTCACAAATTTTTACTGCCTGGGCCTTTTTTCACGGAACGCTACATTTGCGATAAAAGTTGCCGGTGTTGTTATTTTTAAATGAAGTTATTGACGTTTGAAGTCTGAGCAACGACGAATTTCGATTGAAATTTTAAATAATCGTTTTAAAAAACCCTGTGGCCTGGGTCTTGTCATTGGGCCTAAATACGTAGCAGACGGCCTCACATATCCGTCATTTTCATATGTTCAACCGTCTGCCTAATATCCTGTATAATATTTATTATACAGAGTCGAACATCCTTATTGAATTAAGGTTTCATTCGCAATTATTTAAACTAAACTTCATCAGAAACTCAATGACAGAACATTTTGAAATTCCTTCTTCTTTCAAATGCCTTTGCGGTGAGAAGCAAGCCATGTTCCTTTTAATTAAACCTACACTTTTCATTCACGTACTTTAAGGAGACGTTTGAGTTAAACACACACGGAATGGAAAACTCTTCGGTGGTTTATTTTAATTTTGAGTAATGAGAAACGTTAGCTTTCAGTAATAATTGTGGCGACTTCGTTGCGAAAGAGGAAATTTTTCCGTTTTATGCCTAACAAACTGATGATTTCTTTAATTAAAATAGCATCCTCGGCCCTACAATGCAGGATCCATGGACCAAAGAAAAAATTTGATGGAAGAAGATGAGATTCTGCGATATGAATGAAAAAGTAGTGAATGATACGAGTGAGTTGACAGGAGAGAATGGAAGAAAAATACATTTTGCGCCGACCCCAAGAAGAAGAAGAAGAATCATATCAATATTATCGCCTTGGATAAGTCTGTAAAGCTGTTTTCAGACCAGCGCGATTTGTCGCGCGACTCGACACTGGTTATTGTTATACCGTGAAGTTTTGTATTGTTCGTGTCACGTCGCGCGACAAATCGCACTGGTCTGAAAACAGCTTACAATTGTGATTTAAATAAATAATAAATAAATAATATCCATGTCCCATACCATACCAGCAACATAAAAAATAAATTAGAATTCAGAGCTATATTCGTGTATGCAACAGCTGTAATTACTACGAGCATGTAGCTCATAATATTATGTAATGGAGAGTAAATCTTGTTGCCATTCCCACAGGCGAAGACTTAATGAGTTAGTGTATCCAAGCCGCTGAGGCAGCACGCCGCGCGCCGCATAGCTGACTCTCCTGTGGTTACTAGCTCGAAGCAATTAAGGAATCGTGCCGAAACGATGTTTGTAAGCATTTACTTGATACAAGCCTTGAAGTGGTTGATAAAAGTGATGTATAAATGTAAAATATTATTGGTTTTATACTTAGTTAGCAGAGATACCTCAAAAAAAGTATCTGGAATACAAGATGCAAGATACCTTTGAGTAATATATTTGAAATAACATACAAGATACTAAAATACATAGATATAAAATACGTATTTGCTAAATACTTTTTTAAGATAATAAGTACCTAAAATACTTTTTGAAAGAAAACATTCATTTTTATTCATTTTAGGTTTTATTTAGCTCGCTTTATTTATTTAATGATGAACTCGTTTTATTTAATGATGAACAGAGATCAAGTGATTTATTTTACAAAGTTCTCAGTTTTTCTCGGTAATTCCAAAATTTCTGTTCTAAGACCACTAAATACCCTTCAAAATCATAATATCCATTTCCAAATACGATTTGCATCTTAAACAGAGGAAACTTTAGCCTAACAAACGAGCAGTTCGCAGAAGTTGACGAATCACGTCATTAAATAGGTTATGTAAATGCATCTTAGCCAAGTTTTGGCGACTCAAGTGCAAGATGCACAGACTTGTGTAACAAGGACAAACGCTGCATACAAAATATTGAATACCTACATAATATTAACTTGAATGATAATGTGAGAAGTAGTTTGTTTATTTCACTAAGATGGGAAAATTTTACAAAGCTTTTTTGTTCTAAGCGTAGTTGAGTGCAGATAAAACTTTTTATAATTTAAAAAAACTACAAAGTGAAAAATTACTTTATTTTCGGAAGTCGGTGTCTTTGCCACCGACTTCCGAAATTAAAGTTAGTCGTTTGTTTTTTTTTTTTGTAATAAGGTTTTATTTTTCACTTTTAGTTGTGGTAGGTACCTATCCCACACAAATTCGAATACTACTATAAAATATTTGTTATGTAAATAACAGTGACAGGAACTTATCATCATATCATCCAACATACAGTCGAATTGAGACCTTCTCTTTTCTGAAGTCGGTAAAAAATAGGTTCAGTTCGCTGACTGACAACCACTCACTAAGGCCCTTTGTACACACAAGGTTTTCTTGCCGTGAAACACAACGGTTTATCGCCGTGTGTAGGCACGGTCGTCAGTGTTTCACATAAATCACTATGGAAGCTTGTAGACAGAAGCGTCTTTTCTATGGCGCGGTTTATAAATACGCCGTGTGTAGGCAGTTAGGCACGGTCGTCAGTGTTTCACATAAATTACTATGGAACCTTGTTGACAGACACGTTTTTTCTACGGCGAGGTTCATACGCCGTACCGTAAAGAAACCGTATCTTGTACAAAGGGCCTAATTATAGAAATAAAGGTGTTATTTAGAAGATTTTAAAATATGTTCTTTTGAGGATCAAGAGGAGCAGTAACAAAGGATTTCTCCTTAAAGGGACAACGAGGTACTAACGCTTGTGTACTATAAATCAATCGGTAAATTCACACCCAATTTTACAGATGACGATGACCGTAACAACAGTCCATAACAACAACAACAACTGCGTACATACACTTGACTGCCTCGTTGGTCTCGTGTTCGCAAGTGCGACTGCTGAGCGTGGGTTCCTGGGTTCGATTCCAGGGTCGGGCAAAGTGTTATTGGGTTTTTCCATTTGAAATTTCTTAATTACAGCCCGGAGTTTCGAAGTTGGCGGTGTGATACCCCCGTGCCTCGAAAAGCACGTTAAGCCGTTGGTCTGCGTCTGATCTCTTTCCGGTCGTGTCTGATTGCCGTCCCATCGGACTATGAGAGTGAGGGAAGAGAGAGTGCACCTGTGTCTGCGCACACACTTGTGCACTATAATATCTCCCGCGCCGAAGGCTAGTCTCCGTTGAGATTTGCCGCCATCGCCGAAATACGTTCTGGAGTACTATACATACAGACAAAAATGCGAAAGCAATCATTCGCCTATTAATGTTCCCACTGCTGGGACACAGGCCTTCTCTCTGTGAGAGGGAGTGGGCTGTAATCTACCACGCGGGCCCAGTGCGGGTTGGTAGATGTCACATGTCTTCGAATTTTTGGTTCTAAGACATGCCGGTTTCCTCACGATGTTTTCCTTCACCGTTTTGCGAGCAGTGGTGATGAAATTATTTACACAAGGTAAAGCGCCTGCTTGGGTTCGAACCCACGACCTACAACTCGTAAGTCGGAGCCGTTACCATTGGGCCACCACTGCTCCTAAGCGAAATCAATACCACAGCAAAAAGTTAGTGATGGATATTGTCAATTCGAAACGAGACTTGCCTTTAGATGGATGCCTACGTGATACTGATTAAGATGTTGTAAGGGACCCAGATTGTTTAATATGTGTTAAAGAGTCAAGAGTAACACGTTTTATTGAGCAAAATGGATTATCGATTTGTACTTGAACGTAGTAGTAACTTTCCTTTTTTATGCGGGGAGTCTTGTCGATTTTTATAGTTAAGGTGAAATTGCCTATTATAATATGATATTAATTCCAGCCGATTATTGCCCCAGTGACGGCCTCTTCTCGTACAATGAAGGTAGATTGATCACTACTCTTGCTCAAGACCCATTCGCGATTTTAGATTTATATTAATTACTAGCTTCTGCCCGCGACTTCGTCCGGGTGAAATTTCGACGCACGACTAGGGCATGATATTCGGATATCCGGATATCCGTCGAAAATATTATCCGAATATAATTTGTTTTACTATCCGGATAAAACGGATAATACGGATAGTTACTTTTGTTCCATTTTCCTTTTGATAATATAACATTTAACGTTGTGTTTTAAAATTGGTATTCGCAGTCGTGACAATTCATACTATATCTTCAAAAATCCATCTAATGACACAATTAGTATGTAGATTCATCAAATCATCATAGAGAAAATTTTAAAGTGCTTTTGCACAGAGCTCGACTTCAGTTGACGACAGCGGTGGTGATGACGCGTGACGTAGCACTCAGTGGTTACAAGCAGCAGGAACTGAAATATCATTTACTTTAACAGAGAAAATAAGCAAAGAGATCGAAAGGACTCTGCAGGTTGACCATCAACAGTGAATGCTTTGACAAGCATGACATTTACTTTAAAGGCATTGGCAAGAATGATGGTTTTGATTAGTAGTGTTGTTCTCTAGATTCATCTCGGTATTGTGTCTTGCTTGACGAGATCTTACAGAACCAAAATAGAGCTCCTGTTAAATGCAACATAAAGAAAAGGTTAGGCTTTGCTACACTTGTATAAGCTGTTTTGGTAGCCAAGCCAAAATCAGATTGATATGGGAAGTAGGAATTTGGAGCAGAGGCCTCATCATGATTCTCTGCATTCATGATTTGCTTTCCTGCCTGGACCATAAAACCCAATCCGGAAAGTCCTCTTTAGGAATATCCAAAATTTCACATATATGTCCAACGGAAGATAGGACTGCACAATCGCGATAACGAGAACTGAGGGCCTAGACAAAGTAACATTCGATTAGCGACAACGCTAGTAGAAAAGTCAAAAATGTATGGGATTGACAAAAGCTATCGAAACGTCACCTGATCATAGCTCAACGAATAGAAATTAGCTAGACAATATTTAACATCATTCCATTCATACAGCCTCGAACGATAACTTGCTAACGAAAGACCAGAGACAATATGTAATTTTTATCGAAGAAACCAATGGATCAGACGATAGCGAAACGTAGTGTAGGTATGTCGTTGAAGCGATAGCGATTGTCGAAATAGAATCGCTCCGAAGCGCATGTCATTTGTCTAGGCCCTCTGACCCGAAACGCACAGAAGATGTTCATATTCAGGGAATCGATGAAAGTACATGTCATTCGCGGCTACTAGTTTGTGCTGATCCAACTTATACATCAGATACTTTGACATCTAGCAATGTCAGTAGTGTGATTTTTACTCATTTATTACCAAGCACTACTTCGTAAGACTTCCAGTCTTACGAAGCTCACGACCAGCTCACGATCTATTATACCATTGGTAGATAACCCGTGGATGATAGCTTTTCTCGTATCTGTCAATGACAGATTTTGCTTTTAGTGCGAACTGAACTACTTTAGTATATGATTGTTGGAGAGTTTTTGTAATAAAAATGTCGATTGTAAACTAATATAAGTTTGATTTACCTCTATTACAGTGGTATCCAAAATATCCATATTATCCGGATATATTCGAATAGTTGTCTGGCATTATCCGAAATATCCGAATAGTAAAATGGGCGGATAATTGCATGCCCTACGCACGACTCAGCGCGGTCGCATCGCATCCCATCGCCCGCTCGCACTATTACTTCGTTTTCGCTTAGCGTTCTTTCTGATATTTTTCTTTTTGCTCGGCTCCTAAAGGTCGTAGCGCGATGTTATATAACTTATAACCTTCCTCAAAAATTGGGCAACCCATTTAAAAAAAAAAATCAAATCTAACAGGTAGTTCCGGAGATTAACCCCTACATACAAACTTAGAAACAAACAAACCAGCAAACAAAAAAAAATACCTCTTTATAATATTATATTATTTGTACATATTAGTATGTTTATAGTATATACAAGTCCGATGTTTAATGACTGACTTAAACATAACCGGCGAAATGTGGGTGTATTATAGGTACACCTCTGCCTACCCTTCGGGGAATACAGGCGTGATGTTTATGTTAAGTCACGGTTAACTACCACTAAAAAAAAAACTCCTTTTGCTCCGAAGCTAAAAGACATCCTCATTCCTCAAGTCTAATAATCATCTCTATGAACATTTCAGTGCTTATTCTTATCAAGTAATATTCATCCCTTCAAAGTAACAAAGGGTTTATATCACTCTTATAAATCTTGGGTAATTAAGGTTACCTTGTCCTATCTAGATCTAGCAGGTGCGTCTAATTAGTCTGGCGATAGTTACCTCAAATGAGAACTTTGTAAGCGTACTATAAAACGACGAGACGAAGAAGATAAATTGAAGTGGTGATTAATTTTACGAGTCTGGATTCATTGACCCGAAAATGTTTTATGTAGTTACGATGGTTCCCGAGAGAGATTGGAAAAGGCAAGGTATCTTGTCAAGACAGTAGAATAATCAGTCTATAATGTTCTCACTGCTGGGACACAGACCTCTTCTCTGTGAGAGGCAGTGGACTGTTATCTACCACGCGGGCCCAGTGTGGGTTGGTAAATGTCACATATCTTCGAATTTCTGGTTCTAGGACGTGGCGGTTTCCTCACGATGTTGTCCTTCACCGACATTATTTACATAAAATAAAGCGCGTGCCTGGGTTCGAACCCACGACCTACACTACTCGTAGTTCAGGGCCGTTACCACTGGCTATTGGCCACCACCAGCTTTACCATCTATGTATAACAGAAGGCTTTAATGGCCAAAAATTGTGCGAAATATTGTCAAGACAATACATAAAATAAAATTGCACTTATATTTTGCACAGTGGTAGGCAAAAGTGTATATTCAAATTCAAATAAAAAAAATCAAATTGTTTATGTGCCAGAAGATACATGGTTTACCAGGGAAGATCTTACAGGCTTATAGTAGATTGTTATACAAGGAGCTAAAATGACCCATTATAACGAGGTAGTTTTACTCCCGAGCTTTAGCGAGGGAGTAAACAGAAACCGAGGTATAATGGGCTTTTAGCGCCGTGTGTTACACTCTACTTTTCACTACGATTGCGAGAAAATAAAATAGTAAATAAAATAATAATTATTTATTAAAAGTTATTTATTTTCCTTTCTCTTCCATCTGCAAATTAGGGTCTCCATTCTCACTAGATGATGATATTTTCACTGTTGTAAATTATATTAAGGTCACCAATGCAATTTATAATAATTGGAGAAAAATTTGAAATATATCTATCTTACCTATCTTACCTATCTTACCTATCTTACCTATCTTACCTATCTTACCTATCTTACCTATCTTACCTATCTTACCTATCTTACCTATCTTACCTATCTTACCTATCTTACCTATCTTACCTATCTTACCTATCTTACCTATCTTACCTATCTTACCTATCTTACCTATCTTACCTATCTTACCTATCTTACCTATCTTACCTATCTTACCTATCTTACCTATCTTACCTATCTTACCTATCTTACCTATCTTACCTATCTTACCTATCTTACCTATCTTACCTATCTTACCTATCTTACCTATCTTACCTATCTTACCTATCTTACCTATCTTACCTATCTTACCTATCTTACCTATCTTACCTATCTTACCTATCTTACCTATCTTACCTATCTTACCTATCTTACCTATCTTACCTATCTTACCTATCTTACCTATCTTACCTATCTTACCTATCTTACCTATCTTACCTATCTTACCTATCTTACCTATCTTACCTATCTTACCTATCTTACCTATCTTACCTATCTTACCTATCTTACCTATCTTACCTATCTTACCTATCTTACCTATCTTACCTATCTTACCTATCTTACCTATCTTACCTATCTTACCTATCTTACCTATCTTACCTATCTTACCTATCTTACCTATCTTACCTATCTTACCTATCTTACCTATCTTACCTATCTTACCTATCTTACCTATCTTACCTATGTTACCTATGTTACCTATGTTACCTATGTTACCTATGTTACCTATCTTACCTATCTTACCTATCTTACCTATCTTACCTATCTTACCTATCTTACCTATCTTACCTATCTTACCTATCTTACCTATCTTACCTATCTTACCTATCTTACCTATCTTACCTATCTTACCTATCTTACCTATCTTACCTATTTCACCTATCTCACCTATCTCACCTATCTCACCTATCTCACCTATCCTACATATCCTACCTATCCTACCTATCCTACCTATCCTACCAATCCTACCTAAGAACAAAGACTTTTTCGTCTTTGGGTGGTAGGCTCGTTGGAAACAGACAAAAATTAAAAAAAAATTACTTTAGCCCCTAGAGGATGAAATGCTATTTTATCTTCGCTCTGGTACGCTACAATGACGGATTTTTTGAGCAAGAGAAGTGAAAAAGTCATTGTAGTAAGTTGTGTGTTGCAAGCAAGCGTGAAAATTATTCACGTTTAAATTTCATAATTATTACGCGGATTCTATTATTAGTATGCATTATTATTACATTATAGTAACATCATACACATTTAGCTAGTCATGATTAAGTCCGAAGTTCGAAGTAGTGAGTCTATTGCCATAAACATGGCACAAGTACAAAATCCGAGCTGATTCTGAGAAATTCCAATAAAAAAACCATATTGCACATTGCCCGAAGGGGGATCCCGCTTGCGACTTGAAACCACTACACAGTCTAGTGGCTAGACTATCTAGTGACTATCAATCCAATCATTAAAGAAAGAAAGAAAGAAAGAAAAACGTTTATTTGGACACAGTTCCTGAAACACAAAACACAAACAAAATAATCTTTTACAATAAGTGTGTTCCTCACGGCTGCGCTAAAAAGGTTCATAGACACAAGGAAGTTGGGAGCAGTACTTATTATCAAGCAGTATGTTCCAATTATACTGGCATCTTGATTGTTCTGGTGATAATAACAATACCACGATAGCAAGGTTGTTTCGTTTTAAAGCAAAAGCTAATAAACAGCGCGGTGAAAGAATGAAAGATTTCCCCGCTTACAGCCCCACTTGTCGCTCCGCTCCTTCTTTACCTCAGGCCACAGCAGAAAAACGGGATATAAGCCGCGCAGATAGAGAATAGATCTGAAAATGGCGTCCGATCGCATGCGTTCTCGCTCACTCTCTATCGCTGTCTATACTATACGATAGAGAGTGAGCGAGAACGCATGCGAGCGGACGCCATTTTCAGATCTATTCTCTATCTGCGCGGCTTATACAAGCATCTGAGCTAAGTCACAAACTCTATCTAGCGTATAAAACCGATAACATTTAAAACGAGACATTGACAATGTTTTACCATTAATCTCAAATGGAGAAGAAAATAAGAAAACTTTACACTTCAACAAATCCTTTCGCAACGTGTTTCATGATTCGAGAAAAGCCGTAACTATTGGCAATACACTTGCGAGTTACAATGTACTTTGGGAATGAAACCAATTCTCAGAATACGCTGCTAAGTGTATTGTTACGATTAGGTAAGTTAATATAACACACATAATAATGGTACGTGCCGTTATTCCTAAAGTCTGTTCAAATCCTTGTTTCCAATTAATGTCATGTCCACTAAGTTAATTTCGGAAAGCCTGAAATGAAAATGTTGCGCAAACTGCACTTTATGTGTGAAAATGTTGCATTGAAAATGTTCTTCAAAAAACACAGTCATGTTTGTTTACATTTTTGGAAACTAAACAGCGCGGCAGCGTACGTAGTATATACTCTCATCAGATTATTACTTCGTGAATACGATTCACGAGTATCAGATAAACTTCTATATGACTTATTAACATCTATATAATTTAATCTTAAGCTTCGATATAAAAATCAGGTATTTTTACCGAAACGAAATGAATAAGTTCATCATTGAGAGAAAGATAAGAGAATAAACCACACAGATAAAAAATGGATGGGTAGACGCTATTCACTTTTTAATCTTTAATTTAAAAGTCACCTTCTCGCCATCTTACCTTCCACTTGCCTGTATTGAGAGCTAATTCCCCTGACCCCGTTATAATCTTACTCGTTGTATTGACGTAGCATGCCTTGTTTTTCAATACATCTCTCCCTATATACCGTCATATGTTCAGCCCCTTTGTACGCCTAATATCATTTTTCACACAATCCATCCAGCATTTTTAAGGTTCGTATTTTTGTTATCTGTATGGTTTATTCTCTTATCTTTCTCTCCATGATGAACTTATTCATTTCGATTCGGTACAAATACAAATTTTTATATCGAAGCTTAAGAATAAACTAAGGAGAAACTAGACTCCTCTAAAAGTAATACGCACGTTAAGTTTCAAGTATTTAAATCGATAGAAACCAATATGAAGGAAGTCTCTCAATTTCGAAGTTTATCGGGTTTTGATTGAACTCTACCCAATTGTAGTGGTTCCATCCACAGAGTACCTAGCAAGTGAAGTAACAATGTGTGATCGTAAGCAGACTCAAAATGCTGTTACTATGCCACAGCTAATGAGACTTGAATGAAGTTTGGTGTAAAACAGTATGACATCGCCTTCGGTATTTAAGAGCGTGCATTCTGAAAGTGGGCAACGTCGCAAATAGCTGTAAAGTATTTCGCTGTTTTGATTAATATTGCAATATTACTGTATGGAAATATAAAATATCGCTAACGAGTGAACTAGAATATTAATAATGAATTGCATTATTATAACATAGAATTTGATGTTTTAACTGTTTTAGGTGTAGAAAGGCATTTGGAAAACTTCAAATATTTTTTTTACATCTAAAACAAAATTTTCGGTGTTACCATATTAATTACTGCATTTCATAAACAATATTTTAGTTCACTAGTTAGCCAAGCTGTTTTTATGTCAGCAATAATATTGGTTTACTTTATTGGTGCCATTACTTAATAATTTATTATGATTCTGAATTTAATTTTAATATTATTGTACCTACCTGCAGTAACTATAAAATATGTACGCCACTGGAAAATCATAGAGAGCCAACTGAATTTTTACTGAAGACCAAAATATATCCTGTGTAATAATCATTCATTCATTCATTTTTTTTTTTTTTTGATTCTAGAAACTTTAGAGGTTTTTATTCACTTTATTATATTATGTATTTATATGATTTAAAACCTAACAGACTTAAATAAATAATAATAATATGTACAAGGTATAGGTATAAAAGAGGGGGGGCGGGAACAATCATAGGGCATCAAAAAATTCGTCCGCATCGCTCTCAACAGGAAAAGTGCCCAAAAGGCTGGCAGCATTGCCACGTTGTATGGCAATGCTTATTCTTTGGCCGAAGAATAGGCCAGCGCTCTGGTCACGTGAAGAGTCGACCAACAGCTTGGCGATGACTTGAAAAACCAAGTGGGCACTCGGACCCCATGGACCTAGTGTTTCAACCCCAAACGGCTCAAACATATAATTCCCAATAAGATTGGAATATTTGCGCCGTTTGAGGTTTTCCGCACCTGCAGCAGCAGCCCCAGCACAGCTCGCCGTGCTAGGAAGATGGGATGGCGCAAGGGTGTCGACACACATTGCATCCCACACCAAAGGCCTACCTACCTTCCAAGGCATTATGGTCATTCCGCCTGGTCTCTTCCCATCGTCGCGTGCCAAGCCATTGGGTTCTAAAACAGCTGGCACCCCGGCCACGGTATACCCCGGCGGTAACAAGAGCACGACGGATGATGTCATGTCATTGATGCTGGCGTGCCGTGCTATCCGGCCTGCGCTCTTACTGCAGGATAGGCCATGGTGTCCGAGACAGTCGACACCTTCACCGCATTGGCAGCGATGCGGAGCCACGCAAGGAGCGCCCAGACGCAGACAGGTAGCGAGCCGGAAGGTGGCGTCACCCAGCATAGTGCCTATGTTGGGTGACGGTAGCGCATGAAGCCAAAGGCCCGACTCCCACTCACCCACAGCCAGCAGGCGGGCACGCTCAGCAGTATTGGTGGACGTATTAATAAGATTTTTTTTATTCTTATTTATTTATTCATTAATTATTTTCGAAGAAGTTAAAATATGATGCCTCTGTGTTATTTTTGATAATCAGATCTTTTTTGGTTGATTGTTTTACTTTTTCGCATCGCACAAAACGAATTTTATTCAACCGTCAATATTCCCAGAACTGAACCCTCCATTTGCTAATTAATCCTTGTGTCCGATCGCACTGTGTCCTCGCTACGTCGATGCAATATCAGCATATTGTGTTCTCCGTGTAATTACATTTTAGCAGAGTGCTGTAGCAAATGAAAATGCAGCTGCCAATATGGCGCGCGTTTCTTTCTGTTTAATCCAATGTTCAGCGTAGTGTTTAATCATTAGTTTGATGAGATTTTTGTGTAGTTGTTGTGTTTGAAGCTAGATTTTAGTTTGATTTGTCAGTGGGGTGTGACATTTTTATCTGAATCATTTTCATCCTACTCAATTTATTTCCTACTTAAAATAATCTAAATAGATATAATACTCTTTATTATGAAGACCATAAAAATTACAGACAAATTTAAAAATCATAATAAGTAAATAGAATAAAAATAAAATAAAGAATTGAGATTGTTAGCTTGTGATTTTGAACCCAGATTCGCATCACTTTCAATATCTGCGGAATAGGCACTAGATATAGTTAAACACAAAAAAACATAATAATATAACATTACATCAAATCTTTAATCCACAAAGTGCTAGGCAGAGGGGTAAATTATCAACATGAAAAGTGGTTAAAGGCTCCCGCGAACATACGCGACGCGATAGCGCTACGGGACTCTAAGTAGGACAATTTCTATGTAAACTCCATCGAAATTGTTATACCAGAATCGCGTCGCACCTTCGCGTCGCGCCTGTCTGCGGGAGCCTTAATAGGACGGAAAGGTAGACTGTTCAGATTTATCAAAAATACATATAAAAGAAAACGACACAAACCACTCCAAAATAGAGAAAGGAAAAAAAAACTCTACAGCCAGCCATAACCTAATAAATAACGCCGCAAATAAAGAAATACGTTTTCCGGCCCAAGGTAGATGTAGGTATAAACAGGGACTAAATGAAAATAAGTGGCGACATTAATCAGTGAGCCCTCGGCTCAGGTAACGACGACCTTTGAGCCTACAGGGCTAAGTAATCGACCTTCTCTCATTAGACTAGGAGAAAATGTGTTCGAGAGGATGGCAGAAGAATGTGAATGAATGAATTTTTTATTTTATTTTTTATTTTATTTATTTGGGACAAAAAACAGTTATACATTACAGCATTTACAAAAAGTAGTTATATTACAGTCGAAAAAACGTATAACCCACACTATTGTCCACGAACTGACATCGGTGTATAAAAACGATAAAGAAACGAATGATTGATGAATGAAAGAACGAATGAATGAATGAATGATTATTTATTTGTGAAAGATTGCAATTGCAGTCGACTGTTTGAGCTAATACAACATTTGATGGCTAATACTTTTAAAGAAGAATTTGAACTTTTGAGTTCTCAGGAATAAAGCACAAAAAGTCAAGTTCAAGTTTTGTACCTACCCGAAAGCAGAATTTGAAGTGAACTTTTCAGAATATAAACGCCAATCGAATTTTATGAATGGCCAGTAACTTCACAACATTTTTAGGGTTCAGACCTTAAATGAAAAAACCGGCCAAGTGCGTGTCGGACCACGCACAATGAAGGGTTCCGTAGTTAGGATGAATTTATTACGAGAAACTTAACTTAACATTGTATGTAGTTGAAAAATATGTTCTCCCATGTCCCATACATCCATATATGTCACGTTCAATTCTCCAACGGCAAATGTAACTTTGTAACAGCATTACAGCAAACAAAAAATTATTTTTGTGCGATAAAACTACATTTAACGATTTTCGGATTTTCCTTTACTTGTGCTGTCAGACCTTGCTTCCTGCCTTTCATGATTCTAGGCCAACGGGAAGTGCCCTGTTGGTTTTGATTTATTTGCGAGTATCAAGATATATGTCGTATAAATGGCCGTATTTTTTAAGGTGTTGACTTAGAAGATTGGTTTTTTAGAGCTCCAAGGGAACATAGACCTACGTTTTTGACATTAATTTCAACTTGATACCTCCACGCGTTCCTGAGAAGAAGTGTCTTGACAGACTGACGGACAGGGTATACGGACAGGGACAACGAAGTGAGCTTATAAGGGTTCCGTTTTTTCCTGTTGAGGTACACACCCTATACCTACACTACACACACCACACACGATTCACACCCTATACTTACACCACACACACTCACTTACATTACTCACCCGTCAAGTTTAAAGAATTAAGTAGCTTCTTTCATAGTCTAAGTCATTTATTTTTGAATTTATATTGATTTGTAAGTTTTTACATGTAATTTAGCACGTAAGAGCACTGGTTTTCAAGATACAGGTTTTTTTACCTATTTTGAAATTCAGAGTTCATAAATAGTTCTAGCCGTCTCTACTCATTTTTATTATTTCTACCCTAGTTCTTAAGAATAAAACTGTATTAGGCTATATTTTATTGAGTCAAAATAAAAGTTATTATTATTATTAGGTACGGAACCCTAAAAACCGAATCATTATAAGATCACGTTTTTATTATAAGTCTATAAGAGAGGCTACTCTGCATAGTTCATGCATGATGATAATGAAGTTTTATAGACCTTGGTTTTATCTACATTCTAAGGCAGTCATCCCTTAGAAAGTAAGACACATGCAATTTAAAAAGCCTGTATTAAGTAACAAACAAAATAATTCAACCAAGGCAGGCGTGAGCGAAGATTTACATAATCATATTTGCAGGCGATTATAAATGCATGAGAGAGAGTCTTAGCTACAATATAAGATTAATTATAATCTGTGCAGTGTGCAGTCATCCAATTTGAGGTAACCATTTTATGTAAGTGTCTGTATATTTTATGAGAAAATATGTAAAGTATGTATTTACATTATTAGACCGAGATTGGTAGGTTTTTCTCAAACAAACAAGCAATCTATACTATAATATTATAAAGAGGTACTATTTGTGGGTTTGTATGTAGAGGCTAATCTTCGTAACTATCCGATTCCGAAAATGCTTTTACTTATGTGGAGCTACGGTTGCCGAGTATCATAAGATATATTTTACATTAAAACAAAAAAAATACACAGACTAAGTCGCGGGCAGAAGCTAGTCTCTAAAGGTGTGTCCAAACATTGAGCGGCGAGAGCGCGGCAGCAACACGCGGCGACACATTTACGACACATTTACGCTGCCGCGCTCTAGTTAGGACTAAACCGACAAATGTTTGCGCGGTACATCCGAGACACGCCGCGCACTTCAGTTGGCAATATCAATCTGCCTAGCCTTTAATACGTCCAGATACAATACTTAAGTGACGAATGTTTCCTAAAAAAGTTTGTGCGCGGCAGGTAGACAGAAGCGTTCACCCATAAAAGCATTCCCGTCACACAAGTAGCTAACACTCTAAAAACAAACATTATGCAATTGCTAAACATCTACTAACAAGGGTAACATACCATTCTCAAACAAGGGTACCTCCTACCTACCATTTAAAATATTCCAGCCACGTGCAAGCATTGTTCCTAACTTTCAGCACCCAACAACTCAGGCAAAATATGTATGGCTCAAGCTATACATTTCCAGTTTATGCTGATCTCGCATTATCAAGAATTTCCATACAATGCGAGGTCAGCTTATACAGGTAAATATAGCTTGGTATGTATAGCTTGAAGTAGCCGTGTGTACAAGCTCACAACAATAGTTGGATGGACAACTTCTGAAATTTTATAAAACATTATCTCTTTAACTTAGACTGTAGTTAGGTACCTAACTGGAATAGATTGTAGAAGAAAAATAGTTTGGAAATTCCAAAAGTGCACGCCTCATAACACACATTCATAAACGAAAAATAAATTCAAAACATAGTTTCTAACAAAAATTACCAATTTATCACTTTTCATGAAGTATGTTTTGACTGCTGTTTTACCCATCAATATGGGTAAATTTCTAATCTCGCAACCCTTACCTAATGTCAAAGACTATTTATTTAGATATTTACGTTGTGGGTTGCTAGGCAACACTTTAAGTAAAGGTTGGAAATATTTAGATAAAGATATTTTATTTAAGTTAGTATTTTATTAATTATAATTAAACTACTATGAAATTTTCAATAGGGTTCTTTCTACGGCCGAAACAAATGTATTAAAAAAAATTTACTCAATTAATTGATTTTATCACAAGCTACAATGTTTTCAAGGTTCATAAATTGACGGACAGGAAATTTTTTTCAACTATTTTGATGTTTTTTTTCATTTCTGCTGCATTAAATTGGTAAAAAGTACAGTATTAATCTCCATTTAATCATCTATAGAATGGTATATAAATTAAGTAGGTTCTGTGTACTAGCAGGAGTGTAACAATAAAAACAGTTGCAGAAATGGGGCAAAAAATATTTTTCGATCGTAGAGCACACTCTAATGCTTCGCATTACGAGTCGTGCAATATAGGGATTGTGAGAATGGCTCGAGATGAAGGCTGGAATACACGTATGATATTAAAAAAGTATGCTTGTTTGCTAGCAAGTAGCATGCTTATTTATATAACTCATCGTGTATGTAAAATGATCATACTTTTTTTCGTAGACACATGGTTATTGTGTGCTAGTTAACACAATAACCAGGTAGGTATCGTCATATCTGGAAATAAAAGATTTCATTTCATAAAAGATTTCATTTCATTTCATTCATTTCATATCTTACGAATAGTGACCTAACGGCTTTCTTTTTTTATTGCATAATTCAATTCTGCTCATCATACCACTTAAAACCAGTTCAAAAAAACAGTAAGAAAAATACAGCGAATGGTTTTTTACTTATAGATTACAGAAAAGAAAACCCTAAAAGAATCTATGATCTTAAAATAACATGGTAAATCTCTCAATATTGTGCGTATAACCTTACATTTGCAGTTGAAAATGTATGGGAGAACATGTTTTTCAACTACAATGTTAAGTTTTTTCTTGGAATAAATTCATCTCAACTACGAAACCGTTCATTGTTGGTGGTTGTATGAAGTTTAATTAAAATCGGTTCAGTCATTTCGAAAAATAAGGGCTTGAAAGTTTGTATGAAATGCCGTACGACGTAAACCCTCTTCATACCTATCCATTTCCAAATCCTCATGACAAACAAGGCTACAACATCCAAAAGAATGATTGACAAACAACATATTCTGTGTACATAATATTGAAAAGGGCACTCCACCGTCAACCGGCTTATTCACGGAATAGCTTTTGTCAGCATTGTCCGAAGTATTCGGGAAAACGTTTTAGTATCTACGCGGAATTTTGTAAAGGGTTGACGTGGATTGGTATTGTGTTAGTATATTAGGTATGCAAGGCTAGGTTAGGTAGGCAGTCAATCGGAAATAATCTATACTAATATTATAAAGAGGAAAGATTTTTTTGTTTGTTTGTACCGAATAGGGTCCGAAACTACTGGTCTGATTTGAAGAATTCTTTCAGTGTTAGATTTTTGATGATTCATTTATCGAGTTAGGCTATATGTCATCACGCTAAGACCAATAGGAGCGGAGTACCAATGAAGAATGTTTCAAAATCGCGGGTTTTTTTTAGCGTTAGCCCAAAGTAACTATTCCACGCGGATGAAGTCGGGGGCAGAAGCTCTAGTTTACAGTAAAGTCGTTGGGTAAATACAATGGGGTTACATTTGTTTGTAGATAAGTTTTGGAAAAAATAAAATGTAATTTTTGTCACAATTATGATAAAAAAAATATTATTTTTTGCACCATAAGTCTAATCGCCCGTTGCAGAAACGAACGTTAACTTTTAAAGCTGTGCAGAAAGCAACATTAGACTCGATTTTAATGGTTCTTTGAACAAATTAATGAAATCATTAGCGTTAATGATCCATTACCTAATGTTTGTCTTTGTGCAACTGGGTGTAAGACACAGACACCTAAAGCTTGTTTCATAACTATCCGGGACACCCGGATAGTTACGGATAGTTAGTCGACCGGAAATAATGTTATGGCCCCTACACAGTGCCGGCGGCATGGCCGCCGGCTCTTGCCGCGAGGCGTTACAAAAAACTCGTTGCGTAATACACCGTTGGGTGTCCGGAACGGAGATACACGTGAGGCGCTAGAACATTGTTTCACAGGCAGCGACGCGGATTGGCCCACACGCGACCCGCTCCGGGTAGAGCACGTACAACGTATCATAGGGAGCTAGTGATGGATTAATTAGCATTCGCATTCATTGTTAGCATGCGAATGCTTATTTAGCATTTAGCAAATGAAATGTAGTTGCGAAATTCTGTGAAGTGCGAAGTGAATTTATCGCTTCGTACTTTTTTAAACTATCATATTTCAGAGCGTCGAGCGTCGTCGTGCGCTCGCTCTCCGTCGCACCCATGGGAAGTCGGGAATACTAAATCTATCGGTTTCACGTGACCGTGACCTCGTTTGCGTTTGTTTATTAGCAGGTGTTGCGAACTTGCGAAGAATGGGTTAAGCAATTGTTATCTTATTATCTTTGATTTGCGCGTACTTAGAGTTGTATATTGAATGAATGGTTGTGTTTGTTTAATTAATTAAATTATTAGCATTAGCAGAGCAGGGTGGTGCGAAGAATGATGTTTATCAATTATTATCTTATTGTCTTTGATTTGATCGTACTTAGGGTCGTGTATTGACTGAATGAATGCGTGATTGTTTATTTTTAATAAATCAGTGCTCTAAAATCTTTCTTACGGAACATCAATCACCAATTTAAAAACCCATCTATAACTTAAACACATTGGTCATTCATTACAATAGCTTTTTAGCTGAATGTGAACCGACTAGGTCCCGTTCGGTACAGGTGCGTCAGGTGCAGAATGCTGATGCACCTTCACAACCAGTTCAACCGGAATCTGTGCCGTCTACATCTTGTAGCATTAGAAATCAGCTTCTGCCACTTGTTAAAAAGAATGCTTGGTGAGAATCGAACCCACTCTAGCATAGGATAACTAAATACAAAGAAAAAATAACAGGAGATTTTAAATATGATTTGTATTGTAATTTAAAAGTAAAGAAAAAGAAACAGTTAGGTATAAAAGGTAATAAATTAGATTAAAAGGCTATTGCGAGCCGCCTAGTTAGAATTTTTGTTTTAGAAGGAAGATTACGTGTTTGAGGGTTGGGAACTAAAATAGAACGCAACGGGTTAAACAAGTATTGGCCATTACCTAATTAATCCCGGAAATCAAAAGTTGGGCAAAGAGTTAATATCACGTAATGATCCTGATTACAGGTCAACCAGGAAACCGCCTAACATAGAATTTGGTAGTTATTGATGTTATGAAAAAGTTCTAGGAGCTAAAGTATGAATGTGCCTAAGTCCTTTGCGCTGAACCGAAGTGTCGTCCCGTCATACGGCGTCTCGTTGGGGTTCGGTGCGTTGTGGCCTCTATCATGTGAGAAGGTGACGGAGGCGAGCGGCGTGTGCACAGCGGAGTCCGTGCGTGCCTGCGTTGGCCACAGGCCGCGATGTGAGAACTTGGGTCGGTGGCCGCACGACGGCCCGGGGTCCCAGGAGGCCTCACGACCTATTATGTTTGTACAGTAAATACTTCACCAAAAATAGTGGTTCTAGACTCTCGCTTGGCTGGTACGAACTACAGATTTAACTTGAGGACTAGACACCACAATGAACACGATATGCTTAATTAAAACTGCGACCAGCTAGCACAAAGATACTATCGTCATCTTTTTGATAAGTTTCTTGAACTGGAAACTGGACGCTTGAAGCAGAAAGAAAAATTATTTTATTCGATGACGTTTTATCCAGAGCGACTCACAATAGAATGACGCAAGTCAAAAAAAATTGTTTTACTTTGAACGATATAGAATTCAAAATTTGAAAATGTGCTCAATTCGAAATTTTTAAAAGAAATAATAGTTTATGAAACTTTTACAACTACAAAAGAGGCTTGAACGGCAGCGCAATGCTGCAATCTGCGCACCAGAAGAACTATTTTGGGGAATCCCGATAGGAAATCAATGTTACCAGAACCGGGATGTACTAGCACAAATAAAACGTTATCGGCGAGTAAACTAAATGCACGCTAGGCTAGGAGACGACGGCGTCGGAGACGTCCTACCTAAGGCGACCGAAGCGTGGTCGCCTTAATTCGCATATTAACAAAATTCACATACTTCATTATTATTAATTATCGCAATATTAGCAATTAGCATAGCAATAGCAATTAATGTGCTAAGTCTCAAAAATTCAAATGCTAATGAAATTAATGCGAAATCGCATTAATTGCCATTACTACTACTCCCTACTTTCAGAGGACACTCCATGAACAACATAATGGAGGCAGAACATAATCTTCTTTATTATAATATATATAACTAGCTTCCGCCAGCGGCTTCGCCCGGGTGATAAATTTATAAATGATTGCTATAAATATAGTAAGCCTTCATATAAACCTTCCTCTTGAGTCACTCTATCTATTAAAAAAAAACCGCATTTAAATCCGTTGCGAAGTTTTAAAGATCTAAGCATACATTGGGACAGACAGTGGGAAGTGACTTTGTTTTATAATAAGTAGTGATAGTGATTCTTCGGTACGTGTGTTTGTCATCTAACTCCTCCTAAACGGCTGGACCGATTTGGATGAAATTTTGTGTGTATATTTGAGTGGGTCTCTGGATGATTTGAAAATATAATTGGACCCGGTAAATTACGCTGTTCGGGCAGGACAACGTCTGCCAGGTCAGCTAGTATTCCAATATAAGTCTGGATACGTTTCGAACACGTATCAACTTTAATCAAAATGCCTACTACACATCTGAAGCAAACACAAGTTTCAACGATAAAACGCTTCAAAAAGTACTTCTAAAGCAACAGCTCTCAACGACCACGTTTAATGCAGGGCTGAATCGTAAACCCTATAATAGACGACACTCAATTTCACGATGCATATACCGCGTAAAAAGAACGACGTGTAAACTGAACAGTTGCGGAGGTAAAAAAGAGTGAAGTAAATGTTTCGTACAAAATCGCAAAAAGAACGTCTGTAAAGCTCTCATCAGACGCTTCACTCGAGTGAACGTTCATTTTTGTATCATTCCACGACAAAATTACATAAGAATTAACGTATAATTATCTCCTTTCATTTCATTTTTCGATCATTCGGTGGGCCAATGAAAGTGCTGAAATCCAACATTGTTTTGTGTTCAGATGTTCGAATGAAATATATGCAATGGAGACAAAAATTAACAAAAACTGAAGCGTCTGATATTTGCTTAAGATACATAATATATTAAAGGTGTGTCCAGACATTGAGCGACGAGAGCGCGGCAGCAACACACGGCGTTTGCAGGACACATCCGAGACGCGCCGCGCACTTCAGTTGGTAATATCAATCTGCCGAGCCTTTAATACGTCCAGATACAATAAGTGACGAATGTTTCCTAAAAATGTTTGTGCGTGGCAGGTAGACAGAAGCGTGCGTGCAGCAGCCGCGCACGATTGCTGCTCAATGTTTGGACCCACCTTAAAATAGTATAACTTCAATAACAACAATTTATCTCGTCTTGTGACGTCTGTATGTCACTGCAAGGATCCAGCAGAATATCAGCGTCAGGTGTATTTGCCTGACACATGCTGAGCTGGACTCCCATTTGATGCAACCTTGAGACGGACACCGCACCAAGAACAAGGTGCCTTAATTGATTTTAAGTATGTCATAATGTCATTCCATTTCTTTAAGTACTTATGTTTTTCTTTTTTGTAAATTCGCATCTTGTTTTTAATTAAATATATTCTTGTAATTTATTATCATTTAATTGTGCTTTTGTGTGTGTTTTGTGTGCACGGAATAAATGTTTTATCTATCTATCTATCTAATACGTACGCTCGTTTCTTCGACGCGAAATCATCCTGGTGCTCTCGTCTCACCTTCTCGAGATGCGCTCGTGTTTTCTCAGCCCTCTTGAAGACCTGGAATCTTCTTGCTACGTCCGTCTCCACTCTCTTTAGGGTTAAGTCGTCTCTCGCACGTTCATCCTGTTTATAATGGATTGAATTGCATGAGTAACAACATCATGCCTGTATCCCCTAGAGGTAAGCAGGGGTGAATAGTACAGCCACATTGTGTCTGATATTTTGAAGTTCAAATGCCTTCATCAACCCGGCACAAATTCAGACTTCGAGCTGTAAATGAGAAATTCCTAATGGTAAATCTCAAAACCATTTTGGCTGGCATGGGAATCGTATCCAAGACCTCTCGCTCACGTTGCGGATCTGACTACAACAACCAACAAGGCAAGCTGATAACATAATCTACAAGTTTCTTGATGGTTCTTCTCTATAGGTACCTATGGAAAAGAACGATCAACTATTCATTCACCAAGCCATTAACAATTTAGACCAGGGCTGTCCAAAGCACGGCCCGCGGGCCGCATGCGGCCCGTCATTTACATTTTCGTGTCCTGCAACGTATATTCTTTCACCAGGGCAGAACAGAAACTGGTATAGATTTCATCAAGCTTATCGGCAAGCCATTCCCCAAATTAATCAATTTTGGCCTAAAAGTGGGTTCGATGATGGGCAGCACTATGTGAAAGTGCGTATTAAACTATGCATTTTATAAAATCGAAATATTGTTCTTCACTATCGGATAAGTCACTTGTTCACGCACCGCGTCTGGCTACCTACATCGAATGACATTGATATTGACAGTATTGTCATCATCATTTTCCTGCCCTTGTCCCATGTTACTTGGGGTCGGCGCAACACGTTTTCTTCTTCCACTCTCCCCTGTCAACCGTCATACCAACATTCACTCCCTTCTCTATCATATCATTCCTCACACAGTCCATCCATCTTTTCTTTGGCCTTCCTCTCCCACTCCATCCATCAACATTTATATTCATCACTCTTTTAGTCACATGCGTTTCCTCTCTCCTCATCACATGCCCATACCAGGCCAAACGATTTCCTTTTAACTTTTCTGTCACTGGCGCCACTTTTAAACTTCCCCTTATATACTCATTTCTTACTTTATCCATTTTCGTCACACCACACATCCATCTCAACATTCTTCGATATTGACAGTATTGTAAAAGATAAATTAATGAAGAAACAATAAAACATGGTGAATGATGTCACCAAAATTTTTTATTTGTTATAATTATGTTTTATAAATTATTATTTTCTGCGGCCCGCCAGTCTATGTCGTAATTTGTATTGACCCGTGAACGTCTGTAGCTTAGACACCCCTGATTTAGACCATTCCAAAGCATTGGCAATTGGCATAGAGGTACCTATAGGCTTTCGATTTGGAATGGGTAACATATAGATTCATCTTTCTGACTGACCGACCCCTTGACAATTTAAAAGGGGTAGTATTTAAACGAGTGACTGTAAATTAAAGTTTTAAGTGACAAAAATAATTAGTTTACGTTATAGTATTACTAAGTGAGCGACTGACTGCGAGTGACGAGAAATCAACAGAACAGCAACTTACAAACACTAATTTGGGTTACTTAATATACAAAATGAGAAGGTTCATAATATTGAGCGACATAATATTTGTTTGGGTGTCAACGTTACGTCCTGCATTTTTTTTAATATTTGGCAAATGATTTATTTATACTGAGCGGCATTTTATGTTAAATGAAGTGTTTCGAATAGAAAAGCCAGACCAAACATCAATGCTTGCATGCCACAGGTATGGTTTCTGTCATGGCTCCGGCGTTGCGGGGCTCCGGCGGTCCCACGCCTCGCCCCTCCGCGCCTACGCGATTTTAAATAACACTCTAGGGGTAGGGCAGACAAGACTGTGTGGAGTCGGATTTACAGCGATTCGTTTCTGTCATTATTTCACTAAATACCATGGAGTACCGTCCTCTGTATTTCTAGTCGCTCAATTTAGTCGCACGGCTAGAATTTTAAGGTCTGAAATGGATTAATCACAACCCAGTCTTTGTAAGCTCGTTCTGGATTTTATTATTAATCAATATTCGTCGTTAGTTCAGTTAATTTTTCGGTTACTCAAATTCATACCGCTCAAGTTATTAAAACAGTATCTCATCATCAGTCGCAAAGTTTTTAAAAGTGTTAGTAATTTGTTTATTTGAAATAAATGCTAAAACGGCTCAACACATTTGGATGAAAATTTGGCACATGGGTAGATAATGATATAGAGCTGCGCCCCGCGGTTTCACTCGCATAACTCTCGATCCCTTGGGAATATCGGGATAAAAGTATCCTATGTCCTAACCCAGGTCATGGTCTACTCCTGTGCTAAATTTCATCCACATCCGTTCAGCCGTTTTAGCGTGAAAAAGTAACAAACATACAAAAAATCTAATCTTTTCTATCAGTAATATTAGTTTAGATAAAAATGAAACGCTGTTCGTTTGTAAGCGCATCACTTCAGAACGGCTGGACCGATTTGGATTTTTTTACCGAATCAGGTTTTAGCGGAAAGAAAAATTGGAAAATTCGTGAAAATTGAAAGTGGGATTCGAAATATGAAATTTTGGACAATCAGCGTCTGTCGGGTCAGCTAGTATTAATAAAAATTCCATGACATACCAATTTCTTCATCTCCATATGAATTCTGTCCATGAATCGATTATACAAATACTTTCTGTATTGATTGAACTCCTTCAGCGAACATACAGCTCTCCCATCCTTCGTGCAGTATCCCAGCTGTTTCATAGAGTTTCTGGCTGGCTTCTGTGCAAAATAATGAGCCAGGTGCGGGTCATGCATGGGCATGTAGTCGTATGAAACATTGTTGCAGTAAGGATCAGTCAGGTCGAAAGTGGGTCGAGGGCCGCCAGTAACACCAAGGCCGACTCTTCGAACCTGAAAAAAAAAAGGAAGGATTTTAATTTCTGTTGTACAATGCTGGTAATAAAATCTTTTATGACAGCCTACGTACACATTAGTACTTAGATATACAAAAGATCTAGATGAACCAGTGCTTATACCGCCTGGCCACGGGACATTCGCTGCAGCGAAAATTCGCACGGTGCGAACAGCGAAGCGTCTAGCGACTAAAACAAATGGCGAATCACACGAGCGTCTGGCGGCGCGGCGAGCGACAGAAACAAAATGGATGAGACTGTATCGACATACAAGCGTCTAGAATTTAGATTCTCGATGCATAATAACGATCAAATTTAAACAATATAATAAACACCACACCATAACAATACGTTGCCTACCTATCCCTGTATCCTTAAGATTAACTGCTCCTGTAAATCATTGGCTAGTGTAGCTATAAACAACGTATGTCGTCTACTGGATAGATGGCTATACACGTTAATTATATTTACCGATAACACGCTGGGCTAGCGAATTTAATAGTGGCGTGCACAAATACAATGAATTTGTATGACTTGATTGGCGGAAAAATCTTCTGGAAAGTCTGCTTTTTTCATCTGTAGGTACCTATACATTTTATAACATAGCATCAGTATTATAGAATTGAAATAATTATTAAATAAAACATTAGTGATATTATTCACAAGCTTTGGACTAGGTCAGAAACCATCTTGAATCGAATATGTAACGGTCGTACCGCTAACATTTCGTAGCACTAAAATGTTTCAAATAGTGTTTTAAACTTTGAAATCAGAGAGCAAAGCAAGATTCTCACAGATTTATGCCATGAATAGTAGTTGAATTTATTTTGAAAATCGTGAAACTTATTTTTTCTTTTCGTGTGATTTGTAATAACCTGGTGTCAGAGTTTTAAAGACGCCCATAGGCGACTTGGCTTCATATGCCATCGAGAAAAATACTCGTGAAGTCGTGAAACGAATAAACGTAGAATGACGTTTGAGGTAGGTAGGTATATAAAACATAATTATATTCATCTAAAACACTGTGTTATTGCTTGTTGCTATACAACACGTCCCTTTTATATCCGGAAGCTGCAATTATCATTGTTATTATTTCAGCTAATTAATAAATTGGAATGACCCATTGTATACAGTAGGTAGAGTATTCCTTTGAACTGCGGCGTTGTAGAGAAAATATTCATTGTTGTGTTAATGTGTTTATTCCATGCTAACTTTAAATGAAATAACGACGGCACGCAGATTTTTACTTTGTATAGAGAATAACAAAACTAAAGTCTATTCAAATCCTCGTTTTCAATTTATGTCATTTTCACAAACGAAAATCAACTTAAACTTCGAGAATTACTAGTAAGTATCTACTATTGAAAAAATCAACGTTGTAAGACTCAACTTGTTTGTTAAAAGTTAATAATAATACCAGCCTAGTGTCCCACTGCAGAGCACAGGGCTCTTCTCATACCGAGAGGGCACGAGCATTGACCAAGATGGGTTAGCTATTTCATACTTAAATTAACTACACTTCTCATCAGAAAAATCGAAACACTTCCGTTTTTATGGTTTCTGTCCTAATTTAACACAAAAGAGTTTTCATTCCATGAAAAAAATCACATGATGGTATAGCTGGCAGTTTGGCCATTACAGTAAGCGAAAATTCAAAATTAGAATTTCATTTGTTTATCCTATAAATGAAATTATTAACTGTTTTGAGACAAATGTGTGTTTAGAGTTGCGAGTACATTTCACCTTTGAAAACTAAAAATTAGCGCTTATCTTAAAACTTTTTGTTCTGTGTTCTGTATACTGTGTGTGTACCGTGACTTTGGGACGTCTGAAAAAGTTTTTTTTCTTAAACATATGGATACTTCGCCCGCAAAAAGCCGCCCAAGTGGTGGAATTGCTGGATTCTGGACTTAGTCAGCGTGTTGTGGCTGAAAGATTGCATCTAAGCCTGTCGTCTGTTCTAAGAGTCTGCAAACGCTATCGGGAGACTGGTTTGTTCACGCGCCGTTCAGGATCTGGCAGGAATCGGGTCACTTCTGAGCGAGATGATCGATTTATTGTAACAACTTCTTTACGAAATGCACGCCTTAATGCTTTTCAACTGCAACTTAAGGTGGCTGTAAGTGACTCTACAATTAGAAGAAGGTTGAAGGAACGTGGACTGATACCGCAAAAACCACCAAATGGGCCGAAATTAACTGCAGACCATCGAAGAGCGCGCCTTAACTTTGCACGTGAGCATCTAAATTGGTCATACCTTCAGTGGAACAAAGTCCTCTTTTCTGATGAGTGTAAAATTATACTGTATGGTAACGACGGAAGGAACAAGGTCTACAGAAGAGATGGAGAATGCTTTGCACAATGCTGCATTGAAGAAAAGGTCAGCTATGGTGGCGGTTCGTGGACGGTTTGGGGAGGAATCATCAGCGCCGACGGTAAGACAGAGCTTGACTTTGTGTCTGGGCCACGTCTGCCTGCACTAAACAGGATGACTGTTTAGTGGTACATCGAACAGTATCTTGAGCCTCACGTGATGCCCTATGCACATTTTAATGGCAAAAG
Organism: Conistra vaccinii; assembly: GCA_948150665.1. Taxonomy (NCBI): domain Eukaryota; kingdom Metazoa; phylum Arthropoda; class Insecta; order Lepidoptera; family Noctuidae; genus Conistra; species Conistra vaccinii. The sequence goes on from OX411316.1 coordinate 7,035,445, forward strand.
TTTCATATTCATGCACGACAATGCTAGGGCTCACACCGCGAGCGTCGTACGAGATTATGTTACCACAGTCGGTATCTCTATTATGGAATTTCCAGCAAGAAGCCCGGACATGAATCCGAGGTTCTCTATTGTGTTACCTAACTTTTTTATCCATAATCTAAAGTGCTATAATTTTTTTTGTCCTAATCATCATTTGTCCGAATGATAACTTGCCCGGAGTTAATGTCACATAATATAACATGACATAAAATTTAAATCCCTGAATACAATATGCCCTAAATTTGTTTGTCATAAATATTACAATCAATAAATATTACAATCAATAATATACAAAAAACTTGAAACTGTTTTCAATAAAAGTTAAAAGTCCTAAATTCAAATTATTTCATGTTTATTTAAATTAATTGATTGTGAACATGTGGTTTTTTGTTTCCCTGTAAGAAGCATGCAAATTAGCATACACCAAACATGCAAGCATGCAGCATGCAAGCAAGCATGCAAGCAAGCATGCCTCATGCAAGCAAGCATGCCTCATGCAAGCAAGCATGCAAGCAAGCATGCATCATGCAAACCAGCACACAGCATGCAAGCGAGCATGTAACATGTCATGCAGCATGCAACATGTCATGTAGCATGCAAGCTAACATGCAGCAGGCATGGTTTCTGTCACGGCTCCGGCGATGCGGGTCTCCGGCGGCCCTACGCGAGCTTATTGTCGCAGATGGTTTAACGTTCACCACCGCAGCTTCATCTTGCGTCGTCGTCGTCGTCTTCGTCCACGCCTACACGATTCTAAATTACACTCTAGGGGTAGGGCAGACAAGACTGCGTGGAGTCGGATTTACAGCGATTCGTTTCTGTCACTATTTCACTTAAACCCAATTTTTTGCAAATTTTTAGGATGGTGAATGGTTAGTCATTTTATTACTTATAAATGAACATTCGGTATAATACACATTATATAATACAATACTTAGGACATATGACTTTATACCATGCAAAATTAGGAGATTCAATTATTATAGTTCTCGATTTTATGACAGAATAGTTTTAGAAGTAAAGATAATTATGTAAAACAAAATGTCGAATTTTTGAACATTATGGTTACTGAAGTTTATAGCAAACGTGTTATGGATAATGATTTTCGGACAAAAATTTTTAGGAGAAGCAAGGGAGTACCGAATCCGATTGAACATCTATGGAATGAATTAAAGAGACTAATTCGTGCAAGAGATCCTGCCCCAGAGCCAGCTGCAAAATGCAATCCAAGAGGAATGGAATGGAATGCCACAACATTTGATCGTGACTCTCATCCGATCGATGAAGAACCGTATGGAAAGTCAAAGTCAAAGTCAAATCATTTATTTCAAATAGGCCCTTGAAGGCACTTTTGAACGTCAAAATTTACAAAATAAAGTATTGATTCTACCGCCCCTTCCAAAAGGTAGTTTTCGTATGGAGAAGAATGGGCAAGAAACTCCACCGTTACTCTTTTTAAAATGTTTTACAATATTTTGTATAGGTACATTATTTATATAATTATATGTGAAGACGATGCACCTAGAATAAAATTACTGTATAAAGTAAAAAGAATTTAAAGTCGAGCAAACGACAGATAAATTAATTATGTGGTAGATACATGGTGTTCACATATTCACAAACATTGTAAAAAATAGACGAATCTACTAAAAAATTACAATTAATAAGTCAGTGTGTGAGGAAGTAATCACAGGATGTACTCGTAAAATCAATGTCATATAATAAAAAACAAATACAATTAAGTAAGCAACCAGTTTGATTTTGTCTAGACTCTAAATTGTCCTATGGAGCAGGACCAGCATGTTTCCAAGCATTCTTATCTTGGATATAATCCTCTAATCTGTAATATGCTTGTTTACAAAGTGTACTTTTTACATGAGTTTTAAATTTTCTTTCATTTAATTGTAATATATCACAAGGTATTTTGTTGTAACATTTAACACAGTACCCCATAAAAGATGTATGTACTTTAGATAATCTGAAAAATGGTTGATCTAGTTTATCTTTATTTCTAGTATTAAAATTATGTCTATCACTTATTTTATTAAAAAGATGTAGATTTTTCCTTACATACATAATATTTTCATAAATGAATTGGCAAGGAACGGTCATAATATTAATCCTTTTAAATAGTTCCCTGAGAGATTCGCGACGACGGAGATCATAAATGGCTCTGACAGCTCTCTTTTGCAAAATAAAGATAGATTCAATGTCAGCAGCCCGACCCCACAGTAAAATGCCATACGACATAATGCTGTGGAAGTAGCTAAAATAGACCAAACGCGCGGTTTCTACATCTGTTAACTGTCTGATCTTTCTAACAGCATAAGCGGCCGAGCTTAGCCGCAGCAGTATAAGTTCCGTAGGAAGCAGTAATAAGAGCTCGGGGAGGGAATACAAGTTATTAAATAAACGTTTCTTAGCTTTTTTAGGGTTCCGTACCCGAAGGGTGACAAACGGAACCCTATTCATAAGCCTCCGCTGTCCGTCTGTCTGTCAGCGAGCTCTATCTCATGAACCGTAATAGGTAGGCAGTTGAAAATTTCACAGATTGTGCATTTCTATTGCCGCAAGAGCAACAAATAATAAAATTAAAAAATAAAGGGGGGTCGCCATACAACAAAATTAAATTTTGAAAAAAAAATAATCTGTCCCTGGCATGTGGGATATCATTGTCTAGAGCTCATCAAGTAGAAAATAAATATAAGTTTTATTTGTTTTTATCTTCAAAAATGATGAATTAGGGGGCCGTAGAAGTTGTCTGTTTTAGACCATTTTTGTACGAGCTCTATCTCAACAACTAAACAAATTAGGAATTTGAAACTTGTGTGTATCATGTACCATATACTGTTTATAATCAACAAATACTAAAAACGCCGATTAATAACGTATTTTATATAATATGGGCGATTTACTGCAACTTAAAAATAATATTTTGTATTTCATGCTAATATTATGCGATTTAAATTCCACAGATAACTATTTACTAGTCGGAGTAATGACATGGAATTAGTAAGTACCTACTATCATGGCAGCATATACTATTTCGATCACTTAAATTTCGATCATCCAAAAAGGTCTACAAAATAAGCTCTCTTCAAAAGATTTTAAAACCGGCCAGTATTTTTTGAGTTTAAGAACTTTATCGACTTTTTTCAAAGTATCCCTAGACGGTGTTGCCGTGTTGATGTGTGTACTCGTACCTCATGTTAAAACTACACTCCAATAGACAATAATATTCAGTAACATTGAAATGAATGGTGGTACAGGGTACTATTCAGTTACCTTAAACCGTTGTGGATACAATTTCATATTGAGAAAACTTATTTGTGTAAAAATATTCAGCCACGGCGGCCAATCTCAATGGAGACTAGCCTTCGGCGTGGGAGATATTATAGTGCACAAGTGTATGCGCAGACACGAGTGCACTCTCTCTTCCCTCACTCTCATAGTCCGATGGGATGTGTAAAAACAATTTTTATTTTCGCTTGAGTTTAGATTTCGATATTTTTTTTTGTTGGTACATTGGCGTGTGCTAGCTGTCATTATGGCAAATATATTTTATTTAATGTTTTGTGTTGAGTAATGTAAAATATTTGCATACTATTGTATAGAATCAAGTTTTTTTTCGTAACTGAACAGACAGCTGCGCTGCTAGCGAGTTTGTTGCGCCACTTCTTCTTTCCAGCAAAAGCACTAGGAAGTGGTGAAGGGCGGGCGTTTTTGGGGGACTGTCTTATGTAATTAGCCTAGTTTGAATAAATGACTTTTGAATTTGAATTATGACTATCAAAATTGGTAATACCTGTATTGACGGAATGTTGTAATTAAAATTTGGCGTACTACTTACATTCTATTTTGTACAATATAGACTGATGTAGCAAGAGAAATCCTTTTATTTATAAGTAACTAGCTTTACCCGGCCCGGCTTCGCACGGTTAGCACTAAGTACTTATCTACGGCGCACCTACCTTTCCTAATTACATATTTCTACCTAATTACCTACCCTACCTACCTACCCTAACTGCTACCTAACCTAACCTACCTACCCTACATATCTACCTGCTTACCTACCACATATACCTATTTCAATCAATCAATCTTCCTAGCCTTTTTCCCAACTATCTTGGGGTCGGCTTCCAGTCTTACCGGTTGCAGCTGAATACCAGTATTTTACATGGAGCGACTGCCTATCTGACCTCCACAACCCAGTTACTGTTACAACACATATACCTATTTATACCTACTAATACTATGTTAGTAGCAAATAAATAACTTTGAATTTAGTTAATGCATGTTACTAAAATAAATGAAATAGACTCCTACACACCTATAATTTAACACAACAAAATTTTTTCATTAAAATTAGACAATTTCTTTACAAATCTTTATGTTTTTTTATAGCGCCTCTGTTGTTACCTTTACGAAAGTATTACAAAAATGCATAGTGTTAAATCTTGTACGACATGGTATGGAACCCTTCGTGTGCGAGTCCGACTCGCACTTGACCGATTTATTTTAATTTCCTGTGTTGGCCTTAAACTCTGGGCCATCACGAGTTAATTTTCCAAAAACACATATTGGTTTACATGTTCGGAAAATAAATTGGGGACACAGTTTGGGTAGCATCCCACGCAAATTAATTGAAAAGTTAATAACTTTGTCCTTTCCAAATACCACGAAAATTATTATTGTCCTAGCCACATTTTCTCATTGCCAGTAGGTACGTACGAGTATCTACTTATATCAAACTTATCCCTAAGGGGCCGCCTCAACGAGCGAGAGAATCGCAACGGATCCGCGCTTCTACGTCGGGTAATCTCCACGAACGAGGATTATTTAATTTTATTCGTATCGTCGCGACTCGTAACGGAATCGCCGCGTGTCCGCGATGACGTGTAACGGATTCGCCGTATTTGACGGGGGACGCCTACGTTAAGACAGCGTGCTCGCCGCGCTTTCGCTGCGAGAGTGCCACGTTCCGCGGCGAGAGCGCGGCGCAATTCCCACCGCTGCGACAAGACTTGCCTTCGGGCTCTCCCCTTCTATGTCAATTTGTACGCATTCTCGATAAAGGGTGACAACTATTTTGTATTCTCAATATCACGACGCCGAGAGGTAAAAATACAATAAAAGTTTTAGACCTCAAGAAATTTTTGTCAGACCCTGGTTTTACTAGTTTATATTTCGTAACACCTACCTTTTTCTTTTTTTGTGTTCGAATTCCTCAAATAACTTCTCCCGCTCTGGGCGGATCGGAAGGGCGTGTCAGACTCTTACTGACTAGTTCCTTCAGTTGCCTGTACGTTGCCAGGGGCCCCGTAACACCTACCTTGTTCGTACCTATGTGTACAAATAAAGGAATTTGATTTAATTTAAAAAAAAAAACATGCGGGGCAGTCTTTAGGGACTGCCGAGAAGTAAAAACGAAGTAACGCCATCTAACGAAAATTGTGTGTTAATTTATGTGGCTTGCTGTCAGTATAAGAACGAAAACTGTAGCTCCATAAAAAAAATCCAAAGATATAAAACAGAGTGCGCTGTCAACAAAAAAGTGCTCAACGCGCCTTCGGTGACGATGACGCCTTCGGTGACAATGACGTGAGTTCCATGATTTTTGTTCACTCAAAAATTGCTCAACGCGCCTAAAAAGGTTTTCACTTAAAAAAAATGCTAATGTTGTTTAAAAAAGTATTAAAACTTCCTCTCCCACTGAAGGGACTGGCCCGTTCTAGCAATAGATAGAATTGTGTGGACAACGGTGACAGAGGCCTCTGTCCTGCAGTTGGACAATATAGGCTACATAGTTAGATTAGATAAAAAAAAAAAAAATTACTAAACTGATCTTTGCAGAACTGATCGTCGATCGTAGTGAAAATCGACAGAGAAAAGGTCTTTCCCGATTTCAAAAACCAATATTTGGGTAATTTTCAGTAAAAAAATATTACACACACAAAACATTAGGTACTAAACCGATCTTTTACAAAAAAGGTCAAAAAGGCTTTCCCGATTTCAACACCAAAGATTTGGGTAATTTTCAGATAAAATGTTTACACACACAAACAAATACTAAACCGATCTTTTGCAGAACAGAACGTAGTGAAAATAGGGAGCAGAAAGGTCTTTCCCGATTTCAACAACAAAACAAAGATTGGGCAATTTTCAGCTAGGTATAATGTAAATCAGCTGACACAGAATGGCCCAAATTAAACTTCATTAATATACTGATAGCTAGAGATAGTATAAACAAAGTGATCCACTTTCCAAAGTAATTAAGTGCACTGCGTAACAAAAGGTCATCGCCAATATACGTCGGAAGCGAGCTAAGTGACTGTAAAAGGTGATTCCCGCTGTTTAAAAGCGACAGTGAGTGGTGTCGTGTTCTGTTAAATGTTTTAATATTGACGTTAGTATATATTTTTTTTTATATATTTTTTTTTTATATACGTCGTCTATTGTATTTTATATTTTATCGTTAATCTGTCTTTCTTTCTTGGACTTTTCGAGTCAATGGTAAATAAATGGATTATGTTAAATGAGTTGGGGCAGTAGGTGGCAATGCCAATCGTGACATCAGTGGCGTATTTTGGGTCATTAGAAGTACCTATAGTTTTATGGACATTTTGGACACTATAATATTGTGGGACATGGTCAAGCTTTGTGTTAAACTGCTAACTCTATGGTAGTGAATTTGTAAGGGGACAAAAATAACTGAATTCTTATTATTACTAATAGGATGAAAAAAATGAAGATCCCGTTGGTAGATATTACAGTAAGCTATTTTTATTTATATAAAAAAATACTTTACAATTATCTGTTTTAGAATAATAAGCGAAAAATTAAGTTAGCAAATTTTATTTTGGCAAAATCATATTGATTTTATGTAATATGTGGTAGTTAGCAGAAAATAATTTTAAATAACAGAGAGTCTTAAAAGAAGAATAGTATTTAATTAAAAACAAAATTAAGCAATTATTACAAAAATGAGAAAAAAATTAGATCCACTAATTATGTGGCAGATATCATAAAACTGTCTGAAATCCGACGTGAGCGTTTGCTTGATAATCTATAAGTCTTCATACATGCGAGTTCACTTTTCAAAAAATTTGCGCGAAATGTATGAGTTAGCAACTCTGACGCGGTAAATTTGACAACCGTGGAGTTGGCAGATATGATTGAGGCGCGAAAAGAGGTTTGTTGTGTGTCAGACGCTGTTAGCAAGTTGGATGATTTTGTAGAATTTTCCATGCTCTTTCCATTGATACCAAAAACTTATTTACGGTAAAAATAGAGTTAGCAGATTAGCACTCTTATAAATACGACGTTGGTTTGTATGTTATGTAGGTGTTAACATTTATCCGAAACCGTTTTTAAGTATTGTCGGGTGGTTTGTCAGCATTATTTAACCTCCTAAAGTCCTGACGTGCTCAATATGTATTATAGGATAAGTGCAATCCATCAGAGATTCAAAAGCCGCTGTAACATATACAATATACTTATTTTAAAAAAACCCTATCGATCTGAAAGGGATATAAAGCTACAGAAATAACATTGCCAAAAATTTGGAAAATGAAAAAGTTATTGCTATTTAAAATTCACATTTTTAGTACCAAATCACCGCATCCATAAAAAATTAGCAAATTTTCAACAGGGGTCATAAGCTCATAAGTTATGACTAGACACCCGCTAAACGACGCGGACGGCCGCCTGCGCCCAATGTAATAAACCGGTAAAATTCCCCATTGAAGAAAAGGTGGGGATTTTTTTTTTTACTTGAATATTTCCACATAAATATGCTCGCAGAACGATACCTAACAACACCGTCACGGATCGGACAGGGTTCTTTTTACATGTTGTATAGAGTAGAGAAGTAATTTTCAAAGAAATGCCTTTCCCACATTAAAATGATTTTGATATTTCCTGAAAATTATTGCAGATAGGTTGGGCGCACCTGTAGGTATTCAAGCGATTCATCAATCTGCATGTGAGAGGTGCGGGTTGATGAATCGACATTGTTTTCCATTTTATTTTTGTACCTACTAACATACTTTTTAAGCTTTTTGTAACTAACACTATGGGCCTTCGTTGTCTGGGAATAAAATATTTTTGTTTTATTTTTTAATTAATTAATTTGTGTGTTGATGTTGTATTTGTTCGTTTGTTTTTATTTGTTTGATTTTAAAATTTCTAATATGGGTACGCGCGTACGGTACCTGAAATAAACGAAATTTATTTTTATTTATATTTATTAATAGCGCGCGCATGTTTCGAACTGTCATTCTCATGCAAAATGTTGTGGTGCAATGACTTAAACTCTGATTTTTAATTTGCTAGACCAAAATGGACATCTGCGATCGACCTCATTAGGGTTCCGTACCCGAAAAGTGCCAAACGGAACCCTATTACTAAGCTTTCGCTGTCCGTCCGTCCGTCTGTCAGCGGGCTGTATCTCATGAACCGTTATAGGTTCCATTAACATTTTCACAGATTGTGTATTTCTATTGTAGCTTTATCAACAATCAATCTTCCTAGCCTTTTTCCCAACTATCTTGGGGTCGGCTTCCAGTCTAACCGGATGCAGCTGAATACCAGTATTTTACATGGAGCGACTGCCTATCTGACCTCCACAACCCAGTAACTGGGTAACACGATACCCCTTGGTAAGACTGGTGTCAGACTTTCGGGCTTCTGACGGCTCGTAACGTCTGTCAAAGATCCACAAATGACAGCCGGGACCAACGGCTTAACGTGCTTTCCGAGGCACGGAGGAGTCTCGGTATGTAAAGATGGTCACCCATCCACTGACCAACCCCGGCAAGCGTAGCTTAACCTGATGGATCGACCCGTGCGGCTTGTTATTACTTAGCCACGAGCTCCTCACTTAGCCACGAGCTCCTCTGTAGCTTTATCAACAAATTAGTAAAAATGAAATAAAGTTAATAATTAAAGGGGGCCATACAATCTTAATACTCGTACGTTACGGAACCCACAGTGTGCGAGTCGGGCCGGGTTTAAAAAAATACCACGATAAATATTTATTATAAGCCGACGTTCGCACGGACGTAATAAAATGGATATTCAACTCTCGGCACTAAGCAGAGCGTCGAAAATACAATACGCTAAAAAAATCGCCGCGATTTTATTACGTCCGTGCGAACGTCGGCTTACAGAGACAACACGACATGTCCTCCTGCAGAGAATGATACAGTGGTTCTTTGGTGAGAGTCACTCACTAACTAGATTATTTACTAGATTGTTTTTATGTCGACAACAAATGCCATTTTAGTCTAGCAAATAAAAAATCAGAGTACCTATACTTAATCGGAAAAATAATAAGTTGCACGTAAAAAATAACCATAAGCTGCTTAAGTTTATTGATTCCTTGACATAACCTACTGAGATCGGCCATCTTTTGTGACGAAATACCTTCCCTCTTCCCCTGATTAGAGTATTTTATAACATCGAGTACCTTTCTATTTACAAACGAAACAGAAAAGGTTACAACGCCTGAAGCATTTCCCAGCATCTCTTTGATTGTATAGATTACAATTCAATCAGCTAACAATGAGATTTAAATGTTAAAACTCTTGAAAATCCTTCGACAAGAAATCGAAGGAGCTCCTGGCAAGATGAGGCGATCGATTGGGGTAATTTATAAAGCTTTAAGTAAGTAAGTACGAGTAGATAGGTTTATCAGAGATTTTGGTCTTGAAACGTAATGATTTGAAATGTTTTTAGGGTTCTGTACCCGAAGGGTGCCAGACGGAACTCTATTACTAAGCCTCTGCTGTCCGTCTGTCCCGTTTGTCTGACAAGACAACATTGGACCCAGTGACTCGGAATTTCAGACCCAGTCAGTAGGTTCATGTAGACGAGATCGGCAGTAAGTCAGGCGGGGGAAGCTGCTGGGCCCGAAAATAGACTGGTAGGTTAGTCAACGACGCGAAGTCAGCACTTGTCTGGATTCAAACTCATGTAGACGAGATCGGCAAAGGCGGGAGAAGCTGCTGGGCCCGAAAATAGTCTGGTAGGTTAGTCAACTGAAAGGACTTGAGGACGTGAAGTCAGCACTGGACTGGATTCAAACTCATGTAGATTAGATCGGCAAAGGCGGGAGAAGCTAATCGGCCCGATAGTAGACTGGTAGGTTAGTCAACTGAAAGGACTTGAGGACGTGAAGTCAGCACTGGATTGGATTCAAACTCATGTAGATGAGATCGGCAAAGGCGGGAGAAGCTACTGGGCCAGAAAATAGAGGGGTAGGTTAGTCAACTGAAATGACTTGAGGACGCGAAGTCAGCACTGGACTGGATTCAAACTAGTGTCTACATGAGTCCAGTTGCAAGTCAGCGCTGGATGATTTATTGTACTGTCACATTACAAGGCTTGTATAAACCTGCCTTAAAGCTTTACATTCAGAATTCGAGATGTCTAGATCAACTTCTTGGCTTTTCAAGAGGACTAAGGCAAACAAAACGCATTTTTCTTATCGAGTGACAACAAGATAGTACGCTAGTTACGTTATCGGCCCCTAGAGATGACATCGACAGGGAAATTGTGGATAGTCGCCGCAACTCCGTAACAGTTACCTTACAAAAGCAAATAGATGTTCTGTGAAGTAAATACGAATAAATAGAAGTTGAGAAACCATTTTGAAACTACTGTAGAGATTTGTTGTAGCTTTCATATCTAAGCGTTTTAATTAAATAAGTACATAATATTGTAAACGGCTATGAATTGTACAGCTATGTTCAGAGCAATTGAACTGCAAACAACGTGAATGCAAAACAAATATTATTATTAATTTTGAAAAGCTTAGATAGTCCCAGTTGTTTTACCTATGATTTTCATAATGATCTTTATTTTCATACTAGTAAGGTCGTTGGTGCGTTCCTGGCACCTCTGATAGTAGCAACCTCACAGCAACGATATTAATACGAGATTTAAGATCACAGTTATTTTGGCAGACTGATCAGTGCCAGCAACCCAACAGCAACCTCATTAGAATGAAAATAAAGATCACTGTGATTTTGACAGATTTGTCAGTGCTAGCAATAGCAAAAAATCAATCTGCCTAGCCTTTTTCCAACTATGTTGGGGTCGGCTTCCAGTCTATCCGAATGCAGCTGAATACCAGTATTTTACATGGAGTGACTGCCTATCTGACCTCCACAACCCAGTTACTGGGTAATACGATACCCCTTAGTAAGACTGGTGTCAGACTTTCGGGCTTCTGACGATTCGTAACGACTGTCAAAGATTCACGAATGACGTGCTTTCCTAGGCACGGAGGAGTCTCGGTATGTAAAGATGGTCACCCATCCACTGACCAACCCCAAGCGTAGCCCCCGGCAACCATAGCTTAACTTGATGGATCTACTCATGCGGCTGTTATTACTTAGCCATGAGCTCCTCAGTGCCGGTAATAGCAATAGCAACCTTATTCGATTTAGAATAAAGATCACTATGATTAAAGCAGTGATAAAAATCAGAGGTAAAATAACTAAAAGAACTGTATTCTGCTAATGCGTAGTAAAATTAAAAACGTCCGTAGAAGCAGGTACTCGTATTAAAAATAGTCAAGTAATTCCGACCGAGTGTAATTTAAAGACACAACTCATTACATCATTCTGCACTACACCCACCCCTATCATACACGTGTATTGGATCTGTGACAATAAATCATATATTTTTCTTTTTAAATCTCCCCCCTGCTATTTGACAAATAACACGTGGAGATACCCACCTACACTATCTACCTACTGAAACTACCTTCCTGCCATATATCGTCGGACGGTCCACTTTTGGCACGTGCCTCTACCGGAGATGACAGGCTATCTGACGAGCGTCCCGACATGGGAAACTTTGCACGTTAGCGCCGTTATCAAAAGCACGTGTATTTTGGGGCTTGTTCTGATCTGGGTTTGGGTCGGGTTGCACCATTTTGCGTTAATTAAGAGCTATGTTTATTTGGGCTGTACTGTTTGATCAAATTAAAATTGCAAGTAGTTTTATTCAGGCGTCTCGCAGCCCAAGCTATAAATGTTGTGTGTGCTGCATCACACACATTAAATTTATTTTATTCTACACCATAATATAAAATATTTAAATAACAATTATGTGATGCAAGTCATCATCATCATCATCTACCTAGCCTGTTCCCATTTCCAACTATATTGGGGTCGGCTTCCAGTCTAACCGGATGCAGCTGAATACCAGTATTTTACATGGAGTGACTGCCTATCTGACCTCCACAACCTAGTTACTGGGTAACACGATACCACTTGGTAAGACTGGTTGTCAGACTTTTGGGCTTTTAACTATCCGTAATGACTGTCAAAGATAGACTACAAATGACAGCCGGGACCAATGGCTTTACGTGCTTTCCGAGGTACGGAGGGGTCTTGGTATGTAAAAATGGTCACCCATCTACGGAACAACTGCGACAAGCGTAGAATAACCTGATCGATCGACACGTGCGGCTGTTATTACTAAGCCACAAGCCCCTCCAACTCATAAATCATGACTCTCTGTGATGCAACTCAAGCAATGCAAATGTCTTTTAGTTTGTCTAGGTATGTATCTGAGATGCACCAGAGTGCGGATTTCAACAATAATAAAATTGAACGCGTTCAGCACATCTAAACGCGTTCAAGAGCTTTGGTGAAATCAGCCCTAAGAATACGTAACAAACACAAATAAATAACTATCAACCACATCACAGCCCTTCCAGAATAATATCCAAGTTTACCTAAAGCTCAACTCCAAATCTGTAACTAACCACATATTTATACTAACAGTAGGGGCGTGCTAAGGAGATTTATCACGCGAAAACCCTCCATACAGAGACACACGCTGCCATTCAGCGAGTGAATGCTTGCATTAGCATAATGAGAACTGCCGAGAGTCTTAAAACAGATTTCAAGTGTTGTGTGTATCTAAACATTCGCGGGAGAAACTCTTTTTGCTGTGTGTTCTATGCTATGTCAATCATTTCATACAAAAAATGACTGAAGCAAACATTTGAGGCAACCAGTGATTTTATTTAGGAGTGAACTTTCAGGACATACAATATTAAAAAAATAGCCCCGTCCGATCAGAAAGGGGCACGTACTGCAATAACATTACCATTGTTGAAAAAAAAAAATTATTGTGCTCTATAAAATTCACATTTTTGGTACCAAAATATCCCCAAATTCATAAAAAATTTGCAAATTTTCATCAGGGGTCATAAGTTATGACTTGTAGACACCCGCTAAACGACGCTGACCACGCGCTTCATGTAATTACCCGGTAAAATTCCCAATTGAAAAAAAAGGCGAGTTTTTAATTTTCTTTTTTCCTGAAAATATACTCGGACCACATAAATAGACTCTCAGTACGATACCTCACAACACTCTCACGGATCGTCTCGGTTTTGTTTTTACATGTTGTTTATTAAAACCATGATGTTTGAGGTTAGTGACAAGTGAATTTTCTGTTTTTACCCGACTTCGGCGAAGCAAAAAGGAGGGTTATGATTTTGACCGGTATGTATGTATGTATGTATGTATGTATGTATGTTCATCTGTAACCTCATAACTTCTAAACCACTGATCATAATTTGACAAATGAGGTATCGTTGGAAGCGTTCTGATTGTCCGCTGGTTATAGGCTATAAGACGTTACATTAAATTCAATATGGCGCCCTCTAGAGGACATAAAGTGACGAACGAAAAAATATTTTTTTTATAATCGTACCATGTTTGGTATCAAATGAAAGGGCTTGATGAGCACATTACAAATATGTATATATATCATATTTTCAAAGTAAATAAATATGTTTAAATTGTTAAAAACATGCAAAAGTGAGACTGTGCTACGTACGGCGCAACTGTAAAATTAATACCTATTATACAATTAAACCTATACAAAAAATAAAATAAAGCGGCTCTGCAAATACTTTATTCATCATCATCAGCCTATTAATGTTCCCACTGCTAGGACACAGGCCTCCTCTCTGAGAGGGAGTAGGCCGTAATCTACCACGCGGGCCCAGTGCGGGTTGGTAGATGTCACATGTCTTCGAATTTTTGGTAAATACTTTATTACTCAAACTCAAACTCAAAGCATTTATTTAAATTAAACCATATACACTTACAGGCACTTTTGAATTGTCAAGGAGTCGGTCAGTCAGAAATATGAAGCTAGTTGCCCATTCCAAAGCGTAGTAGGTACCTATGGGGAAGAACGGGCCAGAAACTCCACGGACACTCACTTAATTAAAACATTGTTACAAAATAGTGGTTACATCATTCATGTTTAAATTATACATGTGAGAACAATGTAAAAAGATGCGCACGTTAAAAGCGTCCGTAATAAAAAGATATAAACAGTTCAAAGATTAAAATAAATTAAAATAAGTCACGGCAGCTAAGAGATGATCAGGGGGCCTACCACCACCTCTAAAAGCAGTACTATTTTAATATTACTTTAGTGTGGGAAAGAGATGAAGCTCTACAAGACGTAAAGCACCATCTCTTTCCCCCACTGAAGTAAGATAAAAATAATACTGCTTTTAGTGGTTGTGGTAGGCCCCCAGTCCCAACTGACGGCGCCCGTTCACGAACATGACGCATGTATTAAATAGCACCATTCAGCTCAACCATTTTGAAGGTAGCTAAATGATCCAACACACACGCCACCATCAGCGAGACATCTGAGTGAGCATGACATATTCTCAGCTGTCAGGGCACATTCAAGTCAATGAAAGACATACTACGAAATTATAACCCCAAAACAAATGAAATAAAAAGCAAGTTTAAAAACTAAAACCCGACTTCTGAAAAATCACGCTCTAAAAAGTATGAAACAAGAAAATATTTCGGACAGAAATCAAGACAGGTACAAAAATGGTCAAAGTAAAGCCGTAGTCGCATGCCTGTCGGCTACAAAATTATAATAGCATGCGACTACGGCTTTACTTTGACCATTTTTGTACCTATGTCTTGATTTCTGTCCGAAATATTTTCTTGTTTCATACTTTTTAGAGCGTGATTTTTCAGAAGTCGGGTTTTAGTTTTTAAACTTGCTTTTTGTTATGTAAGGATTGGTTGACTACAACCGAATTTATGTAACTGCTAATTTATTGCTTGTGTGCATTTCATTTCGGGAATCGGGAATACGAGTATTATGATCAGTTTGTTTTAAATTATGTTGTGTCAAAAATCAAGAATGAAGGGATGCTGACGGGGAAAAAAAAACTATATTCCGTCCGTCTCAGTCAGATAATAAATATAATATTCGACACGAATTTTTTGCTTTATCATATAACAAAAAAATGTTTAGATAAAACGCATTAAAGTTGGGGAGTGGGGGTTCGCTATGTCACAAATCAGTATAAAATTTACCAGGGAGTGACGTCATGCCTCATTTTAACGTATTGCCTACTCAAGGTATTGCCGTAATTTTTTGATTAAGTACGTAAAAAAAGAAAATGTACGTGTCCACTATTTTTTAATAATCTACCAGACGACCAAAAAAAAATTGCCTCTCAAGCGTCGCGTGATCCCTATTCTTTCCGTATACCAAACTGCTTATTATTAACTATGTATACTACTCGTACTTCATTTTTGTCACCGCGTGTCGCTATACGCTTCTCATCTTGTGAGGGAAATGAGCGTAAAGAAAATGATAAGAGAATGTACCTACAACTTTTGTCGTACACGACAACAAACATTTGTGGTATTTTCAACTTCTTTACGCACAAATAAACGTACGTTTAAGTATTATGTAGCTTTAACAAATGGGGATGATATTAAATGGGACTGTCATTATTTTATTTCTTGGTGTAGTGGTCGCAAGCGCTACTGCAGAGCATGAGGTCCTAGGTTCGATTACCGGCGCCCTTATTACGTAATACACGATCAATCAGAATTTGAATCGTTTTGAAACAGACTGCTAATCCATTGCTTTTTAAGTTCGAAAAAAATATCTGCTCAACAGCGTAAATAACGCAATGAATATTGTTGAACTGTCAAAATGAAATAGATTTGTGGGAATCGTTTACGAAAATGTGTTGCGTAATTAGATAGCAGGTCGGGGCAAGGTGTTATTGACTTTTTCCATCTGGAATTTGTCAGTAGCAGCCTGGAGCATACTACATGGGACTTAAACATGACTGGCGAAATGTGAGTGTACTATAAGTACACCTCTGCCTAACCTTTCGGGGAATACGGGCGTGATGTTATGATATTATTATGTACTATTCAGATACCCAGCAAATCTGTCCTACTTCAAGATATAGTCATAAATAAATGTAAACATCGCTACATAATGCATTGTCGTCTCGTTTTACATCATTGAGTTTAATGGAAGGTCAACATTAGTATCACGGATACAAATCACACTAAATCTAATAGAAACCTGCACGTGCACAATAAAAACCGGTTTTATCGACGGAAGAATAGACAAAATGACAGATAAACAATCACAATCTGTCTGTTGTCTATTCTTCCGTCGACAAAACCTGTAGAAAAGAAAAAAGTACATAGCTAGATTATTTTTAAGAAATTCTGTTAGTGCTCACTCCAGAAAGGCTGTGTCAAACTTTAACAAATAGTTCTAAGAAGCTAATTGATTCCAACTCATTAATAAAAGAACAAAGCCTCTTCCTAACGGGTTAAAATTTTCAACCAGCTATGGAGGGCAAGTCATTAATTTAGTAATAAAAATTCTGTCCGCGTGTACCTGGCTGGTGGATGTGAACACCTGTCGCTGGCTACGCCATCTGACAGCTAGCACCGACACATCGAGGCTATGTAGTTTGGGACATAGGTAGGTATTCAATCTGGTGACTTGCACATATTTGGAGTATGTTGTGTCGGGCATAATAATAGGTTTTAAGTTTTAAGCTTTGTGCAGACCAGGGTGCCTACCACCACCTCTAAAAGCAGTATTATTTTAATATTACTTTAGTGTGGGAAAGAGATGAAGCTCTACAGGTCGTATAGCACCATCTGCGCCCCCTGCGCGATTTGTCGCGCGACGCGACACCGGTTATTGTTATACTTACCGTGAAGTTTTGTATTGTTCGTGTCGCGTCGCGCGACAAATTGCGCTGGTCTGAAAGCAGCTTTAATCGTGTCGCGCTTGTCTTCAAAAGCCTTTATGCCCTGGTTGGAGGCCTTAATTTATTGAGGCAAGCATAGGCAAGCCCGGCTATGCAGCCGACAACGTCCTAGGACTTGGGAGATGCTAATTATAAAAAATAACTGACATAATATTGCGGATATGAGCTGCCGATATGTGGGATGTAAGGAATATCTTATGTAGGTAGGTACTAGGGAGCAAAAGGTTGGGTTTTAAAATTACGCACATTCCTGCAGTTTTCGCAATGTTTTGATCAAACTCAGGGCTTTAGTCCGTTCTAGTTCTGGATAAAATGATTTATCTTATTATTTTGGCACTGAAAAATGTCAGACTTTACTTTTGTCGTTGTCTGCTCTCTTGTTCTCGCTTTGATTTGAATTCAATTTATAGGTCCTAGATACTGAAGTCCATGATTCTGATATCTTTGTCCGGAGCCGGTATGTAAAACCTAGCGTATAAACTTAGGTTTTACATTACGGCTCTGGAAAACCAAGCTTTATCTTATATTAACAATTTAATTTTGTGGCTTGCCAACTATCCTTATCAAGGGATCAACTCTAAAATATTAATAACCGCTATCGTCATTGGGGAATATTATATTGTGCTATTTTTAATCAAAAATGCCTACAAAATTGAATCATTTGACACTATTTTAAAACAAATTAACGAATGATTTATCTAACAATATCATTATGATTATGATGTTAATAGAAATACATACTTCTGATTGATGAAATAATGATTTTGTTTTTTTAATTATTCCAAATAGCTGCGACATAGAGTCCGCATCACCATAGCACGCTTACCATCATCTTCTGCCTAGCCTTTTCCCAAATCTTTTTTTTTTTTGGAACGAAGTTCCCTTTCGCGTGTTCGGGGATAGACGGAAAAAATTGGGACCAAAAGTTGTAACGACACTTTTTATTTTTTATTATAACGCCATCTGTGAGCGACCATAGGTACCTACTAATTAGTGGCCTGCCTTTGTGAGGTTAATTTTTTTATTATAACGCCATCTGTGAGCGATCACAGGTACTAATTAGTGGCATGCCTTTGTGAGGTTCATTCCATAACTTCGTTCTATCCGGGTGTCCCTTGACACCTCTCAGCTTTTTTTTTATTGCTGAATGGGCCTGCTCTTGACCTCGATCTCGCCTGATAGAAAACGATGGGTGAGGTCTATAATATGATGGAACGAGCGTGCCTAGAAGATGCCTGTTCACTCTTGCTTTGAAGGCAGACGGGTTATATGTGGAAGGGAACACAGACGCCAGCAGAGAGTTCCACACTTTGGCTGTGCGCATTATAAATGTGGAGGAGAAGCGCTGAGTACGACTGGACGGGATAACAACTAAGTGCGGATGGTACCCTGCAGTACGCCTGGTAGTCCGGTGATAAAAGGGCGGTCAAGAGCAGGCCCATTCAGCAATAAAAAAATAAATAAAATAAATGGTGGGATCAGATCGTGGAGCTCCTGCGCACACTCTCCGAAGTACAGTCTGTAGAAGTCTAACCGGATACAGCTGAATACCAGTTTTTACATGGAGCGACTGCCTATCTAATCTCCACAACCCAGTTACTGGGTAATACGATACTCCTTGGTAAGACTGGTTGTCAGACTTTCGGGCTTCTGACTACTTGTAACGACCATTTTCTACTTTGTGTTTTCGTAATATCCCTACTAGGGTTTTCGCAAAAATTAGAGTTATCGAATCACCTACGACATATACATCTTCCTAAGGCTGACTATACCACACAATTTATACCATTAGCAACATTGATGGTCAAATTATGGTGATATTCGCAGTTTATTAGAAGGACGATGTTCAGTACCTACCAGTCTTAATAAATTATTACATTATTTGTATGACAAGAAGCATTTGCCAGCAGTGACACAAATAGAGACTGATAAATTATTACAACGATATTAAGTACCTATTAGGTAATTTGTACACACTTGCAACTCGCACAACAGATTAGAAACACCTTGATTAAATCAAGATTGCCATGCTTGCATACTGACAGATTGATTACCATAACTGCATTTAGATCAATATGACAATATTGCATTGTAACGTGAAGATCCAACTCTGTTCCGGATAAATGAGATCTTGTTCCTTGTTGGTATTCATTGGGAAAATAGCTATAGGCCTTCTAAAGGTGGCTACACACGTAAGGCAACTGTCCCACCGCCGACGAGGAAGCGACTCGATATTAACGATAATCTCGCTCAAGAAACGTACTAAAGATTGTAAGTGCCATGAAAGTAAAACAGATACATAAATTTTAATATTCATATTCAGGGTGGATTTTTAAGATGGGGCAGTAAGGGCAACTGTCTTAACCGTTGTAAGTATAAGAAAACGGTCTTAGGAGACTGTCCTTAACTTTTTGAGACATTTTGACCTGATCTGCATTCACAGATTTAAAAAAAATTATAGTCAGCAAGAAAATAGGCAGTTTTCATAAGAACTTTTTTTGATCCCCATCGATCCTGTTTTTATAAGGATCAAAAAAAATCGCAAAAAACTTTTCCCATACATTTCGTTCAAAATCTGTGAATGCAGATCAAAATGTCTCAAAAAGTTAAGGACAGTCTCCTAACACCGTTTTCCTGTAGCTACAACGGTTAAAGGTTTAAGGTAGCTGGCCTTACTGCCCCATCTTAAAAATCCACCCTTTATAGGTATCTCTTTTACTTATACCTACAATCTTTTGATGATCGCTGACTGTTCACACCACCGGCCGGCGAGTACTCGTTTATCGCAGCGACAAGAGCTCTCGAAGAGAGTACTCGCTCAGCGACGCTCTACGCCTGACGCTCGGTGGACACAGAACACTCGATGAGAGGCTCACGCTTGGTACATACGCATACCAGTGAGTAATCGCTCATCACCGTCGCGCGCTTCTCGTGAATCGCCGGCAGTGGGACGGTGTCGTAGTTGCAAGCTTGACTAGCAAGTATGAACATTCATTTTGAGCAAGCATGCCTGAGCGTCTGTATGGTGATTTTGTGCAGGCATCTTGCTTTGGCAAACACACGTTCGTTATTCAGACGGTCGCACAAAATGGCTGTTCATGTAAGCTTGACATGATTGCAGTTACGTACTGTATCCATCTTTACAGCCACTACAGCATCACTCAACTGTTGTGGGCGAATATGTTTAGTTACTGTAGTCACTATAAGGTGGGAACTCGTATTCACAGTTGGTTATATAATGTTTTATGGTGATCGGCACAGGAGGGTTATGGTGCGTTCTGCATTGATTAATCCCTTTCGTTGTTATCTATAACAGCAATGGAAACTGTTGGTTAATTCGTTACCAAAAGCAAGCGGAAAAGCTGGTTTATCCGGGGAATATTAATTAAACTAGGGCTGATTTCACCAATGAAACTGAACGCGATCAGTATTTTTAAAACGCGTTCAAATGCTGTCAGTGTCAAAATTGTTATGGAATATTGGCTGGCTCTTGAACGCGTTTAGGTGTGCAGAACGCGTTCAGTTTCATTGGCAATATGACTTCTGCAGTATAGTTTGAGAAAAGCATGATATACTTAAATTAGAATTGGCGATTTTTGTCAACATTTTACCGACCTAGATTAAACTTGTTCTTGAATTGACCTTTAATATTTACGTCAAAATAGATAAACCATTTTATAATTTACAACCTAGTAATAATTCCATCCATGACACGCGCAGCTAAATTAAACGAAACGTATTATGATCTCGTACTACAGCCGTAATCCTACTTAATCCCACTAAAAGGGTACAATCTAGCCATGGGTACAAAAACACGGAAAATTAGTGGTCGGCCTTCATACCCTTTTTGGTACCAAGAGAGCTCTGGCTACGATTTACTAACTGATGCGACAGCTAGTATATTATTATTGAAATAGTCAGCGCATGTTATAGGTAATTGTTATGGAAATTGAAATATATTATGTGAAAGTTGCTGTGACTTCGGTTCACTGAACCTCCCGCTTAAGGCCCGGACTCCGCCAAAGCGGAGGTGTGCGGAGATGTCCGAAGCGGAGACCAGAAGAGATGTTTTTCAGCTAGGGTATACCCACCGAAGCTGTGCGGAGATGCGTACTGGCTAGGCTACTGGAGCGGAGATGTGTGTGGTGACGCGGGGGAAACTATTGGCGTTGGCGACGCTCACTGCACGCCGCTCACATCTCTTTTCGTTTCTGCTGTGCGCCGTCGCCAGCTTGCGAAGCACAGCTCTCATCTCCGCTATGTACCGCGCGCCGCCCAGCTCAATCTCGGCAAGGCACAGCTCACATCTACGCTTCGATCGCGCCCGCGCCATACAAATTATGATACATCTCCGCGCAGTGGTATCCACTGAAGCTGAGTGGAGACGAGATGAGTGATTAATGAAATTTTATTGGTTGTTTAAAATACATCTCCTTTCGTCTCGTCTCCCCTTTGGCGGAGTCCGGGCCTAACTGTTGAGGTAAACAGCAGTTGAGGCAGGGTAACTGTTGGGACTATTTTTTCGAGACTATTATGTCCATCATCATCATAAATTATAAAGACCAACTGCACCCACTACTAAGTAGGTACTATATGCGAGTAAAGACCGGTAAACACAACCACAGAAAAGCCTTTTCTCCGGTCCGGTCTCTACTCCCTTGCATAATCAGCCTATAATGTTCCCATTGCTGGGACATTGGCGTCGTCTCTTCGAGAGAGACTGTGCTATAATTTACCACGCGGGACCATTGCGGGTTGGTAGATGTCACATGTCTTCGAATTTTTTACTTCGACCGCGTGAAATTTCGGCTTACCCCATCAACCAATTTATTTAAGCTTGAAAAGACCATCAAATCGATTCGCCTACAAATAAATTAACTTCGTGCGAATCACCTCAAGACAAAAAACAACAAGTTGCACTCCGGGAGTGCCGGCAGAAGTGAAAACTTGAACATTAACGTTGTGCATTTTTTAATATTTTGGAATAGTTAAGGAATAATTTCGCACGAATTGCTTTATTTATCAGTATAAAAGTATTATACTTTATGTGGTTAAATACAATATTCATTATTAGTAGTAGTAGTAGTATATTAATTTATTTATTTTCAAAATATAGTCTAACAAAAATAAACAATTTATTTAAACACTTTTCATGAAGTATGTTTTGACTGCTTTTTTTTACCCATCAATATGAATTTCAATAATAAATTCAGTAATGAATGCCTTCGACACAATATTATTCATATATCCCTTAGATACTCATAAAAAATTATGGATATCATATAATTTCTGGCAAACAACATCGGGATGGCAATAATATTTTTTCATTAAGTGTAATGAAAAACTTATATTGCTTTTATTTGGTTACTAGCTGCCCGCCCCGGCTTCGATCTAAGGCACCTACTTACCTACCTACATACATACATACCTACCTACCCTACTACCTACCCTACCTACCTACCTACCTACCCTACTACCTACCCTAACTACCTACCTACCTACCTATCCTTCCTATCCTACCTACATACCTACCTACCTACCCCACCTTCACCTACCTATCCTAAGAACCTTCTCCTTACTATAACAGACACAACAAAACAAGAATTAGCGAAATTGGTCCAGCCGTTCACGCGTGATGCCGTGACCAAGGAAATTAGGGATTAATTTTTATATATATAGATAGAAGATAGATTATAGCGAACAGTATTAAGAGGGTGCATCCTAAAAGTTGGCAACGTCGTAAATAGCTGTCAAATATTCACCTGTTTTGATTAATTTGGAAATAATACTGTATGGAAATAAGAAATGTGGCTAACTAACTATCTAGAATATTAATAATGAATTGCAACAATTAATATCGTAACACCGAATATTTAGTTTTAGATGTAAAAAAAGTATTTGGAAACTTTCCAATTGAATTTTTTACACCTAAAACGGGTACAACATCAAAATCAATATTATAATTGCATTTCATAATCAATATTCTAGTTCGCTAGTTAGCCACATTTTTTATTTCCATACAAAAATATTATCAAATGAATCAAAACAGCGAAATATTTGACATCTATTTGCGACGTTGCCAACTTTCAGAATAAACCCTCTTAAACGATTTCGTTATAACAAATTACTTAATTCTGTTGGGAATATTTCCATTCTTATATTTTCTGCAATCTGTAATTTGTAGAGAAATTAAATACGCTTTTGACAAAATATATTCATCAATGGAATAATGAGATTCTTAGAAACTATTTTCAATTTATACTGACTGCATCGTAGGTCTAGTGGTCGCAACCGCTACTGCAGAGCATGAGGTCTTGGGTTCGATTCCCAGGCCGGGAATCGAACCCAGGTTTTTCTTCATATTAGGTTTCTCTACCTGGAATTTCTCAGTAGCAGCCCGGAGTCAGGAATTGTGTTCGGTTGATGGCAATAATAGGCTCGCCCTCTATTACAGAACTGGCGAAATCTGGGTGTACTATAGGTGCAACTCTGCCTTACGCTTCGGGAAACCGTGATGTTATGTTTATGTTATTTCCATTTTTTATATCACTTCAGGCATGGATATTATAAGTAAAAAACATTACCCTCCTTCTGGGGCAGTCGGGTAAAAAGAGGTAGATAGGTTATACCCGCTCCGCAAGTGTCTCGTAAAAATTTGGCTAATTAGCCACATTTTCTTCGTCTTGTCTCTTTTTTGCTCCCGATTATTACAACATGCCGTCCTACTTCCACGTGTCATCTAATAGTGTGACATTGTGCCGTTTTTGAAGATCGAATGTTGAGTAGATAACCTATCTACGTCTTTTTACATAAAATATCATTGACTTCAGGCTTATTTCCACATTGTTACCTAATCTAAGTTAAGAAACGATTTAACTTTTCCAAGATACCTAAATTACATTTACATAAACTGACGCCCTCTGCCCATGGGGGCAAAAACTACAGAACTCCACTTGCATACTTCTTTTGCTTCGTTTACGTTCATACATCCCCATTCAGTCTCCCATTCCCGCATCTTCCAATGCCTTATTCCTTAAAACTTTGCATGACAAACAATTAAAACGAAGCGTTAACACGCACGCCGGTTTCGAGTACTACGCACCTAATCTTTCTGAAGAACATCACCAATAAGGTTGATCGCCAATACGTCCTCTTTTGGCGTCCCCTCCGCGGTGTTTACACTCACTAATTACATTAGTTACACTTCTTTCGAGTTTTCTACAATAAC
This sequence comes from Conistra vaccinii, assembly GCA_948150665.1. Classification (NCBI taxonomy): domain Eukaryota; kingdom Metazoa; phylum Arthropoda; class Insecta; order Lepidoptera; family Noctuidae; genus Conistra; species Conistra vaccinii. Next base: position 7,059,822 of record OX411316.1, read on the forward strand.
CTTACAAGAAAAACATCCAAATATCTGTAATTCTGTATTCCCAAGTTCAAAGCATTTAAATTCCTTTAAATAACAAAGCTTACAATGTTTACCAGACGCTCATAAAGAAATGGAACAATTTCAATGCAAAGTAACGGTTGATTTATGAGTTCTAAAGCCCCCATTCAGTCCCCCATTCACGCATCTACCAATGGTAGGTATTTGCATGACAAACATTTAAAACGAAGCGTTTAAACCTTAGATATTAAAGATGTTAACGGGGACTTAGGCTAGGTTTACAAAGGCAAAGTTCTCGCCACTGAATTCGCAAGGTTTTAGCTAAATCCCTTTGTGGAAGACGTGTTTGAATACTCTAAATATGAATTGGTGTGAGTTATTTTGGGTGTGATCTGGGCTTAAAGGATGATTCCCACCAAACGGCTCGCATCGCATCGGATCGGAACGACGCGCGATCGGCTCCGTTCGCCTGTCGTCGTTCCGTCTCCGTTCTTCTAATCCAATAACCAACAATACTACGTCAACTCCAACCATTTTCAAAAATTCAACACGTCACCACGGTAAGAACGAAACTATTTGACTAGGCGCAGAAAGGGATATGTTCGCAAGCGACCGCGACGGTACGGAGCCGATCGTATGTGTCGACATCCTGCCGGACGAGATCAGCTATCGCCGCATCTGTTCATATCCTTTCCGATCCGATGCGATGCGACCCGTTTGGTGGAAATCATCCTTTAGGGTGTGAAGTGTAAGTTGCGTACGTGTGGAAGTTTCTATCGATGCAACATCGATGTGTTTATTATTAAGTTTGTTGGATTGTCAGTGTTAATGTTGCCTAATGCTGCGGCCGCATCTGCGTCTATTAGGACGAAGCTTCGTACAGTGATACGATACACGCAGATGTGACCAACCACTATCGGTTATCGTCGCGATAGTTCGGGCTACGTAGCACTAATCGCCCGGGTGGCGGTACATAGTAAGCGTGGCGCGTGGTCGGACTAGCGTTGGTAATTTCATCTGTTCACATTGTTTCCGGATTGAGTAGACCCTCCGTTGAAATAATGGAGAGCCATCTTGCATTTTTGCACGATAATTCGTTTAAATTATGAAGCCGTTAATGTGACCACCGCATTAGCGCGATAGCTTTCTAGCGAGCAAAACATACGAAGCTTCGGCGTACGTTAGTACAATAATACCTCAATGGCTTCGGCACACATTGCTTTGTCAAGATAGACGCAGATGTGGCAGCAGTATTAATAGTTAACAATGGATAGCATAAGATCGACTATTCACTACAGCAACCTTGCAATAGGTCACGTTCGCTTACAAGTTTTAGGGCAAAAAATAACAACTTTGGTGTAAATAAAAACACTTTGTGGTTTTACAGAAGGCCATGTGCATCGAGCCTTAGGAGTTACATCACAATAACAACTACAGTGTAAACCGGGTATAATATCAGTAACACTTACGTCTTCGCCAATCCTCCCGCGCGAAAATATAACCTTTCCAACAGGCATTTTTGGCACAGGCAACTTGCTCTCCAGCCCAAGTCTGTACCACAGAGGCAAGCCATTTTTAGGCACAGACCTCACTGGTTTCGGCACAGAGTCGATCACTTTCTTCAGCTCTGTAGGCTTCCTCAATGTCATCAACGTGATGTCGATGTCATCGATATCGTCGACCGTTAGCTCCGTTAGCCTCGAGGAAGACATTATGTTTTTTTTAAATATTAATAAACAAAAAAATAATTTAAGAAATAACGCGACGCGCCCGCTTTGCGAGCCAACCAAAAAAATTTGACAATTATTGATGTTCTATTTTTGAATGTTGATTGGTTTTTAATTGCTTTTTCTAGACTGCCAGGTAGCGGTGCTATCTGACATTTTAATAAAAAAGAGTTTGTATTGTGGCTTAATAATACGATATTTAAATTGTAAATCGCATCAATGCAAATTATGATTTAACGATCAAGAATAGATTTTAAGCACACAATTTTAATAAACACCGTTATTTCCAGAAATGAGATTGTAGGTTTACATGTAGTAGGTATGTATGTACATACTATACATGCACATGTACCTAGTTTGCATACTGATGAGTTATTATTGCAAACAATGTGTTTTAACTTGTCCGTGCATTACGACGTACCTACTTACGAATAGTACATGAGATAATACGGTATTATACTAGACGTTAATACATATTTCGGGTAATTAAATTCTAGTTTACCTACACTTAGATTCTATTCGTAACGTTCCTTTTGTATTATTTATTTAGTCTTGAACTAGAAATAAAATTATACAATAGAACTATATTGAATAATTAGTTGTTTAAATTAATGATTTATTCGCATTTCAAAACCTAGGTTATGTCATAATTGTTATATTTTATTTATAAAACGGCTTTGTATGTCAGGTTTGTTTTATTTGGATTTATTTAACAGTTTTCTTGAGATTTCTCATGAAGATATTACAAATTGTTATTGATAGTAAAGTAACATACATAAACATTAAAAGATTTTATCATAATCACTGGAAATATATCATATTTTCCATGTCAAACTTTTAAAACGTTCTCCTGAAAAATTGCTAAAACGTAATTACGTCTTTGTTCTATTGGATGAGCGATATGTTAGTATATTATTGATATATTATACACAAAAACCTTCCGGAATAAAATGTCTAAGTGATGGTGACAACCGCATCAAAATCTGTTCTGTTGTTTAGAAGAATAACGCGGTCACACAGACACTCGAAAAGCCACTGTATAATATGTAAAGATAACAGACCCGAAACTAAATATCAAAATGTATTCAAAACGCGATAGTTAAAAAAATAAGCTAAGTTGTGCCAACAAGCTAAGTTGAACAGTAGTCTGTGCTGCCAAATGTGATCAACCTATGTATGATATTATGTCCTTTAGTTCGACACTTGTTACCGCTGCCAGCTGTTTCATCCCCAAATTAAACTTGCGTTCATATTTGACATAATTTTTTATAGGCAGTCCGTATTTTGTATAATTTTAGCAATGTCACAGATTAATACAGATGGGACTCTCCGCAAAATCATTTAAATAAAAAGCGATTCTTGCTACGACACAATAAAGTGCGATTCAGGTCGCACAACGCTAATTACCTACAGTTATATTCACCTACAAGTTGCCTCTCTTTCTATCGCGTAACTCTTATACCTTCTGACCACATCAGGGTTGTCATCTTTTAAAGAATAATTAGATAATTAAGTAGGTATCACCTCTTGGTCTGTTATATTTTTAAATGTAAGTAACCAACCGCAGGCGACTTCATAAAAATGCGATTCGATTTCTTAAAAATACATTAGAAACCAAAGTGTCGCGGCGGCATCACGTCTCCTGCTGCTGCCGCCTGCGGTAAATGGAGACTAAACAAATTAAAGTACGCCGGTACTTTAATTTGTTTAGTCTCCATTATTTATTAATATGTACCTACGTAACTGGGCTAATAAAAAAGTATGTACGAATACTCTGTCGTCTACATAACAAAAAATTTACTAAGTACATGACGGCGTCGCTATTGTAAACAGCACGTGCAACGGGCCGAGCGGCGCAGCTGCGCAGTGGAATGCGTAAACAAGGCCTCGCCTACTTTCCCTACTACTCGAGCCGCTCTACATAAACGAGCGCGCAGCAAGGAGGGGATCATTCTTGTCGCAGGCTCGGCCCGGTGCATATGTTGTAGCGTTTAGATACTGAATTAATGTAGTCTGAATTAGAATAGAATCGTTGGAAATATAATTTGAATTAGTGTGTTAATAAGCTATGGGAATAAAAGATGATTTCTGCTATATTCTTTACTTTCATTTAAGATGTCGGACCCTCTGCCTTCATCAGAAGTGGGATCGGATTCACCGTCCACTAATGATAGCAACAGTAATTTAATGTAAAACTTTTCATTGTTCTCTGCTGGCAAGATCGATACATTTAAAAAAAATTGCGGATGTCTGTTACTCAAAGTAAAGCTGTGCTCGTTGTTTTTGATCCTGATAAACCAGAATCTGATATTGTTAATTGGCGTGCACTCAGTGAAACGATAGTTATTGAGAAAAAGAAATTAGAGGGTGTAGACTTCATTGTGACGTAGGAGCTCGTGGCTAAGTGATAACGGGCGTACGGGTCGAGCCATCACGTTGGGCTGCGCTTGCCGGGATTGGTCCGTGGATGGGTGACCATCATTACGTGCCGGTACTCCTCCGTGCCTCGGAAAGCAAGTTATGCTGTTGGTGTCGATACACTCGTGGATCTTTGACGGTCGTTGCGGGTCTTCGGAAGCCTGAAGGTCTGACAACCAGTCTTACAAGGGGTGTCGTACTGCCCGGTTGCTGGGTTGTGGAGATTGGATGCAGTCGCTCCGTGTGAGTGAGCAGGGCATAAGTGGCCAACGCCTGCCCCGAGCGCTGGATGAAAGAAGGACTCCACACCGAGCGCCAGCACCGACCACCAAGCAAGCGGAATTGTACTTCAGAGCAGCTTGTGGAATATAAGTGTGACAGATAAGTGATACAGATTAGCTTATTATATTTGACTCTGGATCAGAATGTAGCTTTTAAAACATAGTAATAAATTGAAATTTCGTTAAAGGTTAGCAATTTCATGAACAAAATTAAATGATCCTAAAGAGTATAGTTGACACCTATAAATAATACCATAACTATACCAAGTAAAGAAGCGTGCCCATTACAACTTAAACGTCCAACCATGGTACAAAACCACGTGCTTGAGATAATTGACGTTGTATTCCCGGATGAATTTGGAATTTGGTCGTGATATTTTAGAACACGGAATTTCAGTAATTATAAGTTACAGAATTGAATGATTTAGCTACATACGTTCGTAAAATTATACCCAGTCATGGGGTCTTAATTCGAACAAATTATAATTAGTCTTGGAAAAAGATCATAGATGGCAGCATAGGTAACAATTATGAAATTAACAGTCACTAAAAAGCGATAAACGGAAGATTTTGGCTGAAGTAAGATTAGAAAAATCTAAACTTCCTTGTTTAATGCTGATTTATCTTTTGTAACTCATAAATCTCGTATTTTCAACAAAAAAAAAAGATAAAACCTATGTGTTTCTAGGGCTCTTTGCAATAGATGGCGTTTTACTCAATTTGTCAGAACTCTACCACATTTACGCTGTAGCCAGTCAATAGCCCGACTTAGAGAGGTGTCATTTCTTTGTATGGGATTGGGTATCTGTACGTAGTAATATATTATCTGAGACCCAGTTAAAAAAAAACCAATGATACCATTATTACTTGGCACCACAGGTAATCAGGCTGGCTAAAGTCATGTTAGTGGTGGCGTTAGTACGCTGTGCCCGTTTAAATTTAACGCATTTCTAATGTAAGGGATGTCATTCTTACAATTTCTTTGATAAAATCGATATTCTTCTTAGCGTGTCAATGGCAAATGTAATTTAAATTTCCGGTTTGGTCGAGAACTTGGCAATGCTAACACCATTCTTTGATGCAGATATAAGGAGCGCAAGATGAAAGGTGGGCCATGGTATGCGGGGAGACGCCGCTTACATTGAGGATTGGAACCATCCGAGAAACCCCATCTCAGGAGCATCGACCATTTATGGTTTTTACTGCGGTCGACCCGAGTGCGGAAACTGTGCGGAACGTTTTCCAAGACGGCCACGGCAACGTGTGACCAGGCCAAGGCTCAATCTCCTAAGTCAATGACTTAGCAACTTAAAGTTAGAATAGTCAGGTGGTTACAAACGCTGTACAAATTTCGTTTCTGCTAAAAACAGTTAAAATCCAGTTCATTTGTTTGGCGCGTCGAAACGAATAATTTTTAATCGTGGGAGTTCTTATAATAATTCAGCTTTTAAGATTTTTTTTACATTTCATTCGAGACCACCGTTTAAAAAACTTACCGGAACGAGTTGCGATATATTGATGGAACTAATAAGGTCTATAAATATTCTCACATAAAATTACGTAAAGTACCTCATGGTCCAAATGTACTGGTAGATAAATATCATGAAAAATTATGATGACGTGACGGCGGGTAGTAATGATGATGATATCCATGTTCACGAAAAAAAACCACAAAATAATACCAAATCAGAAAAATTAAAAAAAAACACAATCCTAACAGTAATGTAACTTTGGCAAACAGTGATACCATTGCCTGTGAATAGTGATACTATATCAATTAAAAGTGGTACAATGTCTGCTGATTCATGTACCTTAATAACTATCAGTGAAAATACGAAACATCTTAAGTCACGTTCTGTATCGACAGTCTCTCAACTCAGATTCAAATGTTATTTTTACTAAAGCAATCACAATAATTAGCAAAAGAAGTGACCCTGTAAAGTCGGTAATGACTGGTCCAGGAGATAATAGTTTTGCAGGGTTTTTAAGTGATAAATGAAAAAGAAATAAAAAGATAAGATAAGTTCTGAAGGCTCAATAACGAGCGGTCCAGAATTAGTAGCCCATTCTGAAGGGGTAAACCGGACCAGATGGCTAAAGTCCTGAAGGCTCAATAATGAGCGGACCAGTATTAGTAGCAAACTCTGAAGGGGTGAACCGAACCAGATTGCTAAAGTCATGAAGGCTCAATTACGAGCGGTCCAATATTAGTAGCAAACTCTGAAAGGGTGAACTGGACCAGATTGCTAAAGTCATGAAGGCTCAATTACGAGCGGTCCAGAATAATAAGCAAACTCTCAAGGGATGAATTGTTAGTCAGGATGAACGAACATTAATAATATCGTTCTGTCCTTTTAGATACTGTTTGATGAGACTCCGCGCACGAGGACGTCCGCACGTCAGAATGGCCGTGACGGCGTCGCTATTGTAAACAGCACGTGCAACGGGCCGAGCGGCGCAGCTGCGCAGTGGAATGCGTAAACAAGGCCTCGCCTACTTTCCCTACTACTCGAGCCGCTCTACATAAACGAGCGCGCAGCAAGGAGGGGATCATTCTTGTCGCAGGCTCGGCCCGGTGCATATGTTGTAGCGTTTAGATACTGAATTAATGTAGTCTGAATTAGAATAGAATCGTTGGAAATATAATTTGAATTAGTGTGTTAATAAGCTATGGGAATAAAAGATGATTTCTGCTATATTCTTTACTTTCATTTAAGATGTCGGACCCTCTGCCTTCATACATAATATTTAAATATGGTTATACTAAGTCCGTGGTGTACCTACCACGGATACCACTAAACAAAAATATTATTTAATTATGTACTTTCCTACCTATACTTATCGAAGCCTGAACCTGACCTTATAAGTAAACAGAACTTGTAAGTACCTAACTATACTAAGTATAATAATAATAATAAATATTTAAGAACTACGTTCGGATCCTTATTATACATATAAGCAGCTAAATGGGATGCAATAAACTGCTGCCTTCATTTTAGTAGTTTTAGTTTTAATATCTTGCGACAAACGGCGAGCGGCAGCCCTACTGAATAGGCACAGTGAGACGAGCCCGCCGGGTACTTGTAGATTCATACCTAAACTGCGGAGTGTCCCATCTGTATTAATCTGTGGCAATGTACAAATCTTTACGTAACAAAACATTATGCCAGATAAATTGTCCATAGAGGTATAGAGTAGTCAGGAAAATTAATTGTTTTTCAAATTGACCCATTTCATACACTGTCAAAGAATGACAGGGTATGATTAAAATATACGGACAATTTATTGTTGCTAGTCAATTTGGTGAGCTGCATCGGGTTAGACTGAAAGGCTACCCCATAGTTGGGTAAAGCTTAGGCAAATGATGATAAGACAATTTTGAAAACAAAAAAACGTGTGCCTCTCGGGACGCCTGACAGAAGTGATAACTTAAACTAATCTAAGTTGAACTGACAGATAACGTAACGCGTTACGTTATGAATCGGTTTACCCTCCCATAAGAAGTTATCACTTCAAAACTAAAGCTAAATTTCAACATATTTAACCCTTTCTGTCTTCCTATAAACTTTACCCCCTTATTGATATTAACAAACAATTTGTTGGAAAGCTAAAATTAAATGTGTCACATCAAAACTCAATATAGTTACGTTCAGATATAACATGGAAGGAAATTAAAATTCCTGGAAAGTTCGAGGCGTACTGCGGCAAACGTAGGGTTACCGGGTAAACGTACCTATACTACTGTGTTGTTAGGTAATTACCTACTTAGCATATTTAAACCGATAGAATTTTAAATTATTGTGGTTTGAACAAATTTTTTACAGTATGCTTTTAAGTTTAAACACTAAAAAAATATTGTCTTCCGTATCATGGGTCTTTGACATCTTTTGTAGACACAACAATACATATAACACAATCCCAAAATATAGTCAAAAATACAACCAAGATTTGGTTACTTGCACGCATGACCACAATAGAAATGTGATGGTTGGTTGGAATGGTTTTGTCTTTAGAGGTATGAGAAACAGGGTGTTAAGTTCACTCATCCTCATTTGAAAAGGGAGGATTCTCCATCCAGACGGGTGTCATGTCTGGCGGGCAACTGCCCAACGGTTGAAGTCGGATATTCTTATGTTGTTCGCGAGGTAAACTCTAATTGCGCGCTGCAGGATTTGTGTGACGTCAAGATTTTGTCAAGTGTGATGTCAGGTCTTTAATGCATAGTTCGCATGTGGCGATGTAGATGCATACATGTCGATGGAAGAACTTACAGACAAAATGACGGGTAAGTAATATATGATATAATTACAAAATAACTAATATTTACAAGATATAACAACTGAATCTATAATTTTATTTGATATAATGATCAGTTAATATAATAAACGATTGATATACCACTCAAAAGACATAAAACCTATTTAGACTAATATGTCATTTCTATCATAGTTAGTAACCTGATACCTAGTAACTGATTACCACCTTCCTAGAGGGTCACTCGCTACGCTCGCTCGCCTTTGCGCTTTAATAGTCACTGTTCTAACCTAACCCAACCCAAATGATTCACCAACAATAGAGGGGATCTGGCACTCGGCGGCCGCTGCCGCGGCACGCTCCCTACAGTCGCTCGCCTTCGCGCGTTAATGGTCACTGTTCTAACCTAACCTAACCTAACCCAAATGATTCACCAACAATAGCGGGGATCTGGCACTCGGCGGCCACTGCCGCGGCACGCTCCCTACAGTCACTCGCCTTCGCGCGTTTATGGTCACTGTTCTAACCTAATCCAAATGATTCACCAACAATAGAGGGGATCTGGCACTCGGCGGCCGCTGCCGCGGCACGCTCCCTACGGTCGCTCGCCTTCGCGCGTTAATGGTCACTGTTCTAACCTAACCTAACCTAACCCAAATGATTCACCAACAATAGAGGGGATCTGGCACTCGGCGGCCGCTGCCGCGGCACGCTCCCTACGGTCGCTCGCCTTCGCGCGTTAATGGTCACTGTTCTAACCTAACCTAACCCAAATGATTCACCAACAATAGAGGGGATTTGGCGCTACACGGCCGCTCCCGCCTTAGCTTCTAACCTAACCTATCCGAGGCGGATTGCTTTGAATCGGAGTGTACCTACTGTTAACCATAATGATGGTATCAATATATATTTTAAACGATAGGCCTAATGACTTTCGATTAAATAAACGTTATATCCAATAACGATAGACGAAATAAGTTTTAGAGTATATAAATGTTATATGTAAAGAAATTATATCAACAGTTGGTATACCTCACGTTTATTATATCTTGTGAACGTTATTGAAATGAAAATATACCAAATAACTTTATAAGACATGAGACGCACCCCAAAATGACAGATAAAAAATCACAATCTGTCATATTGTTCATTTTTCTTCCAACAAAACCCGTTTTTACGGATGTCATGCTACGCGTGCTGGTTGTTTTTTTTTTTTTTGTCACAAACTTATTATTTTTGATTATTAATAATGATTAATTATTTATTTATTTACATACAAAACTGAGAATCTCACAAAATCTATCAAGCATATTATTGTGAAATCTTCACCATTTTAAAGATATTTTAACTATTGATCTTTTAGTGTACGTGTGTTTTATAAAAAAAAAATTGTTTTATGTATAATAAATGAATAATGCGTCTAATTTGGGACAGCGCTCCTTGATGGGCGAGTCCCATTACTGGCTGGACGTACGACGCGTTGCGTGAGCTCAGTACAGAACACGCAAGCTAACCACTCAAGGTCACTGACATATATCTGCGTCTTAAGGTGGTACCCCGACCAAGCAACCTTGAGCATTCGTTCCCTCTTTGCCGCACCCCACCTCTACAATACTTCGTAAAACATTACTAGCGCCATCAGGCGAACAACTTACGAATACAAGTAAAAATCACTGACCTTAGAATTCACAGACATCACACACATTCATAAAAAGTACTCTGTGCACACATTCGAAAAATATTTTTTTGGAACGAAGTTATAATGCGCTGTTTGTGGTAGCTAGTAAAAATCGTCACGCAAAAAAGCGTTGATACTTATGCTCCATGCGACTTTCTTCTTTCGAATTCACATTGTGAACTTCGTCAAAATGTAAATCCAAGATGGCGGCTCCGAAAATTTTCTCATTTTTCGTCTTGAGTGTCGTTTTATTAGTTTTCAGGGGTTCTAAAGCCGATAGTAAGGTCAAAATGGAAATCCAAGATGGCGGCACCGAAAATTTTGTCATTTTTCGTCATGGGTGTCGTTTTATTAGTTTTCAGGGGTTCTAAAGCCGATAGTGAGGTCAAAATGGAAATCCAAGATGGCGGCTCCGAAAAATTTCTCATTTTTCGTCACGGGTGTCGTTTTCGTTTTTTCGATGGTTCTAAAGCCGATAGTGAGGTCAAAATGGAAATCCAAGATGGCGCCAGCGAAAATTTTCTAATTTTTCGTCATGGGTGTCGTTTTCGTAGTATTTGAGGGTTGTAAAGCCGATAGTGAGGTCAAAATTTAAATTCAAGATGGCGGCAGCGAACATTTTCTTATTTTTCGTCATGGGTGTCGTTTTCGTAATATCTGAGGGTTCTAAAGCCGATAGTGATATCAAAATGTAAATCCAAGATGGCGGCTGTGAATATTTTAAACTCGCGTCAGAAATTTTACCTATATTGATGGGTGATGGATGGATAAATTGTTTATTTTTGTTAGACTATATTTTGAAAATAAATAAAATATACTACTAATGAATATTGTATTTAACCACATAAACTATAGTACTTTTATACTGATAAATAAAGCAATTCATGCAAAATTATTCCCTAACCATTCCAAAATATTCAAAGATGCACAACGTTAATGTTCAAGTTTTCACTTCTGTCGGCACTCCCGGAGTGCAACCCGTTGTTTTTTTAAATTTTAAGTACAAGTATATATACGGTATATAAAACTGTACCTATTGGTATAAAATAAATTAAATTAGGTGTCGGCAACAACTTTTTGAAAAAGGAAATAGGGGATGAAAGTTTGCTTTAGAATCTGTAATTTTTGAAATGTTAAACTCGCGTCAGGACGTGACCGTAAGATCCGTTGCCTAGCAACCGACAAAATATCAAAATAAATAGTCTTTGACATTACGTAAAGATTGCGAGGTAAGAAATTTTACCCATATTGATGGGTGGATAAATTGTTTATTTTTGTTAGACTATATTTTGAAAATAAATAAATATACTACTACTACTAATGAATACCTATTGTATTTAACCACATAAATGATGTACTTTTTAAATACTGATAAATAAAAGTTGGTATCGTTTTCGTAGTTTTAGTTAGATGGTTCTAAAGCTGATAGTGAGGTCAAAATGGAAATCCAAGATAACGGCTGCAATTTTTTTTTCATTTATCGTCGTGGTTGTCGTTTTCGTAGTATTTGAGGGTTCTAAAGCCGATAGTGAGATCAAAATGTAAATCCAAGATAGCGGCTGTGAAATTTTTCTCATTTTTTGTCATTGGTATCGTTTTCGTAGTTTTTTTTTCACCCATAACGAAAAATGAGAAATTTTTCGTAGCTGTCATCTTGGATTTACATTTTGACCTCATTATCGGCTTTAGAACCATCGAAACCTACGAAAACGACACCCATGACGAAATAAGAGAAAATTTTCACAGCCGCCATCTTGGATTTACATTTTGACATCACTATCGGCTTTAGAACCATCGAAACCTACGAAAATGACACCGATGACGAAATAAGAGAAAAATTTTACAGCCGCCATCTTGGATTTACATTTTGACATCACTATCGGCTTTAGAACTATCGAAACCTACGAAAATGATACCGATGACGAAATAAGAGAAAAATTTAACAGCCGCCATCTTGGATTTACATTTTGACCTTACTATCGGCTTTAGAACCCTCAAATACTACGAAAACGACACCCATGACGAAAAATTAGAAAATGTTCATAGCCGCCATCTTGGATTTACATTTTGACCTTACTATCGGCTTTCGAATCCTCAAATACTACGAAAACGACACCCATGACGAAAAATTAGAAAATGTTCATAGCCGCCATCTTGGATTTACATTTTGACCTCACTATCGGCTTTAGAACCATCGAAACCTACGAAAACGACACCCATGACGAAATAAGAGAAAATTTTTACAGCCGCCATCTTGGATTTACATTTTGACCTTACTATCGGCTTTAGAACCCTCAAATACTAAGAAAACGACACCCATGACGAAAAATTAGAAAATGTTCATAGCCGCCATCTTGGATTTACATTTTGACCTTACTATCGGCTTTAGAACCCTCAAATACTACGAAAACGACACCCATGACGAAAAATTAGAAAATGTTCATAGCCGCCATCTTGGATTTACATTTTGACCTCACTATCGGCTTTAGAACCCTCAAATACTACGAAAACGTCGCCCATGACGAAAAATTAGAAAATTTTCACAGACGCCATCTTGGATCTACATTTTGACCTCATTATCAACTTTAGATCCGCTGAAAACTAATAAAACGACACCAATGACGAAAAATGCAGCCGCCATCTTGGATTTTGGTTTTGACCAAATTCATTCAACTTTCTTGTACTTTCGCATTTTGTGTGTTTACAGTTTACCTACACAATAGTAGCGTCTTTTCGCAAAACTCAATAGTATAAATACAAACTTATATTATTATCTACTGAATCGATCGACTGATAATGTGACGATGTGTGTGTGTGTGCTCGATCGCGTGACCGACGCGGTGACAAGCGATACGTGTTTCCCCCTCGAGACCTTGCGGCGCACTGAATCCCGGTATGGGGCGCATGAATTACAGTAGTGAATACGCCCAGATTTTGGAATAAAATCTTTATAAAATCAAAATTTGGTCTTTTGAAAAAAAAAAACGTTGCAAATGTTCGTTATTAAATTGTCTATCCATTAGTGTCAGTAGCAAAGTTAAATAATGTTTACTTTACGAGTAGATTCATATTATAAATCATAATTTGTCATTTTTAAGGTTTCGTTGGAAGGAGATTAATTAAACTTATACATATTAAAAAAAAAAAAAAAAAAACGATCCGTTTGGACTCAAGATTATGTATAAATTTAATGTATTTTTATTAGTTGATATTTCTTTTTAAATAAGAAGTAGTTCGCTCCTAAAAACTGTACAAAAAACGGCTAGCGCGGCGTTTTGGTCAGGGAGCCGCCTTAAAGCTTTGTGCAGACCAGCGCGACTTATCGCGCGACGCGACACCGGTTATTGTTATACCGTGAAGTTTTGTATTGTTCGTGTCGCGTCGCAGGACAAGTCGCGATGGTCTGCAAAAGCCTTAAAGCGTGAAAAAGTAACAGACAGACAGACAGAGCTACTGTCGCATTTGTTATATTAATTAGGATGAATATACCTGAAATCTTCTTGAAAGTAATCGAGACAGCATTTAAATTAAGTTGTTTTTCAGTATACAGTCATTGGTAGTGAAAATGTACCAAAACACAAATACGCTGGGTATCTGTGCATTTATTATTGTGAATTGTATTTAATATGTTGTATTGTATTTCATGTGTGAATTGTATTCGTCCGGCACAATGGCTACAAAAGACTGCATGAGTACGTATCAATCCGACCGTTATCATTCATTTTATCATCGTCTGTTAATCACTGTGGCCACGCTTCAGCCAGATTTTAATTGTACATAGAGATTAACCAACAGTTATGACTGGGGCATACGATTTGATACGATACTAGTTCTTTCTACAAACAAAATTATATTAAACTCTAATAAATGGGGGGGGGGGGAATAACAGCCGCACGGGTCGGTCAATCAGGCTTGCCGCGGTCAGTCTGTGGATGGGTGACGATCTTAACATACCGCGATACCGCACTCTTGGTCCCAGCTGTTTTTTTTCAGTCTTTGGCAGTCGTTACGGGTCGTCAGAAGCCCGAAAATCTGACAACCAGTCTTACCAAAGGGCTGGGTCTGACAACCACTCTTATCGTGTTACCCAGTAACTGGGTTGTGGATGTTAGATAGGCAGTCGGTCCATGTAAAATTTTGGTATTCAGCTGCATCCGGTTAGACTGGAAGCCGACCCCAACATAGTTTGGAAAAGGCTAGGCAGATTGCTGACTTCCAATAATTTATTGGCAATCTTTCAGGGGTCAAATTACCTACTCATGAAAACAACACTGAAATTAATATTGAAAAAAGTCCAGTGTTTCGTTCAAAAGTACTACATAATTAGAAACAGATGCATTTTGAATTGATTTATCTGGTGAATAACATAACATCGCGCCAGTAGGTACCTACCTAAGGCTGCCTGTCCACTGGAGCGGAGAGGAGAAAAGAGGAGCGGAGATGTGTCAATATTGACCAATAGAAACTTGACTCAGGATCACTGATTTAAACTCAGGGGCAGAGTCAAGATTCTATTGGTTAATATTGGCACATCTCCGCTCCTCTTTTCTCCTCTTCGCTCCAGTGGACAGGCAGCCTTATCCCTGAAGGGATCCCTGTAGGTGGATAATTTCATATCAATTCTTTTTCATTTGTTTTTGCATTTTCAGTTCGTAGTGGTGTTACATACCTGAATTTTATGTTTCTAGAAATCGTCGACAAAAACTACACTAAAGTATGCCTAGTCATTGAGTATGCCTTACCCATAGTTAGGAAACCAGTGGTTAGACCAGTGGTTCCCAAACTATGGGGCGCGACCCACCAGTGGGTTTGCCAACGAATATTAGATGGGCCTTGAAAATTTGATTTTCAGCTATGACTAATATTAAAACTAAATACCGAAATAAATTGGATGTATCAAACTCATTGCGATTAAAATTAAGTAAAATAAAAGTTGATGCTAAAGCCAAAATGACAAAAAATAGGAAACAAATACATCCTCCTCATTGAAATAAGACTCCTTGTATACAAGGTGGAGACGACAATACAACAAAAAATTTAACGGTGTGTCCATAATGACGTTCCCATTCTGTATACGAAAATTCAATTGAATATATTCAATAGTTTAGTCATTATAGCTCGGCAAAATCCATAGTCGGCTCGGGCTATTTCAGCTATCCATCCTAAAAATCCACCCTAAGGTGGATATTCTGAAATGTATGCCCGAGTATTCACCCAAGGCCTAGTTGGATAACCGGAATTTATAGGCTTAGGGTAGATCCGGCTTACATTACATTTAATTTGTTTGAAAAACTCGTTTTTTTTTTTCAAAGCTAGGATTTATTTGACAGTTTCAAAATACTCTTAAGTATTAGTGGTGCCAGTATTTAAATTTTTTGTTGTATGGTAGTCTCCACCTTGTATAATTAAGTATTAAAATTTTCTAGTATTGAATGATTAATTAATTTATTGCATAGGTCGAACACTGATAAAACTGATAACATCAATACAGTTTCTTTATTTAATGGCAGATTGTTTAATCTGGGTTTGAGATATAAACAAAACTGGCAGAACGTCGTCGGTAACTTTCGTAACTTTTTCTCAAAAACCCATTGCCCAGTGCCGGCTCTTCTAATACATCCTAGTTAGGAACACAAGAAGAAAATCACGTATTATAAGGTTCCTGAACACCCTTCTTTTTTGGACAAATACCTTTTTTAAGGCGCACATACATACATAAACTAACGCCTTTTCCCGGGGGGTAGGCAGGAACTACAGAACGCCACCTGCTACGATCATTACCTACTCCTTTTGCCTCGCTTACGTTCATGCATCAGCTGATCATACATACACACCGGTCTCGAATACTTATTACTACCTAATAATTTTAGGGCGTATTCAACATTTTATTACAATACTAGTCTAGCTGTTTTAAAACCTTTCAGAGACGTCTTTCTCGTCCCATATGAAATACTAGCTTTTTCCCGTGGCTTAGCGCGTGGAAGTCGGAAATGTGAATAAACTATCTGTCTGTCTCATTCAAATACTATTAGTAGCATAACATAATAATTTAATATTATCGTGAATTCATGCAAGCCGAGTACTTTTTGTTAGGTTACTGCTCAGAAATGTGTGTGTGCACAACGTCTTATGATTGAATTGAAAAATACTATCTTGAATTCATGCAAGCCAAGTCCTTTTTGTGCCAAGTTTCAAATTAATTAACACAAGGAATAAGATTTTTCATACAAAAAAAAACCTTCCTTTTCGCCCTGTTAAAGGTGGTATTTTCAAAATCCTCTTCTTAGTGCTCCCCTACATTATAAAAAGGAGCTGTGTGCAAAATGTTTTACGTTCCTAGTAGCTGCAACTTTTTTTTTTTTATCCCCGACGGGGATGCTCTCTCTTGGCCTGCATCTCACCTGATGGTAAGTGCTGATCAAGCCGAATATGTACGCGAACTTCACTCCGAATCCTCAACCACTGAGGAACTGGCTATCTTATCTACTGGGTAGTGGCTCTGCGTTGATATGTCAGGCAGTCAGTCAGTTTCTCCTTTTATACATATTCTTCCTGATTTTCGTCACAAATTCGCGTATACAAGGATATAATAGGGTGTCGGAAACTCGGAACCCATTGACCTGGTGAACGCCTCAAGTCCCATCTTACATCGCTCTGGGAAGGAACGAAGTGCGCTATTCATAGCTTGGCACATGTAAATAGGTTACCGGGGACTCTTGTAGACTCTTCACAAACACAAAATTATGCCTACAGGTGGTTCCAAATTGTGCCAATGTGCCAAAGTGGGGGGAATTGTAGTTATATCTTGCTAGATATGGGGAGTTGAAGGGTAGATTGTGTGAAAGGGAAATTAATCTATAGTTATCTAAATGGAATAAAAATTGTAAATTGTAATTGTTTGACGGCACGGTTGACGCAGTGGTTCAGCGATTGACTGCTGCGCTGCGTGTCGCTTGTTCGATTCCCGCACGGAACAAATGTTTGAATGACCTACAAGTCGTTTTTCCGGGTCTGGCTGTTTGTGTATGTGAGTTTAAATGTTTGTAAACGCACCCACAATACAGGAGAAATTACTAGTGTGGGCAAACGTAAAAAAAAATTGAGATAGGATAATATTGAAGAATGAATTTGTTAGACGATGGTCTCGCGATGTTTATATTAGGCACTTGTAACCCTTATGAGTAGCATTAGAATGTTATCTTTATTATCCTTGGTATTACAATATACTTCAGATATTTCCTCATAGTGAAAAGGAATAAATGTACCGTTCAGTCACATTTTAATTATTACCGCACTGAATTATTTGTTACGTATATAATGCACCCATTGCAAACTAACAGAGTTGCCGTTAAAACGCACCCATATCAGTGTTATCGTTAATACACAATACAAAAATCAAACTGAGATATTTTCGAACATGGTTTTGAACAGTGGAATGCATGAATGTTTATATTTTACAAAATGCTGTAAATAAACGCTTCATGTAAACGTATCGGGCGATTAGAACGCGCGGTACAACGTGCTAGTACTGTGTTGCACTTGCAGGCGGCGTACTGGGTGAGAATTGCGCAGAGTGGCGGCGCGGTGTGCTCACAGCCCACAGCCGTGCTGAACGTAGTCTGAGTTCAGACGTGTCCTAGCCGCCGCGCGACGACCGCGTACCGCTGCGGCCCGCCACCCGCCGTGCGTGTAAACCAATAAAAATACAACTTACGAAAACATACACAAAGTGCAATCTCTGCGAAAAAACTACAGTTTTTGTGACAAACTTAAAAGTTTTTAGGTGCATAAGTGCGTTTACTATAAACAGCGATTGTTTACGAATGCCGCGCGATTTACTTGTATTATAAAGGTTAAGTTTGTTGAACTTACAATTCGCGGCACGAGCCGGCTTCATGACGTCACTGTAGTGCAACGCTAATTAGATTAGATACGCTAAGCCAGTATGTAATGTAAACGAAGGGAGGTAAGGCCTGCGACAGACTTGGCGGATAATGTAAATTCTGTATCATAATAGTTTCATTCATAGTCGACTGAGCCGTTCAAGGCCCGCGCGGGAGCTAAATAGTCATGTTGTTATCATCACTGTTTTCCGGTGTTACTAAACAATATATGTTCGTCGTGATGTTAGTTGTAAAAGAATCACTTTGTTGGACATTAAAAAGTAGACGGTAATATAATATGGGAGATTAATATACATAGTTACAAGCAAAGTTACAGCTGTCATGATAATATTACAGCATTATAATATTGCTACACATTATCAGTACATTTTCAGTGAATAAACAAAAATATGTGACAACAATTTGAACACAATGATGGACGATTTTCTCGCACAGTTTGACACTGAAAACTTTTTTCATATTCAGGAGAGTTTCCCTTTGAGCTCCTGTAAGTCTATCGTGTTGTAGTTTCCTAAAGTATTATTCTTAGAAAGCACTTTGGGTACTTCTAAACGTTTTAGTTAAATAACGATTCGCTCTAAGTATTGTTTCTTACTTTGACATTGAATGATTACAGTTTAATTCTTTTACAAAATAATTAGTTATTTCCAAGATGGTTACAGAGTTACAGGGTGCTACATCATAACTGAGGTAGCAGGAATATCTATATCTATAGTTTAGTAAGTTATAGTCGCTTGTCGTATCTGTCTTTGTGACAACGTTGTTCTCCTAAACTACTCAACAGATTTTGATGTGGTTTTCACCATCTTTTACAGGACGTATTCAGGAAGGTTAATTAATGTGTATAATACATTAATACGATTATTTTATGTTATGTCAAGCCGTGCGAAGCAGAGGCAGGGCTCTAGTATTGAATAAAATAGGCATACCTACCCAGTTAGTTGCCTGTTCTTGCGTTCTTTCTTATCAGTTTTATGGTTGGTACTTGGTACTTACAGAAGTTAAAATAAACGCAGAACAAATTGAAGGTTCTTCCAACTGTTTAGTTAGGTGTGGATATTGTGGTTTTAATACTGTTTTTTTTTAACAATTTCTTACACATCTTCACATAGTAACAAATACAATTATATCCATGAATAACAGGCATAATAATTATGTAGATTAGGTTCTTTAAACTGTTTGGTTAGGTGCAAATCATATGTTTTTAATAGGTAACTACTGTTTTATTCTTCAACTACTATCATATATCTTTTTACACTTTGTATACTTTATAATGCAACCAAAATACATATCCACAATATAATTTATATTGTGACATATCCGTTCATACTACATAATAATTATACCTAATGCAGATTTGGGATTCCCTAATTATTAATTGGTCAACATGAAACTATTTCATTTATCTTTTATTATTTGTCAGTAATCCTGTATTGTTGCAATAACTACAGGTATTATTAATAATACCTCATTTATAATAATCTAGGTAAGTAGGTGAAAAACAGGTACTTAACCTGTTTTTCACAAAAAGTGAAAAAAAAAAAATCAAAACCGATACCGACTTCCAAAATTAAAGTAATTTTTCACTTTGTAGTTTTTTTTTTCACTTTTTGTTGTGGTACTTACCTACCCCACATAAATTTGAATATCACTACCTGCTTTGTAAATAACAGTGACAGTAACTTTTTATAACATCATCCATATAGACTAAGTAGGAAAAATACGTATTAGGTATTGAAGCTAACTCAAAAACTACCCAAGCAAACTTTTATGCCTATGAAATATGAGCTACCAAACAAAAATATAATAACTAAAACCAATTCGTCATTGGCGGAGTAACCGCGTAACAAAAAAAAAAAAAAAAAAAAACACAGTCGAATGGTAGATTAACGCACCTCTACTATTGCACGACAGATATGAAAAGGAAAAAGTTAAAACGAATTTAAGACCGCGGCGACCCTAGAATTTTCCATACAAACGTAATACCTAAATCATTTGCAATTTGAGCATATTTCCATCATATTATGTTAATATTCGGATTTAGACAGTATTTATCTAGGCTTGTACATCTTTTTTTTCCAAAAAAACTTACCTAAAATAAAGTTTAAGCGAATTGAAATTCGCACAATTTTTAGAGCTAAATGACATGTTTTCGTACTGTTTTTTCTGTATTATAAACAACAATATTGGGAATATTGTTTCGGCAGAAGCATAGCTTATATTATCAAGTTACAAAGTATAGAAAAAATTATGAAAGAATATTAGGTTTTCATTCATCATTTTTGGTATTACGGAACACATCCAAATTTATCATAAATTGCGATAGCTAGTAACAACGCTAACAACACACAACACACATAACACACAACAGACACAGACAACAACAACAACACAAAAACACAACAGAACAGAGATAACAATATTCCAAACGCATTTTGGAATATTGTGTTCGCCGGACCCTTAATGAGTGTCGATACTATTAATAAGTAGTTGTTATACACTCTATAAAGCGTTATCCCATTATAGGTTCAACACTCCATTGTTATTTTTGCCTGTAGGTGTTTGCTTCCTATACTAAGATAAGGTTAGGTTAGTCCACCCCACCTTTTACCAAGTTTTACGAAGATCTTTTAATTATTTTAATTACCCATAAACAAGGTGTAATTGAAATAACTGAAAACTTCTTAACTCATCATTATGAACAACTTTTTTTCACTATGGGATCAAATAATTTGCTTCATACATTTGTATTTGCTTAACCCGAGAAAATGTAGTTACCTACCTACCTATAGTTAAAAAAAAAACAGTTTCCTCGTTAGCAATAAAATGTTGCAAGTAACTCTCTTATAAACTCATTCATAGACCTAACTTCTGGTTATCTAAATCTCTTTCAAATTAAATGATATCACTGTAAAGATATCAAAGTCGTGGAGCATTGCCAATTCTGAGGACACTATCTCACTTATTCATGTGGCTTCAGCGGTCGGTATTCATTTGTTTAGCTGTCCTAACATTCCTTGTGCTATCTCTCTGGGAAATCAAATGCATTATAGTTGATAGCAGCCTCAACCATGTCCCACTTGCGAGTGTCCTTTTATACTATCACTTTTGAGGAATTAAACAGCTACACTGATAATGCAATTAACCTGGCTACCAATTGGGTTTAAGTTCATCATCATCATCATTAGCCTTTATCACAATTTATTTGGGGTCGGCGCAACTTGTCTTTTACTTCCATAATTCTCTATTAGTCGTCATCTCGGTAGTCACCCCCTTTCTAGCCATATCATCTTTCACACAGTCCATTCATCGGTTCTTTGGTTTTCCTCGATAGCCATCCATATTCATACTCAAAATTTTCCTCACGAATTTTTCTTCTGACCCCAAGTATCAGAAGAAAATGCCGTGAGGAAAGTTTTGAGGAACACGGGTGGGTTTTTGTCAGTAAGAATCTGACACGCCCTTCCGCTCCAAAAAAAAACAAAAAAAACCCAGGTATTAGGTTATTTATAAAAATCAATTGCTGTGCGTTCGTCCCGCAAAAAAACGAAAATGGCTCTACCAATATGAGTACTTTTTTTGGTTTTGTTTCCCACAAATACTGGGGTGGTTTAGGATTAAATAAATTTAGGAAATATCCAAAGGAACAATAGAAAAATCGAAAAAATCTAAATTTTGTCTCACGTGGTATAGAGTTCACTGGGTCATCTAGTATTGTAATATATTATCTACACAAAGTACCTTAGCGTCCTGAAAGCAAACACGTGTAAAGCGTGGGGTGGTGTCGTTTCTTAGAAAAAAGTAAAGGGGTAGTTACTGGGTTTTCCTAATAGGAATTTCTATAAGCATGAGCTTCGTGGAAATCGTCGGAAATGCACATGCACATTGGCATGGGTAATAATATACAGGGTGTCGGGGACATTCAGCTGTATCCGGTTAGACTGAAAGCCGACCTCAAAATAGTTGGAAAAAAAACTGGGCAAATGATGACGATAATAACTAATTCTAGGGTCGTACGCAGCAGTAAGGGTGATTTTCGTATGGTCAATCATTAAACAGGGTGTCAGGGACATCGACGCGTCGCCTGTTACCATGGATTCAGTAGGACATGATTCTGAACCTCCCAGGCGTTGAAATTTGACCGCGTAGGTATTGCACTTTTCTATGGAACAGCTGTTTTTTTTGTAGCAGAGTAGGTTCTGAGAAGAAAGGCCGAGACAAACTCAGAGATCACCGTCTCTAGTCCAGAAATAATCTTGGTCAGGCCATATGAGGACCATGTAGATTAGTGTTTGAAATGGTCTTTTGAGAAAAGAACCACACACATTTGAGTGAACCTGACCAGTCAGTGCAAGCATTTAATTGTCAGTAATCGTGGAGCTCAACTCTAAACTTAAAGAACTCAACTCGACGAACAATACCAAAGAAAGGACATTTGGGTAGGCCGCAAAAACTACTCAAACTGCCAGACTCTGGCACTGGTAAAGTCAAATTGCTATTACTGAATTGCGGTTCAATGTATATCAGCGTTGTTAGTACAACACTGATAAAGAGGATTGAAATAACCAACCAATTATAAAAATAAACATGATTATAATACAGTTTTGAAATAATAATAATAATTTTATATTTATTAATTTAAATTTTAATTAATATTTTATTTTTCTCAAAAGCTAATTTTAAAGCGATAAAATACCTACAGCTGTAGTCAATAATCATTGTTTTGAAGAAGGGTATTATTTATGTCACTTGACTTAAAATCATGATTATATTATATTAAAGTTATAATCATACCATATTATAGTTCTTAATATTGTGTTACACTTGAAACTCATAAACATGACTTAATAATGTTAATCAGCGGCTGATAACATGATTATAAATACATTATTGATACATTAAAGTATGCATAATTCTGCAATGATTTTAATATAACTTTTGATTTATGGTTATGAATAAATTTATGATCATATAATTTGTGTAATTTATCATTTATAACAATTATTATTGTTATGTTTAACGCGTGAATACCTACAGGTTGATTAATTCTTGAATAGTAACGTTGTAAATTAAGTTAAAGGTACTAATGTACAGTATAATAACGCCAGATATTTATATTGACTCAGTAAGTTACTAACTAGAACTCTAGGTTGTTGCCAAGACGCGTAAGGGGTGCTACACACTTGTCCAGGTCAACACGCTCCGGCACAGAAAGGCGGCAAAAAAAAATAAAAAAGAACATAATAAAGCTTCGTGCAAACTAGTGCGACGCGACAGCGCGACGCGACACCCGCTATTGTTATACCGTGAAGTTTTCTGAGAAGTTGTATTGATCGTGTCGCGTCGCACTGGTCTGTACGAGCCCTTAAAAACAAAGACCCCACGTCCTACATATTTATTTTAAGTATAAAACAAAGTCCCGCCGCCGCGTCTGTCTGTCTGAACGCGATAAACTCAAAAAGTATCGAACGAATTTTCCGAATCGAATTTGCCGACCCCAACAAGTGTGTAGTACCTTTAGGCTTACTGCATATGACGCCGGAGCTGCACCGGCGTGGCGGTGCGCTGATATTTTTTTTCGGAAAATCTATATAAATTAAAAATCCATAGATTTTAAATAGCGGTGCATCTCCGGTGCGGTGCATAGGCGATATTCATTCGTATAAGTACACAGACATGCGGTCCGGCGGGGTGCGGCTATGGCGTCGTCTACAAGAAGTCTTATTATTATAAGCTACACGTGGAAAAATAACGGTAAAAAAAAAAATATGATGCACGATACATTCTAAGAACAATACTCTCGTGTTTCTATGTCGTTACTAATAGTCATTCTTATTAAAAGTACTTAACTTTTAAACGATGTAGCTTTTAAAGACTATGTTTCAATACTGAGGAATAAACGTAGTCGGATAGCCAGCAGTGAACAGAATCATGAAGTAGTTTACAGACAAAGCAGAAAGAAAAAAATACTGAAGATAACATGACGATATTTCTTGATCTGAAATGAGGTTTATCAGGTATTATTGTGGTAAGGGTGAGAGAGATAAATAACCTACATAAATTATAAATAGACAAAGTTTTCAACGCTTTCCAAGATTTCTCTCCTTCATCTTGTTAGAAAATTACTTGCTCAGGCACTTTATTCTCAGATCAAACATAAACAAACCTAATCCAGCAGGAACCTACTTCCAGGCTTAGGTAGGCTAGGTACATATACAGGGTGGAATTTTTGAACGCCACCTGGAGGGATATAGGAATATAGGATTTTTATGGGTGAATTTTATTTTTTCGGATTTTAGCCGGTTCGATTCCCGAGTGTGGGAAGAGAATTTTCGAAAATCTTTGAATGCAGATTTGTTTGTTATTAAAAATAAAGGAATGTTTCCTTTGAGTAAAATTTGATATCTCCAGTATTTAGAGTACTTTCCCTCCAGGTGGCGTTCATAAATTCCACCCTGTATATTATCCTCAAGGGGCATTAACCCTTAGATTAACATTCCTCAAACCGTCTCGTCTGAAAGGCAGTGTGTGACAAGTTAACGTTAATCTTGCCGGCGAATGCCAGAACACCAGACGTTCAATATATCGACGTCTACGAGACTACGTCCCGAAACTCGTAAAGGCAAGTTCAGATTACAATTGCTTGACGCGAATGTCGCGCGTCGAATGTTCAATGTCACGCGTTTTTTGTTTTACTGTGACGTTGTAAAAGGAGGACAGTTACTCGCGCGTCTAGCTACTGTCTTGGTCTTTTTGGTAATGTAATTCAATTATCGTTAGGAAAGTCTTACATGATAGATTACATTGTGAACGTTACATACTACATGAAGAAATATAATGTAACATTTTTAATTAACGAAAACAGTAGGTATTCATTAATTACTCAACATGATCAGCCAGTTTTTGCAAGACCCTGACCATATTATATCTAACATTATTTTAGGCAACATTTTACATAATGATCAGTCTAATTATGTAGGGGTTCTACTTATTCTTGAGTATAAAGCTATTAAGGCTTTAAAATATTTCGTCACTTTCAGCCAGTTTCAGAAACGGACTTTAACTTTTAAAGCCGTCATTAAATATTAGTCTCCCGTTAACTTGTTGCAGAAAGCATTACGTAATGGGACATTAAAATATTTTTCTGAGCTAGTTACGTTCTTTCTACCATAGCTTAGACCCTGAATTTATTTTCTCATCAAACGTCACTTCACGCTATACATATGCATACCGGACACATAATGTAGTTTATTTTTAACTCAAGCTATCTCTTGTACTCTTGTAGATAAGGTTGAAGCCGAACCGTAGGTTGAGGAAAAAGACTCGTATTTTATCAGAACTACTTCCTTCGTGTTGTCCCCATAATAAATTTATGAAAACAGCTACTTACGAACTAGGACTACCAAACAAGGGTATAGAAGCAAAAGGAACAGGGTGTACAGTTCACTCATCGTCTATAGAAAAGGGAGGATCCTCCGACCAGACGGGTGTTGTGTCTGGTGGGCAACTGCCCGACGATGGATGTCGGGACGTTGTATATTTATACTCGCTGCGCGGTAAACTGCGTGCGCGATGCAGGACTTTGAGTGACGTCAGTGTGATGCGATGTTCGCATGTGGATCGCCACTAGATGCCGCCACAAGGGTTTACTTACTGAGTATATTTTAATGGAACATAAAACATACTTTTTGCTTGCAGCCTTCACACATTTAACTTTACAACATCATGTCCGTTGAATAATATCCTTTGTCCTTTCTAGCATGTGAACTCTTATCATATACTACCCACTTATTTCTTCCCATTCATCACAAATACTCTTCATCCGACATTACCCATAACTCCCAGGCGAGTTGAACCAATTACCGCCAAATGATTCTAAAACAAGAACAAAACGTTCCCTGCACCGGCAATTGGCCGGACATATTAATTTCACTGCTTGGTATATCAATATATGACGTTGTCAGGACCATTGAATAGTTCAAATGTTATTCATTCCTCCGAATGATGACCTTTAGGAATAATATGAGTAGGGAATTTGGTGTTTGTTTAACAGTATGGTTCGTTGCCTCATTGGTCTAGTGGTCGTAAGCGCTATTACTGAGAATAAGGTCCTGGGTTCGATTCCCGGGTCAATTCACTGGGATTTGTCATCAAAAGTGATACGTGGTGGAACCTATACCAAACCTACATACCTAGGATCTGTAGTTCGATATTGGTAAGGAGTGGTACTCCAGAGGCTGTTTTTCCAGAATTACAATCTAGTTCTCTTAAGGCTTCCGCCGATAGGAGCTTTTCTATGAAGGCTTCAGTTCTATCAGAATCACGTCGCACCGTCGCGTCGTTCCTGTCGACGGGAACCTTTATACATTCTTAGAATTAATGGCACTCTCACTTTATTGACATTTAATTAAAGATACTATTACTAGAGGATTATTTTGTTTGAAGATCTTGGGAGTCTTTCTATCGTCGATGAATTGGTATCATAGACGCAACTGTGCTTCTCGTGAAAAACCAAGCATGTCCACAAAAATGACGGATTAAAAAAACCTGTGTTCAAAAGCAGTGTAACAAATCGATGTGCTTGTTGCTAGTGCACTTGAAGCATCAGCGATCATTTGAAGAGGGTGTCATAAAAGGCACTTATACTCGCGTAGAGTTGGGGTCAAGGGTGACTGTTCATAGGTGTCGGCTGTAATACTATGTAGCGTAGATAATCTATTTAAAGGTATTGGAAGAAGCATTTCTTGTTGTAAAATGGGAACAGGTAGACAGAAATCATATCATCATCGCCCTGCCTTTATTACACTTTATTTTCAGTCAATACAGCATGTTCTTAAATTATTTCATATTATCTATCAGTTGACATTTCAGAGCTCGGTCGAAAATAGAGAATGTTCATTGGATAGTTGATACTAATTCCATGTATAATACAAACTAAATTTTCCATGCTGCCATAATAGTTAGGTACTTACAATTTCATGCTGCCATGTCATTATTAGGTAGCTGTCTTGTTCAAACTAAAGTTTGGGCGACCGAGATCTGCTCGAGTGAAAATACGGAGAAAACGATTTTTATTAATACAAATATCAGTCAAAATAAAAGTTAGTCGCGTCAACCTGTTTCAGAATGGCTGACAAAAAGGCCGTTTTTGACAGAAATCTGAAACAGATTTCTCGACTAAAGAAAGGTTAAAACCTCATTATTGCAACTTTCATCTAAATCGTTACAGCCGTTTTCGAGAACGTGATTATAATATAGGATACTATCCAACCTATCATTCTTTAGTTTACTCTTATGGCCTTTTCAAATACATGCTTAAAACTTTTCTCAAGACATGTCCCTCATTCTCACATATATGACAACTGATGAGACAGAAACCCTCTACTGTCACGATTGTATATTGTGCTAGTTTTAAATTGATCTCCACTAGTGACAAAAAAGACCGACCCACCAAATAACGTTAAATTTATTTTAAATAATATCAACACGCAGACGAACGCCTTAAATGAAATAGCGATGAAGCGTCCCTGGCGTTCAATTCCCAATAGCTAAGTATCAATTTTACAATACATATCAATTGGTGTCATTTGACCGGGCGTTTGTTGCACCGGATCGCTTCGGTATCGGCCGATTGCTACCCGATATATTTATAAGTAGAATTACTTCTGTTGGTGCACTCGAATTCTGACACAGTATTTATGCAGTGATTTTGTGGTATACTACAAGATCACTACGTATACTACAGTATATCGGATGATATGGGCCTTATTGGGCATTCGTAAGGTAATTACGTAACTGAGTAACAATTGCAATTCCTTTCATTTTGATAATTCGACAACATTCATCGCGTGATTTACGCTGTCAAGCAGACCAACTTTTCAAATGATTTCACTCCCTGGTAGATTTTATACTGACTTGTAACGTCGCGAGCCCCTACTCCCCAACTTTAATTCGTTTTATCTAAACCATTTTTTATTAATATCATAAAGCAAAAAATATGTGTTTAATATTTTATTACTATTTGCCTGACGGACTATATAGATATATTTTTTTCCCCAGTCAACATCTCTTTTGGGGTACGTCACCATTTGCACATTTTTTAGGTATGTTTTTTTTATTTTTATCGTGTCTTCTTTCTTTCAACTATCTGACGTGATGTTAAGATGTAGTTGACGGTGCTTCATCATTAACAGCCTAAAACAGTCCACTGTCGAACATAGGCCTCTCTCATTGCATGCTATTCACCTCGATTCTCAGCAACTCTCATTCATACGCTACCAGCCACCCTGCGAAGATCATTACTCAACCTAGCCTGAGGGCATCCTTCCTTACGTTTGCCGATTCGTGGTCTCCAATCAAAAACACGCCTACCCCAATAGTCATTAGCTCTACGGCTAATATGACGGTGCTGCATAATTGCCTAGAAGTAACCTTTTTACCTAAGACTTGAAGACAGGTTCACACAGACACAGACAAAACACTAAGACTTCAACTCTTCAGTGCAATGTACGATGAACGTGATTCCGAAACGTTTTTACTTCAACGTAAATATTATGTATAGATGCAATTTCATAGTAAAAGGTAAAAACCTTTGATTTATTCCGCTCATCTGTGTCAATATAAAATTATTTAATAACAATTCTAGAAGTAAAGGAAACTGGGGTTGAAGTTCCAAGAAAAGGGTTATCCTATCTAGAACTTTTTCTTACTTTTCATTGAGTACTTGCTTGTGGAAACCAGTATATTATTAATACTTCATACTTCTACAAATAAATGGTTTATCTGTGTACGAATTTATTCTTCTTTTTCTTTGCTTCAATATGGAAATATAAACTATAGTTTTTTAGGGCGTATACTTTGTCCAAGGATACTACTACTAGTACTTCGGTAAGGAATACTTTGAGAATCCATTCCATACACGTTCCGAAGCCTTTTCATTACTAGGTATAGGTACTTAGTACTTACTCATTATGTAAATATAAATAACTGAGTATGACTCCTATTTACTAAAGCACTTTACAAGTAGATTAGAAGCCAAACAGACATTGAGAAAAGTGCGTCATTCTACCACAATTATATGCAAAATATTTAGGATTTCTAATAATTATATAACCTATCAGGTAGATTTCATTAGAAATGATATTTAATCAAATGAGTGTCCATTGATAATCTATTATTGTATAATATTACGTTTCTAAACAGTCAAAAACCTTTATTCTAGGTACTTTTCTTGTTATAACTTCTTTTTCTTCTAAATTCGACCCAAGACCCAAGTCGTTTGATCCTATTGTGTCGAGACAAAGTTTTTGCTATAATTTGTCTTTCTCGATTCTTTAATACTTCTTTAGTGTTTTCAGTTCTATTACGACTTTATATTCACCTTTTTTACCTTCAGAATTTTCTAGATAGTTTTCTCTAGAAATTATATTTTGCTGAAAACCTTCAAGTTTATTAATGTAAATCTATTATAGGTGGAACTATTCATCGCTAGCGAAATTGCTCTGGAATAGAATTGTTATGTCTTTCGTTAAGAAATAGTCGCTACAATTTAGAAAATATAACTACAATTTTGATAGATTTGCAAAAGCAATTTCAGTTTTGATTTTAAATTGTGAAAAAACTAGGGTACCTACATTATTTGGAAGCTATTCAATAAAAGCAACTGTTGTAGAAATGATTATCAATACTCACCTATTTCCTTAGGAAATCTGACATCCTCTATCATTATCTCTTCATCTTGCCCATATCCCAATTTATTTGGCGCCGGCGCCACATTTATATTTCTTCCATACTTCTCTATTAGCATCCTGTCGTTTCAAAGTTTATCTTTGAAAGGTTGGTTTTAATACTTAGGTATAGTAGCTGCTCTTGGCGTTTGTATTTCATGATAAAGTCCAGCATTGTGCTTTTCTCCGCCCGCATACGCAGATAGCAATAAATTTATTACAATTTGAATGCTTGTGTTCGGGCCATTGTTTGTTATCTGATGTGTTAACAGAATTTCTACATTTGCATTCATTATTAGTTGGATTGGTTTATCAGCTGTAGAAGAAAACCTATCATTCGTCGTCCAATACACTTTGTTATTCGATCTAGCGAATTCGTAAACCAGCACAGAAAGGAAAAAAAATGCTTTATTGCCAATAGATTTTCTCGCATTAGAATTATTATCGTTGATTCTACCTTAAATTAATTGACAGGAGACTGTAAATTCCCAATTTACTCAACTCAAGTTAGAAATGGAAACCAGAATCAAATAGCACTATATTAGTATGCATTGACCACAGTAAATTGGAGTCTGCAGAGCTACATCGCCACATCTATCAATACTGCAACTATGTCATTTGCAGGCCAAGTGTCGGCTCAGTTGAGACCATTGTGTACACAACAGTGGCAGTGACTTGATGAGATTATTCTACATTTTTAACTATGCACAGGTTATAACAGTGTAATTTTGGCTGAAAGGTGTTTCGATTCTGGGGTTTATGCATTATAGATGATGGTTGCCGGTTTACGGTTACAGCATTGAATTAATTATTCATTTATCAGGGATTTTTATTTATTTTTAACTGCTGCACAGTTAGAAAAAAAGTCAAGTTTGTAGTTCTTTTGCTAAAGTATCTTTGAATATTATCCAGCTATCCTCTGATGGGCAAACGCTTTTTTCACTATCAATAAACAAATATTCTCCCAAGATAAACGACCCAAAACAGTCATAACATAAAACAAAATATTTACACCGACCTTTTTCCAGTAAGGGTCTTTTCTATCAAACGTCACAAGTATTTCCAGAAAATCTTCACTCTGTTTGCAAGTGAAGAGAATAAGGACACCATTTGTCTCTCAATTTGCAACCTCCGTTGCTTCGTATAAATTCATTGGATACACTCGCAAGCTGCTCGTACGTTTGTCGACTGTACATAGATTTTCTGTTTCAACAGTACACAGTACGGTATTGAAAAGTAATTTTGCGTTTTACTTCAATAGATGAAATGTTTTTGTGATTAAACGTTCATAATGTAGGTACGCCACATAAGTTTCAATCAATAGATTATGCAATTATTGTTATAAATATGTGATGTGTGTGTATTTCTATGTGATGTACGTAATAGCGTATTCAAGTATAATATAATCCTATTTCATACATATCTAAGAAATAAACAGAATAATAATAAAGTAAACAGCAATTACCTATGTCAGATTTTTGCTAGAATTTATATCCGAAATAATTATGTATGGTTTTTTTTACTAGTGTCATTTTATTTCAATAATTTATGTCTAAATATTGAAAGTGATCTTCCAAAACAAAAAATATAATATCATAACTGATCTATAACTATTAACAAACAATATGGCGTCGAAAAATTCCTCCGGGATAGAATGAATGTTAATAAAAATGTTTCCAGTATATAAATTACTAGCTTCCGCCATCGGTTTCGCCCGCGTGATATCTTTGTAAATTATATAGCCTATATTACTCAGTGATAATATAGCATTCTACTCGTAAAAGTATTTTTCAAATCAGTCCAGCTATATTTGAATTTATTAATTACGAACAAAAAGAAAATCTTTTCTCTGAATAATATTAGTGTTATATAATATTTCCATGAAGTGAACAGTATATTTTGCAAGTAGAACTAGGTAATTTTCTAGTAACTAATTTAACGAAGATAATTTTAATTACAACAACTAAGAGATGGTTTCCTCTGAATATGGTCCAAATATGGATCCTTGAGGCATTCCAAGGCTCATTTGCGTGTTTTTTTAATAGTGACTAAAATCATCTAATGTTAAATAGGTTATCCGGAATTCCGTAGATAGAAACACTGATTAGGTTTGGTACAAAAAGTTATTCCAATGATAATAATTTAATGATATCACCGCCACCGCAATGGTTCTACGTATCAGACGCTTCTGCAAAAACTACAAGTAACTTTTTTTAATAGTTCTGATAGGTGATAGGTAATACGGGCTAATGCCGTCATGCACACATCAAAGTGCTTATTTTGCTTGATAATTCAATTAACAAAAAATACATATTTGATGTACGGTATTGATTATGTAATAGTAAAAACCAGTTTTACTTTATTATAAATTAAACTGCAATAATCTTAACTCTATTATACAGATTGCAAGTGCATATTCTATAAGCTATGCATAAGATCATGCCTTAATAAGTGTGATACAAGAATAATTTTAGAACCAGTTTCATATGTAACTACCTCGCCTAATACTGACCTAAATGTTCAAGGATCTAATACTAATACTTTACGTGATAACAGATAGCAGTGTATGCCTGGATTAGATGACGTCATGATTGAATCATTTCTTTGTTGCATGCTTGGTACAATGCTTAAACTTGTGTTTAGTTGGCTTGACATGTACCTACTATCACGGAACAGATAACCTACTATCATCATCATTCTCTCGCCTTTATCACAATTTATTTGGGGTCTGCGCAACTTGTATTTGTCGTCCATACTTTTCTATTAGTCGTCATCTCGGTAGTCACCCCCTTTCTAGCCATATCATCTTTCACACAGTCTATTCATCGTTTCTTTGGTCTTCCCCTACTCGTATAGCCATCCACATTATACTTACGATATGTACCTACTAATTACTCGTAGTATCAAATTATTTAGTAAACTGGCCCAACGCCTTGCTTTGTTCTAATGTCCTTTAGACTTAGTCACTTAGCTACAGTTTCGATAAGTTAATGTTTGCAGTAGCTCCGTTGCCCTTATCAAGTTCAATTCACTGTTAGACATAATGTAGTCTTGAATTTCAAAGTTCATCATCAATCAGACCCTATTTGATTATTTGATGCTTGGTATGAGATTATGTAGCTAGTCTTTGTCGGAATTGTTCTTGGTAATTGTTGGTCTTCCAATCTTCCAAGGACGAGACCAATGTTCAGCAGTGTAAAGATTAATGGGCTAATTTTAGTATTTTTTTTCCAATACCTACCTATTATGCAACTCAAATATAACTTGGTAGAGTCTAGTTTAATCCAAATAGAACAAACGTGAATAAACAGATGAATGAGGAAAAACCGGTTTCGTTTTGCAGTTTTAATATATCTGCGGTTACGCAAGTACCCAGTTATCTACCTACGTATGTACATAGATGTATAGAAGTGATTGCAAATTCAAAAATATCAATTTAACTTCTTGTGCATTTACCACGTACCGTTTTTATGGCATCTTTAGAACTATGTATTTTCTTAAACGAGGAAGATATCTTTAACGGGTATTATTCGGAGACAACTATCATGGGCGAAAATAGCCCCAAAACTGAAATACATATAACAATATTGACGCTAATGGATATTCTACTATAATTACTAACATTTTGATATCTCTATAGGTAGTTAAATTGCTAAGCCCGTAAACGTGATAACACAGTATGTAACTTACCAAAATTCCAAATTAATATGGTGTACTGTACAATTATCATCATCAGCAGCTCAGTGCTGGACATATGCCTGGCCAATTGCACACCATTCAGCATTATCGGCAACTCTCATCTAGCTGCTACCAGCCACCTTGCGAAGATTCTTGCTCCACCTTGCTTAAAGGCAAGGCAGGTTGTCCTTACGTTCCTTAATCTGTGAGCTATGTCGACAATAATCAAGTGATCGTATTCTTTCCATTCAGTTATAAACTTCGCTTTAGTTCATTCATCATCATTACATTCAGTTCATAAACGTCCACTACTCCACATAATCCAGTGAATGATATAATGAACAGTCCGTACATAATCTTCAACATATATGCATAGTTTTATTTTGACTCCAACAAAAAAACACTGCAGAATTTGCATTTTAGCGCTCCGAGCTCGCGTCACATACAAGAGGAATCTTTTTAATTCGATTTACTATGGCAGTCCCGCTTACTCGGGATTTTTCCGGAATTTTCCGAACCATTCCGTACTGCCAACATTCCATTTCATCAGGTGTTTAATTTTATCTTAGAAAGCTGTATGCGGAGGAACTAATTGTTTCTGGTATTTTATCAGCTGCTCGTAATTACTCATATTCTTGTTAAGAGTTTGTGTATGTTGGTCAATAGCTGATCTGCGAAATTCTACATACATAAAGTATCCTTAAACATTTCACTGATGGTTAAAAATGTATTTAGAAATGTTGGTGGCCGAGCTGATAACCTAAGTGCTGCACGTAGGTGCTTGAGTATCGCCACGTAGAATCGTCTACCGAGGCTTCTCATGTATCCCATGACTAGTCTATTAAAATAGTTTGGAAAATCCAAAAGAGCACGCCTCATACATAACACTCATTCATAAACAAAAAGAAAATCAAAACATAGTTTCTAACAAAAATGAACAATTTATCACTTTTCATGAAGTATGTTTTGACTGCGTTTTTACCCATCAATATGGGTAAATTTCTTATCTCGCAATCCTTACATAATGTCAAAGACTATTTACAAAGACATTTACTTGGCGGTTGCTAGGCAACTTACGTACGTCAAGTCAAAGGTTGGAAATATTTAGTTACAGATATTATATTTTAGTTAGTATTTTATTAATTATAATTAAACTACTTTGAATAAAAGAGCCATTTTCAATAGGGTTCCTTATATGGCTGAAACAAATATATGAAAAAATAATTGATTTTATCGCAAGCTACAATGTTTTCAGGGTTCATAAATTGACGGACAGGAATTTTTTTCAACTATTTTGATGCTTTTTCCATTTCTGCTGCATTAAATCAATTGTTAAAAAGTACAGTATTAATCTTCATTTAATCATCTATACAATGGTATATAAATTAAGTAGGTTCTGTGTACTAGCAGGAGTGTAACAATAAAAACAGTTGCAGAAATGGGGCAAAAAAAATGTTTCGTTCGTAGAGCACACTCTAATGCTTAGCAGTATGAGTCGTGCAATAAAAGGATTTCAAACTAGACATTTTTTATAGACTAGTATTGCGTATTGCCGTTAGGGGGATTCCTAAATATATTTTCTCTACGTAACATAAGTCATAGTACAAATTACAACTATTCTTCAAGTTTCCTTCTAATAATATTGAAGAATTCTAAGCTCAACGTATAATCAAGGGTTGTATAAATTGGCATATTTTCCTCACTGCAGTTAGGTTACTCGGCGTTTTTCTACGAGTGTTGCAGAACCACGGCATTAGTTCATTAGCACACATTTATGTTTTAAAGAAATAGATTGAAATATTTCAAGTTATATCTACCTATGTTGTACCAAGCAAATGTCTGATCTTCTTCATCAAATATATAAAAATCTATGTTTGTTTGAACGTATTTTATGCGCTGCCATACCGTTAACCCGATTGCAATAAAACTTTGTCAACTTATTGCTTGCAATTGCGCGAAGGTTAAAGGCATAATACAATTTTATTTATTTCTTCTGCGGCCGCAACGCGCCGGGTACCAGCTAGTTAGAAATGAAATCTCAAAGTAACAGAAGATCCAGCATTTTATCAGGATACGAAGCTTTTCAATAATCAGAATTTTCATTCAAAACAACTATCAAACTAGGTTTCTTGGCATGCTAAAAGTTAAAATTGTAAATATTTTACGATCGTTTAGGTGCACTATCGAGATTTAGTATGACACTAACCTAGTATGGGACATCAATTCAGCCCCGCCATCACGCTTTCTGTCTCGCTGATCTTTATACTACGAGTACTACGACCGAGTTCTATAAATGTCGTACTTCGGCTAAGCGTTAATTCCTGTCACTGTCGTATAACTGTTAAACCACAAGTGGAAGATAGAGACGGGACATGTCTAAGTTAAAGCAAGGCTAAGTGTTTTTGTGCGTGTTTTTTATTTTGTGTTAGCGAGAGGGTAACTCTTTTACTTATCTGTGCCTTTAACTCCTTCTTAAGGGCCTAATCACACTAGCGATTTGCGAGCGTGAGCACATGCCGTCCAGAAATATCTCTCAGTTTCCTCACGATGTTTTCCACCTTTTTTGAAATAGAAATAGAAATAGAAATAGAAAGCATTTATTTGTCAGAATATTGTACAAAGTTGTTATGTGCATTATGTATTACGATCATAATATTCTACCGTTTCCGGCGTACAAATATGGTTTGTTAAATTGTGGGTCATCATTACATTAAAATTGAAGCAAGTGGTAATTATACAATTCACACACGAATCCGAAAAGTCAGAGGTGCCTTGGGTTTGAACTCGAGACATATGACTTGGCAGACCGACGTAATTACCCTTTTTATCAAATAGAATTCGTAGAAAATTAGATTTCTTAGCTTACCTCGCTTAATAAGTGCTTGGCAACCAGAATTATCCTGGTATTGTTTACGTGCCTACATAGCACATAGAAGTAAACCAAGTTAAGTAATTACTTCTCATTAGTACTCATTTATTACCTAGCTCGCAGGTAAACCTCCGGCGGCTTTAATAAGGTTGAGAACTTTCTATAAAAGCACAGAAAAATGTTTTGCGTAGGATTCGAATGAGATTTTTTAATTTTTATTTTGCTCACGTTTAAGTTTTTTGCTGGCGTAGATGAAAATGTGTTTCCCGGTGGTCTACATAATTAGCCTATAATGTTCTCATTCCTGGGATATAAGACACAGGCCTCCTTTCGGTGAGAGGTCGTGTTCCACCACGCGGGCCCAAGTTGGTAGATGATAGGGATAGGGATGTCACAATGTCTTCGAATTTTTGGTCCTAGGACATGCCGGTTTTCACACGATGTTTTCATTCACCCGTTTTGACAGCAGTGGTGACTTAATAGTGCACAATTTGCACAAAGTAAAACGCCTGCACCAATGAGCTCACTCACTGCTTTTTGTTATCAATTGTGCCCAAAAAAGTTACTGTTTCGCTGTAATTGGTTTTTAAATGTGTATTTTTATGTTGATATATTAAAATAACTGTTTTGTAATTCTTTGGTAGGTTTTGTTTGCTCGAATCATTTGAGATATTTTGCGATAGCAAAAGAAAAGTAGCGTAGCCAACATCGATATTTCACTGATTCTACATAATACTACATAGTCTATAACAAAATCGTTGTTTATAGTAACACCAGCACCAAGACAAAACAGTGAAAAACAATGTATATGTGACCAAAACAATACGTATCACGAAACATATCAGTGTTAACGAAACAGTGTATATCCATATCAAGTGTTAGTGTAAAACCAGTGTTATTAGTGTTAGAATAAGTGTTAAAATTGAGTGAAAATGTCGGAAAGATTTAAAGTGACGAAGTTTGAGGAGCCTTCGGGAAAAACATATAAGAACTATGGAGCAACGTCGGCGGAAAGCGACGTGGAACTGAAAGGGAAGCTGCTTCCCGACTCAGGTTTGTACGGAAAATATTGATATATTATAGAATAAAATGTTCGGATACTTATAAGTAACTAACTTTATAAGCGGTATTTCTTTCTGCACGCTTAGTTGTTGGTATTCGTATTGTATATTGATAAATCGTGAAAATGTGTGAAGATGCGAGAGCCACTAAACTCTTTTTGGAACGAAGTTCCCTTTTGCGCGTTGCGAAAGGGGGCTAGACGGAAAAAATTGGGACCAAAAGTTGTAACGACACTTTTTATTATTTATTGTAACGCCTTCTGTGAGCGACTACAGGCACTAATTAGCGGCATGCCTTTGTGAGGTTCATTCCGTAATTATTTTTTATTATAACGCCATCTGTGAGCGACCACAGGTACTAATTAGTGGCATGCCTTTGTGAGGTTCATTCCATAACTTCGTTCCATCCGGGTGTCCCTTGACACCTCTCAGCTTTTTTATCTTATGATAACGTAGGTTACTTTTACATGTTTATGCGAACATTCGACAAGACAATTTTCCATTTTTTATAAATGCTATGTCACCTATTTTAGTATGACCATTTATTAGCATCACATATACTGACAAACGAAAATGTTCTTCTGTTTAGCCTTTTCCCAATTAAGCTGGGGTCGGCTTCCAGTCTAACCGGATGCAGCTGAATACCAGTACTTTACATGGAGCGACTGCCTATCTGACCTCCACAACCCAACTACTGGGCAATAATACGATACTTCTTGGTAAGACTGGTTGTCAGACTTTCGGGCTTCTGACGACCCGTAACGACTATCAAAGATCCACGAATGACTGCCGGGACCAACGGCTTAACGTGCTTTCCGAGGCACGGAGGGGTCTTGGTATGTAAAGATGGTCACCCATCCACGGACCAACCGCGGCAAGCGTAGCTTAACCTGATTGATCGACCCGTGCGGCTGTCATTACTTAGCCACAAGCCCCTCATGACCCCCATACTGATACACGCAAATATAGTGTTTTATTCAATTAAAACTATACAGGTGGACCAAAAATACACGTCATAAAAAAAAAAATACAGATTCCTCACGTCCAGGGGTATTCGAAAATACCCCATGTATGTTCCACGATTTTTTGTAGTTTTCGAGTTATTATTTTTTTTGTAATTTTTTTGAGTTTTCGTGAGTATTTTCCAGTTTTTTTTTTTGCGACAGTATCGTCTTAAATGTTACTTTCATACATAAAATAATAAACTTACTAACATTCCTGCAAGTGACTCAAAAAAGTAGCGATAGCAATATAATAAAATTGAGCTAGAAGGCACTTGGTTGGTATATAACCAACCAAGTGCCTTCTAGCATAATTTTATTCTTTACTTGTTGCTACTACTACGGAAAAATTGATCTAAGAATCAGCAGGTCAGTATCAGCTTGCACTGACTGGCAAACTACCAAAGTAGCACACCCTATGAACATACGAAATAAACCAAATAGTTTGTTAGCAAAAAAGTTTGATATACCTACTAACCTAACTAAGCATGAGGTTGCGGTCAAAGTTTAACTAACTTTGAGCATGCCCTAATTTGGGCTTGACCGAAACCCTTAACAATGAGCTTTATGGCCTTTCTATGTGTGACTGTTGGTATATTATTATTTTGTGAAGAAAAGTAGTGTACTCACCAAGAGCATTCGCTTCACTAATTTATTTTGCAAACATTCGTTGGCGAGCTTTTGTTATGCAACGAATATTCATTCGCGAATCGAACATTCGTTTTGTGCAATCATTTCACACGTTCACAGTTATTTTACCTCTGACAGCAGCAACCCAACCGCAATCTTATAGTTACGAAAATAGAGATCACTGTGATTTTGACAGACTTGTCAGTAGCAGCAACGCAACAGCAACCTTATTTTAACGAGAATAAAGATCACTGTGATTTTGGCAATGATGCAATATCAGAGGTAAATTACTCTGTGATAGGACTAGTTTTTATTTGTGCTTCTTTTCACATACTCATCAAACTGTTCGTCTCACGAATAAATGTTCGTCGTGTAATGAATGTTCGCAAAACAGATTAGTGATAATTCGTTTTACTCGCGGTGAGTACGTTCACTGTTAATATTTGTGCGTGGTTTACTGTTGCTATTTCGGTAGTATAACAAGAAGTTGATGTCATTAATGACTTTAAACCCCCGATCGCAAAAGGACTGTGGCGGCATCGCCACATGCGAACTACGCATAAAAGACCAGTGCCCTAATTGCGTAATACACGATCAATCAGAATCTGAATCGTTTTGAAACAGTTTGCTAATGCTTTATAAGTTCTAAAATAGAATCTGCTCAACAACGTAATAAACTCAATGAATGTGGTTGAAATGTCAATATGAAACAGATTAGTCGTAATCGTTTAAGAAAATGTGTTGCGCTGAAGTCACACATAATCCTGTGTTTACCGCGCGAACGACATCAATCGTTGGGCAGTTGCCCGCCAGACACGATACCCGTCTGGTCGGAGGATCCTCCCTGTTCTATAGAGGATGAGTGAACTTTACACCCTGTTCCTCATGCCTCTAAAGGACTACTTAAATGAATTTGCTGTCAAATATTATGTCTAGTGAATAGTGTGTTGCAAAAAAAAAAACTTGTATTCCATGGGTTCATGTAGAATGAATGAAATGAATTACCAAAGTGCTTAATGTTGTGTTCTACGTTTGGTTACCTATCATAAAACATTATTTTCTTAGGCATTTTGAATTTATTAGCAACCCCATGAAATCTTCAGTAATTTATACATAATAATTTAAATTAAATGAATATTCAATGTTTAATATAATTCATTCAACTGATGTTCATAAATAATTCTTAAATTTCTCATTTAAACGAGTTCCCGTTTTAATTGAAGATACGAATGGGTGAACCGTGAACAATAAATTAACGAGAAACAAGATCTAGGGAGAGGATCAACAATAAATAATTATTTAAAGGAAAAGTTATATCACCTATAGCTTTAAATATAATATAGATAAGTAGAAAAACTTCTAGCTTTTTTCCTATGATGGCTGTTAGATCCTTCCGAGTTCCTTTTGCTTCAAACACAAAGGTACACTGGTAACAAGAAGTGTGTGCATTTGTATGCTACAAAAATTGTAGGCTAAACATTAAAGACTCTTTTTATCCCTTTTCCAAAACCTTTTAGATTCTTTATACTTCAAATGCATGTTTATGACTCCGTCAGTGAGCGGAGTTCAGTTGAATTATGGGCCAAACATATTTTAACTTTTTGCCATCGTTAACTCGGTTGAAGTTAGGGGCGCTATGGAGCGTGGACTTAGTGTTTTTTTCCATTAACCTTGACCATAGAAACCATGAAGGTTCTGAAACGTATGGCCCTACGACGTATTGTTTCCGAGATAGATTTCGAAAAAAAAAAATACAAGGTTTTTTTTTATATCCCATAACTCTTGGATATGAATGAGATCATATCAAAGAATCAACTGGCGTATTTTTTTATTTTTTTTATTCAATTAATTCGACAATTCACGATTATTTATGTAAAAAACCCTTTGGTGAAATATTACTTAATTCAGACTATGTTTGTTCATAAAAAGAAAATATGTCAACGTCGCATTTTCTTAGCTTTAAATAATATATTGAATGAAAATGGTTTACTCGTACTAATCAATAAAACTTAGATACACACATCGAGAGTCTAGTGGTAAATTATCATTAAAAAAAAAAATATATAATTATAATATGCTAGGCTAGTTGATTCTTTGACGTGGTCTCATTAATACCCCAGAGTTATGGGATATAAAAAAAACATCTTGTATATATAAAACACTCAATATTTCCAAAATAGTAGCTCGGATGATTTTTTTTTTCGATGATGTGAAAAAAGGTTCGCAGTGAAGCTTTTCAAGAATTATAAAATCGGCGAGTAAACTTTTCTACCATAATTTTCTATTAGAACGATTAAAACGTGAAAGTGGTCAAAAATTAAGTTCTCTGAAGAGTTAAAAGGTTTAATAATAACTTCTTAAGAACCCATTATTTTTTATGGCTCGTCTTAATTCAAGGCGAGGTATAAATGGTGTTAATGGCTGAAAACTCATAAATACTCAAGTACCTACCTATTTCAGAATAAAGCCTATTATAAATAGCCTTAATTACTTGATTACTGGGAATGTAGTTATATTATAGTAATAGGTAAGTTTTGACTTCTATAGCAGTTGTTATGAAGTCATCATTCAGTCGAAAGACGTCCCACTGCTGAACATAGGCCTCCCCAAGCATCGACACTTCAACCGGTTCTGTGCTTCCCGCATCCAGCGGATTCCTGCAGCCTTCACAAGGTCATCAGTCCACCTTGTGGGAGGCCTTCCGACACTGCGTCTTCCGGTACGCGATCGCCACTTTTCGGCCCCATCGGCCAACTTTTCTGCGAGCAATAAGCTTAAGTTACCATTGCCGCTTAAGTTTGGCAATTCTTCAGGCTATGTCGGTTACCTTGGTTCTCCTGCGGCTCTCTTCATTTCAGATTCGATCATGTAGTAATACTGTAGTACTGAAGTAGATGTAGACTATTAGCAAGTTGATGATCTATAGTTTGTTCTTGGAGTCATCATCGTCATTTCCCTTATCCTAATTTATTGAGAGTCAGTGCAACATTGTCTTTTTCTTCCAGACTTCTCTATTAGTCGTCATCTCGGTAGTCACTCCCTTTCTAGCCAGATCATGTTTCACACAGTCCGTTCATCGTTTCTTTGATCTTCTCCTACTCGTATACCCATCCACATTCATACTTGTTCTTAGAGTAAGGAACCAAGTTTTTCTGGCTCCCAGCTCTTGTTAACCATAACCTATATATTATTCCTACATAAATCCTAACTAATATTAATAAATGTGAAAATATGAAGTTTGTACTCAATGACGCAATAACGGCTGAACAGATTTAGATGAAATTTGGCATACATATAGTTTATTACCTTGATTAACATAGGATACTTTTTAACCCGGTATGGTTGTACGTTAACGTGGGTTAATTTCCGACCTCCAAGCGGCGAGCCGCAGGCGAGAGTTAGTACCTACTATAGATAATAACATCTCATTAATCACGTTCAGCCGGGAACCTCCTGGAGGGTTCATGCAAGTCGCATATGGAATGCCGGGAGCCCTCGTGGAGGGCTCATTTTAAATGAAGGTTTTTCTTAGCGCTATAAAAACTGTGAAACTAAATTCAGTTGTATTTTAATAAGATTTTAATCCTAATGCCGGTAACACTCCTGGAGCGTTAACTTTAGCACAAACGTAATGCCGGTGCCCCTCCTGGATTCAACTTGCAATATGTATGGCGGCATTGCGTATGAGTTCTATGAAAATGGGTGGAGTCGAAAGTGTTAAAAGTGGTTCATGATAATATTAATAACATTCTCATATTAACATTTCTCACGACCTGCCGCACACATGCAGCAGTTCAGTCAGTCAGAGATCTTTCGAGCATAATCTGAACGCGCCGAGTGGCAAATCGTTCGTATCACGTGCTCATGTAAGCAAGGAGTCAAGCATCATTAAACTGTTACTTCATTTGCATGTAGTTAAGCTACTTAACGCCACTGCATTTATTTATAGGCGATGCATTTGCATTTTGTACAGCTACGAATTATTTTTGGTGTGTTAGGTTATTGCTTCATTTTGTCTAAATCTTGTTTCTAACGAAACTAGACTTAAATATTCTTAATGCCATGTGAGTCCCTAACCTTAAGATTTCAATATTTTATTTAAACCTGTTTACAGGGTTTTATGTTACCTAATCAAAGTTTAGCTAGGGATCCCGTTGTACTAAAACCTTGTTAAAAAACCAATGTGCGTGTTAATTGTATACTTATTTAGGGCGAATTTCACCAACGAACCTGAACGCGATCAGCAAATCTAACCCGTCAAACAGACAGACAAACTTGTCAGTGTCAATATGTCTCAACAATAATGACACTGACAGCTCTTGAACGGGGTTTAGATGTGTCAAACTGTGTTCAACTTTTTCTGCACCGTCTGTGAAGTATTTTTATATTTTGCAAACAAAATAACGTTCTAAAACCATCAATTAAGCTCACCATATTATTT
Organism: Conistra vaccinii; assembly: GCA_948150665.1. Lineage (NCBI taxonomy): Eukaryota > Metazoa > Arthropoda > Insecta > Lepidoptera > Noctuidae > Conistra > Conistra vaccinii. The sequence goes on from OX411316.1 coordinate 7,103,487, forward strand.
TCGTCCTAGTATATACCTAAACAAAACTATAACATAACAAAAGTACACCCCTCACTTTCTTTTGCAACTCGCACTCCATACAAAACATTGTAAGAAACATAGGGTTGCTAAAACCTCAGCTCGCTACACATTCCTTTGTTAACTTTGAAGGGGATCCGGAGAGCGGATCCAGTTTTTGAGGCGTTACTAAAGTGATGTGGTGTAACAAAAAATAAAATGCGACAACCCTATTTTTGTGGTCGAGTTTGAAGTGAGTGTTCGGACTTTTTTATCTTTTGGTAGAATACCAGAGATAAAGAATAAAATAATAACGATCTTCAAATGATTTAGTTGTGACAAGATCTAAAACAAGCAAAAATACTTCAGAAAATAATCATAATAATATGCATTTGAGCTACAACTAGGTAATGTTAGTAACTCACCGAGGGAATTTTCTCTAAAGACTATTTACGCACGGCTACACATCAAGATATACATTTCCAGTTTATGGTCATCTCGCATTGTAAACGATTTCTGTACAATGCGAGGTCAGCTTAAACTGGAAATGTACTTAAGCTTGATGTGTAGCCGTGTGTACTCAACGCGTGCCGCTTCGCGAATTTGTTTAGGAAACATTCGTTGCACGAGCTTTGAACATTCACTCACGAAACGAACATACGTTTGCGAGAATTTGTTTTTCTTGTTTGGATTCACGGCACCAAACTGTTTCGCGAATGAATGTTCGTTGCGTAACATAAGCTCACGCAACGAATGCTTGTAGAAAAATATCGCGATATGAATGCTCGCGGTGACTACCTTCCTTTTCGTAGGTTTTTAATCATTAAGCCGTTTCTAATGACACTCGAGGGAAATGTTTTCCGTAGGTAGGTAGTGGTAAATTTATTAATAGAAGACAGAAAACGACAGGAAAGCATTACCCAAGAGCTATTTGAAGGGATCCATTTATTTGGAGCTCTATTTGTAAAACTCTGAGTGAAAATGAAGTGGCTAAATTAAGAAAACTAATTTTTTACCATCGAGAAATCTGTAATTAATGAACATGCTTAGGTAGTCGAAATAAAGAACATAGCCTTTCTTACGTTGCTGTCAAAGGAAAAACACAAAGCTAATGTAAAAGAAAGCTACCTATATCCTTTCGTAAGCGTCTTACAAACTACGTTCTATGTACGGATTTCCGCAAGTAACGCTTGATTCCATAACTTACATAGTTATGGAATCAAGCGTTACTTGCGGAAATCTATAACTGAAAAATTATCGGCGCGATGGTGCACAGGTAATTTTTGTAGATATTGTATTGTTAGAGTCGCGTCGAACTGTCGCGTCGCGGCAGCCTGTACGAGGCTTTATGCAAGAATATTTAGTTTAAATGCCGAAAAAAGTACATACAGACTTAAATGCAGGATGCAGCACCCCGCCCAGGGCCGCGCCAGAATGTTGCTGGAGGGTGTTGTTGTTACTTGCCATGCCTGCGTGGGGGTGCAGTCTCGACCTAGATGCTTGGTGATTGGTTTGCGACCGAATTCGGTCGTAATGGATCTATTTTTGCGGAATTAAAAACTAAGTACACTACGACACAACTTAGATGTAGCATCGGCAAAATTCGTAAAACCGATCACCATCCGAACTGAGTGCGCCTTCAAAAACACCAATCTTTATTACTGCTTTAGGTGAAAATGGTCTTTCGAAAACGCAATAACTTGTAAAGTCTTATAGTCAAATACATTCGTGAAATTGAAATGAATGAATGAAAATTTTCAAATCTATGCTACATCTAAGTTGTGTCGTATTGTAGGTACCTACCTATCAACATAATTTACGTGTATCTTAGTCCACAATAACATGTTAACAACCATAGATTTATCTCTGTGAAAATACAAATTGACAGCTGTACGTAGACATACCATTACAACCCTGCAATGTCCTTTGTATATTTATAAACGTGCTGTCAACACTGCCGTATTTCCCACGACTGGCGTGTCTCGGGATTATTACCCCATGTAGGACCGAACCACTTTCTATGTATAGCTTTACTGCGAAAATATTTTTACGCGAATCGTTTAGTGAAATAAGGTAAGTAATAAAATAAGTAGGTACAAGAAAGTTTTATTGGTAGAATTTCGTGTAGGATATGTATGTCATGTGTAGGGATTTTTTATGTTCTTCGTATAAAATGGTTCTTCCGCTCGTGTCATGATCTTTATTCTGAATCGGTTTAGACACTTCTTGAAACATCTGCTTAGTTTTTTTTCCTCCAAGGTTAGGGTCGGCTTCGCAGAATGTTGAGCTTATTTTTCTTGGAGCTACTTTGTGATCGATATGAAGAGCGCTTTTGGCTTCTCTTTTTATTAGTGTGTGTATTTTATTTTTATTTGTGCAGAATAAACAATTTTTCCTTATTTTTTTCTTTCTACGTGATAAAATTAAAACCTAAACAATTGAAAAAAAATATTTTCGTTTATTCTTATGACTGTCAAGATTTACGTGCAGTACGATAAACCTCAAAATATTACTTAATTCTTCATAATAAACATCTATTACATACAGTAGCAGTCATATGATTGAAAACAAAACATGAAAATTTTAGTTACAATGTAACCCTTTCTTACTGTCGACCGGTAAAATTCTCTGGAGACTTTCAGTTTTACCACATTGCATAGCCATCACAGTTTCAAAGGAATATAAGAAAATCGTGGGAGGGATTTAAAACCAGCCAGTTTATTTTAAAATGCATTATTTCTCGCTTCAGAGATGAAAGCTTACCTTGCATACGAAATTGAAGAGTAAAATGTTTAAGTTATTTTCTTTTTGTTGAACTTTGGATAGTGGAACGATTCAAATCAAAGCAATTATTTCAATTAAACCAGTAACAGGAAATTTTTGAATTGTCAAGGAAGCTAGTGGCCTATTTCAAAGCGTAGTAGGTTGTTATGGAGAAGAACGGGCAAGAAACTCCATGGACACATTTTTAGATCAAAATATTGGTTTTATCACTATTGTACAGACGCCAGCACATCAAGTTACTACAATCGGTCAAATTTCTTTAATAGATCTTCAACTTTATTGCTAAAAAATAAGGTTCAATGTTGATTGGGAAAATTTTACAGATTGGAGTAGGTTGATGTGCTGGGGTCTGTACATAAAAAACAAACTATGAAAACGAACTATGTATTTTTGTGAAAACTATGTAAAAAGACATGCATGTTAAAAAGCGTCCTAAGTGAAAGGGTCTTGACGCAGAATGTCCCATTCGCAAAAAGTCCCGTCGACGCAGAACGTCCCATTTGCGAAATGTCCTATTCGCAAAACGTCCCATTCTCAAAAAGTCCCATTCTCAAAAGGTCCCATTCGCACAATGTCCCATTCGCACAACGTCCCATTCGCACAAAGTCCCATTCGCATAAAGTCCCATTTGCACAATGTCCCATTCGCATAAACTCGTATACAGGGTGTTAAAGTAATTGCGTGCCATAGCTTCAGGGTAGATACTGAATAAAGGAACCGAGGCAAAATAAAAATATTATAAAAAATGCAAGATCACCTTTTTTATAATTTGTAGGTTTTAATTTTGAAGGAGATAAGCACGCTAAAGTAGGAAGAAGAAATACTTGGAATTGTAATATTTACGTACCTAGTTACCTATCCCTCACTCGGTGTTATCGAAGTGTTCAGGCGTAGGTATTTTATTGCGCTCGATAGTAGGTAGGTAGGTAGGTAACTCTAGGAAATTACGAATTAGTATTTAAACAAAATAAAAAACCATTTTAAGCAATTCTAAACGATCGCTATTTAATTAGTTGGTATGTACATTAGGTTCATCTTATGATAATTTTCGTTTTTTTTTAACTTTTTTTAAAGGTATTTATTTTTATTGGGTTCCTTTATTGATACTGGACTCACTCTGAAGCTATGGCCCGCAATTACTTTAACACCCTGTATTGTGCGTCAAATACCAATGGTAGGGGAGCCCACGATGCTAAATGGGGATTTATTCGAGCGTCATAGAGACCTATTGGGTTGCAAAGCTTAGATGATAAGAAGAATTTTTTTTTATATAATGTATACTTTTTCATCGGTGGGGGGAGCGGCTATAGAGTTTAAAATATGTAAAAAAAATACTGTTGCATGGCCATACTGGAGCGCGTCAGATATTGTAATGTACATATGTTAATCTGATCGTTTGCATGATGCGGGTGGTCGTACGTAAGGGTTGAAAATGAAAAAAAATATATATAATCGAGCGCGTCAGATTTTCTAAAGGGGTGTTAAGTGAACCTAAAAAAAGGCTCTCATTCAATAATCTGACGATTTCGATGTGACGCGAACTCGCGGCCATTATTAAATGTGCAAAAAAAAATCGCCATTTTGAAATACTCAAGCGCGTCAGATTAAGATATTTATATGATTCATCTTTATGTCCTACACGTGCTGTCTCATAATCTGACGATTATCTAGAGGGATTCACCTAATATGACACAAAAAAAAATCACTGAACTTAATTACTTAATTGAAAAGTTCAGGAAATAGCATGCAAATAAAAAAGTGTATGTTTTTTAAGTAGAATACTTGTGTATACATGGTGGATCTTTGAGATGGGGCAGCAAGGACAGCTACCTTAACCGTTAGAGAATGTCGAGATGACTTTTTTTTTTACAACTTTGTAGCCCTCCCCTTTCTTTACGTCACTCTCAAATTGTCAGATTAGTGGAATATACAGTTTTTAGCATGTAATTAACTCACCCTACCTTAATCTGACGCGCTCGAGAATCTCGAATGATCAATTTTTTTTTACTAATCTGATCCTTTATCCTTGACGGGCGGCCTTATATATGGGGCTTATTGACTATGACTGGTGCTCCCGAATGGGACATTGTGCGAATGGGACTTTATGCGAATGGGACTTTGTGCGAATGGGACGTTGTGCGAATGGGACATTGTGCGAATGGGACCTTTTGAGAATGGGACTTTTTGAGAATGGGACGTTTTGCGAATAGGACGTTTCGCGAATAGGACATTCGTTTTCACAGTGACATTTTGCGAATGGGACATTCTGCGTCAAGACCAGTGAAGGGTTAAAAATCAATTTAAAAATATAGTAGATTGTTATACAAGGGTGGAAAGGAATCAATTCCCAAACGAGTAGTAAGTAAGTAAGTAAGTACACTCTACTTTTCATTTCGAATATAAGGAAAGTAAAAAATAGTGTTTAAAATATTTATTCATATTGAATAACATGAGTAGTACCTATTTAAAATGAACTAACAAGTTAGAACAATTTGTAAAAATGTTTAAATATGGAACGCACCGCATCACCGCTGCGGGCCGTCCCGCGTGTAAGTTTTTTTTTTTTATTGACACTGGCTGTTTATAATATACTCACAAGACCGGAGCCTAGTGCTTCCACTTTTAGGGATTTCTCCCTTTTTTTAGGGAAAACGGCTAATAATAAGCATGGTTTACTGATATTTTATTTTGGCTGGGATTTAGGGAAAAATTTAACTTGAGTTGTTAGCCCTATTGTTTAATTAGTAGGCAGAACCCAATGTACTACTTTACTCTATGGCACCACCGATTGATTAAAGGGGATTTCCTGAAACTTGTAATGATTGTTATTCGTCTAATTTTAGTTTACCATGTTATTGTTAATAGTACTATTTCCGTGGCTAAAGACGACATCAGAAATAAGTCGCATTAAACCTACAGTTGGTTTGTTTCGTTTGTCTCGATTAATAATGAATGTTTTCTAGGTATTTAATGACATAAAAATTAAAAATTTCCTATACCAAGGAATTTTTATATTTTTTAGGGAATTTTAGGGATAATTCATTAAGAAACTGGGGAAAACCAAAAACGCAAGTGGAAACACTGCCGCAGCTTTTATTTTTATTCTATTCAATATTTTTCTTAAAAAGTTTCGTACCCACAGATATTAATCTAACTAGATGATGCGATTGTACGTAAGTATACTTCGCGTGTCAATAAACGGAGTAAAATTACGATCAATGATCGTAATCTGAGATTTTCATTTAGCATTATCGGCACCGGAAATCCACCAAAATCTAGAAAAATGTCTTTTTAAGCCATATTGAGCTGTAAAGACTGTATAGAAAAATTGAAAAAGTGGCACGCTTGGTTTTCATAAAGATGGAGGGACTTGCGATATCTAGTTAGATTTATATCTGTGTTCGTAGCCGACTACCTAACCATAAGTTCTATTTTTAAAATTCATTCCCGCCCTACGGCGGGAAGCAATTACTATGAGTCTTTCCCGCCCTAGAGCGGGAAGCAGCGTCTCCCACCCGCTACTCGGATCAAACAAACACTACTTTCCGAGCATGAGATATGAAAAAGTAATTTCAACAAGCCGTGACAGCTAAGAGATGACCAGTCCCAACTGACGGCGCCCGTTCACAAACATAACGCGTTTAGAATTTATTAACATTGTTAGTCAACCTAATAGATTCTGAAATAGGCCTTCTGTTGACTTGTTAAATCGTTATGATGTTTACACAAACGGAGGCCAATGCCAGCTAACTTCTTTAGGTCAAGTTTAAATACCCAAACGTCTGGGTAAACTGTTAACCAAATATAACTAAATATACTTAACCCTTGTATTGGTTAGAATTTTGTTCAAGGGCGACTTTAGGCCGCGTCCTATTTAAAAGCTATCATCATGCTCATATTTATGTCACTTTTTGTTCGATGTACCTGAACACGTGGTCGCGGTCATAACTAGAAAGAAAAGAAAGAAAAGAAAGAAAAGAAAGAAAAGAAAGAAAAGAAAGAAAAGAAAGAAAAGAAAAAAAGAAAAAAGAAAGAACCGAAAGAAAAGAAAGAAAAGCTAAATTTATTATTTTGCACAAAGCGCACATACCAAAAAAAATACATATAATGCTCCTTCACAAATCAGCCAAAAGCTTCGTACTCAAAATTCAAAACAGAAAAGTTTGACAAATCTATTTTGTCTAATTAAATCACTTTTTGTTCGATGAACCTGAACACGTTGTGGTCGTGCTCATAATTATGTAACTTTTTATTCGATGAACCTGAACACGGTGAGGTGCTTCAACAACGGTGAGGAAACGCATGCGTGAGAGATATTTCTCGACGGCATGTGAAGCCAAGACAGAAGTCCATGGGCGGCTTTAAAACTCTGACACCAACACACAAAAAGAAAAAAGAAGATGTAACCGTACGGCAGAAATAACGCACCGCTTTCCACCGCACCGCAGCGCGCGCTAACCCTAAGGCTGCCTGTCCACTGGAGCGGAGAGGAGAAAAGAGGAGCGGAGATGTGTCAATATTAACCAATATAATCTTGACTCCGCCCCTGAGTTTAGATCAGTGATCCTAAGTCAAGATTCTATTGGTTAATATTGGCACATCTCCGCTCCTCTTTTCTCCTCTCCGCTCCAGTGGACTGGTAGCCTAAGCCTCGAATATTATTTCAAACTCCAGTATAAACTGAATCTCAACAAACATTGAAAAATAAATCGAACGACAGCTTCAATACAAACATGATAAGGCGAGTGCATACAAATAAATATGACTTCAAACCTAGAGAGGAAGCGGAGGAAATGGCATATTAATGGAACGGGACATTTTCTTTAGTTATTGACTTCCTATCGGAGAACGGAACTGGTTAGATGTGATTAAGGGAGAAACTGGGTCAGTTTACCTGGGTATTTTGTTCTTTAAGTTCATTAATAAAATCGTTGCAAAAATCTTAAATATTTCGTAGCTATTCGAAAATTTCCGTAAATGAAATTGATGGTTTGGCAACTCAAATTGACCGTATATTCAAAACTTGCTAACAAAGTTGGTTACTCTCGAATTTAACATACTTTGTTCTGTGACGTAGCTAACTAACCGTTTTTTGTAAAGAAGGCTACTGGACATTTTAGAATAGCTACGAAATAGTTCAGAACTTCAGATTTCTGCAATGATGAAATTAATGGACAAATACCCAGGTAAACTAAACCAGTTTCGCCCTTTATCTTGTTTCAGCTTGAAGTAAGCTATCAATATTGTCAATTGATAACACCAGATGAAATGACGGCGCACTTCACCTAGTTTTCCCAGAATAGACAGTGAGATTAAATCTTAGCTAAATAATATAAAAAATGCGAAAGTGCGTTTGTTTGCTTGTTACGCTTCCACGCTAAAACGGCTGAACGGATTTGGATGAAATTTGGCACAGAGGTAGACCATGACCTAGATAAAGACATAGGATGCTTTTTATCCCGGTTGTACGTTTCCGTGGGATAATTTCCGCCGGCAAAAGCTAGTAATAAATAGAAACAAAACCGGTAACTTAACTACGTCATAGAACTACGTCACAGTCACAGAACTAAGTACCTAACTGCTAAAATTCCACTTTCGTTAATGGTTCGGCAAACAAACAGTAAGTCTTCAACGTGAAGTCGGTATTATTAGCTTCATATTTCATGGGTAAGCAGACTATTACAGAATGGGTCGGGAATTACTTTAACGTGCAACGATTGAAAATAAAAGGATCACAGAAATTTTCTCAATTTCACAACACAAACTAAACTAATATGCAAATAAAGAAAAGTATATGTATTTCTTTTTTTGCGTGTATTTCCAAAAGCGATATTGTGGCCCCTGGCAACGTACAGGCACCTGAACGAACACGGATGGGTTTTAGTCAGTAAAGAGTCTAACACGCCCTCCCGCTCCGCCCAGAGCGGGAGAGTTATGTGATGATTTCCCAACCAAAAAACAAAAAAACGCGTGTCTTTTTCATACTTTATTAAAATAAAAACTGTTATGTCATCATCTTCATTAAAAGATTCACTTTTTTATTTTGTTATTTTGTGTTTCACGATCTGTGTCCAAATAAACTTTTTTTTTTCTTTCTTTCATTAATGGAGATAGGCCTCTTGCACGCCATTTAACTCAACCAGCCACCTAGTCAGCCAAAATAGTTGAGTGTTTGTTATCAAATACAAAGGAGAAAGCCGTTTTTGGGCCCAACCGTTACACGAATGAGATATGTACCAAAAAAATCTTCTATTTTTCTTAATTAACCCATTTTAATTTTAGCCTCATTAGCAATGGCCAAGTGTAGAAAATAAGTAGATTTCTATTTTATTGTTTTAAATCACCTTTGTAAACCGTTACAACACTTATTTCATTAAACGTCATTAACTTCACAAACGCTGGCATTATATCAATAGAGCGTACCCTAAGAATATTATCGAGTTCGTAGAAATCGATACTGTTACAAATAATTAAATAATCGAAGTGTATAGAGTGCCGCGAGTTTCTTGTGGCACTCTAGTGTCACTGCCTCGGCCCGGCTAGGGTGCCATAAGCGTTACATTGTCACTGTCACTTGTTATTTAGGTTAGGTTAGGTTAGAACTGTGACCACACAACGCACGAGCCGAGCGAGCGTAGCGAGCGGTGCCGCGGTAGCGGCCGGCGAAGTGCCAGGGTCCGTTTAGGCACAAGAGAATGTAATGTTTTGGGAATGTGGTGTTTTACAGCGATCTAACCTCGACAATCAAACAAAATACCAAGTGACGTGACTTAGTGACAGTTTGTATAGAGTGCCACTGGTGGCACTCTATACACTGCCTTAAATAGTACTACATTGTTTTGATATAATTGTTTTTAGGTATTAAAATCAATGTAAAATAAAAAAATCTGGAATCTAATTGATTTTTAATGTAACCACCATTAAAAAATCATTCAAAGAAGTAAATAATCGATAAAATCAATTGCACCACGGATTGCACTAGTAAACGGCAAATGTCAATGTCAACGTCTGTTAATTTTTATGATTGTACTCGTACTGTCATGTCATGTTATTGTTGTCATTCGCCAAGCTAATGATTTTCCGTATTTCTCGGGATTTATTATTTCTGACTTCTACTCGAATCTCTCCGAAATTGATTGCCATAGACTGCCCTCGCTTGAAAATTGGGCACCGTATCCTGCCACTCCTGCTGACCTTTGCTGGAAAACTGGATCTGTATAATGCTCTTTTGACTGGATGACTGGATACAACGACATCAAGAGCCTGTGCATTAACGGAATAGCAACGGACCGCGCTGCATTACAATGGGAAGGCGAAGACTGAAAGATGAAATGATTCTTTCAATTGTACAGGAATGGGTCGCGCATCAAACGGTTAGTATCCGATATATCTATAGCGCAACATTTCCATACTTACTATGAAATTATTTCATGTAATCAAACTAAATAGTGTTATCGCTTATGTTCAATTGTCTGTTGATAGTTGTATTTTATAAAATGATACCAGCGCATGCAACAAATTCATATTCAATCTAGACATGTGACATCTACAATCTGGACTGAACCTGCATTGTTAAATTACAGATTTTTCCCTCTTTCAGAGAGGTGGCCTGTGTCCCTGCAGTGGGAATGTAATAAGGCCGCTTATGTTTAAGTACCCAAATGTGCCAATCAGATGTTTATTGCTAAATGCTAGTGCTAGACCTAATGACACATGATTGTTTGCTTCAGGTACTTAAATGAAAATGACTATCTGCCAAGCTTGCTGAAATCATACCAATGCTGTATCTCTTGATGGAAATGGACTAGAACAGACTGAACAGACACCGATGAATAGAACTGTGTAGAGGTGAACGGTGGCTGCAAGGGCTGTCAACATCGGACTCAACCTGGATGTTGAGAGGAAGAATAAAATCCAGCCTAATAATATCCTATTACTAATAGGATATGTTTCGTTTATATGTTAGTCGACACTTCTACAGCAGTCTAAGTGGGAGGGATGCTATAGTCCAATATAATTGCACCTGTATTGTTGGCAAAAGAACGGTTGGTTGCTGTGCCCACACACAGCAACCAACCGTTCTTTTGCCACGAGCATAATTATGGTATTTTAGTTGAGCTTAGTTGGCACGGCACCAGGGTAGGTACTCAATTGCCTCCTGCACAATTTCTGGATACTGTATTATATACCTAATGATAGTCCTAATGAAGAAGGTGATTAATAAAACGATTCATCACAAATAGGTGTGTTTTACTTTAATATATTATTGCAATCTCAGATTACTGTAATCCGTGATTGCATCAAATCCCCTAGTAGATACATACAATATTAGCAAATGCAAGCCAGTAGTGTTCTAAGTGGGCCTTGTCTAATAAACATAGTTTTCAGCTGAGGTTTTCAGTAAGATCATACAGATAAATCACCCGCTAAGCGCTTTTTATGTGGGTACCTACCAGGAGGTTTTAACCGCATCGTGATAGGCTGCAGGTGCTGCAGCACAGCGTATGTGGTTGCCCAATTAACGTAGGAAACAAACAAAGCCTCAAAAATATCATTTTTTATTTGAATACCTCAAATAATAAAAATAACCTAAAATGTAAACATTGTCTGATTTTACCAATTTGGCCATTGCTGGGAGACGTGAAAATTGGCGTCGTGAATCCTTCCGAAATGCTCTAATTTATGGCCAAATTCCAGCCCTGTAACGCTGGGCCCAAGTTTCTATGGAGTTTGGTTTTCTCCTTTTTGTATCTCTTCTGAGTAAGGCGTGAAAATTGCTGGTATCATACGTTAGTCTCATATGCGAATGTTTAAAATAATTTACATCATCATTCTCCTGCCCTTATTCCAATTTATTTGGGGTCGGCGCAACATGTCCATTTCTTCCATACTTCTCTATTAGTCGTCATCTCGGTAGTCACCCCTTTTCTAGCCATATCATCTTTCACACAGTCCATTCATCGTTTCTTTGGTCTTCCCTTACTCTTATACTTTGATACTCAAAACTTTCTGCACGACATTTTCTTCATACCTCCGCATCACATGCCCACCTCTCCACTGTCGGCGGGGATTATTGATCACCACTTCAAAAAATGCGTAATACGATACCGGCGATGATTCATCTCCAACGCAACTTCACCTATATTTGACTAATATTTGTATTAATAATCTGTGTTTAGTAACGTGTTCCAATTATAACAACCGATTTCCACATAACTTTTCGGTCACCGATGCCACTTTCAGACTTCCTCTTACGTACCCATTTCGTATTTTCTATTACCGTTTTAGAGTTTTCTGGTGCGGAGACGATCTTAGGTGCTGCACCAGGTCATTTTTACCAAGTAAATAATGACAGGAAATAAACAAGTAAACAAAGTTGCAATTTGGTCTGCCAAGAGATCAACAATCAAAAATTTAGTTGTTGGTACCATATATACGGCACTATTTACCCTTTAGAAATACAGGCGTAATGTAATAATGTGCTATTACCTACTAGGTGCCTCCAACAAAAGTGAACGTGCAGAACACTCGGAAGCGTTCGGATTTTTCCGAAGCCAACTAATAACGTATCGTGAGTCAACACGAATGTTTGTCGACAATAAAGCTGCCTTGTTTGTTCATATGCCCACTATTGAACATGTGCTTGTATTGCGCAGTCGTGTCTAGAGATGGGACATTTATTTAGGTCAATATTTGGTAATAATTACCAAAGTTATTGGAGAATTTTGATGTTGGTTTAGTTGAAAATTTGAGGGCCACGTACTGGACGTTGGATAACCCAGATTATCCCTATTTTCTGCTGAAGTTATTCTCTTATTAAGTATCAAAACAGGAGCTTTTCGTTCTTATAACAAAACCAGATAAATTTTTAGACAGGTTTTACAACCCATCGATTAGTTTTTACTGACGAACAATCTGCCGTCAATGGTTGACTATGTTTAAGTTCCAATTATACCAAAACAGATTTTTAGCCCAAGTGTAGGTTGTTAATTTTGCATTTAGAACTTTAACTCATCTCGAAATAAGGTCAATCAAACTGCTATTTTACCAACCATGTTTGGGTTGAATGTCTAACCAGATGTAGCTGAATATTTTACATAGAGCGACTGCCTTTCTGACCTTCACAAGCCAGTTCCTGGGTAACACGATACCCTGGTAAGACTGATTGTCAGACTTTTGGGCTTCTGACTACCTATAACGAATTCCAAAGATGGTGATCTTTGGGTAGTCACATTGGAAAATGATTTCAATTTCAAATAACCTTTAATAGCAATCCTTAAAACTAGTTTTACAATTTATTTTAAATTAAAGGTTTAGACATCAGAATTCTCCAGACTGCTTTGCTTTTTAGCATAGGCCTCCCCCAGGCTTTTCCATAGTTCACGGTCGTGAGTTTTTCTCCTCCACATCCCTCCCGCAGTAGTTTTCAAATCGTCTTCTCATCTTTGAAATGGTCTTCCTCTTTTCCTCTTTCCTTGTCTGGGATACCATTATGTTGCTTCTCTGGCCCATCTTTCGTTTTAACCCTGATGACATAACCTGTGTGGAAAATGATAAACCCTTCTATTTCATAACAATTCGGTCTGCAATATAAACTAGGCATTTCAAACATTCTTGTTCCCACAAATGCAAATAAAACGTTATGAGAATGTAATAAGAGAGACACGGAGGCTTTCAGGCGATAAATTCATCTCGGCAAGGTATTACATTCAGTAGACCGCATGAAATGTCTATGCAATAGTTTGTTTATCATATTTTGTGTCTACATTATTTAGGTATTTTTGTAAACAAAAATTGTATTATCTCTATGATATAAGTCTAATTGCGCAGTATACTCTCAATCATAATCTGAGAGTTTAGAAGAAAATTCCTAATCCATTGCTTAATAGGTTTGAAAAATTCGTCTGCTCAGCAACGTTAATAACTCAATGAACGAGGCTGAGGCTGTTAAAATAAAAAATACTCTTTCGAACAAAAAAAAGAATCATCGAAATCAGTTTACAATTGGCGAACATAGAAACACAAAAAACAGTCGAATTGCGAACTTTTTGAAGTCGGTTAGAAAAGCATTGCGATCGATTGCCATTGTATGCGTTACGCAATCATCCCGCTGGACATCCATTTGGATTTTTAAAGTGAAAATTTCTTTAGGCGCGTTGGTAGGGGAATGGAATCGCGTCACAGACATGTTCGCGCCGTAGTGCTGTACTATAGAATATAGATGGCGCTAATACCAATTGTAAGTTTTCACTTCTGTCGGCAGTACGGGACTGCCTTTTTCTCCTAATCTTGGAGTTGTCCTACTGCTGTACAGGAGTTGCTCGTTTTCAAATGACTGAGTCTAGTGGCTTTTTGACAAAATGACACAATGAGAACGGATAAGCAGAGCTTATTATTGATGACGCCATTATCTCTGGTAACTGTCCTTCAACAGAAACTAACCAGTAAATGCGCTCTCGTCATAAAAAATATGGTGTTTGAGAGGTAAACATTACCAGCTACGATGCGACTCCTAGCGGCATAAATTGGCAGTGTCTCTCCCATTTTAATGAAGTCTTTCTAGGGAGTATTTACACGATTCACACCCATAAAATTCACCGCAAACTTGCTACAAAGCTTACTACAAAGAATTACCATAGGTTTTTTTTGTTCATTACTGTTTTCAATAGGTAATTTAAAGCTGTGGAAAATTAATGACGATCATTAACACCTGCTGGTCTATTTCCATCAATCAGCGAGCCTGTCCCATTGTCCAATACACGGAAATTATCCAGGATGGCCCCAAAATTATCAATTCACGCCAAATGCAATTACTGTCCCTCTAATTCATCAATAACCGCAACTGAATTACAGGAACTGACAATCATTTAATTACGAGTATATGACACTAGCTGCGCTCCACGGTTTCACCCTCATAATAACCCACCCTTAACCCTTCCACCGAGAACATAACACACATTCTGCACCGACACAACACATACCATTACCATTAAACACACACATACACATACAAATAATCCAAATGTCAAATAGATAATTTTAGTTAATTAAATTTTTTAATCTGCAAAACACTTGCTTTGTCTGCAATTTCTTTTTGAAACTGAAGTATGTATGGGCTTGTATCAGTGCCCTTATTAAAGCCAACTCCCACGGTGCGTCGTGCGCGTGCGTCCGCGATATGGCGCACCGTCGGAGGGCGGCTTAACAAGTTATTTTATAACTTAGTAAGGGTGCTGATTGCAACACCTACCTGTTTTACTAACTAGCATAAGTCAAGTGTACCTACAGATGAATGTTAACATTGTTATTTCATTTGATTAAATAAATAAATAAATTTATAAGTCTCGATCCCGTACGAATATCGGGATAAAAACTATCCTATGTCCGAAGCCGGGTCAAACCCGTTTCTATGTACAATGCATGTGTGCGTGCTGCCATCTTCAGTTTCCGACATCTGAAAATGCTATATTTTTATGTCATACATAATGTATGGTAAGGACACAACTGTCAGCTAATGAATGCAATTCCTGGTAGTTGACAACCGTAGGATTGCGTAAACGTGGTAATTATTATACCTAATTCACATACCTAAACTAGTTAGGACAAATGACGATGACCACAATACAGTAATAGGATGTCCTTCGCATAATGTATTATTAGGTATGTAAACAAATATTTATTTACCGTATTACGTATTTATGTAACACGGTTATTGCCCTACGGTTATAATTATAATATAAGTCACTGAAAGGCTTTTAGGCGTTTTTACTTCTGTAAGTATCTAAATATGATAAACTTAGTTTATGTGAGCAAATGTCTTCATCTATATCGTAAAATTTCAATTAGAAAGAAAGAAAAAGTATTTTTGAGACCAGCACAGGAGATTAAATTAAAACACACACATTATAACAGAAATAAAACAAATATTAAAAAAATATATGATAAAACAACAACAAACAACAACAATAATATTGACGTATTTTCATCATAATAATTCAACGGTTTGGAATGTCTAATTTCATGACTATATCCATCCAAATGAATTACATTCAATAACTTATATTTATATTAAAAAATAAAAAGCATTCATAAGTTAAAAACAAAGACTTGAAAATAAACACAGTAAGCAGGTAAAAAAAAATGGCCGCCGACCCCTAACTGAATAACTCCTCTAACTAAATGTATGACGCATTTCCCGTAAGTCGGACTCTTAGCGAGGCTTTCAGACTTTCAGTGCAATACTTCAGTGAAAGGTACGTTTTGCGCTTTTAAATTTAAAAAGCGGTGTTTCACCTATGTGGAAATACTGGAATAGAAAAAAAGAAACGCTGCGACCGAAGCGGAATTATGCGGTGACACGAAACTCGAGTAATACCGACAACGTTGGCTGGACTTAGGGCTGTTGAAATATCGGATTGTGTCCGTTATACAGGGTTAAATAAAATTGGCTAGCTAAACTCCGCAGACGCGAGGGGTGGGAAAAAGTGCGAAAAGGGTACAGATATCTAAACACGATAAAATAAAAAGATTTGATGTTTTTTTGGGAGGTCAATGACGGCAGTTAGTGTTGTTGAAATATGAGTTGAGAAAAAATATTTTTTAACGTTTTATCGAGTTTAGATATGTATACCCATTACGTCTATGAAGTTTACAGAACAAAGTATAGATTATTTAAACTTATATTTCAAGTATCCTAACTAATATTATAAATGCGAGAGTGAGTTTGTTTCTTTGTTACGCTTTCACGCTAAAACGGCTGAACGAACTTGGATGAAATTTGGCACATGGGTAGACCATGACCTAGAAAAGGACATAGAATAACTTTTATCCCGATATTCTCACGGGATCGAGACTTGTGCCGGTGAAACCGCGGGGAGCAGTTAGTGCGAAATAAAACGAAACACGACTTTTCAAACAGTAATACTACAGTATCGGTCTTCCTAGATACAGTTTATATTTATAAGTTTCTTCTCATAAAAAATAAAAAAATAAACAGCTACTGTTATGATTGGCTAAAGGTGAGATTACACTACTGCATTTTGTCGAGCATTTCTATGTTATGTAACGTTCCTATGAATGCTCAACAAGGCATTCGAAATCACGCTCACGGCGAGTAAGCATTTACTTGTTATTTTTTTTTCTATTTTGCGTTTACTCTTAGTTGAAATATCGGATCTCCCTGGTCACGTGTGAATGTGTGATGCGTTAATCTTTCTTGATAAAATGTTACACAAATTCGCTCGCTTTTTTGCAAAATCAAGTTGTAACAAAGTGTTGAGCGTCGTGCTCTTTGTTCGGTGTGTGGAAGCCGGGTGACACATTAGAGAGGGTCGATGTTTTTTTACAAGTAAATTTTCTAGTCTATACTCATCTTTAGGGGGTCATCACAAGGTTATAAAAATGTGGCTACGAACAAAACTTGATTGATGCTAATCATAACACTATATTCTATTCATGGTCTAGGCCAGTTAAACACGACACAGAAATTATAATAAAAAAAACTTTTGAATATATTTATTTTAATACTTAATAGCCAATTGCGACTAACATGGATGTAGCGCTCGCTGGCCGTTGTCGCGGCACTTCCAGCTTCGCTCGCTCGGCTCGCCCGCGTTTTTTCACAGTTCTAACCTTATAGTTATGACCATATGACGCACCGAAATTCTCTGCCTAACCTTTTCTTTTTTTTAACATCATTAGATGGTCAGTAAGTTTGTAAATGATCACTTAATTATTTCCCTATTTTATAAATGATTATTTCTATTAAATATTTAAGTATACTAAAACATATCGGTAGCAGCCCTACTGTGACTTTATTGCGGCAATGCCATTATGATTTTAGTTTTCTGTTGAATTTCAGCTCGTCGTTACGATACGGAATTCTCGGAGAAGTTGGTTTCGGTACTTCTATTTAATCATCTGTTCACTGGGTCGGGTTTCGGCACTAGATAGATAGGTACTATTTTGTTTTCCTAAAATTGATGCAAAGCGCTACTGCTGAGCGTTCTGCTGGTCTTGGGTTCCATTGAGCCTGAAACATAATGGTGAAATGAGGCTGTACTATAGATGTATCAACACAATGTGATGTTATGACGTTGTGTGAATGAATCGAAGAAACTTCGTGAATTTTTTTCTATATTCAGTACCTACGGTAAGCACGCGTTATTGTGTTCGTATTATATAATATATTGTTTCATAGTTGATCGACTTTTTCATTCGAGCAAAGTAGGTATGCGAATTCCCACAAAACGTCATAGACACAATGCAATAGTACATTCGCAAAGTAAAAAGTTAGAATCGTTAATGAATTAAATGTATATGTACCTACTCACATAGTAAGATGTTAGTAAGGTTTCCAAGGTATTTCTATGTACCATCGCTCTCACGCATATCTAACCACTTTGAAAACAAAATCCCTTGCAAACGATGACCACATTGACCACGTCTGTTTATCGCCCCTTTTTTTGTAGGTCAGCATTACTATAGCGGCCGAGCGCTGCGCTGCAACCAGGAATAGTCCTTACGGCGGCGTTCAGATATGCGTGTCCACGATAGTACATTTATGTAAAGGTATAAGCCGTTCCGTAGCGGTATTGCTACCGCGTCACTACTGCTCCACATTTCCACATACATTTTCTACGATATTATCATCCCCTGTTTAACCTCCTTAGGAGGTGAATTTTTAAATCCTTCTTTGGTGCTCAACTTCGTTACACCTATAAGGAACTCTTGTGTAAAATTTCAAGTTTCTAATCCTAGGTGGTTTAGGATGTGCGCTGTCTGTCAGTGAATGAATTTAAAGGTTGACTCCAACGGTGCGCGATATTACGGACGCCCGCGCACCAGCCCGCACGAAGACTAAAGCCGCCCTCCCACGGTGCGCCATATCACGGACGCACGCGCACGACGCACCGTGGGAAACCTAGCGTGCGTGGTAGCGCAGACGCGCGTTGAACGCGTGCGTGGCGGTGCGTCCTCGTGCGGGCTGGTGCGCGTCCGCGATATGGCGCACCGTGGGAGTTGGCTTTTACGTGCGTGGTAGCGCCGACGCGTGCGTCGCGGTGCCGATTTTGGATACATTCGCTTTGAAGTTTAAGATTTCTATAAGTAGAGAGGTTGAATCATAATAAACAACAAATCAAGTACGGGTAAAAGCAGTGTGCATATGATACAAATAAACTCAGCATACTTAGAATACTTACTCATACCCATATTTATAAAGTACCTACACTAGGTAATAGAAATCGTTCATCTGTGTCAAAGCTATTCAAGAAACGTTCAAACGATATTTCGCACAAAGTTCCATATTGCATGCATCGTATATAAAACTGGCGAGTGGTTATTTTAGTATCCAATAACTTCCAAAGTATGTATTTCAGTTTTAAAGATCGTTCCGCTTGTTTGCCTGTTACAGTTTTATCGTTTCAAGTGGTTTAGCGGTTACTATTCGTAGTTTAGATTATGTACACTACACAGTCAGTCAGCCTCAAAAAGATGATCATCATCCCATCGAGAAGAATTCATTTGATTGTCTACAATTTGTGTTCCATAAATTATTAATTTATCAATGTGTAGCTACAAGTAAGTATCCAATGTATAATATGTATGTCTTGTGGCTTCATATAAAAAATACAATAGATGACGTATAATTTATTAGTAACCTAATCCGCTTAACTGTTAAAGAGTCATACAGAACCCTGTAAGAAATCGACACGTGTTTCACCTCTCAACGAGGCATCCCCAGGATAACGATTGACTGAAGAAGCGCCGAACGCAGAGACATACTATATTTACTCTGCGTCCAGCGCTTGACGTGGCAACACGTCGTGTCCGGGATGGCAACAAGTCAGCGGGTTAGGTTACTAAATATACGTCGTCTATTGTATTTTATAATGGATTTCCGCAAAGTCACTCCTGACTCAATTCTTCACATTGATACAATATTATGGACCAAAGATTCTAGACAATTAAATGAATTCTTGTCGATGTATAGGTACATCTTTTTGAGGTTGACTCTACAAAAGAGAAACGGTATCGTGGGTCTTGTGCTGCAAAAGACTAGGTATGCAGGCTCACAACAACGTTACACCCCGATTCAAACTGAATGGCGGCTCGGAACACGAGGCGAGTTGCTGCGCAGTAACAAATCCATGTGTCAGTAGGGTGAGGGGTGGGGTACTGCGCAGCGATGAGCGCACGAGCGTTTATCTTAAAAGTTAGAAACGTCCCAAATAGCTGTCAAAAATGTACTTACCTGTTTTAATTAATTTGGCAATATTAGAATATTAATAATGAATTGCAATTATAACATTGAATTTAATGTTGTATCTACCCGTTTTATAATTATTGCTTTCTATTTGCAACGTGGGCAACGTTGCAAATATCTATAACTTTCAGAATAAAGTTGCAACGCCGTAAATAGCTGTTAAATATTTGCCTGTTTTAATAATTTGGAAATAATACTGTTTGGAAATAAGAAATGTGGCTAACTAGCGAACTAGAATATTGATGATGAAATGCAATAGTTAATATCATAACACCGAATATTTAGTTTTAGATGTAAAAAATATGTTTGGAAACTTTCCAAATGCCTTTTTTACACCTAAAACGGGTACAACATCAAATTCAATGTTACAATTGCAATTCATTGTTAATATGTTATATGTTGTTCGCTAGTTAGCCACATTTCTTATTTCCATACAGTAATTTTGTCAAATTAATCAAAACAGCGAAATATGTAACAGCTATTTGCAACGTTGCCCACTTTCAGAAAGCACTCTTTTAAGAGGCTTGCAACAGCTAAACCGCGGTCAATGTCTGACTGCATCGAATAGAAAGAAAAGCGCGATGACACAACGCAGGTAATTTATTGCAAAATATAAAGTAATTATTTATTTACAAAAAATCTATTGATTGGACAAAAAATTAAAACACGGTAATAGTTGTTGCTTGTAGAATAATCTTACAAAAATCAAAATGGTTACATATATTTATTATGATTTTTAACCGATAAAAGGTTTTTTTTTGTTATCTTCGTGATTTTTTTCTATCATATCAAATTAGTTGTATTATGTTTTCAACACACTATCTTACTTACTAGCATATATTATATCCTGAAAAATATTTAATATATATTTTTTTTTGTTACTGAATTGGATCGTATAGGCATTATAAAACTTGCGTTTAGGCACGTTTAGATCCTGTAGTAGTAACAATTTATTACACATCCTGTTATGTCTGTTTTCCTCCTGCGGTGTATTGATTACATCCCACTAGTTGGTTTTACTTTTCTCGTGCTCAGCACTTTCGTGGCTTTTGGACTTGTTGCAATCGTTGTTGGTTTTCGTGAAAAATGCTAGTGGCGTACATCGTTAGTTAGCGCCTTTATTACCGCCATTTATTTGTTGAAAAGATTCTGTTAGGTACTGCAATTTTCTCAACGCTGTACTGCTTTGAGAGTTTCTTAGTTTATGCTAACTTTATTTAACTTTTGAGTTACGTAACTACTGCATTCGAAGTTTTTTTTTCAAGTCTTCCATTAAAAGGCACTTTTGAACGTCAAAATGAACAACATGAATGGAAATAGAATTTATTCTAGGCGCTCCTTCCATAAGGTAGTTTCGTATGGAGAAGAATGGGTGAGACACTTCATAGTTACTCTTTTAAAATGTTTTACAATAATTTTGTATACATTAATTAGCTATAATTTTATGTGGAGACCTAGAATAAAATAAACTATACACAAAATGTACAAAGTATTAAAAATTAAGCAAAACTAAGCTCCGTAAGACTTGAAAATCTAGGAATTCCGATTCTGATAAAATTCACTGACAAAACTTGAGCTCAATTTTAGGGAAATCTATTCGCCACCAAAAACTCTGTGTTTTTTTATTTCTCACAGTTTCGGAAAAAGGTTAGCTCAGTAATAAACTTGTTTTTATTGAACTTTTTAACACATCGGCGAATATTTTGATGTTAACATAAACCTATCATGACGCCTATTCCCAGATGGGTAAGGTAGAGGTGTACCTTTTTGTACACCCACATTTCGGCAGTTCTGTTATGTTATGAATTTTGATGTTCCTAGTTCTAAATGAAAAAGGTTAATTTCACGTAATGATGGCTGGATGCTGCCATTACATTATTTTCCATTTCCACATTAAAGCTTGTTCACAGAAACATAAAGGTTATTGACATGCAATGCTGGTATGAACAACTACACTTTTAACTACGAAAATCGACCTAACGGCTACGAAATAAGAGCGCTATCAAAGTAAACAAAAATTTTGCAAGTGATGTCAGTATAAACAGGCCGTGTTATGCCTTCATTACCATGAAAATAATCTCATTTGTGTCTAATACTTTGTTTTTCATAATTTTGATCAAAGTTACGAAACTTTTCTTTGTAATATTTACAAAAAACATTTTTTTTTTGTATTTTCTATTGCCGAACTCTGGAAGTAATTTACATACAGTTTTCTAAGTCTTTGAAACTTTATTAAGCTTTCTTAAAAGAAGAGCTTTCACTTCATTTTACAATTTGTATGATAGACTAGCAGCGCCCCGCGGTTTTACCCGCATAAGTTTCGATCCTGTGGTAATATCGGAATGAAAAGTATATTATGTGTTAATCCAGATCATAAACTATCTGTGTGCCAAATTTCATCCAAATCCGTTTTGTAGTTTTTACGTGAAAGAGTAACGAACATCGATCCATCCATCCTCACAAACATTCGCATTAATATTAATTAGTAGGATAGAATAGGTAGGTAGGTACCTACTGTGTTTACCTATCAATACTGTTCCACAAATACACCTTCTAAAAGCAACATCAATCAATTAACTTACCTGTCAGAGCTTCTACAGCATCGTTTTCAAACATTAAATAATATTTCAATCATCAATCAAATGAGGTCAATATCGTCCCCACTGCGCGCTCTTGTCTAGGGACATTAGTTTCAGAACAATTTAAAAAGAAATGAGTCTAAATCCAACCTTAATGAACTAGTTATAATATAACAAGCGCACGAGGCGCGCACACAGAACGCTGCGTTTCGGGCGCTTGTCATATGCAAGTTATGCAACTAGTTTTCTTGTGCGCACAAAACTCAGCACTTGTCAGCGAAGCTGAAGGGGTCCGTTAGGGCCGATGCCTACCGCCGGGGTTGCGGATAGTCCTAAGGGGAAACCGTGGCCCCCGTCTAGGCAAGGGAAGGAACACGGGTGGGTTTTAGTCAGTAAGAGTCTGACACGCCCTTCCGCTCCGCCCAGAGCGGGAGAAGTCATTTGATGATTTCCGATCCAAAAAAAAAAAAAAAAACAGGGCGCGCGCCTCGGTCGCTTGTTATGACTAGTCCCTAACAAGAGTCATACACAATTTTGACAATTAGTCACATTTATTGCTTCTTCTTTAAAGGAGACATTATGACACCAGTCTTGTCAATGTAGGTTCCCTTGACTAGAGTGCTCGCAAGATAAGTGTGCGCGCGGCTGAAATCGGAACAAATAAGTATCCGCCATGTTGTCGTTTATGTAAGGTCAAAGTTCGGTTTTTACTTTTCTCAATCTATTAAGTGAACTGTAACGTTATTTATTTAAACCGAAAGTAAGTATAGAGTTATTTAATTAAATTAATATAAGATTAATTACATATGTAGATTTAATATTTTAAATATTACACTACCTAGAATTAAGCACGCCAGCGCCACCAGTCGCGCGCTGTCTTAATTTGCCCGCACTTTAGTGCCTTTTCATACGTCTCGGTTTCCGGGTAGCCGAAACCGGGTACCCGGAGGTTAAGTGTATGAGCATGTGCAGTATATTAGGCCGTGAAAGATAACGTACATGATACACTTAGCCACCGGGTTGGCTTCGGCTACCCGGCAACCGGGACGTATGAAAATAGACTGGTGTCAAAGATTTTGTAAACTAACAATCTTTTCTATTAGATCTCAGTATTGGCATTTGCAACCTCAAAAACCATGAAAACGACACCCATGCTACATCATATTCTATTTTTGTCTTATTATTCTATAAGTCACAGCAATTTCAAACATTACTAAGCATATGTAAATTCCCCGACCAAAACCTCAAACAATCTCTCATAATTTTACTTACATTAAACAAAACTCGGTAAATATTGGCGTGACACGCAAATTAAGCAGTTCATAGCTTCAACAAGGTCAAGAATAAACTAGTATGATTCATGTTCATAGTTTAGTACAACCACAGTATAATAAAGTAACAGTACTATGTATCGGCAGTGACTTTGAAATAATTACCTACGGCCGCTCGGCTCGGTAGATAAACCTTCAGCGACCGTGCGTAAATGCCCCGCACTCGAGACTATTGAGTACTGATATATACTGGGAAGCGCGTCGTTTCGGCCGTTTTCTATACATAATCAGCCTATGAATGTTCCAACTGCTGGGACACTCTGCTCTCTGTGAGAGGGAGTGGACCGTAATCCACCACGCGGGCTCAGCGGTTTCTTCAGGATTTTTCCTTCACCATTTTGAGAGCAGTGGTGATGAAATTATTTACGTAAAGTAAAGCCTACTTGGGTTCGAACCACCTAAAACTCGTAAGTGAAATGAAATTAAATGAAATTGTTTATTCTGTAAATAGGATATTGGAATCACTTTTACACGTCATATTAAAATGTATGTTAAAAATTAGCTAGATGAGTTCGGCGTTTCCTATCTGACTACTTTGAGAAGAAAGGCCGAAACAAACTCAGAGGTCACAGTCTCTTTTAAAGTCCAGACATAATGGTCAGGCCATATGAGGACCATGTAGACTAATGTCTGAAATGGTCTTTTGAGGAAAGAACCATACAGCTTTGAGTGGACCTGTCCAGTCAGTGCAAGCATTTGTCAGTAATCGCGGGGTTCAACTCTGAACACTCGACGAACAGTACCAAAGAAAGGACATTTGCGTAGGCCGCATAAACTACTCAAACTGCCAGACCATCATTAAATTAAAACTAACTGAGAAAGAAAAGAAAATAGAGAAGAGAAAAAAAAAATATCCACATAGTCCTCACATTCACAATAATTAAAATAATATAATACTTTACAAAGTAATCATGTCATTTTGTATGTAATATTCAACAATGTCAATGTTTATATAAAACTGATATAATTTGATGATTTTACTGAATAATTATAATGTCAATTTTCAAGGTTTTATTACAAGGTTTAGCAGAGCGAGCAGCTCAATCCCATGCTTTTTTATCTTCTAAATAATCGGAAATTCTATAATACCCTTTTTTACAAAGTTTGGTTTTAATGAAGTTTTTAAATCGTTTAATGGGTAAGTTTCGAATATCAATGGGAAGTTTGTTGTAAAAGCGTATACATTGACCCATGAACGAGTTGCTTACTCTGTGGAGACGAGTGTGATGTACAGCAAGGTTGTGTTTATTCCTGGTATTTAAACTATGAATATCGGACATTTTCTTAAAATTAGATATATTTTTCTGTTGTATGTACAGAAAAATATATCAAATTTTAAAAAAATAGGTTTTCTAATATATATTGAGAAGCTACAGTCAGAATGCCTATTTCTTTGAATTTTTCTCGAAGGGAATCTCTCGGACCTAGGTTGTAAATGGCTCGAACAGCCCTTTTCTGTAGAACAAAGATAGTATTAATGTCCGAACAGGTTCCCCAGAGAAGAATCCCATATGACATAAGACTATGAAAATAACTAAAATAAACAATTCTGGCTGTATCTACGTCCGTTATCTGTCTAATTTTTTTAACAGCATAGGCGGCCGAACTTAGCCTTCCTGACAATTTTTCTATGTGTGGGCCCCATTGCAATTTACCGTCAATAGTGATTCCAAGAAAAACTGTCGACTCAACAGGGCTCAGTTCTATTCCATTAACTTGAACCTTGGTAGTTAGCTGCCTGACATTTGGCGTTGAAAATTTAATGAGTTTAGTCTTTTTTTCATTCAGGAGAAGATTATTTACATTAAACCAATGCACCACTTTAGAGAGTGCATCGTTAACTTGCTTAAAGTTGACTAACTGACGTGAAGTCGGGGCTGTCACCACTGGGCCACCACTGCTCTCCGTTTTATATGACGACATAATTACTTTTATTTATTATACTGTGGTACAACTAAGGTATTTGAACGGTCTGTTGCGTAATCCATTTTTCGTATTACTACAGTAGGTTTAGAAATAACATCACGCCTGTATTCCCCGAGGAGTTAGGCAGAGGTGTACCTTAGTATTCCCACATTTCGCCAGTGAAGTCCCATATATTAGGGGGCGAGCCTGTTGCCATTAAGAGGGCACAAATTCAGACGCTGAGCTTACTACTGAGAAATTCCAGATGGAATATCCCAGTAACACTGCCCGACCCAGGAATCAAACCTAGGACCTCATGCTCAGCAGATACGTTTATTTGCGGTAAACATGACGCATGAAAAGAACACAAAAAAAAAAAACAAGTTGAGGGAAATATCAGGGGGGGGAGGGTTGTTGTTGGTGATAGCACACTGACACTTATTTTATCTTTATCTAACACGTTAACTATTCGTACACTAACTTAAAATAAATTTACTATGGTTTTTTTTTTTTTTTTGGGTGGGAAATCATCAAATGACTTCTCCCGCTCTGGGCGGAGCGGAAGGGCGTGTCAGACTTTTACTGACTAAAACCCACCCGTGTTCCTTCCCTTGCCTAGACCGGAGCCACGGTTTCCCCTAAGGACCACGGTTTCCCCTAAGGACCACGGTTTCCCCTAAGGACCACGGAGGCATACCGTATCTGACAAAATTGGTCCTACCTAGTGAGGTGAAAAAAAGAATAAGCTTATGTAAATAGCCTTTCAACCTGCCTAGCCAAGTCCCAACTACACTATGTTGGGGTCGGAGTCTAGTCTAACCGCATGCAGCTGAATATCAGTATTTTACATGGAGCGACTGCCTATCAGGCCTCCACAACGATACGATAATACGATAGCCTTGGTAAGACTGGTTGTCAGATTTTCTGGCTTCTGACTCTGACGACTCGTTGACCCTGTCAAGAATCCACGAATGACAGCCGGGACAGAGGAGTCTTGGTATGTAAAGATGGTCACCCATCCACGGATCAACCCCGGCAAGCGTAGCTTAACCTGATAGATCGACCCGTGCGGCTGTTAATACTTAGCCACGAGCTCCTCGAGTAAATAGATATTGTAATAATTATTTACGATATTTCAATATAACAAACACATTTTATGAGATTTATTTATTGAAACTGTTTAAACTTTATGCTTTCTATTATAAGTTATAGTGTTGTTATTTAAACTTAGCGTAGTTTGTCACAAACCCTCCTGAGGGTCGGTTTGAATACCGACCCTCAGGAGGGTTTGTGACAAACTACGCTTAGCTTTTAAGTATCTGTCACTTATACCTGTCTGGAGTTCTGTATAAAACTTGAATAATGCCCAAATTATGGTAATTTACGCAAATGATGGCTCAACACAAAATCATAATGCAGAAGTTGGAGTTCGTGCGACATTTGTGAAGTTCAAAGACCGCGCATCACTTCACATCTATTCATACACGAAATCTCTTAAGGGGTCATTGTATTCATCATTATGAACAACTTTCAATATGGGACCAAAGCTGAAATCGCGAAAAAATAATCAGCTGTTCCCTACATTTTGAAGAGCTAAGCGAACATAAATATATGGAACAGCTGATTTTGTTTTTCGCGATTTTAGCTTTGGTCCCATACTGAAAATTGTTCATAATGATGAGTACAATGACCCCTTAAGAGGTTTAGTATAAACAAAAAATAAAGTTGTATACAAGAATTGCTCGTTTAAAGGTATTAGATATCTGCCCAACTGCATCATCACTTGTCTTCTTCTGTAGTATAAATGATATTATTATGTCATTTTTATCAGGGTATTTTGTTAATAGGCGACAGTAGTTTTTGGTGTAAGGCTAAAATTGGTTTTTAATAGAAAAACACGTGTGAACTCAATTAAAGTTTTTAAGGAAATCAGTGAAAAGTAGTTTTGACTGTAACATGTAGAATTTTTTATTACTCGTCTATTCTGACCATCAGTCATTGGCCTACCCAAATAAATGTCCTTTCTTTGGTATTGTTCAGTGGAGTTTCTTGCCGGCTCTTCTCCATAGGAAACGAACATTTGGAACCGTGCACCTAGCTTCTGACGTTTCATAAGTTGGTTTATGTGAAATAAAATATTTTGAATTTGAATTTGAATTGTTCGTCGATTTGTTGAGCTCTTTACTGACAAATGCGTACACTGACTGGACAGGTTCACTCAAATCTGTGTGATTCTTTCCTCAAAAAACCATTTCAGACGCTAATCTACTTGCTCTTCACATAATCTGACCAAGATTATGTCAGACTTTAAAAGATACTGTGACCTGTCTGAGTTTGTTTCGGCCTCTCTTCTCAGAGTAGTCGAAGCCAACTGCATAATAATGAGGTATTCCTCGAAGCGCCACTATCTGGAGGCGCACCTAATGAGGCGCACCTTTATTATTCCTCGGAGCGCACCTTTTAGTAGCGCTCCCAATAACAATTAAAAATATTAACTTTTTTTTCCTCGAAGCGCACCTATTATTAACTTTCGAATAGAGATGGGATACTAACTGAAACTATCGATAATAAGTAAAACACGTTATTTTATACAATTTGCAAAAACTTTATACTCCTTGACCATAGATTGGTTTTAAAAAAAATAAAGTGAAACGCTCAGGAAATTTGCCAGGATTTGGGAATGAATGCATCACATTGCCTGAAACCAAAGGAAATAATATTTTATTTATTGTCTTTTAATCGCAATTTTGTCCATCCTAAGGTTGCTTGTATGAGATTGCAGAATGTGTTAAGGTACTAGTATACTAGTCATAGTACTAGTTATAAAATGTAACAGATGTATGACAATATCTAGAATTTATTATTAACATTACAGGCCTCTATGCAAAATAATATTCGTTCAAATCTCAGTTGGAAAAAGGCAGACAATTATAATACTAGCTAATAGCTGGCAGTTAGCACCGCTGGACAATAACAATTAAAAATCAATAAATTGTGTCTGCAATTTGTCAGGCAAAATAAATTTAAGATATAATATTACGAAATCTAGACTTGACGTTTTGAGAAAAGCATATTTTGAGAATATGAATTTTAAGCCGCGGGAATGGGTGGAGCCTCATGTGCACCAGCGGGGATCGACGGTCGGGCTGCGATCAGCCCACATGTGGCTACGCGGGGTTTTATCGGTTGAGAACGAAGGATTTTCGATCGGTGGGTAGCCATAAATGGGCGATCTGTTTTACCGGGCTATATAAAAAAATTACTTACCAGTGTCCTTACATCCAAAAGCGCAACGGTGAGGCATTGTATATATTTTGATAAGACACACACAGCACAAAATAGCGTCTTTTCGCAAATATACAACTAATAAATAACAAGTTTTTCACAATTTTTGTAAAATTGCTAGCCACAACGGTAGTGACTGAAAAATATTAGTTTCCGGGTAGTAATCCACTAACAAGACGAAGGAGAAACTCAACTTGACGTCGTATGTAGGTAAAACACTCAAAAACCAATAATTACACACAAAATGGACACACGAAACACAAACAAGCGCAGACGCAAGTTCAAAGTTGCAGCGGCCATAATGTGTGATGTTGCCAGAATATATTATCACACCACACTTTTAAGATTTCCGTGACAAGGTTGCCATAATCTTGTAATTATTATGTAGGTCCTGCTGCAATGTGATTATTATATGCATATCATTTGTATTATCTGTGCGTTTTATTTATTAATAACATCCTGTTTGAATACACTTTACTCTTTGAAAACACAATAACATTGGTCTTTGAATACAGATTATAGTGCCGAAAGCAAAAACATAGTTTTCTCTCAATTTCATACTTTTGGTAAAGTAACTTCGATGATGATGATGCACAAATGAGTTTTTAAAAATCATCGATATAATTTATTACGTTAACTTCATGCTCTTCCCTATTTTTAAACGTGGGTGCGCTTCAAGGAATAAAATTTTAATATTTTTAATTGCTATCGGGAGCGCTACTAAAAGGTGCGCTCCGAGGAATAAAAAAGGAGCGCTTCATTAGGTGCGCCTCAAAATGGTAGCGCTTCGAGGAATACCTCATAATAATTTTTAAAATATGATTGACGCGTAAAAGTGTTTGTATTAATCTATTTTTAGAAATAAAATAACTTATCATCTATCATTCGACAAACTCGTCGACTCCGTTTCGATATTTTTTTAAGATGGACCTTCTGACCGACTTTGTGTCTTATTACAGAATAGCATTGTCCTACGTCGATAATAATTCTAGAAATAAACATAATGGCTAGAAGTCGGCATTGCGGTATACGCTGACTTATAGTCCGATATTTGTAGTTCAAGTGCAATGGGCTGCGAGTTCTATTAATACCGCGAGCTACTTTATGTTTGTGGGTAATGTAAATACATGTTGTATATTTTGTTGGTGGAATTTTTGATGTTGCTAGCTTCTTGTGTAAAAACCGATTTTGATAGGAAATAGGTTGGTTTATTTTTATATGTAAGTATTTATGTCCTTGTGTAATAAAAATTCGTATTCAGATTCAGACGAATACGAATTTTGACTTCGACCTACATAATTATCACTACTTAGTATTATGGATGAAAGGATACATATTCCTAATCAATGCCCATCTCCCCATTCCCAGCGAAACAACTCGTCATTATTCATTATTCTGCTATCAGTGACGTTATCAGTCGTGAATTGAAGGAAAGTCTGTTTAGGGGTCAGCACTTCTGCATAGGGTCATGACATGTATAGATAAGCTATCAACGTCACATGACTCTGTGTCAGCTTATTGTTGCAGTTATATCATTGTTTTAACATAAGGTTCTGTTGTTATTTTTTATTTGAATTTTTCTGTTTTTTTTTTGTGTGAATAGCAAACCCATTTTTATGTCCACGTAATCACTGTCCATCCAAGGTTGCCTGGAAGAGATCGCAGAAAGCGATAAGGCCGCCCATTATATGTTTTGTAGTGTTATATTTATTTTTGTTGCTATGTATTTTCTGGTGTACAATAAAGTATATATAAATAAATAAATAAATAATAGCCTGAGTCAAATAAATTTATTTTCTTTCTTTCTTTTTTCTTTCTTTAATGTGTTTATGGCCAAATACTGAGTGTTTTTTTAATTAGAACAGAATGGGGAAATACGAATTCATAGGATTATACAACGTTAGTTTTTGTTTATACTTAACCTCTTAAGGGGTCATTGTACTCATCATTATGAACAACTTTTACTATAGGACCAACGCTGAAATCGCGAAAAGAAAATCTGCTGTTCCATACATTTATGTTCGCATATTAGCGTCGTGCAGACCGGCGCGACGTGACTGTAACAAAACAATTTATAAGAAAACTTTACGGTATAACAATAACCGGTGTCACGTCGCGCGACAAGTCGCGCTGGTCTGCACAAAGCTTAAGTGTCCTTTTGTTTACGTATATATTTTTATCTTTAGTCATTTAATTAAGTATCTAAGTGTAAATAGTTAGTTGTGTAATTAATTGTATATATTTAAGCATTTTAATGTAAACTGAAAACTCACATAATTATTTAAATTAACAGCGACACAAATTCATAAACATAACAGAAAATACAGCATCAAAATGCATTGCAAAATAATTCCTTTGAGTATTTTAGCGTAACATTCCCATGTTTAATATTTACAAAGCGCTGGAACTGTTAGTGCTATTTAAAGCCCGTATCGCGAATATCAACGGTACAAACATGTTCTATGTTCCTGTAGTAACTACACAGACTAATATATAAGTTCTTGGAATAATTGCAATTTAGATTTCAAAGCACGTAAATTGCGATTTTTGTGACAATGGACAAGTTCTATCAAATAAATTCATCATGATGATAAATTTAACTAAATTGGGTAAAAGAACAGATTTAGCACAATGATGTACATACCTACGCAAGTAAAGATTTTTAGAAAGAAAGAAAAAGAAGTGATTGCTTGTTATTTCGGAAAGAGGCACCATTAGACTAAGCAATGAGATTAAAGAAAATTTAGGCATACTTTCACTACCAATCACTAAATACATTTATCGCTAAACATATATTATTTAAAGCATCATCCTCTCTCTGTCATTTTCAAATGATTGACAGAAATCGAACGATATTTTAAATAAATTTAGCGCTAAATGGATTTAATCATTTGTGGTGCAAGCGGGCCTTAAATGCTAAGTTATTACACTTAACGTCACGCCTTGTATTCTCAAAGGGGTGGGCAGAGGTGTACTTATAGTACACCTACATTTCGCCAGTTATGTTTAAGTCCCATGTGATAGGGGGCGAGTCTATTGCCATCAACCGGGCACAAATCCAGACTCCGGGCTGCTACTGAGATAGAAAAGAAAGAGATTCCAGATAGAAAAACCAAATAACACTTTTCTCGACCTGGAAATCGGACCTAAGACCTCATTCATGCTCAGCAGTAGCGCTTGCGACTACTACACCAACAAGGCAGTTTAAGTTATTATTTAGCTATAATATGCTAAATTATTATTCTAGCGTTATCTCTAAGCCTAAGCAAGGTTTCGCGTCTCCCAAGCTGTTGCCAAGTCGGATCAAAACAGTTTGCATATTCCGGTCCGCTTCTCGACCTAATTCATTACAACAAAATCTACCGAAACTTTCCTAAAACGACCCAACATTTGAACAAACAAAAACCTTTTCAAATACATCCAGCTTAAGACCACGCTCAGACGCGCAGACACCTAAAACCTTTCATTTTAACAACACAAATATTATCAAAGGTACCTGTAAGAATATTTTTGTAAAGGTCTGTTTAGACGGAACACACCACAACTACCTACACACTATAAGCAAAAATGACGATTTATTGATGCATTCGAACGTTGAATTTTATGTACCTAGTAAAGTTAGAGTAGATGCTTTTTCCTTAACTGCATATACTTAATTCAAAATGTGCCAATTGCCTAATATGTATTTCTGGAGTCGTCGATTCGCCCACAAATAAATTAACGTCGTCCGAATCGCCTCATGAAAAAAGTATTATTATTTAAAAGTGTCGATTGGCCCGGTTAAGGCGAGTAAATTGGTGGAAGTCAACCAAAATGTCGTCTGGCAGTGGCCGTGTGGTCTTGCTACGACTGCCTGAAGTTTACTATTACTATTAACACTTACATTTATTTGTTTTTACGGATGATAACCCGATATAACAAGGTAATCACCAATTTCCACACACAGAGACGTCACCCAAAAACCAATTAACCACCACCAACAACAAAATTTAAAACATACATAAAAAAAAAAAAAAACATACATAAAGTCGAACATAGAACCTCCTCCTTTTTGGAAGTCGGTTAAAAAAGCCACTAAATTCGTTTGTTTTTGTTTAAATTAATAAATAGGCCCGCTCTTTACCTCAATCTCGTGTTAGTGGAAAACGATGGATGAAGTCTACGATGGCGTACCTACTTAGAATATGCCTGAGGGCCTAGTGTGAGTTTCATTTAACTATTTCGATCTTACGCATCGACCGCGTTCGGCGCTCCGATTGGTAGCCGGCCGGCCTTCATCGGTGAAGGTGAAGGGCCAATCGGAGCGCCGAACGCAGTCGATGCGTAAGATCGAGATGGTTAAATGAAACTCACACTACTAGGCCTTCTGTTTACTTTAGCGGATCTAGTCGCAACAACAACGGTTGATTGTTGACGTCGTGAGTGGTCGCATTTATGGTCGCGATGTCGTTTGTCCACACGTTCACGACCATTGCAACCGACTACAACTTGCCGTATGTGTTAATAGAACTACGCCTCATGGTTGAGGCATGTTTGTAAGGACCTTAACAATCACACGAGATCACGCCACCCTACACAAAAAATCTCGCGTTTGCGTCATAATCCTTAGCCAGACGGGCGCGCGGGCGCTCCCCTAGCTTTTATATCCCCTCTGATTGTCTAAATAAAAGAGTACCACACAACTGGTCCAGACCGGTTATAGACTGGGGGAGTATGTACCTACTTAGTTTAAAGTCTTTTCTAGTGAATATACACGTGTTTCTAGAAAATAGAATTTATTTTGTCAATCTTGGTGACTAGCTACTGGTGAAATGCATTGGGATTAAAACTATAATATTAATTATGAAAAACCAAACCAATATTGGTCATACAAGCCACACAAGCTCAAATGCTTAAAAAAGAATAACTAAAAGTCCTAGTACACATGGCTACACATCAAGCTATACATTTCCAGTTTATGCCGATCTCGCATTGTAGGTATAGGATTTCCGTACAATGCGAGGTCAGTTTATACTGGAAATGTATAGTTTGATGTGTAGCTGTGTGTACCTAATTTTAAAACCAGTGCTATCAAACGCTTCACTTTTTATTCAATTTTGCCTTTCATTCGGCATCAGTTTTCTGGTCTGATATCGGCCATTTCTAGTATTTGGGCTGTTTCAACCCATTTCTAGTATTTGGGCTGTTTTATTGGTTCCCAAAAATAGTCACGATTTGACCTTACTATCTAATCAGAGGTGGGTGAGGCAGCTTATACTCATCTGACTCTCTCCATTCACTAAGTTCCTAGCTCAGTGCCTACTACAATAGAATATGTACAGTCGAACAAATAGATTGGTATGCAGGCAGCTAACTTAAAATACTTTTAAATAATATTGTCAGTGTGCTGAGTAGTCAATTCTTTTATATTACTCTGATAAGTATGTCTCAAACATTATTACGCACACAATAAAAATGAATATTGACAGAGTATTGGAAAGATGAATATTTTTGCCTGCATACTAAATAGCATTTGTTGTAAATAAAGTATAGTAATAAATAAAGAATTATATTTCTGAACTTTGCTGTGTTGACTGTATAATTTAATTTAAAATAGGCTTGGTAGTGTCGTTGATTGGAAACGACACTACTGGTAGTGCGGCTGGTAGTGTCCTTGCCAACAAATGCCAAATAGCTGTAACAAACGTTTTATCGGGAGAGTAGTGGTGGCCCAGACTACGAGTTGTAAGTCGTAAGTTCGAACCCATACAGGCGCGTTAATTATTTCATCACCACTGCTCTCAAAAACGGTGAAGGAAAACATCGTGAGGAAACCGGCATGTCTTAGAACCAAAAAATTCGAAGACATGTGACATCTACCAACCCGCACTGGCCCCGCGTGGTGGATTACGGCCCACTCCCTCTCACTGAGAGGAGGCCCGTGTCCCAGCAGTGGGAACATTATAGGCTGATTATGATGATTATATGATGTAACAAACAAACAGACTCACTTTCGTAATATTCATTCATTCATTCGTCACTTTTATAATATAATAATATAAAAAAGATTAGTTTTTCCCAAACGAAACAACGTAACAGGCAAAATAAGGATTTCCTATACAAAAGCGATACGATATAAGAAGAAAGGTATTACTAACCTTTATAAAAGGTCTTACGGGATTTTTTCTTCGTCGGAACGTGAACTATTCTTTTGTAGTTAGTACAGCCGACTTAATTCCTTAAGGCGAAAGTGCCAGGATAGACTATGAAAAAAAAAAAAAAAAGGTTTTTTTGTAATTTCCAGGTCAGTATTAGATTGTATTTTAATTAAAATATGATTCGCGTTCGTAACAAATATGTATTCACAGAATAATAATCATTAGAATCTTCTTCTATATCTATCTATACATATAATAAAATTGTAGAAAAGTTGTGTCTGTACAATGGAAATATATGAAAAAAAAATAGCAGGGGTTGTTATTATATCGATGCTGAACCCGAGATTGTAATTAATTTTTTTTTTGTCTGTTTGTCTGTTTGTCTGTTTGTCGGTTTGTCTGTTTGTCTGTGTGTTTGTGCACGCTAATATCAGAAACGGCTTATTCGATTTAGATGCGGTTTTCACTAATATATTTTAGTAAGCTTCACTTAACATTAAGTGTTTATTTCATGTCAATCGGTTCATAAATAAAAAAGTTATGTCAATTTAAAGAATCACATCGAACATTTGTTATAGGTTAGGCATTTCTTTCCTTGATTTTCGGTATACTTATCTTAATTTTTATTTAGGGTTTGTATAAAAATATTATAAGTATTTGGTATAGGTTAGGCGTTTCTTTTCTTGATTTTCTTTATTAAGTATAAGTTTATTAGCTCAGGTTAGTAATTAATTTTTCTAGCAATTCTTTTGTTTTATAAAGTTAGTACGCTTGGTTTACACGTCTTAACACTTATTACTTAAACTGTGATAATTTTAGACTGTATAATTAATAATCTGTAAGTATTTATAATTTAATTGTTTACGATAGTACGTGTTTACTAAATAACTGTGTGTTAAGTAGTAAGTACTATTTTATTGTAAGAATGCCTCGAAGAAGATCCAACCTCTCCCAATGTAGCAGAAATGCTAAAAGGATGAGATTAGTTCGATCACAGGAATCTGAGGAAGGTCGTGCGGCAAGGCTCTCTGCAACTCGGGAACATCAGGCTAGGTTTCGTGCTGCAGAAACTTCGACTCAGCGGGAATCTCGACTGAGTTCAAATCGTTCTCGAATGGTCGAGGTCGCGAAATTTTTTTTTCATATTAATGGGGTCAAGTCATGAAAAAGTTTGAAAAACACTGCCCTACATTAATCCTACTATCCTACTAATATTATAAGTGCGAAAGTTTGTGAGGATGGATGGATGGATGGATGGATGTTTGTTACTCTTTCACACAAAAACTACTGAACGGATTTTGATGAAACTTTACAATAATGTAGCTTATACATTAAAATAACACATAATCTACAATTTATAAAGATTTTATATGATTTGGCCATAATATAACGATAAGTATCAAGTAAGTCGGAAAAATTCCTGCCCTCTGAGATCTATCTTTGCGTGCGCTGCCTTTTTTTTTTTTTGGGTTGTTAATCATCCAATGACTTCTCCCGCTCTGGGCGGAGCGGAAGGGCGTGTCAGACTCTTACTGACTAAAACCCACACGTGTTCCTTCGATCCTTGATATCTCTTTGAGGCGCGCGTGGATCACGATGCGCCGTCGACCCGGGCCTGGTCCTTATCGGACGGCGAGCTGCCCGTTGCTCTCCGTCCGCAGGCCCGCGCCTACGGTGGCCGGAAATCGGCTAACAATTCCCGACGCCCGGGACGTCTCCTACGGCGGCGGCGGCTAGGGTTGGTAGGGCGCGGCTTTTGCCACTCCCTCGCGCGCTCCCTTCTCCTTCGCAAGCATTACTGCTTTGCAGAAGGAGGTGACGGCTTGCCATGCCCTCTCGCTCCGCACCATGGCCTGAACCAGGGCCGTACGCGAGAGGCCACCGCCGCCGATCGCCTCCACGAGGACACGGCGGTGGTCCACCCAAGCCGGGCAGACCTCCACCGTATGCTGCTTGCGCTGCCTAAACCGTTAGAGTTACATGAAGAAAATGTATTGTTTGTCTTAAAGAGTTCTAAATAAAAGTCCGCGACAGCATCTATCTACTTTTTATGTAGATAGATGCTGCCTTTATAACCTGCCTTTATAACCAAAATAGTGAGCAATAAATACAGTTAAATTGAATACTTTTTTTACATTGCATATTTTAGAGTATTTAGTTAATTCTTATCAAAATAAATACCTTCATCGCTTTTGGTATTTAATGTAGATAAAGTTTGTCTTTTACACTAAGTAATTTGGACAAATAGTTTAAAAGTTAGAACGATAAGAATGACCTGCGATATTGAGTCGACGGCGCACAGAACGAGGGTGGAGGGGCGGGCCAGCCAGAGGATGAGGCGCCAGAGCGCCAAGTGGAAGCTATTGCTTAATAATTATGTTCGAGAAATAACGTAAATAACGCAATTAATTGTTGAACTGTCAAAATGAAACTCATTGCTATTGTAAGTGCTACGCAATTACCCCGCTGATTTAGGACATGTTACACGTTCCTGTGGGATAATTTCCGACATCCACGCGGGCGAAGCCGCGGGCAGAAGCTAGTCATTAATAAAACTCTCTAAGTTAGAATGGGCATCAAATGTCATGGTTTCATGAAAAATTCATTATATTGGGTAATTTGAAGTTAGAGACCTGCAAATTGCAAAAAACTTAAGATAATTTGGATTTCTGGGTTACCTTAGTGCATCCAAGGGGGATGTACTAAGGTAACCCAGAAATTCAAATTATCTTTTTACCTTTATTATCCTATCCTATATTTATCTTTATTTCTGGGTTACGTTAGTGCATCCCCCTTAACAGGCTAAGCTAAAGAAAGATTCTTTGCTAAAATGATATCATAATTAAAAATTGTTTAAGGGCCTACGTCTCGTTTAGTACCGTAAAACGGTCACTTTAAAAAGCTATCTTCTCCTTAACGGCTTAGTTAAATGATTTGAAAAAAATATATGTTTGCTATAGATTCATCTACAACATATCTGAAACCGGGTTTTTTCGTATGACTAATACTTTTGCCTTAAAAAAATATTTACCATAACGCTATTTTTGGCTAATATTCGTAACTACTTCTAAACGGCTTTGACGATTGGAAAAAAAATTACACTGAAAAATTGTTGATTAAAGGTACTACAAATTTGAAACTGCATTTGTAAATCAATCAATATTTGTTAAACAAAATGTCCCCATTTAGAGATAGAGGTTCAGAGGGGCTCTGCGCGGGACGCGGGCGGCAGTCGCCCGTGAGCATTGAGACGGGATGGCTGTGTCGCTCGCTGGTCCGCTCCGGCTATCGACCGAGTATGCGCATACGTATGTGTTAGTGCGAATATTTATGAACTTATTGTATTAGTGTGCGTTTATAGACGAGCTTGCTGCAGAGAGTCCAAATCGATTGTGCGCGTAGGCGCTTTATTGTTGAGTTGATCTTTGATGTACAATTATTAATACTTTTTTACATTGACAATTACATACAAATTAACAATTTACAATATAAACTAAAAAAATGTAAATGTAAAATATAACATAACATCACGACTGTATTCCCCGAAGGGTTAGGCAGAGGTGTATCTATATAAGGTGTTAAAAAATTTACTTTAGAAACTTTAAGAGGTGTTTTAGACCATCGAACTGAATAACTTTTACTTTGGGACATACATTGATATCGCGAAAAAAAAAATCTGTTGTTCCATAGTAAAGTTTAATACCTACTGTTCTAAACTGTATGGGACAGCTGTTTTTTTTTTGCGATTTCAAAGTTAAAGTAAAAGTTATTCAGTTTGATGGTCTAAAGAACCTCTTAAAGTTTCTAAAGTTAATTTTTTTTAAATCACTAAAATTTGTTTAGTCCTGTCAAACGAGCATTTCCCATTCTGAAATAGACTAAGGTGACACAACTTAACTATATTTTAGTTTGACAGCACTAAGATTGCACTGAGTTATTAGTTTAGTGAAAATGGCAATTTTGCTATTCTGAATTTGACGTTTTTCACCTAAAAATTTAGATTATCCAACTAAATCAGTCTATTTTTAAACGCGATTAAAAAGGAGTGGAATAAAATTAGTTGGCATGAACACACACTTCACACACTTCAGCTGCAAAAACTGTATCTTTTTTTTTATTTTGCTTATATCTCGAAAACGGTGCGTCCTAGCGCAAAAATAATGGAAATTTCGACCCCCTGTGCCACCCGTAAACCCATATGCCCCTACTCATAGGTAATATTTAATCATATTTTCTATACAAAAAGTTTAAAATTCCATACAAAACACGTCAAGGCTGCCCCCCCCGCGCGCCTCTGTCTCTAAAAAAATTCACGGGGTAGAGCAAACAAGTACCACGTCGGTCGCGACGTGACTGTCAAATTCAATTTTAGATGTGTCAAAATTATTTTTTAATTTAGAGATATTTTTCCGCAGAATAGCTTTTAGATTCTCATAGCCAAAAGTAAGGAATTTTAGTCGTAGTTTAGTTAGTTTAGTTCGGTGTACAAGAGAATCGGCACCAAATATTTTCTTAAGTTACGTAGGTAAGAAGGTTAAGAAATAAATCTTGATTGGTGCCGATTCTCTTGTGCACCGAACTAAACTATCACTAAAATTACTTGCTTTTGGCTATGAGAATCTGAGATTCTGCAAAAAAATATCTCTAAATTAAAAAATAACTTTGACACATCTAAAATCGAATTTGCGTCGCGAACTCGCGACTCCACGTGGTACTTGTTTGCTCTACTCTGTGAATTTTTTTAGGTCCAGAGGCGCGCAGGGGGGCAGCGTCGACGTGTTTTGTATGGAATTTTTAACTTTTTGTATGGAAAATACGAAAATTTGTTACCTTTGTGTTGGGGTAAAGGGGTTTAAGGGTTTCCTAAAGGGGGTCGAAATTTTCATTATTTTTGCGATAGGACGCACCGTTTTCGAGTTATAAGCAAAATAAAAAAAAGATACAGTACTGTTTTTGCACCTGAAGTGTTGGTGTGAAGTTTAGTTCATGACAACTAATTTTTATATTCCATTCCTTTTTAATCGCGTAAAAAAAAAATAGTCAAATTTAGTTTGAATAATCAAAATTTTTAGGTGAAAATCGTCAAATTCAGAATAACAAAATTCCCTGTTTCACTAAACTACTAAGTTAATAACTCATTGCAATCTTAGTGCTGTCAAACTTCGGTGGCAGTGACCTCTCGCGTCCGGCCCTGGTCCAGGCCATGGTGCGGAGCGAGAGGGCATGGCAAGCCGTCACCTCCTTCTGCGAAGCAGTAATGCTCGCGAAAGAGGAGGCGGAGTGCGCGAGGGAGTGGCAAAGGCCGCGCCCTACCAGCCCTAGCCGCCGCCGCCGTAGGAGACGTCCCGGGCGTCGGGAATTGACTGCGTCTGGACTGGAAAGGGCTAGGCATCAACATCAATGGCGAGTATATCACTAACCTTCGGTTTGCCGACGATATAGTTATCATGGCTGAGACCATGGAGGACCTCAGTATAATGCTCGATGACCGCAGTAGAGCCTCCAAAAGAGTGGGTCTTAAAATGAACATGGACAAGACAAAGGTCATGTCAAATGCCCATGTAACACCCGCCCTCATAAAGATCGGTGACGCTACGCTCGAAGTTGTAGACGAGTATGTTTACCTAGGACAAACTGT
Organism: Conistra vaccinii; assembly: GCA_948150665.1. NCBI lineage: Eukaryota > Metazoa > Arthropoda > Insecta > Lepidoptera > Noctuidae > Conistra > Conistra vaccinii. The sequence goes on from OX411316.1 coordinate 7,144,409, forward strand.
CCAGCTAGGTAGGTCCAACTTCGAGAAAGAGGTCAATCGTCGAATCCGACTCGACTGGGAGCGTTCGGGAAACTATGCAATATCTTCTCGTCCCACATACCACAGTGTTTCAAGACGAAAGTCTTTGACCAGTGCGTGTTGCCAATGATGACTTATGGCACTGAAACGTGGTCGCTCACAATGGGTCTTATCAGAAGGCTAAAATTCACCCAAAGAGCAATGGAGAGGGCTATGCTTGGAGTTTCCCTACGTGATCGAATCAGAAATGAAGAGATCCGCAGGAGAACCAAGGTAACCGACATAGCCCGAACAATTGCCAAACTTAAGTGGCAATGGGCAGGACATATTGCTCGCAGAACAGATGGCCGATGGGGCCGAAAGGTTCTGGAGTGGCGACCACGTACCGGAAGACGTAGCGTTGGAAGGCCTCCCACAAGATGGACCGATGACCTAGTAAAGGCCGCAGGAATTCGCTGGATGCGGGAAGCACAGAATCGGTCGAAGTGGCGGTGCTTGAGGGAGGCCTATGTCCAGCAGTGGGCGTCTTTCGGCTGATATGATGATGATAATGATGATATGCTGAGTTATAGGGGTTTATGGATTTCATAAAGGGGGACGAAATTCACATTATTTTTGCGATAGGACGCACCATTTTGCGATAAGAAAAACCTTCTCCCATCACACATAAAGGCAATGCTTGTACAGTCCCTAATATTTCCCATAATTGACTATGATGATGTGTGTTACTATGACCTGAATGCAGATCTTCTCAATAACTAGACCGCCTTCTTAATAACTGCATTCTGCATGTTTCGTTTTCTCCTCTTCTGATCGTTATTTCTCCTCTACCGATCGTTATGTCTCCTGACAAAGTTTATTCTGTTTATTATGTATAATATGTATTTATTAATTATAATTTATTCTTGTATTTTTTTAGTTATTTTCGTGTTATCAATTGATTGATTGTGTATTACGTAATTAGGGTACGGGGCACCTGCCCCGGGCGACACCGTTAGGGGGCGCCAAATTCGAGCATGACAGACAAGTGCACCTCCCAGCGCACCGCAACTTTGCAACAAATGAGACGCGCAACAATTATAATCTTTCTCTGAGGGTGGTGCACTGAGGAAATTACTGATTAGCGTAGGTTTAGGTCGTCAAACGGTCTGAGCGGGTTGTGAGTACTTGTGAGCGGGCGCAGTTGTATTCTACCAGGAACTCGATGAGCGTTTCTGTGGTCTATTTTTTAAGTTTTGCGGTGCCGGGCGTCTTGCTTCAACGCCGACGACGCCTGTGCTGTGACACGACTTACTTTAACTTTTACCACAGTTTTGGCGCCCCTGTTGGATTGGCGCATTTTACGGTTTTTTTTTAAGAAAAAAAAAACGATTCGGGGTCAGGCGATAGGTTTTGCCCCGCTTCGAAAGATCCGTTCCGTTCTAGATCCGGGGCTGCCCCTACCAAATATCACTCAACGCGCTTAAAGAAGTTTTTCCTAAAAAAAAAACTATGATACCTACAAAAAATTTCTACAGTCAAAGGCCGATTCTCTTGTACACCGAACTAAACTAACTACAATCACTCAAATTCCTTACTTTTGGCTATGAGAATCTTAAAGCCATTCTGACAAAAAAAATCTCTAAAAAAAAAAATATTTTGACACATCTAAAATCGAATTTGACAATCGCGTGACGACTCCACGTAGTACTTGTTTGCTCTACCCCGTGAATTTTTTTAGAGCCGGAGGCGCGCAGGGGTTGGCAGCCTCGACGTGTTTTATATGGAATTTTTCACTTTTTGTATGGAAAATATGAAAAATTATTACCAATATGTTGGGTTATAGGGGTTTAAGGGTTTCCTAGAGGGGGTCGAAAATTTCATTATTTTTGCGATAGGACACACCATTTTCGAGATATAAGCAAAAGAAAAAAAAATACAATACTGTTTTTGGACTGAGGTCGAAGTGTTGGGGTTTTAGTTCATGCCAACTTACTTTATTCCACACGTTTTAAATCGCGTTTAAAAATAGTCAGATTTAGTTGGATACACCAAATTTTTAGGTGAAAAACGTCAAACTCAGAATAGCAAAATTGGCATTTTCACTAAACTAATAACTCAGTGCAATCTATTTTTAGTCTAGTTTAGAGGCATTAGTGACAAGAGAATCGGCACCAAAATATAACTAGCAGACCCGGTAGGCAGACGTTGTCATGCGACAACAGCGCCTCCCAACAGCGCGTCCAACTATAGCTAAGAACCATCCAAGTGACACAAAAAGAATTGAAAAAAAAACATCTAAATCAGTCAAGCCATTTAGCATAAGAAGAATTACAAACACACGCACACCGATATTTTATTTATTGCCAGGAATGTTCTTAAAAAACAAACAAAGTATTTAAAATAATATGCGGGTCAAAATATGGTAGTCGGCGTACAATTTCAGATTTGCCTACGATTCCTTCTCTTAGGACTAGGAATCTTAGGCAAAAAATGCGACATACGTGCGCATGTCTGCGCCTTTGTCTAGTCTTTGATCGTCGTTTTAGTGTAGTGCGCCACCGTTGCACGTTTTACATATTGGAGAGTAGGGCGTTTAGCTCCGCCCACATGCACAAGGTCAGTGAGCCTACTATACACCTTAAGGGGATTATTATTTTCTTGAGAGCAAGTTGATAACTAATTTAACTTCGGTACCAGAAATAATCCTGTAATTTCCGTTAAATTAATGTTGGATAGATTAGTCGACCTCGTAATTGGTTCATGATTACAATTCCCAGTCAGTTGACACTTTACTGAAAGTGAAATTCACCAATGAAACTGAACTCCATCAGCACATGAACCACGTTTAAGAGCTGTCATTGTCATTATTTTCAGTGAAATATTGACACTGACAGCTCTTGAACGCGATTTAGAGGTGCTGATCCTGATGATATAGGTTCAAACTACGTAACTGTCACACAGACAAATAGACCTTGTCATTTTATGACGGGAAAGTAACATTCAACCTTAGGGTGACAAAGTAATTACGAGGGCAACTGAACTTCTTTCATGCCCTTCTATAAGACAGTGGGTAGGCATCGACATAGTCATAGATAATCCTATCCATCTTAACCAATGTAATAAATGCGAAAGTGAGTTTGTTTGTTTTGTTACGCTTTCTCGCTAAAACAACTGAACGGATTTAGATCAAATTTGGCACACGGGTAGACCATGATCTGGATTGGACATGGACATGGTTTTATCCCGGTAGTAGCACGTTCCCATGGGATAATTTCCGACATGCACGCGGGCGAAGTCTTTGGTTTAAAAAGAAACTATGCAGCACCTTGAACTTGAATATTAACTTGGCAGTTAGGTTACCTTCATGGCTTCTTTAAATTACTAGAGGGGACTTCTTCGTTTCCTCGCAATTATTCTTTAAACAATTCTTCATCACTTTATTATGATGTCTTTTGTTTGGTTTAGCTTTAGAATGACTATGACATTTTTCTGTCTCCTTCCATACTTTTATCATTTTTCTTGTCAATGCCTTTTTCAATCAGTGAAGAACGAGTCTAGGTCTTCGCGTTAGCGTTTCTTAGGCCTGCCTCGATGACGACGCCCGTCTTCAGGTACCCACTGGATGACGACCCAGGCTCATCTGTCCTGATGCTTCCCTTTCAGTGTAACCCGTCCAGAGCCATTTCAGCCTCGCGGTCTTCTCGCTGACATTGGGTAGAAACCATTATTTGGGGTTGACTATAATCTTCAGAATGTATATGATCTCGCCACGAGAAGAAGTATAATTATCGATTACTTTACTTAAAACGGTTGACGGTGCCTCGTTGGTCTAGTGGTCGCAAGCACTACTGTTGAGCGTGAGTTCCTGGCTTCGATTCCCGGGTCGGGCAAAGTGTTATCGGGTTTTTTTTATTATTTCAGTAGCAGCCCGGAGTCTTGATTTAAATTCGGTTGATGGCAATAGGCTCGCCCCCTATTACATGGGACTTAAACATAACTGACGAAATGTGGGTGTACTAGAAGTACACCTCTGCTTAACCCTTAGGGGATTATAATTTTAAATGGGTTGAAGAAAAAATATCTTCAACATTATTATTTCAATATTTTTCAGGAATTCAGCAGGTGTTTTAAGGACAATATGTCCTTCCTCAGACGAGCTGAAACAAAAGATAGAAATAACAATGCCAGTCTATGGTTTTCTCTAAAACCTACATATTATGTATGTTCTTATTTATTTATAGAGTTCAAAGCCCTAACACAACACATTATGTATTAGTCACTGCGATTATGCGTTTTTATGCGTCAATTGTAATAACTGTTCTGATAACGTTATCAAGTAGCTAACTGGCTGGCAAGGAACAGTATGAAATAAAAAAAACCGGCCAAGTACGTGTCTGACTCGTACACGAAGGGTTCCGTACCACCGAACCTACAATATTTAACACTACATTTTTTTTTAATACTCCCCATACAAGAAACCATAAACAGCCTATTAATTAATGTTCCCACTGCTGGGACACAGGCCTCCTCTTTGTGAGAGGAGTGGCTGTAATCTACCACGCGGGCCCAGTGCGGGTTGGTAGATGTCACATGTCTTCGAATTTTTGGTTCTAAGACATCTTGGTTTACTCAGGATGTTTTCCTTCACCGTTTTGAGAGCAGTGGTGATGAAGTTATTTACACAAAGTAAAGCGCTTGCTTGGGTTCGAACCCACGACCTACAACTCGTAAGTCGCGGCCGTTACTACTGGGCCACCACTGCTCATCAGAAACGAGTATAAACTTTTAATTTTCAACTTTATTTAAAAAAAAGTATTTCGAAACTTTCCAAATGCCTTTTTTACACATAAAACGGGTAAAACATTAAATTCAATATTATAATTGCAATTCACCTCACGCTCAGTGCATCATGCTCATGTACTAGCATGTTTTTTGTACGTAACGGTGTATTATTATATTATGTGTACCGTATTCCCACTTCAGGGTACATAAAGCAGAGAAAATCCTGATGAAAACCCAATAACAGTGCTCGATCTGGAAATCCAACCTAAGACGCAACGCTCAGCAGCCGCACAATATCCAGGGCTCGGAAACGTTATTTACAATAACGTTTTTAAAAAGCTTCTATCAGTTCTCGTTCTTCTTAGTACAGACGCCAGCACATCAAGTTACTACAATCTGTCAAATTTCTTTAATAATGATTAACTTTATCGCTAAAGAATAAAATTCAATGTTGATGTGTTGACGTCTGTAAAACATGTTGTTCGGAACGAAAACGAAATGAGAACGTTTTGAAATAATACCGGTTAGTTCCGCAGGACGCAGTTGCGCACGGTGCTTGCGCCGACAAGCATGAACTTGTTTAGTTTTTGGTTTACCTAACCCCTTTCTTAATTTAATTACATTATTGATTAAGATTTGCTTGTCTCTTATTGATTAGGTTTGTGTTGCGAGTATCGATCAACCCAAAAATGGCTAAAAACGGAGAACGATTTAAATTTTGTTCTTCTTCAAAAACGTTTTAATAACGTTTCGTTCGAAAGTAACCGAAACAAATCGTTCTTTAGGTTTTTTTGACGAAACCGTTTCGAAAAATATACCGTTATCCGAGCCCTGGCTATAACAATAAATGAATTAATCACTTTACTCATACTGCTTACCCAGAACTTTCCTCGTGGCCTGTGCTAATCTAACCGCATCTTTCTACACTAGAAGCCACACAAGTTGCAAATGACGACACGGGAGAAGGACAGACCTTGGTCTATTTTTAAGAGGGAACTACTCAGCTGTGTATAAGCTAATACTTTATACTAGCTTTTTTCTAACCATGTCGGGGCCGGCGTCTATTTGTAACCAGATGCGTTTGTTTAAACTTTATAGGTTGACCGCAAAAAATATCTAGATTATTTTAATTAAGTTGTATGATCTACAGCCTCGTTGGTGTAGTAGTTGCAGAGCTGACTGCTGAGTGTGTGGTCCTGAATTCCATCGCCAGGTTGGGCAAATTTTTATTGAGATTTTCAATCAAGAATTTCTCAGTATTTTAGCCCAGAGTCTGGATCCGTGCCCGGCGATGGGCTTTCCCTCTATTCCCTTCATGGGACTTGAAAAACTTTTAATATTGACTGCCTCATTGCGTTGGTCTGTCTAGTGGTCGCAAACGCTCTGCTGAACATGAAGTTCTGGGTTCGATTCTCGGGTTGGGCAAAGTGTTATTGGATTTTTCCATCTGGATATCTGCGCGATACACTGCTAGTGTCCTATATTTCGATGCGGTTTTCACCATCATTTAGAAAATATATCCCGAAAGTTTTATATGTATAAAACATTATGTTAAACATTCATATAATAAAGAAAACTCGGATGTATTCTCAAGGCATTCAATCAATCAATCAATCAATCATTTATTCATAAGTTCACATATAAATTACATAAAAGTTACATCATAACAAAGTTACATATTAATAGTAGAAAACCGTGCGAAGCCGCGGGTCGCTAGTTATAATTTCAAACTCAAACTCAAAGCATTTCTTTCAATTAAACCAATTACAGGCACTTTTGGATAGTCAAGGAATCGGTCAGTTAGAAAGATGAAGCTAGTTGCCCATTCCAAAATGTAGTAGGTTCCTAAAGGCTAGTGCCGGCGGCACGGACTGCCGTCTTTTGCCGAGTGGGTTTGGCGGCTCCTTTGTGCGGCAAGCCAGACGCACCATGTCTTGCCCGGCGGCACTGTGTACAGGAGCCTTAGGCTGCCTGTGCACTGGAGCGGAGAGGAGAGGAGAGGAGCGGAGATGTGCCATTATTAACCAATCAAATCTAAGCTCAGGGGCGGAGTCAAGTTTCTATTGGTTAATATTGGCACATCTCCGCTCCTCTTTTCTCCTCTCCGCTCCAGTGGACAGGCAGCCTTAAGGGTAAAAAACTCTATGGAAACTCTTTTAAACCAAAATATTGTCACAATTAATAATTTGCGAAATGTGGAGAGCCTCTGCTCTCCACTTTCTCTCTGCACTCCACAAAGGCCTGATGAAGTGTACTCGTGTTATGTTAACACAGACGCTATGTAACTTACACTGAGTACATTGCCCTGTAACTAGTAAAAAAAATAGGCAGTGTATAGAGTGCCACCATTGGCACTCTATCCCTATCGGATAAAGTGCCACTACAGGCACCCTAGTAACACCGCCTCGGCCCGGCTAAAGTGCCGCAAGCATTGGATTGTCATTGTCACTGTCACTAAGTCACGTCACTTGGTATTTTGTTTGATTGTCGAGGTTAGATCGATGTAAAACACCACATTCCCAAAACATTACATTCTCTTGTGCCTAAACGGACCCTGGCACTTCGCCGGCCGCTACCGCGGCACCGCTCGCTACGCTCGCTCGGCTCGTGCGTTGTGTGGTCACAGTTCTAACCTAACCTAACCTAAATAACAAGTGACAGTGACAATGCAACGCTCACGGCACCCCAGCCGGGCCGAGGTAGTGACACTAGAGTGCCACAAGAAACTCGCGGCACTCTATACACTTCGAAAAAAATATAAAAAATTTGCCTAAAGAAACATCATGCTACTTTTACTGGTTGCCCAGATTTATCGGTCTATGACGAATTTTGAGTTTATTTCATTGTAAACACTGTAACTGCGTATGTGCTAGTGTTTATAATGTGGCTATGACGTTGGTTTAGAAACAAATACTTCGAAAATGCATTTAGGTCATTCATATAGAATAACCTAAATGCATTTTCGAACCTATTTGTTTCTTTATCAGAATATACGATAGATTTAGGCCGGAGATTTTGACGATATAACATAATTTTTTTTTCTGGAGTCTGTATTTGTGCTCGGTTGAAGACAATATAGCCTGGCCCCTTTACATGGGACTTAGAAAACTTAAGTTTTTTGAGTCCCATGTATTAATATACACAATACACATACCCCCACATAGGAACTTTAATAGGCCACATCATATTGTATGCATTAACTAGTAAGTAACTTAATAATAATATACTGTGGTCGTCGTACAACTACTGTTATAAGTTCAAATTATAGGCGAGGATGCTGGCACCCTAAACACAAGTTAAATCTTACTCTGGGTGCCAGAGTTCATCGAAAACACTCGATCCCTTAGTTGTAAGTGTTGTAACGCTGTATAGTGTTTAGATAAGTGTTTCTGTACAACGGAAGGTAATATTTTTTTTTTTTATGACTACACTTCCACCTAGCCCTTCGAGGATTAGGTACAGGTCTGATGTTATGTCATAATATATTTTTGTCGGAAACACACAAACCCTCTTCCCTTGAATAATTTGTGATGATGAATTGTTTAGTTTTTCAATATTCTATCAACAATGTAGCCATTTTACTTTGCTCCTCATTATGATTTGGTCTTACGTGGCAAACGTATCTTCTAGATACTTATATCTAACCTCTCGTTGCACGGATGTGTTTTTATCGCGGCGATTTTTTATCGTACACTGGATTTTCAACTCTCGCTATTGAGCCGAGCATTGATAATCAAACAGAGCCCGAGCCCATTCAGCGCGTATCCCAGCGCGTCAAGAAAACACACTGTTGGATATTCAACTCTCGGCGCTAAACGGAGTGTCGAAAATCCAATAAGTATGCGAAAAAAAATCGCCGCGATAAAAACACGCGTACGTTGGCTTACTCTAAGGGCTTCTCTCATCAGCCAATATAGTTCCTTATTGGCCTACTGTGCCATAAATTCCTACAGCATGTAATATTTTACTTAATTTTTTGTAATATTTTTATTTAAAATGATTTTGTATAAAATATAATTGTTGCATACTAATCTTGATTCACTAGTAGGATTTTATTAATGCAATAAACTGCAATTAGACTGCCAATCAGCACTGGCCTTTGCCTATTTACCTTTTTCCTTTCAAAACAAGCTAACATATTTAGCATATTACTACTTGATAACCTTTAAAGGATTTATTTATTTCTTTTGCTTACCAGTTTTACGCTGGCGATTAAACACGCATAGGTATAGTCAACCTCGTAAATAATTTACCACTTTAAGACCGAATGTCACTTGCACTTCATAAAACGACAAGAGGCGTCTAGGCATAGTGACATTCTATCAGCGATAACGATGATGGAAATGACAAAAGTGTATTGGTTTGTCATCATAAGCTACCGAAAATCTTATATCAATCATGAACGTTAGAACTAATGTCTTGTCACAGTTTCTTTACTGCTGTCAGCAGCAACTCAATAGCAATCTTATTTTAACGATGATAAAGATCACTGTGATTTTGACTTGTCAGTAGCAGCAACACAACACAACAGCAACCTTATTTTAACGAAAGCAAAGATCACAGTGATTTTGAAACTTTTTAGTGCCAGCAGCACAACAGCAGCCTTATTAGAATGAGAATAAAGATCAATGTTATTTTGACAGTGATGCAAAATCAGAGGTAATATAATATAACTTTGAAAGGTCACTCATCTAGGCCGTAAGGTCTATTTGTCTGAGTGACAGTTGGATAGTTTCAACCTTATTGAGGTAACAACTTACAAAAAAATATTGTCAAAAGTGGTAAAGAAATAACGAGGTCGATAGTAGGGTAGGTCGTGGTTGCGAACCCAATTAGGCACTTTCGTTTGTGTTTCTTAGAATCAAAAATTCAAATACAGTAACATCCCATGATAGCCCGCTCCCTCTCACAGAGAGGAGGCCTGTGTCTCAGCAGTGGGAACATTACCTATAGGCTGATTATGCTATACCTGAATGTGTGCGATTACCACAAATCGTGTAAACAAATCGTCATAATCACGAGGTCTAGCCCACTTGATCCAAGTCATGTGATATTTTAGAATAAACATGGATTAAGACTATGACCCTGCTGATGACCAGTCTGAAAGACCTTGGACTCAATGAAGTCACTATGTGTAAAGAGCTCATGTTAATTCAGTTTTTACGGGGCAATGTACCGAATTTGCATTACATGAATAATGTTTACACAATTGTTGGAGTCATATGATCTTTTGTATTGTTTTGTTATATTTAGGTATGTATATAGACTTTTTAGTCACGATATTTTGAATATATTCAGCTGGTGTTGGTGTGACGATACTTCAGCTCGTCGTACGCACTTCAGTCATCCTATCCTCGCTGCAGACTTTGCTGCGGGGCTTATTTGGGTCTCTTCACGGCATGAGTTATAATTTTATATCTTTCCAAAAAACTTTTCACTGTTATTTTTATAGCAGGAGTGGTATTCGAATTTGTGAGGGGTAGGTACCACAACTAAAAACTGAAAAATAAAAACTTTTTACAAAAAAATAAAGTCCGAATTTTTTAATTTAAATTCAAAACCAGACACACCGACTTCCGAAATTAAAGCATTTTTTTCACTTTGTAGTGTCTTTTGGAAGCCGGTTTTTATTTTTTTGTAAAAAGTTTTATTTTTCAGTTTTTAGTTGTGGTACCTACCCCTCACAAATTCGAATACCACTCCTGCTATAAAAATAACAGTGACAAGAAGTTATCATCATAATCATATAAGATACCTACTTAGTCAAACACTATCCAAGCAAAGTAAATAAAATTTATATGGGACCACCTCGGGACCTTACCCTTTCAAACAAAAAAAAAAAAAAAATATATATCGGTCCACAAATGAAGGAGAAATTGGTGAACATACCTACATAAAAAAAAAACATACATAAAGTCGAACATAGAACCTCCTCCTTTTTGGAAGCCGTTTAGAAACTGGTAATTACCGTTACATTCCACGAAGGAAAGATCCTCATACTCCTGCCCTTACCCTAAATCATTTGGGGTTGGCACACTACCTGTCATTTTTGTCCTTACCTTAGTGCCTTCCTAGCCATATCATCTTTGGTCTGCTTCCCATCCGTATTCATGCTCAACACTTTTCATGTCAAAAGAGCCTCTTTCTCCCATACCACATGACAATTGGCTACTTTTCAGCTAAGACTCAGATTTTCCTTGGAAAATGAACTCGATGAAAAACAGTTCTCCACTAAATATGGGAATAAACTCCCGAGCGCAAGCTAGTGTTTCTTATACAGCTAGGATTTAGTTGAGTGTTCCTCTAGAGACTGCGATAACGAAGGGGCTAGGGATGATGTTGCAACTTGATATCGGTACAGTCACGAGCACCAACATGTATCTTTTTAGCAAAATTCAAAAGCGATTTTCTCGCGCAATATTGACTGCAACTTTGTTATAAGGCCTATTTCATATTTATATGGGTTCCAAAATACTATATTCGTAACATCATAAAATATTAATCAACACAGTAGGAGCAAATCACTTTTAAAAGTTGCTTAGTGTATACATATTGGTGGTCGTGACTGTACTACATACAGGATGTTGATGTACCCTACCCTAGTAACTGAGCCTAACTGGCTCAGTCACTAGGGTAGGGTGGGGCAGAGCAAGGGTTTTTTTTAAAGAATTTGCCCTGGTCTGAAATACCCACTTATAAGTACTACTTACTTACTTGTAATCTTGTATAAATATAATGGATGGATGGATGACCCCTTTAAAACGGGGTCCACCTAACATGGCGGTCATTGATCAAATTACTGTGCACTTGTAATTCCTACGCTGTAAATACTGCGCATAACTAATGTGTACATTACTTTTGGAAAAAATAATTATTTATTATTATTACCGACAACTCGAAATCTGTATTAAGGCTCGTGCAGACCAGCGCGACGCGACGGCACGAACAATACAATTTCTAAGAAAAAATCACGGTATAATAATAGCCGGTGCCGCGTCGCGCTAGTCTGCAACAAACTTTACCTTCCCCAAAAATACAATAATTTTGGTAGTCTCAAAACATCGCAAGAAAAAAAATACAATTTATGTGCGAGAGACTGATTTTCTGTATATTTCTGGGTTCCAGGAACTCCTCCAACTTTTGGATGAAGGCTTAGGTATTTTATGTCATCGTATATGATGACTGGATTAACAAACATAATTTCAAGTTGTTGAAAATTATAACGAAACTCTGGCGTGTATGTTTCAGTTCCCGGAAACTCCTGAAAATTCAAAGGAAAACTCGTATGGTTTGATTTTGTCAGTTAATGTCTTTCGTAACTGCTCTTAGCGAGTCAATCTTGCTCTTAGTATTCAGCTTAGCAGTTTATAATAATACTCTCCAAAAATGTAGTGAGGTTAGGTTAGGTGTCGTAATTAGACTTTTTGAAAGTGATAGGTACTGTATTATTCATAAGCCAAACGAGTGAGTCACGTAATATCTAGATCATCTACATTAGACACACGTAATGTCTGTATTACTGTAGTTCGCAGCTAGAATAGGTATTTAGAATTCAAAGGAGAATGTCAAACCTGTGTGAATGTAACTGTTTAACTTGGCGTTACCTTAATCTGGTCAAAACATTTTAAAAGAGTAACGGTGGAGTTTCTTGCCCATTCTTCTCCATACGAAAACTACCTTTTGGAAGGGGCGGTAGAATCAAGGCCTATTTGAAATAAATGATTTGACTTTGACTTTGACTCAAAGCAAAAAAGGTTTAGGTAGAATAATACCTGCTCAACTCCATGTGACCGAGTGGCGTACAAGGACTGAAGGACGAGGAACTGTCGGTCGTCCGGCGCCGATATGGGCTGACGATATTGTTACCATCGAGGGTAGAACCTGAATGAGGCTGGTTCAGGAACTTGGGGATTGGCATATGAAAAGAGAGGCCTATACTCCGTAGGGTAAAATCAGGCTAGACATGATGGTGATGAATACCAGCCTATTAGTGTCCCGCTCAGGGCAAAGGCCTCTTATACAAAGGCACGAGCATTGATCACCATCCTTGCTCGAGCTCAAGCTTGCTAGTTGATAATGGTATTCGGTGATTTAATCCTCCTCTAGGTTATGTCAGGGACTTGCTAATTTAAAGCGTGATTTGAAGTTTTGCTTAAATAAAAAAAAGCTGTGATCGCATAAAAAAAATTATGTGAACTCATCATACCTACCATCTTTGCGAGATTGCAGAAGTTCAAACAAAGACTGCTTAAACAGTCTCAGTGTTCTATAGTAATTATTAGGATTTATGGGACTATACAAGGTAGCGAGATTAGAAAATAGAACACAAACTCAAAGCATTTATTGCAAATAAAATAAAATACATGCACTTTTGAATTGTCAAGGGTTCGGTCAGTCAGAAAGATGAAGCTAGTTGCCCATTCCAAAGCGTAGTAGGTTCCAATGGAGAAGAACGGGCAAGGAACTCCACGGACTCTTTTAAATATTGTTACAAAATATTTGTTAAATCATTCATGTTGAAATTACACATGTGAGAATGATGTAGACGTGCACGTTAAAAACGTTCGTAATAAAAAGTTAAAAACAAGGCAGTGTATAGAGTGCCACCAGTGGCACTCTATCCCTATCGGATAAAGTGCCACTACAGGCACCCTAGTAACACCGCCTCGGCCCGGCCAAAGTGCCGCAAGCATTGGATTGTCACTGTCACTAAGTCACGTCACTTGGTATTTTGTTTGATTGTCGAGGTTAGATCGCTGTAAAACACCACATTCCCAAAACATTACATTCTCTTGTGCCTAAACGGACCCTGGCACTTCGCCGGCCGCTACCGCGGCACCGCTCGCTACGCTCGCTCGGCTCGTGCGTTGTGTGGTCACAGTTCTAACCTAACCTAACCTAAATAACAAATGACAGTGACAATGCAACGCTCATGGCACCCTAGCCGAGCCGAGGCAGCGACACTAGAGTGCCACAAGAATACTCGCGGCACTCTATACACTAGGTAAAAACAATTCAAAAATTAAAATAGAGCTGACGGCGCCGATTCACGACGTATGGGAATCAGCATAATTTAGCTGCACCATTTTGAAGGGGGCAAATGTATTAGTAATGGGATATAAAGCAATTTGCAGCTTATTAGGTATTAAAACCAATACACACTAACCCAAATCTAAACTGAACAGGTCAGTTCAAACATTGAAATTGAAACAGCTGTCCAACAATTACGCAATGTTTGCTAACACTCTGTTAACCTGAAAATCAGTTAATAGAGTGAATTCAAATTAAACTCGAGGCAGCTGAAGGCTGAAGTGAACCTTGTTTTCATTTTGACCGTAAATATTGAACCAACTTTGATGTGATTTACGATTATATTACGACTACCTATCATGCTACCTATTATGGTATACCTAGTCATTTTATTCTAGGATCGTCGTCTTCACATATTATAATTGTAAAATTAAACTATATTAAGGATGTTGACTGGGAAAAAAAAACTATTTAGTCTGTCAGTCAGATGATAAAAAAAAATTAGACACGTATTTTTTGCTTAATCATATTAATATAAAATGGTTTAGATAAATCGAACAAAAGTTGGGAAGTGGGGGCTCGCTACAGTCAAGTCGCAAGTCAGTATAAAATCTACCGGGGAGTGACGACATGCCACATTTGAAATCAATGTATTGCCGAACTACGTAAAAAAAAAAAAAAAGTATCCTATATTTTTTTATAATCTACCTGAACGACAAGCTCTTAGTCAACATCCCTATTCATGTATAAAGAAAGAAAGAAAGAAAGAAAAATAGATTTATTCATTACAGAAACACGTGCATACAAAAAGACATGAGTAGCAAAATAGAGAACAGAAATAGTCGGCAGCTGCACGTCATGACTGTGATAAGAAGGCTTCCACTCAGCATAATGCTGTGCTATGGGGGACCCACAGCACAGCGCTGATTTACCATAAACCACTACCGCCGTATACCGCTGGTATACTGGATTTATCATAATTATTAACATCGACAGTATGGATGTTGCCAAAAATGGTACTGAATTCCCGAACGTTCGAACAAAGTTGTGATTCCTGTGCCATGAATGCCTTGCATAACTGAAACCTTTGAATTTGTATAGGTTGGTACGTCTGCTCTCGAAAGCAATTTAATCTGTTAACGCTTCTATCTATAGGTCGCCCGTACAAAGCTTTCTGCCTAATCTTTGAGAACGTTATTTTCAATCAATCTGCCTAGCTTTTTCTCAATTATGTTGGGGTCAGCTCCCAGTCTAAACGGATGCAGCTGAATACCAGTATTTTACATGTAGCGAGTGCCTATCTGACCTCCACAAATTAGTTACTGGGTAACACCCAGTAGATACCCCTTGGTAAACCTGGTTGTCAGACTTTTGGGCTTCTGACTACCCGTAACGACTGACGTCTGACGGTATTTACAATGGCCGGAAACCATAGGAATGTGAAATGCTGCTGCATTATGGCCTGTTGTAAACTTTTGACACTAAAAACTCATAGAAAATTTAAATGATATATTCATATCCACAAGACCATCAAAAGACCATTTCACACACTAATCACATGGTCCTCATGTGGCCTGACCAAGATTATGTCTGGACTTGAAAAGAGACTGTCACCTCTGAGTTTGTTTCGGCCTTTATTCTCAGAGTAGTCAGATAGGAAACGCCGAACTCATCTAGCTATTTTTTTTACATATTTTTATTATGACGTGTAAAAGTGTTTCCAATATCCTATTTACAGAATAAACAATTTCATTTCATTTCATTTCACGGCTGTATTCCCCGGAGGGTTAGGCAGAGGTTTACCTATAGATCACCCACATTTCGACAATTATTTTTAAGTCCCATGTAATAGGGGGCGAGCCTATTGCCATCAACCGGGCAAAAAATTCAGACTTCGGGCTGCTACTGAGAAATTCCAGATGAAAAACGCAATAACACTTTGCTCAACCTGGGAATCGAACCCTAGGCCCCATGCTCAGCAGTAGCACTTGCGACCACAAGACCAACGTAGCAGTCCAGTATCTATAGTTAATTTTGTCATTTCATTATCGTTTCGTATAGCCTAAAAAGAAGACAATATTACAATTTTATTCTAACAATGCCTGTCTATTCGTGAACCATCTTTAGAAATAAAGCCTAGACATTATAAGTAACTTCGAACAGTTCTAAGAACATATCCACAATTATAATACAAATTCTCTACCACATTTCGCATATAACTGAATTTAAATGAGTTCTTCACACAAAATATTGTTTAAGGTGTTAAGGCGATGCTCCGCAACAGCCCACGGCTGAGCTACGCACGTTTACTAAGCTTTCATAGTTTAGTTAGTTTAGTTTAGTTTTTTTCTGTTATGTATTTTTGTGGTGTACAATAAAGAATATATAAATAAATAAATAGTTTCATTTGTATGAAAATGTAGGCGGAACCGTCCACTGAAACTCATGGCCAAACTACGCACGGTGCGTGGCTGGCAAACAAATGAATCGCGCAGCTAACGTGGCAAACCTCACCGTGCTCTTCCTATGTAGCAGTGAACGATCGACTTTAGCATGGTCTTCGTTAAGGCGGGCATAGCCCGAGCGCAGTAGGCATTCAACGCTTACCTCAGCCCCCGCAACGAGTAGCGATACGTAAGAAATCCCGATGCGCGGGAGCCGCGCGCGCCAAGCGCACCGCTCATGAGTTCACGAACTCGAGTAGGTAGTAAGTTGGGTCACAGAATAGACAAATACAGTAGTATCAACTTGTATTGATTAATATAAGTTGATTTTCTTTTATTTTTCTATTATGTATTTTTTAAGGTTACCTATATATAGATTAGATAGGTATTATATAAACATGAACCTAATGAATAATAGTTAAAGATAGGTATATGTAGGTACTTATAATTTTTTATGAATAAGGTGGATTTAAATTCTGAATTTCGAGGAAATTTGCGCTTTTATTTAGGCATTTATTTAGATGTAATTTACAAATATTATAAGACTAGGCAAAGGCTTTTATTATACTTATTGAGATTTTATTAGGTCTTTGTAGCCTTGTCGAAATATTACGCAGGCACTCGGTACCTTTTTATTACCTATCGACTTCGTTTATATAGTTTCTGCTGCGTGTCGTTGGAACACGTACAGTAGGCCGCACGTCATGTCAGTGGAACAAAACCAGTGTAAGCTGGTCTCTTATTCTAATGAAACTCCATACGTTGGGCCAGCTCAAGGTCATAGTGTTATCATTTATCACAGACGCGCGACGTGTGGTTGACTGTACAATACCTACCTAGCCTAATAAACATTATACAGGGTGTACCAAAAATACACGTCATAAAAATAAAATTAGATTCCTCGTGTCCAGGGATATCCGAAAATACCCCATGTATGTTCCGCGATTTTTTGTAGTTTTCGAGTTATAATTTTTTTTGTATTTTTTTTTTAGTTTTCTTGCTTCAAATATTCATATCATTTTTTGTAGTGAGTATTTTCCAGTTTTTTTTTTTGCGACAGTATCTTCTTGAATGTATCTTTCATACTTACGTAAAATAATAAACTTGCTAACATTCTTGCAAGTTAGGTACTCAAAAAATCTGTCAAGTGCGAGTCGGACTCGCACACGAAGGGTTCCATACCATGTCGTACAAGATTTATCACTATGAATTTTTGTAATACTTTCGTAAAGGTAACAACAGAGGCGCTATAAAAAAACAAAGATTTGTAAAGAAATTGTCTAATTTTAATGAAAAAATGTTGTTGTGTTAAAATAAAGGTGTAGGAGTATATTTCATTTATTTTAAGAGAAAAATATTAAGTTAACTTTATCCAGTAACATGCATTAACTAAAGTCAAAGTTATTTATTTGCTACTAACATAGTATTAGTAGGTATAAATAGGTATATATGGTAGGTAAGCAGGTAGATATGTAGGGTAGGTAGGGTAGGTTAGGTACCTACCTACCCTGGTAAGAATGGTAGGGTAGGTAGGTAGGGTAGGTAATTAGGTAGAAATAGGTAATTAGGAAAGGTAGATGCGCCGTAGATAAGTACTTAGTGCTAACCATGCGAAGCCAGGCCGGGTAAAGGTAGTACTTATAAATAAAAGGATTTCTCTTGCTACATCAGACTATATTGTACAAAATAGAATGTAAGTAGTACGCCAAATTTTAATTATAACTGTGCGTTTGCACTGGCGAAACATTCACAACAAAACATGTTGGAATCTCTATTTTCTGTCAATTTTTCATACAATGTTTGACAGGAACTAGAGATTTCAACATGTTTTGTCGTGATGTTTCGCCAGTGCTAAAGAACGGGTCAATACAGGTATTTATTTACGTTATTTTTGATAGTCATACAGAAATCTATTACTTCTTACTTATTATTTTTACACATCCCATCGGACTATGAGAGTGAGGGAAGAGAGAGTGCACTCGTGTCGTGTCTGCGCACACACTTGTGCACTATAATATCTCCCGCGCCGAAGGCCAGTCTCCGTTGAGATTGGCCGCCGTGACCGAATATTTTTACACCAATAATTTTTCTCAATATGAAATTGTATCCACAACGGTTTAAGGTAACTGAATAGTACACTGTATGTGCCAGCATTCATTTCAATGTTACTGAATATATTGTCTATTGGAGTGTAGTTTCTCAGAGTAATAACTAGTTTTAACATGAGGTACACACATTAACACCGTCTAGGTATACTTTGAAAAAAGTCGATAAAGTTCTTAAACTCAAAATATACTGGCCGGTTTTAAAATCTTGTGAAGAAAGTTTATTTTGTAGACCTTTTTGGATGATCGAAATTTAAATGATCGAAATAGTATATGCTGCCATAATAGTAGGTACTTACTAATTCCATGACATTACTCCGACTATTAAATAGTTATCTGTGGAATTTATATCGCATATTATTAGCATGAAATACAAAATTATTATTTTAAGTTGCAGAAAATCGCCCATATTATATAAAATACGTTATGAATCGGCGTTTTTAGTATTTGTTGATTATAAACAGTATATGTTACATGATACACACAAGTTTCAAATTCCTAATTTGTTTAGTTGTTGAGATAGAGCTCGTACAAAAATGGTCTAAAATAGACAACTTCTATGGCCCCCTAATTCATCATTTTTGAAGATAAAAACAAATAAAAATTATATTTATTTTCTACTCGATGAGCTCTAGAAAATGATACCCCACATGCCAGGGTCAGATTATATTTTTTTCAAAATTTAATTTTATTGTATGGCGACCCCCCTTTATTTTTTAATTTTATTATTTGTTGCTCTTGCGGCAATAGAAATGCTCAATCTGTGAAATTTTCAACTGCCTACCTATTACGGTTCATGAGATAGAGCTCGCTGACAGACAGACGGACAGCGGAGGCTTATGAATAGGGTTCCGTTTGTCACCCTTCGGGTACGGAACCCTAAAAAGTATCGCTATCAGGAATTTAAGTTTAGGTGAGACTGAAATTTTCAACTTCAATTTAAAAATACAAAAATGAGGTTCCATAGATTCTAGTTGACTTTAAAAACTATGCAAGTTAGCACAAAAAATTAAAAAAAGTTAAGTAATAATCCGTCCGAACCCAGCTGCAACACAGAGCGGTCTGTAGTGCAGCCGCATTTGTTTGTATAATGCAATACAAAGGCGGATGCAACACAGACCTGTGCTGCATTATCTTGTGAATGGCTTAAAGCAGTAATAGTCCGTCCGAACCCAGCTGCAACACAGCGCAATGCATTTATTGTGTGTTTGTGACACCCATAGTTGCATTATGTTACGAATCACTTGAAGTATTATTAGTTCATCCGAATGCTCATGCTTCAATACAGTAATCTTTATAGTAAGTAGTATAATCATAAATATTTATCAGAAGAATGTAATAAAAAAGACAAATACATTAAAATTACATTAAATTTTTCATGACGGACCGTACTGTACTGGTAGTTTTAGGAATACATTTTGAAAATATGGCAGTCAAGATTACTTCATGTTTTTTAGCATTAGGACGGTTAAGTTTTATATTTTCACCAATATTGTGATTTCTTCCTTTCAACAGACTTTTAAAGTCTCTTCTAGTGTCTGTTCGAAATCTAATATGTGTACTCCACAGAGTATTTATTTCAAAAAGTCATTAAGTACTTGTCTTTATTAATATTTTTTCAATAGTTAAACAATTTTTAAGCGATTATTCACGCACGCATGCACTGACTCGTCGCTAGGTCAAGAGCAAACTTACTTCAAAAATCATACATTTTTGTTAGTGTCTCCCGCGATCGGTCTGTAAAGCCACCGCATTCGTGCGACGTTACCATTCCGAACGCGATCATAGTACAGACACTAGTTACCTAGCGATCTACAATGTAGACAGAGCGAGTACTTAGTTACTTACCTACATATAAGCTGTACTGCAGTCGGTTTTGTTGAAACAATGTCTTTCGGAACCGATCACATTGCAGACAGTTTTCATACGGATGCGGCTGCATTACAGAGCAGCTCCTTTCTGTGTTGCATCCGCCTTTCTAATTACGCAACCCGGCTACGGGAAAATAAAAGTATGATATGATGATCTAAAAAGTACGAAACAAGAAAATACTTCAGACAGAAATCAAGACATAGGTACAAAAATGGTCAGGGTAAAGCTGTCCTCGTGGAGGCGATCGGCGGCGGTGACCTCTCGCGTCTAGCCCTGGTTCAGGCCATGGTACGGAGCGAGAGGGCATGGCAAGCCGTCACCTCCTTCGAAGGAGGAGGCGGAGCGCATGAGGGAGAGGCAAAATTCGCGCCTTTACACCCCTAGCCGCCGCAGGAGACGCCCTGGGCGTCGGAGACAGGTAGCCGATTTCCGGCCACCGTAGGCGCGAGCTTGCGGTCGGAGAGCAATGGGTAGCTCGCCGTCCGATAAGGACCAGGCCCTGGTCAACGACGCGTGTTCCACGCGCGCCTCAAAGAGATGTCAGCACAATTGACGGGGTCCGCTAGGGCCGATGCCTGCCGGGGTTGCGGGAAGGTCCTAAGGGGTGACCGTGGCCTCTGGCAACGTACAGGCAAGCGAAGGAACACGGGTGGGTAAGTTTAGTCAGTAAGAGTCTGACACGTCCTTCCGCTCCGCTCAGAGCGGAAGAAGTCATTTGATGACTTCCCAAGCAAAAAAAAAATTTAATTAAAAATTCCTTAAAATGATAAAGTTATTACAAGTAATAATTATCAAACCAAGGATTTAATTTTTGTGAGGTATCAGGTAAGCCTCACAAAAATTAAATCCTTAATTAATAACTAGTAACTAAATTTAAGAAGGACGATGATTATTACGTTTCATTTCTAAAAGAATTAATATTCCACGATAAAAATTGCAAAAAATTTGACATAATTTATTAAAGCTGTTCCCACGGAATTTTCAAGTTAAAAAAAATAATTATAACTTGAAAACTATCAAGAATCGCGGAACATACATGGGGTACTTTTGGATACCCCTGGGCATGAGGACTCAATTTTTTTTTTATGACGTCTCTATTTGGGCCACCTATTTTAAAGCTTAAAAGGATTTAAAACCTACCCACCTTCGAAGGCCGATTACAGCAAATAATAGAAGTTAAGTTCTAACTTTTTTTTATTTTTTGTGCAGCTTAGGAACTTGCATAGTTTTTAAAGTCAACTAGAACATATGGAACCTCATTTTTGTATTTTTAAATTGTAGTTGAAAATTTCAGTCTTACCAATAAAAACTTAAATTCCTGTTATCGATACTTTTTTGAGTAACTTGCAAGAATGTTAGCAAGTTTATTATTTTACGTATGAAAGATACATTCAAGAAGATGCTGTCGCAAAAAAAAATATCTGGAAAATACTCACTACAAAAAATGATATGAATATTTGAAGCTCCACGGGCAAGAAAACTCAATAAAAATACAAAAAAAATGATAACTCGAAAACTACAAAAAATCGCGGAACATACATGGGGTATTTTTGGATATCCCTGGACATGAGGAATCTAATTTTTTTTTATGACGTGTATTTTTGGTCCACCCTGTATAAAAATGAATCCCTATTTCCTTGGTCACGGCATCACGTGTGAACGGCTGGACCAATTTCGCTTATTCTTTTTTTGTTGTGTTTGTTATCGTAAGGAGAAGGTTCTTAGGATAGGTAGGTGAAGGTAGGGTAGGTAGGTAGGTATGTAGAATAGGTAAGTAGATATATAGGTAGGTAGGTAAGTAGGTAAAGTAGGTATGTAATCTGCTCTCGCAATTTATCTGCCAAACATGTAAACAAACACGAGTTTTTCACTTAGACAAACATCAACTTTATGCTAGTGTAAATAAAGTTGATTTTAGACCGACTTATCTTCTCTCTTATATCATTAAATAAATAATAAAAAAATAAAAAATAAAAATGAAGTTGTAGCGCAAACTGAACCTTATGTGTAGGCATTACAGTTGTTTTTCCTAAAACTCGTGTTTGTTTACATGCTTGGCAAATGAATTGCGAACGCAGATTAGGTTGGGTAGGTAGGTAGTAGGTAGGTATGTATGTATGTATGTCGGTAGGTAATTAGGTAGGGTAGGTAAGTAGGTAATGTAAGTAGTTAGGTAAGTAGGTAGGATAGGTAGGTGCGCCGTAGATAAGTACTTAGTTCTACCCTTGCGGAACCGGGGGGGCGGGCAGCTAGTAAACATTATAAAAACCACCCGGACCATCTCACCGGGATGAACTATGGCGGCTTTATGCGCTGTGATATAGGGTTCATATTCAATTATTTTACACACTTCATGCGGTTGGTAAATCTATTCTGCAAGAAAAATAAACCATTATAACTTTTGCGCGCGCGGTGTCTGTATTCACATTGGCATAGGGTTTACATTCAACTGTTTTACACACATAATATTTGCAGTTTGTAAATCTATTCCACGTAGGTGAAGTAAAATACATGTACATTTAAATAATGTAGGTACCTATAATAATATTGTCAAAGCATCCTACCTACCTTTTTGTTTACTCAGCCTTCGTAGACCCAGCCACGGTAATATTATCATATAATATTATAATGTTCCCACTGCTGGGACACAGGTCTGCTCTCACAGAGAGGAGGCCTGTGAGTAGGCTGTAATCCACCACGCGGGCCCAGTGCGGGTTGTTAGAACCAAAAATTCGAAGAGTCTTGGAATTATTGGTTCTAGGACATGCCGGTTTCTTCACGATGTTTTCCTTCACCGTTTTGAGAGTAGTGGTGATGAAATTATTTACACAAAGTAAAGCGCCTGACCTGGGGTCGAACCCACGACTCGTAAGTCGGAAACATTACCACTGGGCCACCACTGCTCTCTAATAAAAACTAAGGACCTGAGAAACTAAGAACCTAATAAAAACTAACTATTTAAAAATTAAACTATAATTATAAAGGTACCTATTATTATTTACAATAAATTTTTGGCTCAGCCGGTAACAGAACTTAGCGGGGGTGGCGGGTTCGCAAAAATTGGCACACGTCCGACCTCCAACACGTTCCGCTCGGGACTGAATGACCCGGGGCGAGCGCATGAAAATATGAAAACGCTTGATTTTGTAATTAGTGATATAGATATTTTCATATTTCACATTATGATGGCCGTTTTATATCACATTTTTTACGACCTTTATTATGGTATAAGTTTTATTATTCAAAACCTAATATAACTCAAATAAAATTAGAATTAGATCACAATTTAGACGTGTCTTTACGATTTAATTGGATGCAGTAAAGTGCAAGTAATCGTGTATCGAACGGCCGAAATATCTAGATCAAGGTGTGAAATATATAATATGTTTTTTTCAAAATTTTATTATGTGTTATCTACGAATAAAATACGATACAAAACGACGTTTTTTCGGACATCCTCGCCTTAAGTCTAAGTTTACATAGTGCGTCATGCTGGAATAATTTGGAAGGTTTTTATTTGTTCTAAGAACCTCGTGAGCGTGACGAATTTTGTTTGCAAGAGCAACCACGTAATGTTTAATCAATCTTTTATAATCTAAACTAGCAACCCGCTCCGGCTTCGCACGGGTAGCAGAGCATATAATGCCTACTTTTTTTCTCGTATTGTTCTATCAGCCTGTTGCATCGAGCATGTGGGTTAGATTAAAATGTAACTGATGTTTATAATACTCCAAGATAATATTAATACTCCAAGTAGGCCTGGAGTATTTTGAAAAAGTAAAGAATATATACATTTTGTTTTCATATAACTCTATTGGTTTACGCGGCGCACGTCAATAAAGGTGTGTGTGCCGGCATGAATTTTCCAAAATCTTCAACAATCATCCATCACCATATTTCAGCCAATTTACATAAAACCTTAAAGAATAAATAAATAAAAAAAAAAAAAAAAAACTCAAAAATCAAAAAATCAAAATCAAAATCTATCTTAAATGTTTTCATGAATCACTTCGTCCATTGGTGAAAACCGTATGAAAATCCGTTCAGTAGTTTTTGAGTTTACCGCGTTCAGACAGACGGATAGACGCGGCGGGGGATACTATTAAATGAGTAGGTACCTATTCTCTATTTTCACCCGAGCCAGAGCTCGGTCAACCAGATACTTTCTATTATAATTTTAATATATGAATCTCTCTATTATTCTCGAAAATCGGTCTCATTATTGTGAAAACGCAGCTGTCTCTTACTTATTCAAGATGTCTTAAACTTAAAATTCAGAGATGTGTTTAATAAGTAAAAGACAACAACGTCTTAGATTGAAATTCTCCTTTCCAAGCTGTGGGTAGAAATCCAAACTTTGTCGAACTATTGTGGTGAGGCGCTTTTAGTTCAAGCGGCTTAAAAGCAGGAAAGTAAATCTTCTAAGCATTTATAATATGTACTTTTGTTGAGAAGGCCGTGTTAGAATTAATTCGTCTAGGTAAAGTATAGTTTATTAAAAACAATGAGAACCTATAGGGTTTTATTAATGGACGTAACCGAATGAATGTTCAAGAAAAATAAAATCGAGACAATATATAACTTTACATTATTCATCATCATCATCATCAGCCTAACAATGGTCCCACTGCTGGGACACAGGCCTCCTCTCTGTGAGAGGGAGTGGGCCGTAATCTACCACGCGGGCCCAGTGCGGGTTGGTAGACGTCACATGTCTTCGAATTTTTGATTCTAAGACATGCCGGTTTCCTCACGATGTTTTCCTTCACCGTTTTTGAGAGCAATGGTGATGAAATTATTTACACAACGTAAATAGCCTGCTTGGGTTTGAACCCACGACCTACAACTCGTAAGTCGGGGCCGTTACCACTGGGCCACCACTGCTCTCTTTACATTATTATGTATAGGTATATACTTAATAACGATTCGGATAACAATAGCTCCGTAACATGACTCAAGTACTGAGAAACTGAAAAGATACTTAGGACAAAGAGGAAAAAAACTGCATACTTTTCCATGAACAGAAAACATATAGAACATATACGGTTGGTAGATAATAGGAACACACTAGAAGTAGCATGACTTACCTATAAATAAGCACTTAAAAGGGATGTAAGTATACTATGGAATAATTTCTTGAAAAAAAACTGAAGACGTTGTATAGAAAGGACATCAATAATAGTGAAACCAGCGAATAAAAGCTAGAATAAATTATAAAAGAAAATAGTCATATTACAAACTCCTATATTTCCAAGGGGTGGTATAGTGCGGCCGTCGTCGTGGGTTTCTGACACGTCAGTTGAACAATTTTGATTAGTAATAAGGATCGAATTCGCAAAACACATTCGTTAGTATGATACCATCACCTGTGTGAAGAACGAATTCTCAAAA
The DNA here is from genome assembly GCA_948150665.1 of Conistra vaccinii. NCBI lineage: Eukaryota > Metazoa > Arthropoda > Insecta > Lepidoptera > Noctuidae > Conistra > Conistra vaccinii. Next base: position 7,170,033 of record OX411316.1, read on the forward strand.
GTGGTGGCTTACTAAGCCTGTACAACTTCTGTATAGGTTTAGAGCACCTTACTTAATCTGGTTATAACAATTCACCGTACAGGGATAAAATGGCGGGGGTGCCTTGCACACTCAATAATGGGCCCCCGAAAATGGTCGCTAGCACAAAGTGTCGTAGCGACAAGGGGGCAACATGTCCTGAGGTGCTTATGAGGAGTGCAGTGGTATTCCATGGCTATCAGGACAATCCCGGAAGTACGGTCAAGATCCCTACCAGCATCTTACTGCAATACTTTCTTCCTCCGAGCACGTTTCACCGTTATTATTATTATCCCTCAATACATTTAGATGTCCCCTTAACACATTATATAAACGTCAAAGTCAAAGTCAAAGCATTTATTTCAAATAGGCCCTTGAAGGCACTTTTGAACGTCAAAATTTACAAAATATAGTATTGATTCTATCGCCCCTTCCAAAAGGTAGTTTTCGTATGGAGAAGAATGGGCAAGAAACTCCACCGTTACTCTTTTAAAATGTTTTACAATATTTTGTATAAGTACATTATTTAAATAATTATATGTGAAGACGATGCACCTAGAATAAAATTACTGTATAAAGTAAAAAGAATTTAAAGTGGAGCAAATGACAGATAAATTAATTATGTGATAGATACATGGTGTTCACATATTCACAAACATTGTAAAAATAGGCGATTCTACTAAAAATTTACAATTAAAATAAGTCAGTGTGTGAGGAAGTAATCACAGGATGTAAAATCAATGTCATATAATAAAAAATAAATACAATTAAGTAAGTCAACAAATCCAACACATGCCGTAGAAATCATTCTTAATTTTTAACATTATCATTCTTTGACATTTCTCGGGACCCTAGGGTCCCGGACCTTTGGAAGGCGTAAGAGGGGCCGAAGCCAACTCACAGAGGCCCGTTAGACGTGTTTAATGAAATGAGGCACTAACCGACGATTATCCCTGTTCGCACTATGCTAGTGCACCCAAGGACAACCCCCGGTTAGTGCAGGACTATTGCTGGATATGAAAACAAAGATATTGGTTTATGGGTTTGGATGGCTAAGTGAACTGGTTATTTAGAACTATGGAAAGACTATGGCCCCTGCCTGACCAATATTTTATATAACAAACACAGGTAAAATGGCAGGGGGTGACTTGCACTCTCAATAATGGGCCCCCGAAAACGGTCGCTAGCACAAAGTGTCGTAACGACAAGGGGGCAACATTATCATTCTCATTATTATCATTATTCATTTCACTATCCTCCCTCTTCATTGACTTCATAAACGAATCCATAAATCGAATTTTAACATACCTCATTAATATTCTCTGTGGACGAATTCCGATTTTAATTTCTTTCTCCTGCATATCTGTAATACAACACTAACTTAGTTTCCCCTTGCCAAATCTACCGCTCTCTGAATTAAGGGCATCTCAGTCCAATCCAGCTGCAATATTTTAGACAAGCCTCGGATACTACCATCTCGAGTTCTCGACTCTTATCTCACGTTTGGACGTCCGCCAACATTGTTATAAGTATCATTTTCTTACGTCAACAGGTTGTCGCCGCTCATTGGTGGATACTTAGTGGCTATCTCGATTCTCTTATATCTTCGGTGTTCTATTGCATTACGAACAGCTGGGGTTTCGTTAAGCGGTCGTATTGATTTTACGAAGTGTATAGAGTGCCGCGAGTTTCTTGCGGCACTCTAGTGTCACTGCCTCGGCCCGGCTAGGGTGCCGTGAGCGTTGCATTGTCACTGTCACTTGTTATTTAGGTTAGGTTAGGTTAGAACTGTGACCACACAACGCACTAGCCGAGCGAGCGTAGCGAGCGGTGCCGCGGTAGCGGCCGGCGAAGTGCTAGGGTCCGTTTAGGCACAAGAGAATGTAATGTTTTGGGAATGTGGCGTTTTACAGCGATTTAACCTCGACAATCAAACAAAATACCAAGTGACGTGACTTAGTGACAGTGACAATGACAATCCAATGCTTGCGGCACTTTGGCCGGGCCGAGGCGGTGTTACTAGGGTGCCTGTAGTGGCGCTTTATCCGATAGGGATAGAGTGCCACTGGTGGCACTCTATACACTGCCTTGATTTTAAAGACCCGTTTTATCTTCTCTGATAGCTAGCTCTTTGTTGATTCGTTTTTGTTTATTACTTTTATTTTGTTTCTGATGCTTGCTATGCTGAACTTTTCAATGAGATGGTATGAGCAACAGACCTAGTTCTTAAGAGCTTATTCCTAATGACTAGATGATTTCGTGCTTTGTTACTTAACTGTAAAATGAATCGATTTCACTCGTTAGGACTGCATTTTAGCTGATAAGGATAAAGCCCTTGTTGAAGAGGAATAAGGAGAAACTAAGCAAAGAAATATTTTATAAGCTACATAGTGCTAAGACCATAGTAGCTATTATAACCAGTTCAAAAGTAATGCATACATCTACCTGATCCTCATTACGAAAACTACTACTGTTGTTGCAAAGTTGACACACGTTTCACACCTTTATGTGTAGGTAATAAAGCCTATGAACTAGCCTGAAACATCCCACTATCGATCCTGGCTTATGAAGTCAGACCAATATTCCGTCACGTACTGTTCGCAAGTCGGATTGGCTAATAAAGTCCGACTGCATCCTTCGAATTAGCTCGCATGCCTGAATGCACAGCCTAGTTGTCGATAGTACCGTCAGACGCACGTCCAAGGTTGTTCGATATCGATAGCGCCTTTATGTCGTAGCGATAATGGTGATTTTCGTAGTTGGAGTGTTACAAATGGCGTGCTTTTAATTGTATCTACATCCTATGCAACTCCTCTATTTGCCATTTGAGTGAAATACTGTTTGTGAAAGAATGGATTTCGTTTGCAATCCGCATTCTGGCTAGTAAATAGTATATTATGCAACTAATGAATAAAGGACGGATTTAAAGCGAGGGCCATAGATGAATCACGATCAAGTGAAGGATTCTAACGACTGAATCACGACCGTAGGGAGTGATTCATGATGATTGAATCACGAGCGCAGCGAGTGATTCAAGTGTTAGAATCCTGAGCGACGCGAGTGATTCATGGCCCTCGATGGCCCTCGAAAATCCGTTTTATTCAAGAGTTGCATACTATACTTTATACCATGACTACGAGAAAAGCGAAAATAGACATTTAATAAAAGGTTAACACGTTCAGTGTCGGGAGCCCTCCTGGAGGATTTACCTACTTGGATATGGGATGCCGGGAGCCCTCGCGGAGGGCTCATTTTAAATGTAGAATTTCAGTGTCGGGAGCCCTCCTGGAGGGTTCACCTAATTGGATATGGGATGCCGGGAGCCCTCATTTTAAATGTAGACGTTCAGTGTCGGGAACCCTCCTGGAGGGTTCACCTACTTGGATATGGGATGCCGGGAGCCCTCGCGGAGGGCTCATTTTAAATGTAGACGTTCAGTGGTGGGAGCCCTCCTGGAGGGTTCACCTACTTGGATATGGGATGCCTTGAGCCCTCGCGGAGGGCTCATTTTAAATGTAGACGTTCAGTGGTAGGAGCCCTCCTGGAGGGTTCACATAGTCGCATATGGAATGCCGGGAGCCTTCGCCGAAGGCTTATTTTAAATGAAGGTTTTTCTTAGCGAATACAGATTATAAACCGTGAAAATAAAATCTGATGTATATTTTAACAAAACGTAATGCCGGCAACCCTCCTGGAGGTTTCATTTCCAACTACGAATAATAAAAGTCGTAGACTTCCATCGTATGGCGGCATGGCGTATGAGTTCTATGAAAATGGGTGGAGTCGAAAGAGTTAAGAAGGTTGTATAGCATTGAAATAGCGGTCGAATATATTGACGTGTTCTAAATTCAAACACCAAAATAGTGATTAAAAGAGCTTTTTATTCACTGTTTTCAGTGAATAAAATAAGCTTTTTAGAGGGGGAATGGTATAAAATAGCAATTGTTATCTTTGGTACTTACGTTCGCCATCAGGTAAATGAAAGTTCCTTTCCTTACAATAAATGACTTGTTAGTAGGTAATTAGTTATTCATAGGTAGCAGGTACCAGGAGTCTATCTTGACATTGCGATAAATCGCCTTTGTCCAAGGCGAATAACTACGCCTAAAAATGTTGTAAACAATCTGCCTAGCCTTTTCCTAACTATGTTGGGGTCAGATGCAGGTGAATACCAGTATTTTACATGGAGCGACTGTCTATCTGACCTCCACAACCCAGTAACTGGGTAATACGATACCCCTCGGTAAGACTGCTTGTCAGAGTTTCGGGCTTCTGACGACCCGTAACGACTGTCATAGATCCACGAATGAGAGCCGGAACCTATGGCTTAACGTGCTTTCCGAGGCACGGAAGAGTCTCAGTATGTAAAGATAGTCACCCATCCACAGACTAACCCCGGCAAGCGTAGCTTAACCTGATGAATAGACCCGTGCAGCTGTTATTACTTAGCCACGAGCTCCTCCCTTAAATCGGTAGTACACGTGATTCATTATTCGAAGCTAGCAACATACTATCTAAAATACTTTTTTGAATAAAAACCAGAGGAACTTCTGCTCACTTGAGATGAGGTTTTTATGAAAAATAGTTGGTTGTCAGCTCGAGTAGAGTTAGCCAGGATCACCGTGACGAACATTCTCGTAGCTTCTTGCGTCTGAGAAAGTTAAATTATCTTTCAACTTTTCACCAATTTAATTATGAGATAAATATAGGTGCGGGGAGAGTTCGAATAATCGATGAAGAATGGGAGTCTCGCTCTTTGAGAGGCTTTGTACTTACTCATATATTGTAAATTGCTTGCATATACAGGATGTAAGGTTAAAGAAGGGTCCCGGTAAAGTCCCAAGGCAGTCGTATGGCCGACACAGGTACACGCGGCTTTAATCACTATTTTTACTGCTAAATAATGACTAATATCGTATGTGGGCTGTTTTTCTCTATGGCCTGACGGATATTCTCATAAAATAGAAGTAAAATTACCAAAAAATTGTACACCCATTGACATAATAATATATATTACACCGAAAAATTCTGAAAAATGACAAAAGTGACGTAAAGCACGCGTCAATGTCCAACCGCAGGGCTTGAACGTTAAAACGTGTATAAAATGGTTAGAATTTAGAAAGGTTAAAATGAATAACGTTGACTTGACGTTGTTTTGACTGCCCCGTTGGTCTCATGGTCGCAAGCGCCACTGCTGAGCGTGGGGCCCTGGGTTCGATACCCGGGTCGGGCAGTGTTATTGGGTTTTTCCAATACGAATTTTTTGGCGGTGTGATATCCCCGTACCTCCAAAGCACGTTGGTCCTACGCCTGTAGGCCAATTCTCGTACTTATAAAACGTTCACGCGCTAGTCGCAATCTGTCAAACTTGTCAAAAATGTTGGTAAATTGATTGTATTATTGACAGACTGCGAATGAGATGCGAATGTGAACGTTCTTAAAAATTACGGGAATTGCCGCTCTGATCTCTCTTCGGTCGTGTGACGTGTCGAATTGCCGTCCCATCAAACTGAGGGTGTGTGAGGGAAGAGAGAGTGCACCTGTATCTGCGCGCACACTTGTGCACTATAATATCTCTCGCGCCGAAGGCTAATCTCCGTTGAGTTAGGCCGCCGCGCCGCGCCGTGGCCGAAATACGGTCTGGAGGACTACTACTACTATAATGAATAACTTTGATTATGGGACCAACTCTGCTGTAAGCCCTACATTTTGTCGTGTTATGCAAACATATTTTGTATGTAGTGGAGCAACTGATTTATTTTCGCTATTTCAGAGTTGGTCCCATAGGAAAAGTTGTTCATTTTCTAGAATCTTTCTCTCCTCGTTTAACCTTACACCCTGTATATTTCTCCCTCGTTATTCTTTGAGCTGAACATACTCGTAACTGCAAAAGCTCTGTACTTGTCGAACACTCAAAGATTTTCTCAGTTTGTTGCTGTTCTGTCATGTCTTTATCAAATTGCTGTTTTTCTATTAATTTCTATTTATAGACTGCCTCGTTGGTCTAGTGGTCACAAGTGCTACTGTTGAGCATGAGGTTTCAGTTCGATTCCTAGGTCGGGCAAAGCGTTATCGGGTTTTCCATCTGGAATTTCTCAGTAGTAGCCCGGAGTCTGGATTTGTGGCCGATTGATGGCAATTGGCTTGCCCCCTATTACATGGGACTTAAAAACATAACTGGCGAAATTTGGGTGTACTATTAGGTGCACCTTCGCTCAAACCTTCGGGGAATTACAGGTATGATCTGTGTGTATATATAGAGTAGTAATAAATTCTTTGGTGATACGATAGCTATAATTATTTACCATTTTAACAAAATATCGGCTTCTTTTCCACGTATCACAAATGCTATCTCTTATTCAATTTACTTGCGGAATGAGATCCATTTCCCAGAATTCAGAAATGATGCTTTTGTGAGAACCACTCGCTTCCAGTCTTCAATGTTTACCTATTCAATATAAAATTTTCTCTACTACATTATGTACCATACTTAGTTAGGGCTAAACGTCAAGGAACAAGATAAAAATGTCGAAAATCGACATGGGATTTTTCAGTCAGCTCGGTCAAGGGCTAAACATGACAAAGAGATAGATCTAGATCTAGATTTATAAGGCATTTTACAGACATAATCCGTCCTTGGGATACTGCAAGCCAGTACATTCTGTCCACATAGGTACTCGCGTTTCGCTTAAGTAGCTACGACAGCGGCACAGATACTCAGGGCGCCTTGTTACGTCCAGTAACCAAAGATTTAAATAGTTAGATTCGTCAGATGATGATGTTTCGTTGAAAACATTTGAATAGTTTTGTCTCGTTCACTCAAACTGAAAATCGTATCCGTCGTTCCATGTTGGCATGTGTAAGCTCATCCGTCTCAGTATGGCCACTTTTTTGCGTGACGGTGAGGCCAAATCTAACGATTTAAATATTTGCCAGTAGCTATACGAACTCAAGCGTATAGACACGAAAGAGATTATCTGGATATGCACAAAGCTTGTCAGAAGCTTTATGTCCTCGACTATACTCCAAACTGCAGTTTAATGCACTTTAAAGACATTTTGTATTAATTAGTAAAAGCACAAGCGATCAATATATTGTAACAATATTCTGAGTTAAAAGAGTGTCCGTGGAGTTTCTTGCCCGTTCTTCTCCATAGGAACCTACTACGTTTTGGAATGGGCAACTAGCTTCATCTTTCTGATTGACCGACGACTCTTTGACAATTCAAAAGTACCTGTAATTGGTTTATTTGAACAAATGCTTTGAGTTTGAGTTTTGAGTTCACATCAAACACATAGACATGAGAGGCAAAAAAACCGTAAAGCAAGTTCAGTAAACGCTAGAACTTGCAGCGATGCAAACATAGAGAGATGTGGAGTCGCAAAACTAATATAAATATCATCGCGAAGTTTCTTGCTGGGTTTCCAAAAGTTTTTACATTAACTAAAGTTAATTACTTTAAGCAGTTATGTGAGTTCGTTTTATTTTGATTAGGTACTATGTAGGTTACCTTAGGTCAGTATATCGGTTACTAAGCTTCTGCCCGCGACTTCGTTGCCGTGAAAATTCTCGTTTTAACATTAAATGCATCCTATGATACGAATCAATACTTTCCATTTGTGAAAGAATATTCGGAATCGGATCAATAGTTCCGAAGATTACCTCCTATTACATACAAACTCACGACCTCTTTATAATATTATTTTATTTATTTGGCTCACCAACAATTTAATACACCGATACAAATATATGAGATAGGTACGACTACATACATCTGAAACTAAGTTTAAAAGGTACGTGTGATAATTATCTTTTTCTACATCGATTCTAGGTAGGTGGCAGATTAAAACACTAACGTATCGTATTAGAAAGAAAGAAAGAAAAAGTATTTATTGAAACAAGCACAGGAGACCTCAAATTAAACTAAAACACACTCATTAAAACATAAATAATAGAAAAATAAATTAAAAAACAATAAAAATAAAACAAAGTAAAATTTAAATAAAAGCAGAAAGTGCGAGGCCAAAAGGCTCCGGATGATGGCTGTCAGCATGATGCTGCGACATTTAATAATAAATCTCGCAGCGCTGGTATTCTGATAGGGCCCGGTATTATGGGGATCCGCAGTGGTATCCCGCGAAATTCAAATTTTCTTTCGTTTTTTGCAATTTGCAGGTTGTCAGGTTGTATTGATGAATAGTGTCCGTGCGGATTGAGGAGCCAGACTCATAATTAAACGCGGGTACTACCAATATTTAGTAGTAAATTAGCCGATTTTGTAGGCCCGATCCTGGAATTTGTAGTAAAATCCTTTAGAAGTTACATGACTTTAAAGGTGGCTCCTCAATTCGCACATGCGGATTGAGGAGCCACCTCAGAACTCGAAAACTAGACGACGGATGAAAATAAAAATTTGGTAGGATTTAGTAGTACTTATGCGTAATCTCTACAAAAAAAATGGGGTTTGTACGACTGGATTTGAGAGAGCTACAATGCTTTGATTTTTCATAAAAAAACGTAAATTTCACCGCGCTGTTTATCGGAAAGTTATTAATCAATTACAACATATTTTCAGTATGATTTAGTAGTAAATTAGTTTTAATTTGTAGTATAAAAATAAAAAGGAAAAGCTATATAGTTTCGGTAATACAACACATTTTATGTGGCTCCTCACACCGCACGGTCTAGAGAAAATATATGTACGTAGCTACTAAAGTAGCTGATCAAATCGGATAAAAATAGCATCAATATTTAGTAGAAATTTCTACTAAATATTGGCGTACTCCAACATCCTGCGCATTCAGTATTTCAAAAGATATTAATAAAATAAACATTCCTTAACAAATTAGTGAATAGGGTGACCATAAATAATTCAAACAAGACCATTGTTTGAAATAAATAGTTTTATTTGCTTAATAATCATCCTACGAGTACGATTACCTACGTGTTACTTATGTAATTGCAGTTTAAAATTTTATGAGATACTAGCTGCGCTCCGCGGTTTCACCCTCATAAGTCTGGATCCCGTGGGAATATCGGGATAAAAAGTATTCTATGTCCTTACCTAGGTCATTGACTACCCATGTGTCAAATTTCATCTAAATCCGTTCGGCCGTTTTAGCGTAACAAATAAACCAATAGAAAAACCAACTCACTTTCGCAATTATAATATTATTATTATAGTTAGTATGGTTATGTTATGTACTATGTATCTACAACAAAAGTAAGTTTAGCAAATGAATTAAAATTCAGTCACCGGTGATGAATTTAATAATACTTATTTTGTACAAACTTATGTTTAGGTACGTTAGTACAATAATACCTCGATGTGTTTAGTTTGATTATTTAAACGATATTTTAGTTCCTGATGTACCGATAGATGGCGTTGTAAATTTAGCACTCTCCGGTGAATCGCGGTGATAGGGATCTCCGTAGAAACGTGTCCTCTTTGTGTATAGTAAAATAAATTGTCTTCGTCAAAGTAAACATTAGTTTTTATTCATACGCTATGATTTTAAATTCATTGTTGTTTCGCTGTTATTTTTGACAACATTGTTGCTATAGTAACGTAAAGAATGTAATAGACAAACAGCTTAGAAAAAAAATCGAATGTCAGTAGTGTCAGTCATCTTCACGTCTGTGGCCGCATTCCGAATTACGAGCTCTGAAAGTGGGCAAAGGTCGCAAATAGATGTCAAATATTTCCCTGTTATGATTACCCTGTTTTGACAATATTACTGTTTCGAAATAAGAAATGTGGGTTACTAGCGAACTAGAATATTAATTATGAAGTGCAATAATAATTTTGTGTTCCGATTTAGATAACACGATTATGACAGCTAAGAGCTGTCAATTTGAATCGAAACGCTCTTGAACGCGCTTACAGTGCCGGCTTAACGTCTAAACTTATACCATATCATATTTGTTTGTTACCAGAAGTACAATTTAGAAAATCCCACTAATAGATACTACGAACTGCAACGTGTCGCCGCGACACGACTGGTTTTTATGTATTTCTATGAAAGCGATGTGTCGCTAACTACGAAAGGTTTTTTGTGTCGCGGCGACACATTGCCTGCAGTTGCCACCTGCGGTCGGCTACGGATTGGTAACTTTAGTTTAAAGATAGGATGCGACTCAAACTAAAACAGCACAACTGTCATTTTTGATCACCGTGAGGTGATATTAATTTAGAGCATGCGTTATCGCAAGATGGCGCATGTCATGACGTCATCTATGACGATTCACGGGATATTCTTATTGCGCACACACTAATTTGGACGGGTGTAAGCACGCCAAAATGGATTACAGCGTAATTCGGAATGCAGTCTGGGGTAGAGTGCTCGCAAGATAAGTCTGCGCGTGGATGAAATTGGAACTAATAAGTATGCCGCCGTCTTGTCGTATAAATAAGAAAAAATACGTGTACGTTATTTTTGCATAATCTACATTCCGGACAAAAAACATTTTTTGTCATCATCCCTATTCAAGTGCTTTTCGAAGCAGGGAGGGGTATTCGTAAGTAATGAATGGTCATTCATCCACGGGCCAACCTCAGAAAGCGTAACTTAACCTTCGGTCGCCCCGTGCGGCTGTTATTAATTAGCCACGAACCATACCATACATGAAATGCATTCATCCATTATAATTAAAATAAAATCATTCATGGTCTACTATAGGGCATCTTTAATTATGAAATAAGGCAGGGGCTGGCTAGCAAAAGTACCAAACAATTGATATTATAAGAGTACAGGTACCTGTGTACACAGCACGTCTTTCAATTAAGTGTATAAGTATGTAATATTGTTAGCATTATTAATTAATAAGTAGCAAAATGGTAGGGTACTAATGATGCTCAAAGTGGCAGTGAATTATGAAGTATCTAAAAAAAAAACCTTAATTAGGTATTGCTAAAACAGACATGTTTGGTACAGTATAACTCCGAACGGACAAGGATTTGGAATTAGGCGCCATAGTAACTTCGATTCAGTTTAAAAAGAGCTATCCAACGATGTATGACACATGGTTATTGGAGGTGGGTACCAAAATAAGCATCATCCTTTGAAGTTCAACGTTATAAGGGAGAAAGTGTTTTTCAACTACATACTTACAATGTTATGTTTGTTCTTGGGCACTTGGCCGGTTTTTGTATCTCATTATACGCTGCGCTCGGTTTGCGTTGTATGTTCTATCATTGCGTCATGTTTACTGGGCATTCTGTATCACATCTGTCATCCTCCGTAGAGGTAGACATATTATGCTATCGCGGACTCTTCACAAAAAAGAGGAAACTGACGACGCTACAACTACCACGATTCTTTGGAACAACCCTAAGCCTCTCAACTGAAACCAAATACCTGGGCGTCTTTTTGGATAAACAATTGAACTGGGCTAAACACACGAACTATATCACCACAAAAGCCAGCATATCCCTGTGGCAGTGCAAGCGACTGCTTGGCAGGAACTGGGGGATTAGCCCCAAGGTCACCCACTGGTTATACACCACAGTTATCCGACCAATCATTACATACGGCTCACTGGTCTGGTGGCCCAGGATAGACCTGAGTACAGCTCAAAGAGAACTCGAAACTGCAGCGATTCGCTTGTGTTGCAATCACTAGCAGTATGAGAACTGCACCCACTGCCGCCCTACAGGCAATGCTGGGACTGCCGCCTCTGCACCTCATCGTGCGGGAGGAGGCGAGCCTGGCTGCCTTTAGGCTCCACTTATCAGGAACCCTAAGCAAAGACTCCAGAGTTAAGCACACACGCATAAGGGAAGAAGCGATCAAACGACGACCAATGATGGCATCACCCTGTGATAAAGCCCCGAAAACGCACCACTTTCAAAGGCACTACAACATAATACTCACGGAAGAACAGTGTGACTACTCAGGCCCGAAAGAGATGAGAGTATACACCGATGGATCGAAGACCAACTCCGGCACCGGAGCAGGAGTCTTCTCACACGACTTCAACATAAATATATCCAGCCCGCTGGGAATGTTCAACACCGTCTATCAGGCAGAGTGTGTGGGCATCATACAAGCGGTCCACGCCCTAAAAGCCAGGAGAGTTGCGGACACGCATATACGTATACTCTCCGATAGTGCCTCAGTTCTCCAATCCCTACAGAAAAAATGTATTACCTCAACGCTAACACTAGAATGTCACAATGAACTAGAACAATTAACGGTATCTAGCCGCAACACGGTGACACTACAATGGATAAAAGGACACAGTGGATCGCTAGGCAACGACGCAGCTGACGAACTGGCTAGACGAGGATCCAGCACGGCAGTCTGTGTGACCCGAACCTATCGTTCCCATCCCCTTCTACCAAATACGCAGGTGGCTACAGGAGCTCACCCACACACAAGCGGAGACCTGGTGGAATTCGACACCAGGCTGCAGGCAGTCCAAGGAAGCTATGCCATTCTTGGATAGCAAGCTGACCAGGCGTTTATTACGCCTGGACAGAAATGGCCTGCGCCTGGTGACGGGGACCATCACAGGCCACTGCTCGCTAAACAAACATTTCCACACGATAGGCATAACGGACAGTCCTCTGTGCAGGGCTTGCATGGAGGCCGAGGAGACCGTCGCGCACGTGCTCTTTGAATGCACAGGCGTCACCCAGATTAGAACAGAAACCCTCGGGTCACCCAGATCTTACACTGATGTTCTAAACAAACCAGGAGCTTTAATTAACTTCTGGAGGGAGGTGGGCTGGATGGAATAACCCCCCCAAACGGCCGCCATGGCCCACGTACAATGGTTCATTTGACGGACTAAGTGCGGAAACCAAACCCTATAACATAGAACATAGCTATCGCGGACTTTTCTTTTGATCTTTTTAAAATGTTCAATCCTGTAACACTAACTTTATATTTTAATATCGTATAAAATAAAACCTTTAACCCAAACCTGGGTAAGGACATAGAATACTTTTTATCCCGATATTCCCACGGGATCCAGACTTATGAGGGTGAAACCGCGGAGCGCAGCTAGTATCTCATAAAATTTTAAACTGCAATTACATAAGTAACACGTAGGTAATCGTACTCGTAGGATGATTTTTAAGCAAATAAAACTATTTATTTCAAACAATGGTCTTGTTTGAATTATTTATGGTCACCCTATTCACTAATTTGTTAAGGAATGTTTATTTTATTAATATCTTTTGAAATACTGAATGCGCAGGATGTTGGAGTACGCCAATATTTAGTAGAAATTTCTACTAAATATTGATGCTATTTTTATCCGATTTGATCAGCTACTTTAGTAGCTACGTACATATATTTTCTCTAGACCGTGCGGTGTGAGGAGCCACATAAAATGTGTTGTATTACCGAAACTATATAGCTTTTCCTTTTTATTTTTATACTACAAATTAAAACTAATTTACTACTAAATCATACTGAAAATATGTTGTAATTGATTAATAACTTTCCGAGAAACAGCGCGGTGAAATTTACGTTTTTTTATGAAAAATCAAAGCATTGTAGCTCTCTCAAATCCAGTCGTACAAACCCCATTTTTTTTGTAGAGATTACGCATAAGTACTACTAAATCCTACCAAATTTTTATTTTCATCCGTCGTCTAGTTTTCGAGTTCTGAGGTGGCTCCTCAATCCGCATGTGCGAATTGAGGAGCCACCTTTAAAGTCATGTAACTTCTAAAGGATTTTACTACAAATTCCAGGATCGGGCCTACAAAATCGGCTAATTTACTACTAAATATTGGTAGTACCCGCGTTTAATTATGAGTCTGGCTCCTCAATCCGCACGGACACTGATGAATATAGGATTCGCGACCATAATAAATATTTATTAACAAAATTATAATCGTTAGAATTATTAATATATCTCTCTAAATTAGAATTGGTCTAATAAAATAATGACTTTTTCTTGAATTCATGATTTTTCTAATGATTATAATTCTGTGAATATAAAACTTGAAACTGACCTGCAGATTGCAAAAAACGCGCGAATTTCGTGGGCTACCTTTGCACATCCACCTTAAAGTTCTGTTTACGGTTTCACTCACGTTTTAGTTTCAGGAAAAGACGACTAGTTACGAACTCGACGTAAGCCCCGCTTCAAGAGACCAAGCAGCGAGTTTCAATTTGACTTCTAATCACGAAACTCTCTCTGTTTCACCCGTGAGAAGGCGCGCTATGAGCAATTTACTCACACAAAAATAGAAACCAAACCGTGTAACAAACTGAGGCGCACCTTCTCACGGGTTAAAATGTCACAATAAAATTCCTCCCCATATACTTCAACTGAATGAGACGAAATTCAAATCTTTTCTAAAACGCACACTAGGCAGGCATATTATAAGTTGGGGGATTACTTCGCTGATAAAAATGCTTGTGGGCTGGTCCTGAAAATACTGTTGGAGCTGCTGAAGATTGTAAGACCATCTCGGTCTCATCCGGTCGTTAATAGCATTAATTTTTATTTTCGTTTATTCGAATTCTGTTTTTGTTAGTTTTAGATGCTCCTTTTTAGTTTTTTTTACTGTTTGTATTTCCTGTGCGTGTCCCAAATAAATTATTTTTATTTTCTTTCTTTCTCTCTCTTTTTATCTCTGTATTGTATAAACTCAATCTCCTTTGTATTGTATAATTGCATAGTACAGGTGTGAGTACTATGTACTATAGAGCTACCATTTACCGAGTAATATGTCTTTCGTGACTTGAATGTGCCCTGGCGGCTGAGAGTATATCATGCTCAGATGTCTCGCTGATGGTGGCGCGTGTGTTCAATCATTTAGCTCCCTTCAAAATGGTTGAGCTGAATGGTGCTAATCCATGCGTCATGTTCGTGAATGGGCGCCGTCAGTTGAGACTGGTCATCTCTTAGCTGCCATGGCTTATTTTAATTTATTCTAATCTCTGAATTGTTTTTATATTTTTATTACTAACGGACCCTTTTAACGTGCACGTATTTCTACATTGTTCTTACATGTATAATTTCAACATGAATGATGTCAATCATATTTTGTAACAAATTATTGGGCAACTAGCTTCATATTTCTGACTGACCGACGACTCCTTGACAGTTCAATAGTGCCCATAAATGGTTTAATTGAAATAAATGCTTTGAGTTTGAGCAAAACTGAACACAAAACATTAAATAATGTGTATCATGAAACTAACAATAGGAACCTATTGTAGAATCCCGTTGATTCCGTAATTCAGTTGAATACATCATTATACTGGCTCACTACCACGCCAAGCTTTCGTGCCTTCAACCTTTTCCCGCCATTCGTGGTGACTGACAAATGACATTAGTGACAGCTGCTACATCACCACTGAAGTCCGATAGACGCGGCGCTAGTGTCAATGCCATTGTATCAAAATGCATTAAAAAAAGGCAGTGTATAGAGTGCCACCATTGGCACTCTATCCCTATCGGATAAAGTGCTACTACAGGCACCCTAGTAACACCGCCTCGGCCCGGCTCAAGTGCCGCAAGCATTGGATTGTCATTGTCATTGTCACTAAGTCACGTCACTTGGTATTTTGTTTGATTGTCGAGGTTAGATCGCTGTAAAACACCACATTCCCAAAACATTACATTCTCTTGTGCCTAAACGGACCCTGGCACTTGGCCGGCCGCTACCGCGGCACCGCTCGCTACGCTCGCTCGGCTCGTGCGTTGTGTGGTCACAGTTCTAACCTAACCTAACCTAAATAACAAGTGACAGTGACAATGCAACGCTCACGGCACCCTAGCCGGGCCGAGGCAGTGACACTAGAGTGCCACAAGAAACTCGCGGCACTCTATACACTTCGTTAAAAAAATTGTAGTTCTACTATTTTTCGCTGGAATTCAGTGGTGGCGCGGACTCTACATTATCTATTTTAAATAGATTGTACTACAACTGAATTTGATTATTACACACCGGAGGTACTTTATACAGACAGCTCCCAGGTATTCAATAAACCTATATTTAACTATAAAGGTACAGACTGATCAATAGAAACCATTATTGTTTACAGCCTTCGTACAATACTGGCAGCTTTTCATAAAATCGGGGAACTAAATATTTTCCAACATAATACCTAAGTAGTTATAGTTATAATGTTCGCAATTCATTCTATAAGAATAGATTGCGAACATTTTTTCATTGGTATGACAATGGAATTAAAAAGAGGGGCTCTTGGCTAAATAATAACAGCCACACGGGTCGATCGAAAGTTAAGCTACGGTTTCCGAGGTCGGTCCGTGGATGGGTGACCATTCATTACCATTCAAGACCATCCATAGGGACTCCTCCGTGCCTCGGAAAGCACGTTAAACCGTTGGTCCCGGCTGTCATTTGTAGATCTGAAAGTCTGACAACCCAGTCTTACTAAGGGGTATCGTTAACCCAGCAACTGGGTTGTAGAGGTCAGATAAGCGGTCGCTCTATGTAAAATACTTATCAGCATTGTAGACAATCAAATTAATTCTTGTCGATATTTAAATCTTTTTGTGGCTGACTGTGCGGATAGGGGTGGCGAACTTACCGCACACCACATAATGTGACATAATTTGAGTCATTACCTTTTCAATAATACTCAGGTAAATAATAAATTACTTTTTTGAGGCTGACTGTACAGTCTCGAGCATAAATTCGAGCATTCGTTTATTTTAATTGCATTTGACATTTTATTTTCAGTTTAATTCTGTGACCCTTTTTGTACCTATTTAAATTGCAATGACATTTTAGACTATTGTGATTTATTCTGCTGCATTACCTAATGTTAATTTTTTTTAAATGTAATATGGGTTATGCCTGAATTAAATGAATTTAATTTTATTTATTTATAAATATATATTACCATGGACAACTCGGCAATAATATATGATTTCATGATTCATCCATTAATATATGATTTAATTTGAAAGGCATATAAGACATCGAAGGAACTTCAAAACTGTCTGGCGAGACAAGCGACGCCGAATTCTGTACAAACAAAAGTAACTCCCTGTCCTCTTTTAACAAAAAAAAAAACGTGAACTACTCGTAAATAAACTAAAAGTTACTTAGCTAGTAATTTGGCCTATTTCAGGGAAGCCGTAGGTAATACTTTGGCCTCGGATTAATCAACTAATTCCCTTCCGGCGGTATCTGCAGTTTTGAGTGTCGCCCTAATCGTTTTACGTTTCATCTCTTAGTAATGAGATTTATTTCCCTAACCTGATTTTGACTGTGAGTTTATTAGCTGTGTGTATAGGTTTGTAGGTACTGTACAGGTTTTACTTCGTATGGTTTTAGAATAAGACCCTAGTGTGTTCAAATTGCTGACTCTTAAGTGGGATGTGCCAAGGTAGCCAGCGAATTTCAAATTTTCTTACATTTTTTGCAATTTGCAGGTCAGTGTCAGGTTGTATCTTGATTAAAATATGATTTGCGACCGTAACGAATATGGCTTTACAGATTTATAATCATAAAAATCAACAATACAACTCTCTAAGTTCATTTAATCCTATTGAATGACTATTTCATAAAATCATGACATTTGAGGATTATGCTAACTTAAGGAGTTGTATTGCTGATTCTAATGATTTTTAAACGAGCCAAACATTGAGTTTATAAATAGAATAGAAAAAAAAGAGTAGACAGTGGCTCCCTGAGCTTTCAATCGGGCGATGAGAAAATAAAAAGGTTTGATTGAATTCTTAAACCAATATAGTTAACGGTTTTACCGCAAGAAGCCTTTTATTTGATATCGTCCCGGTACCAAGGACTAACATAGTGTGTACCTATATTATAGGTGGTACATTTCATAGGGAAAAATCTTAAAATAAAAGAGCGAGTAAGCCATGGCGTCGATTTAAAGATAAAGTAAATCTGCATCGCGAATATTACAAACATATAACATAACATCACGCTTGTATTCCCCTAAGGGTAAGACAGAGGTGCACCTAAGTACACCTACTATTCGCCTGTTAGATTTAAGACGCAGATATATAGGGTGACTGGTAATTAGTGACCGATACTTAAACACGTGACTTTACTCATCATTATGAACAACTTTTATTAAGGGACCAAACCTGAAATCGCGAAAAAATAATCCTGTTCCATATAATTTGACGAATTTTGCGAACATAAATGTAGGGAACAGCTGATTTTTTTTAATTACGCAACGCATTATTAATTTATTATACATAAATCAAAAGGTTTTTTAATAAAACACGTAGGTATACTAAAATGTTTGCTAGTTTTTGCGCGATTCTCAGTTTTTTATCCGCGTTAGACATAACTTTACTAATTAATTTCACTATGTAATGTATAAACATAATTTTAAAATGTTCATTATATTAAGTTATTAAGAAAATGCTCTCATTTAAAATATTTTTTTTCGAAATCATTAACACTACTCGTTTAGACGTGATTCTTCAGTATAAAATCATTAAAAGTCGGTTATCGTCGCCTTAAGTGACATGTAATAGGAGGCGAGTCTATTGCCATCAACCGGGCACAAATCCAGTCTCCGGGCTGCTATACTGTTATCTGAAATTGAACCCTGATTAATACATAACGCTCGATCGTTTTTCCAATACCTCTAACAATTTAACGATATCCTTTTGCGTCGACATAGCTCCCTCTAGTCTAGACTACACCTTTCAAAGCAGAGTTTTCCATATTTTTATGTTCTCAAACAGTTTCAGTAGTTGAAACTTATTGTTGTGTCAGACGATCATTCAACCAGTCCGTCAACTACTAGTATTTTAGTAACAGAAGACTTTTACTTTTACTTTTTAGAATTTTAGAACATTACCCGCAAACACAGTGAGGATAGTACTGAAATCCTAATTACCTCGCTTACATGAAGGCTCTAAACAGAGTTAATAGTCAATAGTCGTTCTCTAATAGGTACTGAATACTAGGCTATAAAACATGCTCTTTACGACCTATGCGTAATAATTATGTTCGCAGATGCAACTGTGGTATATTGACGATTGAGAATACATCTAGTGTTATTACTGTGTTAATGTGAGGATGTTCTATGTTAAGAGCAATGTGTGATAAATGTGTTAATGTCTTCAATATGGGTTAGATAGAATATGCATGTTGACTATCCGTCAAGTAGGTTATTTGTGACGTAGCGAGCGGGCACTCCCCAACTTTAATGCTTTTTATCTGAACCATATTTTATTAATATGATATAGCAAAAAAAATACGTGTGTAATATTTTTTTATTATCTAACTGACGGACTAAATAGGTTTTTTTAATAGTTATTGATGACAGTGGTGCCCTTAATTCCGAGTGAAAATCACTGAAAAGAGTAGATAACCAGTTGCTGCAAGTTGCTTTATAACGTTCTATACAATTTCAGTGACAATGGTCAACATTGACAATGCCATAGTTATTGTGTTTTTTCCTGGCAGGATTAAAATTCTGCCTGCAGATTCACCAATTTTGGTGATGGGTGAATTTGTAGGCAGAATATTTATACTTTTGCGTAATAATATAAAATTTATGATATCACTGGTAGTAAAATAGTTATAATAATATTAGTGGTGTCTGTTACGAGTCACCGTAACAGACATCAGCCGTTAACGCGTGTGTTTAACAGTCAGTTGAGGTTCAAAGCTGAATTTAAAAACCACAAAAATTTGATCTTCTGCCGGCTGAGATCTTTTCTTGTTTTCTGTATAATTTCACATCAGTTTGACCGGAATACAAGTTGGCACCTCTTAAAGTTTCTTTCTATTCCAACTCTGTTGTCACATTACTGCGGGGCAGTCTAGGAGTCAACCTCGTACCACCGTCTCTGCTTTGATCTTCCGTGTTGGCTTGTCATAAACATCGAATGACATAATCAGAATACTGAAACATAAAAATATTATATCATAATCTGTGTTTACTGCCAATGCATTTAAAATGAGTATAATTTCAATTTCCCATCCAAGGTTTGGAATTCAGCCTTCCTCATGCAAACTCGATTTCCAAGGTAAGTGTTACATCTGGCAACACTGTAATTTCATGTCAGTTACGTTACAGTACAATCAGTAATAAAAGTGACTTACGACTGTATTTGACGTAACCATCACTGCCTAATACCGGCAGTTGAAAGGTCAGGGCTCCTTCGATCGAGGGCTGTGTATTTAGTATTTTGAGGGCCCTATGTTAGGTTTAGCCTTTGTTTGGTGATTGGAAGTTTCCTGCAGTTGGCTGGAAAACTCTGATTCTTTTTAGCGTGTCGATGGAAATTTATATACATATAGTCAGCACAGCGTATGGCTACGAGTTTGGCACCTTCAGTAGCGTCCATCAGCTCCTGCATCGTGCTGGCAACCCAGATACGCTGGACACGCCATTAAGTTTGTTTGTGAGACAGCTCCACATTTACACTTTACCAGTGTGGAGTCATCTGAGAATCTCCACCTAAGTAGGCTTTCCTGGCTTCGACCTACCTGGATCCGGAGTCTATTTAAAGACTTTCAGGTTAGCCAAGGAAACTCATGTCCAGGTGGGAGATTTTGAGCAGGTAGAACGAATGCGTTAAGTTAGGAAGCACTGTCTCGCCACAACTCCAACCTTTCCTTAGATCGTTAACCAGGGAGTGAGGACACAGTTCAAGAAGCTGTTGCGGCTTTTCAGCTTTTGTGGCACGAGGATGTTATCGTGTCGTGTGTCGGAAACCATCTTGGCTTTAGTATTTGAGCTTACAACCGCTCTGCGAATTCTGATTATGAAGCATTGAGTGTAATTTTTTTCCATACCGAGGCCCGCTTGCTGCAGCACAACACAATACTACATACCTACGTTTAGTGCTAATCAAAAAAACATCGTTCTGTTTTTGTCAATCGTTTGAAGATGATTGAGACAGAATTATGTTTTAAATAATATGACATAACATAATGTCATCAAATGCGGAAATAACATACATAACATAACATCAAGCCTTGTTTCTCCGAAGGGTTGGACAGAGGTGTACCTCTAGTACACCCACATTTCGCCATTTATGTTTAAGTCTTATGTAATAGGGGGCGAGCCTATTGCCATCAACTGGGCACAAATCCAGAATTCGGGCTGCTACTGAGAAATTCCAGATAGAAAAACCCAATAACACTTTGCCCGACCCGGGAATCGAACCCAGGTCCTCATGCTCAGCAGTAGCGCTTGCGACCACTGGACCAGCGAGGCAGTACACATCAAATCACACACCTTTCATGATGATTGATGAAAGGCAGTCAAATTCTGTTGCAGCAATATTAATTCTTTTGATGTCAACAAAGCACATGCATGCATTGGTAAAAATCAAATTTATTTGAGTGGCACATTTATTTGAATCGATCATTTTTCTCCAAACAATTTCTACCAAGGAAACATACTCTTGCGCAAAGTTCACAAACATATTAAATTTCAGCAACCAATTCAAACGCACTGAATCACAGAACAAACACCACTATTCTAACTCTCAGACTCTACATAATAATATCCGTGTTTCAAATGTTTGTAATTCTAGAACATTTTATCAAATTATTCTAGCGAATCAAACTAGGGTATGCTAGCATTGCGTCCCTCGGATTTCGCGTGTGTTTGTGCTCCTCACAAAGGAACTAGGGTGATGAAAAGCTGTAAGCGATAGCATGGTAGGTACAGAGCTCAATGTATCTAACTTTATGTGTCCTATTCATATCAAAGTCAAATGTATTATCTAGTTGATGATGATTAGCTTATAATTGACCTAAATCTAAGTGCAATGTTGTGTACTGATGTGGAGATATGTCAAAACATCGAGATTTTTAGGCTATATCTCAGTTTAATTTGAATGTGGGTATTAAATAAACCTTCCGGAATAAATTGTCGAAATGAAAACCGCATCAAAGCAATAATCCATTGTGTAGTTTAGAAAAACTAAGCAGTACACAAAATAAAACATTTTTCGTGACTGTCCGTCACGAAAAGCGCTTTTATCTTATTTTTATACAGTGTAAAGCATGCCAAAGTCCCAAACCTTGACTACTATATTAATTAAGACAGTAATGAATATTAAAATGAATAGTTCTATATTTTCGATTCCATTAAATACATACGTATTTGCCTGGTATAGGAATGTATAAATAGAAAGCCCTTCCAAGCGGTTGACGCGGTTGAAGCCACAAGCAAAACCAATATACAACCAGTAGAATACCGTATCTTCACACATAATACACCTACTTATTGTCAATGCCTACCCATCAGCGTAACCTAATTCGATCCCCCTAATGCGACTCCAGATACAAAGTGCTTATCAGTTAACGTAATATTCTGTGTATTCAATACTATTGAATATTATCTGTATACATACTGAGGCCTATTTAGAACGTATTCAACAAAAATAAAATATTTGTACCGTCGGTCGCCGTGTCTATAAGCCGATTTTTCCATCAAAATGTTGTCGATCCCCGAAAGGTTTTCTACGTAATTTAATTTCGAAACGTCCACGTCCTGTTGCCTCAGAGACTCAAAACATTTGGTTAACATGAAAAGTTCTTGGATTTGGGAGTCGTTTGACATTTTCTGGGATATCAAGGTACAGGGAAATGTCTTTCCTAATCTTTTAGAGTGGAAATTTAGAGGGAGCTTTTTGCGACCTCGATTAAATTTAACGCTGTTAGGATTGTCATCCAGGTTTGTTAAGGCCTTAAATGATTAAATTGTCCATTTTAAGTCTTCATTTTCTCTTTTTACTATATTTAATAATTTGTTCCAAGCTTTGTCTAGACTCTAGACCCATTCAAGGTCAGGTGTTTTTTAAAGGTTATCTAATATTCTTTGACGTTCAAATTAGACTAATTTGTTTCTGCCTAATTTTAATTTTAGCCGGCTGGCGTACTGTTGCCAGACGGCATAATTGATACCGTTATCATCAAGAAAACCAGCGAAAAGAAATATAGGTAATGTTATGATAAAATTAAGATTCTATTGAATTTTTCTTTGCTATGAAAATTGTTAAAAGAGGAGATAGCGCAGCTTTTGAAAAGCATCCAGCGGAATTGAATATTATGGAAACGCGATTTATTTTGTACCTAAAGATTTTTTGCATTTTTCTATTTTTGCTCCAAATATGCCAAAACGAGAGCCATCTCTGAAGATTATTTTCTTTATACTTGATGTGTCTAAAGCAACGGTCAGCAACAGGCTGACCGCGGTCCGTTTCCGGACCGCGAAAGGTCGGATCTTGGACCGCCAAATATATGCCACGTTAATCTAATTTGATTAGTTCGTTTTGCTTTAGTAGGTAGATACAGCTGTGCACAGCTGCTAAGCTGTGCTGTGTGGCACAAGAGAGTGTTTGAGTGCGGGGGTGTAAATATCTATAAAACTACTTCTAATAATTAAAACACAATAGACGATGTATATCTAGTAACTTAATCCGCTTAACCGTTCTTAAAGAGTTAGAGAACCCTGTAAGAAATCGACACGTGTTTCGCCTCTCAACGAGGCATCCTCAGGACGACGATTGACCTGTTGCGAACTCGGACACGAAGTGTTATCAACGCGAGCCGAACGCAAAGAACTACGACGGTAAGTTACTAGATATACATCGTCTATTGTGTTTTATGATGGATTTCCGCAAGGTCACGCCTGAGTCAATTAACTACTTCTAATAATTACCTTATATTGAAAATAAAACAATCAACTAGAGAGTATTATGATTATAAGTTTTTTTTTCTGGACTTCGATAAAAAAATCAAGTTTCCGGAACCCACTTAAAATTACTTGCTGACCCCTGGTCTAAAGGTTCCATCCCACACTACAGTAACAGAAGGATACTGTAGTTAACAAGACATTGCACGCCTTACAAGATATTATTTATCAAGACATGGCCATCGAAAATGTCCCAGTAATCTGTATTGGATTATCCTACATCTAATAAATATGTTTTGTTCTGTTTTTCCTCCATTTGGTCTCGTGTATTCGTTTTATCGCCTACAGTAGTGTCGGGATTAGGTTGTTAGATGCTTGTCAGTTATCTGACCGGATGATCGGTGATCTTATGTGACGTGGAGTGGGCGATGTCCTTTGGAGTGTGGGATGCGATTAAGAACTTGGATCTTTATTACTGAAATAAGATTTCTGGGAAACAATCTCAAGGTACAATAATTATTATTTACCTTTTTTTCTTTCTTATATTTTTATCTATGATATACACATACGAATACAGCTGACGCACATCCTACACGTCTATCCTAAACTATTGACCGCTTGACCGTTACAGTGGACATCAGGTGAGCATAACAATTAAAATTCTATTGTGTCTCGTTAATGACAGCTGAAGGTGATAAGCAATATTTGTCGAGCGACTGTTTGTTTAATTTGGAATTTATATACATTTTATCAATTTCTTAAATTGTCATGGATTAGTTGGTATTCTCTTTATTAGGATCCGCATCAAAATCCGTTCCGTTTCATAGCTTACAAGAACAATGCAGTCATGCTATTTTGCCTTGATAGTTTTAGTTTTTATGACACAAATAGTGGGTATTTATTTATTTATTTTTGTTTCTCATTTACGACACACCACACACACACGTCTGTCACAACATTTTATTTGATTTTGTCTGATGATCTTTTACTACATAAGACTACATTTAATTTATTATGTAATTCATTAGATCGGACACTCACTTCCCTGTCTTTCAGATTCAAGCGTATGGCACTCGTGGGTTGCAGCTGAAAATCAGCGTCAGGTGGCACACTTTGTGCAGCCATCTGACATTATGCTGAGCTGAGGCCCTTTTGGCATTATAATAATTGTTTTCTGTTTTTGTTCTTTTTTAGTTATAAGGTGTTTTGGTTTATTGTAATGCCAATAAACGCATTTTCTTTCTTTCTTTCTTTCTTTGTCTAAATATTTGTTATCACGTTCTCGAAATCGGTTCGAACGATTTCGATGAAAGTTGCAATATATTGTTTACGGGGGCGAAAAATCGATCTAGCTAGCTAGGTCTCATGTCTGAGAAAATTAATTTTCTCTATTTTGACTGCCTCTGGAATGTGATAAAACGTTAGTATACCTGGACGATATGCTTATCTATTTTCACCCGAGAACAGCTCAGGTACTAATACAGTATATACTTATGCATAGACATACGTTTGTAAACACACAAACAAACAACATACACACACACGCCACACTGGGTCTAATTCTCATTCGCCAAGTGTGGCAAAGTATCCACCGGGGTTGCGGATAGTCCTAAGGGGAAACCGTGGCCCCCGTCTAGGAAAGGGAAGGAAACATGGGTGGGTTTTAGTCAGTAAGAGTCTGACACGCCCTTTCGCTCCACCCAGAGCGGGAGAAGTCATTTGATGATTTCCCACCCCAAAAAAAAAAAAGTTTGGCAAAGTACCTATAACCTGCAGTCTGGTAAGAAACTTCGTTCCAAAAATATGTTGCCTTTTCTGTTTTGTGTTGCTTCTAGCATGGGCAGTGGTATCATAATTATTGTCTAGTTAACACACTGGTCTCCAATATTTACACTAGGACGGATATACAGCCTGGCGCATCGGTGTAATGTTGCTTGCCTGTTGGTCTTCTACAGAGTGTACTTCGGAGAGTTGACCTGATCCCACTATCGCCCTTTTATTACTGAAATACCAGATACACTGCAGGGTACCATCCGCACTTGGTTGATATCCCATCTAGTCATACTCAGCGCTTCTCCTCTATTTTTATTATGCGCACAGCCAAAGTGTGAAACTCTCTGCCAGCGCAGCGGCGTGTTCGCTTTCAGATGTAACCCGTCTGCCTTCAAGGCAAGAGTGAACAGGCACCTTCTGGGTACGCTCGTTCCATCACAGATCTCATTCATCGCTTTCCATCAGGCGAGATCGAGGTCAAGAGCTGGCCCATTCTTTAATAATTATTTAAAAAAATACTGTAAATGGGGTGATAAGATGTCACCAGCGCAATACATAACTTGATGGACGAATTTATGTCTGTGTTTCCTTTTGGGTAAAATAGATAAATTCTGATCTTTATCATGGACAACTCGCAAACCTAGATCAATTTTATTAAATAAACTACCTAACTACCTACTTGAAAAGATTACCTACTTTATTCAATATTAAATTTATAAATGTTGAACCCTTGTTTCTCAGAAAAGGAGCTTAGTCGTAATGGAACACTATTATGTTAGGTACTCTGCTAGCAACGAGTAGCTTTGTTTTGTTTCGTGCTCAGACCCTAGTATTTTTTTTCGAGGAGCTCGTGGCTAGCACTAACAAGCCGCACGGGTCGATCCATCAGGTTAAGCAACGCTTGCCGGGGTTGGTCAGTGGATGGGTGACCATCTTCACATAGGTACCGATATCAATTAGCAACGGGTGACTCATGCGGCTTGAGTCACTATTGTTACTGCTAAATAATTACTATAATCGTCTGACGGCTGATTCTCTCTAGGGCCTGATGAATAAAGACGTCAATTTAGAAGTAAAATTACCAAAAAAATGACAGATTACACCGAAAAATTCTGAAAAATTTCGAAACTGACGTTTTGCGCGCGTCAATGTCAAACCGCGAGTCTTAACCCTTATAACTTTACATTGTTCGGGGGACCTAAGAGAAAACATTTTTATGTCAGCGTCCAAGCTACTTCAAAAACAGGCCGTTCATTTAACTCAGTTCTTTCACACTTTTCTAGAAGTGTTCATTATGCAATTGTGAGTAATCTGCGACCTAAGTGCCACTCAATACGAAGGCTGTAATTGGCAGCGACGCGCCGCGAAGCCCCTCAGTGCCAGTCACGACATTTGATTTCCCACTTATTCTATCACTAGGTCAGAATTATTTACCGAATATACAGAAAGATATTTCAACTATGTGCCGAGAGAAACGTATTGGAAAAGGATATAGGTATAATTTGTATATTTATGTGGAAATGGAGGGGATCGAACCGTTTGGTATCCGGTTGGGGCGTGATTTGCACCTACTTCTTCCTTATGTCCTATATCGAATATCTTTAAGAGCGCCTTTATCGGATATTTAAATGGCAGATACTTTATCTTTACGTGGTTTTTGGTTTAGAATAAAAACTACAAGACTGCAGTAATTGTATAGCAATTTAAAGTCTTTTAATGCAGCGTAGAGAAATAGGTCAGCAATTTAGAAGCATACGTGTACTGAAAAATGTTACCAAGTTTATGTGAACAATTTTGCAATTCAAATTCAAAATTCAAAAGTCATTTATTCAAAGTAGGCTGAGAATCAGCACTTTTCGAACGTCAAAATTACATACGACAGTCCCCCAAAAACGCCCGATATTGTCTCCGTAAAGCCGACCATCGATTAGTTCATAGATTAGACTTAACAAAAGGTTACTGTTAATTAAGTTTTATATTCTTTACCACCCACAAACATAAAACCATTATTATATTTCTCTCCCCCACCACACAACTCACCCACTACAAGTTATGGTCGTAATATCAGTTAAGAGAGAAGCAACAGCTTTGTGTCGTCAGTCATCGGGAGAAAATTAATGAGTTAGGAGCGGGTCGCGGGCTTATTAGTAACTGTCAGGGCGCCATCGCGCCACGGTTTTACTAACACTGGAAAGACGAGAGGGTGCTGTTTTTCATTATGAGAGTATTTTTAGTTTTGTTAAAGTGGAATGGAGAAGTAGACAGGACTGAAAAAAAAACTACTTAGTCTGTCAGTAAGATAATAAAAAAAATATTAGACACGTATTTTTCGCTTTATCATATTAGTAAAAAATGGTTTAGATATTGGGGAGTGGGGGCCCGCTACGTCACAAGTCAGTATAAAATCTACCGGGCAGCGACTTCATGCCACGAAGTGATATGAATACGCAACCTTCTGCTAAGGTGGAATAACATGAAAAAAACATTCGTTCAAGTGTCAGAGCCCAAGCAAAGCCTGGGTCAAAAAAAATTCTGTGCATATTTTTATATCAAGTATGTTCACAGTCATGTCCGTGTGCCACCGCCCCGGAGCTTCAGTAAATGTGAACAAAAGGTCACGGACCCGCCATGTCCCTGAAACGGCACGGATTTGTGCGGTTACCTTAAGTGTAGGTACTCTTACTACAAGTGGGTTCTAGCAAAAGTCAAGTCTGAATCCTTGACAAAATTATGTTTCGAAAATGCCGAAAGTACCCATATAGAGTGACTTGTAATTAGTGACCGATACTTAAACACGTGACTTTACTCATTATTATGAACGACTTTTAATAGGGGACCAGCCCGGAAATCGCGAAAAAAAAAATCTGCTGTTCCATACATTTTGACGAGTTTCATGTACTTATATAATTATAGGCAACAGCTGATGTTTTTGCGATTTCAGGTTTGGTCCCATAGTAAAAGTTGTTCATAATGATGAGTAAAGTCCGTGTTTTAGTATCGGTCACCCTATGTAGACCACCAACTTGATGCGATTTGACATTTAAGCATCCCATTTGACGAAATCACGAATCTAAATAAACTGCCCAAAAACCATGCCTTCCATTCATTTCTAATGTATGTATAAGCTGAGAAGGAACAGCCCAACAACCTCCTTAGCAAACACATCTCTGTCTGACTAATATATTAATTTCTACAATGACTGCTTAGTACTTCATAATGATCATCATTTCAGCCGAAAGACGTCCACTGCTGGACATAGGCGTCCCCTAAGCAACGCCACTTCGATCGGTTCTGTGCTTCTCGCATCCAGCGGATTCTTGCGGCCTTCACAAAATCATCGGTCCACTTTGTGGGAGGCCTTCCAATGCTACGTCTTCCGGTAACCGTTCAGAACATTTCGGCTCCATCGGCAAATCCTTCAGGGAATATAGACGTGGGTATAACACCCACGACTTGGCAGCGGTGCACTTTAGTATACCCACATTTCGTAAGTTACGTTGAAGGTCCATGTGGCACCGTGTGTTGTAGTCTCGTGTGTTGTGGCATGGTGGCGAGCCTATTGGCGAACGGTCAACATTAGAGCTGTGTTAAAAAAAGAAGTGAATTAGCTTGATGTGTGAATTCTGAGCGTATCAATTCACATTGGTCTCATCACTCGCAGGTATTAGTGATGTACTGTTCAAGTACAGATAAAACAAAATCCGTTCACGTACTCACTAGCTTCACAATCGACTGCTCATTTCCCTATGCAGCATTGAATGTGTAGGAGACTTAACATGACGGGTCGAGCAATCCAATTACAGGATTAGAGAACACTAAAGTGGGGTGAAGTGAGCCGAGACAACAACATCGCCGGACAATGTCCGACCATGTCCGGAAACGGACAGACGTAGGTACCGGACAAATGGACTTTGAAATTAATATATGGATTGTTTTGGCTGGGCTGAGTTTCTCATTAGGACTTCCTAAATCTGTACTTACAGATTTACGTGTTTTTCGGAACATTAAGAGCGCAGCGCAAATAGCTGTCAAATATTTAACTGTTTTGATTTAATTTGGAAATATTAAATGCGGCTAACTAGAGAACTAAAATATAGATTATGAAATGCAATAATTAATATCGTAACACCGAATATTTAGTTTTGGATGTAAAAAATGTATTTGGAAACTTTCCAAATGCCTTTTTTACACCTAAAACGGTTACAACATCAAATTCAATGTTGTAATTTCAATTCATTACTCATATTCTAGTTTGCTAGTTAGCCACATTTCTTATTTTCAAACAGTAGTTTTGCCAAACTAATTAAAACAGCGAAATATTTGACATCTATTTGCGACGTTGCCCACTTTCTAAATAAACGCTCTTTAAGGTAATTAATTTAAAACGTTTTAATTCCCTTGCCATCAACCGGACACAAATCCAGACTCCGGCCCGCTACTGAGACATTCTAAACGCATAAACCCAATCATTTATTCCTATGAAAAATGTTTTTTTTCTGAAGTTGCATTCTGTTTGCCGTATTTCTGGTAAACTTTTTAATTGTGTAATGTAAATTGTGTATGTTCATTTCGTTTTATGTAACACAATAATCGCATTACGCTTAACGAGCGTGGTGGAGCAAAACTTCTCAAATGAATGTTTACATGCGTAGGCGCTTTTCAATTAAGGATGACTGACATTCTAGACAACTGTTATCCTAATTTAAACTTTAACTGTCTGTTTGTTCATCCCTACAAATTATATAACACAAGGTCTGTCAGTCTATCAACATAAAACTTAGGAACGGCTGGTCCGATTTACGAGTTTATTGTTTTGATTAATAGACCATAAGTTCTTTATTCATTTAATGGCGTTAGCCCGTGGCTTCGCCCTCGTGATATCGGAAAATATATTTTCAACATCTAGTTCCCACATCTCGTAGCAATTAGGTACTTTTTTTAATATTCAATGTAGGACATCAGTTCGTTACTGTTTTATTATAAGCATAGATTAGCATAATTTAGTCCAAGTAAGCAGACCCATGGGTACAGCTTGTTTGACATGAAGCTTGTGTTAGAGAGTATTGGTTTTTTTCAAAATATTCCATTGACACACACAGTTTGTCTTTACTTACGTCGTCATTAATCCTTGCACGTGTTTCAGTGTCCAAAGTACACTGTAAAAATCCTATCGGAATTTTAATCGGATTCCGCTTTTGTGATGGCACCTACGAGTATAATCGGGTTCCAAGAATGCACTCCAGTTCATTTTTGTTACACTTTCTTTCCTGAAAATGGAACACAAAATGAGTGGAAAACGTGTAGTTGCGAGAGTAAATAGCCAAAGCACAGTATATAACAGAAACAGTATTATGTCTCGGCAGTGAACTTGAAATGATGAAACCTACAGCAGCTCGGTAGATAAACCTTCCGCATCCATGCATAACTGCCGCGCACACTGTACTTGCGTGATGTACACTGAGATTTCGAAGCGCGTCGTTTCGACTGTTTTTTATGAAGACATAATACTGTACTTATGTATACTGTGGTCAAACGTAGCTGCCGACAAAATGCGGAATGAATAAAGCGCCATTTACCCGATGCAAGTTTCTTTTTGTGGCATACAATAAAATTAAAGCAACAAATGACTTGCATCGGCTAGACACTGTTTAGACGGTGCAACTTTTAATGTTACTTTAACTGATAGTATGCCTCAGGCAATTAAATCACACCGTGTAAATCAGGTTTTTTGGTATGGTAAAGACAAATAAATCCTACCGTGTGAATCAAGCTTAAGTCTTTATAATTATATTCTGCTGAATATACTTTTAAAGTGAACAGTTGAGGTTCAAGTTGTGTTAGTCTTTACAT
Source organism: Conistra vaccinii (assembly GCA_948150665.1). Lineage (NCBI taxonomy): Eukaryota > Metazoa > Arthropoda > Insecta > Lepidoptera > Noctuidae > Conistra > Conistra vaccinii. Next base: position 7,201,259 of record OX411316.1, read on the forward strand.
TTAATTAAGTAAAGTCAGTAACAATACAACAAGAAACTCGATTCGACTCTTAAGAAACTCTACAACGGTAGAACGGAGACTCGATATGTTGGTATGCATAATCGATTCCATCAATCGTTTCTCGCTCGATTATTTGCCACTTATCGAATGCTGTGGGGCTTCTCGTTTTATTGGTTACACAGTTAACAGACTCATATGCTTTTGATTATTATAATAAATAAATTATTGGTACTAAGTACTTAGCAGGGCAAGGCACATTGTTCCCAGAACAGATGGCCGATGGAGCCAAATAATGTTCTGACTGGTTACCGGAAGACGTAGCATTGGAAGGCCTCCTCACAAAGTGGACCGATGACTTTGTGAAGGCCGCAAGAATCTCGCCACCATGCCACAACACACGGGACTACAACACACGGCGCCACATGGAAGTTCAACGTAACTTACGAAATGTGGGTATACTAAAGGTGCACCGCTGCCAAACCTTTCAGGGAATATAGACGTGGGTGTTATACCCACGTCTATATGTGCCGTGTATCCGTGTGGGTATACTAAAGGGTTTGGCAGCGGTGGACATTTCCACTGTTTTACAAGATGTACCATCACTGTAACGCATGTCAGAACACCGGTAAGGACTATATAGTAACGCTACGATGATGGGTGACGAGCTAGAATGGCAGCCGGGACCTTTCGAAGTATGGAGGTGTCCATGCTTCGGAAAGGTGCCGGCTGCCATTCGTAGATCTTTGATCGTCGTTACGGGTAATCAGAAGCCTAAAAGTCTTACCGAGGGTTATCGTGTTACCCAGTTACTGGGTTGTGGAGGTCAGATAGGCAGTAGCTGCATTTAAAATACTGGTTTGCTGCTGCATTTGGTTAGACTGGAAGCCGAGTCTATAAACTTTAATATCCTCAAGCTCTAATCCTAATTTATTAGTGGTATTTGCTTTTAATTCATCTCTATAAGCCGTCATACGATCTCAGTAGTAATTTCTTTGCCACATAGCCTTCCACATAAAAATCCATGGATATCCCTAGGGGGGCATTTTGTCTAGACAAAATGCCCGAGTCCCGGCAAAAGATACAACAACAAACAGATAAAAAAGTGAATCTTGCATACACGGAGATGCCTTTACAGTCTCCCCAGGGAAGTGCCCTAACAGGCATTATACAAAGGGGGTTTCAAATTGGTCTTTTGAGAGGTAACGGTACCCCTTCCATGTGCAGATGGTGACCACAAGGGTGGTTTTAGTGAAGGTAAAAATGTCACACTCCCCAGTATTATCCACAAACCTTTTGAAGGTTTCTCCACCGAAAACAAAGGCACTCGAAAGATAAATATTCTCCCATAGTTCCAGAAACAATAGCTTTATTTTATTAGAACGCAATATCTATTCACTTCCAATCTCTTCTATTTGCATATTGGGATTGAGTTTCGATTATTGAATAAACGAGGACTGCAAATGTTTATTATTTCCAGTTGTGTACTGATTCCGCAGAACAATAAGGTATACTACAAACCAAAAATTAATCAATTTTCCTAGCCTTTTTCCCAACTATCTTGGGGTCGGCTTCCAGTCATACCGGTTGCAGCTGAATACCAGTATTTTACATGGAGCGACTGCCTATCTGACCTCCACAACCCAGTAACTGGGTAATACGATACCCCTTGGTAAGACTGGTGTCAGACTTTCGGGCTTCTGACGACTCGTAACGACTGTCAAAGATCCACAAATGACAGCCGGGACCAACGGCTTAACGTGCTTTCCGAGGCACGGAGGAGTCTCGGTATGTGAAGATGGTCCCATCCACTGACCAACCCCGGCAAGCGTAGCTTAACCTGATGGATCGATCCGTGCGGCTTGTTATTACTTAACCACGAGCTGCACTACAAACCAAAAATAAAAAAGACTATTTATTAACATTTAAAAATAAGTGTCGCGGCTCTGATATTGCAGGGCTGATAGTGATGTATCAGAAGTCGTATCTTTAATAACATTAGGTATTTTATTAAAAATGCGTGAGGCTATACCAAAAACACTTTTTGCATTACTGCGGTTTTACATTTCACTTGACACAATTGATTTACGTATTGAGTCCTTATTGGATTCTTTCGAACTGACAGGTTGAACAGCATTTTTCTTATTCTTAGCGACTTTCTGTTTTTTATTTTCTTTGCGGAATACACCTGACGGTGCTATACATTTGACGAGTCTCGCTTATAATACATTCTCGCCTTGCGATGGACGAGGAACTTTGTCGTGTAAATGAGCCGTAGGTAACTGCTCAAGTTCACAGTAAAAGCGAGGAGTATTAATAAACAATTTTCAGTTTCCAGTGAAAAAGTTTATTTCTTGTATCAGTATCGATATCTTTTTAAATAATAAATAACGAGGTTTTCTTCAAAAAGATGAAAATAATGGAAAGTCCGTGTTTTGCCGTTTATAGTCGTTTAAATACCGAGAAATTATTTCAGGCAAGTTGAACAGCATAATATTTCATAACCATCTAACTAATTATTTATTGAATCGCTTTGGTAAGTTTGATAATAACCTTATTACACTCACATTCACTAATAAAATAAAATCGCCAACATGGTGTGAAAAAGCACAAGTAGTGTTAATTGTTCCTTCCTTCCTTAAAAAATACAATAGACGATGTATATTTAGTAACTTAATCCGCTTAACTAAACTTTAGTTAAGCGGATTAATATACTAAATATACATCGTCTATTGTATTTTATAATGGATTTCCGCAAAGTCACGCCGAGTCAATTAACTATTCTTCCTTCCTTGTCTGTTTGAGCAGACATGTTATAATTCTCGCTAAAATAAGGGATAGTTTTTAGAGCCAACTACAACACACAATTTAGCTTAGAAATTTGTATTTTTTTCATCTCTACACAATTAAAACTCTGATATATATATTTTTAAATTCAATATTACCTTTTATTACATTTTCATACTTATAAATTCATTATTATTATAGAAGTCTTTAGGCGCAAAATATTTACTGCAACAAAATAAAGAAAGCTTTTCACGTCAAACTAATTAAAACAGTTAGCTACGATTAAGCAATTATTCTTTTTACTTTGTTTTTATAAATAAGGTAGTATGTTGGCCATTTATTTGGCTAATCTTAAACATATTTCATGACCAAACAGTGCCTAAAATATACGCAGGAGACGGACAAAGTACCTATTTAACCTTCAGTATTTCAGGGGTACAGTTTAGTCTGACCTTGGAAAACACAGGTGTGAACCCATAAAATACTTTTAGATTAGACACTACTATAAATAAAGTTCGTGAAGTAAAAGGTAGTAATAAAAGTCCTAAACTTTTACTACAGGATCACGAAATTCAATTACTGGAACACAGGACATGTTTTTCTACAAAAAAAAAATTTTCAGTTAAAAACTTTCCGATAGTTTTTTGAAGTGAAAACTTCTTTAGCGGCGTTGTGCACTTTTTTCGGAATGGGTAAAAAAATTTAAACTCGCGTCAAGACGTGACCGTAAGATCTGTTGCTTAGCAACCGACTAAGTAAATATCAAAATAAATAGTCTTTGTAAAGATTGCGAGGTAAGAAATTTTACCCATATTGATGGGTAAAAAAAAACAGTCAAAACATACTTCATGAAAAGTGTTTAAAAAAAAATACTACTACTACAAATGAATATTGTATTTAACCACATAAATTGTAGTACAGACGCCAGCACATCAACCTAAACCAATCTGTCAAATTTTCCCAATCAAAATTGAACCTTATTCTTTAATGATAAACTTGAAAATCTATTAAAGAAATTTGATAGATTGTAGTAACTTGATGTGCTGGCGTCTGTACTTTTATACTGATAAATAAAGCAATTCGTGTGAAATGATTCCCTAATCATTCCAAAATATTTAAAAATGCAGAACTTTAATGTTCAAGTTTTCACTTCTGCCGGCACTCCCGGAGTGCAACCCGTTGTTTTTTTTTAATATTTTGGTTAATCCATCATCTTAGTACAAAAATTATCTGAGGGGTAAATCCCGTATTTTGAAGAACATTCGCATTCTAATCTGTTTAAATCTGTCAGAAATACCTCTAATTTCTATATATTTTTGACTAGTTTATGACATTGAACCCAGTAGCATACCTACGCCGCGAAACCGTAGCAGCACTAGCAGAGAAACCGCAGTAGAACGCTACGCGAAATTCGAGTAGCGGAACATGACGTGAGTCAATTGCGTGATTGTCGATATGATGAGTTTGCTACTAGATTTTGAACGTTTTTAATTACGGGAATTGGCCTTCTGATTGCTGCTGGCCAAAACTTTTCCCAAGTTACTCAACTTAGAGAAAAGAGGCTTTAAGTCACTAAACGTGTTTAGCGTTCAAAATGTTTAAAACTTATTTCTGCCTCTGTCATCTTCAAACGATTGTCGGAAACAGCACGATGTTTTAAATATGTTTAGTACAAAATTTATTTAGGGTGAATTTCAACAATGAAAAATAACGCGACGCGTTCAAGATCATCATTATTGCGGAATATTGACACTGACAGCTCTTGAACGCTGTTTAGATGACATGTGCTATTCGCGTAGAATTTCATTAATGAAATTCACCCTTAGTAATTTGTGGTGCAAGCGGGCCTAAGTACTCATAATTATTTAAATCCATCGACTACTATAATATAGATAAGGATTTCCACCCGAAAACTCTGGGGCTTTTTCGAGTCCACACCCAGTTCAACCTAGCTTTTAGCAACATAATGAAATAGAACCTGAACATTCCACGAGGAATTTGCTTAACCGTTTATCCCTAAAGCAAACTACAAAATCAAAATCTAATTGAATTCTAATTGGCTAATTATTTTTAGCTGAAACCGGCCCCATCCTGAGCCGAGGCATCTAAGATCAACATAATAAATATGAAGTTATTTACAGAATTTTAAGAGGGTCAAAACCGTATGTACATTGAAAAGGAAAAGGTGCGTCCTTGGGGTGAAGACTCAGATCTTTGCGTACATAACTTCAGAATGTATAGTCGACGTTGTAATTATTTTAACATTATTGACAACAATTCCCATTTTTACTAAAACTTCACTAAGGTCAAAATTATTTAACAGTCACATAGACAAATAGACCTTCTCGTTATATCGTCGCCCTCCCCGCTAACTGTCGTATCTCACAAACTGACGTATCTGCACTGACATTACCTACGTGTTCATAATTTTGTTTCGAATAAGTTCTCTCTAATCGTCGTATCTGTGTCATCTACCGTTTAGAAGATAATCACGTATTTTGTTTTGCGTATGTGCAAAAGAAGGGAAGAAATATTCTCACTAACTGTCGTATATGCACACATACTACAGTTAGTGAGATTTTTATTCACATAGGGCACTTAGCTAGAATTATTGTCTATAATGTTTACACATTATTTTTTTCATTTATGTTATCCAAATCAAAAGCTTTTTGTACGAATTTGAAACCCTTTTGGAAAATTGGCCTTTTTTGTCAAATCATCTCATTACTTATAGTTTAACATACCAAAATTGCCAAAAATATCAACACATTTTTTTTTTACTTCTTGCACGTAACTTGTAGCTTTTTACGCTAACGAACGAACATTTTTATTACTTTTAATGAATTTATATAACATTAATAGAGTTTTATTTATATTTTTATACAAAATAATGAAGTCGTAACAGACACAAGTTTTTAAACAAATTTCTCACAGAGTGACGTATCTGTTTCAAATGAATATAACTAAATAAATAGATACCTTAGGGCTTTAAAGAAACTACTAACTGAAAGAGTGAGCAAAGAGCAATATAAAAACGATATTAATTATTTAATAAAGCCACAACTAACGCCATTACAGTAACACGATTGTAGCGCCCGACCGAAAAACCGTTGCCCTGGAAAAATATCAATAGCTAGTTACGACAGTTAGCTGGGAGGGCGACGATATGATGTGCAACTGTCATTCAACCTTAGGGTGATAAAATGAGAGAGGTCGATTATAGAGTATGGGTGAATTTCACTAATGAAACTGAACGTGATCAGAACATCTAAACTAAAGTTTAAGAGCTGTCAGTGTCAATATTCCATAGTAATGATGACATTACCTTCGCATGTTTTCTCATAACACATCTGACATTGGCAGAATTCTCAACATCGGCACCACTGCCATAGAGAATAATAGAATAGATGACACTGACAGCTCTTGAACTCGGTTTAAGCGTTGTGATCACGTTCAGTTTTAATGGTGAAATTCGTCCTAAATATCTCTATTCTTCGGGCTGTAAATAGGAGTATCATGATGTTATCAGTAAATGTTCATTGTTGAACATGAATATTGTTTGTAGAACTAATCTGGTTCGTTTATTCAATGGTGTCGTTATCACTACACTTGACTAGCGGCTGATATACGACGTGCTTTCTAACATTTAGGCGAAATATGTTTAAGCTGATGACCGATGCTTCACTCGAGTGAATCTTTATTTTAGTTTTATTCCATGTTCACACGATACCGACAAAATAACATAGGAATTACCGTTTATCTTGCTCATTTATTGATATGTAACATCTTTTCTCTCGCTTTTCTGTTATCTGTGGGAGTGATTTCCTGAAAAGGGACGGAAGTATGTAACAGGAAGCCCCCAGCGCGCGCTATTGATTTGACCAATGAGCGTGCTCGGTTTTAGAGTTGGCTGTCAGATGATACCAACCCGAGATTTTGTAAACAGGATGAAGATGATGATGATGATGATGATGATGATGAATATTAATATTGTTTATATAACACCAGTTTTAAGTTTTTATTTCTGTTAGCAGTCCCCATGAGTGCCTATTTTTGATGTGTAACATCTTTCCTTTCGCTTTCCTGCAATCTGTGGGAGTAATTTCTTGAAAAGGGACGGAAGTGTGTAACCGGAAGCTATTTGATTTGACCAATTAGCGCACGCGGTGCTAGAGTAGACCGTCAGACTGTACCAACTCATTTTCCGAGAGGTTGGTATTGTCAGCTAAGACTGACAACTTGAGATCATCATGTTACAACTCATATGCTATGTCCTCTGAGCTCGCCCCACATGCAAGAGGTTGTGGGATGGGTTCAAATCCAGGAAAGTATCAATGTGGCTTTTATAATATACAGGGTTATTTGTAAAACACAAGCAACCTCTTAAGGGGTCATTATACCTACCATTATGAACAACTTTTACTGTGGGACCAAACCAAAAATCGCAAAAAAAAAATCTGCCGTTCCATACATTTTGACAAGATTTAAGAGAACATAAATGTAGGGAACAGCTGATATTTTTTTCACGATTTCAACTTTGGTCCCATAGTGAAAGTTGTTCATAATGATGACTACAATGACCTCTTAAGAGGTTGTTGGTGTTTTACAAATAACCCTGTATATGTACTTTCTGAATTTATCTTGGATATTACTGACATCAGTGAAGAAAAAATATCGTGAGGAAACAAATCTGTAATCGCCAATCCATCTTGAGCAAGCGTGGTGATCAATGCTCGTGCCTTCTCTGTATGAGAAGAAGCCTTTGCCCTGCAGTGGGACAATAATAGGCTGATATTATTTTATTATTTTTATTAAATTAATCTTACTTTATAATTAAAATATTTATCTTTTATCTCAAACAATTTGTTTAGTTCGAATTCGAACTTAGGCAACAAGAGAATAAACAATGAAACTTAATGGATCACAAAAAGCTTTAAGAACTTTATTTCATGAACTTGTTGCTTGTCAGCGAAGTTTATTGAAGAAATTGTGTGTTATTTTAATGAACCTTTTGAACTGGCAAGCTATTGTGTCGAAGAAATTCGTTGGGGACATGACTCGGGCCAAACTATTCAATTTGTATAATCTTTTTTAGTCACGCTCAAAATGTTTCTTTGGACTGTTGTTAAGAAGTTTACACACGTAAGTTCATAGTGAAAAATATCGTAGAATATTGATTGAACTGGTTGAAATTCAGTTTCATAAGAAGGTAAAATAAATAAAATAGTATGTTATTTACATAGGGTTACATAAAACTGCCGGGTACGTTGGATAATGGATAAAAATGAAAGTCTCCTAACTTATTTTTCTCTGTCCTGTGACTATTAAAAGGAATGTCTTTACTATGAGCTAGTAGAAATTCTAGATTTTTTCAGATGTACAATCCATAGATGCCTTTAGGGTTATATGTTGACCTTTTCAAATGGCATTCCTGTTAGTCTAAAATAGCTAAATATTTTCGTTACTCAAGTAGGTTCACATGATTATGTCACACAGAGTCAAACGCATATTCACGACCTCACACTCACCATTCCATCACCCTAATCGTGTGCGATTACCGCTTTCGAAGGCTTTCACAGTTCGATGACTCACATAAACTCAACACCATGACGAAGGACAAGGCACCCTAATAATAGCCGAAAGCTACTGAAATTCAGTAGCTTTCAAATGATTCAGTAACTGAATCATTAAGGGAGATACGCTAAGGTAGCCCGCTAAATTCAAATTTTCGTTCACTTTTTGCAATTTCAGGTCAGTTTCAGGTTGTATGTAAAAAACATGTATTTACAGAATTATAATCATTAATTAAAATGACCATACCTCTAAGTTCAAATTACCCTATTGAATGACTAAGGTAGCCCGCAAAATTAAAATTTTCGTTCACTTTTTGCAATTTCAGGTCAGTTTCAGGTTGTATGTAAAAAACATGTATTTACAGAATTATAATCATTAATTAAAATGACCATACCTCTAAGTTCAAATTACCCTATTGAATGACTAAGGTAGCCCGCTAAATTAAAATTTTCGTTCACTTTTTGCAGTTTCAGGTCAGTTTCAGGTTGTATGTAAAAAACATGTATTTACAGAATTATAATCATTAATTAAAATGACCGTACCCCTCTAAGTTCAAATTACCCTATTTAATGACTATTCCATGAGATTACGAAATTTGAGGTGAATTCTAACGTAGTAATACAAGAGAGTTGTATTTATGATACTAATTCTATAAATACATATTTGTTACGGTCGCGAATCATATTTTGATCAACATACAACTTAATACTGACGTACAAATTGCAAAAACGTATTGAATCTTGCGGGCTACCCAGGCCCTTTTGCCTTAAGGGAGAACAAAGTAAAAAAAAGTATGTAAATAGTTTATAGGAACAATTTAGGTATAACTTATAACAAAAGACACGAAGACAGCAGCTGCAGATGTGGTGCAGCTATCAACGCCCAGCATAAAATACATGGAACACATTTGTTCTAGAATCTAAGGAAGATAAAAAATTCATAATTACAAAAGAAAATCAAAAAATCACTAAAAGTTTGTACGTAATGATAAAGAGTGGAAGTGAAGGTGAGAGTGTTGGTGTGTGTGTGAGTGTTTGTGTGTGTGAAAGTTTATACGAACTCTTTCCTTTGGAGTTCCGCCATGAATTTCCCCATGTACATTTTCCTCCTTAGAAACTTGTTGATATTCTCTTTCGCAACCTTGAGTTCCCTGTCCTCAGTTGATTAATTACCGTCTAAATTACACCTGACATAGAAAATTTATGGTACTACCGCCTTTATTTATCCATTAATCTTTTAGATAAATTCTGAGAGAGATTCTTTTCATAGAGGAACCCCATTCTATGGTCAACAGTCAAAGAATTTAATAGGCGGTTGAATTTGTGAAATGCCTTAGATGCCTGCCTTTCTCTCTCTCTGTTCATCAATTAATCTGCCTAGCCTTTTCCCAACTATAAGTAAGTCTAAGAGGAGCTCTTGGCTAAGTAATAACAGCCGCACAGGTCGATCGATCAGGTTAAGCTACGCTTGCCGGGGTTAGTCCGTGGATGGGTGACAATCTTAACGTAACATACCGAGACTCCTCCATGCCTCGGAAAGCACGTTAAGCCGTTGGTCCCGGCTGTCATTCTTGGATCTTTGACAGTCGTTACGGGTCGTCAGAAGCCCGAAAGTCTTGACAACCAGTCTTACAAAGGGGTATCGTATTACCCAGTTACTGGGTTGTGGAGGCCAGATAGGCAGTAGCTCCATGTAAAATACAGGTATTCAGCTGCATCCGGTTAGACTGGAAGCCGACCCCAACATAATTGAGAAAAGGCTAGGCAGATTGATTGATGTAAAGTAAGATATTGCAAGGGGCCTAATCTGTAATATTCTAATACTCATATACATTTCAGCATATAGCCGACCCATTTCCCATTATCACTGAAGAGAAAGTTATCCGTGTAATAATGCCATAATCTGTTGGCAGATGGGTTTGTGATTGCAATATGATCGCTGTGTCGTAACGGTTCCTTACGGTATTCCCTGATATGGGAGCTTTTCTAAGGAAAAGGTTGGCGACCTGTGACATTTAGTCCATTGAAGTAAGAATGTAAGCAATGTTTTATTGGTGAGTTTTTCTACAGAAATACCTACTTGTATTCAAGTGTCGTTGAGGCTCCACTGGCAAGAAAACTAAAAAAAAATTATAACTCGAAAACTACAAAAATCGCGGAACATACTTATAGGGTATTTTCGAATACCCCTGGACATGAGAAATCTATTTTTTTTATGATGTGTATTTTTGGTCCAGCCTTGTATATCAAGTAATAATATTTCATTAATACTTATAACATTTTGTCTTATGGTTGTTAACCTTTCATTATTGATTATCAGCTACCCTGGTCAGGCTGTCATTGAGACATAGACCTCCTTTCCCTCCTACCTAGGAATAAGTGGAGGGGAATTTGTATATACTTTAATTCAAATTCAAATTCCATTGCAACATGTTTTGCTCTCATTTCACTTTAGGTACTCGATCATTACCTTCCTAGCTAAATACCTAACGTTTTTACGAGACGAGAATATCAAATTATGCAAACCGTATCAATATTGTATAGCCAACAAAAACCACTTTTGTAGAATCCTTGTAGGAAATATTTGAAAGCATGTTTTATTGACTTCCCGGAACAGGGCTGTTAATCGAACTACATTTAGAAGTTTGATTGACAGTCCTACATTTGTGGGTATAAAATCACTATTTGCTTTTTCATTGGAAAGCATAGCTCATAGTTAAGAACTGGAATAATCCGAATCGTAATTTTATACCAGCACTCTAATCACGTAATACACGATCAATCAGAATCTGAATCGTTTTGAAACATATTGCTAATCCATTAAAAAAAGTCAAAAGAAATGAATTTCGCGGGCTACAACTGCGGATCCCCCTTACTACTAAAATCGAATATTTTAAATATGTTTCCCTTTATAATAAAATTCAACACAAAAATTGTAATAAACTTTTATTTTAAAACATGAAATTTATGTGGAGTTTCTAGGCCAGGATCACAGAAGAATGCCAAACTTGTAGTGCACCTTGGATTTGTAGAATGTTCATTATCTAACGATTTCCCGACAAAATTTAAGAGACCTGATGTCTCAATGAATGATGTCCTGATCTTCTTTAAGTAATTGCAATAGACTCTGTAAAAAAACAAAACAGAACCATTAATTAATTAATTATAATAATAATTAATTATACCTAGGCGACAAAAGTATGCAAAGAAAAACAATGATTTTTTTATAAGTAAAAATCATGCTTACGTTATTGTCGATGACTTAGAAACATTGTGTAGTTGTGGCTGAAGTTGCATCAAGGCTGGGGGCTCTTGTTTCTAATTGCTCTGTATAACCACTACGACGGCTACTGAGATTCACTCACACACAGCACGATACACTAATCGTCACTGGGTCGTCCTAACTTTTACTTTCGGTTGTAACAGTGCAATAACTTGAAATTAACCAAATATAACTAAATAATTTACTTTACTCCGCGTGATAAAAGCGTGTTTTCACGAACGAACGAAATGTCGACCTGGAACACTATATTCTCTTATTATGGTTTTGGTTTTCACCACCGCCTACAGAAACTCCATAAAATTTGACGGTATCGTCCCGCTGGCACCAAATGGTGCCACTTTAAGATTGTGGAACTCGCTTCCGCCTAGCATTCGTGATTTAAAAACTATTTCTGCTTTCAAATATCGATATATTTATTATTATTAATATATAATTATATTTAATATATTGTTAGAGGATTTGTCAAGAGAGACCGCAGCGATAGCGCGTGACAATTGTGACGCAGCGAGTGGAAGGGGCGACACGACGTTAGAGGGGCGCTCACGCACCTCAAGCACTCTTGCTCGGGCGCTCGGAAGCGACGGACGAGTATTAGGAACTGTAGATTTCAATTATTTCGGTGTCTAACGGTTTTACGTTATTGTGATTTATTTTCTATTCTGTTATTTTGAAATAAAACTTCTATGTAGTTTTGCTTTTCTTTTAAAATAATTAAATAAGCTTCTGATCCATAAGATCAGAAGTGGGATAGAATTAAAACACGTTGCTTTGATCGTTCGCCATCTATTTTTGCTGTTAATAGTGTTCTGTTTTAAAGTAATTCGGAACACGTGTTCATGCGCGTTTTTAATTATGCGACCAAGTGTTAGTTATTTCGATTGCGTTTGGTTATGTTATCCCTGCAAGTAATTTATGTAGTAGTAGTAGGGTTGCGAGTGCACACCGCGTGAAATTTTACCTAATCGTAATTTTTGCGGCCACCGTAATGAGTCGCATAGCCGTCGCGATGTTCGTACGAGGCGACGAGACCGTTATCGCGAAACGTGTAGCAGACCCGCGTAACAAGCGTCGCCGTGATAGGTCTGAGACTTTTGAAAGTCCGCGTGCACGAGAAACTTCACGAAACCAGCTGGAGTGGCTGCCGAGGCACCTGTTACTAGTGTGTACCTGTACACATGGTACGGGAGCCGCGACTGTTGAGAAGCATCACGTGAGGCTGACGCTGCGAACATGATTGCGGGCGCACTTTCTTCGCTGATTCAGGGATCATGCGGGTGAAAGTGGCGGTACACTGCGCGTGCTAATGGTGCAACCAGCTGTACTATCTGTGGCTGAGTGTTGCAATGCAAGTGTGGATTTGACATCAGTGACATCACATCCCAACGAAATGGTTATGAGCGAGGTAACCAAGAACCCTGTAAGCGCAACCAATGCTATTCCGGTAAGATCTAACCATGTTTTTATGTCCAACTTTGATGCCTCTTTGCAATGTGTGGTATTATAGTGACGTTAATTATGTGCGTTCAATAAATCAGTGGGATGACTGCTAGTGTTTAGCACAAATCGGTTATTACTTGAAAGTCGATGCAAGGTTATGACTAAACGAATGGTTAAGTGACGATTGTAGCTGGTCTAATTTCTAGTGGGAATTTCAAACATTGTGCCCAATTCAGTTAGATATTGCGAACATTTTGTTCGTCGTTATGAAAACAAATTCCGATAACTACCCGACAAAATACGGAATATACTGGACGTTCTTTGTTACGATTTCGTATCATCAGAGGATTAAGTGACGAGCTGATCACAGCTATTGTTAAGAGTGGTATTACAGATCCCAAAATTCATGCAGCCGGTACTAATTCCCGATAGTTGACTCAACTTTTTGTCGGTATATGTGAAACCTACTCAGGTACGTAAATGCAGTGATTTTCGTGAAAATCAATCTAATACAAATACGCGAAAACGTGAACATGCTAATTAGAAAGTTCAATGTAAAAGTTTTGGCCTTAAACAAATAACGTTTCCCTTATATGTTCAATAAGAAAAACCAACCAGAGTGCAAATGCTACGAATACAAGCGGATAATCTGGTGACAGGTACTGTTACTACTAGGTGCCTACTGTGCAAACGGCTTCTATGCACATTCGTTTACTTAAAAAACCCCAGTCATATATCGGTCTTATAAAATGTTTCTTGACGAAAAACTATGCGTTAGAGAAATTATTAAAGTTCTTTTACATAAACAAATTATGATGAAGTCCGAATTCGAGTTAAGCCCAATGTTAAGAAGGGGACAGTGTTGTGGTGACAGACTTTGTGTTAATTTTCGGAGCCTTAAATACGGGAACCGTGGCGGATCGCTTTCCTTTAGAGGACGATCATGTCTGATGATCGCTCGATCGATCGATCTATAGGCAAATCTTATAGAATATTTGGCGTCTGATTCTGTCGGTAATGGTGGATGGCTGAAAATATTGGGCATGGTCAGGTACGGCCGAGCTCAAATAAGACTTCTTTAGTTAAGTCCACGATACCTTCTAATGTAAGAGTGGTACGTCAGTTCTTGGGATTGGCGGGGCCCTATTTTCGTTCATTGCTCAGAAAAGGCGAGCTTTTCAAATGGGGCGCGGAACTCAGGACTTATCACGTAATGTTGTTGTTACCAGCTGACCACTGAGCTTCATACCAACGTCAGTGCTATTCGCAACGGTCAGATTCTAATGAAAAAGCACGAGTGTACACGTAAACGAAAGCGAGTTGTTGGCTATTTTAACAGATCCACAAAGGGTGCCGAATCCCGGTGCCATAGTTACAAATTCGAGACCTTTGCAATCATTGTTCGTGCATTACAAAAAATATTGGCACTATTTAATCGGTGTAAAGATTTAAATAATTACCGATTGCAACTCTCTAAAGTTGACCGATCATAAAAAGAATTTTATTATCATGTGTTGCGCGTTGATAGATTTACAAGCGGTACTTCCAATCCGCGTTAATCATCTGAATTCATGTGAAGATCACCTTTTTCTTTCTCTAAGTTTATCTTCTGAATACGTTCGGGGCTGCAAGGGGAAGTAAAGTCTTGTAATTTTTGACCTACGACCAACCGTTTAGAAGATATTCGACATTTTAACTTCTTCATGGATTGTTCGAAAAGGAGTCAAATCCATTGTTATGAGTTTCAGACAATGCTTCGCGACAGTGAAGCGTCCTCACGGTGCGTCGGCTGACGACCCCGGCCCGAAATAGTACCCATTCAGGGGAAGAACCGGGAACTGGTCGCAGTCGTAGCCGACGCCATGGAGGTCGGAGTCCTATGCGCAGCGCCCGTTGTGAGCGGACCGCGAGATGCGCGAGTGAGAGCCAGCGCGAAGCGGATACGCTGGTGCAGCTGGACGCCGGTACAGGCGCCGGTACAGCTGGACGCCAGTGCAGCTGGACGCCAGTGCAGCTGGACGCCCGTGCAGCTGGGCGCCCGTGCAGCTGGGCGCCCGTGCAGCTGGACGCCCGTACAGCTGGACGCCGGTGTAGTGCGCCTGGTGATGGGGTTCCCAAGGCAGTGAGAAGCTGAACTCCTAGAGGCGCAGCCCCTGTGGGGTCGTGCAAGCGCTACCACATCACCGATGCGAGCTTCTGGCTTATGACTTCTGTTTGGCCCGAACCTATGGTTCATG
This sequence comes from Conistra vaccinii, assembly GCA_948150665.1. Lineage (NCBI taxonomy): Eukaryota > Metazoa > Arthropoda > Insecta > Lepidoptera > Noctuidae > Conistra > Conistra vaccinii. Next base: position 7,216,573 of record OX411316.1, read on the forward strand.
GCTTCTGTTTGGTCTGAGCTTCTGGCTTATGACTTCTGTTTGGCCTGAACCTATGGTTCATGGCTTCTGTTTGGTCTGAGCTTCTGGCTTATGACTTCTGTTTGGCCTGAACCTATGGTTCATGGCTTCTGTTTGGTCTGAGCTTCTGGCTTATGACTTCTGTTTGGCCTAAACCTATGGTTCATGGCTTCTGTTTGGTCTGAGCTTCTGGCTTATGACTTCTGTTTGGCCTGAACCTATGGTTCATGGATTCTGTTTGGTCTGAGCTTCTGGCTTATGACTTCTGTTTGGCCTGAACCTATGGTTCATGGCTTCTGTTTGGTCTGAGCTTCTGGCTTATGACTTCTGTTTGGCCTGAACCTATGGTTCATGGCTTCTGTTTGGTCTGAGCTTCTGGCTTATGACTTCTGTTTGGCCTAAACCTATGGTTCATGGCTTCTGTTTGGTCTGAGCTTCTGGCTTATGACTTCTGTTTGGCCTGAACCTATGGTTCATGGCTTCTGTTTGGTCTGAGCTTCTGGCTTATGACTTCTGTTTGGCCTGAACCTATGGTTCATGGCTTCTGTTTGGTCTGAGCTTCTGGTTTATGACTTCTGTTTGGCCTGAACCTATGGTTCATGGCTTCTGTTCTGGTTAAGTATATTAGCTTCACTACTATCTATTTATCTTGGCTAGTATTCTACCCAATGGGAGTCCGAAATCCCATTGCTTGGAATGCTATTTAGTTCCATTTACGTTTTAATGCTTAGAATCACTGATTTTGCTTTGTAATTTTTAGTCTGAAGCTTTTAATTTTACATTTTAATTACCTAAGAAAACTTCATGTTAGTTGGTTGGGTACCTGATGGTGGGAGTGCACGCTCACTATCACGTACTTGACAACATCAGTTCAAGTGTTTGCTATTCCTTAGCTTCAGACACTTAAGTGACGCAAGAAAACAAATGTACAGTATGTGTTGTTGTTATTTTGCAGATGATTATGACCAGTCTGAGGATGACGGGCAGTCTGGTGATGGTGGACCTGGTGATGACACAAGGCAAGATGCGGTCGAGGACGCCTCGCTGTCAGGAACGGCCGTGTTAGAGGATTTGTCAAGAGAGACCGCAGCGATAGCGCGTGACAATTGTGACGCAGCGAGTGGAAGGGGCGACACGACGTTAGAGGGGCGCTCACGCACCTCAAGCACTCTTGCTCGGGCGCTCGGAAGCGACGGACGAGTATTAGGAACTGTAGATTTCAATTATTTCGGTGTCTAACGGTTTTACGTTATTGTGATTTATTTTCTATTCTGTTATTTTGAAATAAAACTTCTATGTAGTTTTGCTTTTCTTTTAAAATAATTAAATAAGCTTCTGATCCATAAGAATATATATTTATATATATATAAATATACGTGTATTTCCTTATAATATTAATACTTGCACTACCCTACGGGTTAACATTATAACTACATGGGTAAACCGCTACCTACATTAACAGCAAATTACCGAACCATCTTATTTATCTATAATTCACTACAAAAGTTTATTTTACAGACTATCATTCATTAAGTTATCTCCCTCCCACACCTAGCCGAGAATAATAACGTCGGCTGGATTAAGTTTAACTGAGAGAGAGTGTATTGTGTCTCGGGACGATGCTAGTTAGCGTCCACTTTAACCACCCTTAATGTGGTGGAGTGACGCAACTCGGTCTACTGGAGGGAAGCTTTGTGTAGGAGGTGAATTATATAGGTTAATACCTATTACAGTTTACAGAGATCTTTTACAGACCGTCCAAATGTCTGCAACCAGTCTTACAAAGGGGTATCGTGACTCCCTCCTACCCTGATCCTTGACTGAAATTAGTGTATAGCTGGTTAAGGTTAATTTTATTACATTATTTGTGTAAGTTCTATTAACAAGCGCTTCTCGCCATCAAACTGGAAAGTTTGGCGAGATATATAGGTAGTAAAACCAACAAATAATGTACCAATGTTTGAATAAAAAAAAGATAGGCAATCGCTTCATGTAAAATACTGGTATTCAGCTGCATTCGGTTAGACTGGAAGCCGACCCCAATACAGTTGGGAAAAAGGTTAGAAAATGGTGTGATGCAAGTGTTTTTGTGACAAATAAACCTATTTTTCTATCTTTTCTTTCTCTGATGACTACAATTAATAGTTTACAGTTAGTACTTAGTTTAGTTTATAGTTTTTATTTAAGGAGGTAGAGAATTTTGCAAGGAAGTCTCAGGTCTAACCTGTAATAATTTTCAGGCGTAAATCTCGATTTAAGTTTGACTAGATACTTACTTACGAATAGAAGTAGGTCGTGGGTACAAACCCAAGCAGGCACTTTACTTTGTATAAATTATTTCATCACAACTGCTGTCAAAACGGTGAAGAAAAACATAATGAGGAAACCTGCATGTCCTAGAACAAAATAATCGAATTATGTCATGTGACATCCAGCAACCCGCACTGGCCCCGCGTGGAGGATTATAGCCCACTCCCTCTCACAAAGAGGAGGCCTGTGTCCCAGCAGTGGGAACATTATAGGCTGATTGTGATGATAATGATTATGAGATACAGTACGCAGCCATGAAAAATGCTGAAGGACTACTATAATTAAACGATTACGATTACTATAAATAAAATACTGCCGTAATAACATACGTAGATATAAAAATTTTGATGAGTACAGACATAAATATAAAGCACAATAGACGACGTATATTTAGTAACTTAATCCGCTTAACTGAAGCTTAAGAATCCTGTAAGAAATCGACACGTGTTTCACCTCTCAACGAGGCATCCTCAGGATGACGATTGACTTGTTTCGATTCCGGACACGACGTGTTGCCACGACAAGAGCCGAACGCAAAGTGAGCCACAAGTGCAAGTAGTACCTAGTAGTAGGTGCAAGTGAGTGCTAGTGTTTTATAATGGAGTTCCGCAAAGTCATGCCTGAGTCAATTAACTATCATAAATATAAAGTATATGGCCGACTAGGTACTTAAGAACTAGTTGTGAAGATGCGCTTAAATATTCTCTTGGGTACAATCCTCTTATTACAATAACCGGCTTAGTTCTTCGCGTTTCATAAAACATTTAAGAATATAATTTTCTGTTGAATATATGACATTATCGCTTGCCTACTGCAGAAAATCGTATTAGTTACTTAGTAGGTTCTGTTTCACAAGGGCGAGCGCGCACTACGACTTTTTATCGCGCGATTATTTTGTCGCAGAAATGTAACATATTGGTTTATATGGCAGTTGGCGCTTAAAAGAGCCTAAATAAAACTAGGCTAAGAACATTGTTACTAACAAATTTATGGACGAAAGTCTGAAATAAAATTAAAATTATTATTAATTATTATTATATTATTAAATAAATAAAAGAGAAACATATCGCCGCGATTCACCATAAAAACCAATACGTTGCATTACTGCGATAAAACAATCGCGGGATAAAAAATGTTGTAGTTCCCGCTCGCCCTTACTTTGCTAATTACTTCGAAGATAAAAAAAACCGGTCGAGTGCGTGTCGTACCACGCAAAATGAAGGATTCCGACGTCTACGATTATATAGACACTATAGAAATTATAAAAACACAACATAACCCGTGGCCACCTATCCAAAGGCTTCCTTTTTGAAGGCTCTCGCAGAAAAGCGCGACCAGACGGCGCGACGCGACTCACGGAAATTGTTCTACCGGTGACGAGTAGCGCCTATCTGCTCCCAACCTTAACCGTAAAACGGTCTTGCTAAACTATTATATAGGCATCACCAATTTATGAAAATCAATATTTCACCCAAAACCGAGTTAAATAGAACATTTACGTAACAAAAGGCCTTAAAATAAGTTTAACAAATTAAATGTTTTGTCCTCTGAAACAATTTTCTCAGTTACTGTAATAGTTTAATGGAAATAGGTAAGTTACGCTAAAAGGCCCAAAGTTTTGGAACTAGGTGGGCGCGTGGCTAGGCGGACCGCGGGGAGTTAGGAGCCGGCGAATGTAATCACACAAAGTTATCTTTAGTTACAAAGCGATACCACTGGCGATACGCAAGAACTGATTCTCGGTTTCGGTGCCTGTTTCTGTGTTAAGATACATTTATTTATTTCTTTAATACCCTGCGCAGACGACGGAATTTTGTCCGCGGACAAAAATCCGCGCTAAAATCAACAACTGTATCTTTTGTACGCGGTACTTGTAATCCCTCGTTTTCGTTACTCGATACCGTTGTAAGCGATCTATTTTAGCGGACAAAAAAGTCCGCGGACAAAAATCCGTCGTCTGCGCAGGCTATAAGGGGGATGTGCCAAGGTAGCCCGCGAAATTCATATATTCTTATGTTTTTTGCAATTTGCTGGTCAGTATCAGGGTGTATCTTGGTTAAAATATGATTCGAAACGAAACAACGAAACGAAACAAATATGGCTTTACACAATTATTATCATTAGAATCAGCAATACAACTCCATAAGTTATAATCCTCAAATGTCATGATTTCATGAAATAGTCATTCACTAGGATTACATGTATTTAGCGGAAAAGTGGCGAGGCCGGGGGCAAAAGCTAGTAAACCACTAAAATACGGATTGAACAGGATTCTACAATACCTACCTATTGTTAGTTTCATGAAACACATTAATTAATGTTTTGTGTTCAGTTTTGCTCATGAGTTAGTTTCGTGATTAGAAGTCAAATTGAAACCAGCTGCTTGGTCTTTTAAAGCGGGGCTCCCGTCGAGTTCGTATTTAGTCGGGTTTTCCTGAAACTAACACGTGATTGAAACCGTAAACATGAAATTTCCGGTGGATGTGCAAAGGTAGCCTGCGAAATTCGCAAGTTTTTTGCAATCTGCAGGTCAGTGTCAGGTTTTGAATTTACAAAATTTTTGTCATTAGACAAATCATGGTTTCATGAAAAAGTCATTTAATAGACCAATTCTAACTTATTCTTACTTATATAATTAATGATCCCAATGATTATAATTATATAAATAAACATTTGTTACCGTCGCGAATCATATTTTAATCAAGAAAGAACCTGACACATACCTGCAATTTGCAAAAAAACATCAGAAAATTTGAATTTCGCGGCTTACCTTGGCGCATTCCCCTTAAGTGCTTATTGTACGAGTATATAATTCAATCTTCATTCATAATATTTTTATTAGTCTTAAACACAATTTACATCGACTATACAACAACGAATTAATTTTCACGCCGCTCCAATATTTTTTTTTTTTTGGGTGGGAAATCATCAAATGTCTTCTCCCGCTCTGGGCGGAGCGGAAGGGCATGACAGACTCTTACGAACTAAAACCCACCCGTGTTCCTTCCCCCTTAAGACTTAGCTCCGACTTACGAGTTGTAGGTCGTGGGTTCGAACCCAAGCAGGCGCTTTACTTTGTGTAAATGATTTCATCACCACTGCTCTCAAAACGGTGAAGGAAAACATAGTGAGGAAACCGGCATGTCTTAGAACCAAAAATTCGAAGACATGTGACTACCAACCCGCACTGGGTCCGCGTGGTAGATTACAGCCCTCTCCCTCTCTCAGAGAGGAGGCCTGTGTCCCAGCAGTGGGAACATTAATAGGCTGATGATGATGATGATGATGAAATCTCATAAGGGATCATTGTACTCATCATTATGAACAACTTTTACTATGGGACCAACACTGAATTCGCGAAAAAAAAATCACCTGTCTACATTTTGACGAGATATGCGCACATAAATGTAGGGAACAGTAAATTCTTTTTTTCGCGATTTCAGCGTTGGTCCTATTTTGACAAGTGACAGACTGCGACTTGAATGTGAACTTTGATAAGTACGAGAATTGGCCTTCATGTCACTGACAATTGACCTGAAGGCCAATTCTGGGAGTGACAACTAACCACACGAAAAAGAAGATCATGAAACTCCCATATTATCATAACCTACAAAGTTCTTTCTCTTTTCTTCGTCAAATCCTACCCAGCCTTGTCTTCTAACTGAATGTAAACGCGGTTACAGTCCGCGGATGCACGTAATAGGATCAAGCTGACCGTACCCCAGACTACCCCAGCGTGCTTTGTGCGCCGTCGAGATAATTGCCACAATAGCCTGCATTATAGCTAAATAGACGGGAGACTCATTGTTCGCCGTGTGGTGTTTTATTTTTGATGAGAAGTGGGGATTGTGAATAGTACATCCGGTGGGATAAAATACTTTGGTTTTGATTTAAAAGATAATGAGTATCGGGGTTGTGGAGGGGCTCGTGGCTAAATTATAGCAGCCGTACGGGTCGATCTTCAAGGTTAGGCAACGCTTACCGAGGTTGGTCCGTAAATGGGTGGCCAGCTTACCGTGTCCCCTTCGTGCCTCAAACAGCATATTAAACCGTTGGTCCCGGCTGTCAGTCGTAGATCTATGACAGTCGTTACGGGTAGCCAGAAACCCAAAAAGTTTGAGAACTGAAGTGTTGCCAAGGGGTAACGCATGTTACCTTGTAACTGGGTTGTGGAGGTCAGATAGGCAGTCGCTCTATGTAAAATTCTGGTATCTAGCTGCATCCAGTTAGACTGAATGACCCCAAAATAGTTGGGAGAAAATTATGAGTATGGGGGTTTTAACTGTGTACTCTCCTGCATCATACCACTGCAAGGGCAGAAAATGGATTTGTAACAAAATGGTAGGTAAAAGTTACCATAAAGTACAGCAAAATTGACGACAAGACTAAGACAAAACAAGACAAGACAAGACTAAGAATAGCATAATCCCTATAGGATTATGCTATTTAGGTATCATGTCATACCATGCCAAAGAGTTAAAGAAGATATCAGAACACATTAAGATTACTTATCTAATCCAGTCCTATACCTAAAAGAATATAATTATGCCAACTGTATTACAACATAATTCCAAGGAAAATACATTCGCAACATTTTGTAAAACATCTGATATAAATTCCACAACATGTGAGCACCAGAGATTACAAGCATACAAGTCAAACCATTTCCCGGAATCCACTAATCTAATTTCCTAGCATTTTCCTCTTTGTTAGCTCAATTTATTCATAAAACGAAACATTTTCTACAGAATAAACAATTACAAATTAGATTCCTGAGCTGTAATGAGCCTCTCACTTCAAATACCAAATCATTAATTTTGGTCACGTTTTGGTAGCGACGACCAAATCCGACTCGGCCCGTAGTTTGATTTGCTTCCAAATTGTATGCTTTAGTATTATATCGGTATAATTAATTTGAATTCATGGAAAATCTGGGGCTTTAAGATAGATGGTGGATAGTTGTGTAGTCCTTGAAACCCTCGAGGGTATCGATTGGGGATTACTTCCTATACCTTAAGGGCCATATCACATTGGCGATTTGCAAGCGTGTTTCCAGAGAGGGATCAGCGAGCATGCCACGGAAGTGCAACTTGTCGCCGCGTTTGCGTAACTAGTACAATTGACGTGTACAAGAGAGAGCAAGACAAGCGAGTGTATTATATTATGAAAACGCGGAAAATACGTCGCGTAGTCACGGGTACTTCGCTTCGCACCCGCGGAGAGCACGTTCCCAAATCACTTCGTTGGAAACACAATCGTGTGATATGCGAAGTAAAAATAACATGAATACCAACGATTTTAAAATTTAATAATACTCGTTTTGTACATAATTTTCTATTTAGTTTTAAAATTGTATGTTTTACTACAGAATATAGATGGCGCTAATACCAGTTTTATGTTTTCACTTCTGTCGGCAGTCCGACTGCCTTTGTTTTTTATTGCTGAATGCGCCTGCTCTTGACCTCGTTCACGCCTGATGGAAAGAGAAGGATGAAGATTCCCAGAAGCCATTGTATGCTCGTAATTGTACCTACAAACTTCTTGTCTTATAGTATTGCTGAGATAGTTATGGGAGCAGGCGATAAAAAGTTCATCTTTGACTGAGGTAGTGTGCATCTGTGCTGCCGCGTCCCCACTGGTCCTCATACATTTTCTATAGTTTTATATGAGATTAAATTGAGCACGGCAGCTATGCTGAGCGTCATTGCTGCGACGGAACTGCCGTGAGGCAGTGTCGCCCTGCCGCTCCGGCAGACCAGTAGTGCGTTCATCACTGTGATGAACGCCCGTACTACTGGTCAATGTTGACAACCGTTGAGAAGTAAACCATGAACAGGGTATTTAGTCTGAACGGCCCAAAGCGAATGGACCACAGACCATTCGACTGTAGACAAAAATTGCAAGTACATTCGGGTGCAAAAGTTAAAAAGTTGAAATAAAAGTTATAATTTTTTTCTTAGTTTTCGAATCATACCTTAAAGTTGTCAACATGTTGGAGTGGTTAACATAATCTACCAGGTGTGCCGTAGATCTTGTTTGTCAATATTGGGATACGGACAAATACTTTATGTATGTTTTTCGTTTTGTAATTAAAATTTTATCGCAATGATATGGTTTCGATGTTATTTACTTACCGCACGTCGTGCGTCGCACTAAAATCATAAGCAGGAGCTTATGCGTATGAAGTTTCATTAAAATTGGTTCGTATCCTTACAAAGATCTAAAAAGTTAGTTAAGAACATTTCGAAATGTCTTATTTAAAAAGTAAAAATAAAAACTTTTTACAAAAAAAGAAAAACCGACTTCCAAGTCATTTCGAAAAACAAGGGCTTGAAAGTTTGTATGGAATGCCGTAAAATGTAAAAGCTAAGGTAATAGACAGACAGACAGATACACATACGTAGAGCCACTTCATATTCATAATATCCGTATGAAATATGGATTACTATCATACTTATGTTCCATAGTTCGCCATTAAAAGGTGAAAAAGGTTACACCCAATTGTATCAAGCAGAAAAAGGTACACATCTCATTTGCATGACAAAGGGCAGCTGGGAGGTAAGCAAACCATGCTTTGTCGTCACTGACTGTTATTTCAGCGAGGGCAAAGTTCAGCACCTAACAAGTACCTAAAGAATACCTCTGAACCGTACGATATTGTTATTATGCATTTATTTAATTTTATCTCAATGAGGCACTCGGAAAGGATTAGTCTGTAAATGCAATATAATAGCGGCTTCTAAAGGATTTGGCGGCAAATGCAACAAAAGGTTGGTGTAAAGCTCTGTTTATACCGCGGCAACGAACGCCAATAAGCAGGATTTATTCACCATTTATTGTGTGAACGGAAATCGGTAACATGAGCAATTTTTATTGAGCATTTTTATTTTGATATTTTTCTTTGGTTTGGTCATCTGTCACATTCTGTTGGTCAGGAATAAAACGCGTAACGTAATCACAAACTTATAACTTATATTGTTTTTCCACAGTACTATTCACACTTGTTACTTCACTCATTGTTCCACAACGACTGCCCATAATGGCGGACGAAGCGAAAAATGAAAATTTACCCCACCAGAAGCTTCAATCAAATTAATGACCAACAAAGAATAAATTAATCAACTGAAATACTTTGACAAACGAATAAATTCATATTAAACGATTATTTACACAGATTAATTTATAAGTGAACAAAACATTTCAAAGTAATAAATTCGTAAGTGCATAACTTCTTGACACATCAAATTTACTAAAATTTGTTTAAACAATACTTATTAAAATACTATACGACCTAACAATTTGTAGAAGGTTACATTAATATTTAATAACACCCGATTTCTGGAACGAAAATTATCGACGCGTCAAAATTAAACGGAAATCAAGTGATGCGATTGGTTGTTGATAATATCATTCATTGAACAAATCAGCAGCTTACACGCGTGACAATTTGCTTTTTTATTTTTGTGAAACGTTACGGTGGGGCGTTAGCAAAATATAGTCAATGTTGCTTGCCCTTGTCGGTGCACACGGTGCATTGCGGCGCGCGCGACGCTGGTATGGTGTCGCTGGACTCGCTGGTCTTACATACAAATTCCTATCCATAGTATGCCATACGGTGCCTTCCGGAGCCAGCGTTACACCGCACGTACTAACTTGCAACCCGCGACACTAGTCTAGGAGGGGTGAACGCGTTGCGACGCCACCGCGTCGGAGCGTCACCGCTCGCAGTCTGAAGGCTTTTGCAGACCAGCGCGGCTTGTTGCGCGACGCGACACCAACAATACAATTTCTAAGAAAACCTCACGGTATAACAATAACCAGTGTCGCGTCGCGCGACAAGTCGCGCTGGTCTGCACAAAGCTTTACCGTGAGACCGCCAATGCGGTGAAATCTTTGCGGTGCGGCGCCGCAGCGCATTGTGTGAACTGGCTCTAGTCCCGTTTCAAGCGCGGTAAGATAATTTTCTAGAGAATTTTCTAAATGAAATGTTGTCGAATTATAGGTTTCATTTTATTTTTGTGCTTATTGACTTTATTTAAATCTACTTACAAGTAGGTACATGTCCCACCTGCTGGGTACTCTGAAGGAAATTTGTAGGTAATCCTATTTACAACTGTTATATAAACACAAATAGCAAACAATATTTGACATTTCTCTCATTCAATTTATTTATAGAAGATTACTGAAACGTGCCAATACCAAAGCAGAGCCTTCCAAATGTCAACAATAATGCTTTGTTTACTTGGAATAGTACCGGATACAATTCGAAAAATAAATAAGAAATATTGGCATACTCACATGAGTATATTTATAACGGGAAGTTTGAAACTGCTGGCAGTGACAGAAACATTGCAAGGAAATCGTTTGACTTGGTATGGGTATGTGATGAAGAGGGAAGAAACGCAGGTGACTAAAAGAGTCATCATCTACCTAGCCTTTTCCCAACTGTGTTGGAAACCGGATGCAGCTGAATACCAATATTTACATGGAGCGACTGCCTATCTGACCTCCACAACCTAGTTACTTGGTAATACGGTATCCTTTGGTAAAACTGGTTGTCTGCAGACTTTTGGGCTTCCAACTACCCGTAATGACTGTCAAATACAAATACAGTTGGTCACCCATCCACTGACCAACCCCGGCAAGTTTGGTAAACAATGTTTAAGAACTACATAATAATATAAATTCATAACAAAAACGGTTGGCAACGCAACAAAATGTCTAGTTTACATTCGGATCACGTTTCAAGAACTGCGTCAATCATTACAGCCTGCTAATGTACCTACTGACATAGAATGTGTTCAGGCACTGAGTTTTTAAGCCCTCTGCCTAACCCTCCGGGGAATACAGGCGTGATTGTATTAAGCCTACGAACCTACGGGGGATTTTTTTACTAGAGAGTTGAAATTCTAACAGTGTATTTTTTACGCACTCTCTTGGATTCTCAATGCTCGGCTTAGCACAACAAAATTTCGCGAGGAAAAAATCGTTCGTGCGAACCTGGGCTAGTACCTACTCACTTGTGGGTGAAAGTAACTATTTTATCATCTCTTGTTATCGAAAGTTTTACGACATAACAGCAATAACTTGCAGCTGTCCTACATTGTCCTCTTGAATTCTTTACCTAAGTATATAACTACTAACATAAATAAAATAGTTAATTGACTCGGGCGTGACTTTACGGAAATCCATTATTATATTCAATAGACGACGTATATTTAGTAACCTATAAGTTCCTAAAGAATTATACAAAACCTTGTAAGAAATCACGTGTTTCACCTTAGAACGAGGCATCCTCAGGATGACGATTTACTTATTGCGAACCCGTACCCTAATTACGTATTATACAATCAATTCGTTTTGAAACAGATTACTAATCCATTGCTTCATAAGTTCGAAATTAAATTCTGCTCGCAACGTAATTATAGCATTGAATGTTGTTGAACTGTCAAAATGAAACAAATGATCGCTATCGCATTGCTTCTGCAAGATACGTAATAACCCAACCCCACAACAAGCAAGATTCGTTTTGCGTTCGTGAAACACGTGTTGATAATAAGAATAATAATAAGAAGTTGAGAATAAGAACAGTTAATCGGATTAGGTTACTAAATATACTCGTAGGTACGTCGTCTATTGTATTTTACTAGCATAAACTTCATATTACTATGATACTCCTCTATTTTTGGGTATTAATTTCAGTTCCTAATAAGACAGGGAGTTATAAATAAGTTACTGAAAGCTACTCCTCACCAAGGCCCGTGATACAGAACCTCACTTAAAACTCACGCATTGCTTAAAACTAATTTCAACCAATCAAAAGGCAAACTTTCAAGCAATTTGGAGTTTTGAGTAAGCGGTTCTGTAATACGGGTCTAAAAGCTCGATTTTCGATTACGAAACTAATGAGGTTCTAATGGTTCTATTCTTCTATTACCTAAGAGCTTGTTAAGCACTCGACATTACACCTATTTTTATTAAGAATATTTGGTCGTCGTTACGTGATTTTTTCCTTATGGGGGGTTTGTTGAAAAAAAATTGTTTATATTCGATCTTTGAACGGTAGAGTAAAGCAAATTTAAGTGTTGACAGAGTTCTAGTTTTATATGCTATGCTCTACAGGGTGTCAGGGACATCGACGCGAAGCCTGTTACCAGTATATGATTCTGAACACCCAAATTTTTCGTCGGTTATTTAACAAAAAATCTGCTGTTTCATAAAAAAATGCAATACCTACGCGGTCAAAATGTATGTAACAGCTGTTTTTTTTTTATAACCGACGAAATTTTTTAACGCAGTGGGGTTGAGAATCATGTACTGAATCCATGGTAACAGGCTTCGCGTCGATGTCCCGGACACCCCGTATACTTATAATAGTATTAGGTATATCTTAGAAAATTCGACAAGAAATACCTACTATCAAACTGAAAAAAGATTCACAAAAAGTTTGAGCCTAAATAAACTCAATCCATAGATAGGCCTTTTTCTTATTCGCCAATCTAGCCCAGGACTCTGAAATTGGATAACAACATTGAGTCTATCTAGTTATCTAGGAAATCTTGATTCTCGAGTTCTCGACTGATTTTGACAGTTCAGAAAATGTAGGTAGGTATATGCAATTTGTCAAAACGTACCTACCGATTGCTAAACAGGTTATGTATAACACTATGTATTTATAACTGGATATTCTTTTGAAATAACTGAATTTTAGACTTCAGCAGACTTTTTAGGTAGGTTTTCATCATCATATTCTTCAGTGCCTAAGTCTAAGATTACGACGTCGGCGTCGTCGGGACGATGCACGTCAAACGGAGTTGAGCAGGACATCTAGCTAGACGCGGAGATGGCCGATGGAGTTAAAGCTGTGACCGAATCGTCGCCAAGGGTAGGCCATAGATTATTTACTTCGTATTTTTACGGTAAATAATGAGGAGGAGCTCGAGGCTAAGTAATAACAGTGCACAATTCGATCAGGTTAAGCTACGCTTGCTGGGGTTGATCTGTGGATGGATCACCATCTTAACATACCGAGACTCCTTCGTGCCTCGGAAAGCACGTTAAGCAGTTGATCCCGGCTGTCTTATGTGAATCTTTGACAGTCGTTACGGGTCGTCAGAAGCCCGAAAGTCTGACAACCAGTCTTACCATGGGGTATCATATTACCCAGTTACTGGGTTTTGGAGGTCAGATAAGCAGTCGCTCCATGTAAAATACGGTATTGAGCTGCATCCGGTTAGACTGGAAGCCGACCCCATCATAGTTGGAAAAAGGCTTGATTGATATTTACGGTAAATATCTATTAATATTGATATGAATAGAAAATAAAATATTAGTAAATAAGGATTTTTATGTCTTTCACTTTGGTAGTCACTACATAATATAAAATAAAGTCCTACCGCCGCCGTGTCTGTCTTTCTGAACGCGATAAACTCAAAAACTACCAAACGGATTTTCACCAATGGACGGAGTGATTCATGAGAAAGGTTTAGCTGTATAAGTATGGGTTTGCCAGTTACGTTAGTCCTATGTAGTAGGGGACGAGTGTATTGCCATTTCATCATCATCATCATCATATCAGCCGAAAGACGTCCACTGCTGGACATAGGCCTCCCCCAAGCACCGCCACTTCGACCGATTCTGTACTTCCCGCATCCACCGAACTCCTGCGGCCTTTACTAAGTCATCGGTCCATCTTGTGGGAGGCCTTCCGACGCTACGTCTTCCAGTACGTGATCGCCACTCCAGAACCTTTCGGCCCCATCGGCCATCTGTTCTGCGAGCAATATGTCCTGCCCATTGCCACTTAAGTTTGGCAATTCTACGGGCTATGTCGGTTACCTTGGTTCTCCTGCGGATCTCTTCATTTCTGATTCGATCACGTAGGGAAACTCCAAGCATAGCCCTCTCCATTGCTCTTTGGGTGACTTTTAGCCTTCTGATAAGGCCCATTGTGAGCGACCACGTTTCAGCCATTTACTGAGCCCAAATACTGACTCCGTGTTGTTACTGAAAAATTCTTAATGAAAAACCCCTATTAACCATTTACCCAACAAGAGCATCGAACCCAGGAATCATGCAAAGCAATAGCGTTTGCGAACATCATGAGAAAGGCGTGACTTACACGAAAGTATACAATACAATGAAACGGCTTTGTAATAAGATAAAACATTTGCAAAACAAGAAAGATTTAAGATTTATGAAAACAACACTTGGTTTTTTCAATTTTCTTAAAGGTGCCTTTACAAAGCGTATACCTCAGCATTTATGTTCGGTAGGTAGCGTGTGGTCTATGTTACAGAAAAAAAAAGCGAGGTCGCAAATGCATGTATTTTCATGTAAATAAACAATTTGGATTTGAATTTTCAAATTGTTTTTTTGTAAGATAATAAATATGTATATGCGACCTCGCTCGTTTTTTTTTTATTATGCGTTTGTAGTATATTGTTCGCGGACGCACACATAAATTGCTTTTACGCAACGATACGAATGAGGTGTGCATCTCTGGTGCACAGAGTGCGGGCCAGCTCCAACAATATCCTGAAAATTATCGCTAGCAGGCTCGATTGCATTTATATGAATCACTGCAGTATCCCTCTCTCGGCATCTCCCATGGGGTGAAATAAATTTTAATTTAAATAAAATGAACTAACATAGTTCTTAAGTTTACTTACACAATTGAGTCCCTGTTACTTGAATAAAGAAATTTAAATAAAATAAATAGTATAATAAAGTATAATGTAGTGTAGTATTAGTATTAATGCGAAAGTGAGTTAGTTTGTTTGTTACGCTTTCAAACTAAAACGGCTGAACAGATTTGGAAGAAATTTGACATATAGGTAGACCATCACTTGAATTAGGATATAATTATGATACTTTTTATCACGATGTTCCACGGGATCGAGACTAACGCGGGTAAAACCGTGGGGCTCAGCTAGTATATGATATACAATAACATCATCAACAGTATTCATCATCATCACCATCACCGTCATCGACATCGTTATCGTTATCGTCATCATCATCATCATCATCATCCAGTTTACAATTTCTCGGAAAATGAGTTGGTACCATCTGACGGCCAACTCAGCCAACGCGCGCGCTCATTGCTCCAATCAAATAGAGCGCGCTTCCCCGACTTCCTGTTACACACTTCCATCCCTTTTCACGAAATCACTTTCTACAGATGTGATTATTTAAATTTTGATTTTGATTACAGGAAAGATTGAGGAAAGATGTTATACATCAAAAACTGATTGCGACTGAACAAACGACCCTACAAGCAATGCCTACGGTCGTTGAACTGAATTCTGTTATAAGTCTTTACAATACACACAATAATCAAAGGCTTAACTATTTTGGTTTGCCTTGCTCTTGATTCCTTTTACAACTTCTCAGTTGCGAATCACTTTATCATAAGTAATATTTTTTATCATTGTTCAACAAAAAATTATTGCACCGAGGTATTTCATAGTACTTATTTAAAATTAAAGTACCTGGGCAAGTAGAAAATAAAGAAAGCGAATTTTCCCAGGTCCCCAACCCCTTTATTGCAACTTTCATCGAAATCGAGCCGTTTTCGAGAACGTGATTACAAATTAATCATATAATTTAAACAAATATTGCTCATTTAACAGTAAGGATGTAATGAAAAGTTTACTGAGCATTGCAAATAACATATTGCACTTTTATGCAATGTTGCCAATAAAATACCATCACAAATAAATAATTAAAATCGCTACCGCATATCAATTAGAACACAGCAGTTTAATGAACGCGTCAGAAATTGCCTTTGTGAAGGGCATTTCACAAAAATATCATTTTAAAATATTCAATTATTCTTTTTGGACTGTAAATATAAATAATTTTAGCATTTAGAAATACGGTGAGACGTTCTTCTATTCATAAAGAATCATTTTGATTTAAATTTATTTCTGCTCAAACTGATAATTCTAACATTGAATTCTGTTGGTGCAGTAGCTAATTAGCTATCGTTTTCTGCACTATGGGTCGCGATTTTTGATTCCTACGAAACAAATGCCGACTTGAATGACCTTTAAGTACGCAATGCGCGACATTTCGACGCGACACTGGCAGAACATTTTCCGTGAAGTTTTCATAGAAATTATTTCAGCGGAGTCGCCGTCTTGGAGCGCTTATCTGTGGGGAGCCTTCAGCCGGACCCGGCCTATAGGAAATCTTACTATCAAGGCTTCTGATAGTAAGATTTGGATATGTAAAAATACCCGTAGCTAGGTATCTACAAACCTAGGAAGCACTGGTAAAATTTTTACAAGAAAAATACATTTTGTGGAATGTCGTCGCAGTTTGCGGTTATTCGCAGACGGAAGGGCTTTTTCTGCCCAACAAGGGATGAAATACTGTTTTTCCAGGAGATTCCTACTAAAAAATTACAAACTATCTTTGATGAAGGTATCATAGACAATTTAATGGCTTTTTGCCAGGGATCACCAGGCAAAACATAATCCTAACTAATCTTATAGGTTTGTTACGCTTTCACGCTCAAGCGGCTGAACGGATTAGTATAAAATTTGGCACATGGATAGACCATGACCTGGGTTAGAATATAGGGTACTTTTTATCTCAATATTCCTACGGGGTCGAGACTTATGCAGGTGAAGCCGCGGGGCGCAGCTACACGGAAAAAATCAAACATTAGCAAAGTACCGATTTGGCTTGGCTAAAAATTATACGGCTACAAATAACCAAGATTTATTTAAAACGTTTAATTTAGCTTTGTTAACACCAAACAAGCAATTAAGTATTGTAAATGTTCTTGGTTATTATTAGATAACTACTTGTCTATTTCCAAATGAGTGTCTTTGTAATTTCAGAGGAGAGCAGTAGTGGCTCAGTGGTAACGGCCCCGACTTACGAGTTGTAGGTCGTGGCTTCGAACCCAAGCAGGTGCTTTACTTTGTGTAAATAATTTCACCACCACTGCTCTCAAAACGGTGAAGGAAAACATCGTGAGGAAACCGGTATGTCTTAGAACCAAAAAATTCGAAGACAAGTGACATCCACAAACCCGCACTGGGCCCGCGTGGTAGATTACAGCCCACTCCCTCTCACAGAGAGGAGGCCTGTGTCCCAGCAGTGGGAACATTAATAGGCTAGGATGATGATACTTTTTATCCCAATATTCCTACGGGGTCACAAGACTTATGTAGGTGAAACCGCGGGGTGCAGCTAGTTTTTAAATAATCCCGAAGGAGTAATACCAATATTAGTGCTCAGACCCACTCGGTACACTTTCAAGAGCAAAGTAATTAAATTAGGTGCGATGGCCAACATAAATATGAATAAATCAAACCAAAACTCAGCTCAGGGTTTAATTTAATTGAAAACAAACACAATCAGTACTGAGTGACCTTTAATCCTGTCGTGAAAACAATACCAGTCACCGACGAGTTTTACGAGAAAATAAATTAGGCCAATGTTTAGGTAGAGTTTCTTGTTTGGCTTTACTTAAAGGAATAAATAGAAGGTGTTAAACGGACCTATCCATTCAACACCTTATATTTATTCATGGGGTAGTAAGTTTCTGAGTACTTACTAATAATAATATCAGAACTATAAAATCGCCAACCCATCTTGAGCAAGCCTTGGTGATCAATGCCTTCTCTGTACGAGAAGAGGCCGTTGCCCTGCAATGGGTCAATAATAAGCTAGTATTATTATAAAATACAATAGACGACGTATATTTAGTAATCTAATCCGGTTAACTGTTCTTAAGGAGTCATAAAGAACCCTGTTAGAAATCGACACGTGTTTCACATCGAGACATCCTCAGGATGACGTTCGACTTGTTGCGAACCCGAACACGTCGTGTTGCCATGCCAAGCGCCGAACGCAGAAACCTACATCGTTTATCAGAAATGTTTGGTCATATTTAAGGCTGTAGTACAGTACATTAAACTAAACAAGCTAATCCATGGAACCAATATCGTAACCGCAAAAAAAATATCACCAGAATGTATGCGGCTGATATTTTTTTTTGCGATTAACCCTCTGCCACTGAGGTGGTAGTCTGTCAGACACCGTCAATCATTAAATTCGTTGCCATTTCGCAATGTCGCGTGATGTAGCTCTGTCACGCTCGGTACCTTCCTGTATTAGTCCGCGGCATCGGGCAGTGTGGCCTGAGCGGCCGTGCGATCTACACCTTCGGTGCTACGAGCATTTGGTGTCCCTCAGACGTAAGTACAGCAATAAGATCTGATTCTGATAGACGTTATCTCATAAAGATCGACTGTAGTTCCATAGTGTCCAATATTCGTAACCTCAGTAAAAATATGTAAACTGCCATAGTGTCTCTCCTACGTAACCTCAGTTTTTTTTTTCTTGTAGTTTTAGCGATCAACCAACCTACTATGATTGTTGATTACAACCACACCAAGGCCGGAGTCGATGAAATCGACAGTAAATGTTCGATCTATTCAAGCATTTGAAAGACACGTCGTTAGCCATTGGCCATATTTTACAGGATGTTGGATCTAGCTGGTGTGAATGCCTTTGTCTTGTACCAAGGTTGTCCTGGTGCCAAATTGCGGAGAGGAGACTTCTTACTATCCTTAGCAAGAGAGTTAGTACTTCCCAGCTTGAAAGAGCGCGTCTATAATGACAGACTGCCGAGAGAGCTTCGATTGACAATCAGAAGGATTTTAGGTAAGGATTTGCCTCCTCCTCCACAACCTGGACCATCAGCAAAAAGCATATGTAGCATATGCCCCAGCAGATTGAAAAGGCAGACAAAATTCAGCTGCTGTGCTTGCAAAAAAAGCTATTTTCTTGCAATGCTCGGTTTAAATTTGTGAAGACTGCAAGTTATAGATGATAAAATTAGGGTTGACTTTGAGACTGATTTGTGCC
This sequence comes from Conistra vaccinii, assembly GCA_948150665.1. Taxonomy (NCBI): domain Eukaryota; kingdom Metazoa; phylum Arthropoda; class Insecta; order Lepidoptera; family Noctuidae; genus Conistra; species Conistra vaccinii. The sequence continues at coordinate 7,235,791 of OX411316.1, forward strand.
TAAACCTATCATAGGATATTGTTGATTTTTATTTCCTAGCTTTTAATTGTAATGTTAAAAATAATTATGTTTGCTCAAAGATAGAATAACCATTAAGTTTTTTTTTAAATAATATTTTGTACCTGTATGTCACTAAATGTGTAAAATGTTGATCTCATTAAAAGTGATTCGTATTATTCAATGCATTGTTTTATTAATATTGTTATTTATTTATTTTGAAAGTTTAGGAACCACTACAACATATAAAATATGCATTTATATAATGAATCGTCAAAATATAGGCAAATAAGGCTAATAGAGCTGACGTCTGATAGACAACACCTCAGTCAAATGTTAACAATAAAGTCACCTCAGTTGCAGAGGGTTAATGTGTTAGTGTTGAATGGATAGAATGGGTAGTATCGGAGTGATAATATCAGTACTACTCGTAATATGATAATTATATAATATTCTCGCCAAGCGACTAGGGAAGTGCAACTGTTATCGCGAGGTCGTTATTGGAGGAGGGCATGTCAGGACTGCTATGCTGGGGCTACATTGTCGCGCTATCGCGAACTTTACTTCGTGCGCACTTTGTTGCTCAGCGAGACGTCGAGCGGTGTATGAGGGAGAGCGTGCGAAGTAAAGTTCGCGATAACATGACAGTGTAGCCGTAGCATTACTGACTAAATCCCACCTGTGTTCCTTCAGTTGCCTGTGTGTTGCCAGGGGCCACGGTAACCCTTCGGACTTTCCCGCCACCCTGACAGGACATTTTATCCCTGATATGTATATATTTCAATCAGATGTGTTATCCAAATGTGATGAGAAAGACAATTTTTAATTAGTTATCCCTACTTGTGCGTCTTATTTCGATATTTGTCTTTGCTGTGGATGTTTGCGTTGTTTATTGTACTAAAATTGTACTAAAAACTACTTTCAATATTAAAAGTGTTTTTTTTTTGTTTTCAGGTAATACTGTCACCTGTTCTTCCGGTAAGACCACATGAAAGGAGAGTACAAGTAACGCCCCCCTACGTAACCTTTACAATTTTCAAATAACCATTTCCTCTAACACGACCAACACTTTTTTGAACAGTTTTCTTGTTCAGAAAATGTGTGGGTGGTGTGGGTTACATGATTGTTTAATTATTTTTCTATATTTTGTAGCAGTGTTTTTTGTCTCTAATAAATAAATAGAAAACTGCCAAAAGCTAAATGAAAACCTATTCTAATCAATTAGACGTATTGTAAAAAAAATTGCACCATTTTTGCGAAGCTTTATAAAACGCGATACGCATCGAAAAGATACTCCGATCAAAGCGATTGCGATCGCTCAGTATTCCGGTAAAATGGACTCGCCCATCGGTAAACTGAATTCGTTTTGCGAAATGAAGTTGCGATACAGTTCAGTTCATCTGCATACCCGAATATTTTTTTGTGAAAAGTGACCTTTTATCGAAGCGAGTTTATGTCGCTTTTACTATTGGACTACAAATGGATCCAATCTTTTTGTGTCGGTTTAAAAAGGCAGGTATCAAGCCTATTGGGTAGGGATCAAGGTCAACTTCGTTACTTTTCTAAACTACATTTCAACAAAAGGTTAAAAGTATCTTCTTAGATTTGTTTGGTACCATAAAAAAGACGTTGTTCAAAAGACTTTAACTACTTTTTTACCGCTGTTTACTTGTTTATTTGTACAAATAACAAAAAAAGAATCATTTCAAAACCATACGATAAGAAAAATTATTTGTACACAAGAATATCATAAACTTAAACACAACCATAGCAAATTTAAAAAAAAACTAGCTAACTAACTTTATTTAGTCACTTACAAGGAGTTTTGTAACGAATTTATAAAGACACTGAAAACTGCCGAAGATGACATAAAAATTTGGTAAATAAAATACGGAAACCGAACTTACGACTAAATTTTACACTCAATACCGAAGACTTTGCGAATACATCATCATCATTCTCTTGCCCATCTATTTATTTGGTGTCACGCAAAATTTATTTTTCTTCAATACTATCTATACAATACTCTCTTTTACTTCCATACTCGTTCAAAATTCTATCTTTCTACCAAAGAAAAGAACAATAACATAATTAAAACATACACATGACAATTCAGCACGTATTTGGACTCCTAAGTCCTCTTCTTAGAGACTTCGCCGCCCAAGACCTCTTGGAGAGAACTCGAAAACGTAATGAGCCCATACATATTTAGCAGTCATAGAAACAAGAGTCCCCAGCAGGAAATGCCATTTGTGAGATGTGAACTCATTTAGTAAATTGACGGGCATTAAGAGATAAATTTCATTGTGCACGACGTTATTTAAATGGGTTGCTACCTAGCCAGTCTACACTGGCTTAGAATTTCATTGGAATAGGCTGGAATGAAGGTTTTGAAGTTCTAGTAGTAGATGTAAATCTTTTTCTTTAATCAATCTTCCTAGCCTTTTTCCCAACTATCTTGGGGTTGGCTTCCAGTCTAACCGGATGCAGCTGAATACCAGTATTTTACATGGAGCGACTGCCTATGTGACCTCCACAATCCAGTAACTGGGTAATACGATACCCCTTGGTAAGACTGGTGTCAGACTTTCGGGCTTCTGACGACTCGTAACGACTGTCAAAGATCCACAAATGACAGCCGGGACCAACGGCTTAACGTGCTTTCCGAGGCACGGAGGAGTCTCGGTATGTAAAGATGGTCACCCATCCACTGACCAACCCCCGCAAGCGTAGCTTAACCTGATGGATCGACCCGTGCGGCTTGTTATTACTTAGCCACGAGCTCCTCCATAGCCACGAGTAAATCTTTTTCTTTAATATCGATACCTCAATAACTAATAGCTCAAGATGCCGTCGGAAAAATATGAGCTATAGTTTGACAGAAACCGCTTTACCGCGCCTCAGGTAAGTGCGTGGCTATGCAGGCCGCTCATTCCTAAAGCACCGTCAAACTATAGTCAGCGATGTGGTAAGAGGTCTGACTGTCTAAGGAGCGTGTATGACCAGATGTATTATTTAAACTTCAATCAATCTGCCTAGCCTTTTCTCAACAATGTTGGTGTCGGCTTCTAGTCTAACCGGATGCAGCTGAATACCAGTATTTTACATGAAGCGACTGCCTACCTGACCTTCACAACCCAGGAACTGGGTAATACGATACCCTTTGATAAAACTGGTGTCAGAATTTCGGGTTTCTAACAACTCGTAACGACTGTCAAAGATCCACGATTGACAGCCGGGATCAACTGCTTAACGTGTTTTGTGAGGCAGGGAGTAGTCTCGGTAGGTAAAGATGGTCACCCATCCACTGACCAACCCCGGCAAGCGTAGCTTAACCTGGTGGATCGCCCCAAGCGGCTGTTGTTATTTAGCCACGAGCTCCTCAGCTATAGCGAGCTATTTATTTAAACTTCTCGCACACAATAAGCTACAAAGGCGGACATGCCTTAGGCATTTTCTACCAGTCAACTAAGGGACGTGAATAGATAAGATGGCAGGATGTATCGCCGTAAATGAAGCAAAAGGTGTATTAAGGCTCGTACGTCGTGACTTTCAGTAGTTTCTGCCTACCCACATAGGAAAAGGCGTGAAATTAGGTATGTTTATGTGTTTGACAATGGGGCGCCAATTCACAGCAGTGGACGACTTTCAGCTGAAATGAAGAGAATTATATTTAATGACTATAATGTTCCCACTGCTGGGACACAGGCCTCCTCTCAGTGCGAGGGAGTGAGCCGTAATCCACCACGCGGGCCCAGTGCGGGTTGGTATGTCACATGTCTTCGAATTTTTTATTCAAGGACATGCCGGTTTCCTCACGAAATCCTCGTGGTGACTATTTGGTGGAAATAGTAAAAGACCAGATAGAAGAATAAATCATTACTGCGTATTTCGGTTTTAAAGGTCACACTTATTAGGTTTCGGCTTTGATTGGTGTCGGCGTAATTATTTGTTCAATACACGTGTTAATTATCACGTAACTATTATTAAAGTGCGAACTAGCCATGGTTGCGACTTTGCCCGTGTGTTCAAATTAGAGTTCTTCCCACGCTGAAGTAGATACTGGCACTTTCATTTTATTAATATACCATGTCAGATTTCTGAGTGATTGCATGAAACGCGAAAGTTTCAAACATGTAGATAATTGTTTCACTTTCTTACCTATCCATACTTAATAAAATAGTACCACATAATAAAATAGTAACAGAGTCAAAACTGTAGGTACATGGAATATTTTTGCAAAAACGTTATTGTTTATACGAGACACCACGAGGTGTCAAGTAGCAATTACTATTTTTGGGAACGAGTCTGAATGAATGAATGAAATGCACCGATCCCAGTGTGGTTTAACTAGACTCGATAAATCGAATGAACCCCAAGATTGGCACTAGCCCATGAAGTCTCATGTTTCATGGGACTTTATTTTTGGGAATGCGTCTGAATGAATGAATGAAATGCACCGATCCAAGCGTCGTTTAACTTGGGGTTCACTCGATAAATCAAATGAACCCCAAAATTTGCACTAGCCCATGAAGTCTCATGTTTCATGGGACTTTATTTTTGGGAATGAGTATGAATGAATGAAATGCACCGATCCCAGCGTCGTTTAACTTGGGGTTCACTCGATAAATCGAATGAACCCCAAGATTTGCACTAGCCCATGAAGTCTCATGTTTCATGGGACTTCAAAAGCCATTGCATATCAAAGAGTAGACCGGATGGCGCGGTAATGGTAAGGATTAGATACGTGCCCAAGGATAAGGAGGGATTTGCGAGCCGAACCGGATATGCATCCTAGAGTAAGCATTGGAATAGTGGAGAGACAGGTTATCATTGGATCATTGGATGGGCATCTTTTTACGACGTTACTGCCGGATTATTTCAAGTCCAGCCTGTGTCCAGCTTCACCGATGTATCTTTTGCCGGGGTTAACTGCTTTTTCGACTCTTTTCTATGTCACTGCTATGCTGTGTCCATTGTCTTCCGTCTGGCTGTTATATATTTCGGGATTCTTGTAAATCTCGCTGGCAGCTATCATAATCCTACGTTCTACTGGTTTGAATTTCATCAATGGTTAGATATGTCAACTTAAACACTTCTTTACACAAAAAACACCCAACTTAACACAAAACTACACTTGTCTTCGAAGTTACGCTGCTTTCTCGGCTCTTTTCTATATCGCTGCTTTGCTGTGTTACATTTAGCTGTTTCTAAGTCTTCGTCAGAAGCCTCGCTGCTATCGAGGTGTCTCGTAACAATTACTATTTTTGGGAACGAGTCTGATGGTGAAAATATTACGTACGACGTAAACGCTCTTAACTACTTTTACATATATTATTATGTTGTAAGTGTATTCACATTTTGTATCAATATCATTTTGTGCAGCCCTTAACTAAAATGTCACCTACCCTTTTTTACCACAAAAATTGCGGCTTTAAACAAAATATTCGTAGAACTCTCTTGGGAATGCTAGGGAATCTTCATAACGCTTAAAGCTCATTCCTCCATATAAATTCTGATCCTAACGTTTATTTAGACAAGAATGTTTAGGCTGTAGCCACACAGCAAAGAGATACGCATAGTGCCTCGCTTGATGAGTAACGTAATGTGTGTTCCAGAAGTATGTGATGCAAATGTAAACAAATTGTTAAATAAAATATTAGTAAAAACCTTTTTAAAACAAGCTTTTATTGAACTAAAAAGTACAAAATAAAACTTACGTAAACAGATAACTTTAATGTTTTCTTAAAAACTTGAGGCGTGAACATCCTTCTTAAACATAAAGATAAGCCTCAAGCTTTTAAGAAAACATTAAAGTTATCTGTTTACGTAAGTTTTATTTTGTACTTTTTAGTTCAATAAAAGCTTGTTTTAAAAAGGTTTTTACTAATATTTTATTTTGTGTTTTTTAGCATTAGAATTTTGATAAAATATCTGTTCTGTCACTTTCACTTGTCTAAACAAATCCAACGAGTTCAACACAACTGGGCTACCTTGTGAAGTTGAGGTTTTCCTGTGGCTACCTTCCGGCACTATCATCAGACCTTAGACTACACCTACAACTAAATAAGATCTTTTGACAAAAACTATTTCCCAAATAGTTTTTGTCAAAAGATCTTATTTAGTTGAGGATTTTCTATGACCACTTTCTATGTGTCATCTCTTTTCAGCTCTATCATCAGACACTGGATACTATTTTGGGCTATAGTTCTAGTCAAGACAAAACCAACCAGTTAAAACTCAACGGAAGTCTAGTTTTTTTTAGAAGTTCCTATGTTCATCTTCCGGCTCCATCATCAGACCCTGAATTCCATTGAAGTATAATAGCACAATACATACCCATGTATAAAATGTCGTGTTTGTCCTATTGATAATTGAGGAATCTCGTCGTCTGGAGCCAATCCCGGGTGCAGCAGCCAGGTCATGTTGGAATTTAGAACGGAATATCATAATTAAATGCGTATATAAAATTTCCTGCTTGTACTGTTGACCGTTGAGGAGTTACCTCGTCTGGAGCCAATCCTGGGTGCAGCAGTCAGATCATGATGGACTTTAGAATGGTCTATCATAATTATAGCGTATATAATGTTTCGTGTCTGTACTGTTGGCCGTTGAGAAGTTCCCTCATCTGGAGCCAATCCTGGGTGCAGCAGCCAGATCATAATGGACTCTAGAACGAACCATCATAATTCAAGCGTATATTAAATTTCGTGTCTGTACAGTTGACCGTTCAGGACTTTCCTCGTCTGAAGCCAATCCTGGGTGCAGCAGTCAGGTCATGGTGGACTTTAGAACGGTCTATCATAATTAAAGCGTATGTAATATTTCGTGTCTCTACTGTTGCCCGTTGAAGAGTTCCATCGTTTGAAGTCAGTCCTGGGTGCAGCAGCCAGATCATGGTGTAATTTAGAACGGACTGTAATAATTAAAGCGTATATAAAATTTCCTGTTTGTACTGTTGACCGTTAAAGAATTCCTTCGTCTGGAGTCAATCCTGGGTGCAGCAGTCAGATCATGGTGGACTTTAGAATAGTTTATCATAATTAAAGCGTATATAATGTTTCGTATCTGTACTGTTGGCCGTTGAGGAGTTCCTTCGTCTGAAGCCAGTCCTGGGTGCAGCAGCCAGATCATGGTGTAATTTAGAACGGACTATCATAAAAAGGATCTATAAAATTTTGTGTCTGCGCTGTTAATCGTTGAGGAGTTCCCTCGTCTGGAGCCAATCCTGAGTGCAACAGCCAAATCATGGTGGAATTTAGATCGGACCGTGATAATTAAAGCGTAACTATATAAAATTTCCTGTTTGTACTGTTAACAGTTGAGGAGTTCCCTCGTCTGAAGCCAATTCTGGATTTTTTTTTTTTTTTTTTGGGTGGGAAATCATCAAATGACTTCTCCCGCTCTGGGCGGAGCGGAAGGGCGTGTCAGACTTTTACTGACTAAAACCCACCCGTGATCCTTCCCTTGCCTAGACCAGGGCCACGGTTTCCCCTAAGGACTTATCCGCAACCCCAGTGGTAGGCATCGGCCCAAACGGACCCCTTCAGCTTCGCTGACGACTCTTTGAGGCGCGCGTGGAACACTACGCGCCGTCGACCCGGGCTTGGTCCTGATCGGACGGAGAGCTACCCATCACTCTCCGTCCGCAAGCCCGCGCCTACGGTGGCCGGAGATCCGCGATGGATTCCCGACGCCCGGGGCGTCTACTACCGCGGCGGCTAGGGGCTCGAGGGAGCGACCTTAGTCTCTGCCTCTCGCGCCCCGCCTCCTCCTTCACGAGCATTACTGCTTCGCAGAAGGAGGTGACAGCCTGCCATGCCCTCTCGCTCCGCACCATGGCCTGGACCAGGGCTGGACGTGAGAGGTCACTGCCGCCGATCGCCTGCACGAGGACACGGCGGTGCTCCACCCAAGCCGGGCAGACCTCCACCGTATGCTCCACCGTGTCCTCCGGGCGATCCACGCAGTGGTGACACCCGGGCGTTTCCTCCTGCCTGATCTGAAACAGGAACCTCCCGAAACTACCGTGTCCGGTGAGGACCTGCGTCAGGCGGTAGGTGAGGGCGCCGTGGCGCCTCTCTAGCCACTCCTCAAAGAGGGGACGTATCGCCGCAATTGTGGCGTGCCCAGATCTAGGTTGCGACAATCGCACTCTCCAAGCCGCCATGAGATCCTGCCGGAGCGCTGTCCGCTGTGCCGTGATTTGTCGCGGCAGCGGAGTTACACCCCGGCGCTTCATCTCCTCGCGCCACTCCCAGATGTGGGCGAGGACTTTCGCCTCCAGATCCCATGGCGGCGTTCCGGCAAGGAGGCTCGCCGCCTCGCCGGAATTCTGGATGCAGCAGTCAGATCATGGTGGACTTTAGAATGGTCTATCATAATTAACGCGTATATAATGTTTCGTGTCTGTACTGTTGGCCGTTGAGGAATTCCCTCGTCTGGAGTCAATCCTGGGTGCAGCAACCAGGTCATAATGGACTTTAGAACGGATCATCATAATTCAAGCGTATCTAATATTTCGTGTCTGTACTGTTGGCCGTTGAAGAGTTCCCTCGCCTGAAGCCAATCTTGGGTGCAACAGCGAAATCATGATGGAATTTAGATCGGATCATGATAATTAAAGCCTATATAAAATTTTCTGTTTGTACTGTTAACCGTTGAGGAGTTCCCTCGTCTGGAGTCAATCCTAGGTGCAACAGCCAAATCATGGTGGAATTTAGATCGGACCGTGATAATTAAAGCGTATATAAAATTTTCTGTTTGTACTGTTAACAGTTGAGGAGTTCCCTCGTCTGAAGCCAATTCTGGATACAGCAGTCAGATCATGGAGGACTTTAGAATGGTCTATCATAATTAACGCGTATATAATGTTTCGTGTCTGTACTGTTGGCCGTTGAGGAGTTCCCTCGTCTGGAGTCAATCCTGGGTGCAGCAACCAAGTCATAATGGACTTTAGAACGGATCATCATAATTCAAGCGTATATAATATTTCGTGTCTGTACTGTTGGCCGTTGAGGAGTTCCCTCGCCTGAAGCCAATCCTGGGTGCAACAGCAAAATCATGATGGAATTTAGATCGGATCGTGATAATTAAAGCCTATATAAAATTTTCTGTTTGTGCTGTTAACCGTTGAGGAGTTCCCTCGTCTGGAGTCAATCCTAGGTGCAACAGCCAAATCATGGTGGAATTTAGATCGAACCGTGATAATTAAAGCGTTTATAAAATTTCCTGTTTGTACTGTTAATCGTTGAGGAGTTCCCTCGTCTGAAGCCAATTCTAGATGCAGCAGTCAGATCATGGTGGACTTTAGAATGGTCTATCATAATTAAAGCGTATATAATGTTTCGTGTCTGTACTGTTGGCCGTTGAGGAGTTCCCTCGTCTGGAGTCAATCCTGGGTGCAGCAGCCAGGTCATAATAGACTTTAGAACGGACCATCATAATTCAATCGTATATTAAATCTCGTGTCTGTACTGTTGATCGTTCAGGACTTCCCTCGTCTGAAGCCAATCCTGGGTGCAGCAGTCAGATCATGGTGGACTTTAGAACAGTCTATCATAATTAAAGCGTATATAATATTTCGTGTCTGTACTATTAGCCGTTGAGGAGTTCCCTCGTTTGAAACCAGTCCTGGGTGCAGCAGCCAGATCATGGTGTAATTTAGAACGGACTATCATAATTGAAGGATATATAAAATTTCGTGTCTGCGCTGTTGATCGCTGAGGAGTTCCCTCGCCTGAAGCCAATCCTGGGTGCAACAGCCAAATCATAGTGGAATTTAGATCGGACCATGATAATTAAAGCGAATATAAAATTTCCTGTTTGTACTGTTAACCGTTGAGGAGTTCCCTCGTCTGGAGTCAATCCTGGGTGCAGCAGCCAGGTCATAATGGAATTTAGAACAAACCATTATAATTAAAGCGTATATAAAATTTCGTGTCTGTACTGTTGGCCGTTGAGGAGTTCCCTCGTCTGGAGCCAATCCTGGGTAGCCAATCAGGTCATGTTTGTCATAAAAATGTATTGTCATCGGAATCGAACCAACATGTAAAATATCAACTCCGTGGAGTTAGAGGAAGTGGTCTTAATTCAGCTTGCAAGAATCCACCTAAACAAACATACTAACTTACATACAAACAAACAAACAAACAAACAAACAAACATTGCAAGTTGAATAATAGTTATTTGTTATACAAGAGTGCAAAGTTGCTTTTTAACCGCGTGTTCAATTTTGATGACCGAGCAAGCGAAGGATTCAAAATTAGAAGCCTGAGCGTTAGCGAGGGAATCAAAAGAGCACGAGGTGAAAAATCTTTGCACTCGAGTGCAACACGTAACTTTTCATTCCACCTCAGCGAGGAAATGACACGTGTTGAACATATCGTACTGTTTTAAATACTTCTCGCGTGATTGTTGAGGGAGAAAGCTCATTTGCGCATTATTAACAGTTTCAGTCAATTCTGTTGGCGTCAAGCAAACTTCCTCGTCGCTAGAATCACTCATTTTAGTTTTTTCACTTGTTTTCAAGTTTCTTGTTTTTAATAAAAGGTTTAACAATGACGTGAAAAAATGCCGCGTAAAGAACCGCGTACAAAGCAAATTGAAAAAAGAACACCAAGAAGGTTCCGAGTCTGAGTTTTTAAAAAAATTAAAAAAAAGTTGTATGATATATTCGGCACCATAGAGGTAGCAGTAAATAGGTTTAATGTTTTTTTTAATTCACAAACTTAGTGCACACGATGTTCTAAATTCAATTTACTTTATCCTCTAGAGAATAAAAACGGCTTTTCCACTCAGATATTGAAGATTAAAAATACTTTTTCCGAGATGGTGGGATGAAAAAGCTTTTAAAAAACGGACCTGTGAGTTTTTTTTTAAATTGAGTGCTTTAATTTCATTATTTGAATACATAAACCCGAAATTCTAATTTTAAATTATTTTATTTTAAGGATGTTTTTCATTTGACAATTGAGGTTCTTGGAATAAGTGGTAAAAATGCATGTGTTAAGGGCCTATTTCACGATGTCCGAATAGCCACTATTTACCGAATAAATTCAACAGAATTTGTGAAAAAATGGAACAGAATTTGTATTAAATTATCTGCCAAGTAAGTTAATAGGAACTTAATCGTAGGTGGTGAAACAGGCCCTAATTCCCTCTAATGAGTGAATGCGAAAGAATTTCACCTGGGCACTACTGGGCAGGGATTGTTTACTGTTTCATCAGATAGTTACAACAAGTGACATATTTTGGTAACACAGTGTGACACCAAGCATAAATATAGTCATTGCATTATATATCGTAAAACCATGCGTTGCTTCATAAGGAGCATGTCACCTAGCACCTACTACGCAGTGTAGCACTTAGCGCTATACGAAACACCTTCGCGATTTAGTGTCCAAACATGTAAACGAACATGTGTGTTTTTGAAAAATCAACTTTACCTTCACACACGAATTTCAATTTGTACAACAATTTTATGACTGTTTCAATAGTACATTCTGAAATAAATATATTTGATATACTGCTATAAGATTGATGTTCATTTCAGTGGAAATTCGTCTATTGGAAACTAGGACTTGAATAGATTTTAGCTGTGTGGCTTCAACCTTAGTGCTATAAATAAAAGCTTGACTATTCAAGAGACTGTAAAGTGCGTAATAAACTTAGACTAATCGGGAACAAAGAAACCATTTACAGTTTAGTGAGCGTTATATTGTTTAGGTAGTGTTATATTAAACCATGTTTAGACGGGGTTTAGACTTAATTGAATTTAGCATGGGATACAAGAGTTAGTTTAATTTATAGTTTTTAGTGAAAGTAGAATAAGTTGTCTTTTTATCTTTAGCTATGATGATAAAAAGCTCTTTGATTACTTCTGACGTGGAAATAAAGTCTAATAAAATCTTACTTTCAATTGCTGTTAATTCTATTTGAACGAATATCAACTTTATTTTGGTGTACCTTAAGTTGATTTCAGAATGAAACTGAACGAACAACAACAAAACTGAACTATTGAAAAAGTTATTAAAAAAGTTGAAGCTATAGCGGAAACTCAATTTTATGTGTGGGCATTAAAGTGGTTTTTCCATAAACATATTTTTGTTTCTACAGTGTGTCCGGACATGGACTAGCGATATTCTAAATACTTAAATAAAAACTATTTTAAAGTACAATTACACTCTAGGCTTGGGTCCAATACACTTCCCCGCTATGTGGCAGCCATTTTGTTTTTTTTTACAAAAAATATCATATATCATACTGAGATAAAAATAGGCTTATTCGAAAGGCAATAATATTGTCTACCATCATTACAAAGTAATGTGTTCACAATTCCATAACTTTTGAAAAAAAATGAGAAAGTCGAAAAAAATAAAGAAAAATTATGCAATTCAACCAATAATTATTACAAGCCTAGAGTGTGATAAAAAAAAAAGAGTGTAATTCTACTTTAAAATAGTTTACATTTAAGTATTTAGAATATCGCTAGTCCATGTCCGGACACACTGTATATTTGGAAACTAAATCGCGAACGCAGTGTAAGTATACATATCCGTGAACAAAATTAAAACTAAAGCAACTTCTGTTTGATAAATAAGGTATCACAACACATTAGATAGATAGGGTAGCTAGTACTGATAAGACCATAAATTCAGTTCTATACGGGGTGTCCGGGACATCGACGCGAAGCCTGATACCATGGATTCAGTACATGATTCTGAACCCCCCTGCGTTGAAATTTTTCGCCGATTATTAAAAAAAGAATCTGCTGCTCCATACATTTTGACCGCGTAGGTTTGCACTTTTCTATGAAACAGCAGATTTTTTTTTTAATAACCGACGAAAAATTTCAACGCAGGGGGGTTCAGGACCATGTACTGAATCCATGGTAACCGGCTTCGCGTCGATGTCCCTGCCACCCTGTATAGTGTACAAAATTTATTAGTTTATCAGACATGCGATTGTGAATTTGTGACCAACCAGTTGATGTCCTAAAAGGCACGACTGGCTGTTCACAATGGTGTGCTGGTGCCTACGCTTATGTATGGAATGCTGGGCGTGGCAGAAGAAGCATGAAAGTAGAATAAATGCTGTGGAAATGCGTTCCTTGCGAAGCATGTGTGGTCTGACTATAAAAAATGGGCTGAGGAATGATGTGATTAAACAACAGTGTGAGTTAAAAGAAGATGTAGTGACAGAAATAGAAAAGGGTATGCTGATATGGTTTGGTCATGTTGAGAGGATGAATGAAAGGCGACTAACAAAATGTATTTATAAGGCTGATGTGACTGGAAACGCCGGGAGGTGACGACCTAGGAGGTCATAATACTGACCTTATTGGTGATGTTCTTCAGAAAGGACAGCTGCGTGGTACTTGCAACCGGCGTGTGTGTATGACCAGACGTATACGTAAACGAAGCAAAATAAGTATGTAAGGATACTACCAGGTGGCATTCTGTAGTTTCTGCCTACCCCTTTGGGAAGAAGGCGTGAGTTTATTTATGTATGTATGTAGTTTATCAGAGCAATAGATTACCTACTCTTATCAATCTAAATTAAACATTAACAGCACTTACACCAATGACGTCCCCCATAGGAAGACACACAGGAAAAAAAATAGACATGATTATGACGATCACTTTTCAACAGATTTTTTACCAGTGATTCAGCTAATTGAAAACAAATGAAGTTTTTCTTCTGATTTCGTACTAAAATGTACCAATGGATCAAACATTTCTAGTCTCTCTAAGAAAACGAAAGACAAATGATACTCACTCAGATAGATTGGACAAAAATATATCTCAGTTTTCCCAACCGTTTTGACGCAAATGATTTATTTTCGCCATCGTAATTACAATTACAACAATAATTAATCAAACTCCAAAATCAACAACCTACTTCATCGAGTACTTAGCACATTGAAACCCAAACACACATGGTGGACTATTAACAGGCAGACAGACAAACAAACAAACAGACAAGCATTTGACTAATCGAGCCGGCTTGTTTGCTCAATCGGATTGAACGCAATTACTGAACGGAAATAATGTCATCACGGCGACATGTGTCGACTGGGCTCGTAAAATCATAGAGTGTGTAAATGCATCTGTAAGTGCACGTGCTGTGAATGTGCTTTAGGGTCAGGTTTAGTTCATAACGAAATAAACACGAAATAAGGGACTTATCACACTGACGATTTGCGAGCGAGTTATCAACGGTGCATACAGTTCGCGTCAAATAACTTTGCCGCTCTGAAGTAGACTACAAATGACTGCGCAGTTGTCAATCTGCCTTATATAACAGTAGTGCGCATGCCAGTACGCATGCGCAACCTAACTTCAGAGCGGCAAAGTTATTTGACGCGAACTGTACGTCGCATAGTCGCGGTTAGCTCGCTTCGCACCTGCGGAGAGCATTTAGACAGATCGCCTGGCCTCGCTAGAAACACGCTGGCAAATCGTCAATGTAATCATTAAAGTTCGTAGACTAGACACTAGACAGTACTCGCCCATTCGTAGTCACTCTGCTGAGCTTGTACCTACTGAGAGAGTGCTGCTTTTTTATACATCATAGGACATACAAAGAAAAAGAAAGAGTGCAACAATGAAAGAAAGAAAATAAGTTTATTTGCGGTAAGCATGACGCATAGAAAGAACACAAAATAAAAATAAATAAACAAGTTGAGGGAAAATGCGTCACATCCACGCAAACCGGTAATGCTACGACCCTATGCGAGACAGAGCCCCAGCGTTTTCAGCGACAGCCAGCGTTGACGTTATGACGTCGACCTGTGCAGCATACAATGAGATATGTATAAAAATAAAATAAATAATTAATTCTATAATACATGTGTGAATAAAATATAATATCGACCAGCGAGTCATATGTTCCAAGAAAGCACGGGTTTTCCAATACACGCGCCGGTCTATCTGAGAGGTTTAAAACATATATAACTTACCAATGACTTTTCATTGATATAATATTATTTGGTTCTAATATTTTGTTCCTTCTCTGAATGAGAAGACATCCTTGCTTAAACGGAGACAAAATTAGACGGGTACTTATTGGACTATTTATAGATACCACCCACGACAATTTGGTCCACTAGGCTAAATTATCTCAGGTCATATTCAGGAGGGGTCTTGGCTTGATATCCTTCCGACATTTTAATTAAAAACTAACAACCGCAGCAACAAACCGCAACTAACAGCAGCTAACAGTGTACATAAGAAATAAGTATATACAACGAAAATCTGAAACTGGCACCGGTTACTGAAAACTTGTGTGGGAATCGGTTGTCATGGTATGGGCATGTGATGCGCAGGAATTGGAAAAATGTCGTCAGGAAAGTTTTGAGTATGAATGTGGCTATACGAGTAGAGGAAGACCAAAGAAACCATAGATGGACTGTGTGAAAGACGATATGACTAGTGAAAAGTATGGAAGAAAAAGACATCTTACACTGTCTTTAAATAAATTAAATAGGTTTATTAAGTTTTTTTTTTTATGGCATCTCGTAGCTGGCCTCTGAGGCCATGACTGTTTAACCGGTCAATCCTGTGGCTATCTTAAGCTCCTAAAAACTTAAAGCCTCCAGCCAGGGTTTATAAAGTTAAATAGTTAAATTGAATAATTGATAGGCTCTTGTACGAGTAAGGCACTTTTGAACGTGAAACTTTACAAAAAAAATTGAATTGTTGCTAGTCGCCCCTTCCAAAAGGTAGTTTTAGTATGGAGAAGAATGGGCAAGAAACACCACCGTTACTCTTTTAAAATATTTTGTAAAATAAATTAATATATTGTATAGGTAGTAAGTGATGAGTACATGATGGATGGAACTGTTAAGGTATCTGCACACAGCGGGCGGGGCAGGGCGGGGCGCGGCGTGGCGTGGCGGCGACGGGGCGCTGGCGTGACGGGAGCGGTCACACTGCAGGCGCGATCACGTCCCGTCCCGCCGCGAATTGAGAGAGAAAGAATATAAATAAAGTAAACAGTTATAAGTTCAAAGTAACTAAGTTAGTTAAAGTAACTTATAATAAAAGTTTTAAGCTTTAATACAATCTCTCAGTTCTGAATGTAACCGTCACGCCCCCCACCCCGCCGCTTCTGACTTGTATTCACGCCCGGCGGGGCGGCCGCGTGGCGTGACGGTTACCGTCGCGCCGGGCGGGACGAGTCTGTGTGGAGTCGTCCGTAGTATCTAGTACATTACAACTGCTAAGCGCCACGTCGCGGGCCGTCCTTTAAAATTTTATCACATTATTGTAAAGCAGACTTTACGATAATGTGATAAAATTTTAATAGTTTTAACACAACCGATTCTGTGCTACCCGCATCCAGCGGATTCCCGCGGTCTCTACAAGGTCATCGGTCCATCTTGTGAGAGGTGCTTGGGGGAGGCCTATGTCCAGCAGTGGACGTCTTTTAGCTGATATGATGATTGTAAAGTTAAAACACCACTTCTAGTTTAATTACTCCGCAACTACGTGTGAATAAGTCTGAAACAATTTGTAGCAGAATTAATTCCGCAAACACTTTCCAAGAGAACCTGACGTTTATTGCTCTGAGGTAATTAATTTTCTGTAAATATATTACGTTTGAGTATCAAACACCTCTCCAGAGATACAGGAGAAATCTCAATTGATCGTAAAATTGTAAATTGTACTGTTGCCTGCGTCACAAATGTGAATGTGAAGAGGGTTCTACACTTTCGCATATGAGATAAGACATATAGAATTTAATTATATAAACAATAGCTTATGCCCGCGGCTTCGCCCGCGTGGCGGTCGGAAATTATCCTACGGAACGTGCTACTGGGATAACAGGTATCCTATGTCCTATGTAGGTATAATCCAGGTCATGGTCTACCTGTGCGCCTTTCATCGAAGTCTTTTCAGTCGTTAATGTGTAAAAAGGTAGAGGACAGACAGACAGACACAAACACTTTCGCATTTATAATGTGAGTATGGATAAACTCTTGATCAAAAGTATTGATAAATGCTTTCAATGTCACTCTACATAACTTAGTCAAAACTATTGATAAATGCTTTCAATGTCACTCTATATAGCTTAGTCAAAAGAATTGATAAATGCTTTCAATATCACTCTACATAGCTTATTCAAAAGTATTGATAAATGCTTTCAATGTCACTCTACATAGCTTAGTCAAAAGTATTGATAAATGCTTTCAATGTCACTCTACATAGCTTAGTCAAAAGTATTGATAAATGCTTTCAATGTCACTTTACATAGCTTAGTTAAAAGTATTGATAAATGCTTTCAATGTCACTCTACATAGCTTAGTCGAAAGAATTGATAAAATGCTTTCAATGTCACTCTACATAGCTTAGTCCTCAGATAGCTGTTTTAAGAGCCTCTTAAAACAGCTGAGGTATGTGACCTAAGTATTCCAGTTTAGTTAAAAAACAAGTCCCATAAAAAATTATAAATATCATATTTTATTTATATCTTACTTAATACTATCAATAATATTAATAAATAAAACGAAATACATTTTAAACTATATTGAAGAGATATTTAGATAATAATCAGAAATCAGTATTTTATAACTTTTTGGGATGCTGTAACTTTGGATTCCTCGTTGGGTGGGGCGACTGACTCTCATTCTGATGATTATTGAACAATAAACAACTACTACTAGTAATTCAATTTATTCGGTATACAATTCACGGCAAAACGAAAAACAAAATCAGCAGTACGTCGTACTATAGTAATTTCGATTCAAAACTCACTCAAGTGTCAACAGCTCAGCAATTAGTGTCCGACACTTAAAATGTCTCGCAATTTGTGTCGTCAAGTAAACGCAGCTGTAGCGAGTCCCAGACTAAAAATCTTGAAAGACGTACACGGTTCACTGGATAAGAATAGTTGTTTTACTGAGTCAATTCGTTCTCGATTCGAAGGACCAATTTGCAGGAATCGATTGCTTTGAAGTTGTATTTTTATATCAGTTTTATCGGATAGATAAGGTAACAATATTGGTCCTTGTGACATAACTAAGTACAGTTTTATGATAACGACAATATTTTTGCAACACTTTTAGCTGTTTTCACTAACATAGGCAACACCTAAATGACTGAACGAAAGTGCGTTGTTGAATTTGAACTTTAGCGCCTAGCCTAGCGTTGAAAATCCAGCAGCTTAGATTTGGTAGAAAGCTCAAAATCAAAGGCATTTCCATTGTGTGTTACGATATTACCCCACTGTGTCCACCAGACATTAGTACCTACATTAAAGTGATATTTTAATGCAAGTACATAACTACCGATAGATACATTGTTTGTTTGTTGTTTAAAACTGCCAATACAATGTTCAAAGCCATATACTGCCAATACAATGTTCAAAGCTATATACTGCCAATACGATGTTCTAAGCCAACATTGATTGACATCTGAGCGAGTCACAAAGGGCAAAAAACTATTCGATACTTGGCCCTGTAGTACATCTGTGGATTTTGCGCTGAGCTTGACACTTGTTTGGGTCAATCAAGATAATCCAGGCTTCACGAACTCGGATCCTTAAACGCAAAACATACCTTGTCGTTTTGGCAGCCAATATTTACTTACTTATTTACTTTATGTTTATTTTTTGTAAATCATTGATGTTTGACTGTGAGTGGAGTGTGCCTTACCTACAACAGGCCTGATTTAATTTTTTTTTTACGTTTTCCCCACACTTGGAATTTCTCCTTTATTGAGGGTGCGTTTTCACATTTAAACTCACATACACAAACCCAAACACAGTTAGACCCGGAACAACTATTTGTAGGTCGTACAGACGCCAGCACATCAACTTACTCCAATCTGTCAAATTTTCCCAATCAACATTGAACCTTATTCCTTAGCAATTTAGTTGAAAATCTATTAAAGTAATTTAACAGATTGTAGTAACTTGATGTGCTAGCGTCTGTACAAATATTTGTTCCGTGCGGGGATCGAACCCGTGACACGCAGAGAGGGTGCATCCTAAAAGTTGGCAACGTCGTAAATAGCTGTCAAATAGTTATCTGTTTTGATTAATTTGGAAATAAGAAATGTGGCTAACTAACTAACTAGAATATTAATAATGAAATGCAATTATAACATTGAATTTGATGTTGTACCCGTTTTCGGTGTAAAAAAGGCATTTAGAAAGTTTCCAAATACTTTTTTTCATCTGAAACTAACTATTCGGTGTTACGATATTAATTGTTGCATTTTATGATCAATATTCTAGTTAGCTAGTTAGCCACATTTTTTATTTCCATATAGAAATATTATCAAATTAATCAAAACAGCAAAATATTTGACATCTATTTGCGACGTTGCCAACTTTCAGAATAAACCCTCTTAAACACTGCGCCAACCGTGCCTTCAAAATTGGATATAAAATATATAAATCGTGAGATTTAGCTACAGGATACTAGCGACCCGCCCCTGCTCAGACGACTTGAAGAAACGGCTCATTCGCATCTATGTAAATTATTTGTTAATTTTATATTATAAGTACACATACACTTTCCGGAATACATTCTCAAAACTATTATGAAAATCACAGCAAAATCTATTGCGTTGCTTAGAATATTAACACAGTCATACAAGCAGACTCGAAACACGTCTTTAATTTATAATATGATACAGAATATAGTATCCTGCCTTTCCTATCCTATGGTGCTCAGAATTGGTCTTTGACCGAGACTAAAAAGTCCAAACAACAAGGTTAGCCGAAGAACAATGGAGCGTAGCATTTAAAAAATCAAACTCTTCGACCAAATTCGCAACACTCTAATACGCTCCAAGACAGGTATCACCGATGTTGGCGATAAGTCCGCGAGACTAAAATTGTACTGTGGGGGTCACACCTATAGAATGCATCAATTCAGATGGGCCAGGATAGTCACACAGTGGTGGCCTGAAGAAGGGCGTCGTCAGCGAGGTAGGCATAAGAAATTTCCGTGACGATTTGGACTCGTTCCTTACCTATTAGCCGGAGGAGACACAATATAACGACATCTGGAAAAGTATAGGGGAGACCTTTGGGCAGTGGGAGAAAATAGTAAAAAAAAATATATAATATAGGAGAAATGTAGGGTGTTTGGACTATTGTAGGGTTGCCAACCGTCCTGTTTTCCCAGGACGTGTCCTGCTTTTTGGGATTTCCTGGGGTGTCCTAGATAGTTTTTAAGTAACGTCCTGGGTTTGTAAAGCATCCTGGTAGGTAAAGTCCTGTTTTTTAAATTTCTCGCCTTCAACCTTACGTTTATCGGGCTTTTTGCCTATTGTCTCTTTCTCACTACTATTCTAACGCACTAGAGCTCTCTCTAGACGGTTAGCTCTAGTACGCGAAAATTGAGTTTCGTTGAAGCTGTTTTCATTACGTGTTTCTACTACAAGCGTCCTGTTTTTAATCCGAAATACACACATCAAAAGTGTCTAGGGATCAAGCATTTTTATGCGGATTTCTTGAGATTGAGATGTGGCTTTGTAATAAATTTATGATTTTATAAATTTATATGGATCCTTTTTGGTGCATTTCATAATTTGAATCAGGAACTGTGAATCAAATTCGAGTAAAAGATGAAAATCAGCTGTCAATATTTTCCCTATAAAAACATACAACGCATTGAAGACATTATTAGTGCTACTGTTTCCCTACTACTGATTAAAACCAACGTTATTATGGAGCAGTGACGTCATTTAAGCAGGGAAGAAATGCTCAGAGCCGTGGGAATGATAGAAGCTGGTTCCCGGCAACGTACTGTGGCTTTAGCTCTGAATACAAGTCAGAGTGTTATCAGTCGACTTTGGACACGTTACCGAAGCACTGGTACCGTGGCTGAGCGCCATGGAGGACGGTATCGCTGCACCACACGGAGACAAGACCGATACATTCAAATCTTAGCTCGAAGAGCTCCAACAATAACCGCCATGATGTTAGCCGTGAGGCTTCATCACTCTTCAGGGAACTTAATTAGCGACCAAACAGTCAGAAACCGCTTGCATGAAGTGAACCTTCATTCCCGAAGACCGCTACGGGTACCACCTATAGCAATGCACAATCGTAGGATTCGATATCAATGGGCTCTTGAACACAGAAATTGGGCAGAAGAACAATGGCGTTTCGTGTGCTTTTCTGATGAGTCTCGTTTTGGTATGAGACCGGATACAAGACGTATACGACACTGGAGAACCCCTGGACGCCAACAGCGATTAAAATCCTGCCAGGAAGTCCATCCTTATAGTGGTGGAACCATCATGGTATGGGCGGGTATTTGGATCGGCGGAAGAACTGAGTTGATTTGGATCAGAGGCAACCTCAACGCTCAAATTTATGCTGAGACGATTGTATCAGACGTCATCGTTCCTCTACAAGTGCAAATCGGTCCCTTATTTCAGTTAATGCATGATAATGCACGACCGCACACCGCAAGAGTTGTAAGACAGACTCTCGCCGCAGCTAACATCAATGTCCTGCCCTGGCCTGCTCAGTCGCCAGACTTGAACCCGATTGAGCATGCATGGGATATGCTACAGAGAAGAGCTCTGCCGAATATGGAGGGTATCCAGTCGCAAGAAGACCTTTTTTTGTTGTTGCAACGAACATGGGCGGCCATTCCACAGCGTGATTTGGATGAACTCATTTTGAGTATGCCAAACCGATGTTCTTGTGTTGTTAGTGTTCGCGGTAGAAACACGGATTATTAATTGTTTAAGTTACCCAATAAAATTTTAAAGAAAACTGTTATTTCAGTCTTTTTTTCGAACTTTAATGTTAGTGGTTCAAATGTCAAAAATCCCTTTATTAGGAAAATGGCAAATTTCTTTATTAATGCAAAGGTGACTTGGTTTATCGTTACTGTGACAAACGAAAACACTTTATTTGATGAATCCTTAAAGAAAATTTTAATTAATATCAATCAGGAGAAAAGTTATTGCAAAAATATATGTTGATCCCTAGACACTTTTGATGTGTGTATATTTTCACGTTCTAATCCTGGTTTTCAAAATTTGGGGATGGCAACCCTAGACTATTGTTCCCAAAATGTGATAGTAAATCTATTCAAATGAGCTTTTGGTGCTTGTGGATTACCGAGGTCCCCATATTCTTTTCGTACCTACTTACCATGTGTACGTAAACGATTGGTGTCTTTATTAGCGCATTTTGTTTTATAATCACAGCAAAAACACAATAATTGCAGAAGCAGCTCGGAGCCTGGATTTGTGTCCGGTTGATGGCAATAGGCTCGCTCCTATTACATAGGACTTAAACATAACTAGCAAAGTGTGGGTGTACTATAGGTAGATACACCTCTATCCAACCCTACGTGAATTAATAGCGTGATATTATGTTGTTTGAAAATTCCACGTAAAGACGCGTCTTTGACCTATAAGATAACGTTCCTTTTAAAATAAGACCTACAGAATCTTAAAACATAAAGACAAGTAAAAACGTCAATGCAAGAGAAAATTTTACGAAATATTTAGTACTTTTGGAGGAAATTCAAGCCTCAAGGCCAGGGGTGTGGAGCCACCACTCAAATTGACTGCCATCTAAAGCGGAAACGAGTTAGGAGCGGAAGACCGAACACTCTTTTAGAAATTAAAGAAAAAAATGTTAACTGTGTCTAACGCTATCTTGAAGAAATTATTGTAAGGGAATCAGGTAGCGGTACGTTTACAATAAGTTTTGGCAAAGAAAGGTGAAAACTGTTAAAACTGTCTGTCTTGTAGGTACCTACTGTTAGTACCTATGGTGCTCCGTAGGTCTTTTTAATAAAAAAAAACACTTCCGCTACACTGAATTTATTCATACTTGCACATCAAAATTAGAATGAGTCGGATTTTTTTTAAATCTGTATAAATTTTGTGGTTTGACTGCGCTGCTTGTATAGCGAGAAATTTTATCTAAACTTACAATAATTCTCATAACAGCCATTTTAAAGTAGTTAGGGATTTGGAAATTATTTATAACAGTAACTTATAACAATAGATAATTTGTATTGCTTTATTGTAAGGCATTTAATTTTGTCAAAAGTAAATGTCACGATAGGAAAGACACAAAAACATTGATTTTGTAACAAAACAAACCTGTAATCTTGTCAAAATCAAATCATTCACATCAATCAGAATTCATTCATCAATTCATTCATTTCTTGTAATCTTGTTGTAATCTTTACTTATTACAACTGTTTTCGTTACTATAGTGATTTGGTAACAAAGAATGATGGGCATTTTTCTATGAAGCCTGGCCTGATGACCAATAGAGTTCTAATGCATGTCATCTTATTGCCTTCAGCCGGCAATTACTATAATAAAATATTTTATCTCTAAAAGCAACGGGGTTTGTACAGTCGAGGACAAAAATCGTTACAATTTTTTATGACGATTTCTTTGTGAAAAATAAATCTATAGCATAATAGGTTTATGCTAGGTCTATGTGCTGCCTTTTTCGGCCAAAAATCATCATCTTGATATACATATCAAAATGATAATTTAGTCCATGTCAAAGTAAAACTTAATACAATTAAACATTTAATAAGGTTATAACAGTCATCATATTAAAAAATGATAAAAATAACAACCGCCAACAACAGCCATATGAAGCTGTACAGGCGCGGGTGCAGGGACAGCGAATTATACAAGTGCCAGAGTATAAACGAGCCTCGAACAGAGCAGATCGCTGTTTTTTCTATAACTGCGTGAATGGACCACGGCGGAGGATTCCTAAATGGCTTTAAATACACATGCTTTGCGACTATAGTCTATATGTGCCTGAAGTAGCCATAGTGTGACAGCAGCATTTGGAAAGCAACGACTGGAATGAATGAATTAATAAAATTCAAACGTATCACGATTTTGACTGTGCTCAGTTAACAGACATTTATGTACCTAATATATTTAAAGAGGTTAAGCAACCAGCAAACTACCAGGTTTGATTTTGATATGATGACACACGTAGACGACGATGATTTATATTTTTGGGTGGGTCTTAATTATGAGCAGTTTAATATTATATTAAATCAGACAACTATAGCAGAAAGTAATCGTCCGAAGACGACGGTCCTTGGGTGTATATTTAGCAAAACTTCGTACTCGTGAAAGTAATGAACGCACAAATATGAGATTTTATTCAAACCTTTCATGATAGTATGTACTGATGACGGTTATATATTAGACGTTATTGGCCCTTTAGTTGCGACTACATCCGATGCAACAATCATGCAAGGCATTGTTCGTTATGCAAAATGAAACAATACTATAGATTACTTCGACAAACATATTTTAATAGAACTCTTCCCGATACATTTCACGATTTTAAAATTGGTGCAAGCTTTTAAATACTTTTCATCCCGTTTTTAAAGATCATAGGCTAGTTCTTGATATCATGAGTTTCATTAATGAAAACATGAATACTCCCAATCGTTTATATGATTACATCGAAATGAAAAACCTTAACAGACAACGTCGAAGTTTTACAAGAATGGAACCAAACCTCTGTTCTCGAGTGATTTTCCTTGTCTGACTGAAGACTAGAATATTCCACGCATAAGGCTGCTTGTCCACTGGAGCTGGCTTAGGAAGGCATGAGCGATTTATTGCTCCAGCTTAACATTTATTAAACAATAATGACCACTGAGTACACGCTATGTCATCTTGTCACTGGTCAGAGGTGGTTTTCATTTATTCTTCATCAACAATGATATCTTCTAAGTAAAATGCAGGGGACAATAAATACGTCATGACGTCCAAGGCCTTAATACCATATTATTGAAATAATATGAGTACAAGTGCCGATTGTGCGTTGCACGGTCAGACATGTACAACAGTGATGCACTAAAGCATCTCTGTTATGTTGTTCTCCAGACCCTGGATACCACCTAGTGTAATATCACTTGTCAATACATAAGCAATAAGTCCAAACACGATAGTGCTATCTTGTTTGGTTGAGGAGTTCCTATGGCCACCTTGCGGCTCCAGCATCAGACCCTGGACACCATCTAGGGTAATAGCACTTGTCAATACATAAGCAATAAGTCCAAACACGATGGTGCTATCTTGTTTGGTTAAGGAGTTCCTGTGGCATGAAAATAAAATGAAATGAAATGAAATTGTTTATTCTGTAAATAGGATATATCGGAATCACTTTTACACGTCATATTTTTTTTTTTTTTAATTAAGCTAGATGAGGTCGGCGTTTCCTAACTGACTACTCTGAGAAGAAAGGCCGAAACAAACTCAGAGGTCACGGTCTCTTTTAAAGTCCATACATAATCTTGGTCAAGCCATATGAGAACCATGTAGATTAGTGTCTGAAATGGTCTTTTGAGGAAAGAACCACACAGATTTTGGCCACCTTGCAGGTCCATCATCAGGCCCTGGACACTATCTAGTGTTATAGCACTTGTCAATACATAACCAATGAGTCCAAACACGATGGTGCTATCTCGTTTGATTGAGGAGTTCCTATGGAGAAATTCCAGTTCCACAATCAGGTCCTGGACACAAGTCCTGTTTTTTATTTATTTATGTAACAGTATTATAATGTTCATCATCAGCCTATTAATGTTCCCACTGCTGGGACACAGGCCTCCTCTCTGTGAGAGGGAGTGGGCCGTAATCCACCACGCGGGCCCAGTGCGGCATTATAATGTTATGAGTCTATAATTAATATTATTGAGAACTGCAGGGAAAATTAGCGTCATAAGCTAATACGTTTACATGGTAGTTGCAGGTCCGATATCTCTTTAACCCGGTATTTCACAGCCTTCTCCCCATAATGAAAATTGATGCTTATGATATAAGCTTTCATTTGAGGTATAAGTGGTTTTTATTGGTTCGCCGGCCAAAATTACGCATCATTCTTTGTTAGTCAGTTACCTACCTAAAGAGGTGCTATTTTTTTAATGGTCGCAATTTTTTTTTTGTAAGATTACTTACTTTGTAATTAGCTTAAATTATTCGTCATATTTTAATCATTCGCTATATGATTCTGCATTCAATCATTCATTAATTGATTATCCTACAATCATTCATTATGATACATTTTTTCAAAATAACTTCTTCTGTATCAATAACCAAAAACAAATCACTCAAATGCATAACTGTAGTTAAACCCGAAAAAAAGTGTGCAGTCGGGGTCCCCAGTCAGGAACGAAGTTCCTTCGGCAATACTCGTACGCACGTAGACACTTATAAATAATAGAAAGAGAAAGAGAAAAAGTCGCATGGAGGGGGCATAACGCTTTTTCCTTGCGTGACGATTCCTACCAGTCACCTTCCACCACCAGCAGCGTTAGGCTGCTTGTAGACGCCCGTTTTTCTATCGGACCACGGACCGTGTTTTTCATATTTGTATGAATTGGACATCGGTCCGGCGTCCGGTGCATGTGCACACATTCATATAAACCATACACCACCGCGAATCCAGCGAAAAAAAACGGTCCATCGTCCGGTGACGTATACAAGCGGCCTTAAGCTGTTTTCAGACCAGCGCGATTTGTCGCGCGACGCGACACAAACAATACAAAACTTCACGGTATAACAATAACCGGTGTCGCGTCGCGCGACAAATCGCGCTGGTCTGAAAACAACTTTAAGGAACTTCGTTCCAAAAAAACTTTACAAGCGAAACTAACACAAAACTTCATGAACGTACACTTTATCATAAATATTCTTGCCAACAGTTTTATCGTGCACGAGGCCCCTGAATCGAAACTGACAGTTACCCCAAGTATTTTGTTATGGGCGTTCTTGCTCCAAGAATGTGTTAATATCTATGTGTCCCGGTTTTGGGAGTTATAAATCTGTCACTGAATGCCCCGACGTAGCTGTAATGCCTTTTCATACGTGTAAACGCTTAAATCGTGACGGAAACGCCATGATGGATAGTAGGACTAAATATTTTTGTGGTATATTGTATTATCAATGGTTGGTTTAATGTGAATGAAATACAAGGTCGAAAGGCAATATTTCACCGAACTTTATTATAAAAATGTACCTAAAACGTTTTTTCGCCAACATTGTAGCGAATTTTGTAGCATCGTATAATAGCGTTGCTCAGCGTAAAGGACTAGCAAAATGTTACTAAACTAGTATTCCTTATATGATCCATATAAAAAAAAAAAGAACAAGAAAATATGATAAACCAACCTTTATGTTTTTGAACTTCCCACGGTTGTAAACAACAAAAACGTACCTACCATCTTTCATTTTGTATTCCTTTTTCTGTACTTTACTTCGAGCTCAGTGAACTACCGAAGCACTACTGACGCAAAGTGCATCAATACTCGGAAAACTGTCGATGTAAAGAGTAGTTTCAAAGATAGCAGATTGGCGGCCATCAAAAACGGAGCCAGCAAAAATGCAATGCACGAATATCTATTGGACTACTCTACAGTACTCTGACCGGGGGAGTAATTGCGTAACACACTTTCAGTAGCAACGGCTTTCATTTTGATTTTCAACAACATTCATTGCATTATTTGCGTAGTTGACCAGACAATTTTTTCGAAGTTATGAAGCAGGTGACTTGCCATACCCTCTCGCTCCGTACCATGGCCTGGACCAGGGCCGGACGCGAGAGATCACCGCCGCCGATCGCCTCGATTATATAGGTACCTTAGTTTGAACTTCTACAATTCTGCATGATGAATGGACAGGACGAAAGGGTTATAAAACTATCCTTATCATATCATCACGCCATGTTTCGAATTGGGCATAGGTGTACCCCACACCCACATTTCGCCATTTCGCTATCCATAACATACTTACACCAGGTTTTTGATTCTTACAAAACGAAGCTTTATAAATGCAGAAGAGAAGGTAGTTGTAATTTTTTATTTATTGTCATTTATTATTTATGTACCTACATAAACACAGTAAACTACGTAAAGATACGGGATAATTATAATTTAGAGTGCAAAGGTACTGCTTATTTCTAAAGAAACTTCTCCCAAATATATATTTTCTTTCTTTTGTTCTTTAGTAGGAGAAAAAACTAAAGGAGAACTGACCTAAAAAACTCATTTCCAGAAATAATCACAATGTATTTCAGATTTCTATAGACTACGGAAAAAAAAGGAATAATATATCTACCGGTTGAAGAAAATAATGGTCTTCAGAAAAGGTCCCTCATTTTCTATATCTGTGATCTATAATCTCTGGAAAACGTTTTCGGATGATTCCGGTGCCGTATTACGGGAATGACTTTGAACTTTTTATCTTTTTGCTCATAAAATGTTGGAATTAAATGCGCGTTTTTTGTTAATATTGTGTGAATTTCGGTTATTAGAATAAAAAAAAAATCTTATGAAACTCGAAGATTGGTAATAATTTAATGAGATGTTATTATTTACACTTTCGTTGTTAAAACGCTTGCTACACGGTCGCTAACCGCGTCCCGACAGATGTAACCTTGGTGGTTTTACAACCGTTGTTGTGAACGTTGAAACAACTTTGCCGGTCGACAACTAAGGTCACCTGGTCAGAGGTGACCTGCTACTGCACGCCTGCTACTAGGTATAGTAGCAGGCGTTTTACTTTTAAATCGTGTAGGAAAATGCATTACATGATGCCAATACAATGTTTAGCCGCAACTTGTTTTTTTATTTAAAGAATGATGCGTAATTTTAGCCGGCGAACCAATAAAAACCACTTATACCTCAAATGAAAGCTTATATCATAAGCATCAATTTTTATTATGGGCAGAAGGCTGTGAAATACCAGGTTAAAGAGATATCGGACCTGCAAGTACCATGTAAACGTATTAGCTTATGACGCTAATGTTCACTGCAGTTCTCAATAATATTAATTATAGACTCATAACATTATAATGTTATTACAGTATTATAATACTGTTACATAAATAAATAAAAAACAGGACTAGTGTCCAGGACCTGATTGTGGAACTGGAATTTCTCCATAGGAACTCCTCAATCAAACGAGATAGCACCATCGTGTTTGGACTCATTGGTTATGTATTGACAAGTGCTATTACACTAGATGGTGTCCAGGGTCTGATGCTGGAGCCGCAAGGTGGCCATAGGAATTCCTCAACCAAACAAGATAGCACTATCGTGTTTGGACTTATTGCTTATGTATTGCCAAGTGATATTACACTAGCTGGTGTCCAGGGTCTGGAGAACAACATAACAGAGATGCTTTAGTGCATCACTGTTGTACATGTCTGACCGTGCAACGCACAATCGGCAATCTGTTTTTTTTTTAAGGTGTCCCCCTTATTATATTAGACCTAGACATAATTATAGCAAAAAGGTGTACCTAATATACTATATTTTAATTTTTGAATTTTTATATTCATAATTAGTATATTTTAAAAGTTCGAATGAATTGTAATTTAACTTATTTTATTTTATTTTAATGATGTAATTGGAATGGAATAGTATATTGGGACTTGGTGGCTTTGTAAATAAATAAATAGGTAAACTCTGCTTAATCCTTTGGGGTAAATAGGCCTGATGATAAGTAACATGTGTTTTCTTAGATGGAACTAGTCGCGGACTCGAACTCACCATGGCCAAAAACCACGCTGTTTCACCTGGCATCGTGTCCGACAGTATCAGTGATGAGCAGTTAGAAGCTGGTCTACTTGGACAACGCACGCGCAGAAACACCGTTCCGAACTATTTAAGTAAAACGAGCGCGTAAAAAATTACGAAAAGTCCTTTGAAAAATCGAGTTTTATGAAAAAACCGCTGCATAAATCAACTACAAATATAGTTTATTGTTTTCGATAATTGAGCTGTGTCGGTGCGGATTTTGTTTTGGAGATTTCATACTTCTTTTATTACTTATTTCCGCCCAAAGTTGCGTTAAAATTAGTAAGAAAAACGAATCTTTGTTGGGCCCTAACTTTTTAATGGCATATTGTTTTACTATTCTGTTTCCGTACAGACAAAATTAATATTGAAACAAAACGATAACAATGTTTAACTTTGGATGTACAATATCAAATATTGGAGTAAAAGCCCCCCGAAAATGTATAGAAAAAATATCAACTAGTGCCACCTTAAACGCCTTAAAGTCAAAATGATTCGTCTCATGCGCTACTAAGCTACGTCGCTTTTAGGCGAGGAACTCACGGAGCGGTTTTCACCGCCGCTCGCCGCGGTTGCGGGCCCGCAGCCTCTGTAGGATGTAGATTTATATGCCTTTTATTACCTTACACTTACGCAGCGTCTTCAACATGCAGTAGGTACAAATTATTAAAATTGTGTATTGAAATAATTGATTTACATAAATATTCATAAAAAAGGTCCTTAATCAAGTTATTGGTTTCTACCTGAACTAGTAATAAATCTGTATCTCAGGATTCTCAAGTATTTCACTCAAGTGCAAAAGTGATTAAGAGTTAAGGCGCTTCGCTACACCGCGGCACCGGCAGAACAATTTTCGTGATGTTTTCATAGAAATTGCTCCACCAGGTTCGCGTCGCGCCGTCACTTTGCGCCTGTCTACGGGAGTCTTTAAACGGTTTAATTTACTTCAGATTTACTCGCTCGAACCCTACCGTTTTTTTTTTTGAATTGGTAGGTAAATATTTTCAGTATTCCACCTTATCAAGCTAAGTAGTTTTTACGTGTGTTTTAATATTTAATAGTTTAATGGCTTCGTAATCCAGATTAAAACAAGTCAACGGAGCTCACGGAGACATAAAATCACAACAAATAAGGGCGAATATAAAATAGGTTTTAACAGTTATTTGGAAAAGTAGTCTTATATCTATACTAATATTATTAGAATATTATAAAGAGGTAAATGTAAGTTTGTATGTACGGGGTTATTTCCGGGGAAATGGGAATGGGAAGCTACAGTATTGCCGAATATCAGAGGAATTACTTAATGTTAAAACAAGAAAATTTACGCGAACGAAGTCACGGGCACAACCTAGCGGTCAAATAAACGAAAAGCTTCTACGCATTCACGCATTTTCAATTAAGTGATGAATAGGTACATACTTTAGAAATAAAAATCTGAATAAATCAAGGCCCGGAATTCACAACAGCGGAGACAAGACGAGATGAGAGGAGATGTGTTTTAAACAACCAATCAAAGTCAAAGTCAAAGCATTTATTTCAAATAGGCCCTTGAAGGCACTTTTGAACGTCAAAATTTACAAAATATAGTATTGATTCTACCGCCCTACCTAGAATAAAATAAATTCAATAGAATTCGTTACTCACACATCTCGTTTCCGCCCAGCTTCAGTGGAGATTACTGAGGGCTTAGTGTGAGTTTCATTTAATCTTCTCGATCAAACGCATCGAGCGCGTTCGGCGTTCCGATTGGCCCTTCACCGGTGAAGGTCGGCCGGCTGCCAATCGGAGCGCCAAACACGGTCGATGCGTTTGATCGAGATGGTAAAATGAAACTCACACTAAGCCCTCTGAGCAGAGATGTATCGTATGGCGCGATCAAAGTGGAGATGGAGCTGTGCTTCGCCGAGAGCTGGGTGCAATAGAAAGCGAAGATGTGAGCTGTGCCTCGCAAGCTGGCGACGGCGCGCAGCGGAGACGAGAAGAGATGTGAGCAGCGTGCAGTGAGCGTTGCCGTAACAGTTCTGCTCTAACCAGCACACATCTCCGCTCCAGTCGGACCTCGCTCCAGTTGGTACGCACCTCCGCATTGCTTCGGTGGATGCAACCTAGCTGAAAAACCTCTGTTCTCGTCTTCGCTTTGGACATCTCCGCACATCTCCGCTTTCGTGGAGTCCGGGCCTTACCAATACAACATTGAAACTTCCCGGATCCATAATGAAAGCCTTTTTATCTTCACACCGTCCACCATCTTATCTAAGTATGTCTCCATAACAACAATGTTAACCGCATTGTTGTGTTTCGACAGATAGACGTAAGATAGCCAGTTCCTCTGTGGTTGAGGATTCCGGGTAAAGCTCGCTTCCACCTTCGGCCCGGAGAGACCATTATGACGTTTGTAAATTAGTAGACTTGGCCCCCTGATCATCAGTTACCATCAGGTGACATGCATGCCAAGAGCTTCCCCGTTGTGGTTAAAAAAAACAACAATGCTAGATATATACCTCCCAAAACAATGTATCCTAGGATCTATTCCAATTTTATTCCGACCTATTCCAATTTTACTCGTACTCCGCTGTTCCGGTCAGTCTAGATCGTTGCTGCAAGGCGGCGAAAATTCCCAATACCCTAAATCTAGATCGCGGCCTTGAGGCCGCAGTCAGGCTCATGCGGATTACAGCGTTATTTTTATATTAAAACGGTCTGAAATGGTCTGTGGTTGGTTTTATTCTATGGATTTGGTAATATACTTGTCAAATAAATCGACCAAAACGTCAAAATATGCATAAACAATTCTAGAAAAAAGAAAAAGTTGAACATTTTGGCACGGCAAAATGGCGTTCGCGCATGCGTTCAGCGCGCTGCACTCCGCGTTCTATTTATTTGTTTTCTATTGTTTTTTAAGTGTAAATCGACGGGAAATGGTGTTATTTCAATAATTAAGTAGTGTCGTCATCGTATATAGATAAAATTTGCACAAAATAACATCGTAATTACCTATTACGGACCCATCAAAAAATGTAAACAAACTCGGTAGTGAAAAAATGTGTTGATGTGAAATTTTGAGTTTTGTGTGTGTTTTGTGCATGTAATCGCTGGTAAGTCATTTATTTTATATTATTTAATAGTTAGTCCATAATATTAATGCCATTTTTCAGAAAAAAATAAGAGTTCAATATTTTTTATCAACTAAGTAATGTTACGTAATGATACGGATACCTATTATTGAACTTTTTTAATTATTGGTGTTTTTATTTATTGTGTTTGTTCAAAAATAATGGTTTTGACCGATAGTATATGTATTCATAATGTATCCTGCGAAATTTCATGTGAATCGAACCAGTAGTTTTATTATAAATAATCAAAACGAATTTCTTATAAGAATCTGATAAGAATGTTTATTTATTCCAACTAGCGTTCGCTTACAAAGATTCTAAGTATTATAAAAAATCCTTTGTCTAATCAGGAACCAAAAACCATTAACGATAAGACTATTTACGTAACAAAACGCTCTCAGTTTTTGTTTATATTAGCGAGCTCTTATCTCTGACGCGCCGCGGGCGTGCCGCGCGGCTTGAGGGGTTGTTCCGAAATCGCGCCGCGCGGCCTGAGAGGTTCGGACCTCGCTCCAGTTGGTACGCACCTCCGCATTGCTTCGGTGGATGCAACCTAGCTGAAAAACCTATGTTCTTGTCTTTGCTTTGGACATCTCCGCACATCTCCGCTTTCGTGGAGTCCGGGCCTTACCAATACAACATTGAAACTTCCCGGATCCATAATGAAAGCCTTTTTATCTTCACACCGTCCACCATCTTATCTAAGTATGTCTCCATAACAACAATGTTAACCGCATTGTTGTGTTTCGACAGATAGACGTAAGATAGCCAGTTCCTCTGTGGTTGAGGATTCCGGGTAAAGCTCGCTTCCACCTTCGGCCCGGAGAGACCATTATGACGTTTGTAAATTAGTAGACTTGGCCCCCTGATCATCAGTTACCATCAGGTGACATGCATGCCAAGAGCTTCCCCGTTGTGGTTAAAAAAAACAACAATGCTAGATATATACCTCCCAAAACAATGTATCCTAGGATCTATTCCAATTTTATTCCGACCTATTCCAATTTTACTCGTACTCCGCTGTTTATGGGAACGCATCCACCTTTTACTGGCTCTCTCTGGTTCACTCAAGGTGTTGATGTCTCCGAGGCTCGTATAGTTTTATTGCACCTATAAATAGTCAAACGCCGTACTTTAGCTAGTTTATTTGCTATCCCTCGAAATGCTCAATAGAGCTTGATAGAAATTTCAACTGAAATAGGTAGTCAAGTCAACCTAATTATTTTATCGCTCTAAGGTTGAATGTCACTTACATAATTATAATATGTCACAAAACGACAAGCGGAGTAATTGCGTAACAAACGGCCGATGCACAAGGTGCGTTCCGGCGTCGCACCGCAGCGCACGTACACCGGACAGGGAGGAGTGGCACCGCTCAGTCTCACCGTAACAGGGCGTTGCAAGACCCGTGTGACCGTCAATGCGGCGCAATCATTGCGTTGCGGCGCTGCATCGCATCGTGTGAACAGGCTCTTCATTGCCTTTCAATTTGTCAGTTCAACAGAATTCATTGCGTTATTTACATTGTTAAGCAGACTAATTGTTTAAACCTGTGCAGCAATAGATTAGGAATTTTCTTCAAAATCCATCGAATTTGTGATTGAGAGTGTGTAACGCAATTGAAATGTAAGTCTATATTATTCTATGTGACAGATATTTCAACCTTAGTTAAGTATCAATTAATTGGGATTTTTGTCAAAAGTGATACAGAAATCACTGGGTTATCCTATTCAGGATAATGCCAAAATAATTGTAATTTTGGCTTTTGCTTTTTTTTCTCTAATCAATGTAATCATTGATTATGCTGAAAGGAACTGTAAATATAAAGTCAACTCAGCCTATCGCAGTCCACTGCTGGACAAAGGCATCTCCCAGGCTGCACGACAAGACATCCAGTCTGTCCCAGCCACTTTTATAAGGTCGTCGATCCATCTAGTTGTGGGGCGCACTATGCTTGCCGATACGCGGTATCTACTCCAGGACTCGTCTGCTCCTCCGGCCATCGGTCTTTCGACAAACATGGCCAGCTCAGTTCAGCTTGCTTACTCTGCTATTTTTTTCCCGTAATTCTAATCACTCATCCTCTATTGAAAAGGGAGGATCCTCCGACTAGACGGGTGTTATGTCTGGCGGGCAAACGCCCGATAGTTGATTTCGGATAGTCTTATCTATGTTATTCGCGCGGTAAACTCTAACTGCGCGATGCAGGCTTTGTGTGACGTCATGTCTTTGCTGCGTAGTTTGTATGTGGCGGTGTAACCGCTACAGTATCTATAAAATATTGGACATTTTCAGACAAAGCTCGAAAGATTACCTATATACACACATCAAAAGTGTCTAGGGATCAAGCATTTTTATGCGGATTTCTTGAGATTGAGATGTGGCTTTGTAATAAATTTATGATTTTATAAATTTATATGGATCCTTTTTGGTGCATTTCATAATTTGAATCAGGAACTGTGAATCAAATTCGAGTATAAGATGAAAATCAGCTGTCAATATTTTCCCTATAAAAACATACAACGCATTGAAGACATTATTAGTGCTACTGTTTCCCTACTACTGATTAAAACCAACGTTATTATGGAGCAGCGACGTCATTTAAGCAGGGAAGAAATGCTCAGAGCCGTGGGAATGATAGAAGCTGGTTCCCGGCAACGTACTGTGGCTTTAGCTCTGAATACAAGTCAGAGTGTTATCAGTCGACTTTGGACACGTTACCGAAGCACTGGTACCGTGGCTGAGCGCCATGGAGGACGGTATCGCTGCACCACACGGAGACAAGACCGATACATTCAAATCTTAGCTCGAAGAGCTCCAACAATAACCGCCATGATGTTAGCCGTGAGGCTTCATCACTCTTCAGGGAACTTAATTAGCGACCAAACAGTCAGAAACCGCTTGCATGAAGTGAACCTTCATTCCCGAAGACCGCTACGGGTACCACCTATAGCAATGCACAATCGTAGGATTCGATATCAATGGGCTCTTGAACACAGAAATTGGGCAGAAGAACAATGGCGTTTCGTGTGCTTTTCTGATGAGTCTCGTTTTGGTATGAGACCGGATACAAGACGTATACGACACTGGAGAACCCCTGGACGCCAACAGCGATTAAAATCCTGCCAGGAAGTCCATCCTTATAGTGGTGGAACCATCATGGTATGGGCGGGTATTTGGATCGGCGGAAGAACTGAGTTGATTTGGATTAGAGGCAACCTCAACGCTCAAATTTATGCTGAGACGATTGTATCAGACGTCATCGTTCCTCTACAAGTGCAAATCGGTCCCTTATTTCAGTTAATGCATGATAATGCACGACCGCACACCGCAAGAGTTGTAAGACAGACTCTCGCCGCAGCTAACATCAATGTCCTGCCCTGGCCTGCTCAGTCGCCAGACTTGAACCCGATTGAGCATGCATAGGATATGCTACAGAGAAGAGCTCTGCCGAATATGGAGGGTATCCAGTCGCAAGAAGACCTTTTTTTGTTGTTGCAACGAACATGGGCGGCCATTCCACAGCGTGATTTGGATGAACTCATTTTGAGTATGCCAAACCGATGTTCTTGTGTTGTTAGTGTTCGCGGTAGAAACACGGATTATTAATTGTTTAAGTTACCCAATAAAATTTTAAAGAAAACTGTTATTTCAGTCTTTTTTTCGAACTTTAATGTTAGTGGTTCAAATGTCAAAAATCCCTTTATTAGGAAAATGGCAAATTTCTTTATTAATGCAAAGGTGACTTGGTTTATCGTTACTGTGACAAACGAAAACACTTTATTTGATGAATCCTTAAAGAAAATTTTAATTAATATCAATCAGGAGAAAAGTTATTGCAAAAATATATGTTGATCCCTAGACACTTTTGATGTGTGTATAATAGTGACGTCAGTAGGTACACTTCATCAATCAGCAATTGAAGGATAAAGTTCATATTATTATTGATTGAACCATCCAGACGAAGAGTTCTATTTTATCTCCAATAGTTTTATAAAGTTTATCGTACTGTCGTCTGTCGCACAATCTATTATTTTTAATTAAGATAAAAGTTTGATTACAAACACCAAGTGCTTGAAGCGATGTAGCAGCTTGAAACTATACTTGTGCCAATTTATTGAGTATCGCCACAATTACGTTAATAATTGAAGTTATGGAATTTTTGGCGGTCGATGTGGCGATGGCGACGCTTGGGGGAGCCAAGCGTCGACATCGCCACATCGACCGCCAAAAATTAGTACCTACCTATGTTCAGCAGTACATCTTTCGGCTGAAACGATGATGATTATGATGCCATTTTTCTATCAGATCATTTCGCTGTTCAGAAACAGTAAATTCCCTAAGTTTTTATAAGGTTGAAGGTAATTTTTTTTTATCTATAATGAATGTTTCCAAACCTTTGTTAAACTACAATACCTAGAGACGATTCACAGTCATCATTCTCTGCCTTTATCTCAATTTATTCGGGGTCGGACGCAACATGCCTTTTTTACCCATACTTCTCTATTAAGATCATAGCACACATACTCGTATCCACTCGGAAAGGGATCGTAACCGTATCGCCTTTCACCTCGCCGTCAAACAGGCGTCAACGGCAGTTGTAGCTGTGGTTGTAGTGTTCTACAGGCAGGTCGCGGGAGGGGTGAGAGGGGCAAGGGTGAACGAAAAGACGTAAGCTCGGGAACTGCAATTTGACCACGCACCCACCGCGGTTCTTGAGCTTGTCCCGAGGCGAGGCGATTACGTTACGATTCCGATTAGTGTGCGTTGCAGTAGGGAGTTCCATACAAATAATCCGACGATCCCTTTCCGAGTTGATTATGTGTGGTGTGTCCTTTAGTTGTCATCTCGGTAGTCACTCCTTTTCTAGCCATATCGTCTTTTTCACAGTCCATCGATAATTTCTTTGGTGTTACAGTGATGTTTTACAGTGCCATAACATAACGTCTAGGTAAACAAAAGTTAACAAAACATAATATCACTACAATTTACATTCCCCAAAGCATATAAAACACACCACAAAAAGCACTACGTAATGTCAAACTTTACAGCCGATTCGGCAGTAAAAAATATTTGCGGCGGTTGCCAACAATATGTCAAGGGAAATAGTTTATACTTTGCGGTAACTGAACTTGTGACCTGTTAGACAGTGTGCATACAAGAGTCAAAACAGTTTTTCAGTCTCAAACATGCTTGGAAATTCGAACATTATTTTGACAACCTTCTTCAAGATAAATCGAAATTGCCGTCCTGGTCAAAAACAAGCGAGCATCAGGCCGGCAATCTAAGACCCAATTTCACCATACTCTGTTAGATATAACAGACTGTTAAACACAATGTCAACTGCTGTGATTGGCTGTTGTCATGTCAGTGAGCCAATCAAAGCAGTTGACATTGTGTTTAACAGTCTGTTATATCTAACAGAGTATGGTGAAATTGGGTCTTAGTATGAAAATCCATAACTGTCGTGTTTAGCGGCCAAATAAATTACTATGAAAACTCATATAATATGTCCTGTTATTTTAAAAATGGAACTAACTTTTTACTTCAACATATGGCAACCAAGGAGGTAACTTATCAAAGATTTTATTTAAATTTCGTACTGGCTTAGCAAATAGAGCTGTGAAGAAACAAATGACCATATTTGCGTGTGAAATTTTTTCTTTATTAATAATTTACTTGGTTTGAATTTCCGCGCATTTTTTAAGAAAAGTACTATACAAGCCTTGGCCGCAACTAGGCATTGATTGCGGGCGTCGACAGTAATGTACTATTAATGTTGTATGTCTGTGGCCTGTCACGTCTTGCTATTTCTACGCTATTTTAGTTGTGATTTGGCTATTTATCAATGTGTAAAGGAAAACGCCTCAAGCTTTCTTCTGCTCCGTGTGTGCTGACCGTAATAGTGTGCCCACAACCACACAACAACGACAAAACGTGGACGGGCGCTAATTTGTATGAAAATTAATAGTTTATTCACAAGGAACACATTTGGCCGTCAAAATCAACCGTGTAGCTTGATAGCGACCACATCAAGGCCACGTCGCAGCCACAACGTAACCACATCGTGACTACTAGCAACAAATCGAAACAGTTCATTCGTCATAACCATTTCAGACGTACCGTTTTGGAAGGCGTCCTACAATATGGACCGATGAACTTGTGAAGGCCGTAGGTAACCACTGGATGCGGGAAGCACAGAATTTATCGAAGTGGCGGTGCTTGGGGTAGGTCTATATATATATATATATATATTTATATAGTCCTCTTCACCGTATCCGGCGACAGCGACCCAGACTAATTTCCTTTTCTTTCGCGAGCTCTCTGATGACTAGCTAAACCAAATTTGGTCTTGAAAACCCGGTCACACCGTGTACAGAAGAGCTGATCAGCATCGTTGTATGTGTATGTATAGGAAGGCTTTGGGCGACTTTTGCGTATTTGGCGCTTCTTGTCTAGGTCTTCAAGACGACTTGATTCAAAGCATGGGGTAGGTCTATGATGGTGATGATGAATCATTTCAGCTAAAAGACGTCCACTGCCTGACATAGGCGTCCCCCAAGCACCGCCACTTCCAACGGTTCTGTGCTTCCCCCATCCAGCGGATTCTTGCGCCGTTCACAAGGTCCACCTTGTCGAAATAGTTACCACAACGCAACTGCAGCGACACTTCACACGTAACCACTGCTTGCCGAAATTTTGTCGCTGCGTTATGGTGTGGTTGTGGTACGTGTGAACGGGCGCTAAGGTTCAAAAGTGTCAGAACAATACCGTTGTAAGTTGAAACGTTTTTTCGACGGCTGAATGGGAATGAATGATTGAAGATTTGATAAAAGAACTGTTACTTCGGTAAAAACTCTGTGGGTTTTAAAATACGAAGTGTATAGAGTGCCGCGAGTTTCTTGTGGCACTCTAGTGTCACTGCCTCGGCCCGACAAGGGTGCCGCCTCAGAGTAATAACTAAAGCATAGAGGGAGGGTGAAATTTCTCAGTCTAGTCATACTCTTTATACATATGACACATTCCGTGTGAAAAAAAAGGACAGGTATATAGTTATAAGGACCACCACTGTCCACTTTTTTGGTCTCCGTAGTGATGTGCAGAGAGGTGCAGAGGTATCGATATTAATTTATTTTTGACAGATAATTTATATAATGTATTGGATGTACATGTCGTATATTCCATGTATGATGTAACGTTGTAACGTGCCGTTTTGTAAGGTATAATATATTGGAATGCATTAAATATTTGTTAGAGCTTTAATTCTAGGCTTCTTTTAAGCATTGGCAATTTGGTTTTATTAAACAAACGTTACTTTAATTAATAAAAGCAAATTGCCAATGCTCCTACTCAACGCAATGCGTGACCTTGGGTCGCAAAAGAACCCATTTGGGTTAGCGATTATCAGTCTGTTCCCTCTCCCCCGTCACCGTCCTGGCAAGCCCGGCCGTCAATCTGTGCGCGCCGGCTCGACACACCGTCACATGCTGGCTAGGGAGGTTTACGCTCCCGTCGTCGCTCATTCTCAGCTCCACTACACTTGCCCGTGACTAATGAGACCTCCCCTACAGCCGCGGTTGTCTCAGTTTGCAACGGTTTCCTTATTTTATAATTGACTACGTATATAGTCATGAATCCTACTCCTTAACTCAGTGTTAAATCCCCATATTAGGGTTCAAAGTTCCAGCTTACCAATATCTCCAAATTTGCGGCTAACCACCCAGGTTACTCACATCGAGAACCATCACTGGCATCCGTACTTTATGTTACGGCAAACTAACTTCCGGTGTATCCGATTGCCGACGAGCTCCGCGCCGTGTACATAACCCGCGTGGCCACGTCGAGCTGTCTACGGGTCTGGGTCGACCAACCGCCGACCGCCATCGCCATCCTCCTTTGTCCACACATTTCTCCGAAACTCGTAATCGGATCGAGATCATTTTTTATTTTTTTTTATTGGATTATGTATTCTCAACTTAGGGAACAGTACGAGGTTTATCAAAAGATTTCATGGGTACCTATTAGTTTTTTGCGCGAAACCCTAAGTTTGTTTCTAAAACAAATGTAGCCTATTTTACTCCTTATGTCATAAGCTGTCTTCCAGTGGAAGTCCCGTCAAAATCGGTACAGCCGTTTCTGAGATTAGCCGGAACAAACAGACAGACAGACCCCGAGGGACGAAAAATTGAATTTCGTAGTATGGATCATCTATACTTTCACGATCCATTACAACAAAAACACTTTTTTTTTGTCTATCTGTCTGTCTGTTTGTTCCGGACAAACAGACAGACAGACAGATAGACAAAAAAAAGTGTTTTTTTTTGTAATGGATCGTAACTATATACTTTCTTAAGCATTTAGTAAAAAGCTGTTATTTTGACATTATAAACAGACACTTCAATTTTATTTATTTGTATGTATGTATAAATGTATTTTTGTTGTATGGATCATATACTCTCATATGCATTTAGTAAAAAGCTGTTATTTAGACACTACAATTTTATTTATTTGTATTATACAGATTGTGGATAAAAATAAAATAAATTGAAAATCGCACAACACTCCCTGCTATATAATTTATAATATCTCTGGCGTATTCTGAAAGAGCACATGGATCATAAATGTACTCATGTTCATTTGTTTCCAACAGCGATTCTTCATTCTTCATGAATGACATCGAAATTGGCATTTAATTTTCATCTATTTCCATAGCATCTGAAGAACCCTGAAAAAGTATATACTTTTGATTTTTTCTCCGATAGTGCAATACAAATAATATATTTTAGAACCTACTGTCTGATTTTCAGCTACAGTTTGAAGTTGACACAATGTTAAATGGACAGCTTGTAAAGTTACCGTACTTGACTTTCAGCATGATTTGTTGTAGGAGAATTGTGATCAATTCGTATAATTTGCAATGGCTCGAAAAGAAAACGATATCTTCTCCAATTTATTAGCATGTAATTATCGTATCGATAAAAAGTATCTACATTACCTACATTACTAGCTTAACATAACCTCACAATTTAACGAATTTATTTTTTGAAAATAAATTCGCGATCACAACATAATTTGTAATAAAGATAGTTTGAAGGTATCATTATCAATCTAATATGTATGTTATCAGTGATCACATCCAAATATTTTGGGTGATTTTATACGAAAAATGTAAAAAAACACTTACCGATGAAAGCTTACAAATTCATTGTTTTTTTTCCGTGACGAATGTGATTTACACGTTATCACAAAACAAGCCATGTTAACAGACTATTGACAAGTCCTTTGCACCTTTCGTTTTTACAAAAATATTCAAAAATCTATTGGTTTTTAATAAAAAATGACCAGCACCTCAACCAGCACACGTACTGACATTCACGACGTAATATACGGCTAGATCAAATACTTGTACGGTTAACCGTTTACTAGGCAACTATTGTGCTTTTTAAATTGGTCGTGTAAAAAGAGATCAACTGTGACCGTTTTGACAATTTCGGTGCGTCCATTTCATTAATCTATAGCTCAGAGTAATAACTAAAGCATAGAGGGAGTCTATAGATTAGAAAAATGGACGCACCGAAATTGTCAAAACGGTCACAGTTGATCTCTTTTTACACGACCAATTTAAAAAGCACAATAGTTGCCTAGTAAACGGTTAACCGTACAAGTATTTGATCTAGCCGTATATTACGTCGTGAATGTCAGTACGTGTGCTGGTTGAGGTGCTGGTCATTTTTTATTAAAAACCAATAGATTTTAGAATATTTTCGTAAAAACGAAAGGTGCAAAGGACTTATCAATAGTCTGTTAACATGGCTTGTTTTGTGATAACGTGTAAATCACATTCGTCACGGAAAAAAAACAATGAATTTGTAAGCTTTCATCGGTAAGTGTTTTTTTACATTTTTCGTATAAAATCACCCAAAATATTTGGATGTGATCACTGATAACATACATATTAGATTGATAATGATACCTTCAAACTATCTTCATTACAAATTATGTTGTGATCGCGAATTTATTTTCAAAAATAAATTCGTTAATTTGTGAGGTTATGTTAAGCTAGTAATGTAGGTAATGTAGATACTTTTTATCGATACGATAATTACATGCTAATAAATTGGAGAAGATATTGTTTTCTTTTCGAGCCATTGCAAATTATACGAATTGATCACAATTCTCCTACAACAAATCATGCTGAAAGTCAAGTACGGTATCTTTACAAGCTGTCCATTTAACATTGTGTCAACTTCAAACTGTAGCTGAAAATCAGACAGTAGGTTCTAAAATATATTATTTGTATTGCACTATCGGAGAAAAAATCAAAAGTATATACTTTTTCAGGGTTCTTCAGATGCTATGGAAATTTATTAAAATTTAAATGCCAATTCCGATGTCATTCATGAAGAATGAAGAATCGCTGTTGGAAACAAATGAACATGAGTACATTATGATCCATGTGCTCTTTCAGAATACGCCAGAGATATTATAAATTATATAGCAGGGAGTGTTGTGCGATTTTCAATTTATTTTATTTTTTATCCACAATCTGTATAATACAAATAAATAAAATTTTTGTGTCTAAATAACAGCTTTTTACTAAATGCATATGAAAGTATATGATCCATACAACAAAAATACATATTTTATACATACATACAGATAAATAAAATTGAAGTGTCTGTTTATAATGTCAAAATAACAGCTTTTTACTAAATGCTTAAGAAAGTATATAGTTACGATCCATTACAAAAAAAAACACATTTTTTTTGTCTATCTGTCTGTCTGTCTGTTTGTCCGGAACAAACAGACAGACAGATAGACAAAAAAAAAGTGTTTTTGTTGTAATGGATCGTGAAAGTATAGATGATCCATACTATGAAATTCAATTTTTCGTCCCTCGGGGTCTGTCTGTCTGTTTGTTCCGGCTAATCTCAGAAACGGCTGTACCGATTTTGACGGGACTTCCACTGGAAGATAGCTTATGACATAAGGAGTAAAATAGGCTACATTTGTTTTAGAAACAAACTTAGGGTTTCGCGCAAAAAACGAATACCCATGAAATCTTTTGATAAACCTCGTACTGTTCCCTAAGTTGAGAATACATAATCCAATAAAAAAAATAAAAAAATGATCTCGATCCGATTACGAGTTTCGGAGAAATGTGTGGACAAAGGAGGATGGCGATGGCGGTCGGCGGTTGGTCGACCCAGACCCGTAGACAGCTCGACGCGGCCACGCGGGTTATGTACACGGCGCGGAGCTCGTCGGCAATCGGATACACCGGAAGTTAGTTTGCCGTAACATAAAGTACGGATGCCAGTGATGGTTCTCGATGTGAATGTGAGTAACCTGGGTGGTTAGCCGCAAATTTGGAGATATTGGTAAGCTGGAACTTTGAACCCCAATATGGGGATTTAACACTGAGTTAAGGAGTAGGATTCATGACTATATACGTAGTCAATTATAAAATGAGAAAACCGTTGCAAACTGAGACAACCGCGGCTGTAGGGGAGGTCTCACTAGTCACGGGCAAGTGTAGTGGAGCTGAGAATGAGCGACGACGGGAGCGTAAACCTCCCTAGCCAGCATGTGACGGTGTGTCGAGCCGGCGCGCACAGATTGACGGCCGGGCTTGCCAGGACGGTGACGGGGGAGAGGGAACAGATAATCGCTAACCCAAATGGGTTCTTTTGCGACCCAAGGTCACGCATTGCGTTGAGTAGGAGCATTGGCAATTTGCTTTTATTAATTAAAGTAACGTTTGTTTAATAAAACCAAATTGCCAATGCTTAAAAGAAGCCTAGAATTAAAGCTCTAACAAATATTTAATGCATTCCACTATATACCTTACAAAACGGCACGTTACAACGTTACATCATCCATGGAATATACGACATGTACATCCAATACATTATATAAATTATCTGTCAAAAATAAATTAATATCGATACCTCTGCACCTCTCTGCACATCACTACCGAGACCAAAAAAGTGGACAGTGGTGGTCCTTATAACTATATACCTGTCCTTTTTTTTCACACGGAATGTGTCATATGTATAAAGAGTATGACTAGACTGAGAAATTTCACCCTCCCTCTATGCTTTAGTTATTACTCTGAGATCTATAGACTCCCTCTATGCTTTAGTTATTACTCTGAGGGTGCCGCACGTACGTCCTTTTTGGCAATCTACGTGCGCAAAAAGTTTTAATTTTAGTTGATGCGATCTATTTACAGTATTTTTTTTCAAACACCCAGATAGTCAGGCAACTCACAACACGCCGTGTTTTGACATTTTGCG
This sequence comes from Conistra vaccinii, assembly GCA_948150665.1. NCBI lineage: Eukaryota > Metazoa > Arthropoda > Insecta > Lepidoptera > Noctuidae > Conistra > Conistra vaccinii. The sequence goes on from OX411316.1 coordinate 7,280,763, forward strand.
CGCTACTGAACGAAAGAACAAACAAATCGCGACATGTTTGCGCGCACACAGCGCTACGCGCGTCGTCAGTCAGTCGGTCCACTTGTTTCGAGGCGACCAAACGGTTCTTTCGAATGTGAAGTGATCAACTGGAGCCATGGAACAAACGCGTAAAGGTATGTGCATCAACAGTATTTAACTTTTAATTCGATTTTTGCATTTAAAGTTACATAAAGGAACTAGAGAACCAACTAGTAATTTAGTAAAAAAAAAGTTATTATTTCATGATTATTGGACCGCAACTATTTTTGTTGGTAGTTGTTGGTCTTGAAATTATTATGTACGTGTAGTGTAACTAAGTGACATTCTGGCAAATTACGTTTTGGCTGCAGCAACTTGCAGTAACTATTTTTATGTGTCTTTTAGACCTGGCGAAAGGAGTAAAGCGGAGTGAGCTGTTCGACTAAATAATTGCATTCTATACACCTACTTCGTCATGTAAATAATTGTGAAAAATATACTACTTTCTTGTTCGCTACAATTTGTTTTATTTACCTATAAATGGACACATCTTAGGAAAATTAGAATTTTTAGATGGAAAATACAGAAGACGGAACCCCCACGTGCATGTCTAAACTTTCATTTGGCTTAAATTATATTGCTGATACTATAAAGTTTCTTAAATACAATAATGGAATGTTTTTTGCGCGAAATATCATGTAAAATAATATTGAGCGCATAAATTGATGAAAAGGACGTACGTGTGCCGTGAGCGTTGCATTGTCACTGTCACTTGTTATTTAGGTTAGGTTAGGTTAGAACTGTGACCACACAACGCACGAGCCGAGCGAGCGTAGCGAGCGGTGCCGCGGTAGCGGCCGGCGAAGTGCCAGGGTCCATTTAGGCACAAGAGAATGTAATGTTTTGGGAATGTGGTCAGCGATCTAACCTCGACAATCAAACAAAATTCCAAGTGACGTGACTTAGTGACAGTGACAATGACAATCCAATGCTTGCGGCACTTTGGCCGGGCCGAGGCGGTGTTACTAGGGTGCCTGTAGTGGCACTTTATCTGATAGGGATAGAGTGCCACTGGTGGCACTCTATACACTGCCTTTAAAATATATATTTTGTAAAGAATGGCCATTGTATATTGAAGTCTGTTTTCAAGCTTTCTGTGGAAATCGCTTGCAACAAAAGATTTCAGTTTTTCGGTCGATCAACGTGATGTTATTTGATAGTGTAAAGGACATAATTTTATAGTCTTAGGGATCTCGTGGACTCGACGGCCATGACTCCGTCCAGTCGTGGCCGTCTAGTGGTATTATTTATTGGTTGCGACCAAGTACGCGATTCGTATCGTTTTCTACAATGTGGAGACTACCATACAACAAAAAATTTAAATATAACTAGCACTACTAATGCTTAAGAGTATTTTGGAACTGTCAAATAAATCCTAGCTTCGAAATAAAAAAATGAGTTTTTCAAACAAACAAATTAAATGTAATGTACGGCATATCCACCCTAAGCCTATAAATTCCGTTTATCCAAGTAGGCCTTGGGTGAATTCTCGGGCATACATTTCAGAATATCCACCTTAGGGTGGATTTTTGGAGTGGATAAACGGAATAACCTGAGCCGACTATGGATTTTGCCGAGCATGGGGAATATAATAACTAAACTATTGAATATATTCAATTGAATTTTTGTATACAGAATGGGAACGTCATTATGAACACGCCGCAAATTTTTTTGTTGTTTTGTCTTCTCCACTTTGTATAGTTTACCTGATTGCAACCACTGATCGTGGTCGTGCTCGTGGCCGTCTAGTGAGGAGAGGCCATCTTACTGAAGTAGATAAGGTTTATTTACTTAGGTGTCACTTAGGCATCCACTTAAAATATAGCCTTTTAGCTAGATTCAATACGCTGACCATCCTTTTAAGTACGGGAGTACCTACTCATATGATAAAAATGTTTGAACACCTTGCGACTGCTCGAACCGAAAAGTCATCATTTATTTTTATCTTCATTGAGACCACAGTTGGTCTACACTTTCGTAGGTATTTTTTATTTATACTGAAAGGACATGGATAAATTCTGGCCCAGCACGGACAAGGACTTAATTATACTTTTTTTGAAGCTTATAATATTGCAATTTTTATCATGGCTTTCATTTGTCCGCATAACATGGGGGAAAAATATCAATTTAAAAAGAGTATCATTAATTTTTTGCTTTATTTTGTCTACCATTTTATATCGATTGTCATTAAAAAGTCAAGTCATCATGTCTTTTACATGACATGACAATTTAAGTCAATCGTATGTCTTGTGGCTCGCATGAATGTATTCTTGTGGTTTCTTTTGGTGTTTTACAACGACCTTTGGATTTGTTTCTGGATGTTGTTACTGCTCTCCCGACCGATCCGCTTTGCATCACGGACTTTGCATCTTCTCATTTCGATTTACTTTGATAACTCGCACTTTGGACGACGGATTTTACCCTATTTCTAAGTGCTCGTTTACGGAGACGCGGAGCGTTGAGCGAAGCGTGCAGCGTGGCGTTTCGCGGTGCGTCGGACGTTTTTTCAGTTTACATACAGGCGGCGCGTGCAGCGGCCCGCGTCATCACACGCGCAAACACAAACATAATGGCAATTTGTGATGTTGTTTATGAAGACTTGGGGCGTGGTGCGTACAAAGCCGCGGGCCCCGCCGCGTACCCCGCCACGGTTGTCGCTACGTTTTACTGTGAACGGAGAATTGCAAAAATAACTAGCCGCAATGCAGCATGCGCCGCCGCGATTAACGTCGCGTGCGACGCGGAGATGCCATCTGCAAGCTCCGCCTGCATTTCAAGCAAACGCTTGTAAAATCGCTTCTCCGTAAACGCTCTCATACAACGCCATTATGTTTGAATTTAGTACGGCCCGCGCCACCAAACGCAACGCGCAACGCCCCGAGTCTCCGTAAACGAGCACTAATGGAGAACCGGCGCTGCATTAACTGTTGTATAGCAACGCTTCGCATAAGGAGCCATTTGTTGGATTCGGATGAAATCCAATCCAAAGACAGTGGATTACTCCGCGGTTGGTGAGTTTTAACATTTTCAGTAATGTCTTCAGCACTTCTTATTAGGGTGCCTATTTGTTTATACTTATGTAAGTTTTTTATTTTAGGTCACTGCGTCTGAACATTGGTGCTATTTTGTTGGTTCTTGGCTTGGCACACTTTATCACAGTCTGGTACAAGGCGTGGTGTTCCAACACCAAGCCCTAGGGTGGGCCATCGTCATGAGTGCCCGTATCCGGAGCGCAAAAGACACATTTTTCTCAACAAGTTAGTATGAAAAAAATGTATGTATTATGTACCACGACTGCTAAAATATATTTATCCAATACCACCTTTTATATTTACCTATGTTATGAAATGATACATTATGAACTTTTTCGCATACTTAGATGAGATCGACAAGTTCTATTTGCCATCCATCTTGGCAACGAGCAAAAAAACATCAAAACGATGACGGTCAACAACAATAAGAAAGGCAAAGGCAAAGGCCCTTTTCATTCAGCGAAGGCACGAGCATTGATCAACACGCTTGCTCAAGATGGGTTGGCGATTTTAGACTTATATCAACCGGGCTTCACGACCATTTATAAGAAACACTCGTATAGGTACTTAGACATAAAACCTAAATTAACCTATAAGGTGAGTTCGTTTAATAATTTTTGTGATTTCAGGAGGGGGTTGGACAAAGAGCTCGCGACACTGTCATCGTTCTAACAACTGAACGCGTTTTCTTTCAAATAATAGTCATCGTCATCATTCAGCCAAAAAGTCCACTGCGGCACATAGGTAGGCCCTTCAAATGGTGGACCTATGACCTGGAAGTCGCGGAACTTCGCTGTATGCGAGGAGCACAGGACGGGTCTATGTGATATGATTAAAAGTAAATAATAATAATACCAGCGTATTATTTCTCCCACTACAGGGCTGAGGCCTCTTCTCATATAGAGAAAGCTTTCAGACTTATATTAAATATAAGTCCAGGTTTCCTCACGATGTTTTTTCTTAACCGATATCAGTACCTAATGTCCAAGATAATCTATGTACTCAGAACGTATATTGAATTGAAAAAAGTCACATTGGACTTTCCCGGATTTGAACCTACCACCTCGTGCATGAGAAGCGCGGCCCAGTGGTTAATGGACTTTCATGACAATGTATACACCTACTGTATTAAAACGTCAAAATGCCATACCAAAATGTTTAACTAAAATGTCTGATATTTCGTCACCACCGAGTTCTAGAGTAATAAAATATAAACAGGCCTATTAAATACAAATATTTCTTCATGATATATATTGTTTTATTTATGTCCATGCTGGGCCAAACTTATATGGGAGCGTTATCCATCTCCATGGTTTATTGATATAAATCGTGCAATACTTACGACCTCATATCAGCCTACGGAAATACATAAAAATCCGTATCGAAATTAATTAAAGTAGATGCAAAATCAATTAAATTACGAATTAATTGCTCCAGATATCAAGCAATGCATGAAATTAATGCCACAGATGGTTGAATATAACGAACATATAATCTAAACTAACCTGGGAGCTAATAGGAAGGCCTATTAGTGGCGGAAGGGAACCGAACTAACTCCGAGGCTGCATTTTGAACTCTGAAGTTTTTTTTTACGTTTTTAATTGGGAAGAAGTCGTTTACTTGGACTGTGGATGGTATAGTATAGATCATAGATGTATTTTAACGTTATACAATGTGGAGATTACCATACAACAAAAAATTAAAATACTGGCATTAAGGGTGAATTCTCGGGCATACATTTCAGAATAACCAACTTCGGGTGGATTTTTGGGGTGGATGGTGGACTATGAATTTTGAGGAGCTATAATGATTGAACTATTGAATATATTCAATTGCATTTTTGTATACAGAATGGGAACGTCATTAGGGACACGCCGTTAAATTTTTTGTTGTATTGTCGTCTCCACCTTGTATAACTATGGTATAGATAGATAGAATGAAAGATTTGATATTAATATTTATTCTGTTTGTAGATATTTCCGACTTCCAAAAAAGCGGAGGTTCTATATTCGTCCGTAAAAAAACAACTGTCTTCCAAAAAAAATCTACAACGTGAATAATAAATTAATAACTGTAATTTCGGAAGCCGGTTACAAAAAGCCAAAATTCAAAACCAAAGACACCTACTTCCGAAATTAAACTTATTTTTCACTTTATTGTGTTATTTTTTGTAACTTAATTTTTTGGGTAAATGCACTGTTTTTATTACATTTTTGTACATAGCCCTTATTTCCGAGTTTCTGATTAGTATTTTATATCAGTAATAAATATACTCACATTATTACTTTTTCTTATCAACGCAGCGTGTTTTATAAGTCATCCATAAAACCCACGGTAAAAGACTGTTATTAGTCCTACATTCTATATGTGTATAAAAAATAAACTGAAGTAGCTACCTTCTCTATCAAGCTCTCTCAGTATAGGTAATAAAGAAGTTCTAGGAACCGATAAAACCGGTAATAGTCGTTTTATTACAAAAGCTAGGGGTGTCGTTAACACTCACAATGAGCACTATCGATATCGGTGCAGCTCTAGTAGATAAAGTGAAAACGTTTGTGATAAAAGGTTCGTGTGTGAGGCGAGAAGTGGAACGGATTGATAACAGATGAATGGGCAGTAGTGTTGGCTTGTGTACTGACAAATACATTTTAAATCGGGACAGTGTAAATTGTAGGAGTATAGCAAACATAAATCGGCCCTACTTCAAAATTGTAGTCTTTCTCATTCTAACTCATAATAATATATTTTTTATCATCCGAGCCCTTACCACTTCACTGAAATCCTTACTTTCTCACTGTAAGGTCTCACGTAATATTAAAAAAACACACCTTCCAATATAAAGAAAAGCAAAATAAACGTATTATTATATTAAATACTTAGAACAGCCTTTCCTTTAGAAATGACACGATTCCTTTCGGCTCTACGAATAATATTATTCGTAGTTTTGGCTTCTAATCTTTTATTTCGGACCCATAAATATAGTCCGTTTAGCTAGTATACACCAACCAATGTCCCAATATGGGGCTGTCCCACCTATCAGCTATAGTTTTCAGGATGCTGTTGGGGCTGGCGCGTACCCTGCGCATAATGGAAGCGCAACGGAGCGCTAATATTATAATATTTATTTAATTAAATAATAATATTATAATTTCTAGAAACGTTATTGTATTAGAAGAAAAATGGCTTTATAACATACCTTTTTAAGCCCATTGAATTTCTATCAAAAGAGTTGTAAGCTACGACTTTACTTTGATAAGTACAGAAAGGGTCGATGTGTTACAAAGTCAAAGAGTTTCATTTCCGCAAGGACTTGCGATGTTTCCAAGACATTAACGATTATCTCTACTCTATCTACGACTATACTTTAAAAAGGAAGGAACTTCAGTAGACTGCCATGTTGGTCTAGTGGTTTCGTTTCAAGTGCGGCTGGGCAGTACCGTCTTTACCATAAGAGCACAGGAGGCCCGTGTCCAGGGCCCCGCACCACACTAGGGCCCCGGAAGCGCGGAATATTCATTAACTTGATGATTACCAATTGTAGTGGAGAGACATTTTTACAAGAACGATCCTAACTAATTTGTCAATTATGTCCATAGAACGTGAATTGAGGATGTATTAGAATAGAAGATTTTGCAGAACAGAAATCTTGAAAGAAACCATTATCGTCAATTCAAGTCCAACTCATACCTGCAGCATCTTATTTAAGAACGTACCTACCTAAATATCTCACCCATAGTAAATATAAAATCATAACAGAAAAATGTATAATGTCATTCACTTTCTTTTATTTTTCCTAGGGGGCCCCAAATTTTTGTTTGCACAGGGGCCCCGGATTGCCCTAAGACGGCCTTGCGGCTGGGTGGGAACGAGAACGTGGGGTCTTGGGTATGATTCTCAGGTCGGGCAACATAACGTCAGGTCAATAAATGAAAACAGTGCGGTATCGTTTCGGTATACAGATAATAATTATTGTTATGCCCACCTGATGGCCACTGTAACGGTTGAGCGGTTGGTTTAGTTGGTTATAATATAATACTGTTACTGTGTAACTAAACAAACAACAGTATATATCGCGTCTCCATTTTCTGATGCAAAGCTTCGTTGCATAACGTCAACATTCGATGCACGTTCTAGAATTTTGATGATAAAATGTTAGGATATGAATTTGTTAGCGCTTTTCAGGTAAATTCTAAAGCTGAATGCATTGGTTTACCCCGAACTATTGGTGGATTCGATTTAGGTAACTAAATGGAGCAATTTAGATAAAATAGAATATGCGTCACGCTTATGGCTTACGGTACGATTATTCATATGGGACCACTACTCACATTACAAACACACTAAGCCTGTATTTTGTGTGTATGTATGTATAGGTACCTGAGGAGCTCGTGGCTAAGTAATAACAAGCCGCACGGGTCGATCCATCAGGTTAAGCTACGCTTGCCAGGGTTGGTCAGTGGATGGGTGACCATCTTCTCATACCGAGACTCCTCCGTGCCTTGGAAAGCACGTTAAGCCGTTGGTCCCGGCTGTCATTTGTGGATCTTTGACAGTCGTTACGAGTCGTCAGAAGCCCGAAAGTCTGACACCAGTCTTACCAAGGGGTATCGTATTACCCAGTTACTGGGTTGTGGAGGTCAGATAGGCAGTCGCTCCATGTAAAATACTGGTATTCAACTGTAACCGGTAAGACTGGAAGCCGACTCCAAGATAGTTGGGAAAAGGCTAGGAAGATTGATTGTATGTATAGGTATCTACAGTAGGTACGCCCACACTTCGCTATAGGTACCACAATTAAAACGCAAAACCTTTGTGTTACTAAAACGCTTTAAATTTTTTTAAATTTAATAAATGTTGGCTTCATATAGAAGCTTATTCTAGACCACTTAACAAATTTATCTAGCAAAATATCCCTGTCAGGGAACTTTAAAATGGCTTGGTAAACGTACATACATAAATACATACTCTCGAAAAACATTACCCTCCATATGGGTAAAAACAAGTTACCTTCGCACATTAATAAGTTGACTCTTCTGAAAGTTTCAGAGGAAGTAAGAGCCTAACTCATCATATCGACATGATAAGATCCCTCATCTAACTTTGTAATAGCCTAGGCTGGATTGAAAATGAAACTGATTACAGCTGCCTAGTCTACTTTGAAACTAATGACATGATAACGTTCATCATCTTCAATCTAAAGACCCATTGTTTATGATGAAACTAGTGGAAGAAATAACTGAAATGATTTTGACATAGTTATAGTATGCAATTATGATTCTAAAGGAACCATTCCGTAACCGAATGCAGGCGGCAACTGTAGGTGGCGTGCCGCCACGACACGACTGGTTTAATTGAATTTCTATTATACCTTCCTTAGCTAGCGACACGTCATTTGCAGCTACGGGCGAGCGACAGACGACACGTGTAGTAGCCCGCAAACCAGTAGTGCCGCAAACGCTCGAGCGATAACACGGAAGGTACCTCATTGGAAGGTACCATTACCGAGTTGAGTACAATGACATCTTAAGAGGATGCCCACGAATTCAATTTCACCCTGTCCAAATTATACTTATGAATTAAACGATTATTCAGACTATACATGTAGAGTCCAAGTGACAAAATATTAAAAGAGTAAAATATTAGTAGTAGTAGGTACTTTGATGGTTTGGTCATGCTATGAGTGGATATTTAAAAGGCAGATGTGAGTGGAAACGCCGGGAGGGGGGACGCCCTAAAAGAACATACGCTGGTCTTATTGGTGAAGTTCTTCAGAGAGGTCAGGTCACTAGCAGTCGTTGTGGTATGAACGTAAACCAAGCCAAACGTACCAAAAGCAGGACCTTTTGCTTCATTTGGTTCTGCAGATTCTGTCTATCCCCATGGGAACAAGCGGAGCTTATTTATGTATGTACCTATAATCCATTTGAAATAAGCCTATACATTTATCTCAACCTTCTTTACAGTCCGTCCAACAGATTTTGACTTCTATTGCGTTGGTGGCATGACATATGGCAGCTGCAGTAAACAGTTACACAGGTATTGTAACCACTTTTTTGCTTTTAATACCATCCTTATGCCTACGGTATAGAAGTCAGAATCGGTTGAACGGGCTGTAAAAAAGGTTTGTTTAAATGTCTAATCTTAATTCAAATGGATATAGATGGAATCAATGTTCAAAGATAACTTTAAGAAACCAGAACTGGCCAAAGATTGCATCGGCTGGAGTCCCAAAACGTGCAGAGATGAAATCTGTGTATTTTAATTATCTAAGGTACGGTACAGATATTATTTTATTTAAATAATCAGAAAGGTGAGCAGTGATAAAGACAGACTACGGTTGCCACAAATAAAATTAAAATTGTTCAAGAGAAACGTCTACTGCATGTCTATTATAATTTATAACCATTTGCCGAATTCCCTTCAGGATTTGCCATTGACATTGTTCAAAAGAAGTCTCTTTAAACTATTACTATATAAAAAATATTATAACATTAAGGAATATTTGGAGGATAAGTCGATGGATAATTTTAAATAATATTAATAATCATAATGACTGTAATTCTAATAATTTTAATTGACATGTAAATGTATTTGCACGCCATAACATGGCAGAATATGCTGAAACCAAAATGACTGTAATATCTATTGTATCATATTTTAGCAAATAAATATTTTTGATTTGATTTGATAACCTTTAATGTAACAGTAAGACTGCCAAGTCATAGGTCTCGAGTTCGAATCCAAGGCACGCACCTCTGACTTTTCGGATTCATGTGCGTATTGTATAATTATCACTTGCTCCAAAAACGGTGAAGGATAACATCGTGAAGAAACCGGCATGCCCGAGAGATATTTCTCGACGGTATGTGAAGACATGTCAGAGGACCATGGGTGGCTTTAAAACTCTGACACCAGGTTAGTCACTATTGTCAGCGAAGCCGAAGGGGTCCGTTAGGGCCGATGCCTACCACTGGGGTTGCGGATAAGTCCTAAGGGGAAACCGTGGCCCCGGTCTAGGCAAGGGAAGGAACACGGGTGGGTTTTAGTCAGTAAAAGTCTGACACGCCCAGATCAGAAAGGTGAATTCGGTCTGAAAATTGCAAGTACTATAGTGGGTACCATTAACAAATCGAAGCTACATTTTTGTAGCGATAAACGTTCATTGAAACGACATTGACTTTACCCACAAAGTTATTTTAGGAACGAAATTAAGGGCGATAAGGGAACACGTCGAAATTGGGCTCAGCGTGGAATTACTCCAAATGTTTTGGAGGCTAACTCCTCGACCGGAACGATAAGGTTTTTGTATAGGGCAACTTAATTGTTCTTAATTGATTAATTTTGATTAATTTACATAAAGGTAAACATTGGAAAACATATCATTGACCGTATTATAGTATATTACATAAAATAAAACGGGGTGTCCGCAACTCCCTTATTTTGCTAACCATTACGCGCTACTACCGAGCATGAAGGCCTGGGTACGGTTCCCGGGACGGGTAGTGTTATTAGGTTTTCCATTTCTATTTATTAGAATTTCTCAGTAACAGTCTCTCTGGATTTGGGGCCGGTTTATGGCAATAGACTCGCCTTTATTACATGGAATATAAACATAACTGGCAAACTGTAGGTGTACTGGTACACATCTGCCGTACCCTTCCGGGAAATACAGGCGTGATGTCATGTACTAAGTTACATTATGTGGTTATCGCCTGAACTTATCTAAAAAAACAACTACGATTATACCAGTCCTCCAGCACTGGAATAATTGAAGTTGTCTCAATTGGGTCGATCTACCTTTGTCCACAAATGACCAGATCTCCCCAATTTTATGCCGTTTTGCTCAATACACTGGCCTTTAGTAGTACGTCTGCATTAAACGAAGGTGTGTGATGCATTCGATCAAATGCACCTTTATTCACACGGCTGGCACTCGCTGAAATCATAATCGATGCTAGCTATTTGCGATGCTGAGTGCATGTACCTACGCTTTGACTACAAATGGACCACAGGAAATTGACATCTGTTAATACAGAGCTCTAGTTGATGTATTTCACTTTGTTAGCAGTTTTACTGTATCTATCTATAAATATGGCACTTAGAGTATGAGAAAATTTGGCTTTGTAGAGTGTTGTCTTTGTCACTCATATTTAGTGTGTCTCAGTCTGAAGCTCAATGCCCAGGTACTGTCATTTGTTTCACGTGCTATTTAAGGTTCCGACCATAAAAAGAAAATGGAACCTTTTATCACCTTTGATCACCTATCTATTTAAAAACATGCCAAAAAGCAAAACAATCCGCAACAAAATATGTATAACACAAAGAAAAGTTATCTCCAAAACACAATTTACCCAAACTAAATCAAACTCTGAAAATATCCATCAAAATGGAAAATCGTATCGTAAACGCTACATCAAAAAGGTTTTTATACCGACAGGGATAAACTAAAATCCTCAAAAAATAATAAAAACGTTACATGTAAGGGCTAGTTTGGGTAATCAATCATTCAATTTTGTTGGGCCGTCGCGGCCGGATGCGGGCACATAGAGTTACTAATATAATTTGAACTGTTTATCGTATTATGTTTGGTTTTGATATCGAAAGAATATGAGAAAGAACTTGTATTAAGACAAATAATATTAAACATTGCAGACAAGAAGCGAAACGATTAGCGTGAATTATTATTTTTATAGTACTTGTGACAATAAGTACCAGAATATTATGTGTTTGTAAATAATCTTCAGGTAAACATTATAAAAGTGTCTTGTCTTAAAAGTTAAATAAAACTGTAATCCTAACATTAATATTATTAAATGCGAAAGTGAGTTTGTTCGTTTGTTTGTTACGCTTCTACAACGGCACACAGGTAGACCATGACCTGCTATTTAATTACGCAACACATTTTCCTAAACGATTCCGAGTAATCTGTTTCATTTTGACAGTTCAACAACATTCATTGCGTTGTTTACGTTGTTAAGCAGTTTTTTTTTTTCGAACTTATGAAGCAATGGATTAGCAATCTGCTTCAAAACTATTCAAATTCTGATTGATCGTGTATTACGTAATTAGGGTACTGGAATAGGACGTAGGATATTTTTTATCCAGATATTCTCACGGCATCGAGACATAAGGCCTGTTTCACCACCTACGGTTAAGTTCCTATTAACTTACTTGGCAAATAATTTCATACAAATTCTGTTACGTTTTTGAATGTATTCGGTAAGTAGTGGCTATTCGGACATCGTGAAATAGGCCCTTATGCGGATAAAACCGTGGGCGCATCTAGTTTTATTATAAGTAGTTAGGATTTCCAGTTCCAAAAATAGCTAATATAGCTAGCTATATTAGCTATTTTTGGAACTACCTATATAAAACTTGATACTGCCAAGAACAGAATCCCATCCAAAACAAACAACAATTTCGAGACAAACAAAATTAGCCCCATTCATTGTTAATTACAAAACAAAAACCCAGGCTTACATTAAACGCTTCGCAGACACGTCAAGTGAAATAATGAGAGTAAAAAAAAATCTATTGCTGCGTGCAGGACTAGGGCCACATAACTCATAGACGTGTCAGGAACAAGATGGATGGACCTCGCGAGCCGCGTGAGCCCAGCAGTTTCCTACGTTATGGTGTTAAATTACGGTAAACGTTTTTGTTGACGGTGGGTGGTTAAGTAAGAGAGTTTTGGGTTGTAGTGTGGTTATAGTTTCGTTTATGATGTGATGTTTTGATGATGGAAGAACTCGTAAGACTTTTTATCATAATCCTGTCCTTATCTCAATTTATTTGGGTGGTCGTTTAAATCATACAGGTATCAAAAGCATGAGTATTGGAAACCGTCCCTATAACTTACCTATTAATACATTAGAATGCCAGTTACAGCTCAATTGGGTCCCAGGAAGTGACTTAAAAATGGATGACAAAACGAGTAACTGGAAACACATACGAATGAAGCAATTTAATATAAAGCTTGTAAAAAGCTACGTCTCTCTCTCTCTCTCTCTCTCGTCTGTCTGACCATTTATGAAATAATAACTTGAAACCACTAATCCGATTTACATGTTTACTTTGGACTCAATTTCACCATACTCTGTTAGATATAACAGACTGTTAACACACATGTCAACTGCTGTGATTGGCTGTTGTCATGTCAATGAGCCAATCAAAGCAGTAACCTGAGTTTAATGACCTGTTAGCTAATTTTTGTGTTTGGTGAAATTGGGTCTTACGCTCATAAATCTATGTTTCGATGCCTGCTTTTATGGCTCCTACACACAGTGCCTGCCTGCCTGGCTTTTGCCGCGTGGCACGTGCCTCCGGCTTTGCGCCTTCATTTTCTTTGCGTTACTTTCTGCGGCCGTGTGTGGCATGGCCGGCGGCAAGGCCGGCGCGGGCATGTGGGCGGTGTGCAGCAGCCATAAGTCTTTTTGCCCATGTTAACAAACTCTAGGACAACATTTGCCTACAAACTTTATATTTTTTGTTACACCAGTTAGAGCCTCTAATCTAGTTATCTAGGTATATCACCTACATTAATTATCAAATCAAAGTAGGTGGACAAAAGGACAAAATAAACAAAAAAATATTAAAAGGTGAAAAGGAGCAAAGAAAGAGATATTATGTTGACTCTTGTTTAATTTCGTTAATTTTATTTACAGACCGGGTTGAAATCATAGCCGTATCGCCAAAAGGTAAGAGTTTGGCCCACATAAACTAACAATACTAACAATATTTTTAATGGGGCTTATATTAACAAAATCAGTGTGTTAATGCTTCTTTACAAATCCTGCTTGCATTGATTTAATAACTTAGTTCTGTAATAATTAAATGCTTATTAACAATGAAGTGTGACGTCATGTGTATCTCTGCGAACTTAAAAAGTATAGTGGCAGAAAAAGCCTATAGCATAACATAAAGGCTCTCACGTGCTGGCGCAACGCGACACCGGTTGAAATATTTCCGTGTAGAAATTGTTCCACCAGGGTCGCGTCACGTCTGTCTGCAATAACCTTAACTCAGCTTCTGAGCAACATTAATTTTTCGCATTTAACGCTTTCTTCCCAAATGCTGCTGAAAATAATAAAATAATTCTAAAGAAAACATGGAACCTTTTGTCTTCAAAATAAAAATAACAGCAAACGGCACCTGTACCGAATGAAGTTATTTATCTGACGCTTCTTTGTCGGGTGTTAATTATGTTTGAAAAAGTTTTATTTCTCCTTTGAGATTCAAATAATTTATTATTCGGTACGACAGCAACAGAAGTCGCTGTACACAATTAACTTCTTTTAATACCTTAGAATTTATAATAATTATTAATTACTGAGCAAACTTTGTTATAAAAAAAAGTTGACATCATTGAACTACAAAAGTGTCATGAAACTATAGATGTACTATATGATGAACTTCATATCTAAGCAGTTTGAAAACAAAAACCCGTGAACACGATGACGACATCTGTTACCGCCCCGGTTCTATAGCCGCCGAGCGCTGCAAGCAGAAATAGTCCTTACGGTGTATAAATGTACTTCTTCGATGGTACTATGTAAAAGATGATATGGCTAGAAAGGAGATGACTACCGAGATGACGACTAAAGTCCGGCCGTTCAGAGAATGCGTTCCTGACACCTGACAGTTGAACAATTTTTAGTAGTAATAAGGATCGAATTCTCAAAGCCCATAATCGTTAGTATGAAATCGACGGTAATAGAGAAGTAAAAAACCCCCAAATAAATTGGAATAATCAATAGAAAAAGTTGATGAACTCCGCTTGACTGTCACTAATGAGACACAATAAAATTTTCGAGCTGCATCAGTCTTTCGGACAGTTGAGCATCTACGCCGTAAATTGCTAAACATTGCTAGCGAAAAAGGTACTTTATCAATATCAAATTCATGATTCACTAAACATGGCGGGTTCTTTTAGTGAATCATCTATCTGTTATTGGACAAGCAAGATTTACTGAACAAATCCGTTTTTATCTAACACCTGTATAAAATGCAGCGATTCGAGTTGCAATATTTTGAAATTGTATAAAAGATATAATTATATTTTTGAAACACTGTTCCAATATAACTGGTATTTGAATGGAACTTTTTTGACAACTGGAATAAGGCAAAAAAAAACATAGAACAAAATAAAAATGTAGCCTTTTTTTTCTTCATGAAATAGGTACGTTCTTATATTATTATGTGTCCCCAGTAGACAGCTTATTCTACCGGGATCAAAAACAATGAGAAACTCGACATGACATGACACTGAATATTTGTATGCGAAACTTTACGGACACCCATATTATATGAAGGCTGAGTCATTTATTTGATGCATGGACGATGTACTGAAACTTATACAATTATTGTCATTAAAAACTTATAACTTATAACTTTTGGTAATCTTTTTATCATATCTCTATAAACTAACTAAAATGATCTGGCAGATAATTTTAACCGGAACTATCATTTCAATTTATAATATTACACCAAACACACACAAATATTATTTTTAATTTGACATTTAATTTTTATTCCATTCTGACATTTTTATAATATTTTGACAATTATTTAAAAAAATTATTTTTTGATCTGATCTGTTTAGAATTTAATCTTTTGTAATAAATAGTTTATAATTTAAATGTACATAATTATGAGTGTAAAACTATGGACTAGAATTATGTCAGTTTTTTTTATTTTTTTTTATTAATTATCATGTGATGAATAGGGGTGGGTAGTGGTTATTTGGAAATAAATAGTTAGGTACACCTCTGCCTAATCCTTCAGGGAAATACAGGCGAGATGTTATAGATAGTTAAATAGTTAAATAGATACCTACAATAATTTCTCACGTTCTCACAGCTTTATACTCGTATGTATATTACTTACTATGGCTGCGCCCCGCGGTTTCACTCGCATAAGTCTCGATTCCGTGAGAATACCGGGATAAAAATTATCCTATGTACTATCCCAGGTTATCTACTATCTACTATCCATGGTCTATCTATGTGCTAAATTTCCCTCAAATCCGTTCAGCCTCAAATTAGTTTAGACTTGAAAGGTGTGTACTGTACAATGGACCGCACGTCAGTGGTAACAAAACCAGTCTAAGCTAGCCTAGGATACATTTGAAACTTAATGCTACGCTAGGCCAGCTCAAGGTCAAAAAGATACCATCGAAATGCGGTCCACTGTAAACCACAGTTACAGGTTAACTTAAGACTGTTAAAGTTAATACGACCACTTAAAACAAGAAAGACAAGACAAGCTGTGACCAGAGAGTACCTAAACTCTAAAGTTAAATGGAATCTTACCTTGATGAAATGTTTTAACTACATTTTGGGGTTAGTTTATGTACTTACAGCAACCTCACGTCGTCATAAAAAACAGCTTAATTATGCTGCTGAAGATACATGGGACAGACATGGGATATGTTCATTTGAGCGTGTAGACGTACACATTGTGTCACTAAATGCAAAGGTTTTTGTTGAACATCGACCCTTAAGATCCAAGGAATGATGTATTAGAATAACAGGGAAGTTTGAATGGGAAAGTAAACTAATACATACATATACCTACATATTGAAAAACTATGAATTAGGTTTACACAAAAATAAATCAGGAATCTTTAGGCTCCAGATATCAATTCCAGATGTGAATAAAATAAAATCTGTCAAGTGCGAGTCGGACTCGCACACGAAGGGTTCCATACCATGTCGTACAAGATTTAACACTATGAATTTTTGTAATACTTTCGTAAACGTAACAACAGAGGCGCTATAAAAAAACAAAGATTTGTAAAGAAATTGTCTAATTTTAATGAGAAAATGTTGTTGTGTTAAAATATAGGTGTAGGAGGATATTTCATTTATTTTAAGAGAAAAATATTAAGTTAACTTTACAAATACAAATAATTTACAAATACAAATAATTTATTTTCTTTCACAAGTTATGTACTACATCTAGTGGTTGAAGTGACCTTTTAGACAAAAATTGCCTGTGTTAGGACACTTCGCTCTTCCAAAGCTTAAAGTTACGTGGTGTACCAACAATTTTGAATCATATATGATCTTAAGAAAACAATAAAAAATAAAAAGATATGCCAAATTTTGAATTTACATAAATGAGAATAAAAATTTACAAAAGCAAAATATGTACTGTAGCAGCTAATAAAAATCTTATATTATACTTTTATATAGTAGGCATGCGTGTTTTATGATGAATGAAATAAGTGAGTGGGGTGTATGTGTGATGTATGTGGGTGAATGAGTGTGGATTGTATGTGTTTTTGTGAGTGGGTGAGTGTTCGTGTGAATTTACAAAATTACTATGCGTGCTGCAATAGGTTCTCAGTTTCCTCATATGTAAGTAGTTTAATCCATTTAGTTATAAGTTTTTTGCATTCGTAATATTTTTTGGTGTATAAATGTAGTTCTTTGTTTAATTTGTTATACAGATGGGATGCACGTCTGTCATATTGCATACTAAAAAAACTGGTTTTAGATTGTGGAATATGCGCCACAAGATCTTTCCTTCTTTTTGTTAGAACACCAGCATCATACGGCAGTGTCTTGTGTTTTTTCAAGACAATTTGAGCAATGTATAATTTTCTCACTGAGAGCAAATCACTAATTTCATAAAGTCTATAAGTGGGGTACCTTATTCTCTTAAAATGCATTATTTTGATCAGAGCTCTTTGAGCTCGTTCCACTTCTATAAATTTGGACTTAGCGGCACCTCCCCATATAGGAATACAATACACCAAGACAGATTGCACTAGTGCAACATAAATTTCCTTTAATAGGTTCCTAGATGAGTCATTGCTAGCACCAGATGGAAGAATGTGTCTTAGTGTCTTAAATATCCAGCTCAAATTTCTAACCCTTTTCACAACCTGTTCAAGATGGGGGTACCAGGATAACCTCTGGTCAAGAATAACACCTAAGTATTTGGTCTGTGGGACCTTGGTTATAATAGAACACGTACAGTTTTGATTTTGAGGGTCACCACATACATGAACTTTAATAGTAAAGTCGTTCTTAGGTTGTGTACGGTTGCTGATAGTGAAACATATGTAATTTGTTTTTGAGGTGTTCAAAGTAAGTAAGTTGTTGTTTAACCATTTAGCAATTTGAGCCATGCCTGTGGAAGCACTATGCTTAACCTCATCCCAGGAATTTCCATAAAATACAATGGCTGTGTCATCGGCATAAGAAAATACTTTAGCGTTACATAGACTCATGTTACATAAATCATTTATATATATTAGGAATAGGCTGGGACCCAAAACGCTACCCTGAGGCACGCCATACGATACCACTGTATCATCACTGCTGTGTTGCCCCAGCCTAACCCTCTACTTCCTATTTGAAAGATAATATAATCTTTCAGAAGATTGAGTGGAGTTCCTCTTATTCCGATTTGCTCAAGTTTGTTCACTAGGATTGGAACAGAGACGGTGTCAAATGCCTTTTTGAGGTCTAAGAAAATGGTCAGACACTTGCGCCCACTATCAAGATGATTAGTTATAAGTGAGCTAAGAGCAGTAACAGCATCTTCAGTGGATATTTTTTGCCTAAAACCAAATTGCATCGGGGATAGTATATTAAATTTATTTAGATATTTTAAGAGCCTCATGTTTATTAATTTTTCAAATATTTTGGAAATAGCTGGAAGGACAGATATGGGCCTGTAATTGTTGACATCGTCTCTGCACCCACCCTTGTGAACCGGAGTAATAGTTGATTGTTTAAGAGGGTCTGGGAAGATGCCGTCTCTAAAGCAGAGGTTTGCAAGATGGGTTATAATGGGAACACATTCCTTGCTTATGAACTTTAAAAATCTTGTCGAGATATTATCACAGCCAGGAGCACTATCTGACTTTAGGCTCATCAATGTTCTTTCCACTTCATTAGTGTCAGTGTCCAGAAGTACAAAAGAGTTGAGTTGTGTTGATACTGGGTGGACTGGGAGGTCATTATTGTTTACACTTGGCTGGATTTGCTGGGCCAGATGTTTGCCGATATTTACAAAAAAAATTGTTAACATAATTAGCCGATTCAATGGGGGAGGGTTTATTATTTATCAGTTCGGTGTTCTCACTTTTAGATTTGTTGGTGTATGTTATTGTTTTAATATTTTTCCATAGTAATTTGCTGTTTGAGATTGAATTTGCAAGTAAATCCCTGGCGTATTTTCTTTTCAGTTTTTTTATGAGGTTATTACAGTGATTTCTGTATCGGTTGTACGTAATTTTAAGTATTTCATTGTGTGGGTCAATCTTAGTTTTCTTTTGTAGTTTATTGCGATTTTTTATGCAACGTAGTATACCCGGTGTAACCCAAGGTTTAATAATGCGTTTACTGCTAGGGATTTTAGTATGAGTAGTGTTAAGATTAATAGATTCCGTGAGCTTTGTAATGAGTAGGTCAGTCAGTAGTTTAGGGTCGTTACAAAATAGTAATTCTGCTAAGTTTTGTTGCTGAATATGTTTTAGAGCTTCATCGAAATTTACGCTAGTTGTAGACTTATTTTTAATTTGTGTATGTTTTTGTTTGCGCAGTGATATAAGTGTAGTGTAGTGATCAGTGATGGTAGTGTGTAGGATAGCGATAGATGCGGAGACCTTTTTTTTATTAATCTTTAGCATAAAGTGGTCCAGGCAGTTTCTTTCTCTGGTGGGAAGCGTATGCCTACTTATCCGGTAACATGCATTAACTAAAGTCAAAATTATTTATTTGCTACTAACATAGTATTAGTAGGTATAAATAGGTATATATGGTAGGTAAGCAGGTAGATATGTAGGGTAGGTAGGGTAGGTTAGGTACCTACCTACCCTGGTAAGAAGGGTAGGGTAGGTAGGTAGGTAGGGTAGGTAATTAGGTAGAAATAGGCAATTAGGAAAGGTAGATGCGCCGTAGATAAGTACTTAGTGCTAACCGTGTGAAGCCAGGCCGGGTAAAGCTAGTTACTTATAAATAAAAGGATTTCTCTTGCTACATCAGACTATATTGTACAAAATAGAATGTAAGTAGTACGCCAAATTTTAATTATAACTGTGCGTTTGCACTGGCGAAACATTCACAACAAAACATGTTGGAATCTCTATTTTCTGTCAATTTTTCATACAATGTTTGACAGGAACTAAAGATTTCAACATGTTTCGTCGTGATGTTTCGCCAGTGCAAACGCACGGGTCAATACAGGTATTTATTTACGTTATTTTTGATAGTCATACAGAAATCTAATATTTCTTACTTATTATTTTTACACATCCCATCGGACTATGAGAGTGAGGGAAGAGAGAGTGCACTCGTGTCTGCGCACACACTTGTGCACTATAATATCTCCCGCGCCGAAGGCCAGTCTCCGTTGAGATTGGCCGCCATGACCGAATATTTTTACACCAATAATTTTTCTCAATATGAAATTGTATCCACAACGGTTTAAGCTAGGTAACTGAATAGTACACTGTATGTGCCAGCATTCATTTCAATGTTACTGAATATATTGTATAATGGAGTGTAGTTTTAACACGAGGTACACACATCAACACCGTCTAGGGATACTTTGAAAAAAGTCGATAAAGTTCTTAAACTCAAAAAATACTGGCCGGTTTTAAAATCTTGTGAAGAAAGCTCAGAGTAATGAAAGTTTATTTTGTAGACCTTTTTGGATGATCGAAATAGTATATGCTGCCATGATAGTAGGTACTTACTAATTCCATGTCATTACTCCGACTATTAAACAGTTATCTGTGGAATTTATATCGCCTAGTATTAGCATGAAATACAAAATTATTACTTTAAGTTGCAGAAAATCGCCCATATTATATAAAATACGTTATGAATCGGCGTTTTTAGTATTTGTTGATTATAAACAGTATATGTTACATGATACACACAAGTTTCAAATTCCTAATTTGTTTAGTTGTTGAGATAGAGCTCGTACAAAAATGGTCTAAAACAGACAACTTCTACGGCCCCCTAATTCATCATTTTTGAAGATAAAAACAAATAAAAATTATATTTATTCTCTACTCGATGAGCTCTAGAAAATGATACCCCACATGCCAGGGTCAGATAATTTTTTTTTCAAAATTTAATTTTATTGTATGGCGACCCCCCTTTATTTTTTAATTTTATTATTTGTTGCTCTTGCGGCAATAGAAATGCTCAATCTGTGAAATTTTCAACTGCCTACCTATTACAGTTCATGAGATAGAGCTCGCTGACAGACAGACGGACAGTGGAGGCTTATGAATAGGGTTCCGTTTGTCACCCTTCGGGTACGGAACCCTAAAAACAGTATTTGTAATAATAATATGCCAGATACGTTAACGGGAACTTGTTCGAAGGATTACAGTAACACAAAAGGAGAATGCTCAAGCTCCATAGAAAAAAAACCCAGCTTCGGGGGAAAAGCGATATATCTCAAATCATCAATAATAATAAGTACTAAAATAATAACCGGTCATGATCGTGATCCTTACTGGCAAACATATAAAAATTGCCAGTTTTAGTATGCAGATTATGAAGTCGTCTATATAACAAATTCACAATTAGTTTTAATTACTTTATTCAAAAATATTATGTTAAAATGCGAGCTTGGCTCATATTATATTTTTTTACGATGCTTAAAGTCGTTGAAAGTACTATGGTTACTTATTGTAACAGAAACTTCGAGAGTTCGCCATCAAAATAGTCAGGATTTAACAGCATCGTCACGTGAAAATACCATTGTTAACAGCGATACTATGATATTGATTCGATAGTTTGGACTTGCGAGTCTTATATTATCGCCATCAGCGCCATCTATACTATCAATAATTATATAATCACGTGAGGTCACTTGAACTTTTGGGAGTAGAGGTGAAATCAAACCAGAGTGTATTTATAACATTTTTTATTTACTGTTTTAGAGGTATGAGGAACAGGGTGTAAAGTTCACTCATTCTCTATAGAAAAAGGAGGATCCTCCGACCAGATGGGTGTCGTGTATGACGGGCAACTGCCCAACGATAGATGTCAGGATCTTGTATATATGTTGAACTTTGCTTGCGCGATGCAGGATTTTGATGCGTAGTCTGCATGTGGCTTCACAGTGCTAGTTGAGGTTCCAGTGAGTCGGAACCGGGTGCTGCATAGTTCGTGGTGAGTCGAAACTGGGTGGCGCTGCATTATGGTCCAGTGAGTTGAATGTGGTACAGCGCCGGGTTGTGCCTGACTGCTGGCGTCGACGAGGAGAGGGTAGAAAGGGCTCTGTTGTGGACGAGCCAAACGTGCAGTGTGCTGTTTCAAAGTTGCTGCTGAGGCTGAAGGTGATGACAAGGAATGTTCGTCCGCTGCATGCTGGTGGTCAGGACACCCGTTGAAGCCGTGGATGCCGGCTGGCTGTGTGACTCAACGATTGATGTCGTGATCTTGTATATATGTTGAACTTTGCTTGCGCAATGTAGGATTTTTGTGACGTCATGTTTTTTATACGTAGTTCGCATTTGAGACAGCACACTGTACTTTTGGCCCGTCCACAACAGAGCCCTTTCTACCCTCTCCTCGTCGAAGCAAGGTACAACCCGCGCTGTACCACATTCGATTCACTGGGTCATAATGCAGCGCCACCCAGTTCCAACTCACCACGAACTATGCGGCACCCGGTTCCGATTCACTGGAACCTCAACTAGCACTGTGAAACCACATGCAAACTACGCATCAAAATGCTGCATCGCGCAAAAAAAGTTCAACATATATATATATGTCGTGGCCAGATCTTAGAATTGATCATTTCATGAAATGTTCGACCATTTCATGAAGTGGTTGTGTTTCATGAAATGGCCAGCTAGAATTGGCCATATCGTTTAAACGTCAACGTTTAATGATATGTCAGTCGACGTTTGGCCATATCATTAATGTAGGGTATCCATGGTTTAATGTGTAGTAAACATTGCTAACTGCGACCAAATTGGAAGTAGCGCTCGCCACCCGCTGCTGCGGCACCGCTTGCTTCACACGTTCGGCTCGCGCGTGGTTGGTGACAGTTCTAACCTAACTTAACACATTTCGTCAGGGACTCGGGGTGCCATGAGCGGCGTGATTTTTTAATTTTAAGTGCTATGTTGCTCACCACAAGGGTTGTGGCACCCCGACATGGGTTAGGTTAGTAATTTCCAAGTTGGTCACTTTCCATAATTATCATATTTGGAAATCCAATAAAAAAAGTCCATTGAGTTTCCTTGCGTGGTCACCCTACTTTGTTTGATTTGTCGGTATGCCGCCGCCATGATGCACAACAAAAACAAAGCGACATCAACGCCTCTACCGGTGGATAATCGTAACTATTTTACGATATGATCACTAATGTTTGGCCACATCATGAAGTAGTCGTGCGTTTAACTGTTCATATCGTCAAACGTCGAATATTCAATGATCTGGCCAGACCACAACATGATGTGATCAGCCGTCGATGTTCTATTTCATGAAATGCGACCATTTCATGAAATGGCCGAACACTTCATGAAATGATCAATTCTAAGATCTGGCCACGACATATACAAGATCCTGACATCTATCGTTGGGCCGTTGCCCGTCATACACGACACCCGTCTGGTCGGAGGATCCTCCCTTTTCTATAGAGGATGAGTGAACTTTACACCCTGTTCCTCATATCTCTAAAATAGTAATGTTATAAATACACTCTGGTTTGATTTCACCTCTTCTCGCAAAACTTCAATAATTGTCCTCACGTGATTATATAATTATTGATAGTATAGATGGCGCTGATGGCGATAATATAGGACTCCAAACTATCTAATCAATATCATAGTATCGCTGTTAACAATGGTATTTTCACGTGACGGTGCTGTTAAATCCTGACTATTTTGTTGTCGAACTCTCGAAGTTTCTGTTACAATAAATATATCCATAGTACTTTCAACGACTTTAAGCATTGTAAAAAAATATAATATGAGCCAAGCTCGCATTTTAACATAATATTTTTGAACAAAGTAATTAAAACTAATTATCAATTTCTTATATAGACGACTTCATAATCTGCATAATAAAACTGGCAATTTTTATATGTTTGCCAGTAAGGATCACGATCATAACCGGTTATTATTTTAGTACTTATTATTATTGATGATTTGAGATATATCGCTTTTCCCCCGGAGCTGGGTTTTTTTTAAGCATCCTCCTTTTCAAAGGAGTTATATAGAAAACGGTATAAATCCAAGTTCAATTTTAAGTTTTCAAACGCAACAACCTCCTTTTTTAACTCAGTTAAAAACAAGCACCCATATTGGAAGATCGTTGGCACTAGGACCCTAGATATCTCCAAACATACAATTTATCTTCACAGCCTGGCGACCCTTAACGGGGTCTGTGGCACAATGCCAAACTGTCGTGACCAAGCTAAGGTGGATGTCAATTACACACCCCGCTGGGTTAGGACAATTGTGGTAATAGACCGAACGGCATTGTGTTCCGGGTTTAAGATTTCATGAACTATTATTATAGATCTATTTATAAGTCGGGGGAGGAAGGGTTTATAATAATAACGTTCATAATTATTTCAGTTGGCAACCACAAGGCATAGCGCACAATGACATGCAACGAAAGGGCCTAAGGACGCGCGCCCACTGCGACTTTTTATAGCGATGCTGTCGTGAATGTGTATCATACAGCCGCGATGCTGTAATTATGTATGAAGAATCCTGCGCGATAGTAGCAATGCTGTCGCTGCATAAAGTCGCCGTGGGCGATGGCCCTAACAGACAATTGGCAATCATTTCCAAAGCGTTTCGTATTTCTACGATTCTACAACGACTTTTAACACAATTGACATACATTTTCATTTCGTATTTGGCATTAAGCTTTGCGGTGCAGTGGGTGGTCCAGTGGTAACGGGCCCGATTTACGAGTTGTAGGTCGTAGGTTCGAAGCCAGACAGGCCCTTTTATTTTGTGTAAATAATTTTATCACCACTGCTCTCAAACCAGTGAACGAAAACACCGGGAGGAAACTGGCATGTCTTAGAACCTAAAATTCGAAGACATGTCACATCTACTAACCCGCACTGGACCCGCGTGGTAGTTTACAGTCCACTCCCTCTCGAAGAGAGGAGGCCTGTGTCCCAGCAGTGGGCTGATTATACTTTATGCTAAGTAGGTAAGCTTTCCGGTAACTTATGTCAATTCAATATATTTTTGACATTTCTATCATCTTTATCGCTAATAAAATGCCGCTTTGTCTGGACCTTCGAGGCAATGATTTCAGATTGAAATATTTTGTCTTCAATTGTGGTCTCATTGTTGTTTTTTTCCGCCGGGTTTTGATTTAAAAGTTTTTTTAAATTATCTATTTAAGAGCTTTTTTTTCGGTGATATGATTAATTTGGCAATATTACTTACTTTATGGAAATATGAAATGTAGCGAACTAGAATATTACTATCGAGTCTAACACTGAATTTGATGTTGTAACCGTTTTAGGTGTAAAAAAGGCGTTTGGAAAGTAGGTAACCAAATACATTTTTTAAATCTAAAACCGAATATTCGGTGTTACGATATTAATATTATTGCATTTCATTATCAATGTATTCACTGGTTAGTTACATTTCATATTTCCATACAGTATTATTGCCAAATTAATCAAAACAGGTAAATATTTAACAGGTATTTGCGACGTTGCCAACTTTTAGGATAAGCCCTCTAAATTATATTTTAAAAACAACTTGTAAACCCTCCAATTTTTGGCTTTAAAAATAGCTGTAATTAAAATAAGATTAAGGTCAAATAAAGCATTATGGAAAACAGAATATCAGGATAAGCCTTCTCTAAAATTGTGTTATTTTTTATTGAGACCCAATTACTGATCTATTCTCTAAAGGTGATTTAGGACTTTAAAAGTTTTCATTAAAATCTCAGTCCTTCTAGTATTGCTACACACTAGACTGCAACTGCATACATCACAATGATATTGCGGTTTATTTTGCTCCGAAGAGAAAACAATGAAAGCAATCACTCCGCAGATGCCGCTTCGTTATCTTTGCTGTATAGCTTCGTTCTTCCATTCATTGGGTCCACGCTGCATAAAGTGCATTGATGATGTACCTTCCTGCCAGTATTGTTAAAATTTTACTTTCTTGCTTTCCCTGGGAAAATATTGACCATATCCACAGCCCATCAGACAGGGCATCACAGACCAAATATATTTGTAGAGGGAATATGGAAATATGTTCTCTATTAGCAAAGACTGATGTGTTGTTGGGGAGTTTGTTGTCTTCTTCGTCCCAGCTAAAGCACAAGGAAGGAGTTAGCGTTTTGGTGTACTGTCTTATGTAATTTTGATGTTCGAACAGTGCTGATTCTCACCCTAATTTGAATGAATGATTTTGACTTTTGACACTATTTTTGGGTGTGATGCTCCTGATAGGCCCTGGAAATCCTCTTAAGACTTATAATCCTAAGCATTACATACCATAGGTACAGTGATTAGAAATCTAGTACCTGGTCGACCGAGCTCGGCTCGAGTGAAAATAGAGAATTCTCATTTAATAGTACAGGATAGTTCATACCAATTCTTTGTATAGTACATACTATACTAATTCCATGCTGCCATGATAGTACATACTAATTCCATGCTGCCATGATAGTAGGTACTTACTAATTCCATGCTGCCATGATAGTAGGTACTTACTAATTCCATGCTGCCATGATAGTAGGTACTTACTAATTCCGTGCTGCCATGATAGTAGGTACTTACTAATTCCTTGCTGCCATGATAGTAGGTACTTACTAATTCCATGCTGCCATGATAGTAGGTACTTACTAATTCCATGCTGCCATGATAGTAGGTACTTACTAATTCCGTGCTGCCATGATAGTAGGTACTTACTAATTCCTTGCTGCCATGATAGTAGGTACTTACTAATTCCATGCTGCCATGATAGTAGGTACTTACTAATTACATGCTGCCATGATAGTAGGTACTTACTAATTCCATGCTGCCATGATAGTAGGTACTTACTAATTCCGTGCTGCCATGATAGTAGGTACTTACTAATTCCATGCTGCCATGATAGTAGGTACTTACTAATTCCGTGCTGCCATGATAGTAGGTACTTACTAATTCCATGCTGCCATGATAGTAGGTACTTACTAATTCCTTGCTGCCATGATAGTAGGTACTTACTAATTCCATGCTGCCATGATAGTAGGTACTTACTAATTCCATGCTGCCATGATAGTAGGTACTTACTAATTCCATGCTGCCATGATAGTAGGTACTTACTAATTCCATGCTGCCATGATAGTAGGTACTTACTAATTCCATGCTGCCATGTCATTATTCTAAGGTAGCCATCTTGTTCTAAAAGGGCGACTGAGCTCTGCTCGGGTGGAAATACGGAGCAAACTAATTTTCCCAGATGTAATATGAGACCTAGCTAGACCGACCTTTCACCACTGTAAACCCCTGCATTGCAACTTTCATCGAAATCGTTAAAGCCGTTTTTGAGAACGTGATGACTAAATATACAAAAACTGCTCATTAATAGTATAGGATTTTTCCTATGAAGATTGATTGATGCCGTGGATGCCAATGAATCAGTTAAATCTTGTTGGTTTAAATTACTGCGCTAAGGCGTTTTTCTTTTCTTGCTTCACAACTTTTTTTGCAGTGAAAACTTCTTTATTAGCGGCGTTGTGCACTTTTTTTGGGATGGGTAAAAAATGTTAAACTCGCATCTGAACGTAAGATCCGTTGCCTAGCAACCGAAAAAGTAAATATCAAAATAAATAGTCTTTGACATTACGTAAAGATTGCGAGGTAAGAAATTTTAGCCGTAGTGATGGGTAAAAAAAAGCAATCAAAATATACTTCATGAAAAGTGTTTATTCAAAAATGCACAACGTTAATGTTCAAGTTTTCACTTCTGCTGGCACTCCCGGAGTGCAACCCGTTATTTTTTTTGTTGTGTTAAGGCTAAAGACTTATCGACTCCGGTACAAAATTTATGCAACAATCAATTCTTTCCAACTGAATGCAAGCCAACTAAATCCGAAGCTAACTGAATCCGAGATAACGTTTTATCTCAAATTACTGAGAACCGAACACTTTTCAATGAATAGATCTACGAGATCGACGCAAACCGAGCGTTTGGTGAATGGACTGGTCTAGTGGTTGTAAGCGCGTCTGTAGAGAGGCGCGTCCTAGTTTCGATCTCCAGGTTGGGCGAAGTGTTATTAGTTATTTAAGTGAACATTTTTTTTGGCACGTTGGGCTATTTTTTGTAGGGGAAATTCTTATGTTCGCGTCACCGACATGCTGTAATAGCGGTATCTCTGTAGCTATAAAGGTGACGTACTGTGTAACTTTATTTTATAGTTATAAGTTTTCACTTCTCTCCGCAGTCACTATGACTACGTATGTTTCTCTTTCGACGGTGGTTATAGTCATGATTCTTAAACATTTTCACAAAGTGGGGGTAGGTTGGGTGTATTTATTATGTACTGAGTGTACTGACCCCCTTCGTATCAAAACGTCCTAATAGCAAATGGTCCTACTAGCAAAACGACCCATAATCAAAACGACACTTTAGCAAAATGTCCTATTAGCAAATCGTCCTATGAGCAAATGGGCCCAAAAACAAAAGAACGGAAATGGTACAATCATACCACACATAAATATGATATGTTTAAAGAAATAATATTATTTATCGTCTTCTCGAGACAACAAACTTTATAGCCTCTACCTTGTGCCCTGTATTTACTGGGAAACAAAGGTCCTGAACATTGTTTCAACAACATGTTTTTCTGTTTTGGAGACCTTTTTCACTGGGAAAGAAAATCTGAGCAACATTATGTCTAAGAACATTAGGATGTTTCAGGCAACAATGTTGCGCAATTGTTTCTTAACTTTGTTTCTAAAGAATATGCTTTACTCTTCGGGGGCTACAAGCTTGACATTATGTTTTGTAATAGTGATCATCATCTGCTTATCCGTTAGCCGTTTGCCTTGCTATGTTGGGGTCGGCTTCCACTCCAACCGGATACCACTTCTGACTTCTGACTATAATACCAGTAACGACTGTCAAAGATATACAAAATGACCGCCGGGACCACCGGTTTAACGTGCTATGAGGCACGAAGGGGCCTCGATATGTAATTGATGGTAACTCATCCACGGAGCGACCTCAGCAAGTGTAGTTTAACCTTCGATGTTTTGTGATAGTGAATAAACCGAAGATTGAGGAGCAGTGGTGGCCCAGTGGTAACTGCTCCAACTTACGAGTTGTAGGTCGTGGGTTCGAACCCAAGCAGGCGCTTTACTTTGTGTAAATAATTTCATCATCACTGCTCTCAAAACGGTGAAGGAAAACATCGTGAGAAAACCGTTAGAACCAAAAATTCGAAGACATGTGACATCTACCAACCCGCACTGGGCCCGCGTGGTAGATTACAGTCCTCACAGAGAGGAGGCCTGTGTCCCAGCAGTGGGAACATTAATAGGCTGATTATGTATGTTATGTATGATTGACAGTAAAACATGCGACAACTCTTAAGGGGTCATTTTACTCATCATTATGAACAACTTTCACTATGGGACCAACCCTGAAATCGCGAAAAAAAAAACAGCTGTTCCCTACATTTATGTTTGCATAGCTCGTCAAAATGTAGGGAACAGCTGTTTTTTTTTTCGCGATTTCAGGGTTGGTCCCATAGTGAAAGTTGTTCATAATGATGAGTAAAATGACCCCTTAAGAGTTGTCGCATGTTTTCAATTTCATCCTGTATAGGAGTTTGGACGCGTTTTGTTGCTGTCGGTACTGGAAATTTGTTAATTGGCCATGCCAATTAGTGTGATGTAGTGTGTTATGGATTTCTGGTGACCTCTTTCAGATAATTGATTAATAAACAGTGTAATATACTCTCGTCCAATTTGTTGATAATTATCAATAATTGCTGAATCAATTTATAACTTAATACATCGAGTACAAATGACCTTTTTATCACGAATGCGGCAAACCCATGGATTATTAATTAAAAGTTTATGTAGAGCATATTTTGTGTTTGACTGTTATCATGCAACTTAGCAACTGAATGAATGAAATAAAAGGTATTGTCGGATTCATCTTGATTTATTTAGCTTTCTTTGTCTGTCAAAGAATATTTATATAGTGTAATCTAATTACATTAGATTTTTAAAGGTATAATTGCATTTTTTTATGTTATAATGTAGCGGTTACATTGCCACATACGAACTACGCATCAAAGACATGACGTCACACAAATCCTGCATCGCGCAATTCGAGTTCACCGCGCGAACGACATAATACAAAACTCCCGATATCAACTTTCGGGCAGTTGCCCGCCAGTCACAACACCCATCTGGTCAGAGGATCCTCCCTTTCCACTTACCTCTAAAATAACGCTCATAGTGCCTTAAAATTATACAACCTAGAATTCTGAACAACACAACAAGCTTATTTTCTTCTCTGTATGTGGAATGTTTTTCCGAGAATCAATCTCCTTTATACCTTCGTAAGGTATCAACACCTATTCAAAAACATACCTATGTAATATTAATACGACTACATAATATTATGTACTGCAACTACAATATAGTTTCGTGGTACGACGTCTGGGCGATGCCATATAATTGGCAGGACTATCGCACCGAGTGCTGGAAATAATTGGCTCTTTACAACTACCTGCGAGCTGACATTCAAATGGCCTTTTGATTTTTTCATAAATGTCAACTTGCAGTGGTTCTCTCGGATTTTATTCAAATATGACCTCTGCTTAGTTGAATGAGTGGGAACGTAAATTGGTTTAGGAAGATAAGTGTTTAGGAAAACAAGGTTAAGGGTATTTCAAAAAACAAATTACTCAAACAAAGTTTTATATAACATAGGTACTCATGGAGGTAGGCAGAAACTACAGAAAACCAAGTGCTTAGATCCTTACATACTCCTTTTACTTCGTTAGATAAGTAACTAAAACGCATTTATTAAACTTTACTAAAGCACCTTACGCAATGAAGTAGCAACACACAAGTGTCCAAATTAAATCAGTAAAAGGTTTATGACCAATAAACGAATACTCTTAGCCCAGTGATACTCAAACTAACGGCGATAATCTTTTACTAAAAGGTATAAACAGGAATATAACAAAAGAAAAGTATTGGGAATAAACGAAAAGGATTCAATTAGAGTACGTAACGTAAATGAAAACCTAAAGTAACATAAGGAGTAAATCAAATAAAACTAGTAGGGAAACGCCAAACATTTTTAGTCAGGGTAAATGAAAAGGAATTGGCGGAAGTAAAAAAATCACTAAAAGAAAAAAATTAAACAAGTTGGTGAAGAGAATAGGTATAACTGGATACAGTACCCTCCAGGAAAAAGAAGTCTACGGTTACGGTGAAGAAGCCAATAAAAAACAACTTTGTCTTATTTCCTTTGGAAATGTTTCAAAATATTGCAAAATATTCTTGCCAATATTTGACTATTTACTACATTATGCCTTTTTTTAGCAAATATCCAAAGACGAGGCCACACCTCCGCACGTGCACGAACAGTGCGGTTGGCTTAGGAACATAGTATGGACACCTTTGGACATATCGCGAGCCGTTAGGAAATAGAGGTGCACCCTCGGATGAACCGTGATTGTTCGAGGCACGAAGTGTGCAAGTTTCATGCGCGTGGGCTTCAATTGCGCAGGTGTTGATCCTTGCAGGTGAACCGTTCGCAACATGCGCGCGCTCGTAGAATGTGACGCGTCCATAGCCTTTCGATACGCCTAGTGTGCACGAATCGTGCGAGTGCGCTGGTGTGGACCCGCCTCATTTTAAAAACAGAACAGAATCCAAACCACTCGAATAACCAGAACTTACCTCAGTCCTGTAACACCATCTTAGAAAAAGTGACTAAAACTTTGAGCACTTGTATTTGATAAAGCTATTGTTGATTGATAATAAAGCAACAATATTGGTTTGATAGCCTTTCCTTTATCATCTCTGTGGCCATAAATGTGATTATGTCGGCCACAGCGGCGGATCTGCGGTGGTTGATGTATCTATCTAGACTCGATTAAAACCAAGATAATCTAATACAAGATGTAGGTTGAGATTTTGTGAGATTTTGCGATTTATTCTAGAGATGTACTGAATTCTGCTATGAAAATAAAGAGAGAAAACCGTACAGAGCAAACAGCACTATATTTTTCGAAACTGCTTTTTTTTCTTTTTCTAGCATCTCCAACTGAACTGGAGACACCATTTTCCAAGGCACAAAGCTCTACTCCCTAAGCACGATTCCCATTGTTTCAGGCCGAAGTTACGGGCCTTTCCTAATATGGCCCTTACGGACATAAGACATTTCGGAGCCCCAACTAAGAATGAATGACAACACGATTTGACAGTTGTCCCGTTGTCCCTAACTAAACCCGCAGGGCTATTACCTATCTTGCAGAAGCAATGCGATAGCGATCATTTGTTTCATTTTGACAGTTCAACAACATTCAATGCGATAATTACGTTGCAGAGCAGAATTAAATTTCGAACTTATGAAGTAATGGATTAGTAATCTGTTTCAAAACGAATTGATTCTGTATTACGTAATTAGGGTACCGATGTGCAATTGAGCGTCCGAAAAAATTTATTTGTCACTTGGTTTGACGCATTTATCTACTTTCGGACGGTACTGTATCTTCGTTGACGGGCTTAGAGACCCCATTCAGTCATGCTCAGCAGTAGCGTTTGCTACCACTAGACCAACGAAAAGTAACCTATCAGAATACGAGGGCTATTTATTATTATACTAGCTTTCACCCGCGGCTTCGCCCGCGTGGAGGTCAGAAATTATCCCGCGAGAACCGGGACAAAAAGTAGCTTATATGTTAATCCAGGTTATAAACTATCTGTGTGCCAAATTTCATTTAAATTCGTTCAGCCGTTTTTGCGTGATTGAGTAACAAACATCCAAACATACAAACTTTCTTTTTTATTATTAGTAGGATAGGATAGGATAGGATAAGATAGTAGGATTATAGTAGGATGTCGCTGCATCATGCTGAGTTGCCTTTTGGCCTCGCACATGACTTTCTGCTTTTATTTTAATTTTACTTTCTTTTTATTGTTTATTTTTATTTATGATCAATGTGTGATCTCCTGTGCTTGTCTCAATAAATGCTTTTTATTTATTTCTTTCTTTCAACCCAGCAAACCTAACCTAATGTATCTCTCTGCTCTTTTGTCAATCTGTTCGTGATATACAGTGAAACTTGTAACACGATGATCAAATAAAAATGACGAAAAAAAGGGTTGAGGCCTCCGTTTGAATTAACTTGATTTTCCTTCCGATCCGACAATTTCTACAAGTAAAAGCTGATCTTTGTTGAAATAATTTTATTTGTTACGAAAATAGTGTTGCTGTTAAATAAACATCCTAATACAAAAAAATACTACTAATACGAAAGTAAGTTAGTTGGTTTGTTACGCTTTCACGCTCAAACGGCTGAACAGATTTGAATAAAATTTGGCACATAAGAAGACCATGATTTGAAAAAGGACATAGGATGCCTTTTATCCCGATATTCCCACGGGATTGAGTCTTATGTGGGTAAAACCGCGGGGCGCACCTACTGTTTTATATGAATTTGGTAGCTTTTGGTAAAATATTTATCTATTTGGGCGCCAAACTAAGCCGTACTATAACTAATCAAGTCTCTTCCCTTTTTGTAGTGAAAACTTCTTTATTGAGCGATTTTTGTTCGGGATCACGTCACCGACATGCAAATGTTTACAGTGTAGCCAGAGCTATGAGTATGACGTATTGCATTTGGCCAGTACTGATATAAGTCTAGGTTTCCTCACGATGTCAGTAATGTCCAAGATACACTGAGAAAGCACATTTAAAAAAGTGACATTAGTACTCACCCGGATTTAAACGAACCCTCGTGCATGAGAGGCGTGGTCTTAAAATAACCAGTAGGCCATCACGACATTTTTCACCTATCGCTATGTCAGCCCTAAATTCAACAAAATCGAGCAACTTTTTCGCGCCGCAATCGATATGTTAGCCCTAAATTCAACAAAATCGAGCATGTTTTTCGCGCCGCAATCGATATGTTAGCCCTAAATTCAACAAAATCGAGCATGTTTTTCAAACGAGCTTTTTTTATCATCACGTTCGATGTATGAGATCAAGCTCTTTCCCATTATGACATGACACTGACCTCGACCTTTCATAAAGTATACACGATTCCTAATAATTGCTTTCGCGGTTTTCGTGAGTTTGCACATTTTTGCCAGTGGTTTTCCTCAAATTAATTTTAAGTTTCAGTCCTCTCATAATATAATTAACTCTTCAGTATCGAAAAAAAAATACATAAAAAGTTTTTCTGAGTTTATTTTTCTGCTTTCAATTTAACTGGATAAAATTAGGGTTTTTGAAAGGTAGAAGAGTTATTAATTTGTTAGTTATAGAGCCTTTTGCTTCTGCCTCGTGATTGTTTTTAATTACGATTGCTTCGTGACATTTAATATCAATTAGAAGTGCCATTTTGAAATTGTTCGTTTTCAGTTTGTTTAAATTTTGGTGTCACTCCTTATTAAGTAAATTGAGTTACGAGTACTGTTATAATTGGTTTACTGTGGTGATAAATAGGGATATATTTTCAAATGTTTATAAACACAGTAAAAGGAAAAAGTAACATTAGTGTGGGGACCAGTGGTGGCCCAGTGGTAACGGCCCCGACTTACAAGTTGTAGGTCGAGTGCGAACCCAAGCAGGCGCTTTACTTTGTGTAAATAATTTCATTACCACTGCTCTCTAAACGGTGAAGGAAAACATCGTGAGGAAACCGGCATGTCTTAGAACCAAAAAATTCGAAGACATGTGACATCTACCAACCCGCACTGGGCCCGCGCGGTATATAGATTACAGCCTACTCCCTAGGCTAGGCTGATGATGATGATGATGATGATGAAAAGGAAAAAGTAATAGAAAACTAAATAATCCTAACGTCGAGCGGTCCACGAGACAACATCTCCTGAGAATGCCCCGTGAAGTAAACCACGTGTCGATTCGAGTACCTATATAATTTTGTCCGTGTCTTCGCCCGGGTGGATAACGGATAATATCCATAAGAACGTACTATCGGGATCAAAATTACCTTGTGTTAATCTAGGTAAACAATATATTAATTCCGTATTAAATTGTTGTTTTCATATAACTCTAAAATTGGTTTACGCGGCGCACGCCAGTAAAGCTCCCAGTAGCCATGATTTATTTCCGATATCTTCAACAATCATCGTCATGTTTCAGACCACGCAGACAATTTACACAAAACCTT
The DNA here is from genome assembly GCA_948150665.1 of Conistra vaccinii. NCBI lineage: Eukaryota > Metazoa > Arthropoda > Insecta > Lepidoptera > Noctuidae > Conistra > Conistra vaccinii. The sequence goes on from OX411316.1 coordinate 7,316,203, forward strand.
TAATGAATTATACACCATGAATCACTCCTCCCTTGGTGAATGAAAATAAAACTTAATGAAAATCCGTTCGGTAGTTTTTAAGTTTAACACGTTCAGACTGGTGCTAGGATTAGGAAACGCACCAGTCTCAAAAAAAAAAACACATGAAAAAGGTGTAATATGCAATTGCGTTATGTTTATTGCACCTTCTGTATGTGTAATTTTATTGCGACTTGTGCTGCGTTTTGCATCCAAGACTGGATCTAGTTTTTTTCGGAATTATAAATATACGCGGTCACGAGGTCGTTGGCGTTCATTCTGTACTAACGTTCTTTGTTTTCGCTTTTGTCCCATCTTCCACTTTTTGGCATAATTATACTTGTAATAATTAAAAAAAAACAAACGTTTTAGTATCATGGATTTCCGCAAAGTAACGGTTGATTCCATTACTTAAAGAAAATCATCAGTAAAAAGACCAAAATACGGATTTACCTGAGCCTGTTAACAACACCAAAATGTAATATGAATACAAATGAAACTAAGTAGTAGGTATGATTGGTTTCGACACAACGACCGCGCTGGTAACGTGATCATAGATTAATTTATAAAAGTACAGTCACTACCGCAAACTTTCCGGTAAAATTTAAAAAAAGAAAAGAAATATACCTACAACATGTAAAAACAAACCCTGTCCGTTCCGTCCAGTGTTGTTAGGTATCGTACTGAGAGTCATTTTCAGGGAAAAAAAAAACGCCACCCTTTTTTGTCAATGGGGAATTTTACCGGGTTATTACAAGGGGTGCGGGTGGCCGTCGTTTAGCGGGTATCTACAAGTCATTATTACTTATGACCCCTGTTGACAATTTGCTAATTTTAACTTTATATTTTCAATAATAATAAGATTGTTTATTACTTTTAGGTAATGTTATTGCATTATCTATGAGCCCCTTTCGGATTGGACAGGGTTTTTTGAAGTGAAAACTTCTTTAGCGGCGTTGTGCACTTTTTTTGGGATGGGTAAAAAATGTTAAACTCGCGTCAGGACACGTGACCTGATCGAAAATTCGTAAGACGGAGGGAGAGTAGAAATGTTGTTGACAGCGCACTCTGTTTTATACGAAAGCTGTAGCTCCATCAAAAAATTCCAACAAAGAATTTTTTGATGGAGCTACAGCTTTTGTTCTTGTACTGACAGCGAGCCACATAAATTCCTGACATTTTCGTTAGATGGCGTTACGTTGTATCTAAAAGTTACTTAGTTTTCACTTCTATCGGCAGTCTCCAAAAACTGCCCAATGCTTTTTATTTTTAAATATTGTATACTAACTGACCCCTGCCCACTTCGTTGGGCCGTACACATAAATATATACTCACAAATAACGTGGCTTTCTATTGGCAAAAGAATATTCAAAATCGGTTCAGTAGATCCAGAGATTACCCCCTACAACCTCACGAACATTACCTCTTTTTATAGTATACTCAAAGATAGACGAAATAGGAAAAGGAAGGGAAAAAGGATTATACCAATGTATAATCCCTAGATAATTGTGTAGTTCGTGCGTTCCCTAGATAATTGTGTAGTTCGTGAGACATTTCAGCTTCGTCTCTGAATTCACAATACACCTGCAATGCCTTTGGTATTGCAAATCTCCACAATGCATGATGCTGCCATCCGATAATAAAAAAATAAGGCAAAATTGGATACATTTTGTAAGTTTTTATGCAGGAAGTTAGAGTCACTGACTCTGAAACGAGAATGCAATCCACGGTCTGGCGCCAGACGAAGCTAAACGCCCTTTGTGTCAGCTTTTTTGTGTCGTAACGACCGCTGAAATATCGTGTATCGTTTCATAAAGCCTGTAAAAACCAAGTTTTGTTACTATTGTTGATTTTTTGTAAATAAAATGTAGGTTCAAATGAATGTGGTTATCCAACATAAGCTTGGGATCAGTTTTTGAACGCTGAGTTTTTATGCATCTTTTTAAAATTGTCATTCATAACTGAGCTGGCGTAGCAAAAATCTTAGCATTACTATTTTTTTTCCACTCATATCTTGCTTGAAATAATGTAATTGTAAACTGTGTTAGCGCATCAAGGAGATACAATAGAAGTTTTATTGTTATACCGCATATGAGCGTTTAGTGTCAAAGCACAGCATAATGTAATACTACTTTAGTATCTGGGCGAATGAACTCTGCTCGTGTGAAAATAGAGAAATCGAATATTCCCAGATATGAGATCTAGCGAGATCGATTTTTCCCAGATATGAGATCTAGCGAGATCGATTTTTCGCCCCCTTAAACACCTATGCTGCAAATTTCATCAAAATCTTTAGAGCCGTTTTTGAGAACGTGGTTACAAATATTATAAAAATATTGCTCATTTATTAAATAGGTATAGAATTAAGGTCATCACTCATTATAGCAGCACGGCTCCGACACGGCTATACAAAATGACGATGATAGATATGATGGACGGCTCGCCGGCAGTGAACCCGCGAGCCGTCACACGTCGGGCCGACAACAGTTTATTGTTTATTCACAAGCAAGGCGTCACCGAGCGGCCGGCGAGCTGTCACCGCGCGGACGGCGTGCCGGCAGCGAGCGGTCGCCTTGCTGACGGCGCGTTGGCGACTAGCCGTCGCCTTGCTTCCGGCGCGTTGGCGACTAGATTTTTCGAGGCGGTGCCGGGGCGCTACCGTGCTGGAGCGGTGCTGCTATATTGAGCGATGACCTTTATACTGTGCTCAAAGTGATATAATTATCCCAGAAGTGAAAATTTATGTGCAGTGAGCTTGACTTGACAACTCAATTCAAATTCACTTCACCAATGATTTCACAGTGAGATGTTTACAGAATTGCACTGCTGGTAACCATGACGATAATTTGTGTTCCGGAAAACTAAAATATATTGAACTAGATAAAGCTCAAACGCCAGTGGATAACAAATTATCGGAAGCTGACTGTACCCTTTGATATCATTCGGTTTTCGCCCGTTTTGGTATTGGATTTGACGTTAATTCGATTATGTAATATCAGAATATTGCGGCACGAAATTGACAATACCGATGTACAATAGCGATGATTTCCGATCCAGCTTTCGATATGAAATTGAAGAATGAAAAAATTGAAAAGTCGGGAGAGTTATCTACTTACAGGGTTTTCGCAATTCCGAATCCAAAAGTTGAATGCATTGACTCAAGGAACTGTTTCATAACAAATGAAGTAGGTACATACATAATTTGCCAAAAATCAGCATTGTCATTCAACGTGGCAATGCTGCCAGTCTTTTGGGCACTTTTCTTGTTGACAGCGATGCGGACGAATTTTTTGATGCCCTATGATTATTTCCCTCCGTTTTTAAATTATGTAAAATTATCTCAAAATAAAAAACTTTTTTGCAAAAAATTAAACCGACGAAAAAAATCTGAAAAGCGAAAAATAAAAACTTTTTTGCAAAAAAAGCGAAAAATAAAAAATAACTATGTATTTAGTGACAAATTGATGACCTTCAAATAACAAATTTTGAGGCGGCGCCTAAAACACATTCAACGAAGATCTATCAAGCTAACATTTTACGCTTTATGTAATTATAATTTGTTTGGTTGGCGCACTTATTATCATTTAGAGTTAAGGTGGAAACGGTTATTACAATACAGTTATGTTAGTAACCGTTTTCACCTTAATTCTAAATGATAATAACTACTAATCACAAAAACAAATCAACAAAGGCGAAATGTTTTTCTTTTCTATAGACAACAAATTTTATAAATCAATAACCCTTATAATGATTTATAAAATTTGTAATCAGTAAAACGGATATGTCTGAAAACTTTTTCTCATATTTGGAAAATAAAGTAGCTACGAGTATCTTGAGAGAGTTACCTAGATTACTTTATACAAGATTAGCTCTAGAGCTAGTACGTCGGCGGCGCCCGTCATATTTCTTACGCAGATTGCTTTAAACCAAGTTTAGACATCGTCGCTTTGATCAAGTTTTGTAGTCGCTGTTGTATAGCTGTTTACGTAATGTGTAGTATCGTTTTAGTTTGGAGCCATGAAGTTTAGAATACTGAACTGAGCTTGAAGCGAAATATTAGAATACAAAATTGCAACCTCCTCTTCGTATTATAATTAATTATTAATGTCATGTTCGTATACTCCATTTGAAATAAGATAAGATATTTAAACAAACCTTTTTTACAGTCGGTTCAACCGATTCCGACTTCTATATCGTAGGCATAAGGATGACATTAAAAGCAAAAAAGTGGTTACAATACTAACTGTTTACTTCAGCTGCTTTTTGTCATGCCACCAACGCAATAGAAGTCAAAATCAGTTGAACGGACTGTAAATAAGGTTTAGTTTTTCTAATGTTATTCCAAATGGAATATAGATAATTAAAAATACAGGTGCATGAGATGAGAAGCTTTCAGAAATGACAATACAAACAGACCGATTCTTGGGCACACTTGCACCACAAATCACAAAGACATTTTCACTTCTCTTGCTCAAAAAATCCGTCATTGTAGCGTACCAGAGCGAAGATAAAATAGCATTTCATCCTCTAGGGGCTAAAGTAATTTTTTTTTAATTTTTGTCTGTTGCCGACGAGCCTACCACCCAAAAACGAAAAAGTCTTAGTTCTTATTCATATAGGTAAGAGGTAGGATAGGTAGGATAGGTAGGATAGGTAGGATAGGTAGGATAGGTAGGATAGGTAGGATAGGTAGGATAGGTAGGATAGGTAGGATAGGTAGGATAGGTAGGATAGGTAGGATAGGTAGGATAGGTAGGATAGGTAGGATAGGTAGGATAGGTAGGATAGGTAGGATAGGTAGGATAGGTAGGATAGGTAGGATAGGTAGGATAGGTAGGATAGGTAGGATAGGTAGGATAGGTAGGATAGGTAGGATAGGTAGGATAGGTAGGATAGGTAGGATAGGTAGGATAGGTAGGATAGGTAGGATAGGTAGGATAGGTAGGATAGGTAGGATAGGTAGGATAGGTAGGATAGGTAGGATAGGTAGGATAGGTAGGATAGGTAGGATAGGTAGGATAGGTAAGATAGGTAAGATAGGTAAGATAGGTAAGATAGGTAAGATAGGTAAGATAGGTAAGATAGGTAAGATAGGTAAGATAGATAGGTAAGATTTTTTTTTTAAAGCGGCATTCTCTTCGGTAGAATGCGTGAATTGCGTTGCGGCTACAGAGGAAATAAAAAAAAAAGACTGGTGCGATATCCTATTTCTAAATTATTCTCCAATAAATTGCATTGGTGACCGTAATATGATTTACAACAGTGAAAATGTCATCATCTAGTGAGAATGGAGACCCTAATTTGCAGATGGATGAGAAAGGAAAAGAAATAATTTTATTAATTTACTATTTTATTTTCTCGCAATCGTAGTGAAAAGTAGAGTGTAACACACGGCGCTAAAAACCCATTATACCTCGGTTTCTGTTTACTCCCTCGCTAAAGCTCGGGAGTAAAACTACCTCGTTATAATGGGTCATTTTAGCTCCTTGTATAACAATCTACTATTAGCCCTAAACAAATTTTAATCATCGTTCTATTTCCTAAGATGATAAAGACAGAGATGTTCTAAAAAATATCGTTAACGCTAAATGCACTTAGTGATTTCTGGTTAATTTGGGCCTTAATGTGCAAAATATTTTAATTTTAGAACGACATGGTAAGAAAAAACAACACTAAAATTGTTGACCGTTCATAGTTTGTAGTGTAAGCATGGACAAACAGCCTATCTCCTATGTCGCTACCATAGACATTGAGAATGGACTGAGCGTTCCGTAATCAGTAGTGAGGTGAATACAGACTGAAAAGTTCGAGAAAGACAAAGCGAATTCGCAGTCAGTAGTTGTCTCTTTAGTAGTAGTACAGGTATTGGCCGCACTGTCGCTTCATCTCTTTCTAGAAAGTGGTCACTTTTGTGAGGCCCAATTTTCTATTCGCTTTTACACTTTTCCTTTTTTTTTTTGTACAATATGTTGTGTGCCTTTTAGTCTGTGCTAAATAAGTGTATTTTCTTTCTTTCTTTCTTTTGTATGTATATGCTCGTTACTAACCATGCTGGCTGGGTAATATTATTTCTTGTAAACCTAGCTAGTGCTTGAAACTAGAGAAAGTCTCTCCCTACCGAAGAAAAAAGCGTTATGATGTATGTTAATCAAACTTTACCGAGTCGGAAATCCTTGTGGTTATTCAAACTTATCCAAACACTAACTCACTCGTTGATCTAAAATTGTTCGCTAACGAACTTCGCTTTCGCGAACTGATTATCTTCAGCAAAAGAATCCTTTTAAGTTTTCTCGTTCTTCATAAACTTGTTGAGAGGTCCTTTTTCTTTCGTCTTCGTGATAATTAGTTGATTTACTCAAGATATTATTATGTAGATCTAAAATTGGAGGAGGACTGACAAGTACCCATTTTGCTGATTGGTCGTGGGTGGACCATTCCGTTTGAAGGATCTACTCATGCGTCAGAATTTTTGCGACAGATCTCTCTTTTTGTGGAAACCTTTTTGTTATTTTCTTTTACCTTTATTTTTAACAATGAATCTTTTGTTATCAGAAAGTCATGGTGAGTTTGACTCTTGACAGTTTCGTAAACCGAACCTTGTGTTCTTTCTTTAAAGCCTTAACTTTATCAATCTCTTATAGAAATGAAAGTGGCACAGATACATTAAGCTAGGTATATATAAGGCGAACTTACTACGTAATAACGTACAAACATCAATTTGTTCAAAGCCTGTATCGTCTAGGGCTGTGAATTTTTTTAACAAGGATCAGTCCTCAATACCTCACGAGAAATCCTAAATTCGAAGCATAGGACACAATTATTTATGAAACTCTTGTTTTTCTTCATTTTAATTGGTTGAATAAATGTGTAATATTTATATTTATGGCTCCTTGCCTGTGCTTTACACTATTAATTAATATGTCAACGCATCAATCAAAGCTATAAGTATCTATACTGACTGAAGTCAATAATTCCCCTTTTCAAAGCCCAAATACAAACCGTCTTAGCCTGCTAATTAGTTCACTTCATTTTGCGCTACCCTTATCAACACTGTAGGCTTCTAACTCCTAATCTAAGCCATAGTTGCTTCATACTTAACGCTTCAAGGTCCTAAACCCTTCAAGTTTTAGTATTGGGAAGGTTGAGTATAATTTCACACGGGTTAATCAAAACTTCAACAAAAGTCCATGATATGGGTACTTAGGAACCTAATTTATAACACAACTGTTTATTCGACGTTCTAAATACCCTCGTCCATAATCTTGTGGCATTAGCAGACTTTAATGCTAAGAATCTTTATTCTCCAGCCGTTATCCCAATTTATTTGCGGTCGGCGCTATATGTCATTTTCTTCCATACTTCTCTATTAGTCGCCATCTGGGTAATCAGGGTCCTTTCTAGCCATAGCATCTTTCACACAGTCCATAAATTCTTTATTCTTCCTTCTCATTCATTCTCAAAACTTTCCTCACGACATTGTCCTCATTTCTCCGCATCGCACATGCCCATACCATGACAACCGATTTACACAGAACTTTGAAGCTAAGAATGTTGCAACAAAATTTTTCTTTACCAACAAAAATGTATAAAAGAAAATAACTTAATTGGTATAACTTTTGACCAAAAGGTATGTCGGACTAGCGGTCAAAGTAAGGAGGGCTGTGGTCGTCAAAGTTATGCTCGGAAAATTCAATTTTCGGTTCGAGGGATCAAGGATCAAAAACGTTTTTTAGTTATACTTTTTGCGAACCAGGTAATTTGAATGGGGCTTAAGTTGGATTGAAGTGACATTCTATTGAACCAGAAAGTAGAAAATGTTCATACGTTAAATGCTTACAGAAGAAGCTGAAGCTGAAGAAGTGCTTAGTAAAAAGCATAGTATGAGAAGACTTACCTAGGTACGTACCGCCCTGTAACCTAATTGCGTAATACACGATCAATCAGAATCTGAATCTTTTTGAAACAGATTGCCAATTCATTGCTTCATGAGTTCGAAAAAAAAAGCTGTTTGAAATCGTAATTATCGTAATGAATGTTGTTGAACTGTCAAAATTAAACAGATTAGTCGTAATCGTTTACAAAAATGTGTTTCTTCATTAGATAGCCGATTAACAGTGTTTTTTCGTCTCATAACTTTTTCTTCTAATGGTTTCAGGGTGAATTTTGTAGGAGTGGCTCTATCCAGCCGGAAAAAATAAAAGATGAAAGGAGGCTTTTATATAAATTATAGGTACCTACATATTCATAATGCGTCGATTTGAGAACCTCCTCCTTTTGGTCGATTAAAAATGAATAGTTGATGAATTTTATATTAGACCTAGGTATCGACTGTAGGTACTTACTTATGTACCTGATTTCCTTCACCTGTAACGTATAGAAATTAACTATACTATACATTACACAACCGATAATCAAACTTCCGGCAGCACTACATGATATGGGTACCGTAACAAACAAGTGCTAACTTGTTTCAAGTTATTAATCAAGTTTCTAGGCCGCCACTGTTTAATGTTGCTAATGTGGACGTCGTCAGGGAAATTTAATTATCTTGAAGGTAGGCATGGTTTTATTCGATAAGCTTTGTTGTGTAAGTTTCCGATATCCTATTTACAGAATAAACAATTTCATTTCATTTCTTCATGGTCATTTTCCAGTGCACCCAGAGCAGTTAGTGGTATACTGGAAAGTATTGCTTATATTTCTATAAACTAGCAAATCTTTTAATGCATCATAAAGAAGTGGTGCCAACGCTAGAGGTGATCTCTGCAGTCTTCATTTGGATAGTGTCTTATAAGTAGACTAGCTTGAAGCCCGCGACTTCATCCGCGAGCATAATCTTCTCCAAAAATTGGCCTATCCAATGCAAAAAGAATTTTTCGAATCCAACTGGTAGTTCCGGAGATTACCCCCTACATACAAACAAACATACAAACAAACAAATTTTACCTCTTTATAATTCTCTTTCTTATATTAGAAGATTGTCTTCTAATTTTATATCATCAAACATTATCGGAAGATGTTCATATTTCTATTACAGTTCGTGAAAGACAGAGTTTGCTATCGTATCCATGAGAATTGCACATCGTTACTCCATACATATCATAATCAGCCTATTAATGTTCCTACTGCTAGGACACAGGCCTCCTCTCTGTGAGAGGGGAGTGGGCCGTAATCTACCACGCGGGCCCAGTGCGGGTTGGTAGATGTCACATGTCTTCGAATTTTTGGTTCTAAGACATGCCGGTTTCCTCACGATGTTTTCCTTCACCGTTTTGAGAGCAGTGGTGATGAAATTATTTACACAAAGTAAAGCGCCTGCCTGGTTTCGAACCCACGACCTACAACTCGTAAGTCGGGGCCGTTACCACTGGGCCACCACTGCTCTCCTACCTTATTTTATATTTCTATTACAGTTCGTGAAAGTCAGAGTTTGCTAACGCATCCACGGGAATCTCCATTGTTACTCCATACATATAAACTCACAACTATAAAGCACATAATGATCTAGTCTCAAGATTAACACACATGCACCTAAAAGCTGTAAGTAAGACAATATACGTCATCTTAAGAGGATCTCTTAAAAGCTGATGGATCAACTCGGGATGGAGTTGGACGGATATGATTGATGAGAGCTAAGTTCGGGTACTCTCGGGTACTCTCGGGCCCAGGGGTATAGAAGTATTAGTTCAAGTAATAGGTACGGTGGGGTTGTAGAAATCGGGAATTGATTTTGGGACTGAAGTGGAAATTGGTTTCGTTATGATTAATGGTTTCGATGGTGTGGGATTATGTTTATTACGGAGGCTCTTGAAGTATTTGATTGGATTATTCTGGTAGAAGAATGTAACTTAAAGAAAGAAAGAAAGAAAATACGTTTAATTGCGGCAAACATGACGCAAGGAAAGAACACATACAAGAAAATAACAAGTTGGGGGAGGGGGTATTTGCGTCACAACCACGCAAAACGGCCATCGCTCAGCATAATGCTGCGACCCTATTCAATGATGTGTACCAAAGAGAAGAACGGCCGGGACGGCTCTTTAAGGTCTACCATTTCTCCATTGAAACTTTGTGTATTTCTTTTCCTTCCATCAGAAAGATAATTGGCTTGTTTACCAACATAATAAAACCACGAATAGATCGTTCAGCAGACTTCATAACTTACGGTATTCTTATCAACCAACCATAGGTACCTACCGGTAACTGCGGTCCTAGTTTCACTCGCATAACTCTCGATCTCGTGAGAATATCGGGATAAAAAGTATTCTTTGTCTTAACACAGGTCATGGTCTACCCATGTGCCAAATTTCATCCGACTCCGTTTAGCTGTTTTAGCGTGAAAGCGTAACGAAAAAACAAACAAATTCACTTTCGCATTTACAATATTACTAGTTGTTGCCTGCGACTTATTCTACGCTCCAGGATGAAAAGTAATAGATCGTTATGGGAGATGCGCCAAGGTAGCCCGCGAAATTAAAATTTTCTTACGTTTTTTGCAATTTAGAGCTCAGCGCTAGGTTGTATGTTGATTAAAGTAAGATTCGCAACCGTAACAAATATGGCTTTACAGAATTATAATCATTAAAATTAGCAAAGGTGTCAAACGTCACGATTTAATGAAATAGTCATTCAATACATGAACTTAGAGAGTTGTATTGATGACTTTTATGATTATAATTCTATAAATAAACATTTGATACGACCACGAATTATATTTAGATCAACATACAACCTGATACTGACCTGCAAATTGCAAAAAACGTAAAAAAAATAGAATTTCGCGGGCTACCTTGGCGCATCCCCCTTAAATGGGGATTAATATGGATAGCTTTTCGTAATTGCACCTAAAACTTTTTGCTTCTGCATCAGCAAAAAGGTTGACTGGTAGAAAATGCCTATAGCATTAAGTCCGCCTCTATACATTTCTGTGCTTGAAGTATTAAATAAAAGTACCTGTTTTCCTTTTCCAGGTCATGTAGTTAGGCTTACCTCTACATTTGGTTATCTGACTTGAAAACACGACTTGAAATACTGAATCATTACTTACCTTTTAAATGTCATAAAAACGGGCGTCGTCGTCTGCTCTTCAATTTATATTTGTCACCTTGAAAATTCCGCTAAAAATAATTGAAAATTAATACTCGGCTATGTTCTGGAATCCAATTTCCTTGGAATAATCTGTAGCCGCGTCGCTCCGTCACTCTTCGGGCTGTTTGACGCTTCGGCACGTAAAATGTATTTCACCTGGATTTGTATAAAAATCTTCATTTCGGGATTTGAGAAGCAAATCTCTTACGTTTTAAATCGTAATATTGTCGATTACTTATGATAAACGTGCAAAAAAGCAAAATTTTCATAGCCATGATGCATAACGCATATAATAAATTGTTTTCTTTTGTAACAGAATTACAGGAAGTTAGATATTATGTAGGAAAAAATCTGCACTCTTGTAACACACAATCACAATTTGAATCAGTTTGAAGGATACAGCTAATCCATTTCTTCATATTTTCGAAAAATTTGTCTGCTCAACAACGTAACGCAATGAATGTTGTTGAACTGTCAAAATGATTCAGATTGTAATTTTGCGTGTGTTAAGCAATTAGGGTGCTGTTCAATATAATGTTTAGGTTACACCCTAAAGCATGCATGCAGGTGGCCAAATCACCAACCTGTATCAACAAGTGTATCCAAACATCAAATCAATTACCATCAGCCCAAGAGCAGGATGCTTTACCGCCATTTTGAAATCAAATATCATTGTCATTCTTCTGCCCATATCCCAATTTATTTGGGATCGGCAACACGTCTTTTCTTCCATAATTCTCTATTACTCGTCATCTTGGTAATCCTTACCAGTCATAACATCAGCATTTTTTAAATCAAATATGACGTCACCAAAACCACAAACAACATAAAATCCCGTCAATAACTTAAACCCACCTGCAATTCTGCGCACTTCGAAGAACAATTCAAGCCCTAATTACCAGAGATTGTGCATTGACAAAGGAGTTGTTGACTGCTTACTAGTTGGAGGCAAGATTGCAGCCTCTTGACTTCCAACCTCCCTCCTCATTCCGCCCCACTAAAGGCCTGTACACATTCGCGGTTTATTGGAAATTTCTCGGCAGGGAGAGAAACTCGCGAGCGCGTGGACGCGGCTCGGCGTGCTCGTGTTGTGCGTGAGGTACCTACGGATATGACATTTGAACGATTAAAATCGACCTAACGCTGTTAAATGAAGGTGCTGTCAAAGTAATTATAATAAATATTTATTTACAAAATAAACTATTCTTACTCTAAAAGTATTATTTCCTTAAAACTACTACTATTAAAATTGTTGTTACAAAAGGAAACATAATTTTAATATTTTAAAATATGGACACCATACTAGGTCGAGCCGTTTTTGTCCTTGTACTTGAGACTTCTACGCAATTTAAGATTAAGGGTCGATACTGTATTGTAAATTTGTTTATTTTACGAGGTCAACCATTGAACTGCGCTTGACGGTAAACTTCGGAATACCCTGTAACCGCGCGTGCGCTGCAATCTCGTCTCGCCGATAAATGGCCAAGAAAACGCTAGTGCGCAAGGGCTCTTAATTCCTCCCAAGGACGGAGATTGCCTTCATTATACCACTGTGTTGCTTTGCTAACAATAAGTCAGTGTGTGTGCACTTTACCTTGTTGAATACTCTGACGCAAATGATTTTAATTGGACCATTGTAACGGAAACTCAGTTGTTTCGGATGTGACTTGAAAAGGGAATACCTCCTGTAGAATAGAATAAATCTATTTAAGAATTTGTGAATTATACAAAGCTATCGTTCACTTTCATAATCATAATCAGCCTATAATATTTCCACTGCTGGAACACAGGCCTCCTCTCTGTGAGAGGGAGTGGGCCGTATCCACTCACGCAGGCCCAGTGCGGCCCATGGCTCACCTTCCATCTTGCACAGCATGCCCTGTCACCTGCTCACGTGAGGACCTAATGGCCGCGCCAGCGAACGGCATTCGAGATGCTGAGTTTTGACCCAAACAAATTAAAAAAACTGAAATACATTTTTTCGTGATATTTTTGCCATCTACACGCTAAGAAGAATGACGTATGCAAACTACTTTTTGCCTTTTTCTCGTACTCGCATAGAATACGGCGGAGTTTAGTAGCATTCTGCAGGGTTAGTTATTTAATGAGACTTCGGGAGTTCATTAAGCATATATGCGAACTAGGGCGTCATATTATGTGTTTCAGTAGGGATTTTTATATCTTTTACTAAGTTCGCTGCACTTTTTATTTCATGTTATACGAGAACGACTGTTTTCATATTATTATCTGTCTTAAAAAATACTTTAATGAAAGTGATTCAAATTAAAGCTGCCTCGTTGGTCTTATAGAGGTCGCTGGGTTCGATTCCCGGGTTGGGCAGTGTTTTAGTTTTTTCCATCTGGAATTTGTCGGAAGCAGCCTGGAGTCTTTATTTGTGCCCGGTTGATGGGAAAAGGCTCGCCCCGTATTACTTGCATGGGACTTAAACATAACTGGCGAAAGGTGGGTGTTCTATAGGTACACGTCTGCCTATCTTCTGATTTTATGTTATGTGTGTAATTCCATAAGTACATCTTGGCATATGAGTTTGGAAAAAACGGGAAAAACTGTTTAATGTTACAATGTATAATAGATACCAAATGTCTTAAATAAATGTGCAACAAAAAACGCCGCCTGTGGGTGACTCAAATCAAAACCTTCCAGCACGGTACTCAGTCGGTAAAACGCCTGCTACTCGGCCGCCAACCGCGTCCCGACAGAGGTGACCTTGGTGGTGTACAACCGTGTAGAAGATGGTTTAGGACCAAACGTTGGAACAACTTTGCCGGTCGCTAACCAAGGTCACCTCTGTCCGGGACGTGGTTGGCAACCGTAGCAAGACTTAAAGTAGTGCCATCATCATAGGTCTGCATGAAATATTTAGTTTCATTTATCACCACGTCAGACTCTTTTATGTCGACCTGTACTTTTTACCTTCGTAGAATTAAATATTCGAAATGCCAGCTGAACCACAATATAACCAAGATTTTCTTTTGTTACAGGTAATCCAGAGAACCGCCTTTCTTTGCAAGATATCCCGTACATTTACAAAGCATTTCTTCCTAATATATCTTTTGATATCGACGGACTTTGACAGAAGATGATTTATGGTTCCAGACGGCGAAGGAAATAGTCTTTATTAGAACCGCGACAGTCATGTTTCAAAGTAAGATGTCTTGTTGAAAAGATCTTGGGATATTTAAAATTATGTATTTGGTTTGATCAAAGTGAAATCTTTCGCTTTAGTATTTGAATATGTTGAACTTAAGGCCGCGCTCACTTTGGATGCGAATTGTATCGTACGTAACCGTATGATCGTACGAATTGAGTGCGTACACTGAATACGTTTTTCTCCGTCAAATAGGTAGTGTTCTGGTAATATCGTATTTGTGAAGTCTTCTTTGGAGCGCAATGAATTATCTGTATCTTCAAGGTTACTGCAGCGGTGTCGTTGGTGTCGTAGAACCGAATGGGTGCGTAAAACATATTTAAAAAGACATGAATTCGGTGAATTTCACGACTTGAATCACTCTGATCCCACAAAAATTTATGTCCGTAAACAAGATAATTACATCTAGGGGAGGTCATGGCTAAGTAACAACAAGCCGCACGGGTCGATCCATTAGGTTAAGCTACGCTTACCGGGGTTGGTCAGTGGATGGGTGACCGTCTTCACATACCGAGACTCTTCCGTGCCTCGGAAAGCACGTTAAAAGGTTAGTCCCGGCTGTCATTTGTGGATCTTTGACAGTTGTTACGAGTCGTCACAAGTTTGTGAATGTTTCAAAATCCCAACAAATTCAGATTGTTTTCGCACTCAGTCTAATTGAGTAAAATTCGTACGAAAACACATCCAAAGTGCGCACGGCCCTACAGCTTTCAATTAATTTCTTGTTCTTCAAGATTAAAACATTCTGTCATCATTTGCCTTGTCTTTTCCCAACTATGTTGGGGTCGGCTTCCAGTCTTATTAGATGCAGCTTTAATATCAATATTTTACATGGAGCGTCTGCCTATCTGACCCCCACAACATCAGTATGAATTCAAAAGAACAAGTGGACAATAAAGTAAAATAAGCGACGATATTGCTTAGCAAAATATCATTAGAAATGGGCCATTACACCAGGTTATTAAATTAATAAACCCACAACCACAAAAATAAAATTGCAATGAAATAAAAAGTCATCGAGGTATAAAAGCGTAATTCATTTTTAACTGTGCCAACAAAATCTCGTTTCGAAGAGTCTGCAAATATGCAAAAGATGATATTACCAGGAGTTATAGCCATAATACTTTTAAATTCGTTATGTTTATTCTTTTAAGGGTTCCGTAAACAAAGGGTGCCAACCGAACCCTATTGCTCCTCTGTCCGTCCGTCTGTCACAGGGCTGTATCTTCTGACCGTAATAGGTAGACACTTGTAATTTTCACAGAATGTGTACTGCTATAGCCGCTTTAGCAAAGAAAAACTAACAATAAAATAAAGTTAAATATTTAATTAGGAATGGCAATGCAAGGAACGTGTATTTTTCGGCGTTTTTTGCTCGATCCCGATACGGAACCCTTCGTATGCGTATCCGACTCGCACTTGGCCGCTTTTTCGTTTTTTATACGAAAACAGCCCATTGTTTTAGAAAATTGTGTCGCCTGTTCCAACAATAAGGTGGCATTCCTTTTATTGAAATCGAGAAAACAAAGAAAACGTTTTGTATTCTAATAAATGTCATTGTCTTTTTAATTTGAAGCAGGACTTTCCATACAATTGTTTTCCATACAATTTTTATAGTTTAAAGAATATCATCGTGACATTCAAAAAAGTTTTTATTCATAAGACCTTTTGAAAAAAAATTTTTAAACCATTTTATGACATAGTTTTATAAATTAATAAACTTTCTTACATTTTTTTTTTTACGAATCTGTGGGCGAAACACAACAGATATGAAATTTATTTTCTATAAACCATAGACATTTTTAATGAAACTCTTTAGAACACAATATTTGCACTTAGAGGTAAATATAATTTAAATCTGAGGTACAAAGTGCAACAATTATCACCGAGAGGTTTTGTGACAATAACAACTGCACTCACCCACACCCCAAACACACACACACCCTCACACACAATACACCCCAAACACACACACACCCTCACACACAATACAACACTAAGAAACACTATACATACATACACACACACACGGTGTTCTCTGTAATACTTATACTTTTTTATCATAATGGAGAATTTTTAATGAATACAAAATGTAATCCATTGCTTCATAACTCTGAAAAATCTTCTGCCCGATAGTGTTATTTAAAATTGTTCAATTGTCAATATGAATAGCATTGGTATTTTGTTACCCAATTATCCCGCACACAGCGTGCAGTGTTAACTATAAAAAGTACTAGAAAACTAAGCTTTTAAAAAGACTTGTTTCCCTCTTAAATCAAGACGATTAGACGTTTTAACATGAGCTACAAATTAATATTATATTCCTCTAGACCGAATTTCGGCCATGGCGACCAGCCAGCAGAGACCAGCCTTCGGCGCGGGAGATATTATAGTGCACAAGTGTATGCGCAGACACACATGCACTCTCTCTTCCCTCACTCTCATAGTCCGATGGGTCGCAATCTGACACGACCGGAGAGGCGGAGAGCGATCAGGTGCAGGGCCAACGGATTAACGTGCTTTCCGAGCCACGGGGGTATCCAGTATCACACTTCCAACTTCCATACTTCAGGCTTTACTTAAAAAAATTCTAATGGTAAAACCTAAATAACACTTTGTCACTTTGTTAATTTATTTAAATATAATATTCTTACATAATCTAGTTTTTAAATTAGTATTATAGGTACTCAAATAGTTACTCTTTAAGTCATTGAAAATATTATGTCTTCTTTTTAATTAAGCTTCGAATAAATTAATTGTTGCCTTCTTTAAAAAAAAAAATGATGTAAATTGATGGCCTGAAACACAAGTTTTTATAAACCTAGATCAGGCAAGTCTACATTACAGATAGAAGTAAATTTTCCTCGATTGTTATTAATGTAAATCATAATCTTACTTTATACTTACTTCAATTATTTTTTATTATTTTTACTTTATACCTACTTACTTGAATTTTTTTTTATACCCGAGCATCGAATCCAGATCACCTGGGTCAACAACAACACGGACCTATAAGTCAATATAGAACATTATTATGTGTAAATTATACGCGTCTCGAGTTTGTGGCTATAATTATTAAAAGCCAATGAAAAATATGGCTTAAGTGGCTATTAGTGGCTTATCTTTTCGGCTGATTTACTGCGATTATAAATGATATTTTCAGAAATTTCTAAGACTAAAAATTAATAATGTCGGGGCGATACTGGTCTTGTTTTGCTTTTCTAAATCATGACGACTCAAAATCAAAGCATTTATTTCGACTATATGCAGCCCCAATAATTTTGTCGTTTTCGATGAAAATCATAATAGAATAGTATAATCTCAACTGGAATAACATGACCATAAATAAGTAAAAGGGTTTCGTACAATCGTATGTTTAATACCCGAAAGATATTCTGAAAAGGATACGAATAAGAAAACATAATATTTTTTATTATGGCAGCCAGCTTTGTTAGTTTCAGAAATATTTCATACTATTGAAATATATTTTACCTTTTGTGGGATTATTTGTAAGCAGTCTCATCTGACTACAGTGCGTTCATTATACGAGTAACTTGACCTGTGAATTTGGCAGTCTTTCTTTTAATACTAATAGAGTTCAAAATTGTGAAAAAAATAAAAAGGGTAACGATGGAGTTTCTTGCCATTCTTCTCCATACGAAAACTACCTTTTGGAAGAGGTGACTATAGAATCAATTCAATATTTTGTAAATTTTGATGTTCAAAAGTGCCTTATAAGGACTTATTTGAAATAAATGATTTTACTTTGACTTTGACTGACAGAACAGTAGGTACTGTAAGCTCTAAGGCTTACCTGTACCAGGATGATACTAAATTAAACGCATATTGGCATCGCATAACATAATTATTTCTAGAATTGGAACTACAAATTATTACAATACATTTTACATCCAACGGCCTGACAGCCGTCAGCCGACTATCTATTATTTTCTCCTATTCTAATTATGAACCTAATGTTTGTTTCCTCTAACTGCCATCAATACGCGCATACAAAGGTTGCATCTCAAACCGAATGGAATAAAGCCTCTACATCAGCTACGCCCCTACTGGATAAAATAGGGCTAACGTAGTGTCCAATTTTATCCATATGAAACAAACATTAAATTAACCTACCTATATCTAAGATAATATTTGCCTAACGCCAGAAATAAAATTAACAATATGAGGTATGTCTCTTGCAGGAGAAGACTTACGTCAGGATGAACTAATCGCGATAATGTGACACTACGGCAAGTGTCAACTACTTAATTTAAATACTAATAGGTGCCAATGTGCACTCACACAAACTATCGTTACATCCCGCATAAATCTCGTTACACCAAAACTGGCGAAAAACGTATAACACATCCTCCTAAAAACAAATAAAATGATATGACAACATTCATATCAGCCCAGAGAGGGTTAATCATACTGAAACCTCAAACAATAATGGCTTAAACTTCATTCAACCTTATAAAGTCAGAGGAAGAGAAAGTCAGAACTGCAAAAGATCGAACGCTCCTAACTCACGAACTCACTCCAAAGGTAAACCTCTAGAAAAATCATCACGTCAACAATACTAAACCCCAAATCTTCTTACAAGTCCATATTGTCTGAACTGTCGATCCTCAATCATCAGCAGAAACCAATTGAGTCAAATCGACACACTTTGCGAGGCTATGCCCCATTAGCAAAGTTGGTCTCAGCCTAGACCAAGTCTCACCCCCCCTTCGAGAAGGATCACAGTTCTCAAAATACATTATTATCCCATCAAAACATTAATCGACATAAATTAATAACCTTGGAGTGCGTTCCTCCTAAGTTAAAAAAAAATACTATGATGCCGTTGTAGTGGACATCTTTTTCTCTTCCTCCGTTCGCCATAACATCAGAATATGAAACAAAATAAAGTGATTAATCCTACATGCCCTGCTGATCTTACAAAAATAATGCAGCGACATGATAAAATGAAAATGATGAGCTTGAAAAATTACAAAATCCTTAAAAGAAAAAGTTCCCAACTATTTATGTTAATAAGAATATTTTTAAACCTCTTTAAAATATTTCTAAAAAAATTATATTTAAAAATAGTAAATTTTTTTAAAGAAGTTTCATTAGGTTTCAACCTTTTTAATTTATTTAGTTTTGGTACGAAGTTTTTAATTTGAGTATCCCCAACATATGAGCCCTTTAACTTTATTGGTGTTTTTCTTACATTGTTTGTAGCACGTTGTTGTTGCAATAATGTAATAATATAATATACTAATAATATTATGAACTTTGTTTTCCAAATGAATGACAAGTTTATGGCAAAGCAACCTTGCGATGGCACATTATATTTATGTTTGTTATTATAAATTTTCACTGGAAAGTCATTACTAATAACTCCGACTGACCGTGATTCTATGTCAAACTCGACTATATGAGACTCGACGATATCCTCGACAATATGACTGTTGTTTACAATTACCTCCAAATCAGCCTTAACTTCAATAATTTTGTCTGGTACCAATGATAACTGCTCATTCTCCTTTATTTTGGTAGACAAGGTGGTTTGGTCAACCTCCTTTGTTTCAGAAGATTGTTCAACATTATCATTTTCATAATTCTGATCAGCGATGATGTTATATTTAAGAGTTTCATCATCGTGATCATCATTCTCCATAGATAGACATATGCTCTGTTGTTCTGAAACATTACTAACAGAATTAATAAATGGACTGGACTGACCCGATTCGACAATTTCCTCTTTGTGTTCATTCTCGAACACTTCGATCGACTCCTCCTCATCCGTGGCAATGCTGCAATCTTGGCAGCTGGGCTCGTCATCAACATCATCGTCATCTTTACAGCTTTGCTCAATAACTAGCGGTACGTCTTGTTTTCCGCTAGAAAATAAATTTGCATCAATATCTACCGTCGCGATCTCTTCCTGTTCGCTTTCTCTAACTTGTACAATCTTCTCTTGCACCCTACATTCTCCTTTGTGACATTTGCACGAGAACTCGGCCCATAGTTTGTCACACAACGTTTCAAAATTCATACCGTCATGGTACGTGTAACCGTGGAAAATCATAGCTGGACCCACAAGAAATGCGCGTAAAATCAGTGCCCAGTTATTTTCCTCCCATCCGTTGAAGGTGGCTGTGAGCTTAAAATTATTTAGAAAGCTTTGCAGGCACACGCCGTTGTAGCCCGAGAAATATTCCATTTTTATAAAAATTAATAAAGACCACTTAGCTTTCGATTCTTTAGGCGTCGTTTATTCATCGACTATCTATTATTTTCTCCTATTCTAATTATGAACCTAATGTTTGTTTCCTCTAACTGCCATCAATACGCGCATACAAAGGTTGCATCTCAAACCGAATGGAATAAAGCCTCTACAGTACCTATTACATGACTGCTAATGAACGCACTGTACAATACGGCCGATAATTATAACTTGGCAGATCCGAACTTTGCGCAGAAGGCTGCGCAATAACATTTTTTAAGAACCAATATGGTGAGTAGAGACGAGTGTGAGTGAGAGAACATGCGCGAAAGTTCGCAAAGCCTATGGTCATACCTGCCAATAGTTATATCGGCCGTATTGTACTCACTGTACTAAAATCTTTTGGCATTCGAATGACGTTGACAGGGGGGCGCTGTTCTGACGGGGTCCGCTAGGGCCGATGCCTGCCAAGGCAACGTACAGGCAACTGAAGGAACACGGGTGGGTTTTAGTCAGTAAAAGTCTGACACGCTCTCCCGCTCCGCCTAGAGCGGGAGAAGTTATTTGATAAATTCATACCCAAAAAAAAAAACTGAGGCGCTGTTGGTAAGCATTAGTGCAGTTGTTTTGTGAAATGTATTCAAAAAACAGGATGGCGGTCTTAGTTCAAAATTCTGGCCGCGCGTCAAAATATCTAGTAGCGCTATAATAATATGGTACCTTAGAAGTTCATATTATGTTAGAAAATAATTCTGGCCAGTAAGATAAACAGACCACTCTCAACTCAAGTGAACCAATAATATTTTTAAAACCCTTATCGATAATCCACTCGATATGAAAGCCAACCGCAATCGATTCATCACACAGTTACCGCTCCACAGTAATAACGATTCCGAGAATTAATTTAACTCTGTCTACGTTCTGCGTTCACACATACTGTATGTATGTACCAGTTTGAGGGTTTGTCGTTCTACATATATTATTGGTTTTGTGTTGTGTAATATGTTGAGGAATTTTAGGCATTTAATTTCGGGCGGAAGAATTTTCAATGAAAAAAGTATTTTCCGATCTACTTAATCTTCTTCTTCACCCCCCACACTTCTCATACGTCCAGACACTTTTGTGCGTTATAATCAAAGATCTACAACCGGGATAACAAATCTATCCCGATTTATAAGCTTACGTTATGTAAGTTAAAACAAATTTTAAAACCTTGGATTCAGTCCTTAAGTTATGACGACACAGAAAAGTTAATTCTTTCAGTACCTACCTTAAAAGACGCATATAATTTGCAAAAAACATTAAGTTACTCACACACTGCACATGAGTGTGGTGAGCGAACGCATGTGAATGCGTTCACTCACCATCACACATACACACATTCACTCACACACACCCTCACACTCACACACACACACACACTCATTCTTACTCGTTTTTTTATTTATTATTTTATTCTTCTTTTGGCGCCTCTCTAATTACTGCAGGTTGGCGATCAACTCGGAATATTTCTCCTTGTCCTTTGATCTACTTAAAAATCTTAAATTCATTCACTGACAGACAACGTACATAAACCGTCGGGTGTAGGCACATGGAATTTTGCGCAAGAGTTCCTTCTATAACGAAAAGCTGAGCACGAAGGAAGTATAAAAAAACCCCCAAATGGGTTAAACATGAGATGCTTGTCATTCAATAAATGATTCATTTTTTACGGAAGTTACTACCTACTACACAATTTTTGATAAAAATAGAGCTATTCATTGAATTAATACTTTAAGTACACGAATGTACAGAAGCGGACTTAATGCCATAAGCATTTTCTACCAGTCAACCTTTGTGATGTAGAGACCAACAGTGATATTGAGCAGCAATAACGAAAATAGTGGAATAAGTATTTATTTAATTACAATTTTTATCTATTAAAACTATAAATATAATATACCTTAATATAATGTATAAATAAAATAACAAATAAATACACTAATATACTAAAACAAATAAGCCAGATCTTTCTGCTGGTGGTTTTCTGTCAGAGGTAAAATAACTCTAAATGACTACCTCGTTGGTCTAGTGTTCGCAAGCGCTACGGCTGAGCTCATTTCGGGTTCGATTCCTAGGTCGGACAAAGTGTTTTTGGGTTTTTCCGTTTGGAATTTCTCAGTAGCAGCCCAGAGTCTGCATTTCTGGAGAAATGATAGCAAAAGGTCCAATATTACATGGGACAATCCTTTCTGCCTAGTTCTTCGGGGAACCAAGGCGATATGTTATGTAAAATAACTGCGAAAGAAGACTAGCTCGAAGAAGTGTAGCTCTTGCTTCCGTGTACGAGCGAAAGATTTTATTTTATTCCATTTTCAATTTTTAAAGACAGCAGCGTGGTGGCCCAGTGGTGACGGCCGCGATTTACGGGTTGTGCGTAGTGGGATCGAACCCAAGCAGGCGCTTTACTTTGTGTAAATAATTTCATCACCACTGTTCTCAAAACGGTGAAGGAAAACATCGTGAGGAAACCGGCATGTCTAAGAACCAAAAATTCGAAGCCATTATACCAACCCGCACTGGGCCCGCGTGGTGGATTACGGTCCACTCCCTCTCACAAAGTGGAAGCTGGTGTCCCAGCGGCCAGCAGTGGGATGAGTATAGGCTGATTATGTTTTTTCAATTATCTTTATTGTCTCGCGGTGTCAAGCAGTGGGTAATTATCCTTCAGTGACACCGGATAGAGATTTCTTTTCATTCCAATTTTTATCGACCCTAGGGCTATGAGATATCTTTATTGCATTATAAAATTCATCTGTCTAGCTTTTATCCCAACTATGTTGGTATCGGCTTCCAGTCCATCCGAATGCATCTGAATACCAGTTTTTAGGGTTCCGTACCTCAAAAGGAAAAAATGGAACCGACGGAACGGAACTGACGGATGGACAACAAATTGATCCCATAGTATACGAGTATCCTCATTGTCCGGCCGTCAGTCTGTCAAGACCCTTTTTCTTAGTAACTCGTGGTGGTATCATGTTTAACTTTGAATGTACGATGTCAAACAGTGGAGTAAAACCCCTCCGAAGTTTGTATGGAAAAAATATCAAATTGTTTCACCTTAATATTGGTTCCGTTTAACCGTCGTGGGTTCAATTAACCTAATCGCCACACTGTATAGCCTTTCTTTATCAAGCTAACCTGATAGACGTTGTCCTGTTTAATAATTCATAGAAAAAGGAACTTTCAGTTTATTCCGACTTTGAAAATTTTTCTTTCCATAAAAACTTAATTTGGACGATTACGAACTTTTTAAAATAAATAATTGCCAACTCGGTCCACAGCCGTTCTCAAGTGATGCGCTTACCAACGAACAGCATTTCAATTTTTATTATTTGTATAGATTTAAAATAAACATATAATAACAATCATACAATTAATATTTCATTCAACACAATTAATATGCCTAGCCTTTTCCGAACTATATTGTCAGTCAGTGTACAGTCTAACCGGATGCAGCTGAATACCAGTATTTTACATGGAGCGACTGCCTATCTGATCTCCACAACCCAGCAACAGGGTAATACGATACCCCTTGGTGAGACTAGTCAGATTTTCGGGCTTCACACACATACATACCTACTTCTGACACACACAAGTACGAACGCAGTTAGAACTTGAATACATATTACATATAAGTATAACTTGGGACTTGAGAGGCTCAGCCAGCAGTCGATTGACAAGAATAAACAAATAAAAGAGTTCTTGAAATTTTCCTCGTCTACAGTTCGTTTTCCCACTAATCAGAAATTACGTACTTCAGTATTCATTCGAACCCATTACTTACTTTGTTTTATGGCGTTATTAGATACAGCAATAAATTCTAGCTACTAATAAATTAGAACTACTAAACTTCTGACATCTACAATGATTTATCGATAAGTAAATTGTAATTCTGAACGTATGGTTGGCCGATACAACTGGGGAACTTAGTTTGTGAGTTGGCTATGTGGAAGTCATACATTATCAGGATATAAAAGTTCTTTCAGAGGCATTAGAGCTTGTGAGTCGTCTGGGCAAGTAGTGGCCATGAAAATTAAATATTGGAATTTGCAAGTGAAAAAAAAAAAAAAAAAAAAAATTATAATCCGTTTATTCCATTTTACAAGGTTCCATTTCAAATGTTGTTCCATTTCAAGTGAAAATAATGAGGATTTAAACAAATATTTATTCCTCAATTCTCGCTATCGCACCTACTACGGTTTGTCTCTGCACCACCCAAAGGTTGATTGGTAAAAAATGCCTATGGCATTAAGTCCGCCTCTGTACATTTGTGTGTTTGAAGTATTAAATAAATAAATAATGAGGTGTCAATGTCATAGATTGCACTGGTAGATTAATCTTTGTAGAAAGGAAGTCCCTAGTTCTATTTATTCTAGTTCTATCGTGTTTTGCAATATTTTCATCGCCAATCATCCTGGTGTGGTGTGGTGGAATTAATTCAAACTGATTATTTTCCATTTGTAGGTTTATCTTGTTTTCATTGAAACTTGAAATAGCGCCATCTATGAAAAGGATGTGTCACTGCTATTATAACGTGTTCAGTAACGTAAACTTGGAAAGACCCTCTTCAGTTTCAGTTTCCTCCTTTTATTCTAGTACTCGGTATTAATACTAGATGGCGCTATTCGTTTAGTTTCGGGAAATTGTGGTAGGTGGCGCTGGTAGACTGTGGACTTGTAGAGAGGACTATTAAAAAATATGTAGTTATTATTATATTTCATAGTATCATTATATTAATTGCATTTCAAATAGAATTCTCAGCGACGACGTTAATATAATTTAAAAGGGCAAAGTACAGATTCATGGGCAAAAGCCGCTACAGGTTAATTAAATTTCCTAGAAAAACATTATATTTTATTTTATTCTATTCAGGAATCTTACACAACAATATAAAAATGAAGTCCATTTACAAGTTTCCACTGATAAACACTAAAAATAAAACGGAAAAAAGGTCGGTACAAAATACATAGTAAAATAAATTAGGAAAAAAATAGTACTTACACGATAACTAAAACAAACTAATAATCATTTGCTAACAATTACTTTTCCGTAAAGTAGCTTTTCACCAACAAAATGCATACGCCGAGAAACATTGACATTGAATATATCTCAAATAATGTTAACTAGACAGTTTATTCAAACTTCTGCTCGCACGGATTAGAAATGAATTCTGCCTGAACATAGCCAGAACTTCCCTGCGGCTGTGTACCTTTCATTGGACTACGGGATGACACGCGCCTTCTACTGGTATCATAATTACGTGATGTAAGGCATAGGTACCTACATAACATTGTTAACAGTATTCCGTTACCTCAAGCAATATTTTCCGGAGTACTCTTACCAATAAGTCACCTAAGCCTACTTACGAGCAAAGTTATTCCGTTTCCCTTGATATATTTTTCTTTCTTTCCTCGATCAAACAAAAAAAGTAACAAAGTCGGCTCACAACAGAATCGTGTGAACAAAACAATAAACAGGAAGATTCTAACTCTCCAAGATACAATCAATTCCTTCGGAAAATTTTGTTTAACACATAGAACAAAAGAATTGGCGACAATCCAAACTGTATCATCAAATTGTTCGAGCTACTCAGTTCCATGTACTAGGGTAACATAACATAGCAGCGATGATTTATGCCGACTCAACGATTTGTCGCGAAACGTGAGAAGCACTTTACTTTTTGACGTGATATCAAGGAGGCTTGAGACCTGTTAAATTTTCTGCTATCCTGGTATTTGAATGGTCTGCATTAGCGGATTTTCTTTGTAGCTTTTTTTCGAGTGTTCTGAATATAACAAAAGAGACCTACATTTTTGGAAAGGTTTGCTGTATTTTGGTTGACCTCAATGGTCTCTGGTTTTTTCTACATTGTTGTGGAATTATCCATCATACAATATGAAAATTCAAAAGTCAGATAGGTAGGCAGTCGCTCCATGTAAAATACTGGTATTCAGCTGCATCCGGTTAGACTAGAAGCCGACCCCAAAATTGTTGGGAAAAGTCTAGGCAGATGATCATGTTCATGACAATATAAAAATTCAATATTTAGCTTTTGCTTGTTTTGAATCAAATGGACTCGTTCAATGAAAATATCGAACTTAATGAAAATGTTACTCTTTTCACGAAACGGAAGACAAATAAAACTAATAGCATCAAAGACATTTCAAACAATATTACTAGTAAACACGACATCGCTAAACAAGATATAATCCAAGATAGAGCGAACCATTGCGACAATACAAGCATTTTGCACCCGGGGCTTTGTTCAACTTGGCAGAAAATGGCCATTTACCTCGCACTTTCTATGTGGTCACTAGACCGAACGTGAGTAACAAAGGAAATCTTTGTCACGGACTATAATACTGTGAGAAAAACTACTTTTATACGAATATATTAGGGATATTCTTTCGCGTGCAAACTGGTTTTGTTGAAGATTTGGGTCAGTGGGTTTAGGCATAGCAATGTTTTGACTAGGAGTTGAGAAATTCTACGGAATTCTATTTAACGTAATGCTAGACTGTAGTGTTATCGATCCTGTTGTATATAATTTGGGTGTGTAAATATGATTAGGGATATTCTTTCGTGTGTAAGCTGGTTTTGTTGCTGGGTCAGTGGGTTCTAGGACTTCTAGGTTTTGACTGGAATCCGAGACATACTATGTAATTCTGTTTCTTGCTAGCTAGACTACTGCTGGACTAAAGTTATTGATCCTGTTCAATTTCATCTGGGTGTGTATGGAATATTTAAAAACTAATTAGTTTTTTTCCAACTTGGATTAAGTATCACATCTTTACTCAATAATATTCTTTCAGTAGAGCCTTGAGACTAATAAGTAAAGTTGGAGCAACGGTCTTTGCAATATAGCTTCTAGTAAATGAATTAGATTGGCCAAAAATCTAGCTTACTATCTTTTTTGAAACTCAAATATTCAGTGAGATAATTGCGTAACATATTTACAGTACCAATGGTTTTCATTTCGACAATTCTACAACATTCATTGCGTTATTTATGTTGTTAAGGAGACAAATGTTTCGAACATATGTAGCAATGGATTAGCAATATCCTTCAAAATCATTCAGATTGTGATTGATAGTGTATTACGCAATTAGGGTGCTGATGTTGATGGTTCCAATATGTATAAATAAAAAATCATAAACTTCTGGTTACATTTTTCTTTGGGTTATTCAAATATGCGTCCTCAACTCAAAATATTAGGTACCAATCTCTTCCTCCATTATTCTTTCCAAAATAAACATCCGAAAATTCCGTCGCCCGAAAAATAGTAGATTGTTATACAAGGAGCTAAAATGACCCATTATAACGAGGTAGTTTTACTCCCGAGCTTTAGCGAGGGAGTAAACAGAAACCGAGGTATAATGGGTTTTTAGCGCCGTGTGTTACACTCTACTTTTCACTACGATTGCGAGAAAATAAAATAGTAAATAGTAGTAGTAGTAAATAGTAGTATAGTATAATTATTTATTAAAAATTTTTTCTTTTCCTTTCTCATCCATCTGCAAATTAGGGTCTCCATTCTCACTAGATGATGACATTTTCACTGTTGTAAATTATATTACGGTCACCAATGCAATTATTTATTGGAGAAAAAATTAGAAATATTTCACACCAGTCTTTTTTTTTATTTCCTCTGTAGCCGCAACGCAATGCACGCATTCTACCGAAGAGAATGCCGCTTTAAAAAAATCTATCTTACCTATCTTACCTATCTTACCTATCTTACCTATCTTACCTATCTTACCTATCTTACCTATCTTACCTATCTTACCTATCTTACCTATCTTACCTATCTTACCTATCTTACCTATCTTACCTATCTTACCTATCTTACCTATCTTACCTATCTTACCTATCTTACCTATCTTACCTATCTTACCTATCTTACCTATCTTACCTATCTTACCTATCTTACCTATCTTACCTATCTTACCTATCTTACCTATCTTACCTATCTTACCTATCTTACCTATCTTACCTATCTTACCTATCTTACCTATCTTACCTATCTTACCTATCTTACCTATCTTACCTATCTTACCTATCTTACCTATCTTACCTATCTTACCTATCTTACCTATCTTACCTATCTTACCTATCTTACCTATCTTACCTATCTTACCTATCTTACCTATCTTACCTATCTTACCTATCTTACCTATCTTACCTATCTTACCTATCTTACCTATCTTACCTATCTTACCTATCTTACCTATCTTACCTATCTTACCTATCTTACCTATCTTACCTATCTTACCTATCTTACCTATCTTACCTGGTCTATCTTACCTATCTTACCTATCTTACCTATCTTACCTATCTTACCTATCTTACCTATCTTACCTATCTTACCTATCTTACCTATCTTACCTATCTTACCTATCTTACCTATCTTACCTATCTTACCTATCTTACCTATCTTACCTATCTTACCTATCTTACCTATCTTACCTATCTTACCTATCTTACCTATCTTACCTATCTTACCTATCTTACCTATCTTACCTATCTTACCTATCTTACCTATCTTACCTATCTTACCTATCTTACCTATCTTACCTATCTTACCTATCTTACCTATCTTACCTATCTTACCTATCTTACCTATCTTACCTACCTATCCTACCTATCCTACCTGTCGTTCCCGCGTGATGCCGTGATCAAGGAAATAGGGATTATTTTTTATATAATCTATAGATAAGAACAAAGACTTTTTCGTTTTTGGTTGGTAGGCTCCTTGGAAACAGACAAAAATTAAAAAAAAAATACTTTAGCCCCTAGAGGATGAAATGCTATTTTAGCTTCGCTCTAGTACGCTACAATGACGGATTTTTTGAGCAAGAGGAGTGAAAACAACATTCTATATTATCGAAGGTCTATTCAGTTATAAATTCCGTTAAACTTGAAACAGCGAAAATTTTATTATAAACTTGGTTATAAGTTTGGGAACAAACTTGTATTACAATCGGTTCACGTGTTCCCGCCTTCGGAACATGGAACATCTCAATTTGGATTCTGTTTGCAGAATAGTACTTTAGTAGTTTTACGAGCAAAAAAAACCTTATGACGTATGGTTTGGCTACTAAAAAGGAGATGGAGATAGAAAATAGAGGATGTGTTAATTTTCTACGGAAAACCATAGCCTTTATGGCTTCTTCGTATTATTGACTTTGCAAAAATATAATTTATATATTAGGTGCCATTAAAATAGATGGACAAACTTTTAGTAATCATTCAGACGACCAATTTAAAGACAGTGGTAAAAAAAATAGTAAGAAAAACGCATTAGATACTTACAAGAAAAATAAAACAGCTAACGAAAATACACAAAAAATGTTGGACCTTACCCAATGCCAATTATTATTTTTGGTCAAAATAAAATCACTTTTTTTTTGCTTGGATATCTTTGGTTACACGTAGGTACTGAACGCTGGTCCATCTTTTTTAATGGGACCTTTTATACTATTGAATGAATATTATTTTGTATATACAATTTGTAATAAACATTCTCGAAAACGGCTGTAACGATTTCGATGAAAGTTGCAATAAAGGGGTTTAAGGGGGCGAAAAATCGATCTAGCTAGGTCTCATATCTGGGAAAATTAGTTTTTACTACTTTCGCCCGAGCAGAGGTCGGTCGCCCAGTTAAGCAGAAATTCTGCATGCAGAGATGAAGCTTAAGTTCTGTTTAACTTAGCTCATTTAAAGCTCACCGAATGAGACACAATAGAACGCTTATGAGTGTTTAGTGTGTGTCAAAGTGGTAATATACGGTAAACCGCTACATTCGAAAGAGAGTTTTAAGCTTCGAGCAGACAAGCGTGATGCGACAACGCGACGCGACTCCCGCTATTGTTTTACCTTGAAGTTTTCTTAGAAAATGTATTCGTTCGTGTCGCGTCGCGCCGTCGTGTCGCACTGGTCTGCACGAGATGAGCCTTTAGGGGCTGCGCAGACGACACACTTTTTGTGCGATCGAGTCTGTGGCGCACGCGTTACTGCATAGTAAATTCATATCATTGCTTAGGAGTAACGCGTGCGCCACAGATTCGATCGCACAAAAAGTGTGTCGTCTGCGCAGCCCCTTATTCTTATTTTGCACGCGTCATAACGCAAAGCGTTCGAGGTAGTGCATTATTCTTACTTAACTTGTCAAAAACAAGTACTATCTTGAACTTTGATATCCTCTTATTTATGCTTATCGCACTTATACTTTAATATGAGTACACTGATATGTATAAAACTATCCTTTTAACACAATTATAATAACAAATTAACATTTATTGCGTATTATATAAAGAAAAAGTTGATTGAACAAACAAAAACTATGGACGTCCGTGTGTGGATCCTGATAACGTCCGAAATACTCCACACATCAATAATGCTTTTTATGCACTACGGTAACCACACCTTACTCCAGCGGGTCAGCACTTAACCACTTGGAAAACGATAAAATTCGGTCAAGTAGGTAGGTATTACTTACAGGGTCGACCTTGTACCTATAACTTCGTAATAAAACGATAAATAAAGAAGTAAATAATATTCCGAAGTGTTCGAATACCTCACATTTATTTTCAGGCCACAAGTATAGCCGTCACATCTAATTTGTCATCATGTCGCTGTTTTTGTGGCCGTAACTCTAGAGCCCAATCCATTTATCCTTGTAGGTGAAATATTTCCCTCCAATATGTAAAACGTAGGCTAGGAACTGTTCAAATAAAACACATCAATATTACCGAGTTTATATAGCTTTTTGTAGACATGTATGAATTAAACTCGACATGTTTTGTACGTTTTAACATGTTAACGCGTATTTTCTGTAGCAAACAAAGTGAGGAAGTACCTTCTTGACATAAATGTGCGCCTCGATTGAGCACCTCTTCTAGTCAACAAGAAAATTACTGTTGAATTCCCAGAATTTTGTAGTCTTAAATTCCTGGGATATTTTTAGCAAAATGGCCTCTAGTAAGCAAGTTCAAACTCAAGCTCAAATCATTTATTTCAATAAAACCATTTACAGGCTCTTTTGAATTGTCGGTCAGTTAATCAGAAAGTTGAATCTAGATGTCCATTCCAAAAAGTAGATCTCTGTGGAGAAGAACGGGCAAGTAACTCCAAGGACACTCTTTTAAATAGAGATACTACAAAATCCTGGGTACATTATTTTTGTTGCTTCTATATGTGAGAACAACGTTAAAAAAAAAACAAAAAAAAAC
Organism: Conistra vaccinii; assembly: GCA_948150665.1. Classification (NCBI taxonomy): domain Eukaryota; kingdom Metazoa; phylum Arthropoda; class Insecta; order Lepidoptera; family Noctuidae; genus Conistra; species Conistra vaccinii. The sequence continues at coordinate 7,347,965 of OX411316.1, forward strand.
AATTCAAAATGATTAAAAATAAGCCTTGACAGAAAAGAGATGACCAGTCTCAACTGACTTCGCCCGTTCACGAACATGCACGAACATTGAGAATCCAACAGAGCGCATCCAACGTGAATTCCAGCGCGTCAAGAAAACACACTGTTGGATATTCTACTCTCGGCGCAAAGCAGAGCGTCGAAAATTCAATACGCGAACAAAAATCGCTGTGATAAAAACACGTCCGTGCGAACCAGGACTTAGGGTCACTCGTTTTTATTATTATTGAACGTTTGGCCCGCTGTGGCCACAATGTCACCATCTATGGTCCACCAATCATGCTATGGTCGACAATGGTGCAATACTAGAAGTAACCTATTGACTTTAGTAAGTTGTTATAACTCGGTTTAAATTATCATACTGTAAATATTTACGTTGCTATATTCATCGTTTATTTTAGTTCTGTTTTTTTTTTTAAATAACCTTTTAACTTTTTTCGCGTCATTTGACTTTTAGCTTTGAAATAAAAATAGCGCTTGCATTATCATTTTTAGATATTTAGTTTAATATTTATTACAACCGTCTAACCCCCGTGGTGACGAATATTGCTCTACATCTATTACATGATACGATGTTATATAAGAAGATGTGAATTTTATCACTTTATCAGACGCCATACTGGAACGCCTCAGCATAATACGCATAAATATTTAAATACAATGTTACAAGAAACCTTTACAGCATTAATAAAAAACGAGCTTCTGCGCGACTTCGTGCGCGTGATGTTTCTTGTTTTTTAAACTCAAAATATAATTATGACACTTAGCAATACTGTAGTTTCCCATAGTGCAGGAATTTTGGAATTGCATCAGTTGTTCCGTAGCTTTCCTACCAACCAGTATATACAAACTCACATACCTCTTTGTATTAGTAGATAATAATAAGTTAGGAAAATCCAAAAGTGCATGCCTCATATCACTCATTCATAAAAGAAAAAGAAATTCAATACATAGTTTCTAACAAAAATTAACAATTTATCACTTTTCATGAAGTATGTTTTGACTGCTGTTTTACCCATCAATATGGGTAAAATTGCTAACCTCGCAATCCTTACGTAAGGTCAAAGACTATTTATTTCGATATTTACGTTGTGGGTTGCTAGGGAACGACGTCAAATCTAGGTTGGAAATATTTAGTTACAGATATTATATTTTAGTTAGTATTTTATTAATTATAATTAAACTACTTTGAATAAAAGAGCCATTTTCAATAGGGTTCCTTGTATGGCAGAAACAAATGTATAAAACAAAATTTTACTCAATTAATTGATTTTATCGCAAGCTACAATATTTTCAGGGTTCATAAATTGACGGACAGGAATTTTTTTTCAACTATTTTGATGCTTTTTCCATTTCTGCTGCATTAAATCAATTGTTAAACAGTATTAATCTCCATTTAATTATCTATACAATGGTATATAAATTAAGTAGGTTCTGTGTACTAGCAGGAGTGTAACAATAAAAACAATGGCAGAAATGGGGCAAAAAAAAAATTCGATCGTAGAGCACACTCTAATGCTTCGCATTATGAGTCGTGCAATATACGAAAGATAATAACAAATATTGCTCGATTTGAATAACGGAACAAAGCGTTGAAAACTTAACGCTATCATTTATTTCTTTGTTGATCAAGAATGCAGTTTTAACACCTTTTTATTAAAATGAATTGTGTTTTATAAATATAATAAATTATATAGGTCATTAAAATTCCCAGCTAAAAAAAACTGATAAAGAATGTCGTTCCCACCCAATGCTCGGAAACTACCTAAAAGGCTCTGACACTGGCATAATAATATGAAGAAAAAAAACGCCTGCCGAACGGCCTATATCGATGGCCGATAGGCAGGCACAGGTATTTAATATGTAATTTTTTTTCGAATCATAAAGATTACAGACTTCTACCTACCGGTCTTATTATGTTTGCGGGGCCAACATGGCCAAAAGTCGCACAACAAAGAGAAGTTTGGATGGAATAAGTGGAGTCCTTTGCCCAGCATTGGGACACAATAGAAGCTAACAAAAAAAAAACAGCGTAGTCTAACAAAATCGTTTTTCAATTTTTTTTTTGTACGTTTTCCCCGCCTTTATTCCTAAAAACATAACTGCATTAAAAATTAAATAAAATTTATTCAAATAGAAAGTAAGATTATGATTTACATAAATTACAATCGCGGAAAATTTAATTCTAACTGTAATGTAGACCTGCCTGTTATAGGTGTATGAAAATCTGTGTCTGGGTTATCAAATTGCATCAAAAATTAAAAAAAAAAGAACAATTAATTTATTAGAAGCTAAATTAAAAAGAAGACATAACATTTTCAATGAGAGTAACTATTTGAGTTCCTTTATTATTTTAAAACTAGATTATGTAATCAATTAACGAGTAATATTAAAGAAGATAAAGTGGAGACTATTATTAAAGGTAAAGTAAAGAAATATATTTTAACATTTCTAGTAGTTTTTCCGTGTCCGCGTAATTGAGTTTTGCCAAATATTCCTGTACTAGTAAGTTACAGCTATCATCAGCATTAGCAAACCTCTACAATAAACCATATTCCACATACCTAACTACTATTTAGACATCAGACATCGTACTATAAGACAAATTGAGCTGACAATACCAGTAGCTGGTCCCGGCGGATACTGGATGTTCGAGGCCGCGGGTCGATACAGCTAGCCCGGGGAAGCGCCACAGTACAAAGTAGGTCTTTCCTCTGTCACGAGTTATGATTGCATGTACCAGAGTGTTTTGTCTAGATTATTTTTGGGAGAATAGGCGTTTGGGAGGAAAAGGTGTTGGGAGAAAGTGAGGTGGTTTTCCGTAAATTATTCTTGGGTTAATGTATGAAAAAGTAAGTAATTTTTAAGGGCGGATTGCATAAGAATTCACGGAATATAAATGCATTGTATTGCTTTCAATCATTGACATTTATACATTATGATGTTATTTATATTTGGCTTTTAATTTGTAATGAGTGAGCCGTCGTACAACCGCGCTTTTTAAAATCAATGTTCTGGTTTTTTTTTTTCGTGAAAATATCCGGCATTTTATCCGGAATTCTTGGTTTTTTTTTCGTTATTAATGTTATTCTAAAAACATAAAATAAAATATATGAAAATATTGTAATATCTGTAATCCAATGACCGATATTTTAACATTTATTGCCTACAAATTGATTAATTTTGTGCAGAAACTCTAGAGACATTAAAAAAAAACAACTAATAATTTTATTTTATTTTTATTAGCATTGTTTTATTGAATCAAGTCTGGGAGTAGGCAATACTTGTCATAACTTTATTGTAATTTGAATAATTTATTTGAAATCGTATACCTAGTCACTATATAGAATCACTTCCAGTTATGGATCTCCTAATTTAAAAGTATCATCGGTGTTTATAAGTTCTATCATATTCATAAGTCATAAACTTTAAGTCATTTATTTCTTAACAGAAATACATTGTGTTGAAAATATTGAAAATATCACTGTAGTGATCCGTGGTAGTGATGATAAATAAAATAATAAAAAGAGCAAAAAATTACATTTATATTTAAAATTCAATAAGCATTTAAAATATATCAATATCATAAATAAATAATTTTATGTCAATAATTCAGTAACAATAAGTTAAAATAATCACCAACATTCCATTTAAATAAAAATAAAAAAACCAATTATTAAAAAAGAAAAACATTAACGTAATAATAATTCACAAAATACCCACTTGTGTGATGTTAATTTTATTGGAAACGTCTACCTATCAATACTGCAAAGGTACCTCCTCGTGGAACACCACCCCTGCGTGTCATTGACCTGCCCTACGTGACCTTGCATTGCGCCTATCGCACAAAGACAAAGTTTTAAATCCTGATCGTTACTCCTGAAAAAATACAAGAGGTGCTAAGCTGTAGAAATAAGTATAATTTTAGACCATTCTGTTTATGAGTTTCTGACCCTGAATTGGAGTCAATTTAAGGTTGAAAACAGTACCTCACAAGTCTGTCACATCATACAATTTGACTTCCTCGCTCCTTTTTCGTCTTTCAGTCCTAAAATCTTTCCACCGTTCACAAAAAATGTTATAATATTTTTATTTCTTCCTAACCTACGTCAATTTTCATTTGTCAGAAATCAAAAATAGGACCTGTCTATCTCTTTCCGGTAAATAAAATTATGTTGGAAATATTTCCTTTACGAATTCGCAAGTTCCATTTATAAAAGCGTTTTGGTGAAAGCGTGTAACCCACTTAGATATATGTAACGTACGAGGGTATGTTTCTTTATTATCAGCCATATTTTAACTACTGTGGGCGTACTTTTTTATTTATTTTTTTGGGTGGGAAATCATCCAATGACTTCTTCCGCTCTGGGCGGAGCGGAAGGGCGTGTCAGACTTTTACTGACTAAAACCCACCCGTGTTCCTTCCCTTGCCATGCCAGGGGCCACGGTTTCCCCTTGGGACTACCCGCAACATGGGTAGTACTGGTTATTGCGCAATAGAAAAACAGCAGTTCAAATCAAATTATAATTAACCATCAAATTACTCACACTAGCAATTCACACATACACAACCGACACAACCATTTGAAACGCGCGACAGTTTCTAAACAGCTACCGCCCCTTGACGGCGGTCAAGGGGCGGTAGCGGTTTAGAAACTGTCGCGCCTGAAACTGGCCGGAGCTCAGCAGACTTCGTGGGTGGCGACCCACGAAGTCTGCTGAGCTCCGGCCGGTCCTAGTCTTAGCATTTTCGTACATTACTTTTATTAATTTACAGTTATTTTAGTGACGGGTAATGTTCAAAATCTATTCTTGGAAACGTTTTAAGTAAATAAAGATAATTAGAACTCTGATGATCATCATTTCATCATCCAACGTTTGACCAACATTTGGATCTTATTTCATACTCTATCAATTGTTTCAGAGTTATTTCGAAATCATCTCATGTCAATGTTTCGTTGTGTATTTCACAAGCAGACATCCATGCAGTGTGTGCAGATTTTGTGAATACATAGCGGTATTCGTTTGTAATGTCCATACTACGGCACCGAAATACTGATTTACTTAAACTAATGCCTCTTACCTTCGATCAATAATGCACTATTGATCTAAGCCCCTTACCAATGTCGGGATTTGATTATTCGATGTGGCCATAATTGGATGAAAGTATTGGGACTTCTAATAATGAAATGAAATGAAATCTTTTATTGTCAGATATAAAATCCTCATACAAGTTTCAATGAATACACACATAAATAACGTACTAAATATATATTCAATAACATAAATATAACACATTCACATTACACACAAACACACACACACATTGATTTATGTAAGGGATTTTGGTTCCATTCTCTTACTGCGGCCACCAAACAATTGGCCGATGTATGGCGGTGCGTGCGGTTGCCGACCGGCTCCTCAGCAGCGGCTGCCAGCAGGGCGCGCAGCCCGCACAGAACATGGCGCTCGCGCTGCACCACCGAGGCAGTCGAAACATCGCTCGCCACGCGTCGTTGTACTGCACTCACTCAGTGGTGTAGTTTGTCCACAACTCGACTATGTAGACGATTGTGCAGTAAGTGGTATAATGCGGTAAAAACTGATTAAAGTGGCAACAAGTCAAAGATTTCGCTGTGATTGCGGTCCATTAAATATAGCTCATTTCTCGACGTATCCGACATTTCACAGTTACCTGTCATCAAACTACTTCCATAATCTCGTTTGGCATGGAGTTAGGAACTTTCCGGTTCCAGAATGTTCCGGAGCAGCTTAAGCGGTAATCACGTTAAATATCACCAGGCGCACTGCTGACATAATCCTGAATATCAGCTTAATGCACGGCCAGTGTGCTTAGAAGTCGAAAGCGGATTATGCAATTAAAAGAGAACAAATCAGATACTAGATTTTGTTCAGATTTTCTGCTTGAAACGGTGACAAGACTGGAGGGCTACAGCGACGGGTTCATAGAAGAGCGGTGACCGCTATATAACGGCCGCAATGATAGCCGTCATGAAAGTTATGGTACCGGGGTTTGTCTTGACGGTGTCAAATACAAAATAAATCAACTAACTTTCATATATAACGTTTCAGTGAAGTCAGTCGTCGTAAATTATGAACGCTGTGTGGCGGACACCGCAGTCTTGGGAAACCAGTTACATTGATGTGAAGATTTCATGTTGGAAAACGTGTCAGTTTAATTTATTTACAGTTTTGAATGGGTTTCCGCACATATTAACGAAATAGAACAACAGGATGGAGCTTACACTCTCTTTGTGCTTTGATTGTTCAACTCAGTACCTAGTTCACTTAAATACCATGTTGTATCATATCAGATATATCCGTGGATATGACTGTAGAGCTTAAGGATAGAAGAAACTCAATGCAAACAATCTTTTTACGAAAAGCTTTTAAATTGATTTTAACAGAATTTCACAGTACTTGACTTCCTCATTGGTGGTCTAGTGGTAGCTGCGCTAATGCTGAGCATGATGCCTTGGGTAAACTTGGGTTCGATTTCCGCGTTTTTATATGAGGAGCTTCTCAATCGCAGCCCGGAGTCTGGATTTGTGCCCGTTTGATGGCAATAGACTTGCCACCGACTTATATGGGACAAACATAACTGGCGAAATGTGGGTGTTCTATAGGCAGGCTGCCTAATCCGTCGGGGAACCAGGCGTGATGTTATGTTATGTTATGTAAACGTGTATGTAATTAATTATGCTATAACACAACAAAATCTGCATAACTCTTCAACAATTTATTGAAATCACAAACTGAAATATTGAATATCCGCCATTCCTAATTAATATGCAAAATTTTGCATAATTATTCTATTCCACCATACAAATGAGCAAAAACGATGAAGGCAATAAATTAAAAATGTTTATGCAAAACTAAAATGCAACAATTTCCCGATAAAACGGGATAATAAAATAAAAGCTGAGCGCATACTGACTCCAATCTGATGGGAGCAAACTCAGTTGACGAGAACCTATGAATAAATTTTACTGGGTCCCTTTTAGCTGATTCCGCCATGCATTTCAAGATGTGCCGATAATCTGCTTAAAGCCGCCCTCCGACGGTGCGCCATATCGCGGACGCACGCGCACGACGCACCGTGGGAAACCTAGCGTGCGTGGTAGCGCAGACGCGCGTTGTACGCGTGCGTGGCGGTGCGTCCTCGTGCGGGCTGGTGCGCGTCCGCGATATGGCGCACCGTGGGAGTTGGCTTTTAGAGTCGAGTATGTGCGGCGTCTGGGTTGTTTTATGCAAGAGGTGAATGATGATGCGGAGGATTTCTTTTGATTACCATAGGTTTATGCTTTGACTAGATAGAACCCGACGTAATTTTTTTGCGTTTTAATTATACAATTTCGAGACGATAATACCACAATAAATTGAAAACACTGGGAATACTTGTGGCAGCACCTAAATCGCCACATGCAAACTACGCATCAAAAGACTTGACGTCACACAAATCCTGCATCGCGCAAATAAAGTTTACCGCGCGAACGATATAATTATATTATAATTATTTTATTTTAGGTTTAGTTTAGTTTAATTGCAAGGCGACAATATATTGTTTCAATGCTATGTACCTACCTACGCCGTAATTGTCATGTACATTAGTCCTTTAGTTATTAAGATTATCTCTAGCATAAGTTTAATGTGTGTGATGTGCCCGAGTCCGCTCCGCTCCGTACAGTACAGTTTACAGGACAATACGTCCTATAAACTGTACTGTACGGAGCGGAGCGGACTCGGACGCGTCTTTGTGGATGGCACTATCTACATATATAGTGACTATCCACTAGATGGATCAATGACCTTGTAAAGGCCGCAGGAATCCGCTGGATGCGGGAAGCACAGAATCGGTCGAAGTGGACCACCACTTCGGCCGATGCCTCCTACATAGGCCTCCCCCAAGCACCATCTTGAGGGAGCCCTATGTCCAGCAGTGAACGTGTTTCGGCTGATGATAGTGACCAGACTAATTTGACATATTTGATTGAATTTTTGTATAGGTAACATACGAAGTTTAATTCATTTTCCAAACCAATTGCCAATCGATCAAACCATGACTAGATAGAACTCGGTTAGCTCGTGATTAAAATAGAATTGATAGGAACCGCAACTAATAAAACAATTCCCTAAAGTTCTTGTGGTTAAAACCAAACGATTACCTATGCCAATCTATTAACTACGACCCGCCCTACGCACGTGTACAATTTACATCTGGAGATATTATTATTATGGTATTCTGTTCACGACACGTTGTGCACAAGTTCTGAGCAGTAACCTAATAAAAAGTACCAGGCTTGCATGAAGTCAAGCTAGTATTTAATTAGTATTGCTTCTTTTTGTATATGTCCCTCTGGAATAATGTATACCTTTCAAACGGTGAATGTTTTTTTTCAAAATGAGCTTTGGTTCTGGAGCTTACCCTCCACTTAGACCTACACAAACTCATAAAATTCGCTCTCTCTATTAAGTATCAAGTTTATCCAGTGTATATTCTTATATCCTCGTTAAAAAATAAAGTATAGTATTTTTTATAAACTATCACTATCAGGTAAACCTTTTAAAACCAAAACTCATGAATACGTTACTAAAAATAGACCACGAAATCAACCCTTCATATTTCGAAAAACCTCACACACGTTTGAAACCGATTAGCCACGAAAAGGGTAATAAGAAAGCGTCAGAAAGATTGATGCCGAAGGTTGGCCGAAGGTTTTTCTAAAGCACCCCGCACGTTAAGGGTTAATGATGGCTCTTCAGAGGGCCCCACGTAATACTGAGGTAACACTGAAAAAGTGGGTACCTGGTAATATTTTACCTGGACTGTTTTCGTAAGATCTGCGTAAATAAAATGATGGAGGGAGTAAGTAGTCCACTTAATTTAAGGATGTGGTTTGAGTTCCAGCTGTATGTATGAAGGTAGAAATGGAAATGGGGATATGATTAGTATGATTACTAATATCCTTTATTCATTCATGGATTTAGTCTGGTCTCGTGGCTTAGTAGTAACAGCCGCACGGGTCGATCCATGAAAAAAGAAAGAAAGATTGGACTGGATTGTGGAGGTCAGATAGGCAGTCGCTCCATGTAAAATACCTACTGGTATTCAGCTGCATTCGGTTAGACTGGAAGCCGACCCCAACATAGCTGGGAAAAGACTAGGCAGATTGATTGGATATAGTCAGACGAATATTTAACTTTGTCAAGAGATTGTGCAGCAATTTATCTAACCCTATCTGCTTCTATGCTACTTGGTTTCTATAGTGTTAAAGATTTAATTGACAAAAAAAATTGTCAGTTACCTACCTACTGCTGAAAAATTTGCTTGCTTATTATTATATTGGAAAAACATGTTTTGTTGTTAATTGTACTTTTACCATCTGTTGTTAACGTTTTTTAAATGTTTTAAATATATTATTTATTTGCCTGAATAATGACCATAATGCCATAATTTTGGTGTGGAATACAACGTGTGTCGGACCCTTGTGCCATCCCATCTTCCTAGCACGGCGAACTGTGCTGGGGCTGCTGCTGCAGGTGCGGAAAACCTCAATCGGCGCAAATACTCCAATCTTATTAGGACTTATGTTCGAGCCGTTTGGGGTTGAAACACTGGGGCCATGGGGTCCGTTGCCCACCTAGTTTTTCAAGACGTCGCCAAGCGGTTGGTCGACTTGTAGCGGTTAGACCGCCACATACAAAAACTACGAAACAAAAAGACATGACGTCACACAATTCCTACATCTCGCAGTTAGAGTTTACTGAGCGAATAACATAGATAAGACTATCCGAAATCAACATACGGGCAGTTGCCCGCCAGACATAACAACCCGTCTGGTTGGAGGATCCTCCCTTTTCTATGGTGGATGAGTGAACTTTACACCCTGTTCCTCATACCTTATACCCCCAAATTGGTGACCCCGAGTATGAACGTCAACGCAGCCTTCGTGCAACTACTTCAGCGTGACGTCATCATCATCACTCCCGCAAGCTTTCGTGAGGCGAGTCACACAGCCAGCCAGCACCCACGGCTTCAACGGGTATCCTGACCACCAGCATGCAGCGAACGCGCATTCCTGGTCATCACCCTCAGCCACATCACCCCGACTCACTGGGGAATCACCGCAATCACCTCAATCACCGCAATCACCTCAATCACCGCAATCACCTCAATCACCGCAATCACCACAATCGCCGCAATCACCGCAAACAGTTCCGACCCACCGTGAACTGTGCGGCACCCGGTTCCGACTCACTGGAACCACAATCACCATCGCCGCAATCACTGCAGACAGTTCCGACCCACTGTGAACTGAGCGGCACCCGGTTCCGACTCACTGGAACCACAGCTGGCACTGTGAAGCATCGCAAGATCCAAGACTCAGCCCACTATCGACCTCCGGTCTCCGGAGGGGAGTGATGTAGCGGTTAGACCGCCACATACAAAAACTACGAAACAAAAAGACATGACGTCACACAATTCCTACATCTCGCAGTTAGAGTTTACTGAGCGAATAACATAGATAAGACTATCCGAAATCAACATATGGGGCAGTTGCCCGCCAGACATAACAACCCGTCTGGTTGGAGGATCCTCCCTTTTCTATGGTGGATGAGTGAACTTTACACCCTGTTCCTCATACCCCCAAAGACTCTTCACGTAACCAATAGGGCTGGCCATTTTACATGGCATGGCATGGATTGGTCATGCATAACTAAAAACACTCATTAATTATGGTTTTGTAAGTAAACAAACTAAGTTACAATAACGCATTTATTACTGAACAAGGTATAAATATGTACAAATAGAAATAACTAAGCATTTAAAAATACAATCGACTTTTTCAAATTCAATTCACGGAAATCATGAAAAATTGCTGAAAAATTTAGTTTTTCCTAAACTATTAAATGTTGGGAATAAATAGTTCACTTTGTTTTAATGACATATTCAATAGGCCAAAACAGGAGGCAAGGGATGCAGCATAATGTTAAGGCGTAAAATGCTGGCACGTAGTCTTGGTACACGTCTTTCAGTACACCTGGAAAAAAAAGAAAAAGTTAGCTGAAATTAAACTTTATAAGGATCTGGAAAATAACATCAGTTAGACCTGGTATTATCTACAGCAAACCAGACTTTAGGACGTGTTATCACAAGGATGTTCAATTTAAGTGACTGCCTCGTTGCTGTGTGTGGTCGCAAGTGTTACTGCTGAGTATGAGGTTGTGGATTCGATTCCCGGGTCGGGCAAAGTGTTATTGGGTTTTTCTATCTGGAATTTCTCAGTAGCAGCCGGGAATTTAGATTTATGCCAGATTGATGGCAATAGGCTCGCCCCCTATTACATGGGACTTAAGCATAACTGGCGAAATGTGGGTGTACCTGCTACAGGTACACCTCTGCCCAACCCTTCAGGATAACAAGGCGTGATGTTATGTTCAGTGTTTCAGTATCGTCTGCTGATAAAATACTCTACTTCAATATTACATGTGACGGAGAGCTGGGGGCCTACCACAACCACTAAAAGCAGTATTATTTTAATCTTACTTCAGTAGGGGAAAGAGATGGTGCTATACGTCCTGTAGAACTTCATCTCTTTCCCACACTAAAGTAATATTAAAATTATACTGCTTTTAGAGGTGGTGGTAGGCCCGCTGGGCGGCGGTAGCGCCCCGATTAGTCAAATCACTGACGTATTTCCGACATATGCATAAAATCATCTATGTCTATTATCTTCTCTAAATAGTCAAAATCGCTTATCATGTCTATCTTTGTGATCGCTTAGTTTGTCTCAACTACACAATGATATTATACGATATATTTTTTTTACTAGCCAGTGCTGTCCCACTCCTAGGCAAAGGCGTCCCTCCACTCCTTCCATCGTTCGCGAGCCCGCGCGTCCTCCTCCCAATTTTGACGGAACCTATCCAGCTCGTCCCGACATCTCCTACGTGGTCTGCCACGACCCCGCCTCACTGTCTCAGGGCACCAGTTCTGTGTTATTTGGGCCCACTGTTCATTTTACCATAATTTAGAAAAAAGAAACCAAAAGGTATATATGGAAATACAGCATGGTGTGGTACAGACTGTGGCGGCATCTACACCGCCACATGTGAACACACTGACGTCACCAAAATCCTGCATCGCACAAGCATTTTTCAAACTGAACAACTTTTTCCATGGTATCATATCAACATCGTAATCGTGAAAAAATTATCAACTGTCACATACAAAATTATTTTATGATTAGTAACCGATTTTTAATTTCGGTGTTTACAACATAATTACACGTGACTGTAATAATTCTTCGTTAGTCATCCAATGATAAGATTTCTTTTTTCCGTACGGGCGGCATATCAACTAGAAAATTACTAACAATTTCAGAGATAATTTGTTTATTGATGAATTATAAAAAGATTATCATATAGAATGTCATCATCATCATAATATGAAATCACCTACAACTCGTAAGTCGGGGCCGTTACCACTGGGCCACCACTGCTCGACTTATCTTAATTATTCTTGTCTTAAAACTTATTTTGCACACCTTTCAGAAAATATGAGTGCATTGTTATTGTTACTACCTACATTATCACTGACACGACTTTTTCAGTAGCTTAGCAAATTATATAATAATGGAACATGATTTAGGTTTTTATCTTTTATCTGTTGTCTTTATCTTGCTATGGAATATTTATAATTATGTATAAAGATAGAGCATATGTTGTCACATTTATAAATAGTACCCGAACGGACATTACTTTGTGCTGTGAGCAGAGGGCAATTCCCGCCGCCGCCGTAGGAGACGCCCCGGGCGTCGGGAATTGGTAGCCGATTTCCGGCCACCGTATGCGCGGGCCTGCGGACGGAGAGCAATGGGCAGCTCGCCGTCCGATAAGGACCAAGCCCGGGTCGACGGCGCGTCGTGTGATACGCGAGCCTCAAAGAGATGTCAGCGAAATTGACGGGGTCCGCTAGGGCAGATGCCTACCGGGGTTGCGGGAAGTCCTAAGGGGAAACCGTGGCCCCTGGCAAGGCAAGGGAAGGAACACGGGTGGGGTTTAGTCAGTAAGAGTCTTACACGCCCTTCGCTCCGCCCAGAGCGGGAGAAGTCATTTGATGATTTACCACCCCAAAAAAAAAAAAAGAAGAGGGCAATTCCCGTATTTTTAAGGTACAATTCCGTAGCCGACCGCAGGTGGCAGCTTATAAATGGAATGGCTACAAAGCTATACATTTCCAGTTTATGCTGATCTCACGTCGAATAGGATATTCGTACAATGCGAGCTCAGCTTATACTGGAAATGTATAGCTTGATGTGTAGCCGTGCGTACCTCTTACAAGATTCGAATTCAAATTTCAGTCTCAATCTAACAAAAATATCTCCATATTACAAAAAAAATTACATTGACCGTCTCTGAGATGAGATTGCGTTGAGTTGAGATGAGTTGTTTTTGTATGTTTTTAAATACGGGAAATAGCACTGAATTTCCGGGAAACGTTTCTTTTAACAACGTTTTACTATACAGTTGAGGTGGAAACTATTTCCTGGAAACTACCTACATGTAAAACGGTAGCGGCTAACAAACAAGAAGTAATTAATTCGAGAGCCTGGGTCCTTTGCCTGGCCTGAGAAATTCTGGGAAACGTTTGAGCACCTTTCATGTAATTATTCTTCGTTCACACAACCGTATCGATATCATTTTAAAACTGATGTTACTGCTTTAAAGCTCTATTTGTTAGTGCTAAAAAGCCTAACAAATGGAGCCTAACCCTTTGGGTAAACAAGGCGTGATGTTATGTTACGCTTAATTCATTAATTCAAAAAGTTGGCAACGTCGTAAATATTAGCTGTCAAATATTTACCTGTTTTGATTAATTTGGCAATATTACTGTATCGAAATATGAAATTTGGCTAACTGGTAAACTAAACTATTGATTATGAAATGCAATAGGTAATTAATATCGTAACACCGAATATTTCGTTTTAGATGTAAAATAAAGAAAATTATTCAAAAAACAAAAAACCCGACTGCAAAAACACGTAACTGAAAAGAGAAAAACAAGCATTATAATCTATAGAATTTTGGTATCGCAGGCGGGAACAAACAAAAGTTACACCATATTTCCGGTTATTATTGTTATAATTTTATTATTATTGTAAGTATTTGTGTTATTATTATGTTGTTGTGTAAGGGTTAATGATGGCTCTTCAGAGGGCCCCACGTAATACTGAGGTAACACTGAAAAAGTGGGTACCTAGTAATATTTTACCTGGACTGTTTTCGTAAGATCTGCGTAAATGAAATGATGGAGGGAGTAAGTAGTCCTTTGAGTTCCAGCTGTATGTATGAAGGTAGAAATGGAAATGGGGATATGATTAGTATGATTAGTAAAATCCTTTATTCATTCATGGATGTAGTCTGGTCTCGTGGCTTAGTAGTAACAGCCGCACGGGTTGATCCATAAAACAAAGAAAGAAAGATTGGACTGGATTGTGGAGGTCAGATAGGCAGTCGCTCCATGTAAAATACCTACTGCCATTCATCTGCATTTGGTTAGACTGGAAGCCGACCCCAGCATAGCTGGGAGAAAGCTAGGCAGATTGATTGGATATAGTCAGACGAATATTTAACTTTGTCAAGAGATTGTGCAGCAATTTATCTTACCCTATCTGCTTCTATGCTACTTGGTTTCTATAGTGTTAAAGATTTCATTGACAAAAAAAATTGTCAGTTACCTACCAAGTGCTGAAAAATTTGCTTGCTTATTATTATATTGGAAAAACATGTTTTGTTGTTAATTGTACTTTTACCATCTGTTGTACTGTTTTTTAAATGTTTAATTAAATATATTATTTATTTGCATGAATGATGACCATATTGCTTTTGGTGTGGGATGCAACGTGTGTCGGCACCCTTGCGCCATCCCATCTTCCTAGCACAGCGATCTGTGCTGGGGCTGCTGCTGCAGGTTCGGAAAACTCAAACGGCGCAAATACTCCAATCTTATTAGGACTTATGTTCGACCCGTTTGGGGTTGAAACACTAAGGCCATGGGGTCCGGTACTCACCTAGTTTTTCAAGATATCGCCATCGGTTGGTCGACTCTTCACGTAACCAAGACGGCTGGCCATTTTACATGGCATGGCATGGATTGGTCATGCATAACTAAAAACACTCATTTATTATGGTTTTGTAAGTAAACAAACTAAGTTACAATAACGCATTTATTACTGAAAAAGGTATAAATGTACAAATAGAAATAACTAAGCATTTAAAAATACAATCGACTTTTTCAAATTCAATTCACGGAATTCGTGAAAAAGCTGCAAAAATTGTTTTCCCTAAACTATTAAATGTTGGGAATAGTTTACTTCGTTTTAATGACATATTCAATAGGCCAAAACAGGAGGCAAGGGATGCAGCATAATGTTAAGGCGTAAAATGCTGGCACGTAGTCTTGGTACACGTCTTTCAGTACACCTGGAAAAAAAAAAAAGTTTGCTGAAATTAAACTTTATAAAATAATATCTGTTAGGCCTGGTATTATCTACAGCAAACCAGACTTTAGGTCGTGTTATCACCAGGATGTTCAGTTCAAGTTGACTGCCTCGTTGGTGTGTGTGGTTGCAAGCGCTACTGCTGAGTATGAGGTCGTGGATTCGATTCCCGGGTCGAACAAATTGTTAATGGGTTTTTCTATCTGGAATTTCTCAGTAGCAGCCGAGAATTTAGATTTATGCCAGATTGATGGCAATAGGCTCGCCCCCTATTACATGGGACTTAAACTTAACTGGCGAAATGTGGGTGTACCTGCTACAGGTACACCTCTGCCCAACCCTTCAGGATAACAAGGCGTGATGTTATGTTCAGTGTTTCAGTATCGTCTGCTGATAAAATACTCTACTTCAATATTACATGTGACGGAGAGCTGGGGGCCTACCACAACCACTAAAAGCAGTATTATTTTAATCTTACTTCAGTGGGGGAAAGAGATGGTGCTATACGTCCTGTAGAGCTTCATCTCTTTCCCACACTAAAGTAATATTAAAATTATACTGCTTTTAGAGGTGGTGGTAGGCCCGCTGGGCGGCGGTAGCGCCCCGATTAGTCAAATCACTGACGTATTTCCGACATATGCATAAAATCATCTATGTCTATTATCTTCTCTAAATAGTCAAAATCGCTTATCATGTCTATCTTTGTGATCGCTTAGTTTGTCTCAACTACACAATGATATTATACGATATATTTTTTTTACTAGCCAGTGCTGTCCCACTCCTAGGCAAAGGCGTTCCTCCACTCCTTCCATCGTTCGCGAGCCCGCGCGTCCTCCTCCCAATTTTGACGGAACCTATCCAGCTCGTCCCGACATCTCCTACGTGGTCTGCCACGACCCCGCCTCACTGTCTCAGGGCACCAGTTCTGTGTTATTTGGGCCCACTGTTTATTTTACCATAATTTAGAAAAAAGAAACCAAAAGGTATATATGGAAATACAGCATGGTGTGGTACAGACTGTGGCGGCATCTACACTGCCACATGTGAACACACTGACGTCACCAAAATCCTGCATCGCGCAAGCATTGTTCAAACTGAACAACTTTTTCCATGGTCCATCATATCAACATCGTAATCGTGAAAAAATTATCAACTGTCACATACAAAATTATTTTATGATTAGTAACCGATTTTTAATTTCGGTGTTTACAACATAATTACACGTGACTATAATATTTTTGCGTTAGTCATCAAATGATAAGATTTCTTTTTTCCGTACGGGCGGCATATCAACTAGAAAATTACTAACAATTTCAGAGATAATTTGTTTCTTGATGAATTATAAAAAGATTATCATATCTCATCATCATCATCATAATATGAAATCACCTACAACTCGTAAGTCGGGGCCGTTACCACTGGGCCACCACTGCTCGACGTATCTTAATTATTCTTATCTTGTTACTTATTTTGCACACCTTTCAGAAAATATGAGTGCATTGTTATTGTTACTACATTATCACTGACACGACTTTTTCAGTAGCTTAGCAAATTATATAATAATGGAACATGATTTAGGTTTTTATCTTTTATCTGTTGTCTTTATCTTGCTATGGAATATTTATAATTATGTATAAAGATATAGCATATAGCATATGTTGTCACATTTATAAATAGTACCCGCACGGACATTACTTTGTGCTGTGAGCAGAGGGCAATTCCCGCCGCCGCCGTAGGAGACGCCCCGGGAGTCGGGAATTGGTAGCCGATTTCCGGCCACCGTAGGCGCGGGCCTACGGACGGAGAGCAATGGGCAGCTCGCCGTCCGATAAGGACCAGGCCCGGGTCGACGGCGCGTCGTGTTATACGCGAGCCTCAAAGAGATGTCAGCGAAATTGACGGGGTCATTGATGTATACCTGTACCACTTTGCGGACAGAGAGCAATGGGTAGCTCGCCGTCCGACAATGGGTCGACGACGGCGCGTTGTGTTCCACGCGCGCCGCCTCAAAGAGATGTCAGCACAAGTGATGAGTCCGCTAGGGCAGATGCCTACCGGGGTTGCGGGAAGTCCTAAAGGGAATCCGAGGCCCCTGGCTAGGCAAGGGAAGGAACACGGGTGGGTTTTAGTCAGTAAGAGTCTGACACGCCCTTCCGCTCCGCCCAGAGCGGGAGAAGTCATTTGATGATTTACCACCCCAAAAAAAAAAAATAAGAGGGCAATTCCCGTATTTTTAAGGTACAATTCCGTAGCCGACCGCAGGTGGCAGCTTATAAATGGAATGGAATGGTACACACGGCTACAAAGCTATACATTTCCAGTTTATGCTGATCTCACGTCGAATAGGATTTTCGTACAATGCGAGCTCAGCTTATACTGGAAATGTATAGCTTGAAGTGTAGCCGTGCGTACTTTAAAAAAAATTCGAATTCAAATTTCAGTCTCAATCTAACAAAAATATCTCCAATTTACAAAAAAAAATGACATTCCGTCTCTGAGATGACTTTGCGAGTAGCTTTTGTATGTTTTTAAGTACGGGAAACAGCACTGAATTTCCGGGAAACGTTTCTTCAACGTTTTACCACACAGTTGAGGTGGAAGCTATTTCCTGGAAACTACCTACATGTAAAACGGTAGCGGCTAACAAACAAGAAGTAATTAATTCGAGAGCCTGGGTCCTTTGCCTGGCCTGAGAAATTCTGGGAAACGTTTGAGCACCTTTCATGTAATTATTCTTCGTTCACACAACCGTATCGATATCATTTTAAAACTGATGTTACTGCTTTAAAGCTCTATTTGTTAGTGCTAAAAAGCCTAACAAATGGAGCCTAACCCTTTGGGTAAATAAGGCGTGATGTTATGTTACGCTTAATTCATTAATTCAAAAAGTTGGCAACGTCGTAAATATTAGCTGTCAAATATTTACCCGTTTTGATTAATTTGGCAATATTACTGTATCAAAATATGAAATTTGACTAGCTAGTAAACTAAACTATTGATTATGAAATGCAATAGGTAATTAATATAGTAACACCGAATATTACGTTTTAGATGTAAAAAAAGTAGTCTTTTTTATACCTATAACGGTTACAACATGACATTCGGTGTTATAATTACAATTCATTATTCATATTCTATGTTCACTAGTTAGCGATATTTCTTAATTTCATTTAGTCAAAACAGATAAAGATTTGACAGCTATTTGACGTTACCAACTTTTAGAATAAACGCTCTTAAGTTTAGTGCTAAATGTAGGTATTTAGTGATTAGTGGCGCAAATGGGACTAAAAATATAGCAAATGGATTGAATTTCAACAACTGCATATTAGCAATTAGAAGATCCCATTCGTATCTACAAGGCAACTGCACTTTTGCACCTTTTATTACTGGATTTGCATTGCATTTACTCTAGCTGCAATTTCTTGAGTCGCAGTCCATTTGACTATAAGACTGTGTTGTTAATCAACCCGATGCATTTCTTGGCACAGTGTGTAGTATGCACAGATAACGGAATCACCGCCGGCAGCGTCATAGAGACGAAAGTACTAATAAAATTCGTGGCGACGAAAGTGCGTTGAGCTCACACCGTCATCAGTTTCGTTGGTGTCGTAGTCTGAGTAAAGGTCATCGCTCATTATAGCAGCACGCCTCCGACACGGCAAATAACTTGTCAATCTAGTTAGGACTTTCAGTCAAATGTATTAAAGTCTATTTTACGATGGCTAAACAAAATAGTGGACGGCTCACCGGCACCTGTCCGTCCGCGGGGTGACGCCTCGCCGTAAGCGCGGTGACATCTTGCCGGCCGCACGGTGACGCCTTGCTTGTGAATAAACAATAAACTGTTACCTCGCCGGTGGCGTGCCGGCGGCTAGCGGTCGCCTTGCTTACGGCGCGTTGACGACTAGATTTTTCGAGGCGGTGGCGGGGCGCTGCCGTGCTGGAGCGGTGCTGTTATAATGGGCGATGACCTTAAATGTGACGCACTTGATTTGTCTTGAAGTGTGAAAGTGTTCTGTTCAGTATATTGTGGGAAAAGAACTATAGGGATGTCGACAAAAATATTTTTTGAAGTGAAAACTTCTTTAGCGGCGTTGTGCACTTTTTTTGGGATGGGTAAAAAATTTTAAACTCGTGTTAGGAAACGTGACCGTAAGATCCGTTGCCTAGCAACCGACAAAGTAAATATCAACATAAATAGTCTTTGACATTACGTAAAGATTGCGAGGTAAGAAATTTTACCCATATTGATGGGTAAAAAAAAGCAGTCAAAACATACTTCATGAAAAGTGTTTACTCGAAAATGCACAACGCTAATGTTCAAGTTTTCACTTCTGCCGGCACTCCCGTAGTGCAACCCGTTGTTTTTTTTTTTTGTTAAAAAATATTGGACACGTATTTTTTCTTTTTTTACGTAATCAAAAGATTACGACAGTACATTGAGGTAAAATGAGGCATGACGTCACTAGCCGGTAGATTTTATACTGACTTGTGACGTAGCTAGTCCCACTCCTTAACCACCAACTACACACAACCCCCCACTTGAATGCGTTTTATCTAAACCATTTTTATTAATATGATAAAGCAAAAAATACAATATGTCTAAATTTTTTTTATTATTTATCTGACGGACTATAAAGTTTTTTTTTTCCCCATTAAACATCCCTATTAGAGAAAAAAAAAACCTTACCTATAAGTGGAGCGAAAGTAACGTTTACGGTGCCAGCAGCTAGCATGGACAGTGCGTATGCTCCAGGGAAGTCCTCGTGTGGCACGTGGTTTGAGATCAGCAAGGGACTGGCCACGTGGAGCCAAGCTCGAAGAACTCCTAATGCTCCTGTCACGGTCGCCATCCATACGAATTGGGTAATTTGTAACATTACTGAAAGAAAATTGACATTTAAACTTCAATTGGGATTGGGTATTTTTATTTCTGTAAGAAATGTTTAATTACGAAAGACAAAGGTCTTTTTCCAGAAGCTTCCAGAATTGGAATACTATAAGATTAAAGACTACGTTGAAGACAGGGAAGTTTGGCAAATTCCCTCTGCACATGTGGCTTCCCTGGTACATCATTAACGGCATAACAATATAAATGTCTATTAACTGCTCCCAAATTACGATGATTATTTTATTTTATCTTGCATACTTCCTTGACATAATCCTTTTATTATTTGACATTATATACCTTCAATATATAGATTAATCTTTTTTAAATTGTATTTTATTACAGCTGTAGCTACAATCATGCATTTGGTTTAAATAGATTTTTATTGTTTTATTTATCTTTTATATGGGTACATCCTTTTCCTCTAGATTTTGTGAATGTGAGAACCTTGTAGGCTTAACAGACTGTATATCTGTGGTCCATTTTCTATTTTGCTAAGTATCTGGTACTTTTTGATAGGCCTACACTCTCATACCTATTATCACTGTAATTTCAAAAAATCCTTTGTAAAAACCAATTTATTTTTAAAAGAGTAACCGTGGAGTTTCATGCCGGCTCTTCTCCATAGAAAACGACTGTTTGGAACCGTGCACCTAGCTTCTGACGTTTCATAAGTGCCCTTGTTGGTTTATGTGAAATATAATATTTTGAATTTGAATTTGAATTGGCATTTTTTTAAGAGAATTTCATGAGATTTTTTCCTTTGACGAATAATTGAACCTATCCAAATTTTTATATAAACAAACAAGTATGTCTCTCATTCTAAAAATATTGGCTCTTGAAAAAGACAAACATAATTTACATTCGACATTAAATAGACAACTTGTGTTAAAACCTTAAACAAACAAAGATACCTGAGATACCATTTATAATTTCAAGATACCAAACTAGATAAGAAAATAATGATTGACAAATACATTCATACCTAATCTGATAAGGAAGGTGAGTAGCGTTGCTGCATAGTACAATATTCTTGTATTGATGTGGAACATATTGCTGATGAGGGCCAGGGCAAATCTTCCACCGACGTCTGATGCGGCACATATTGAGATACACATTGCTACTTCAGACTGAAACAGGAATAAGATAATATTTACATAATCAGCTTATTAATGTTCCCACTGCTGGGACACAGGCCTCCTCTCTGTGAGAGGGAGTGGGCCATAATCTACCACGCGGGCCTTGGCCCGAAAATTTCCAAACCGGCACTTGTGCGGGTTCGTAGATGTCATAAATATCTTCGAATTTTTGGTTCCAAGAGATGCCGGTTTCCTCACGATGTTTTCCTTCACCGTTTTGAGAGCAGTGGTGATGAAATTACACAAAGTAAAGCGCCTGCTTGGGTTCGAACCCATGACTTACAACTCGTAAGTCGGGGCCGACACCAGTGGGCCACCACTACTCTATATGAGAATATTTACAAGTTTGAAATAATCTATTATACTAAAGAGGCAAAGTTTGTACGGTTGTAGGGGTAATCTCTGGATCTACTGAACCGTTTTTGAAAATTCTTTTACCAATAGAAAGCCACGTTATTTGTGAGTGTCATAGGCTATATATTTATGTTCACCGCCCAACGAAGTGGGCAGGGGTCAGCTAGTCTATAATAATATTATAAAGAGGAAAGATTTTTTTGTTTGTTTGTACCGACTAAGCTCCGAAACTGCTGGTTCAATTTGAAGAATTCTTTCAGTGTTAGATAGCCCATTTAACGAGTAAGGCTATATATCATCACGCTAGGACCAATAGGAGCGGAGTACCAATGAAGAATGTTTCAAAATTGGGAGGTTTTTTTAGCGTTAGTCCAAAGTAACTATTCCACGCGGACGAAGTCGTGGGCAGAAGCTCTAGTAATATTATAAAATGGTAATATTTGTAAGTTTGTATGTAGGGGGTAATCTTCGAAACTGCTGATCCGATTCTAAAAATTCAAGGTTGTGATGTAATGATATTATGGATGTTTCCAAACACTTATATATTAAAAGAAAGTTTTTTTCTTGTTATCTGTGTGTCCAAACAAGAATGACGTTTTAGATTTTAAATTCGTCTTTAAGAAACAACAGATTTTTTTTTTTATGTGGGTATCATTGCCATAGTTAAAGTTGTTTATTCATGTCTACTTCTACCAATGGATTTAAAGTCAGCCTGTACCTTCGTATGTGTAGAAGATTTTTTCTTCTTGGAAAAATGCCTTTTCTTTTTGATGAAAAGATGACTTTTGGGTACATTCCAATATTTCAGGCTTTTATAAATAACTAGCTTCCGCCAGCGGCTTCGCCCACGTGATATCTTTATAAATTATAGCCTATGTTACTAAGTGATAATTACTGATAATTATAGTATTACTGGTGAAAAATTTTTTTAAATCGTTCCAGGTCTTTTTGACTTTACTCATTAGGTACAAACAATGTTTTTTTTTTCTCTTTTAATATTAGTGTAGATAATGAAGAGTTTTCCGCAAGTAACATCAGGTGGGCCTTTTCTTTTTTGTGGTTGGGCATCAAATAACTTCTCCCGCTCTGGGCGGAGCGGGACGGCGAGTCAGACACTTACTGAATAAAACCCACCCGTGTTCCTTCAGTTGCCTGTATCACCTGTACGTTGCCAGGGGCCACGGTAACCCTTTAGGACTTTCTCGCAGCCCCGGCAGGCATCGGCCCTGACCGACTCATCAACTGTGCTGACATTTCTTTGAGGCGCGCGTGGAACACAACGCGCCGTCGATGGGCCAGGTCCTTATCGGACGGCGAGCTACCCATTGCTCTCCGTGCGCAAGGTGGTACAGGTACATCAAGTGGGCCTTCTGCTTGATTCATAATTTTTGTATGTCCTCTAAAAAATTGCCTAGCCTTGCGAAATTTATCTATTTATTAGTCTGTGAGTAAGCAAGTTGTTAATGTCACCTCAATATACTTTAGTGTTATCTTTACGAGAATAGAGGCCTGTGTGAATTACGACGGTATTATTGTTATGTTACGGCTCCAATATAACCATTTATTGGGTTGATAGAAGGAAATTATAGTCAACGTTATTGTAAACTAGTTTTGCCTGCGGGTTCGCCAGCGCGAAAGTCGGAAATTATCCCACGGCAACGTACTACCGAGATAAAAAGTCCTATTTCTTAACCCATGCCATGGTCTACCCATATGGCAAATTACATCCAAATCTATTCAATCGTTTTAGCGTGAAACAAACAAACTTTCGCATATTTATAATATTACGAGCTTCCGCCAGCGGCTTCGCCCGCATGATGTCTTTATAAATATAATAGATAATATTATGACTGAGTAAAAAATTGTTTTTTTTATCGGTTCAGTTGTTTTGGAGTTTATTAATTACATACAACCAGTTATACAAAAAATAAAATATGTTCTCTGTAGAATATTAGTATAGTTAAGATGAATTTTGAAACTGACACTATTATAAGCGTAACAACGGTACTAATAAAATCAAAGGATTGAAATAATCAAATATAACTTACCCTATCATAGCCATATTGAAATAACAGCATCGGTTGTAAGATGAAGAAAGTGAGATCAGAAAAGTTGACAAAACTCTGCCCGAAGCAGATGTTGCAATAAACAGCATCTTTCAAGATCTTGAAGTTCAATATTTCCACTAATTTCTGTCTGTAAGCAAAGAGAAAAAGTTATAAACAACTAGCTGCGCGTACGCCCCGAGGTTTTTAGATGGGAATATCGGGATAAAAGTATCCTATATCCTTCTCCAGGTTATAGTCCACCTATGTGCCAAATTTTATCCAAATCCATTCAGCCGTTTAAGCGTGAAAGTGTAACAAACAAACATACAAACAAACTTACTTTCGCATTTATAATACTACTAACTGCGCCCCGCTGTTTCACCCACATAAATCTCGATCCCGTGGGAATATCGGGATAAAAAGTATCCTATGTTCTAACCCAGGTAATAGTCTACCCATGTGCCTAATTTTATCCAAATCCGTTCAGCCGTTTTAGCGTGAAAGCATGACAAACAAACAAACTCACTTTCGCATTAATAATACTATAAAAGAATAAATAAATAAAAGATAGGGTATAAACACGATACACCAAATGAAATATGAAGTCATTTCGACATTTAGGTCACGATACAAGTAAGGTATCAAGGTGATTTTATACTAGTTTTATTGTGTTATGAAAACACACAAAACTTTGATGATTGAAATGGTTTTTTTTAGATTATCCCTTCGTCTGTGACGGCAACTCATGCGTAGTATTTGAAAAGTCAATATGACAGTATTCAAATCACGGTTTTAGCGATAATATGAAAAAAAACAACGGGTCGCACTCCGGGAGTGCCGGCAGAAGTGAAAACATGACTGCTTTTTTTTACCCATCAATATGTGTAAAATTTCTTACCTCGCAATCTTTACGTAATGTCAAACACTATTTATTTTGATATTTACTTTGTCGATTGCTAGGCAACGGATCTTACGGTCACGTCCTGACGCGAGTTTAACATTTTTTACCCATCCCAAAAAAGTGTACAATGCCGCTAAAGAAGTTTTCACTTCAACAAACAATGTTTAATTAAGGTACCTGATTTTTTCAAAAACTTTCATAGTTTCAGCCTGCTTCACTTTCAGAGATTCCTTATTAATATCTTTAGATAGCAACAAATCCTCATTTTCGTGTCCCTTCCCATTTTCTAGATCATCTGCAAATTCGAAACCACATTCAATTTCAAAAACAATTCATTCTGAAAAGAAAACAATTTCAAATGAAAAAATACTTGCTGTTCTAATTTTTCTTGGAACTGTCGTATCAATTTTCATCGCGAGCATCCCAGGAAATGTATGCAAAGACATTCCAGCCAGAATTAGTAAGGTCCCTCTAAATCCATACAAAGACATCATCTTTCTCAGTAGTTGTGGATACCACATCAAAATAACTCCTTGAACTGCCTTACAAATGCTCATGACTGTAGTTCTTTTTCTTACAAAATAATGGTTCAAAGTCGAGTAACACACTGGTACCACCATCCCGAATCCAATTCCTTGGAACACCCCAAAAGTAATTGGAAGTTGGTTGGTGTTAGTTATGAATATGGTACTGAATGATCCTGTAGATAGCAGAACTGCTCCAATAATGCCTCCGAATCTTAATGAATATCTTTTTGTTATACTGTTGAGTATTATACCTGGAAATAGTAAAGTTAGTTATTAGGAAGAATTTAAGTTTAAACAATGAATAAGACAATAGATATTTCTAAATACTGATCTTGTTTTATACCAAAGCAAATATATTTGTTCAATTATTTTCTCGGTCTCATCCAAGACGATTTGATTCAAACAAATGGAAGAAATCCTATAACTCTTCCAAACTCTGATATTTCAGATAGCTTGAACTATGGCAGTTTTTATTAGGATATATTGATTCAAATCATCAATAATTTAACTAGTAACCAGTGGGTAACTATAGTTTTGAGCCATTTGGGGTCGAAACGCTCGGGTCATGGGGCCCAAGACCGCGTCTGCTTTTTAAGGAAATTTCTCGCCGACCGGTCATAGTCGACACTTCACGAGACCTGACTGACTCGTTCTTTGGTCAAGAATTAGCATTGCCATTCAACGTGGCAATGCTACCAGTCTTCTGGGCACGTTTCCGGATGACAGCGATTTGGTCGAGTACTTCGACGCCAAATAAATACAAAAACAAAAGGGTTGATTTCACCAATGAAACTGAACGCGATCAGCATTTTCTAAAACGCGTTCAAGAGCTGTCAGTGTCAACATTGTTATGGAATATTGTACACTGACAGCTCTTGAACGCGTTTAGATGTGCTGAACGCGTTCAATTTCATTGTTGAAATCCGCCCTTTTGTTTTTGTATTTATTTGAATCTCTAGACTAGAAACTTACCTCCAATGGCCAACATTATGGCGAAAACTCCATGTGCAGAAGTTAAAGATTTAGCTGTAGATTGCGTTTCATTAATAAAATCATTGTAGATCAATCCGAAAGAGTTGACGTGCCCAATACCAGCGATCTGTAAACATTTAATAGAATTATTAAATTGTAGAAAGTTTTAGATAAGTGCTCCAAAGCAGATAGGGACGGGAAGAGATAAATTAGGTACCCATTGTGCCATTCCTTAATCCGTTATTTAACACCTGGATGAATCACAACCGAAGTGAGATCGAGATTAGAAGGAGGACTTAAATCATTTACTTAACCCAATTTTGAAGACATTATTTTGAAGCAAATCCCAGTTACACTTCGGCAAACTTAAATTCTACTGACTGTTAGCAGTGTTAAAACATCTAGGCCGCTGCTATTCAATGTTTGATTAATCAATATGATTAAACAAAGTCAACAGCAATTAAAATTATTTAGATAGAACTGTTGGATTCGGTTTCACAATTTAATTACAATATTGGAAAACGAGCGTTTCTTTGTTCCATTGTTTTATTTAGAGAACGGAATTCGATTAATGTAATACTGTTTCAAAATTGGACTGGCTCTGAAAACGTAGCGTGGCGGTTTCCAATAACAATAAAATTGTAACGAAGTCAAAACTGTACATTGAATATTTTTGAAAAAAGTAATTGCTACGTAGTGTGGGAACGAGTCTGATGCCGAAAATATAGTTTTTAGTATTCAAATGTTGTCCGTTTATCACACACAAACGGTTGGTCGGATTTTAGATAGTTTCTAGCCGGGAGTAACACAGGGTACCTACTTTTAATCCCAGTAGTACCTACGCTTCGGACATCCACGCGGCCGAAGCCGCGGGCAAAAGCTACTATATGACAGTAAAATTAGAGAAAAGAAATCATTGCACAAAAGTCTCCAGTCTTTTCACCAGAATCAATGTTAATTATAAACGGGACAAATGACAGGTAGTTGTTATGATGAAGTACGAGTACCTACAGTGTCTGTGAATAAGCCTTTGACAGCCTAGCAGAATATGTAAATGTATCTTTATAAAAAAGACGGGAAAGAATCATCAAAAAATTATGTAAATACTATAATTAAATAAATAAACTACAGTCAAAAAACTTTCCATATGTAATGATCATTTTTACATTATCAGTTCCTACACATATTTCTGAATATTTTCATGATCTTATTTGTATGCCTTTTAGTCTGAGCTGAATTAATGTAATATTTTTCTTTCTTTCTTTCTTTGATATTGAAAATGGAATAGACCTCATTCATACATAAACATAATAATTATGTGTTTGTTTTGTTTTCCCACAGGGTTAGACAGAAATGTTCCTATAGTACACCCACATTTCGCTAGCTAAGTTTAAAATTGTTTAAATCACATGTAATATGGAGCGAGCCTATTGCCAACAACCGGGTGCAAAAACCTCATGCGCAGGAGTAGCGCTTGCGACCACTAGACCAAAAAGGCAGTCGAGAGACCTCTGCAGGGCTATTGGCTATCTTTTTCATGGTCAGTGACGATCAAGCTTCAGACACTGCACACACTGGGTGCTTATGACGTCATCCTAGTTAACCACTGAAGATAGCCAATACGAAACTAACTGTTTGACAGCTAATCGTTAGACACTTTGCGAAGTGATCATCATTATGAACTGTCAATAGAGATACGCAATAGCCCTGCTGATAAAATTTAAAAACAATACAGTAGTAAAATTATTGAACCCCCCCCCACCCTTGTTCGATGATGTGCCAGCCCGCGTCAAATTCAAATTCAAAATATTTTATTTCACATAAACCTACATGAGCACTTATGAAACGTCAGAAGCTACGCACGGTTCCAATTGGTCGTTTCCTATGGAGAAGAGCCGGCAAGAAACTCTACGATTACTCTTTTAAAAATAATTGTGTGTTACAATATTTTCAACAAAAAAAAACTTATTAGGTATGCGAGGACAGTGTAGGTCTTTCAACGAGTACCAAGTACTTAACAAAATAAAAGTTGGCCAACAAGTGTACAGTCCACTAAGCCTACAGCGTTATCTCATTCAC
The DNA here is from genome assembly GCA_948150665.1 of Conistra vaccinii. Classification (NCBI taxonomy): domain Eukaryota; kingdom Metazoa; phylum Arthropoda; class Insecta; order Lepidoptera; family Noctuidae; genus Conistra; species Conistra vaccinii. Next base: position 7,376,435 of record OX411316.1, read on the forward strand.
AAAATAGAAAAGAATCTATATAAAAGATAAATAAATTAATAAAAATTAATACCTATTTTAAACGAAATGACGTCGAAGCTGAGCCTATAGTTTATTCAGATTTGTTCCAGCCTGTCTCATTTTGATATCCTTCCCATATCAAAATGAGACAGGCTGGAACAAATCTGGATAATTAATTATGACTATCGGGGGAATTTGAAACTATAGGCTCAGCTTCGACGTCATTTCGTTTAAAATAGGTATTTATTTTTATTTATCTTCCAGCAACGCCCTAAGTCGAGGTTCATACCCCACTGGGGGTGCCCTTAGCGAGCAGTCACCTAGTATATAAGTTATTTTACGACCCTGGTTGGAGGCTTTAATAGCTTAAAGCTACGTAGTACATTTAAGTCAATGCTTAAAGCAGCCACATGATAGCCCGGTTAAGTAGTCATGACCTCAAACGTTAGCTACGAGATGCCCTAATAAATTAATAAATTATTGACCTGGAAAGTTCACATCAAAGGCGGTTACGGTATTTGAAAAAGGTCATCGTTAACAGTTTCATGCTGTTCTAAAACACCTAAATGCTTTTTAATTAGTTTAATTCCTTGGGAACATATAAATTATGCCCATTTCAGTCATAATTTGTGATTTTCCAGCTTGTTGCTCAGACCTCATTGTGAATTTTAGAGCCATTTCTTCCACCGATTTCAGGCTTCGGCAAATAGCGTGGAAAGATAAATTCATACTTTAATTGACTTTGAGATTGCGAGTGAATGACTCCATTTTTTTTTTTTTAAGAGTTTTTAAAGCTTATTTGTTATCATTTATTTACAGTTTACATTGTATTAGATCATGAGGTTGCTGTTAGTAAGGCGTGTACCAGTAGTGGTTCTTTAGCAAATATTAAACTAGGAAGTAGGTAGTGTGTCTTATACACATGGGAATCATAAGCACTGTCTGCGAAGTGGAAATAAGTACGAAAACAAAACTATATAGAGTCATGCTCAGCAAAAACTTGGCTGTAGTAAAATGTCCCTCACGAATTAATTCCGTAAAATGGGAGGAATCTAAACTAATTTTATAATAGATAGGTAGGTTTGATTTTTGTATGTTTGTTTGTTATGCTTTCACGGCTAAACAGCTGAACCGATTTTGATGAAATTTGGTATGGTAATACTTTAAACCCTGGGGAAGAGGACATAGGCTACTTTTCATACCACGCGGTTGAAATCGTGGGCGAACGCTAGTAATTAATAAGGTGGTGCTTGTTAATAGAAATTATAATAAAAATTCTAATCTACAACCAGCAAGTTTTACTTATCCATAATATTCATACATAAATGTAATTAATCAAAACAAGAATGCATTTCACAGTCACATTATAAGTAATACATACAAACTACAATCAGTGTTTACTTTATTAGATAGATGTAGAGTAATTAAACACTGCTCAAGCTATATGTATCTAAGTTATAAATGATATACGAACATGATACATACATCCAAAGCTATTAGACGTAACATGAATGTACAATATGTACATATGTGATCATGCTTTCATCGTAAATATTCAACAACAACACGGGCGCCATTATTGGCGAGGGATCGCATTAATAACAGGAAAAAATGCGAGCTGAATGTAAGAATCGTTTTTGTTTATAAACTTAACTTACAGACAGAATTCGTGGGAGAACGACTGGCCTGAAGGAACATAATATTATTGCTCAGCCAAAATGTGACATAGAGAATAATGGTGTCGAAATAGTGCGTTTAGTTATTAGGGATGATGACAAAAAAGAAATTGTCCGTGAGGTAGATTATTAAAAGATATTGGACACGTATTTTTTCTTTTTTATTTAATTAAAAGATTACGGCAATACATTGAGTTAAAATGTGGCATGACGTCACTCCCCGGTAGATTTTGTACTGACTTGTGACGTAGCGAGCCCCAATCCCCAACTTTAATGCGTTTTATCTGAACCAAATTTTATTAATATGTTACCTATAGCAAAGAATACATGCCTCGGAAAGCACGTGGTCCCGAAGCCCGAAAGTCTGACAACCAGTCTTACCAAGGGGTATATTATTACCCAGTTACTGGATTGTGGAAGTCAGATAGGCAGTCGCTCCATGCACCTAAAAATACTAGTATTCAGCTGCATCCAGTTAGACTGGAAGCCGACCAACATAGTTGGGAAACGACAGGCAGATTGATTGATATAGCAAAAAAATACGTGTCAAATATTTTTTTATTACCTATCTGACTGACGGAATAATAGTTAAATGACTGACGGAATAATAGTTATTATTTTTTCCCAGACAACATCACTATCGTTTGTTAATGGGATTTGGTAAGAAAAGACATCGCAAACCATGAGATGCTTTCTACGACAAATATTTTAGTTTTAGTATCGAAAATAAGTTAGGCTTTTTTGGAAACTTCATAACCATAAGGCACCCTTTGAATAATAACGCAAGGCACCTTAAAGAATAAGCATAGACACAGTAGCAATTCAGAGTTTCAAAACCTAAGCTCTAATAGAGATCATGGGAAAAACTTGGAAACGTGCTAAACTTTAAAAGTTAGTGCTTGTGAAGCACATTAAAGAACTCAATAGATTTGACCCTTATAGTGCACCCAATGTCGTCAAAAGCCGAAACATAAAATCTCTTCCTTCAAATCATGTGACTACTCTTTGGGGACTCAGACCATTATGTAATTATTTCTAGAGTGGACAAATGGTCATCCAACGGAGAAATAGGCCGACGACATTCGGGAAATCACAGGTCAATGTAGATGGAATTACCGTCTGATAGAATTGTAATGGTATGTAGAGAATTCTACTTAAAATTTTTAGTGGATTTCAGTAGGAATGTAATGGTAAATCATTAAGAACACTGTTTTTATTTTTCTAGCCCGTACAATTCTATAGACCAGCACTCTAATTGCATAACAGACTTTCAATCATAATCGGAAAGATATTGAAGGATATATAGGATATAAAATCTTTCGGAAAATTTGTCTTCTCAACAACGTACAAGTTAACGCAATGCTTGTTGTTGAACTGTCAAAACGCAGTTACCCCGCAGCCTGTGAAACAGTTGGGGAAGACCAAAGAAACGATGGATGGACTGTGTGAAAAATGATATGGTTAGAAAGATGGTGACTACTAAGATGTGGACTCAAATAGATGTAGGGAAGAAGAAAACATTGTTGACCCGAAATAAATTGGGAAAAGGGTAAGAGAATGATGATGATGTATAAAGACTAAGTCAAGATAGAATCACTACAAATTGGCGTACATGAACACAGACACAGGTAAATGGCTAGAAACATACGAAAAGTTGCTAAACCTAAATTGCAAGCTATGTTCTGGGACGTGGTTATGTTGTTAGTGTTACAATAGAATGATATACCTCACTAGACAGGCAGCCATTTGTATAAATATTCAGAACAAATATAACACTCTCATGATGTCACTAACCTAATCATTTAGATGAGCAATTTACTTGTTTATAAACAATATCATCCAAATTTCGTCTCTATAATAATAAATAAGTGACTCATTCAGCGCAAGACATTAACCCCCTTACTAATAAACGTTGTATAGTTACACAACGCTTTGTCTTCTTCTTTCGAATGTCAAACTACTGACGACTGAAAGAGAGAAATCGGTGTGTAACTATACAGGCGATATACAACGTTTATTAGTAAGGGGATTAAAATAACCCGATTCGGCGAGACAAAAACAAAACAGCTGGGCCCAATGTAGAGCCAAAACAAACATTCTGGCGCCAAATACAAAAAGAAAACAATACTCACAAAGGTTATCACAGTTCCGAATCCAACAGCATAACCCCAGCTATTTCTATCAACCTTCTCCTTAACTGTGTCCAAGGCTTGCTCCTCCTTAACTTTTTCTGGTACATTTTCCTCCTTAAGGAGGTTAACTTCTTTTGTTTCATCCATTGCACTGAACCACGGTCTCAATGTGTCGTTGGTAAGTGTCGCCAGCGTACTGGAGATGTCGACCGGACGCGGCTGATAAACAGCTGTCATACTGCCTTAGGGCTACGACACATGGTCTGTTTATTTGTTATTCCGATACTTGACAGCTGATGATAATAGTGTAGGGCGCACATTGTGCGTGATGACTTTTAATCATTAAAAAAATGAAACTAAATTGTTTATTGTTCAGATGAACATCCAACTTACAATTAATACGTACAATAGACAGATACGTACTATATATTCAAATCATAACTGATATTCTTTGAGAGTATGAAATGGCTATCACTCTGCCTACCCTTTTCCTAACTAAGTTGGAGTCGGCTTCCAGTCTCACCGGATGCAGCTGAATACCATATTTTACATGGAGCGACTGCTTACCTGACCTCCACAACCCAGTAACTGGGTAATGCGATACCCCTTGGTAATACTGGTTGTCAGACTTTCGGGCTTCTGACGACCCGTAACAACTGTCAACGATCCACGAATGACAGCCGAGACCAACGGCTTAACGTGCTTTCCGAGGTACGGTGGAGTCTCGGTCTGTTAAGATGGTCACCCATCCAATGACCAACCCCGGCAAGCGTAGCTTAACCTGATTGATCGAACCGTGCGGTTGTTATTACTTAGCCACGGGCTCCTCAGTGTATTAAATTGTTATAACACAGCAAATTGACGTAGTGTGTCAATTTGATTACCAATTAATTTCCCTAACTGTATTTTTGATGACGATTATATGCTGGGCACTTTCGAAGCGTTCTAAAATTGTAGCGTATGAGATGTAAACAAGAAAGTAATTACAATTCTGATAAAAAGAGTATTTTTATTCTTCTGTTCGAATAACCAATAATTGAAGTAAGTTGGTATCGAATATTCATTTCAGAAGCAAAAATATTCAGATTATCGGAATGGTTTTTGGATTAAAAAAACAATTACAGCTGAGTTTGATTTGGATTTATTTTAATAGTTTTTAAAGCAAAGAGAAAAGGTTTTCTTTTTATTATAAAAATTCTGTTCCAATTAGAAATATAATCGCGGCATACCTATGTCTGCCAGTTCAAGGATCTTCGTTGAGAGATAGTAGATACCTAAATTATTGGTAAATAATAAAAGAAGGAACTTATTCTATTATTATCCAGACATCAAGATTTTGTCTGGCAAACGTCACAATTAGCAGAGTGAAGTGATGGCCCAGTAAAAACGGCCGTGACTTATGAGCTGTAGGTCCAAGGTTTGAACCCTGCCTGGCACTTTACTTTGTGTAAATCATTTCATCACCATTGCTCTCAAAATTGTGAAGGAAACTATCGTGAGGAACCTAACCTCTCCTAGCACCAAAAATTCGAAGACGCCAGCCAACCCGCACTGGTCCTGCGTGGTGGAATACGGCTCACTCCCTCCCACAGAGAGGTAAACTGTGTCCCTGCAGTAGGAACTGATTATGAAAGGTCACAATCTATTCCTTATTTAATCGGAGCAAAGATAATCATCTGCGAATTTTTAGTCGTAATCCCGACTTGTCGCATAATGTGCGCTGTGCCTAAGACACATGCACACCGCTCTGTTGTGTTCGTTACGCAGATAAAATAATGTTTCTTTGTTCACTTATTCGCTCGTACACAATAGAATTTGTTATACATTATGTACCTACAGATAAAGTTTTATTACTCTATAAATGTGCATATATGTCGGTACTTTTATTGTATGATAAAAATACGCAGTTTTTTTTTCTGTGTCACAACAGACACAGACTACGTATTTAAGTGTAGATAGGTCAGTTGATTTGTGACTCGCTCAATTACTGATAGTGAAAGAATTATAAAGGCTCCCGCAAAAAGGTGCGACGCGTCACCGATGATTGTTCTACCGTGAAGTTTTCTTAGAAATTGTTTCATTAGAGTCTCGTTGCGCTGTCCCATCCCACCTGTGTGCACATTTTATAGGCATTTTCCACATTGACGCTCATGTTATCTTTGATTTAAGTACTGAGCTGATAGACATTATGGGACGCATCCAAGAATCTACAGTTACAGCCAAAGTGTTGTCGTCATATTCAGGGCTATCACAGACTACATAGGTGAAAGGTGGGCGTTTCGGGGGACTGTCTTATGTAATTTTGACGTTCGAAGTGCTGATTCTCAGAATTTGAATAGAAATTGAGGGGAATTTTTCCTGTTTATTGCACGCATAGCGGCATAGACATCTTTAATAATACATCTGTGATTGTACAGTCAGCTGCAGAGAAATCTCACCCCCTAGCAATACATAAATACATTGCTAGGGGGTGAGATTTCTCTGCAGCTGACTGTACCAACTCGGCATAGTAGAGTGCGTTTCATCAAATAATTCCTATGCATTAGGTAGTAGGTAACGACGTAGCGTATTCTTGTTCTTCCCGCAACAATAGCGGCGCTACCTAATTGGTCTGTGTATACTTGATGGTACCTACTTATAGGTAATTCTAATTAATTATTTTAGACCCTTTTGGGGTTGAAACCCTCGGGCTGTGGGGTCCGAGACCAACGAAAATCAACGAAATCTTCAAACGGCTGGTTGACACATCCCGTGGCCCAAAGACTTATTTGATACTGAATATAACGCCTAAACGAATAGTATTAATGATTTGGGAAAAATATATGTTAAATTAGAGTATTTTCCTAATAAATTAATATAGGAACACTTAAGATTATGTTTATATTACATAGTGAAATTAATTTATAAAGTCATGTCTAACGCGAATAAAAACTGAGAATTACGCAAAATCTATCGAGCTTATTTTTCTGAAACCTTTACCGTTTTAAAGATAATTTAATTATTGATCTTTTAGTATACGTGTTTTATTCAAATTCCTTTTGTTTTATGTATAATAAATTAATAATGGGTCTAATTTGGGACAGCGCTCCTGGATGGGTGAGTCCTATTACTAGCTGGACGTACGACGCGTTGCATGAGCTCAGTATAGAATATGCAAGCTAACCGCAAAAGCACTGGTATATATCTTCGTCTTAAGAGAGTACGTTACCAGTCGACAGCGATGTGGAGGATTATTTCCGCCATAATTTAGTTTGTAATAGTATTAGTTAGGTTAGGATATATTTTTATTTTAATAGTTTATTGAAACAGTGCACGTCTTTAGTCGAACATGTAATCTACACGCCTTTGACTGATTGATAACCTGACCTAATCACGGATATCACTTAATTGTTATGCAATCTTATCCTTTATGTTGCTAATTGATTAATTTGATGTTTAATCTAATATATAAAATTCTTGTGTCACGGTGTTTGTTGCCAAACTCCTCCGAAACGGCTTGACCGATTTTTGTGTTTTTTTTTGTGTATATTCGGTAGGTCTGAGAATAGGACGTAAACTATTTTTCATACCCCTAAGTAATAATATAAGTAGGTAGGGTAGGTAGGTAGGTCGTGTTTTTAGTTTTACACTTTTTTTTTTTTACATGATATCCCGGTATAAATGCCTGAAATTTTAACAAAAAGTACTAGGCTTGCATGAATTCACGAGTTCACGACAGTATTTATATTTTTGGAAAATCCACTGGAAAAGTCCGTTCTGAGCAGTAACCTAACAAAAAGTACTAGGCTTGCATGAATTCACGATATGTAAGTAGGTAGGTAGGGTAGGTAGGTAGGGTAGATAGGTAGGTAGGTAGGGTAGGTAGATAGGAAGAGTAGGTAGGTACGGTAGGTAGATAGGAAGGGTAGGTAGGGTAGATAGGTAGGTAGGTAGAGTAGGTAGATAGGAAGGGTAGGTAGGTAGGTAGGTAGGGCAGGGTAGGTAGGTAGATAGGTGCGCCGTAGATAAGTACTTAGTGCTACCCGTGCGAAGCCGGGGTGAGCAGCTAGTCTAATATATAAAATTCTCGTGTCACGGTGTTTGTTGCCAAACTCCTCCGAAATGGCTTGACCGATATTTATGAAATTTTTTGTGTATATTTTGTAGGTTTGAGAATAGGACGTAAACTATTTTTCGTACCCCTAAGTGATAAGGGTGGTCCACCCCAAATTTTTTTTTTCTTTTTTTGGTAAAATTTTTATATTGTAATTTTTTTATGATTTGGCATTAAAAAATACATACAACCCTAAATTTTCATCCTTCTACCACCAACCCCTATTTTTTAATAGCGATATTAGTACTTTAATAATTTTCTACTCTTGGCGGTCGATAAATTGATCAGTTACCACTTGATCAGTTATTCCCGTCGGGCGTCTACCGGTGTAGATAGGTAGGTAGGGTAGGTAGGTAGGGTAGGTAGGTAGGTAGGTAGGGTAGGTAGGTAGGTAGGGTAGGTAGGTAGGGTATGTAGGTAGGGTACGTAGGTAGGTAGGGTAGGTAGGTAGGTAGGGTAGGTAGGTAGGTAGGGTAGGTAGGTAGGTAGGGTAGGTAGGTAGGTCGGGCAGGGTAGGGTAGGGTAGGTAAGTCGGTAGGGTAGGTAGGTAGGGCAGGGTAGGTAGGTAGGTCGGGCAGGGTAGGGTAATTAGGTAGGGCAGGGTAGGTAGATAGGAAGATAGGTGAAGGTAAGTAGGTAGGTCGGTCAGGGTAGGGGAGGGAGGTAGGGCAGGGTAGGTAGGTAGGTCGGGTAGTGTAGGTAGGTAGGTCGGTCAGGGTAGGGTAATTAGGTAGGGCAGGGTGGGTAGATAGGAAGATAGATGAAGGTAGGTAGGTAGGGTAGATAGGTAGGTAGGGTAGGTAAGTAGGTCAGGCAGGGTAGGGTAGGTAGGTAGGGCAGGGTAGGTAGGTCGGGCAGGGTAGGGTAATTACCCTACCCTACCTAATTAGGTAGGGCAGGGTAGGTAGACAGGAAGATAGGTGAACGTAGGTAGGTAGGGTAGGTAGGTAGGTCGGTCAGGGTAGGGTAGGTAGGTAGGACAGGGTAGGTAGGTAGGGCAGGGTAGGTAAGCAGGTAGGGCAGGGTAGGTAGATAGGTAGGTGCGCCGTAGATAAGTACTTACTGCTACCCGTGCGAAGCCGGGGAGGGCAGCTAGTTACAATATAAAGTGAGAGTGCTAACAGCCTGCCCCATATTAGCAGTATCTACTTTGTCAGCACAACTGATGGGGTCCGCTAAAGCCGATGCCTACAGGGGTTGCGGGAAAGTCCGAAAGGGATACCGTGGCCCGTGGCAACATACAGGCAACTGAAGGAACACGGGTGGGTTTCAGTCAGTAACAGAAAAAAAAGGCAAGGCGGTTTCCTCACGATGTTTTCCTTCACAGTTTTTGAAGCAAGTGATAAGTATACAGGACAAGGTGTGACTATTATCCACAATTATAAATTAAAATCGCTTTTCGTGTTTGTCTGTGTGACTACGTTGTTCTTCTAAACTGCGCAACGGATCTTGATGCGGTTTCCCGAAGCATATAGAGATTTTTGTCTGGAAGGTTTATGTGTGTAATATAGTGTTGCCCAAATGCAAGACCAAGACGAGACTTAGCTAGTCTTGGTCTTGGTCTTGCGTCAATACACCTGGTCTTGGTCTTGGTCTTGGTATTGCGCTCTCAGTCTTGGTCTTGCTCTTGGTCTTGCAGCAAGAGTCTCGCAAGTCTTGCAATTACCTATTAGCCTATTGCTATTTATTAAAGATCTTCAAGGTCATTTCATTTTATCCTCCTGTGACAACCCTACCAAAATAGGTAACCATTTTGTATGCCTCTGTCCGTACTCTGTGGCGGGCGGCGCGCGGTGGCAATCAAACAGTGTCAAATGCTGTGATACACTTGTCGCAGTCTTTGATTAAGCAGCGTCTTTGTCGGTAAAATATCAAATAAGTAGGTACATAAACAGTGACCGACCAATGGTTTATTCGCGTAACGTAATTTAGAGATAGACCATACCAAAATTCAGCCATTGCCATTCGTGTTACCGGAAATATTTCCCTAAATATTGATGTGGCAACGTCAAGGGAAATGTGTGTTTACATTGCCGCTTCACATATGTCTTTCAAAGATTCAACACAAACACTCATTCCCATTCGCGTTACCGGCCCTTTGATGTCCGCCAAAAAACCGCCAATGTGGACCCGCCCAAATCTCAGTTTGACTTAACTGCGAGACGCAAGAGTCTCGCAGGCTTAGTCTTGTTCTTGCTTAAATCTTGCAGGGTCAGTCTTGGTCTTGGTCTTGCTAAAATAAGTCGGTCTTGGTCTTGGTCTTGCGAAAATGCAAGAACAAGACCAAGACTGCAAGACCAAGACCGATTTTGGGCAACACTAGTGTAATATAATAGGGAAATCTCGAGTTTTTGTCAGATCATAAAACCGTGCGAAGCTATAATGTAATAAAACAATGAATAAAACAAAAGAGTGGCATTGTAAAAAATATCTATATTTTACTATACAATCAACAGTTTCACTATTAATATCGCAGTCACAAAATTCAGGAAATCCATGTTTCCAATCCATTCACAGGTTTATTTATCATTTAACACATTAACACACATGTACATAATATTATAAAATTAACCTTCTATCACTAAACAACTATAGGTATTTACTAAAATACTGTAGCTGCATCATCATTCCACACTGCAGCGCGCCGCGTGCGCAGGCCGACTGGCCGACCGGGGAGCCCTAGCGCTCTGCTACCGCGACCGTGATGCTAACTCCGAGTTTCAAGAACTATAGACAATACGTGCAGTGCAGGGGTTGGTTTATCCAATTTAGTTTGTTTTTAAGTTGCCCGCAATTTAGTTTTTTTTAGGCTGGTTTCACAGCTGTTACGGGAGACACGTACGGGCCGCCCGTAAGGGCTCTCAGAACGGGATAGTTTCACAGCGACGCGGATTGGTACGTAGCCGACCCGCTCCGGGTAGAGCCCGTACAACCGTATCGTACTACTCCCTCGTTTCAGAGCACTGCGGGCGCTACCCGTACGGGTCTCCCGTGAACCAACGGCCCGTACAGGTCTCCCGGACAGCTGTGAAACCAGCCTTATAGTAAGAATTCTTTTCTAAACCCAGTACCGCTTAGTGCCTTGAACCGGTCGTTTCTTTTCATCACCTCAGCTCCTACCAATACCATTTCAGAAATGCATCTACACGTAGGTGCAGTCAACAAAACAATAGATATTCCAGTAGTAAAAATATTACAATGAAGTATTTGTTTCCTTTAGGTCTATGTACCAAACTGTTTTTTTGTATGTATGCGTGCCCAGAAGATTGACCAATCAATCAATCTGCCTAGCGTTTTCCCAACTACATTGGGGTCGGCTTCCATTCTAACCGGATGCAGTTGAATACCAGTATTTTACATGGAGCGACTGTCTATCTGACCTCCACAAACCAGTTACCAACAGTTAACACGATACTTTTTGGTAAGATTGATTGTTTGACTTCTGGGGTTCTGACTACCCGTAATGACCGTCAAAAGATCTACGAATGACAGCCGGGACCAACGGCTTAAAGGCTCTCGCATAAAGGCGCGACACGACTCTAAGAAAAAAAAATCTGTGCTTTCTAAGGCCCCACGACGTGCAAGAAACGACCGCAAGCGTAACTTAACTATGATCGACCCGAGCGGCTGTTATCGATTGACAATCCTTAATAATATTTGGCAGTGTATTATGTAATTATTATTGTATTCCTTATACCTACACTATTAATAAGTAGACTACTCTTTAGTGGGGGCCCATTTTACCCAAAGACCTATAATATATGGCAAGATTTTGGCAGCTTTATATTATAAACTAAACTTAAATTATCTTCTAAATTAATAATGTTCTAAACTCCCTCTAAGTGTAATGATAATATAGACTCATTTTTGATTTTCAAAATCATTACGCATCATCTCTAATATTCTTATAAAAATACTAACATAAAAATTCGAGTTTCGTTAATTTGCTAAATTATTTACAAAATCTCAACTGCCTTGCTTTTAGCGACAACAAAATGAGCAAATCTTTGAACACTCAACCTAAAAATAAACATAACGTCAAAAATACTTTTGAATATTATCTAAAATACTTCAATTAAGTACTAGAGGTACTCCACAGGACCTGATGCAAGTCAATCAATTTGAAATTAGAATCTACTAATTGACTAAGAATCCTATCAAAGGAACATCTCTAAATCACGGTGGGAGTTTCAAATCCTTTTATAAAAAGAACGAACTCTTGTTAGTACTAAAACTTATGGCTTGAATATTCATGTCTTTAGGGCGTTGGCAGAGTTCTTGTTCTTCCTATATTTGGCTATGGCTTCTGCTGCCCAGGGTACGACGCAGAAGAGGTTGCAGGCTGACAAAATGTTGAACGCAATGGCATAACTGCCTGTGTAATCTCGGATGAAACCTGGAAAAAGGCAGAAAAAATATATAAATTATTGGTAGGTACATACTCAAATAAACCTTTATTCTACGGGTTTTTAATTGAATTCAGAACGTTTATTTTAAGCTCTGGCCAAACTGAAGCGTATCGAATTTCGCACGCGCCATTTCTGTCAACTAACTTGTATATGAACGCGAATAATCGAGTGACTTCCTAATCAGGAGCACAGTCGACGCGCGCAGTCGTGTTCCGCGTCCCGCGTGATTTTTACCTCAGTCTGGCCAGAGCTTTATTTTACTGGTTTTTAATTGAATTCAGAACTTGTTATTTTAAAAGCTAACAATTCAACGCTTTGTACTCGTAGAACCCAAACATAAAGGTGACCTTTTATTTAAAAGCCCATTTTGTAAATGAAAACTTTCAGTTAACTAAATAAAAATAAAAGAGAATCGTAAATAGAATCACACTAATAAATATAACATGCGTCGCGAAGCAAATCCACAAACTGAGAACTGATCGCAATTCCTTTAATTTTGACATTTCAGCCATGTTCATTGCGCTATTTACGTAGTTTTTATGACTGGGACTAAACTATTTAGTCCGTCAGTCAGATAATAAAAACACGACACGTAATTTTTGCTTTATCATATTATTAACACAAAAATATTTAGATAAATCGCATTAAAGTTGGGGAATGTTACGTCACAATTCGGTACAAAATCTACCCGATAGTGACTTCATGCTACATATTTTTTAATAATCTACATGACGAAAAAAAAATAATTGTCAAACTCCCTATTTTGGAAAATAATTCCACCTTAAATTCACATCAAAGCCATGTTGGATGAATCCATCAAACGAGCTCACAGAAATCATTGTTCGTGTAGAAGGCTTCAAATCAAATCGATTGCAGATATTTCAACAAACATACTACAATAACTGCCTCGACTGTCATTGTTGGTCTAGTGGTCGCAAGCGCTACTTCTGAGCACGAGGTCCTGGTTTCGATTCCAAAGTCGGGCAAAGTGTTATTCGGTTTTTCCGACTTCTCAGTAGCAGCCCAGAGTCTGGAACTATGCCCGATTGATGGCAATAGTCTCACCCCCTATCATCATCATCATCATCAGCCTATTAATGTTCCCACTGCTGGGACACAGGCCTCCTCTCTGTGAGAGGGAGTGGGCCGTAATCTACCACGCGGGCCCAGTGCGGGTTGGATGTCACATGTCTTCGAATTTTTAGTTCTAAGACATGCCGGTTTCCTCACGATGTTTTCCTTCACCATCTGGTGAGACGGTTGAGTCCCTATAACATGGGACTTTAACATATATCAATCTTCCTAGCCTTTTTCCCAACTATCTTGGGGTCGGCTTCCAGTCTAACCGGATGCAGCTGAATACCAGTATTTTACATGGAGCGACTGCCTATCTGACCTCCCATCCACAACCCAGTAACTGGGTAATACGGTACCCCTTGGTAAGACTGGTGTCAGACTTTCGGGCTTCTGACGACTCGTAACGACTGTCAAAGATCCACAAATGACAGCCGGGACCAACGGCTTAACGTGCTTTCCGAGGCACGGAGGAGTCTCGGTATGTAAAGATGGTCACCCATCCACTGACCAACCCCGGCAAGCGTAGCTTAACCTGATGGATTGACCCGTGCGGCTTGTTATTACTTAGCCACGAGCTCCTCAACATGGGACTTTAACATAATTGGCGAAATGTAGGTGTACATTAGGTGCACCTCTGCCTAACCCTTCGGCCTTCGGGATTACTGGCGTTATGTTATGTTTATGAGTGGTATGATGTCAAATTAATATATTCACAGTATTGAATATTCGGTTGAAACGTCAGATAGACACAAATTGAACCGACAGACATAATAGGGCCACGCACGTCAGCGGATGTGAACGATATTGATTGAACAGGATTGCTGAGTCGTGTTGAGTAGTCAGCAAACGTGTTTAATGTCATGCTGGTTAGTTTGAAGGGCTGAATAGAGAGATTGCTATATTGTATCTTTGCTATTTTAGGCTTCAAACAGACAGGCGCGACGCGATTGCGCGATGCAACTCTGGTGCAACAATTTCTTTGAAAAATTCACGGATATTTTTCTACAGGTGTCGCATCGCGCGTGGTCGCGAGAGCCTTTATTCAGTCAAAGTCAAATCATTTATTTCAAATAGGCACGTAAAAGGCATTTTGGAACGTCATAATTTAGGTACTAGGGACACAGGCCTCCGCTCTGTGAGAGGGAGTGGGCCGTAATCCACCACGCGGGCCCAGTGCGGGTTGGTAGATGTCACATGTTTTGGAACTTTTCGGTTCTAGGACATTCCGGTTTCCTCACGATATTTTCCTTCACCGTTTTGAGAGCAGTGATGATCAAATAATTTACGCCTGTCAGGGTTCGAACCTAACGACCGACAACTCGTAAGCCATTACCACTGGGCCACCACTGCTCACGCATACTATTAAATGAGCAGTATTTGTATATAGGTATATGCATACAAGGTGGAGACGACAATACAACAAAAAATTAAACGGTGTGTCCATATGACGTTCCCATTCTGTATACGAAAATTCAATTGAATAAATTCAATAGTTTAGTCATTATAGCTCGGCAAAATCCATAGTCGGCTCGGGCTTCCGTTTATCCACCCCAAAAATCCACCCTATGGTGGATATTCTGAAATGTATGCCCGAGAATTCACCCAAGGCCTAGTTGGATAAACGGAATTTATAGGCTTAGGGTGGATCGGCATACATTACATTTAATTTGTTTGAAAAACTCTTTTTTTTTTCGAAGCTATCATTTATTTGACAGTTCCAAAATACTCTTAAGCATTAGTACTGCCAGTATTTTAATTTTTTGTTGTATGGTAGTCTCCACATTGTATATTTGTAATCATGTTATCGAAAACAACTCTGACGATTTCGATGAAAGTTGCAATATATAATTTTACGGGGATGAAAAATCGATCTAGCTAGATCCCATATCTGGGAAAAGTCGTTTTCTCCATTTTCCCAACCTCGGGAATGTGATACAATGTTGGTATAACTGGACGATATGTTTATCTATTTTCACCTGAGCAGAACTTGGTCGACTAGGTACTGAGTACTACTATAATAACTCACGTAATAATAATTCGACGTTTAATAATAATTATATCAATGACGTCTAGTCTAGATACACGTGTTTTGAGTCTATGACCTTATGATATTAAATAATGAGGCATCTGTCCCACCGCGGGCGAGGAAGCGACTAACTATAAATTATTTTCTCGCTCAAAAAACGTTCAAAAATATTGTAGGTCCCGTGTAAGGGCCTTTACACATTGCGACGCAGCGGCAGCGTTTTTCGCCGCCGCGGTATCAAGACTAACTCGCCGCCACCGCGGCGACGCCATGTGTAAAGGGTTCATACAAATCAAAGGGCGAGTGCTGCTGCATAATGTGTAAACGTCCTAAGTAACAGAGATACGTATATTAATAGTTGATCGCCGACTGTTCACACCGCTGGCGAGTCCTCGTTTGTTGCAGCGACAAGAGCTCAGCGACGCTCACTTGGCGGGCACAATACTCGCTGAGACATACGCATACCAGCGAGTAATCGCTCGTTGCTCGCCAACTCGTTTTTAGGGTTCCGTTAAAGCGTGCCAAACGGAACCCTGAACGTGTTTTCTTCGGCGTTTTTTGCTCGATCTTAATCCGGTACGGAACCCTTCGAGTCAGACTCGCACACGAAGGGTTCTGTACTACTAACTAACAAGTGTTAGTTGCTAGCTTTAAATAAATAAATAAATAATCGCCTGCGGTGGGACAGGTGCCCAAACCTTCGAATATTTTGAGAACTATTCTTATAAAGAAAACCAAAAGACAAGTTTTTTTTTTTATATACATACAAATCTACACATTATTACTTTAAAAATCGTGGAATTCTAAATGATGCATTTATTTTACGAAATATTCTTATCGCATTCTGACATTTTGATGTTATTTAGACAGTTTGTTTTTGTTCAAAAATAATAATGTAGGTAATGCCAACCACATTAATATAAAAATATTTAGTGATTTTATTTGCATTTTAAATCTAGCCCCCCTTTTCAAAAAGGACCTCTTTAACCAAACCTCTTGCAATTTTCATGTTTCTTGATTTTTTTATTTATGCTTCTTGGCTGTGCGATGGCTATGAGTCAAGTCAGACAGTTATGTTACTGTTTTATATCAATAATAATAGCACCAGGTTATCCCGCAAAGGCCTATTCTCATTACAGAGAAGGCATGAACAATGATTACCACGCTTGCTGAAGGCTGATTCGCGATTTCAGACTTATATCCTAACTATCCTAACTAATTATACAGGGTGGCAGGGACATCGACGCGAAGCCGGTTACCATGGTCGATGTCCCTGCCACCCCGTATAAATGCGAAAGTGAGTTTGTTTATTTTTTACGCTAAAACGGTTGAACCGATTTGGATGAAATTTGGCACATGGATAGATCATGTCCTGGGTTGGGACATAGAATACATTTTATCCCGAATTTCTCACGGAATCAAGACTTATGCCAGTGATTTCTAAGATAAAGTAGGTACATAATTATTATAATTATTATGAGTTTATACAAGACATATTGGTACCTACTTGTTCGGTTTTGAACCCACAACCTTCACGAATGAAAGGCGGGCGCCTATCTACATTAATAATATAGTATTATATTTTTATCTTTATTTCATTTTCAGTATATTATATTGTTTACATTTTATAATATTTTTTTTTTTATAAACAACATAAAAACCAACATTTATAAAAAAAAATCTATATTTTTTTTTGTATTTTATGGTATAGTTGACTTCTACACGGACGAAGTCGCGGTAAGATGCTAGGTAGGTACTATTATGATTAGAGATGAACTTACCAATCATAGGCCCGACGCTCAAACTGATGCCTCCAGCCAACAGCATGTACAGCCCGTATGCTGGTGGGTACCTCTCTATGGGCACATGCTCAGCTACCACTATGGGCTGGGCTATGTGGACCAGCGACCTCAAGGAACCCAGGATCCCCGTCAGGATGAGAAGTGGCGTGTACGTTGTAAACTGGATGAATACTGAAAAGAAACACTGTACTGTTAAAAACTGAGATAGAACGAAGATTTTTTTGTGATCTTTAGTTTTTTAAGTGAAAACTTTTTTAGCGGCGTTGTGCACTATTTATAGGATGGGTAAAAGATTTTAAACTCGCGTCAGGACAGGTGACCTGATCGAAATTTCGTAAGACGGAGGGACTTCGACCCTTTTCCGTTGCCTAGCAACCGACAAAGTAAATATCAGTAAATATCAAAATAAATATTTATATATTTACTGACATAAATATAAGAAATAGTAATGTAATGTATAATGTAGGTATATATTATAGTTAATATGTATGCATGTGTATTTTAAGCTTATAACCTATATATGTACTTGTGTGCCTATTTTATTTATAATGCATTTTGATATCTTTTTTTTTTACTGTTATCTCCTCTCAGAGCACCTGCCATCTTATCTCTTCACCACCCTTGGTTGACTGGTAGAGAATGCCTAAGGCATTAAGTCCGCCTTTGTACCTCATTGTGTGCGAGAGGTTTAAATAAATAAATAGTCTTTGACATTACGTAAACATTGCGAGGTAAGAAATTTTACCCATATTGATGGGTAAAAAACAGCAGTCAAAACAAACTTCATGAAAAGTGTTTGAATAAATAATAATTATTTATTTTTGTTAGACCATATTTTGAAAATTAATAAATATACTACTACTACTACTAATGAATATTGTATTTAACCACATAAATGATAGTACTTTAATACTGCAATAAATAAAGCAATTCGTGCGAAATTTTTCCCTATCCATTCCAAAATATTCAAAAATACACAACGTTAATGTTCAAGTTTTCACTTCTGCCGGCACTCCCGGAGTGCAACTCGTTGCTTTTTTTTTACTCTAACTGCGCGAAGCAGGATTTTGTGTGACGTCATGTCTTTGATGCGTAGTTCGTATGTGGCGGTGTAACCGCTACAGATTTATTAAATAATTTTAAAATAAAAATAAACGAGGTAGGATTTATTGTATTTAATACGTTTTATAATCTATTAGCTTCCGCCAGCAGCTTTATAATATTTATAGCATATAATGTTACTCAGTGATAATAAAGCATTCTACTGGTCTAAGAATTATTAATTGAAACATCGTATATTATTATGTACACGTTTAATTTGTGGGTAAGTAGGTACGTCAATCTGGAGCAAAGTATACCTAACAATATATTTTATAGACTTTATTTGGCACGTATAAAAATGCAGCAAAATTATATTCTGTTATACAGGTTTTTTATTTAAGTTTACATGGCAGGTACCTAATTCTATTTTATAGTAATAAAATAGAGCACCCACTTAGTTTTATTGATATTAAAAGGTTGCTTCTACATTATAATGCGTATTAGATCCACTTGCGCGTTAACAGCTTAATCGGAGTTAACAGCTAAATCAAGGTTCATCCAATAAAGCCTACTTGCGCGTTAACAGCTAACACGGGGTTAACAGCTAACTTAGGGTTAATCAAATAAGGCCCACTTGCGCGTTAACAGCTAACACGGAGTTAACAGCTAAATCAGGGTTAATTTCATCATTCTTTGGATAAACCCTGAGTTAGCTGTTAACTGTAAGTTATTTAGCTGATAATGACTGCGCTTTGATAATCTCTTGTATTTACAAGCATACTTTGATATAGAAAATCTGCATTCTATTCTCAGATTAAGCTAGTAGAATGAGTTATATAAAAGTTTTTCAGATAATTTTTGTTGTGTGGTATTTGTTAAATTCCGAAGTAGCTTGTTCACTGTGTATTTAATTATCAAAATAGTAGACGAATACTAGAACTTAGCTTACATTTAACAAACTTGATTATAATAAATACTTAGTCCAGAAACTTCAATTTGTTGTTTGACACATAGATACGAAACATAGACGGAGCAAAAGGAGAGTGGAAGAATCGTAGCAGGTGGCGTTCTGTAGCTTCTGCCTACCTCCATGGGAAAAAGGTGTGAGTATATCTATGTATTTATAAATACGAAATTGAATTTCGACTTACCGAATCTAAAGATTGCTGTGAATAGCGCCCCACAGAAGAACATGTAGCGGCTGTTCATCCTAAAGAATTGTCCAGCGACGCCCAAGAAGAGACGCGCCGACATATCCATAGCACCTCCTACTGCTATTATGTTCGCTATCTCTGCCTGGAAAATAATACACTTTTGTCAGAATATAGAAAGAAACAAAAGAAAGATTATTCTGCACAAATACATTGTAAAATAAACACAAAATAATCTAAGTTCCCAAAAGTATCGTAAATATTCGACAATAAGAGAAATTAATATTTTTATTACGGATGCTTTTAACGTGCACTCTCAAATGTATAATTTCAACAAGAATGATGTAACCAATATTTTGTAACAATTTTTTGATTCTAAAGGATTTTTTGCCCGTTCTTCATGGGCAACTAGCTTCATATTTCTGACTGACCGATTCCTTGACATTTCAAAAGTGCCTGTAAATGGTTTAATTGAAATAATTGATTTGAGTTTAAGTTTTAGTTGTTTGAGTTTAAAAAAAAAGGCTGTGGTTATATTTTTGAGTTTTTTTTGTAATTGTTTGGTTTGAAAATGGCTTTGAACTGTTTTTCTACGCTTTGAAAATTATAGAGCTAGCGTTATTATCATGTACTGCGTAAAATGATACAATGTAGGAGTAGTTATCGCAGGAGAAAACAACAGCAATTGCAAAAAAGTAGCCATTACTGCAAGCAGTACCTATCTCCCGAAAGCCGGAACAATGCAGTCATGGAAGTTGTTATTGTCACTTCCTCCCATGTGTTGCCAGCCAGGAGCGTTAAGTTTTAACTTACATTTTAATTGAAGTTGCAACACTGTGTTGCTTGAATTCGAGAATGGAATTGCAATGTGGTTTAAGATCAGAATTATGCGTACAGTAAGATACATACGAGCATCTGCGAATCCTCACAGGTTTTTTTTTACTCTTTGCATTTCTATTTTAATATTTCAGACTCCTTTTATTATCATTTTTTTTAAGAAATATGTTTCGAGGGCTATTTTATCGCTGCTTGATATCGTAAATTCGCTAAAGCCACCAAGATTTATGATTCACAAACACACAATTTTAACAAAAAAGAAGTGCTTGGCAAAGATAAAAATGGACTAAATGAAATACATTAAAGCCATCTTTCAGCTTAAAATTCATTCTGAGGTAAAAATATTAAAGAACCTTACCTTGCTTAGATGTTTTTTGTCCAAAAATAATGGCTCCAGAGTAAAAAATGTGAGGTCGGAAAAGAAAGTTAATGCCAGTCCAAATATAATATTAACATAAACTAAGTCCTTTAGTAGAGATAAGTCCAGGAATTCCGCTACGGTTTGCCTGGAAAAGAGATGACAAGGTTATATCTCAAACTAATTTAGAAACAGTATACCTAACTAAAGTTATGAAGTGCACATTCTACGTCAAACCCATCCTTATGAAGTACTAGCTTTCGCCCGCGTAAGGAAACCGGTATCATCCTAGAACCAAAAATTTTTGGTTCTATCTACCTGGGCCCGCGTGGTGGATTGCCCACTCCCTCTCACCGAGAGTAGGCCTGTGTCCCAGCAGTGCGAACATTATAGGCTGATTATAAACATGTAGGTAAACATACCATTTCCCATCCTTGTTCTTTATAATCGGCATAGGTTCCGCGGCAATGTTTCCAAAGTTGCCCAAACTCGATACAGAAGCAGCCTTGTATAAATTCTCTCGATACACGAGATCACTCGAGTTGAATCGACTATCTATCTTTCCATCTGCCGGGATCAAGACAACTGGTATGCTTAATCGTCTGGAATCGCTTAATTTGGACACAAATAGTAATTCGGCTCCTTTCTGGGGATTTTCCAATCGATTGATTCGATACAAATTCTCGACAGATCTCGCGTTGACTGATGTTTCGATACTTGGTATGGTTTTGGTGAAATCGAATTTATCCTTGTTGTCTTCTTTGGCTGGTGTTGGTGGTATTACTGAAAAGTAAATGAATGTTCAGTAAGTATTTAAACTGCTGAAATCTGCAATAATACGGAAGTTCAAAGGAAAGCCCTTTGAAGTTCAAGGAAAAGTTTACATACGACTACCAGTACTTTTACATTTTGCTATATTATACATAAAATAAGGTCAGGCTTTGATAAACGATTAATTCGAGATGCCAAGTAAATAAATAAAAAACTAGCACCGGAACTCAAAGCCAAGTTACATTTCTCTGGTTTAATATTAAATATAAGCTCAACTTCTACTGTACGAACAGATTTGCGAAGCGAAATGAATTTGCACAAAGAACAGTGACCGTTATAAACTCTTCGCTTTATGTAGATAGTAAAAACTTACAAACAATTTTCTCGCAGGGTTTCGGCTGCTTCTTCATATGCCATTTCACGGGGTGCATGACCAAAGCCCCAAATATACTGTGCGCTGATATCGCACAAAGTATTGCGAGCGTTCCCCTAAACCCATACTCAGTTATCGTAAACTTGATAAACAACGGGTAGAACATCGTTATCATTCCAATTGAAGCCTTACAGAGACTCAGATAGAGCACTTTTTTCTTTGTGAAGTAGCTGTTGAAACTCGTGTAGGAGACAGGTATGAGCAGCCCCATTCCCAAGCCGTGGAGGAAGCCATTTGTTATGATCAGCTGTGTCGTAGATACTACGAATATGGCTAGGAATGACGCTAGTGTGTATATGAAGGCTCCTATTAAACCCACTTGTCTAAGGGATAGTTTCTTTAATGCAATGTTTGCTGAGAATCCTGGAACAAAAGAAAAAATATATTTTAGAAGGTACAGCTAGAATACCAATATTGGTATCAATATTGGGCCTTACAGAGTTTCGTGTTAAACCAACCTCTTCCAAGTTGCGCATAACCACTCACATCTGATCATGGTAAAAGAAATTGGTATACAGTGTGTGTAGGTACATCATGAAAATGTTAAACATTCTGACAAAGCTAAGGTAAGTTTTCAAGGAACTTTGCTGCAGCCAGCGAAGTGAAGTAATCCGCTGGATTTGAAAGGCTTTTTCCATTCTCAGTTTCTTTTAACAGTTTATTTTTATAAGAAGGCGTTGTACAAACAAAATGTTATTAAGTGTAAACTCTCTAAAGTACATAAACATTACATGACGCCTACAATCCCCGATGGGTTAGGCAGAGATATACCTACCTACCTATAGTACATCCACATTTCGCCAGTTATGTTTAAGTTCCATCTAAATACGGCCTATTGCCATCAGCTGGACACAAAAGCAGAAAGACTGCTACCGAAAGATTCCTGATGGAGAACTCAATAACACTTTGCCTGACCTGGGAATCAAACCCAGGACCTCATGCTCAGTAGCAGCGCTTGCGACTATTTGACCAACGAGGCAGAGTATTAGTGAGTTAGTAGTGTATTCTAAAAGTAATTAGCATAATATTATTAGCAAGTTTGCAGTTGCGACATTTATTTTCGAAACTGGTATTTTTGCTATTTCGGGTTTTTAGAATGATTCCGGTATTCTTAATCAATAGAAAGAGTCAGAAGAACAAATCCCATTTAAAGTATCACTGGTCATA
Organism: Conistra vaccinii; assembly: GCA_948150665.1. NCBI lineage: Eukaryota > Metazoa > Arthropoda > Insecta > Lepidoptera > Noctuidae > Conistra > Conistra vaccinii. The sequence goes on from OX411316.1 coordinate 7,399,408, forward strand.
TCAATTAATTATGAATTAATGGACATATACATTGTAATCCGAATATTAACGCCTGAAGTTATTTAAAGACATTATCACACATCAGTCAATTGCCTCAATTTTATGGAAGGAATAATAATTATCAAGCATTGGTAGAGATAACCTGATCAAGTTTATAAAATCAGTTATACATCCAATATAGGCGAATAAAATAAATTTACACAATTTAAGACGAATCGATATCTTATCTATGATTCAATCTAAAAAAAAATGTTCTGCAAGACACATTTAGCTTATGTTTTAGAAAGCAAGATTTTTATGGAACCCGATACGTCCAAGCGTATAGCAGCCAGCAAAACCCTGAGTACATAAATATATAGACGGAATAATGAATTTATAAAAAAAAAAACAAATTTGCAAAAATTTCAACAAAACTGGCAATATGTAGGTATTTGTGTTAAGTAGCAGTGACTTCCAGGGTAGACAGTTTACACAGCGTAGACGCTAGACTGTGCATAGCAACACGCGTAGATCTCGCGTATACGCTGCGTAGCAGATGCCTACGCTAAACCTACAAAACGTTGTTGGCTTACAGCTATTATTTTAAATACCTAATATCAGATTTTTCTGTTTCCGCACCAAATAATTAAACCACAAGAGAAATATTGTGTTTGTATCTATTTGTATTTCGTGCTTCTAAGCAATATAGTAGGTAAGCGATTGGCTCTTAAAACGGAGAAGGAAAACACCGTGAGGAAACCGACATAATCTAGAACCAAAAATTCGAAGATATGTGATATCTACCAACCCGCACTGGGCCCGCGTGGTGGATTACAGCCCAGTCCTTCTCACAGAGAGGAGGCCTGTGTCCCAGTGGTAACATTATAGGCTAATTGTGCATATATGCTTATGCTAAGCGATGGTATGGCAGTGAGGAAACAGCGGATTTAATCATAGCCACGTAACGTAAGGTAAATAACATTTTATACCATAACTTTTGGTTCCGTGAAATTGATCGTAACTAAGCTTTATCTTTGGTAGCATCTTTAAACTGTATTCTTAGAAAAAAATCTTTTAAGAATGTTTTTTAACGTAGTCTTATCATCACTGTCTTTTTGAACTTCGTTATATTTCAATTTAATATTTATGATTGAATTGGAGCAACAGGTTTCTTACGGCTCATTGTATATTCATTAAATAAATAAATAATTACGCATAATGAGATAGTCTATACATGTAATAAAAAAGTTGCAATGAATTTTGGTCCTTTTGTTTGTTTGTCGCAATCGGCGCAAAAATAGCTGAACGGATTTGGATGAAATTTGGCACAGATTGTTTTGTCTTGGATAAACACATAATATGGTACTTTTAATCCCGATAATGATCCCGTGGGATATTTTCCGATGTCCACGAGGGCGAAGGGACGGGCAACAGCTAGTTAACTAGATGGGTGTGCATAATTTAATACTGTGTAATAGTTGCAAATAAATACAATTAAATCAAAGTATCTATATTTAACTACGCAGCTAAAGCCAAACGGTTAGTTGGGAAGCAATGGGTCGTGCGTTCGATTCCCATTCGTTGCAAATACCTAGTGTGTGCAGATAGTATTTGGTTTTCCAGTTGTCCATACAACTGGAAAACCAAATACTATCTGTTCACAGTGCTATTTTAAATTAAAAAAAATTATATCTATGTATGACAGAAGTTCAAAAATTAAATGTATGTTTTTAAAATACATGTCTGATTCATAAGAATCATAATATTTCTGTCTCGTTGGTCTGGTGGTCGCAAGCGCTACTGCTGTGCATGAGGTAATGGGTTTGATTCCCGGGTCGGGAAACGTTTATTGGGTTTTCCATCTAGAATTTTTCAGTAGCAGCCCGCAGTTTAGATTTGTACCAGGTTGATGGCAATAGCTCCCTATTACTGGGACTTAAACATTACTGGCGAAATGTGGGTGTACTATAGGTGCACCTCTGCCTAACCCTTCGGGGAATACAGTCGTGATGTTATGTTAGAAAACTTCGTCAGACATCCTAACTACTAATGTGAAAGTGAGTTTGATTGTTTGCTTGTAACGGGTGACTAAAGCCGCGCGGCGTAAATCAACCGTCTAAACGGCAATTCAGCTAGGTCGCAAGTGACTAAAGCCGCAAGCCTTAAAGTTGGGTAGCATCCGACTTTGGCCGCGCGGCGACCGGCCGCATGCGACTGGTGACTAAAATCGAACGTGTAAACGATCAGTTGCAGGCGATCGCCCGTCGTATGATGGAAATGTTTGAATGAAAATTTTCAATGGAAATGACTGAGCCGCATGCGATTTTAGTAACCTGTGTAAATGGGCTAGCGATGCGGCTTGGTGAGGCAATTTGTGAAGCGACTAGCCGCACGGCGAAAATCGACCCATGTAAACCCACCTTTACGCTTTCACGCTAAAACGGCTCAACGGATTTGGATGAAATTTTGGACATGGGTAAATCATGACCTGAAAAAGGATACAGGCTACTTTTCATTCTGGATCGCAAATGAAGTCGCGGGCAACACCTAGTATGTTAAAATACAAATCTGACGTAGCTTTCTTTTTGCATTCCGTAAATAAACACAAAGCGAAAAGCTGTTACAATTAGAACAGAGCGTGGCGTTTTAAAATTGCATCATAGAGTAAGCTAGCACTGGCCCACTGGTTTTAGTCTGGTGGCCATTCTTTGTTTGGCACGGAAATGCAAAAATCTTCAGCGAAATTCACGAGCATTCTGAGTCGACACGTGTTTCGCCATCCCTTTGGCTTAAACAGTAGTGTTCTCGAATTTTTTCGGTACCCATTTTTGTTTTTGTTGTTTTTAGGTTTACGTAACTCAAAAGGAAAAACACGGAAATGTTATATGATCCCTTTTTTGTTCTGTCAGGAGCTGTCTTCACAGGAACGGGTTAAGGCGAATGCCCATTTTCGTCCTATTACAACGTCATTTACTAATATAATACAGTCATTCGATAAAATTTTATGTTACTAGGTACATAACTAGTGAGGGACATTATTATGTTATTAAGTTACTATTTAAAAAAAAATACTTATGTGAAAATTTCTAAACCTATAAAATATGCGTTGTAATTGGTTTTTATTGAATGTCAGAGTCTAATTATATTAAGCAGTAAGTACAAGGTAAAAAAACCTACGAAAAAATATTCAAAAAACGTTAATCAAGCACCACTTAAGAACCCAAAAAGGCTAGCAAATACCTTGTTAAAAAAAGAATTGCCAGTCAGCAAGGCTGATAGCGGGGCGGACATGCCTACTTAACTATCTTAGGCTACACATGTTAGTTTTTAGGGTTCCGTACCCAAGAAGTGAAAACGGGACCCTATTACCACAGTCTAAACATCATACAGTCGTTTCACGAAGACGTCTAGATAGAGCAATCGTGCGGGGCGAGACGGGTACCGAACTGCTTACGTTGCGGGGCGTGAGGGGCGAGACGCGTTCCCGAACTGCTAGCTGTCACAACGTTGTCGGCATTCACAACGAGATCAAAGGCGATTTCCTACTGTAGGTTTTTATACTGTGCTATTACTAAGCCTACACCGTTTGTATGTCCGTCCGCGCGTCCATCTATCTGACACAGGGCTGTATCTTAAGAACCGCAATAAGTAGCCAATTGATCACAGAATACCTACGTGTTACTATAGTCTCTCTATCAAGGCATTATCAAAATAAGGCAAATTCGTGTGCTTTGTGTTTTGGCCAAACACAACTCTAAGGCCCCTATTACGGAACCTCACTCAAGACTCAAGCATAACTAACGTGACTATACGTCCCGTTTTTAACGGGACCGTCCCTTTTTTCGGTTCTACATCCCAGTGTCCCCGAAAAACACCTGGGGACGCAAAATTGTCCCGTTCTCAGAGTCTTTCTTTAATAATAAATTGTGGACGTCTGAAAAAACCCAGTTACAGGCTTGGCGATGTTGATTACTAAGTTGAATATTAAAAAAACGTGCCAAGAACTTTATTCTTATTTAAAATCATCACCAGCTGTATTAAAAGAAAGTTGTTCTGCTGACAAATGTAAAAATGACCGAAAATTTATCTTGCTTAATTTTTAATTAAGTACATCATATTGATAAGATTTTTTTTATTAAAAAAGTTTTTTTTTTCATTGAGAAAATGAGAACATACGAGTATGATGGTATTTTCAAAAATAAGTTTCCTAATGAATCTGCCCTATTATAATTGAGATAAATAATACTATGTCCCGTTTTGAGTAAAAAAATAAATGGTCACGTTAAGCATAACTAACTAGTTTCAACCAATCAAAAGGCTCTAAATGAGTTTTAAGTACTTAATGCTTGAGTTTTGAGTGAGCTTCTGTAATACGGGCCTTATATAGTGAGTCAGTCCAACTCTCACTTGGCTGGATTTTTTTTATAACGGACATAGCCACTTAGTAAAGTGACTTGTCCGTACCTTTTTCATATAAAGTTGATCTACTTATTGTATTCTGCCTGTAAATAAATAAATTATTGCTATATTTACCAGCAATTGCCAATGTGACTTGAAACACCCCAAAAACGAGTGTTACCGCCGCTGTGCCCACTCCCAATTCATCCAAAAAGTCGTTATATATGAATCCGAATACTGGCTGGTGTGCTGTGCCGGCAATCTGAAAAAAAAGCAATAAGGCGTCACATTTCAAAAATAGAACTATTGAGGTAGGTTAATATGTTCTGCGCCCTGCGGTCCAAAAATAATGCAGCGAGTGATCAAAATAGAGTAAGTACCAATTACCAACATATTTTTTCAAACCAATTTCTTTGATTATAAGTTTTATTTATTTAAATAATATTTATTATATATATTTTTTGTTTTAAAATGTTCGTAATAGTCTGAATTTGTTTAAAATGGACCACTGAATACAAGGTAGAAAAGGTAACATCGCATCCAATATCAATTAAAAAATTAACTTATCATAACTTATTTAAATAAACAGTGATGGTCAATGAACTGCATTAATTCGCAATCAGCATAACCTTGGTCACATTAGGTATGCTAGAGTTCATTCCTATCAAAGATTCCTTTTCGATCACAAGTTTCACTTTCCTTACAGATTATTGTAACATAAAAATAACATAACATCACGCTCGCGTTTCCCCAAAGGGTTAGGCAGAGGAGTACCTAATAGTATACCCACATTTCGCCAGTTATGTTTAATTCCCATGAAATAGGGGGCGAGCTTATTGCCATCAACCGGGCATAAATCCAGAGTCCGGGCTGCTACTGAGAAATTTCAGATAGAAAACTCTGTAACACTTTGCTCGACCTGAGAATCAAACTCAGGACCTCATGCTCTCTCATGTGGCGGTATTACGGCAGACCAACGGAGCAGTCACAAACAATTTTATGTATATTTTTCTCGGGTTCCCATAAGATATGATTTGAAGCATCAATATTAGGATCTAAGCATCAATCTATATAAAGCATCTATTATTAGTATGTATATCAACAAGTTTAATGAACACACACATTTATAGTATAATATAATAAAAGAAATATAATAAAATAATTATGATTTGCATAGTCACATTATCGTAACAAAAACTCTGATACCAAGTTATTCACTTACCACGCGAAAAAGAAGTAAAAGATAAAAAATAAGCTGTGAAACTGCATTTATATTTAAATCTACGTTTTGGTATTCCAATTTATAGAAATATCGCTATATAATATTAATAATTATATTATACAAACGGTTGGAATGGTAATGGTCACATATTAAAAGTCAGCACGCGAAATAAATATCAACGTTTTAAGCAATTTGGAATTCAAAAAACTCATTGTAGGTACGTTTTGTTTTATTTTCTACGCCTTGATAACATAATAAAGATAAATAATTAATTATAAAAGAAAATGTATTTACAAAACTAATATTATATTATTATACACTCGAGAGCAATGAATCCGGGTCACTTAAAGAATCCTAAAAATCTCGGAAACTAAAAATGCTAGGTTAATGCAATAAATTGTATTTAATAGACAATGTAATACTCCTTAAATGAAGGTATTAAAACTTCTTAGTTATTGTAAAGTTATATCATAAAAAAATCAAATTTGAAAAAGGGCCACTTTCGAAGATGGAACTACGAAATTACAGCATTTGGTTTTGCTTTTGTTTGTAATCTGTCATTTATGTGGGTACATAAACCATGTTGATAGTGCTCTATATTCATTATTCAAGCTGAAATTATGTCGCTTACGCCTGAAGAATGCACCAGAATACTTACAATGCTGGAAACCGGCCGGAGTCAGCGCGATACAGCCAGGACTGTCGGTGTGTCGCTGTCAACAGTACAAAGAGTTCTCCGACGTTACGAAGAAACTGGTTCTAACCTACGCAGACCAGGAACGGGCAGAACCAGGTGTACCACAGCACGAGAAGACCGATACTTGGTGAACACCATGCTTCGAAATCGCTTTCTCACAGGAACTGAACTCACAAATCAGTTTCGACGCCTCGGAGGAAGTAACCCAACTGCATGGACAGTAAGACGTCGGCTTGCTGAATCTAACTTAAAACCCCTTAGACCTGCAAACGGCCCTAAACTGGAGCGTGGGCATCGTATTTCAAGACTAAGATATGCCCAGAGCCACGTAAATTGGAGTATTGAAGATTGGTCAAAAGTTATGTTCTCCGACGAATCAAAATTTATGCTCTACAAGCACGATGGAAGACACAGAGTGTATCGAAGACCAGGGGAAAGATTCAAGCAAGCATGCATCGAAGAAAAAGTAGCCTACGGTGGTGGGTCTGTACTTGTGTGGGCCGGAATTTCTTCTGAAAGTCGCACAGAGCTGGTGATCATAGAAAACGGCTCTTTAACTAGCGTAAGATATGTGGAAGAAATCCTCAATGATCACGTTGGTCCATTTATGGTCAATTTAGGTGAGGATGCTATATTTATGCATGACAATGCCCGACCTCATACAGGTAGGATTGTGAATGACTACCTTCAAGAGATGAACATTACTCGTATGGAGTGGCCAGCGCGCAGCCCGGATATCAACCCGATCGAGCATGCTTGGGACGAGCTAGGCAGATGCGTAAAACAACGAAACCCTCCCCCAATCACGCTTCGTGAGCTCAAAATTGCTCTCACAGAGGAATGGGAGAATATTCCCCAAAATCGTATAAGGAACTTGGTGTACAGCATGCCAAACCGCGTAAACGCAGTAATGGAAGCACGAGGAGGCAATACGAAGTATTAAAATTCAAGAAAATCGTAATAAAGTTCAAAAATTTCATGTTTCCTATTTTTGTTTTAAGGAGAGATCAGCAGTTTTTTTCTTTATGTAATTTTGTGTTAATAAAATGTATGGTGACTCATATTTTTTTTACTTTCATTTAAGGAGTATTACATTGTCTATTAAATACAATTTATTGCATTAACCTATCATTTTTAGTTTCCGAGATTTTTAACATTCTTTAAGTGACCCGGATTCATTGCTCTCGAGTGTAGTAGCAATGGCTTTCATTTTGACAGTTCAACAATATTCATTGTGTTATTTACGTTGTTGAGCAGGCAATTTTTTCGAACATAATGAAGCATTGGCCTAGCAATATCCTTTAAATCATTTAGATTGTAATTGAAAGTTTGCTATGCAATTAGGGTGCAGGTTCTGTAACTTGCAATCTTTGACGTAAGGTCCACGAAAACGTAGGTAGTTAGTATAGCTAGTACTTTCTGAAATGACGCGCCGCATTATATCGTGTCCTCCAGACCGTATTTCGGCCATGGCCGCCAATTTCAACGGAGACTAGCTTTCGGCGCGGGAGATATTTTAGTTCGCAAGTGTGTGCGCAGTCACACGTGCACTCTCTCTTCTCTCACTCTCATAGACCGATGGGACGACATTTCAACACGACCGGAGAGAAACCAGGGGGCCAAGTCTACTAATTTACAAACGTCACAATGGTCTCTCCATTGTTAGTTTATGACAGATTTGCCATACAAAATCTGTCCCGTTGCCGCATTACCGAGTTCGTAAAATGCGGTAGAGTGGGGCGCGTCATTTCAGAATGGACCAAGCTATACCTACATAGATAAGACTCTTGTTTCAAAAGAATGATAATGATTAGAAAACACTTCTTTTGGTTCTAGGAGACGCAACATTGAATTTAGTAAAAGTTTAAAAGACTGGCACGGGAATATAACCACTTCATAAGGTACGAGGAACCTAAAGATTGTGTCAAAAACATGTAGTACAAGCGCCTGTTTTTTACGGTTTTTTTGACTTGAAAAAACATCAAGATTTGTTTATTTATGTAAATTAAATATGAATGTATTATACACATAAATCTTCCGAAGTAAATGCTGGTTAAAATCGCATAAAAGCCGTACCTACGTAGTTTAGAAGTACATCTCTGTCACACATACAAGTGAAAAGCGACTTTATTTATAACTACATAGCTGACCCGTCAGACTTTGTCCTGTCAAAATTTCAATTTCGATTTTTCGGCTGTTACATTGGGTTTTTTTCAACAACAAAAAATCCCTAACCCGCCCCTGTATAGAGGCAAACAAAACAAAAAAATAATTATCTAAATCGGTCGAGCAATTAGCGAGTTTACGCGAGACTAATGCACGGCTATTAATTATTATATATTTAGATAGATTATGTATATAGTGACATAACTTTATCTAATATCCCAAAATATATACTATAACACCAACCCAACACCTCAGTGACTGACGTCAAAGGCGTTGCCAGTTGCCACCTACTGAGCACGACATTAATAACAGTCACGTTTAAAAGAAAGAAGCTAGCAACATCCCACGTGCCCAATGAATGGCCCAACACCATACTGATTGACGGAAACAAGACCCAACAGGCCAATGGCAACCTTCGAAACATAACAGGTTAGTAACGTGGAAAAATATGGTGCAACATAGTGTAACTTTTAACTAATTGAAATAACTATAGCTGACGGCATTGACCGCCAACGGCGAATAAAAAATCGTAGAAACAATTTTATTTGCCTATACATTTTATTATCTTTATCGGATATATTGTATGGAAGCATCTTCTTGCGTGCGGTGGTCTCATTAAAATTGTCGAGTGGATTTGGGCATAAAAAACGGTTCAATAGGCAACAATAGATGTTGGGGGTTAGTAGTCATTATTATGGGTTAATAATACGGAAGCAACAGGTATCTGATGGCTATAGGTAAATATATCCTTACGGAAATAGAAGCATAACATAATCAGCCTAAAATGTTCCCAGTGCTGGGGGGCCTCCTCTCCATGAGTCACTGGCCGTAATCCACCTCGCATGCCCATGCGGGTTAGTGGCAGGTATATTAGATTACTTTGTAGGTACCACAGATATAGATAGACATCTATATCTGTGGTAGGTACGCTAATTAGTAGCTATATTAAATTACGTGACGGACAGTTCAAATAGTGTCATATTAATCCGAACATTTTTATATTAATGTGTCTATTTGAGTTTTTATGTAAGTCAAAACCGTTACAGGCTATTATGAAGAAGTTATTACAAAATAGAATCCGAAGCTGCTCGATATTCCAGCTTATCATTTTAATATAATTAAAATAATATTTATTTTGATAAAGAATTAAATCATATTAAGTACCATTTGACGTCATTCTACCTTCCATTAAAGTGTAATACTTAGTTATTATATTTTTAATAAGCTCAGCTACGAGTTTAACAAATTCGTAAAGTATTTAAATAATACAAAATGTCGTTTTCTTAACTACTACTCTATGAACATAGTAGAATAAAAACGGAAAAGTGTAACTTCAATTTTTCGAAACGACGTGACCATTTATCTAGAGACGTGAACTCGTCTCAGCATATCACAAGTGACTGATGGTAGAAAGAAAGGCCACCTTAAGCTAGGTTAGGGTAGAGCCAGTGCGCATGCACCGAACGGAATAGAACATCATTATGATAGCTCTCATGTTTTACAGCTTTTCAATCTCAGTTTCAAGTTAAATGGTGTACGTATTTAACATTGGTCAAATCACATCACCTGTAGTTTAATGTTATTTAACAGTACAGTGGTATGGGCCATTCGAGATCAATACAAATTAACCAGAGAATTAAAAAAAAACTTTAAGGCAGTGTGTTTTTTTATTTTTATTATTATGTCAGTTTTATACTCGTAGTAAGGAAAGTGAAGTTAAAAAACGAATACGTTGTTTTGGTTTATTTTTAGTATCGTAGAAATAATGTTTATAAATAACTTGATATTTATAATATTAGGTTCCGCTAAAAATAGATTGTATCCTATAGTTTTTGTTGTAAGATTAAAATGTTTGATATCGCTAATTTGATGTTAAGACAAGAGGCAACTTACTCAATACAGCACACACATGTTCCTCCTTTAATTTATTGTGTAAATAATACCTAAGTAAAAAAATAACTTCCGTACTTTTTGCCTTCATGTAATTTGAAGTAACATTTTTTGTTACCTACGCTCAAATTTTTGATGACATGTTAATTATGCCAGTATTTGATTTTGAAGAACTATCTTGTATTACACCTATTTACGAGTTTATTTTAATTACCAGATGGATTTGAGTATACGTAGTAAAATGAAAAGTTTATTTTACAGACAATGATATTTAGAGCAGTATAATTGTGTAAAATATGTTCCTTTAAAAATTAATCTTAATATAATGTGCACTGCACAGGTCAAACACACATAGCTCAACAAAATTGAAATTATTCCCGCACTAAGTAATCAGCAAAACAAAAATCCAAGATCAACGGGTAATTGTAATATTACACCGTGGCTGGAAATCCTTAAAATATTCAGGCACCGCAAGAAAGATTAAAATAGAAATAAAATTTTCGAACTCGCACTTTTACCTATAGATCCATAGTATTGTTTATTGACACAATTAAGGGTTCGCTTTTTTTTATTCGCCTGATCTTAGACCTAACCTGAAGTAATTTATTCAGCTCACACAGAAGCCTTTCGTGTAAATTATGGTTTTTATAAATTAAATTATATTAATATTTTACGAGCAAAAAATATTTACTTTAAATTAAACTGGGAATGAAATTCGTGACTCTACGCTCAAAACACAAACGACTAAAAGTTGCCACGAAAAAAGACGCGAAAAAAAAAAAAAAAAGAAAAAAATATATAATTCTACTTACGAAGATGACAGACAGTCCGACGCATACCATGTACCCCCATCCTCCCTCAGGGGGCACATACTCATATTTATCCACATCTCCGTACTCAATTTTATTTTCCTTCACTTTCATATTCTCACAGAAACCTTTTCTTTCTCCGCGTATATCACCTTAGCGGCGGTTTTATAAATCTAATGTTATCGTCAATTGTACGGAGGCTATTTACTTGGAGCTTAAAATGTAATACCTTTATTGAGGGTACAGAATGTAAACAGATTGTTCGGATTTCCCACAAACACGATTGACAAACAAGGTGATAATATTTTAACACGCCACTTTTCACGTCGCCTGAAAGACCGAAGCTAACGATTTTTTAAAAGAAAAAAAAAACACTTTTCTATATTTGAGACGACGTAATTGGTCAACTGTTCGGAACCAGATGAGCCATGCTATCTTCCTGAGTCGGAGAGGTTGGTCTTGTCGTCGTACACGCTGGCCACCACGTGCGGCGACCGTGGTCTCAATGAGCATTCGATTTATGAATTCAAACTTACGCTACAACACATTCCATTTAAATAGTCCAACGACACAAACACTGATTGTTTTTATTTTTTGTCGGGCATCTTGTTTAACCCATTGATGCCAATGATGGTTGTCGACTGCAAGGTTTAGGTCTGGGTTGCTATGAGTGAATCATTTGCGGGTTTTTTTGTTGTTGCTGTGGTGGAGTTGTGAATGAAACTAAACGATTTTGAGTGTTACAAATTGGTGATTATTGGAACCTGTTCAAAAGTTTATTACTTTTACAATTTTTTAATTGCTATCATGAAAAAAGGGGTAAGTAAATAAACCGCACTGAGCAACGTAGGCGCATAATGGCTCACATATTACATACGTGCAAACTACGAATGTTCATAAAATGTATTAAATACCTACGCTTTATTTATCAATATTCTGCTAATAGGAAATTATGAAATAAAAACAGTAAGTAGGCTGTATTTGATATCAGCATTTATTTATGCGTGACGTCGAAACGCACGTAGAGCAAGTAAATTATTAGCAACCGATGCAATACTCATACCCTTCTATCCGTATAGTTCAATGATTTTAATTATATAAGTTCCTGAATGCATGAGGAGGACATAATTATTTTTTTCTTAAAACTTAACCATTTTATGCTCGGTTTTTGAGGATAGATACATGGGCTTAACATATAAGTTTACATGAGAATGAAAACTCACAGCTATACAATGTTCAGGATTAATTTTCAATTACTTATTTTACCAATAATACAGTTATTCAAGTTCTGATTAGATGATATTAAAAACTTGCTTTTATAAGAGCTTAAATGTGTCTGATAATAAATAACGTATATATTATTGTGAACAGGATTCCTTAGACATCGAGAAAGACTAAAAAGATTAACAGCTAAAATAGACTTTGACACTACGGAAAACAACATTTGTCGAAATTATGTTTAAATGAAATTGTGATTGAATAAATCACTTACACTTTCAAAAATCTACATCTATACTTAATAATTATATAGAGGTAATCTTCGAAACTAATCATCCGATTTAAAAAAGTCTTTCACTAATAGAAAGCTACGCTATTGCCGATTGCTATAGGATGTTTTATGTTAAAAACACACGGACAAAGTCGCGGGCAGAAGCTAGTTCTAGCTTCCTAACTACTCCTACTATTATAAATGCGAAAGTGAGTGTTTTTACGCTAAACATCTGAACGGATTTGAATGAAATTTGGCAAATTAGGCACCTTTGTTAGGACATAATATAAATAATCATTTATTCCGATATTCCTGCGGGATTAAGACTAATGCGGGTGAAACCGGGAAGCGCAGCTAGCTTTAAATAAAAATAAAGAAACTATCCATCAGTCGTTAAATTCTAAACCCAAATAATTTTCTAATGAAGTTCATTCACGAAAATTACAGGCTTTCGTCAATCAGTCTCGCTTTGTGGAATCCATTTGAATAAGTAATTGGTGATTTCGAGATAATTCCTCGGGATCAATAAGGTAATACATATCATTGCTCGGGGTACACAATATACCCAGTGTTGATGTATCAACTCCTCAGTTTTCACTCGGCGGTTTAGGGTTAGAGTGTTTTGAATTAAGAACATTTTAGTTAAGTTTTGCTAACTGAACAATCAATTAAATTGTAAACTTAAGGTGGAACTAGTCGCGGGCTCGAACTCAATGGTGGGCATGGCCAAAAACCACGCTGTCTCACCTGGCATCGTGTCCGACAGAGATAGTATCAGTGATGAGCAGTTAGAAGCTGGTCTACATGGACAACGTATAGTTTGCACGCACAGAAACACCGTACCGACCGCGTCCAAAATTACGAAAAGGCCTTTGGAAAAGAGGTTTTTCTGAAAAAACCACTGCGTAAATCAATTATAAATAAAATTTATTGAAATCTTCGATAATTTTTCTGTGTCGGTACGGATTTTGTTTTCGAGATTTCACACTTCTTGTATTACTTACACACATCAAAAGTGTCTAGGGATCAAGCATTTTTATGCGGATTTCTTGAGATTGAGATGTGGCTTTGTAATAAATTTATGATTTTATAAATTTATATGGATCCTTTTTGGTGCATTTCATAATTTGAATCAGGAACTGTGAATCAAATTCGAGTAAAAGATGAAAATCAGCTGTCAATATTTTCCCTATAAAAACATACAACGCATTGAAGACATTATTAGTGCTACTGTTTCCCTACTACTGATTAAAACCAACGTTATTATGGAGCAGCGACGTCATTTAAGCAGGGAAGAAATGCTCAGAGCCGTGGGAATGATAGAAGCTGGTTCCCGGCAACGTACTGTGGCTTTAGCTCTGAATACAAGTCAGAGTGTTATCAGTCGACTTTGGACACGTTACCGAAGCACTGGTACCGTGGCTGAGCGCCATGGAGGACGGTATCGCTGCACCACACGGAAACAAGACCGATACATTCAAATCTTAGCTCGAAGAGCTCCAACAATAACCGCCATGATGTTAGCCGTGAGGCTTCATCACTCTTCAGGGAACTTAATTAGCGACCAAACAGTCAGAAACCGCTTGCATGAAGTGAACCTTCATTCCCGAAGACCGCTACGGGTACCACCTATAGCAATGCACAATCGTAGGATTCGATATCAATGGGCTCTTGAACACAGAAATTGGGCAGAAGAACAATGGCGTTTCGTGTGCTTTTCCGATGAGTCTCGTTTTGGTATGAGACCGGATACAAGACGTATACGACACTGGAGAACCCCTGGACGCCAACAGCGATTAAAATCCTGCCAGGAAGTCCATCCTTATAGTGGTGGAACCATCATGGTATGGGCGGGTATTTGGATCGGCGGAAGAACTGAGTTGATTTGGATTAGAGGCAACCTCAACGCTCAAATTTATGCTGAGACGATTGTATCAGACGTCATCGTTCCTCTACAAGTGCAAATCGGTCCCTTATTTCAGTTAATGCATGATAATGCACGACCGCACACCGCAAGAGTTGTAAGACAGACTCTCGCCGCAGCTAACATCAATGTCCTGCCCTGGCCTGCTCAGTCGCCAGACTTGAACCCGATTGAGCATGCATGGGATATGCTACAGAGAAGAGCTCTGCCGAATATGGAGGGTATCCAGTCGCAAGAAGACCTTTTTTTGTTGTTGCAACGAACATGGGCGGCCATTCCACAGCGTGATTTGGATGAACTCATTTTGAGTATGCCAAACCGATGTTCTTGTGTTGTTAGTGTTCGCGGTAGAAACACGGATTATTAATTGTTTAAGTTACCCAATAAAATTTTAAAGAAAACTGTTATTTCAGTCTTTTTTTCGAACTTTAATGTTAGTGGTTCAAATGTCAAAAATCCCTTTATTAGGAAAATGGCAAATTTCTTTATTAATGCAAAGGTGACTTGGTTTATCGTTACTGTGACAAACGAAAACACTTTATTTGATGAATCCTTAAAGAAAATTTTAATTAATATCAATCAGGAGAAAAGTTATTGCAAAAATATATGTTGATCCCTAGACACTTTTGATGTGTGTATTTACGCCCAAAGTTGCGTTAAAATTAGCAAGAAAAACGAATCTTTGTTGGCTTATAACTTTTTAATGGATTTTTATTTTACTATTCTGCTTCCGTACAGACAAAATTAATAATGAGACCTAACGATATCATGTTAAACTTTGAATGTACAATGTCAAACAGTGGAGTAAAACCCCTCTGAAGTTTGTATGGAAAAAATATCAAATTGATTCACCTTAATGGTAGTAATGACGGAATTTAACCTAAATTAATGGGTTATAAAAAATACTCTTGCCAAGCTATTAAATAATAAAATATTTAAAAATATCCGTTAATTGTAACAGGTTCTTAATTAACTACGCTGTTAAATTAATTATGTTATGTGTGGATTATGTTAGGCAATGGGTTGCAATTACTTATAGGTTTGAATTTATGGTAAAACATCATGATGAAGCCTATTAGATTATTAGGTACTTGCAAGACTCGTGTGTCATCGTAAAAATTTAAACTTCCTTATTAAATAATTACAACAATTAATAAATTGCCGTGACACCTTCGTGCGTCAGAAAGCACGCTGTCATTCTCGGCTGTCATTCGTATATATCTTGGACAGTCGTTACGGGTATCAGACGCCCGAAAGCCTGACAACCAGTCTTGCTAAGGGGTATCGTGTCACCCAGGAACTGGGTTGTGAAGGTCGCATAAACAGTCGCTCCGACTGCATCCGGTAAGACTGGAAGCCGACCCCAACATAGTTGGGAAAAGGCTAGGCAGGTGACCATGGGCATGAATAATACCATCTAAATGAAATAAAATTGTTATGGTAAAAACGCCATCCTATATCCTACATCCAAAACACGGTAACAATTTTTAACTACGCATAGTGTTTTCCGGATGTATAAAAAAAACTTTATAAGGTTAAATCATACGTTTTTGGGTTCCGGTTTTGTTATTATTAGTTTAATAAATAAAAATAGTCTAATTTTAGAATTATTACGGTAAGTTTCATGACAAGGGGTTTTCTGCGCCATTACAAATCATTCAACGAGTATTTTTCACTATAAAGGCTAGGATAAGTAGGTACATACGCTGTCAAACATAACAATCAAGAAAATATGTTCCTCAGTAGTTGTAGAGATGCGTAGAGTTTCTTGCCAGCTCTCCATAGACAACGACCAATTGGAACAGAGCTTCTGACGTTCCGTGCACCTAGCGTCTGACGGTTCCTAAGTCCGCATGTATGTAGTTATAATGTGAAATAAAATTTGGATTTTTTTATTTCGAATACACCTTAATTTGAAAACATTGTAAAACTCAATCCTACATTATTAAATTAGCAATATTTGTATGTATACTTGTAATCACGTTCTCTAAAACGACTCTAATGATTTCGATGAAAGTTGCATCCGCTTGACCGTTACAGGACATCAAGTGGGCATAACAATTAAAATTCTATTGTGTCTCGTGAATGATAGCTGAAGGTTTAAAGCAGTTTACGGAGGCGAAAAATCGATCTAGCTTGGTCATATACCTGGGAAAATCAAATAAAAACCTTGGTCGACCAGGTTCTTATTTTTAAATGAGAAACCGTGGAGTTTCTTGCCGGCTCTTCTCCATAAGAAAAGTCCAATTGGAACATCGCGCTTAGCTTCTGACGTTCCATAAGTGCCCATGTAGGTTTATGTGTTCTTATTTTTTATTTATTTATTATTTTATAGGAAAGTATTTATCTCAAATTCCACCTCCACCGAACGAGTCAAACGGGATATGAGTTAAATTGTACGCGACTGAAGTCGTGGGAAATACCAGTTTTGTTTACTATACACGTGGTTGACAACTATTACTATAAACTAACAACAAGTTTTACAACTAAATTAAGAACATAGACGTGCCATAATAAAGGATTTCCGCTGATAAAGAGGAAGACGATAAAAATAAAGCAAATATTCTCGAGTTTGTGAATACAGAATGAGAGCAGTCGTGGCCCAGTGGTAACGACCGCGACTTACTAGTCGTAGATTCAAACCCTGGAGGCGCCTTACTTTATGTAAATTATTTCATCACCACTGCTCTCAAAACGGTGAGGGAAACATCGTGAGGAAACCGGCATGTCCTAGGACCAAAAATGCGAAAACATGTGACATATACCAACCCACACTAAGCCAGTGGGCTTAGTGTGGGTTGGTATATGTCACAAAGAGAGTGCTCTTTCACAGAGGTGAAGCCTGTGTCCCAGCAGTGGGAACATTATAGGCTGATTATGCTTTTGCTTGTGAATACATACACATACGTGAATGATAATGTCGTTAGATTCGTCTTTATTGCGTTAGTGTCACTGGGTACATTATTAAAATTAAATAAATATATGTGTCGCCAAATGGTCAACCAAAGATTCGAGCAAGGGAAAATTCCAGTTGGAAAAAACAAAAAAAATTGGGGTTTTCCAACTGGAATCCGAATTTCTGAGTAGCAGCCCGGAGTATGGATTTGTCCCTGGTTGATGGCAATAGGCTCGCCCCCTATTACATGGGACTTAAACATAACTGGTGAAATGTAGGTGTTCTATAGGTACACCTCTGCCTAACCCTTCGGGGAATTCAAGCGTAATGTTATGTTATGTAACTTAATAGATTATTTGACTAGATACTATGACTTCTTAGATTCCAGCATGAATATTACTACGTGTTAGATCTATTAACACTATTATAACACCGCTATCTAAATCCTATTAAATAATAACAGCGGTGTTGGCAAAATAATATAGATTACTATGTTTGCGTAGGCGCCTATTATGGTTGTTGGGTATTTCCTAGGTTAAGATTTACAGCGAGTGTGCCGAAAGACTGGTTATATTGTTTAGGAGGTTTCATATGTACAGTACAATGACATGGCTAATACCAACCTTAGGCCTAGATAACAAGTATAATTTATGTTCTATGTAAGTATGTATTTATTGTATATTAGACTAGTTTTATGTATTTATTGTATTGCCATTGAGCAGTGGTGGCCCAGTGGTATCGGCCCCGACTTACGAGTTGTAGGTCGTGGGTTCGAACCCAAGCAGGCCCTTTACTTTGTGTATTTCATTTCATCACCACTGCTCTCAAAACGGTTAAAAAAAAAACGTCATGAAGTAACCGGCATGTCTTAGAACCAAAAATTCGAAGACATGTGACATCTACCAACTTGCACTGGACCCGCGTGGTGGATTAAGGCCCACTCCCTCTCACTGAGAGGAGGCCTGTGTCCCAGCAGTGGGAATCGTAATAGGCTGATTATGTATAGAAGCGCAAGTGAGTAGTCCACCAACTTGTGAAAGAATAGTATTGTGACGATTGACTTGCCAAGTCAACCGTCACGCAAGATGACGTCACGTCAAGGGAAGATGGAAGAAGAAAACGTGTTGCGCCGGAACATTAATAGGCTGATTATGTATGTTATGTATTGTATTGCCCGGCAAGCGTTGCAATGCCTTTTCCTTTTTTTTTGTTATTAACCTTCTCCAGAGCTCTTCTAGCTCGGGCTATTTTTGAGTTTTTGCGTGACCCAGTCAACATCCCCATACGTACATGAAATGGCATCTTATGTCTCTTAGATAACTAGAAACTCATCTCTGATAAACGCGTTTTGGTATTTATGGCAAAAGACGAAGAACGGTTTCTCTACAAAGAAGGAAAAATATGTAGAGGCAATCTTGTTAAGTCTCGCTATAAATTTTTAGTTCGCGTATGCAGCGAAACCACAGATTGAATCTAGTGTTTTCATGAAATTCGCAGACTTTATAGCATTCAAATGTTCATAAAAGTGGTCCAAAGCGAATGCAATAGTATAGAAAAAGAAAAATATAATTAGGCTATTAAAAAAATACTAAACGCTCGACTCTATATCTGTTTGTCCTGAAAAAAAATTAAATTCGAGTTCGTACCACCTAGCCTTTGAACGTTCATAATAATGATTTAATTTTTTGCGGTTTCACAAAACAAAAGTTCCGCTTCTCTTTGTGTTTCACAACAAAAGCCGGTCCGAGATCTACAATTTTTGTAAAACAATTGTTTTGTTAACAATTTTTTAATTGAATTTTCCTTTTATACGTTTTTATTTGAAAGAAAATTAAAGAGCTAGGCTGGACTTCGGAAATGTTTTTGTAAATGTCAATTCATTAAAACTTTACGTTTATGAACGTTTTGTTAATTGTTTCTTCAGTTTTGTGTCAATAAAGTGAACGAGAGGGTAATGGGTATAATTTTAGACTCTGAAAATATGAATTTTCCATCATCAACACGCTTGGTAGATGGATTGGTGAGTGCAGTAGGTATAGGAACTACCCGTAACAGCTGCATCCGGTTAGACTGGAAGCCAACCCCAATATAGTTGGGAAAAGGCTAGGCAGATGATGATAGGAACTGCCCATATTGCTTACCATAATCTTTTAATTCCATGTTTTCACCGGTGATAATATGGAGCAAATGCACTGCTAAGCATCAGACAAAATCTACCGAAATATTTAACAAATTCAGATATCTATTATGATAGATACTCGTATTATCTCTGACTGTTTGCTTTATGCATAAAATATTCGTAAAATTCTGTTTAGTGCAAATCCAAAATTAACAAAAAAGATTGCTAAAAAAATTGAGAATTTTATTTTAAAACTCCTTATAAAGTGGTTTGTATTTTTTTTTATCAGTAGACAGCTAGCGCTATAAAAATATGTACTTTAAAATCAATAAGACTCCTTTAAATACCAATCAAAATTCAAAACTCAGTGAAATCTAAAGAGCAATGTGAAATATTTCACCTGCTATTTCAACGATATCCGGAAACAGGAGTTCTACATAATTGAATACCTACATTACATATACATAGAGGTGGTAGAAGCAGACAAAGGTATAGCTACGACAGCCTTTATACAATTAGCACTAATAATACTAATATGATTTTTCTTTGTTACAGGTAAATAATTGACGCCCCCATCACAGAACACTGCAAAAAAAGAAGCATTCTGGAAATATGTGAGCATTGACGTAAATGTCTACTCAAAACATGAGCGGAAAGGTTTTTTTTTAATGTTTCAATAATTGACTACATTCTTATATATCTAAAACATTTTCTATTTTACTATTTTCATGAGATTCGGTAGTATATTCTGAAGAATTTGTTCAGTATTTTAATAGAGCCGTTACAAACCCGTTTTGTTTTGGTATCCATTTGATTAGACAACAAATCTTATGAAGTGTGTTTGTTTATGTAAAACAGTTGTTGTTGTGTACCAGTTTAGCTTATCATAAATACCTATATTATAATTATTAGTACCTACATTACATACATACTTATCTACTCCTGGTGATGGGGAGACGATTTTTTTTACTGTATCAACAGACCCTTGTTAATTAAAGACCATCTTGTCGATCCAGTTTACACTTTGTCAAGTTACCGTAAGGTCTAAAATAAGTTAGCCTTTTCCTCCTCGTTTTAGAGCTAGTTTCACCACACTCTGTTAGTTAGTTTTAACGTCCCATTACGTAGATAACGGCCCGTTAGGCGTAGTGAGTGTTTCACCACGTACTATCGAATGGTTAATTTTTTTAACGGGGGGTTATCCAAATTTGCCTGTTTTAAGATGATTGACAGGCCATTTGCAATAATGCAGTATATATTCTTCTTTTGAAATACGGCTAGGAATTTTATAGTTATTTAAAGATGGCACTCATGACGAGCCCGTATGAATATTATTATTGTTCTAATTTCTGTTTAAGACTGTATTAAGCTTTGTGCAGACCAGCGCGACTTGCCGCGCGACGCGACACCGGTTATTGTTATACCGTGAAGTTTTGTTAGAAATTTTATTGTTCGTGCCGCGTCGCGCGATCTGTCGCGCTGGTCTGCAAGATAATATCAGTGCCTCCAGTCAAAAACGGCATAAGTCGAGTTATGCCCTTTTGTTTTTATAGCACCATTGTAATCTACGTGTTCTGTTACATAACATATCAAAAGGACATAGCTCTAGCTGCATCCTAACATACTTTTTGGTAATATGTCAAAGGCATAACTCGACTGCGTATATAGGCACATCTATAGATATCAAGTAAATTTCACTGCTTAATAGACATAACTGCAAGAAACCCCAAAACACAATCGAACTAAAAGGCATAAATACAGTTAACTTAATTACAAAAAGACACAACTCATGTAGTTCCAAAGTTTTTTAAATATAGTAAGAAATAAATGTAGATAATCCCTTTGGTAAGCATGTTTGAAAGGGAACAAGTGCATTTGTTGCGTTTGCTTTAGGAAGTCTCAAGCGGTATATCCCCACTAAACACTTTATCGCTATTGGTGGATTAGCGTGTGGTGTACTGTTTTTAGAAATAAGTCGTTTTATTCCTTAATTTGTAATTTGATAATTTCTTTTGTAATAATTAAATTAGTGTTACGCGTATTAATTTTCAAGCTTTTAAAAGTGATATAACATCATTAAGCTAGTATTCAAATATATAATGAGACTTCTACCATCTATATACACAGAATATCTTTATTTCTATAAGAATTTGCTGACTTCAGAACAGCAAAGAGCAGAAGACGATCCTGACTTAAGTTTTGTACCGGGCAATGAAGAGGACAGCGAGGACAATTGAAATGTTTTATTTAAACATTATGTATATACATATATAAACTCACTTAGCTTTACATACTCCTTTTGTTTCGTTTACGTTCATACATCTGGTCATACACGCACGAGTTACGAGTACCTGAGCATTCTGAAGAACATCACCAATTAGGTCACTATGTGTCCTTCTAGGGCGTCCCCTTCCGGTATTTCCAGTCACATCTGCTTTGTAAATACCTTTTGTTACTCGCCTTTCATTCATCCTTTCAACATGACCAAACCATCTAAGCATACTCTTTTCAATTTTTGTCACTACATCGTCTTTTAAACCGCACCGTTGCCTTATCACACCATTTTACAGCCTATCATTCATAGTCACGCCACACATGCTTTGCAAGGAACGCATTTCCACAGCATTTATTCTACTTTTATGCTTCTTCTGCCACACCCAACATTCACTTCATACATAGGCACCAGCACTCCAGCACCCCATTGTGAACAGCTAGTCGAGACCTTTTGGGCATCGACTGGTTGATCACAATCGCATGTATAGGTATACTACTACTACCACTACTACTATTCACTTTATTTCCCGCATTTACTTTCCTTTCCACATCTTCTTCAATCTTTCCATCCCTTGTAAACTGACTCTCCAAATACATTATTACACTTACTTTCTCCATACTCTTATCATTTATGTTTATATCACACACCGATACATCTTCTTCTGTTTCAAATACCATAAGCTTCGTCTTATTCACATTTATATTCATCCCTTTCAAATTATATGCTTCATCCATCACAGTCACCATGTCTTGCAACTGTTCAGCTCACGATGTAAGTAGAACTTGATCATCTGCGTAAAGAAGGTATTTGACAGGCAAATCATTAATGCTCAATCCGCACTCACCCTCTTTCAAATTTAGCAAAAAACTATCCGTGTGCATGTTGGACATCCACGGTGACGTGACAGCCCTGCGTAACACCTCTTGAGATGCAAAACCAGTCTAATCATACCCCATTTAACACAAGCATTGGTATCCTTGTGGAAATATTGAAAGTGCCCGTACCAAGCGCCAGTCCACAACGTACACGGATAGTGTTGACCACAGTTCTTCCCTCCACACCATGTAATAGGCCTTCTCCAAGCCAAAGAAAACACACTAGACTTTCTTGTTCTTTGTCAGATGTTTTTCGCCTATGCACCTTAAAGAGATCTGATCCATACAGCCGATTTTCTATCTAAATCCCGCCTGCACATCCAATATTTTCTCATCTATCGCTCTAATCACTCTATTTATTAAAACCTTCGCATAGAGTCTGCTGACAACACTCAAAAGACTAATGCCGTGACAGTTTTTGGACTGCTGCTGAGAGTCTTTTCCCTTATAAAGTGGTACGATTACAGCCTTGCACCAAAAAAACCACCTTGTATCCGGCGCACGGCCATTTCTCCAACACATATTAAAGATCCGTCACAACAGGCTTGCTCCCACCCCGTCACATGCCTTCAGTATTTCAGCAGACACTCTGCCATTCCCTGAGCTTCCTAATTTTCATTCCTTTCAACACTATTACAATCTCATCTATTTCTATTTCATTTCCATCACGTGCATCTGAGCTAGAGTCTTCAAAACTTGCTTCTGTCCAGTTACCCACTCCTTGCACACTATCTTGACAACTGAATAAACTTCCAAAGTATCCCTTCTAGTGTTCCAAGACCTTTCATTCTTCGTTTAGTAAACATCCATCTTCTGCTCTTATAATAATCCTTCTCGATGGTCCTGTCACTCCATGAACCAATCTTATCTGTTTCCAGAACAGCTTAACACATTGGCCCTGTAGTTATCCTTTTACCTGTAGAGAACTTCCTGTTATAGGCACTTTTCTTACTTTCATCCTTTTTCATTTTTACAATCTCTTTTACTGTTAGGTGTTTTATTTAAAGTGTAGATTTAATAAATATTTAAATAAAAGATTTTCTAGACTATTGTTTTAATTATAGATTTTTTGTTCGATCGATAGCAGAAGGAAATAAGTCGTTACTATATTTGTCTTAGCGCCTGTTTCACCACCTACGATTAAGTTCCTATTAACTTACTTGGTAGATAATTTCATACAAATTCTGTTCCATTTTTGAATTTATTCGGTAAGTAGTGGGTATTCGGACATCGTGATATAGGCCCTTAGGCATTTATAAAATAAGGGAATAACTCGCAATATTACTTTAGATACGACCAACCTGACTAGTATAATTAACGTTATTCCCTTAACACTTCGTTAACAAGGGAACAACTCGAGAAAAACAAAAAAAAAATATAGTAGGAGTGACTGAATGTGGAAGTGATTACTATTAAATGAAAGAGCAATTTTTTATCTACAATACTAATTCGAAAGCCATTATGATTTTAATTGCGAAATACTAAAAAACATTAAAAGTGTTGTTTTTTGCCTCTCCTGAAAAGTGACGAATTTGAGTTGTGCCCTTTTTTACTGGAGACACTGATATATACGCTAACAGACTTAATATTATAATTATGGACACATTTCTAAAAATAGGGGAATAATCATAGGGCATCAAAAAAATTCGTACGCTCTGCTGTCAACCGTAAAAGTGCCCAAAAGCCTTTTAGACACTTGCGTTGTATGGCGATGCTAATTCTTTGGCCAAAAAATAAGCTAGCCCTCTGGTCCGGTCACGTGAAGAGTTCACGAACCGGTTGGAGATGTCTTGAAAACCCAAGTGAGCACTCGGACTAGTGTTTCAACCCCAAACAGTTCGAAGCCAGAAACCTTTACGCTACAGTCGGACTGTGGGTGGGTATAATACATTATTTAGATATTATCAATCGGTCGTATTGTCTCGACTAGTTCTAATAAAAAACACTTTCTACTTTACAGGGTGCCCCCAATAACCATAGAGCACTATTCATTTATGATTTTCTTCTTGATAGCCGCAAAACTCATAGGTAGTCAAAGCATTTCTTTCAATGAAACAAAATACAGGCACTTTTGAACTGTCACGGAGTCGGTCAGTCAGAAAGATGAAGCTCGTGGCCCTTTCCAAAAAGTAGTACGTTCCTATGGAGAAGAACGGGCAAGAAATTCGTAATGGCGATAGAGCTATGAACAAAGAAAAATGGTCTAAATATATGTTGTGTAATTAAGTATGTTCCTACGGTTTCACCACTTTTCGTAACTATAACCAACAAATTAACGTTAGATTAATGATATAAGAATTGATACCGAGTATCCAAATGATACCAAAAGGAATAAAAAAAACAAAAGAATAAAGAACGCCCTTTTGACCCTTTTTGCCCTGAGGCCGAAGTACGCTAAGGGCCCGATCACACGTACCACAACCACACTACAACCACACCACAACCACACCACAACCACGCCACAACCACCCCACAACCACCCCACAACCACACCACAACCACCCCACAACCACACCACAACCACCCCACAACCACACCACAACCACACCACAACCACACCACAACCACACCACAACCACACCACAACCACACCACAACCACACCACAACCACACCACAACCACACCACAACCACGCCACAACCACCCCACAACCACACCACAACCACACCACAACCACACCACAACCACACCACAACCACACCACAACCACACCACAACCACACCACAACCACTCCACAACCACACCACAACCACACCACAACGACAACACATGGACGGGCGCTAATTTGTATGAAAATGAATAGTTTATTCACACGGACCACATAATTATGGTTTTCAAAATCAATTGCGTCGACCAATTGATTTGATTTTGTAGTTACCACAACACAACGTAACTGTAAGAAGTTGCAGCGATACTATTCACATGTAACCATAGCTTGCCCACATATCGCTGCGATGGAGGCGTGGTTGGTTGTGGTACGTGCGATCGGGCCCTTAAATTCCAAAGATGGAATGCGGTGATAATGATAATGCTGATAGAACTATTTGATGAATATGCATTCACGCTAGTGTTTTATTCAAAATAAAAAGATTAATCGTAGTTAATAGAACTGGAGACATAAAGATTTACTTAATGGGTTGGCTATAATGTAAATCAGTTCACCTTTTAACTGACAGACAAAAGCGATTAAATTTTATGACTAGACTGAAGATATAGGTATGTTTCTATTATATATTTTATGGAGGAGCTTGTGACTAAGTAATAATAGTCGCACGGGTCGATCCATCAGGTTAAACTACGCTTGCCGGGGTTGGTCAATGGATGGGTGGTCATCTTTACATACCGAGGATCCTAGGTACGTTAAGCCGTTGTTCCCGGCTGTCATTCGTGGATATTTGGCAGTCGTTACGAGTCGTCAGCAGTTCGAAAGTCTGACACCAGTCTTACCAAGGGGTATGGTATTACCCAGTTTCTGGGTTGTGAAGGTCAGATAGGCAGTCGCTCCTGCACGCGTAGCATGACTACCGTAGAAACAAGTTTTGTCCACAGGTTTTATCGACGGAAGAATAGACAAAATGACAGTTAAACAATCACAATCTGTCAGTTTGTCTATTCTTCCGTAGACAAAATCCGTTTCTACGGTGGTGATGTTACGTGTGCTGGTAAAATACAGGTATTCAGCTGCGTCTTAGACTGGAAGTCGACCCAACATAGTTGGGAAAAAGGCTAGGCAGATTGATTAAATACCAAGTGCCCCAAGGTAGGTTTTTGATCCTACAGAGAGCCAATCGAGAAGCCTCACCGGTGACGTCATATCGTTCACTGACCTAGGCTACTTGACCACAACTAAGCAATAAAAAAAAAAAATGTTATTTTAACCCTTTAAAAATCAATTAGCGTTATCTTTGTTTATAAATTAAAACACAATTTAGTTCAAATTGATTGCACAATATTTTATTTGGTCCACCTTCATTTTGATTAAATTAAACTATTTTTATAAACTGTTTTTATTATACCCATATTAAAATAAAGAGGCGCTCTGTATAAGAAGAATGAACATTATTATCCAATTGAATGAACTAATTCACTTTAAATACACTTCTTAGTACGTACCATTAGTTACCACTTTCGAAGTATTACGTTACGTTATCTTACGTTAATTAGGAGTTCAATCGAATACAAAAATGTAGTCCTACTTATAATAAACCAGTTTTATTGAGCCTATTCTGAACCGGTATGTTTACAGAACTAAATCTTCGCATAAGTTTATGGGAAGATTTAGTTCTGTAACAAAAATCTTGTGCATTTATTGTGAAGCCTTTTTTATTTGATAAAGCTTTGATTTCCTATTTTAACGAAAATTCGTCATTTTTATCAGTATTTGACAAGGTAACAACACGCACTTGGCCGGTATCAAAAAAATACCGGCCAAGTGCGTGTTGAACTACGCACAATAAAGGGTTTCGTAGTTGGGATGAAATTATCCCAAGATCAAACTTTACATTGAAGTATGTATTTAAGTAGGTAAGTATGTATGTAAGTAAGTATTATCTCATATTAAGTGTTTTATTTTATTAAGTAATGAATTGTTTTGATTCTACGTATTTTACTTTGTCTCTACTCTTACACACGGTGTCTACATCGCTTGTATCCCCTGTCCAATCGCAGGTATACTGAAAGAGATTTCTGTTCTTTTCTTCTTGTCTGTTTTTAAATGTGTGTACATAAATGGCTAAATAAATAAATACATTGTAGTTGAAAACCATGTTCTCCCATACATTCCAACTGCGAATGTAAGTTTGTACGCACATTATAGATTACCATGGTATTTTAAGACCATAGACTTCCTATAGGTTTTCCTGTAATCTTTGAGTAAAGAACCATTCTCAGTATTTTTTTTTTTTTCAAAAATTTCGGTCAGTAGTTTCGGAGACAAGGGGAGGGGTGAATGGTCAATTTTCATCAAATTTCTTAAATATCTTTTAATATAGTTAAAAAAAAAATCCGATCCTCACAACTAGCCCTTTCTTTTAATATATCACACGGTACATATTTAATTTTCTAGTTTGCCCCTGAAAGCCACCGAAGGCCACCGGTATTCTAGAAAACTGTAGCTTTACGGTGTCTCCGTCTCTCCAACATACGGAGTTACGATACGTTCCTTAAATCTATGAATGGTCGTAGATCTACCTAGTTGGTAACACTATTACTAAGCACGAGACTATCGCGTGCGTCATATCTGTTAAACTATAGCAGAGCCGTCAACCGGCCGTAACCTGTCCGTTAAGCATACTGACTAATCCCGTTTTTAAAAGCATATGATATACAAGGTGGAGACGACCATACAACAAAAAATTTAACGGCGTGTCTATAATGACGTTCCCATTCTATAAACAAAAATTCAATTGAATATATTCAATAGTTTAGTAAATATAGCCCGGCAAAATCCAAAGTCGGCTCGGGCTATTCCGTTTATCCACCCCAAAAATCCACCCTAAGGTGGATATTCTGAAATGTATGCCCGAGAATTCACCCAAGGCCTAGTTGGATAAACGGAATTTATAGGCTTAGGGTGAATCGAATGAATAATGAATAAATACATTACATTTAATTTGTTTGAAAGACTCATTTTTTTATTTTGAAGCTAGGATTTTTTTGATAGTTCCAAAATACTCATAAGCATTAGTAGTGCCAGTATTTAAATTTTTTGTTGTATGGTAGTCTCCACATTGTATAACACCATGTGAAACAATTTATTTGGCTTTTGATATTTATTTTTTAATTGTTAAACAACATAACGTCACGCCTGTCTCAAAGGGTTAGGCAGAGGTGTACCTATAAATAAACCCACATTTTGCCGGTTATGTTTAAGTCACATGCATTAGGGGGCGAGCCTATTGCCATCAACTGGGCACTAATCCAGACTCCAAGCTGCTACAGAGAAATTCCTAAAAACCCAATATCAGTTTGCCCGACCTGGGATTCGAATCCAGGACTTCATGCTCAGCAGTAACACTTGCGACCACTACACCAACGAAGCAGTATTTCTGTTGATCAGTCACACACAGCATTCAAATCTTCTTAGCCTTTTCCCAACTATCTTGGGGTCGGCTTCCAGTCTAACCGGATGCAGCTGAATACCAGTATTTTACATGGAGCGACTGCCTATATTCTGACCTACACAACCCAGTAACTAGGTAATACGATACCCCTTGGTAAGCCTAGTGTCAGACTGTCGGGCTTCTGACGATTCGTAACGACTGTCAAAGATCCACGAATGACAGCCGAGACCAATGGCTTAACGTGCTTTCCGAGGCACGGAGGAGTCTCGGTATGTAAAGATGTTCACCCATCCACTGACCTACCCCGGCAAGCGTAGCTTAACCCAATGGATCGACCCGTGCGGATTGTTACTACTTAGCCACGCGCTCCTCAATAGCATTACACGAGATATATCAGCAGAGTATAAGTCGCCATGATCTGTCACATTATGGGCAAGTACTGACTAGCACCTTGTTGACAATCCATTCATAAACATTATACTTCGAACTGTAACCTATGAGAGAAGAATTTAAGACAGCTAAAGCATCAAAGACTTTGTCATGCTTTCAGAAATCCTATATTATTAAATGAGAATCTATTTGTATCGTTCTCGAAAACGACTCTAACGATTTCGATAAAAGTTGCGATATAGGGGTTTATGATATGGCTGTTGCTAGTCGTCCGGTAAACGGACGAATAACATTATAATTTATTTTTTTATTCATCCGTTTAGCGGACGACTAGACACTTCGTTACGATATAGGGGTTTACGTGGACGAAAAACCGATCTAGCTAGATCCTATATCTGGGGAAATTCGTTTTCTCCACATTTTCACCCGAGCAGAGTTTGGTCGCCCAAAGTTTAAGACAAGATGGCTACCTTAGAATAATGACATGGCAGCATGGACTTAGTAAGTACTATACATGGAATTAGTATGTACTATACATGGAATTAGTATGTCCTATACATGGAATTAGTATGTACTATACATGGAATTAGTATGTCCTATACATGGAATTAGTATGTACTATACATGGAATTAGTATGTACTATACATGGAATTAGTATGTCCTATACATGGAATTAGTATGTCCTATACATGGAATTAGTATGTACTATACATGGAATTAGTATGTACTATACATGGAATTAGTATGAACCAGAGCAGAGCCCGGTCGCCCAGGTACTAGAAGATAATTCAACTGATTTAACAGACAGCAAGGCACAGTAGTGGAATGTTACAGATTATGGCTTGTTGGGGTTTATTTATAAACCTTGCTTAAAGTTAAGACATGTTTAAACGTCAAAATTTATGGTAAACAGTCACTAATCAAATAAACCCGAACGTGTACTTCCACGACTTGAAATTTACGACTCAGCTGATTTAATAACCCTAAAGATTAATGAGCTACTCGATAATAAAAAAAAACCTGCAGTGATTTCCTGTTGACAGTTGGCTTGGATAGCTCACTTTTTAAACCAAATAATTTATGCATAATTAATACAAACAACCTAATTTATAGGCGTAAAAATGTGTACAGGCGTCACCTAAATTAGAACAGAAACCCTTGGGTCAGCCAGCACTTTCTCAGATATTCTGAACAGAATAGGAGATCAAATCAACTTCTGGAAGAAGGTGGGCTGGTTGGAATAACCACTGATGACCGCCATGGCCCACGCACAATGGAAACCAAACCCTATAACATAGAACATAGGCGTAAAAATTCAATAACTTTGAGCTTAAAGGCAGGTACATAACATCATGCTAGTATTTCCCGAACGGTAGGCAAAGGTGCACCTTAAGGACTTACACTCACATTTTGCCAGTTATGTTTAAGTCACAATTGCCATCAACCATAAATCCAGACTCCGTACTGCTACTGAGCAATTCCAGATGAAAAAACCCAATAACACTGCCTGACCAGGGAATCGAACCCAGGACCTCATGTTCAGCAATAGCGCTTGCGGTTGCGACCATTTGACTAGGAACCTAAAGAGTATAAAAGAGAGAGAGAGAGTTCATAATAAAGAGTATTCTATATAACTAAGTATTAATATATAAAATTGGCTGTTTAAAGTTATTAAAAACCTACGTAAATTCGAACAAAAATAGTATAGGTACCTATTAGTGTAGGTAGTATTTTTGTTTATAGCTACGTAAAAAAATATCTACCGATATAGGTATATTGTGATATAAATTATTCATACTCTGAATCACAAGACCTTTTCAAAAACCTTATCTTAAAATCAGCTTTTATGACATCCACGAAGTGTTTGAGCTAATTCATTCATAACAGCAAAACTAGTGGAATAACCAATAACCATAACATTATGTACTAAATTATTCGCCAAACCCCATAAATGTGTAGTCTCTAAAACAGACTGATGCTTATCTTTTCTTAATTGCGATGGTTATCTAAACTTAAAAAATAAATACGAAAAGTCAATTACAGTATAATCATAAGAAGAATCTGCATAACGACGAAATTATAAAAATAAAATTCGTAAAAGATAAATGCTAGTAGGGGAGATAAGGAGACCACGTGTAATCTTAAAAATAACTTGAGGATTTATAATTATTAAGAATATTGTGTGAGATAGATTACATAAAAGTAAATAATGTAATCTACAATAAACGACCACACGTTTTTTATTACTTTTTTCCGACGACGATGGAAAATTATCTTAATATCTTAATTTTTGGTACTTCTCCTACTGATGCTGCATTTTATTTGCATTGCCAGGTTTAAGTCTAGACGAGATGGTCCTATCTGTTGCCAAGCAGTAGTAATTGATATGCTTGCTAATTGCAACTGTGAGATAGCAACAACACTATTTGAAAATATTACAATGCATTTGTAGAACAAACAAAAAATGAGACTGAGCCCAGTGGCATCTTGTCCTGCGATTGGCTGAGTTGATAGGAAAGTGTTGCATAACGTGAACGAGATACTTAAGAAAACAATACTTACAAAATATAATAATAATAGTTAGATACTGTTAGAGCTTTATTGCCCTAGTACTGAAATAGCTGACGTGCAGCTGCCAAATGAAAAGCTATGCAGAATTTTATTTATTTATTTCCAAGAAGACGTGTTCATTTTTGCGTGAATAAAGCAAGTGTGCCTCAAATTAAAGCAAACACTTCTTTTACAATTGATTTTTTTTTTCAATTCGCCATTTAACCATGTATGCTGTCCATATGATCAGTCAGCATGATGTAAGATTCCCTTTTGCAGACAAACTTTACATACGAGCTTTTACATACGAGCTTTTACATACGAGCTTGTCAGTATAAGAAATTTTTTGAATATCTTTTGTAGAGACTAGAAAGATCATAATATACAGGGTAATATATATATAATGGCAGGGGCATCGCCGCGAAAACTGATACCATGGATTCAGTACATGATTCTGAACCCCGCTGCGTTGAATGGATGGATGTAGCAATAACTTTTTCAAATTTATTCAATGGATACTTTTGTCTGCGTCACAATTTTATTATGTATAGATTATTATACCTACTTAAAATAACACTAGATATCTACCACCACATATCTGCGATAACAATCTTTATCTGAATGCGTATCAACAGGTTTAAATATACCAGCTATTTATAAAATTAACGGTTGATCAGCGACCCTACAACTATAAAACGCAAAAAAAAAATTAAGTGCAAAAAAACTTAACTCGATAGAACCTTCCTACGCTTCCGTTCGGTTTAACTACGGTCTACCAAAGACAAAGAATAATGCTTCTTATAGATGCGACGGTCCCGCTTCATACACATTCTAAATGCCTGCAGTTTTGGGGTTTACGGAAAGGCCTATGGCCAGGCAGCTATCTATCTCTTGAATGTGACACCAGGTGATCACAATTCCCTCACGCCCCCAACCGCCGCAGAAGACGTCCTGGGCGTCGGGAATTCCGAGCCGATTTCCGTCCAGCGTAGGTGCGGGCTTGCGGGCGGAGAGCAATGGGTAGCTGCCGTCCGATAAGGACCAAGCCAGGGTCGACGGCGCGTTGAGCGGCACGCGCGCCTCAAAGAGACGTTAGCACAACTGATGGGGTCTGCTAGGGCCGGTGCCTGCCGGGGTTGCGGGAAAGTTCTAAAGGGTTACCGTGGCCCCTGGCAACGGAGAAACAAACAGGCAACTGCAGGGAGACGGGTGGGGTTTAGTCAGTAAGAGTCTGACACGCCCTCTCGCTCCGCCCAGAGCGGGAGAAGTTAGTTGATGATTTCCAAACATCGATTACTAATAAAGAACTAGATACACCATCGGCAAAAAATGTCCTCACCGAATGAGCACCCACTTGAACATATGGGTGCGATTTTGATTTAGTAGCATTCGAACGCTCCGACGGTAAACATGCCACATAGTATCGGTCGTAAAAATTTATTGCTTTTTAAACTTAGCTTTGTGAAATAAACTTTAAGCATTGCGTTTAAAGTTGAATTTACATTAATGTATTATTACTTAAACACAATTTGGTGACAGTTTTAAGAGAATTTTTTTTTGGGATTATGTATCTAGTTCTTTATTAGTGATCGATGTTTCCAAACCACAAAAACAAAAATACAAAAAAAAATGTGATCAAAACTCAAATTATATGCGTAGCGTCTCAGGTCACTTTGTGGAGAGCCTCCCGACTCTCAGGTTTCCACATTGAGCATTAGGTACTTACTATTCAGATTCGGCTAGGTGGCACTAGAAATGTTAAGGCATAATAGCTTCGTTCCACCAGTTACTCTACCGAGTGCATAAACCAAATGTCTGCAACTGTGAAGTCTCTCGTTTTGAACAGTAATTACTTGGTAAAACCAACCGTTACACATAAAACCGTACGCGCTGCGCATTTGATCATCATCGACAATTTTGAAAACCCTGCTTTAAAAAATACTATAGACGTAGATATATTTAGTAACCTATTCCGCTATCTGTTCCTAAAGAGTCATAAAAACCCTGTAAGAATCCGACACGTGTTTCACCTCTCAACGAGGCATCCTCAGGATGACGATTGACTTGTCGCGAACCCGAACACGGCGTGCGGCGGACGCAGAGTGAGCCATACTACCCGACCACACGCCTGAATCTAGCCTGCTTTAGCGTAGGTTGTAACAGGTAAGTGGAGTCATAATCTTCCTGCCCTTTTCCCATGTTGCTTGGAGCCGGCGCAACACGTTTTCTTCTTCCATTTTCCCTTGACGTGACGTCATCTTGCGTGACGGTTGACTTGGCAAGTCAATCGTCACGATACTATTCTTTCACAAGTTGGTGGAGTACTCACTTGCGCTTCTATACATAATCAGCCTATTACGGTGCCCACTGCTGGGACACAGGCCTCCTCTCTATTAGAGATGAGAATATTGGTTGAAATTGTTTATTGGTTAATGGTTAATGGTTAAATAAAAATATCGATATTTTTATTGGTTGAAAATATTAGTTAATATTTTTATTCAAGTATCTGCAACATGTTGAAAAGTTGAATATTCTATTAACTAATGCATGTTGAAATTGTTAAGTTAAACTTCCCTTCATACTTTAACAGGCTTAGGACTGACTAGCATTTATCTCGATTAGATAATCGAATATTTTTAACAAGTGCTACAAGTTGCGACTTTTTCCACCCCCACGACCCTATCGAAATGGTTCCACGTATCATTATTTCGTCTCGGCATTTTGTAAAACAAAAAAAACAACAACAACGCAACGATGCGACTTTGTTATTTGAGTAAAATATCAAAACTACCTAATAAAATAAACTTATAATCAAAAATCAACCATTAACCGACCGAAATATTGGTTAAAAATATCAACAACTTTCTTTAGAATAAAATATCCCCAACAGTAAATGTGTTTTAACGTAACAAAGATAGAACATACAATTGAATGCACGTAACGGAATAAATATTTCTACGACACTGACGACACTGCGTTGCCGCTCCGAAGGTCAACCCGAGCGAGCGAGAGACAGCGCGTTGTTCGAGCGAGACAGAGAAATATTCGTCCTTGCCAATTTTGCGCCGAAGAAGTTGATATGATATTTTTATTCGTTAATGTTAATTTTATTTATTGAATATCATGGTTAATTTTAAATATTAGTTAAATTTAATGGTTGATGGTTATATTCATCATCTCTACTCTCTATGAGAGGAAGTGGGCCGTAATCCACCACGCGGGCTCAGTGCGGGTTGGTAGATGTCGCATGTCTTCGAATTTTTGGTTCTAAGACATGCCGGTTTCCTCACGATGTTTTCCTTCACCGTTTTGAGAGCAGTGGTGATGAAATTATTTACACAAAGTAAAGCGCCAGCTGGGGTTCGAACCCACGACCTATAATGCGCTTCTATAATGTTCTATTATTCTGTGGTTCATCCGTTTTACCTATCTAGTTAACAGCCCACGCGGTAACGTCGTTAACTCGAACAACTTTCATCAGAGCAGATACTGCTTATTTTGTTTTTGTGGAAAAATCCGTCGCATGCAGGTTATAACACGGACTTTACGATCGTTGCTTGGATTTCGTAATATTTTTATGTCGATCTCTAGTATAACAATATTACTGTGTTTGTTTTACCCCCATGGTAACTATTGTGTCATGTTTCAGCAGAAAATTTTATGGTACTCAAGTAAAATAACAGTATTTTCTGTCAGTCAGTTTCAGTTCGAGTGTGCGACTCTTTTTCCAAGATGAATATTGGTGGAAGCATGATTGCAGTACTGAAATAGTAAATAATTTCAAACTATGTAAGTGTATTATTTCACAAAAGGACTACTAATAACTGTTTAAAAAATAACAGTAGATACTCAGATACGGTATTCATTATGTCAAGCAAGGCAAATATTGGTTACTTTCTTGGCGTTATGCTAATACTGCAAATATTCTCATCGTCATGTAGACAGACAAAACTGCGTCACAAATTTATAAGAGCTTAGCTAATCTTCTAAGGTACAGTGAAAACAGCCCAACAAGAACATGATTTCACAGTGAATATGTAAAATCCTAAAGTTTACGCAAAGATAAAAATCTGCCGCTGTTTTCGTCCTACTGCAAGGTCGAAAAGGAAACCCAATACAACTTCATAACATTAAAATGGATTATATTATCTTTAGCAACCGCAAAACAACATTTACTCAAGGTGGCGCAAATAAACATGTTATATTTTACAGGGGGTAATTTAAAAATGCTAATGTACACACATGTAACTGAATAGTTATCTCATTGAAGGGAAAGTTTTCATAATTTATCTTTATAATCGTTTTCCTGAGAATAGTGAGTCATTTTGACAACGTTACTAGGTGGTTAAAATGAGAATGGAACTGAAATCAACCGTACGAACTATCAGAACGATGAGGTTTGCAGGCGAGTTTATGTGGGTTGGAGCAAACTGTATGATGTAGCTGGAATATTATACTCATAACTATTGGTAGGTAGTGTAGGTACCCAATTGATTCTGATTTACTTACTTACAAGGTTATCTTATTGTCGATGGAATACAGTTAATGCTAAGGCCCCAATGCCAACGAACTCTCGCGTGTAAATACAGTACCTTAAGGCTGCCTGTCCAGTGTCCACTGGAGCGGAGAGGAGCGGAGATGTGCCAAAATTAACCAATAGAATCGCACCTCTGGAGCGGAGTTTTGATTCTATTGGTTAATATTGACACATCTCCGCTCATCTCCTCTCCTCTCCGCTCCGGTGGACAGGCAGCCTTAGAATACTTTCGTTTTGATAACATCATGGAAAGTTTTGTTGGTATTAAATTCAGTTTCTTATGGTCTCATTATCATTTCTACAGTTATAATTTTTGTACTTGTTCCCTTATTCCAAAGATCCTTTCAAAAGTTATGTTATGAAAGTTAACATAATATAAATTATGTCAACGTTGAAAAGATCATTACTTTTCAGGGATGTTAATCCTTCCAACTCTTCAAAACCCTTAATTACTGTCATTTTCATAGCTCAGTTTTCACATATTTGTACGTAAATATATTATAGACTAGTGGCTAATAATACACTTCAAGGCTGAAAGGGTTCAAACGCTTGAAGAAAAATCATCAATGCAACTGACAAACCACCGGCGCAAGCGCGTCCTCACGTTGCGGATCGATCGATCAACACCGAGTCACTAAGCGACGCCACGTGCTTCCACGCCATGCTTGTATTTAAAACAATAAATAAATCATAATTAACAACAGGTTCCCTCTAATGAATTGGTATTTTGACGTCATCAATTAAAACCACGTTTAGTAGAACGTGGTCAATATTTTTTAGGCTCATAAAAGGCTCAAGGTACACTAGTGGTTATGTTTGGTGAAGGTCCCACATTTCAAATTAATATAAACAGATATGAACCAAATAAACAGCGGTAGTTTCCATAGTTCTAGACGTGGATTTGAGAAAAATATCGCAAATGTCAGCTGATTAGCATCGAAAGCATTCTAAAGGGGGTCGCAGGTTGCGAAATTTGATGCAAATTGAAAGTTTGTTTTTATCTAAAATTACTTAATATTTCGAACAAAAATAACTCTTTGTTTGTATTTTATCTTTCCGGGATATTTCCAGCATCTATAATGCGTAACTTATTAACAATGTAGAATTTAAAAATATTTCATTGACGGCGGTCTTCTCCTGATTTGTATCGATATGTTTTGTTTGATAATGCCTTGTACAAAAAAATACATCTCATCACTAAAAAAATATTTTACGTAGAGGAAGTTCGGAGACAGATTAGAATCCGTCCGTATCAAAACGTCTTATAAGCAAATGGTCAGTCCTACTATCAAAATGACCCATAATCAAAACGATACTTTCCTATTGGCAAAATAGCAAATGGTCCTATTAGCAGAACGTCCTACTTGTAAAGTACAGTTACACTGAAAAATCACTATCAAACTATGCCACTGTATTTATCAAAATTTTGTTTTAGTGCGGTTAGTGGAAGTTCTCAGGCGCAGTTCGGACAAGTGCTGATGAAATGATCTGAGTAGAATACCTCGAAAATATAGGTATAGCAGAAACCACGCTTTTCTAATAGATTCGTAATTACAGGAAGTTGCGACTATAGGCGCAAGGGTGTTATTGTACATCCTCATGAATCCATTATATTATTGTAAAACGCTTTTATTGCAGTTCCGAAAGTCAGTTCAAAAGTCCAGTCTTACCACCTTGTAACGAGTTACCCAGTAACTGGGTTGTGGAGGTCAGATAGGCAGTCGATCCATGTAAAATACTGGTATTCAGTTGCATCCAGTTGGCTGAAAGCCGACTCCAACATAGTTGGGAAAAGGCTAAGCCCCGCCCTGTGAAGCGTGTGAACTTATGGTAGCATAAGTTAAGATGCAGCAAATTTTTCCAAATTATTCATTTTATTCTTGATTTTATCCAATCCAGTTTATAATCTTGATCTTAGTAGTTTATTTTAAAAATAAAAACTAAGTCAAAATAGAGATTCGATCAAATATTTTTTTGTGGTCAATAGCTGATCAGATTTCTATCTCAATCTTGATTAAATTACAAATGACGCGTTGAAATTAAATCTTTTAAGATTAGATGTGCATCTAACAAAATTATTGATGTTTTAGTCTAGACAAATCAAACTGGTTGCTAATTTAATTGTATAATTTATTATTCTTATGACATTGATTTTACATTTTGTAGTTACTTTAACTCACACACTGACTTATTACAGGCAAATCGTATACTTTTACATTTTTTTAAATATGTGATCACTGTTTATCACATAATTTTATCTGTGATGGTTCATTTTAAAATTCTTTTTACCTATTGTGGTATAGTTATTTTATTTTACTAATAACTAATAGTATACAAAATATTGTAAACAAAAACGATGCAGTCTGGGACTGTCGATTGAAGTGAAAACTAAGTATCGCCATCTAACGAAAATGTCAGGAATTTATGTGGCTTGCTGTCAGTATATGAACGAAAGCTGTAGCTCCATTAAAAAAAATCCAAAAAAATAAAACAGAGCGTGTTGTCAACCAAAACTTGAACGTCTTACGAATTTTTGATCAGGTCACGTGTCCTGACGCGAGTTTAACATTTTTTACCCATCCCAAAAAAAATGCACAACGCGACTTTTTGTAGCGATGCTGTCGCGCGTTTTGTAAACGCGCTTCTGCATCGCTACTATCGCGCAGGATTCTTCATACCTAATTACAGCATCGCCGCTGTATCGATACACATGCGCGACAGCATCGCTACTGCATCACTACAAAAAGTCGCCATGGGTGCGCGGCCTAAGTTTTCACATCAAAAATTAAAAGCGTAACTGTGAACTCTTTTCATTTTTTAGAAGAATGATTCTCCAATCGACAGATGATCGTTTAAACGATCATCTGTCGATTGGCCTTTAGTAGGCCATAACAAATATTCTATTGTGTCTCGTTTATATTATGACAGTTAAAGGATTAAGCAGAAAAAAAACTGGATTAAAACAATAATTTCCTATTCGCAACTAATTTGGATATCATTAGAACAAGGATATTTATAGCGCAATAAAAGACAATAAATGCTCTGACAGATTTATTGTATTATGTATTTACGATGTATTCATGTATTCGGACGACTGGCCTTGCGATGATCAGGTCTTAATAGAGTTTCATGTTTCCATTATTTGATAGTAAGTATAGGTCTATCAAATAATGGAAACATCATGGCGATCACCTTTCTAGAAACGTGATGGCGTAAAAATATACATTTAATATAATTATCATCATAATGAAGCAAGATAATATGATAATATAAATGTAATGTGTTTTCGAGCGCATGCGATATTTATATCATCAGCTTTTGCATCGATCTTTCTCGTCTCGGGAAAGCCGCTCAGCATAAATTAATATTATCTTGTGAGCACGTACTCAAGACAAAGGCAAACTCTTGTATATAGCCTCTCGCAATGCGCTCAAAGAACAGCAGATAAATTAGGTAGACTTTAGAGGCTTTTACCTCAACGAAGGGTTATGTTAAAAGATAATTTACAGCATAATTAAGGCTTTTGCATTACGAGTCCCAAAAGAGAGCCCTATACGGATTTTGGTGATAAAATAGATAAAAAAACGGCCAAGTGCGTGTCGGATCACGCACAATAAAGGATTCCATAGTTGGGATGAATTTATCCCAAGAACAAACTTAACTTAGTAGTTGAGAAACATGTTCTCCCATATATCGATATACGTCACGGTCAATTCTCCAACTGCAAATGTAAGTTTGTAGTCGCAAAAAAATATTTTGTATGTGATAAAACTACAAATTACCAGTATTCGGTCGTTTTAACCGACTTCCAAAAGGAGGAGGTTATCAATTCGGATGTTTATATATTTTTTTTTAAATGTATATTCGGGCATAACTCCGCCATATTATATAGACGGAAATGTAAAATTATTTTTTGGTTTGAAAGGGTATACTTTCGAGATGGTCCCATTCTCATCAGGTCAGCACCTGATGGTGGGATCCTGGAGAAATCAAGGGAACTCTTCAAATGTTATAGGCGCGCCTCTAGCGATTTGGGTATTTTTATATACCTACACTAAAAAGCGATAAATAAAAACTTTTCTACAAAAAAAAACAACTGACTTCCAAAAAAACAGTACAAAATGAAAAATAACTTTAATTTCGGAAGTCGGTGGCAAATAACGAAAATACGAATCCAAAGACACCGACTTCCGAAATAAAATTATTTTTTATTTTGTAGTGTTTTTTTGGAAGTCGGTTGTTTTTTTTTTTGTAGAAAAGTTTTTATTCCTTTACTTGTGTTGTGAGACCTTGCTTCCTGCCAAATCTCATGATTTTAAGTTAACGGGAAGTACTCTGTTGGTATTGATTTATTTGCGAGTATCAGAATATGACACATAAATTACCGTATTTTTAGTGCCGGCGACATGGAGTTTAAGGCTGCCTGTCCACTGGAGAGGAGACGAGAAGAGCGGAGATGTGCCATTATTAATCAATCAAATATAAACTCAGGGACGGAGTCAAGATTCTATTGGTTAATATTGGCACATCTCCGCTCCTCTTTTCTCCTCTCCGCTACAGTAGACAGGCAGCCTTACACCCAGCGCAGTTATGCTGCTGAGTGACGGGTGTGGCAGCTCCTGGTGGACTACTCTATACCTCACCAGTACTACCAGCTCCCAACTTTGTTGGGGTTGGCTTCCAGTCAAATCCGATGCAGTTGAATACTAGTATTTTACATGGAGCGACTGCCTATCTGACCTCCACAGCCCAGTTACTGGGTAACACGATACCCCTTGGTAAGACTGGTTGTCAGACTTTCGGGCTTCTGACGACCCGTATCAACTACGAAACAAAACACACAACACACTAACATACATAAATACACCACAACGACACACAACATTTATGAACGTATGATGAAACATTATGGCTTATTTGCGTCAAAAGGAGAATTAAGATTTAGCATTTGATGTCTGCATCCTGCTTCCGAAGTCCGAACGGCCCACTTAGGTAGTCACTGATGCTAATAGCTCGTGTCTGACCTGTGTATAACTAGTTCAGCAAATAAAATATCTTATATTAATGCAGAAATCGCTTAAATAAAGGATAAATTAGACATAATTACAAGACCATCTCAACAATGGCCATTTCAAAAGCAAATGCAGAACCATTTTGGGCCGAAGCCAATAAACTATCTAGGTATCACCACTTTTGGAATACTTACTGGAGTTAGAAAAATCTATTTATTAATGGTTTTAACGTTCCAATAATCTGTCAGAGAACTAGGATCTTACTGAATTGCGGGACGCCATTCAATGACAGAGAGAATTATACTCTACCATCAATAGCGATCTGTCTTTTACTGAAAATAGTTTATTGGGTTTGGCCGTTAATTGATAGCTTTCTGGTATGTCTAGTTGTACCTCTTATGAATTACTTATAGCGGGGTTTACTGAAATTTATCGTTAAGCTCTTTGCTTTGAAGACTGCTTTTGTGTGGTTTTGTACAGCATGACTGGCTGAACACCGCTCAACACAGTTTTGCCATCAAAAGAGCTGCCGTGCTAAGCCGAAAGGCGCTATGTCTGAGATACGCCCTTTTAGTTCAATAGCTATAATAATTTTATATCTAATTGTATAAGCCAAATACCGCTATCTAAATTAAAACATAAAAAAACCACTCGGAAGTTCTTTATATCCATATGTTTTCTTAAATTAAAATTTACAAAAAGTCAATTATCTCAAAACTTACCTACTTCGATTGAGATAGCACCTTTCGGCTTAGCAGGGCGGACCGGTGGTTACGATACCTACAGTCCTAAATAGTTTTTATCTTCCTTAAGTAAACGATCTAACCCAAGCAGACGATCAGCAAAATTACCGTGTTAGGTTTCCAAGT
Source organism: Conistra vaccinii (assembly GCA_948150665.1). Taxonomy (NCBI): domain Eukaryota; kingdom Metazoa; phylum Arthropoda; class Insecta; order Lepidoptera; family Noctuidae; genus Conistra; species Conistra vaccinii. The sequence continues at coordinate 7,441,570 of OX411316.1, forward strand.
CTTTCCTTCCAAAGTAACCCCTAAAACACGGAACAAAGCGCGCTGCGAGAAAAAAAAAATTGCGGCCGCACTTAATGCCTCGCCGGTTTTTGACAATCGCGCTCACAAAGAAGTTCTTACTGTGAATTTTGAAACCGATTTCTCCCATACACTAGCTGTTAGGTAAAATGGTGAGTCTATCCAAAGAAGCTCAGTACTTTGTGACTGCACTGTAAATAACTTCCCCACATCGGTTAAATAAACTGACTCCACAGTCCACTGCCAGCACGTTTGCTCCGTTTGCTCTTGTGCTATTTGGTCGACAACTTTGTTGACTTGTTTTGTGCAGTTTGAAACGAATGGTGTACATTGGGGAATGAAAGAACCATAGTGTATCAGTTGTTTATTAGACTGTGCAAACTTTGAGATGAGGATTGGATCTGATTGCGGGTCCAACAAAGAAAAAATGCAAACGGATTCATAAGATGTAATGAAAAGTATGCATATATGAGGTAATCAAAATTCAAGATAGTAGGCTTGCTTTTGACAAGTTGAGAGAAATGCACTACCTTGGTGCTTTGCGTTATGCGGCGTACAAAAATGTGCAGCAAATAGATGGTAAACGGACTAACTACGTGGGAAATGCCACCAGATACCTACTGAAAAGACTCGAACAGACCAGGGAAGTATGGAACAAAAGAGAAAAGGCCTGTACTTAACAATGGGTGGAACAAGGCTGCCAATGATGATGACAGTGACTGAAAAATCTTATATGCACCCTGATTGTTTCGAGGTATTGGACGTAAGTTATGAAACGGCACAAAATAGAGACAAGGTTCAGAAAAAAAGGGTAGGAATTTGACCAACAATGGGACATCTTAGCTTATTGTGTAGGTATGTATCCCTTATGCCTGCTTATGCTAATAAATGATGCCCTATGAGTACATTCTAAAGTATTTACGTACATTGTGTTCAAACTGCACAATGAAAAGAATACCAAATTACTGAAAAAAAACATATTGTAAGGTATTATAATATCAGCCTGTTATTGCCCCACTACAGAGCAAAAGCCTCGTCTCAAACAGAAAAGGCACGAGCATTTTTGTAAGTTAACTTTTAAAATAAAACAAAAACGTTCATTATGATTCCTTATTTAATTGACTAGATTTCTTCACTGTTTTTCTTCTTCGTTTGTTGCTCTTTACAATGAGTTCTATCGGCCACAGCACAGCTACTAATGCGTAAAACGATATCAGAGTGTAGAACGCATTTGAGTAGCTATTCGTGAAATCTCGTACGGCTCCTGTAATAAAAATCAGAGCAATCAGTTGCATGTTAGCTAAATACGCATACATTAAAATTAAATAATCAATATTATCATAAATAAAATTATCATAGAAAAAGCTTTTAATAAAATTGCTTCCGTTTTACTTAATGATAAGTGACAAAGTTTAAAATACTAAAGCGAATCGTCCACCGCCAGCTAAACTAGGTTAGTTTGCATAGTTGAGCCAGTTTTTCATACATGTGCGTCTACCGCGGTGGACATGAAATGAAAAACTGGCTCATCTATGCAAACTAACTTAGTTTAGCGGGCGGTGGTCTATTCGCTTTATACTAGTGTCGTTTATGTAGCAAGATTTTTTTAATTATTAGTGATAGGATGCATATCCGGTACGGCTCGCAAATCCTTCCTTATCCTAAGGGCACGGATTCCTTACCATTACCGCGCCACCCGGTCTACTCCTTGATATGCAATGGCCTTTGTAGTCCCATGAAACATGAGGCTTCATGGGCTAGTGCAAATCTTGGGGTTCATTCGATTTATCGAGTCTGGTTAAACCACGCTGGGACCGGTGCATTTCATTCATTCATTCATTATTTCAACGTTATTAGTGTTTAATTTAAAGTCATAAATAAGATAATAATAATTTATTTTTGTATTGCCTACTGGTTTATTACAATCAACTAGGTCGAACTTTACTCCCACCGCCAACGAGAAACCGACTAACTATCGACCATTTTTTTCCGGGTTGCTACTGACAAATTCCAGATAGAAAACCCCAATAACACTTTTCCCGACCTGGGAATCGAACCCAGGATCACATGCTGAGTAATAGCGCTTGAACAATATCTAGATCTAAGGCAAGCTCGACTACTAGATCAACTATGCAGTCAATTCAAGATAGACTTAGAATGATATACTCAGTTAAGAGAAACAAAAGACAAATACATACCAACAGCAGGTCCAACGACAATGCTAAATATCCCAGTAACAAGAAGCCAGATGCCCATAGCTGAGGTGAACTTTTCAGGAGCCACAGCATCCGAGATGACTAGAGGAATGAGGACCGCGATGGAACAGTGGGCCACCCCCATCAATGTGAAGAACACCATCGTGGCTAAAACGCTACTTGACCACAGCATACCTGAAATTAGTAACAGGATTAATTAGTTAATAACAATTAGGGTACCTATTTTGAAGGAGCCTCCACAAATGATGATGTCAAGTATGTTCGACAGCATCAATAAAGAGCCCGAAGGGAAAATCTGCCAAAACAACGAAATCTTATAAGGATACCACATGATACTGAAACCTCTTTGATGTAATGTTTCGGTGGCTTTTTCGACACCCATGGAATGAAATTCGAAAATCATTCATATTTGTGAAATAGTTTGGAAAATCCAAAAGTGCACGCCACATACATAACACTCATTCATAAACGAAAAAGAAATTCAAAACATAGTTTTTAACAAAAATGAACAATTTATCACTTTTCATGAAGTCGTAAGGTCAAAGACTGACAAAGATCAACGGCGGATCAATGGCGGTTGCTAGGCAACTTACGGACATCAAGTCAAAGGTTGGAAATATTTAGATAAAGATATTATATTTTAGTTAGTATTTTATTATAGTTAAACTACTTTGAATAAAAGAGCCATTTTCAATAGGGTTCCTTCTACGGCTGAAACGAATGTATAAAAAAAAATTGACTCAATTAATTGATTTTATCGCAAGCTACAATGTTTTCAGGGTTCATAAATTGACGGACAGGAATTTTTTTTTCAACTATTTTGATGCCTTTTCCATTTCTGCTGCATACAATCAATTGTTAAAAGTACAGTATTAATCTCCATTTAATCATCTGTATAATGGTATATAAATTAAGTAGGTTCTGTGTACTAGCAGGAGTGTAACAATAAAAACAGTTACAGAAATGGGGCAAAAAAATTTTTTCGATCGTAGCTTAGAGCACACTCTAATGCAATACTAATTACGTTTAGTAAATATGAAATGATGTTTTTATTGACTGAAAACAGACATAAGACACACTAGTAATATGGTAAATAAAAAAATAGAAAGAACAAATAGGTAATATTTATTTGGACACAGTTCGAGAAACGCAAAATACAAATAACAAAATGAAAGAGGGAAAATAATGTTTTAACAACAATAGTGTGTGCCTCACGGCTGCGCCAAAAATGTTCATTTCAGCATTGCCAGACAGACGCTTGTTTTCTAATGAACCCTTAAGGTGGAACTAGTCGCGCGCGGGCTCGAACTCAATGGTGGGCATGGCCAAAAACCACGCTGTCTCACCTGGCATCGTGTCCGACAGAGATAGTATCAGTGATGAGCAGTTAAAAGCTGGTCTACATGGACAACGTATAGTTCGCACGCACAGAAACACCGTACCGACCAATTTTAGTAAAACGAGCGCGTCAAAAATTATGAAAAGGCCTTTGGAAAAAAGGTTTTTCTGAAAAAACCACAGCATAAATCAATTACAAATAAAATTTATTGAAATCTTCGATAATTTTTCTGTGTCGGTACGGATGTTGTTTTCGAGATTTCACACTTCTTGTATTACTTATTTACGCCCAAAGTTGCGTTAAAATTAGCAAGAAAAACGAATCTTTGTTGGCTTATAACTTTTTAATGGCTTTTTATTTTACTATTCTACTTCCGTACAGACAAAATTAATAATGAGACCTAACGATATCATGTTAAACTTTGAATGTACGATGTCAAGTATGGAAAAAATATCAAATTGTTTCACCTTAAGGACAATTAGTGATGGGGAGAACAAACAGTTTCAAATCAGCATTAAATATATTTTAATACTGATGGCGCCGGCGCGGGAGTTTCCAAGCTGACTGATCCCTGTGTACCGAAACAAAGTCAGAGGTCTCTTATAAACTCCAAATATTATAATTGTTAAGATTTTATGCCATTCTAAGGGAGTGTCTGGAAAAATATCCACAGAATTTTCAAGTCAAGTTTTCAATAATGTTCTCTATCTACAGCATAAATTTTCCACAGGCAGTTAATTAAAAGAAATCGAAATGATTCTTACCCAGTCTTGACAGGACCGCTACAACCACTCCAACAATGTAGATCTGCTGGACTCCTAGTTTGAACATCCACTTGGAGACGATCGTGAATATGACTCTCATGGCCAGGTCCCCAAACCCGTACAAAGTTATAGCCATTGCTACGTTTTCCTGAAAAATAAGTCATTGATTCTTTAGCAATTGATTTTTCTTTGTTTTGAATATATTAAAATTATCAGGGTAAACTCTCTCAATATACTGCAGTGTATCGCGAGCAGACTGGACTGTTTGTGTGTGAATCGCTGCTGCAAGCTTTCCACATCTGTGTTAAGCGTGTAGCAGGGATTCGATAAGTGTGTAGGTTAAGTTACTAACATAGTTGTTAAGAAAGTTTACAAACATATTTGAGTCTTGTTACTTGTATTTTGAATATAAATAAATAAATGAAGGCGTGTACGCATGAACGAACAAGAACATGGTGAACACGAACACTGAACATTTTGTTCTCATGTGCGTATCACTAACCACAGTAAACATAATGGTGCACTTACGAACATAAAACACTGTGTTCATCAGAAATTTTCGTGACGAATCCATGGCTACTAAAGAGAGCGGACGATTGAGCGCAAACAAACCGAACTGTGTTCGTATAATGTTCGTGTTTGCGTCCACATGCATGAAGCAAATGTTTCGTGTTAAATGTTCGTGTTCACCATGTTTTTTACGTTCGTGCGTACACGCCTTTTGGACATTCTTGTTACATTAATCTAATTGCCTGCAGTCCTCAACACTTTTAAAATCGTCGAGTGTGTTAATTTTCAAATATAGTAAGTAATATGGCAAAGTTCTAAAAGAGTGCTGGTTTACGAATATTATTTAAATATTTTTGGATAGATAAACAAGCAGTTCCCTTCTGGGAATGGTAATTGGTAACTATCGCATATTTAGATAAATTTACAATACAAGAGGCATCGCATTGGATCATTCCAAAGACAAAATTTAAATGTTTCAAATGGCTGTTTTACCTATTTCGAAGATAAGAAAATCATCTTCCGTCATTAATTTCTCATTAGCAGCACGGAGTCTGGATGCTGTGATGGAAATAGGGCGGAATGTAGGTGTACTAAATCTACTCCTCTGCTTAAACCTTTGGGGAAAACAGTCATGATATAAAGTAATATTGTTTTAAAACTGACCTGGCTCCATCCCATAGAGTATAAGTATTGCGGTACCATAACCACGTATAAACCATCAGCAGTGGAGCACATGGAAGGTCCAAGAGCAGCACAGGAGAACAGGAACGTCTTGATAAGTGACGTGTCTATAAATGATTCCAGAATTTTCCTGTAGGTGAAAGATACAGTGATGATAAATATAAATGGATGTATTTTTACGTACTTTGGGCTGGTTCTTTAAACAAGGAGAAAAAGAGAAATTAATTACAAACAGTAATGTTCTCTGATAAAACATGAACCCTGAAAATATTACACTCCTTTTTTGGCAGTCGTGTTAAAAATGGTCGTCATTTTTATTTAGTGCTGTTTAGGAAAATTTTGATTCAAAGCCCTGATGCAGTCAAAAACGCTTTCAAATTCTAATAAAATCGGAGTATAAGTACCTAAAGCCACTTTTCTTTTCATAATTTTCAGGAAAGTCAAGGGCTTTCGCCAAATCTTCTTTTGTGGGATTTCCTTCAATATCTGTTAATTTAATTACTGGTGTATCCAATTTCTTCACATCATTATTTTCTTCTAGCAATAGTTCTGTAAAATAATGAGATGAGAGTTACTTAAAAATTAGTAATTTTTAACAGTTACAGTTTTAGTCGGCAGATTAGAGGCAGAAGGCTCAGCAGTCTGAGTAAACTCAAACACGACTGCTGACCATGGGTCCGACTCATAGGTCCGGTCTGGTTCGGCTCACGGTTGTGTCCCCAATTTTGGCGAACTAATATTGAGTTTTTGCAGGCGACGACAAGCTACTTTTAATGATTTTATACCTGAAATTTCGTCTAAACGAGTGGTTAATGATTTGGAAAAAATATATGTTAAGAGTGTTTATTCTGAAAGTTGGCAACGTCGCAAATAGATGTCAAATATTTTGCTGTTTTGATTAATTTGATAATATTTCTGTATGGAAATAAAAAATGTGGCTAACTAGCGAACTAGAATATTGATTATGAAATGCAATACATAATATCGTAACACCGAATATTTAGTTTTAGATGTAAAAAAAGTATTTGGAAACTTTCCAAATGCCTTTTTTTCACCTAAAACGGGTACAACATCAAATTCAATGTTATAATTGCAATTCATTATTAATATTCTAGTCAATTGGTTAGACACATTTCTTATTTCCATACAGTATTATTTCCAAATTAATCGAAACATGTAAATATTTGACAGCTATTTACGACGTTGCCAACTTTTAGGATGCACCCTCTTAAATTAGAGCATTTTCTTAATAATTTAATATACGAATACTTTAGATTATGTTTACATTACATAGTGAAATTAATTTGTAAAGTTGTGTCTAATTCGGATAAAAAACGAATTACGCAAAAGCTGTCAAGCGTATTTTTCTGAAACCTTCACCATTTTAAGGATAATTAAAATATTAATCTTTTAGTATACGAGTTTTATTAAATGCCTTCTCTTTTATCCATACTAATATTATAAATTCGAAAGTAACTCTGTCTGTCTGTCTGCCTGTCTGTCTGTATGTTACCTTTTCACGGCTGAACCACTGAACGGATTTCGATAAAATTTGGCAAGGAGATAGATGGCATCCTGGAGAAGGATATAGGGTACTTTTTGTCTCAAAAATAACCCTTAAGAGGGTGATATAAGGGATGAAAGTTTGTATGGGAAACCCAGCATTTCTTATGTTAGCGATATGAAAATTTAAATTTATGCTTTTGGAAAGAAATAAGGAAATACGCGGATCAGAGTTTTTGTAAAATCAACCCCCAAAGGGGTAAAATAATGGTTGAACTTAAAATTTCTATGTAAAATTGATTTTTTGATCTTATTTTCAAGAGATTTTAAAATTTGGCAAGGAGGTAGATGGCATCCTGGAGAAAGACATAGGGTACTTTTTGTCTCAAAAATAACCCTTAAGGGGGTGATATAAGGGATGAAAGTTTGTATGGTTTGTGGGATTTCTTATGTTAGCGATATGAAAATTTGCATTTATGCTTTTCGTAAAAAATAAGCAAATACGCGTATCAGAGTATTTGTAAAATCAACCCCCAAAAGGGTAAAATAGGGGTTGAATTTAAAATTTCCATGTAATATTGATTTTTTTGTATCTTATTTTAAAGAGATTTAAGGTATTGGAAATATACTTAATAGTCCTTATCCTGAATTATCATTTAATCTTTATTTAATTACAATTTACCCAGTCTGTCAAAAGTTATTAAAGTTCATAAATTAACCTTTCTACCGTCATGTACATAAGTATTGTGTGTTCAATGGCGGCCCTAGAGTAGGTATTACAAATTAATGATATTATTAATAGGAAAATTAATAATTAGTATTTTACTCTTAAGTAAGGCATTTAGAGTCATATAAACCAGTTGCTTTTTATTTTTTAAACGGGCGATAGTGTGAGTATAACAACAATGTTAACAGCATGTTTGTGTTTCGGCAGTAGATAAGATAAGCTGTTCCCCTAACGGTTGAAGATTCCGGGTGAAGCTCGCTTCCACCTTCGGCCTAATCATCACTTACCATCAGGTGAGATGCAGGCCAAGAGCTTCCCCGTTGTAGGTAGAAAAAAAGAGTAGGACTAGCGCCCTGTCACAATGGGTAGCTCGCCGTCCGATAAGGACCAGGCCCGGGTCGACAGCGCGTTGTGTTCTACGCGCGCCTCTTAGAGATGTCAGCACAATTGACGGGGTCCGCTAGGGCCGATGCCTGCCAGGGTTGCGGGAAAGTCCTAAGGGGAGACCGTGGCCCCAGGCGACGTACAGGCAACTGATGGAACACGGGTGGGTTTTAGTCAGTAAGAGTCTGACATGCCCTTCCGCTCCACCCAGAGCGAGAGAAGTTATTTGATGATATCTCAAAAAAAAAAAGGTTTCCGTCTCAAAGCTGTAAGCGGCTCGGCTGCCCGAAATTCCAAACTGGATTGAGAACATAGTTATGGAACCACAGCCCTTACAGATTTTGCGTATATAAGCACTTTTGCTCAGCACGATCTGTGTGGTCGCTGAGCTTGCATATTTGACAGATAATGATTGTTTAGTTTAAGTTTTAGTTAGTTAGACTTACTTCGTGACTTACATCCGAATCTGTAGCACGTCTCAATATAGAGTAATTAATTAATTCATTTTTTTATTTTTAAAAAGTCCGGGAGCGTCTTAAAGGCGCTCCCAATCCTGACTGGCGCAGCCGGTAGGATCACTGAGGAAGCTGTCCCGCGTTAAGTGATTTTTCGCGATAAGACTTTTCCCGATTTTCACAACGGTACGCGTGGTGCGGCGAGGTGATCCAACGAACCAAACAAATATCGTCGGTGACGAGGAGTGCTGGGAGGCGAGCTGATGATGGGCGTGGCAGGCTGGTGAGTACGACTTTTCACCTCCTTTATATCCGTGTCCATATCCTTTCGTTAAACTTGGAATTGGAAGTTTTCCATTTTGACTGTTGATGGTTTTCTTAAATAATTAAGTAGTAAGTGTAAAGTAAGAATACTTAACATATAACTGTTTTGTATCATAAGTTTTTATCCCACTTTAAACATTATTACTATAAAAATATTGAGTTCAGAAACACTTAATAACTAGTAGTAATTATTGTAATAAGTTGTATTGGTAGAGTTCATAGAGTTAGTTATTACATAAGTACCAGAATGTCGGAAATAAAACTTATTCCAAATGAATTATACAAAATTCTACCCAGTTTTGATGGTAATAAACGCCATTTGAATTTATTCTTACGCAAATGCGAGTATATTATTGATAAGCTTAAGTCATCGGAATTGCAACAGGAATATTTAATGCATGCTGTGACTAGCCGCTTAACGGGTGAAGCAGCCGCGCTTATCAGCGAGCGTGCAGACATAATATCGTGGGCGGAATTCAAGGAATTGTTAGAGTTACACTTTGGCGATCCGCGAAGTGAAGAATGCTTGGCTATTGAATTAGAATGTTTAAAGATTAAAAATAATGAGAGTCACAGTGATTTTTGTGCACGAATTCAAACAGTAAAATCAGTTTTGTTGTCGAAGGTTAACCAAATTAGTGATCAAAATTTACGAGTAAGTAAGACTACTATTTATAACAACTTAGCCCTGCAGGTATTTTTATATAACTTAACGGAAAACATGGTACGCATTGTGCGTCTGAAAAATCCACGCACATTGGAAGAGGCCTTATCTGTAGTTTTAGAAGAAGTTAACTTCTATGATCAGTATCAGATGCGCGGTAAAATGTTAAATTCAAACCATAATACTAAACCGCAGCCCAGCGGCACAATTGCACCACAACCAATATTTAAATTTGGTTTACCCCCACAACCACTAGGTTTCAGACCGATGCCAATGATGCAACAAAATCAGCCATTTAAATATAATATTGGTGCAACACCTAAATTTAATTTCGGTATTCCACCTAATAGGCCAATTAGCATGCCAGGGCACAACCAAGGTCAATTCGGTATGAGTAAACAAAATTTGGTGCCACCGCAGTTTGGATACCGACCTAATTTTGGTTATAGACCCCCTTTTTATCAACAAAGGATGCCAATGCTTCCGCATCAGTTTGGTAGCAATAACCGTTTTCCGATTCCTCAACAAAACACACAAAACAAACCTCAACCAGACATTACCGATGCTACTATGAGAACTGCTCCGCAAAGAGCACCTCAGCATGGTTTCCCTGTAAACGAATTAGAACTCTACCCATCTTATGATGACTATTTTACTTACCCTGCGGAATACGAATATTGTTATGATTTATCCGAATATTTCCCTAGTGAAGAAAATGAGTTTCCAGTAGACTCAGTATCTGAAAACCCTACTCAAGTTATGGATAGAAACGAACAGATTAAAAATAAAGATAATACTACTGAACCAGAAAACGTCAAAAATTTTTACATGCGAGCCTCCAGCACACACCTGAAAGAATAATATTAAATCATAATACTGTAAAATTAAAATTACCACATATTTACATACCGGAAATAGACGGAAAATTCATGATCGACACTGGTAGTACTCGTTCATTTATACACCCTAGAATAGCGACTACCTATTTTCCTAACGACATATCATACGAACCATTTGAAGTAGTAAGTACGCACGCCTCGAGCAAACATAATCAGGTATTGAAAATTCCTTTGTTTCCTGTATTTCAGAGTAAAGATCACCATAAGTTCTACGTATACAATGTCGATTCATTATACGACGGGCTGATAGGAAATGATCTTTTAAAACAGTTAGAAGCCGTAATAGATTTAAAGAAACATGTACTACTAACGAAGTCAGCTAAAATACCTATATGCATAGATACGGATATTAATGTTATACATGTTGTATTACTTCCACCGAGATCAGAAACTAGAGCAAAATTACCAACCAATTTATTAAATGGGGTAGGAATATTAAATTACACAGAATTCGGTGAAGGAGTACGAATGCCTACTGCTCTTGTGAAATGTGTAAATGGTTTTGCAACAACCATCATACAAAACACTCTTGATAAACAAATAGAATTATGTGTCATCAAACCGTTCATAGTATCTAATTTCGAGGAAAACAAATGCCATGTAAATTCCATAGATGACAAAAATATTGAGACTGACCAATTATTACTTGACAATCTAACTAAATTACGACTAGACCATATGAATGATGAAGAACAAGCATCCATACGACAATTATGTGAAGAATATAAGGATATATTCTATTGTGAGCAAATACCTTTAAGCTTCACTAATCAGGTAAAACATTGCATTAGGACAAAAAATGAAGATCCGATTTATACCAAAGCATATAGACAAGCCCCTGCTCAAGCAGCAGAAATTAATAAACAAGTTGAAAAACTTTTGAAAGATAACGTGATCCAAGAATCCTTTTCCCCTTGGAGCTCACCAGTCCATCTCGTCCCCAAAAAACCAGATGCTTCTGGTGAAGTCAAATACAGAATGGTAATCGACTATAGGAGACTTAACGACATTACAGTTGACGACAAATACCCCCTTCCTAACATTACTGACCTTTTTGACAAACTGGGCAAAAGCATCTATTTTACAACCCTCGATTTAGCGAGTGGGTACCACCAAATTGAATTGAATAACGACGATATACCAAAAACTGCATTTAGCACACAAAACGGACATTATGAGTTCTTGAGAATGCCGTTTGGACTTAAAACAGCTCCGGCAACCTTTCAACGAGCCATGGACAACATTATGAGAGTTCTCCAAGGAATACATTGCCTCATTTATTTAGATGACGTCATCATCTACTCTTCTAGCCTTCAAGACCACCTACAGAAACTTAGAGCCGTCTTTGAAAGACTACGACAGACTAACTTAAAAATACAACTAGACAAATCTGAATTTTTACGAAAGGAAGTTTTATACCTAGGTCATACGATAACAAGAGACGGACTAAAACCAAACAATGATAAAATTGTAGCTGTTATAAATTATCCTCTTCCTAGAACAACAACAGAAATAAAAAGTTTCCTTGGGCTGGTCGGATACTATAGAAAATTCATTAAAGATTTCGCTAAAATCACCCATCCCTTAACGTCTTGCCTTAAGAAACGAAACAAAATTATCATAGACCAAAACTACATAGATGCCTTTGAAAAATGCAAAGAAGTACTGACTAATACTCCTCTGCTACAATACCCTGACTCGACTAAACCCTACATTTTGACAACTGACGCCTCTAACGTGGCACTCGGTGCTGTCCTATCTCAAGGACCTATCGGAGCAGACAGACCAGTCGCATATGCTAGTCGAACCCTTAGCGACACTGAAATGCGTTATAGCACAATAGAACGAGAGCTCTTAGCTATTATTTGGGCCGTGAAACACTTTAGACCCTACTTGTACGGACATAAATTCCAAATTTTTACAGATCACAGACCTCTTGCTTGGCTTTATTCCCTGAAAGAACCCAATAGTAAATTGACTCGTTGGCGCCTCCGCCTTCAAGAATATGACTTCACAATTATTTATAAAAATGGCAAACAAAATAGTAATGCAGATGCATTGTCACGCATAAAACTTAACGCTATAGATTCCGAAGATGACACATCAATGAATGTTAATGTAGATGAATCTGAAATACAAAAAGTAATAAAACAATTAAAGGAACTTGAAAAGTTTACAACTAAAGCTGAAATAGAAAATGAATCAGAAATAGTAACCATTTCAGATTCTGACTCTGACGTGACTACACCTGCAGACCTTTTTCAAGATAACTTCCCTATTCGTTCCATAACCAGTAGCAGTAAAACAGATACAGTAGCCTCCAACATAGAACCAGAATCATTAGGGATCCCAATCTTAAGAGAAGCAATCGACACCAAACCGAACCAAATATTAGTGTTTACCTGGTTTCAAAATAAAATACAAGTTCAAAATTTATCTAGAAAGAATCAAAAAGTTTTAGAAGTATTTCTTCCATTAGATAATGAAGAATTAATTAAACAATTTTTAAAAGAATATGTCATACCCAAGCGTAAATATTTTATTTACTTTGAGAATGACATACATAGACGGCTATTTACTAAAGTTATTATAGAAATTTTTAAGAAAGATTCAGTAGAGTTCTTTGAGTGTACAGATAGAGTCATATATATAGAAGATGAAAAAGAACAAAAGTCTGTTATACTAAAACATCACGAAGGAAAAACGTGCCATAGGGGAATTAAAGAAACTGTGGTTAGAATTCGCAGAAACTATTATTGGGAAAACATGCAAGATACGGTAGCAGCAATTATAAATATGTGTGAGCCTTGCAAACTAATGAAATATGATAGAAAGCCCATAAAACCAATGTTACAATTAACACAAACACAGGATGCCCCTTTCCAAGAAATATTCATTGACTTATTTAATATAGAAAGTAAATATTACCTAACACTGGTAGATGCATTCAGCAAATTAGGACAGGCTATTGAAATTTCAAGTAGGCAAACGACAGAAGTAGCACGAGCCTTATTAAAGTATTTTTCAATATACGGTGTTCCCAGGAAAATATCCTGTGACCCTGGCACTGAATTTAACAATGAACTTATGCGCGAACTTTTGTCTATGTATAAAATAGAAATTCACATAACAACGCCAAACAATCCTAACTCCACTGGTATCGTAGAGCGATTTCACTCCACCATAATAGAGATATATAGGCTTGCAAAATATGAACGTAAATGTACGGACGCCGCTTCCGTCATGACCTATTCCATAATGGCATACAATCATACAATACACTCCACTACTGGATTAACCCCTTTTGAAGTAGCATTTGGACACACCGACTCCAATAAAATATTTGATGTAGACTTAGAAAGGGCATATACACAGCAGTTAGTTAAAGATCATGCAAAACGAACAAAATATCTGTATAAGTACCTAGCCGAAAAGATTCTTAACACTAAACAAAAAGCCAGAGAGAAGAAAGGTGGTGAAATTGAGTTAAGCTTACAAGAGGAAGATAATATATTTGTAAAGGACATTAACATTAGGAAAAGTAAAGATAAACCTAGATATCATAAAGCAAAAGTAACAGGAAAAACAAATAGGAACGTAGTACCAGTACAGATAGGTAAAAGACAAACTAAAGTGCCTCTAAAGAACGTTAAACGTCCTTCACAGGTTGTGGCTGATCATCGTGATCTTGAAACTGACGGTCAAGACCCAAGGCCTTCAACTTCAAGAGATTAAAAATAACCCAGGCATATTACCTGTTAAACAAGGACAGGCGGTTATAGAGAAAGATAAGTGGACCATAGTTAAGATATTAGATTTTAAGGAGATAGATTATGATTTAGCGTTAAATATTAATAGATATAAAGAATTTAGTAATATAGTCGACATTCATAAGCCCTACGCAGATGAGTTCCAAAATATGAAATTACAGGTAGAATACTTACGCAATTCGACAGTCAGAAAATTCAGGCAGCTTATTCCATCAAAACGTTTCAAACGCGGCCTCATTAATCCTCTTGGCTCAATGATTAAAATACTTACCGGTAATCTAGACCACGAAGACGCGATTAAGTACGATGCTCAAATTTCACAGCTAAAAATTGGTGAAACACACGTAAATAAGAAAATAACCATAATTTCAGAAATGCTTGACTCTATTATTAACAAATCTGCATCTGTACAGGACAATATTCTAATTATGGATGAACGCATGAAACGCATAGAAAGAATAGTAAAAAATATTGGTACTAAAGAAAATAACTCTATTTACTCTGTATATGTCTTAAGTATGTTTGATATGTTTATAAGTAATTTTAGGTCAATTTATATTGTTTTAAATGAGATTGAAACTGCATTATCATTTACAAAAGTGTCTGTTGTACATCAAGCCCTTGTTGAGCCATCTGAACTCTTAGCACTGTTAAGCAATATTTCTGAAACTGAAAGCCTAATATACCCTGTTACAGAGAAAACGTTATTAATGTTAGAAAGAACAATGTCTACTAAAGCTTATGTAAAAGAAAACCAAATAACATTCATTATGGAAATCCCATTAATAGATAAAAATAATTATAATTATTTCAAAATATATTCACTACCAATTTTCAATGGAAACGTAACTACCACCATTATCCCTAAATATCCGTTCCTTATGGTGAAAGGTCCTACATACTTACCGCTAGCCAACCCATGTGAAGAGATGGCAGCTAACCAGTTCCTGTGCAAGGAAAACGATGTTGTATTGTATCCTGAAAGTACGTGTATAGAACAATTAATGAATTTTGCTTCAAACCTCAGTTTATGTAAACCCCTTGCAGTTAACCTGGAAAATCTAAAAGTACAGCCTATTGACTTCTTCAACTGGATTATTTACACAAGGAATGAGATAATGCTTACCGAAACATGTGCCGGTGATGTTATCAGGAAACCGATCAAGGGCACATATTTATTGGAAGTTGACGAAAACTGCAGTGTCTATCTGAAAGACATTAAATTACACAAAATGCAACATTATTCAGGGAAAATACAATATCGAGTAACTCCAATCGCGGTTCTACCCAAATTAAAGGAAACATCTATTAATTGGAACAAAACAGTTAATCTAAACAACTTGGACTTTGACGATTTAAAACACCTATCCTACACATTAAAAAGTGAAATAGTGGAAAGTGATAGTGCAGTGAAAACAAATAGTGTTAGTTTAGCAACTGTATTACTCTATGTAATTTTAGTTATAGTATGTCTTAGTATAGTACTTTGGAGGAAATTGTCCTGTATGCGGAATCATCGGAATCCAAATATTACCGATAATTTCGCACTTGGTGAGGGAGGAGTTATGGAACCACAGCCCTTACAGATTTTGCGTATATAAGCACTTTTGCTCAGCACGATCTGTGTGGTCGCTGAGCTTGCATATTTGACAGATAATGATTGTTTAGTTTAAGTTTTAGTTAGTTAGACTTACTTCGTGACTTACATCCGAATCTGTAGCACGTCTCAATATAGAGTAATTAATTAATTCATTTTTTTATTTTTAAAAAGTCCTTTAAGGCGCTCCCAATCCTGACTACATACTTAACTTTTCAATTGAAAAAGAAGAAAGAAGGTATAAGGATAGGCCATGACCTGAGTTAGGTAGGACATAGGATACTCTGAATCCCGGTAGCACGTTCCTGTGGGATATTTTCCGACATCCACGCGGGCGACGCCGCGGGCAAAAGCTAGTGTATAATAAATTAATAATGCGTTCTATTACTGGCTGGATGTACGACGCGATGCGTGAGCTCAGTACAGAACACGCAAGCTATAATAACCACTCAAGGTCACTGGCGTACTGGAGTAAATGTGAGTGTATCTGCTACACAACTCTGCATAATTCCTTCTAAAATACCATGGCGATGTTCAGTAAACTTAATATACTTACTAAGTTCTGTAGTCTCCGGAACTTCAACTTTCTTCATATGCCACTTAACTGGTTGCATCAGCAACACAGCAATGAAGTTGTGTAACGATAGGCCTCCAATAAGCAGCAGGGTTCCTTTTGATCCATATTGATCTAACGACCATTTCACGAATATGGGAGCGACCATGGCGTTGACCCCTGAAATTACATTATATTTCGAAATTAATAAAATAACATAACAAAATGAAAAATTCACCGTCAACAAAACTGGCAGCCTTGTCAACTGCCAGCCCACTGTTGAGTATCTATAAGACCTTCTCCCTTTTGTAACATGCTTCCCATATCTAGTTTATTATTTGTTCGATACAATGTGAACATCATTATTTTTTTATATTCTGAAATATTATAGATTTTAATGTAAGTAATTGCAGTTATCTGTGGTAATTTAGTAAAATAATTTATGAAGTGTGGCAGCACACGTTTTCTTGTCGCTTCTGTAAACTTGTTGAGTGTAAATCACCTTTGTATTTTCTTTTTATTCAAATATAAGTGAAATTCATATTTTATTTTGTTCTTTGTTTTATTTTAAACAGTTAATAAAGTTATACTTTTACTTTAACTCACCTGTCGCTGTTTGAACGAAGCTCATTATCAATACTCTGTTCTTGACGAAGTAATCATTCATTATTGAGCATGATAAGTTGTACATTATCCCTAAGCCAACACCCTGAAACATAAAAACAGTTAGTTTTAAAACCCGTCTGTTATAATCGCATGTTCTTTAGCAAGCTTTGCGGATTGACATTGGACAAATTGGCGTCTTTTTTGTGATAAAATGAATGACTGTTTTTGTTTTAAACATCAATGTAAAATTTACGACAACACCATTATAAAAACTATAATAAATACTTTGCTTGCTTGCACAATGCACATAGGTTGTAGAAGACTTTTATGCGTTCGTAAATAGTACAAAGGGCAAAGAACTAACTAAAATCCTCTCGCTGGCCAGGCCTTTATCATTGGGCTACTATCACTTTACAAAAAAATTAAAGGTAGTCGGCAATACTAATGTATATCATTCAAATAAAATAACAAGTGACAGTGAATCAGTGATAGTGACAATGACAATGCAGTGCTTACGGCACATTAGCCGGGCCGAGGCAGCGCAACTATATGCCGCAAATAGCGGCACTTTATCCGATAGGGATAGAATGCCGCTAGCCGCACTCTGTACACCTCCTAAATTAAATTAATTTAAAACATCGTAGGGAAACCTGGACTTTCAATTAATAGAAGTCTCAAATCGCCAATCCGCTTTGAAACATCTGCATCGTTGGGAAACCTGGACTTTTAAGTCTCAAATCGCCAATCCGCCTTGAAACATCGTTGGAAAACCTGGGGGCCTACCACAACCACTAAAAGCAATATTATTGCACGACTCGTAATGCGAAGCATTAGAGTGTGTTCTACGATCGAAAATTTTTTTTTGCCCCATTTCTGTAACTGTTTTTATTGTTACACTCCTGCTAATACACATAACCTACTTAATTTATATACCATTGTATAGATGATTAAATGGAGATTAATACTGTACTTTTTAACAATTGATTTAATGCAGCAGAAATGGAAAAAGCATAAAAATAGTAGAAAAAAATTCCTGTCCGTCAATTTATGAACCCTGAAATCAATTAATTGAGTCAATTTTTTTTTTATACATTCGTTTAAGCCGTAGAAGGAACCCTATTGAAAATGGCTCTTTTATTCAAAGTAGTTTAATTGTATTTAATAAAATACTAACTAAAATATAATCGCTTTATCTAAATATTTCCAACCTTTGACTTGATGTCCGTAAGTTGCCTAGCAACCGCCAAGTAAATATCTTTGTCAGTCGTTGACATTACGATGACTTCATGAAAGTGATAAATGGTTCATTTTTAAACAATGTTTTGAATTTCTTTTTCGTTTATGAATGAGTGATAAGTATGAGGCGTGCACTTTTGGATTTTCCAAACTATTTTAATCTTACTTCAGTTGGGGGAAAGAGATGGTGCTATACGTCCTGTAGAGCTTCATCTCTTTCCCACACTAAAGTAATATTAAAATAATACTGCTTTTAGAGGTGGTGGTAGGCCCCCTGGACTTTCAAGTCTCAAATCGCCAATCCGCCTTGAGCAAGCGGTGCCTTTGCGGTGGTTACAGCCTGGTATTATTATTATAATTAATTACCTGAAAAATTCCTGCGGTAAGATAGAACATTAGAGTTGACGTCATTATGACCGTCCCGAGGGTCCCAAAGGCGAATATGACGGAAGAGATGAAAGCAAGCCATCGCATCGACATTACAGTCAGCAAGGCAGACGTGAAGAAACCTGAAATCATAATAACAATCATGGTATAGAGGATGCACAGTTGATTTTTATTGATTACGAACACATTAAATTGGCAACGATATCAGAATTTAAATTAAGGGCCAGGACCTACTCGTCTGTCGTTGAATGAGGCCAAATATTACCAACAACTTGGCTAAATTGCTTTATAAGTAATAGAGAAACTTAAAACATTACTTGCGATTTTAACTGATATAAGTGAAAACTTAGTAACGCCATCTAACGAAAATGTCAGGAATTTATGTGGCTTGCTGTCAGTACAAGAACGAAAGCTGTACTTAGCTCCAAAATCCAAAAAAAATAAACTGAGTGCGCTGTCAACGAAAAAGTGCTCAATGCGCCTTCGGTGACGATGACGCGAGTTCCATGATTTTTGTTCACCCAAAAAGTGCTTAACGCGCATAAAAAAGTTATCACTAAAAAAAAACGATACGTTTAGCAGCACAAACTACATACATACATACTCTCGAAAAACATTACCCTCCTTCTGGGGCAGTCGGGTAAAAATACCAAACAAAGCAATAAATAGGTAATATTTTATTACTTCAATAGCCCAGTCAATGACAACATAAATAAAATATCGCCACGCGCATGTGACTACGATTCTTTTATATATGTTGTTAGGTCCCCTGAGAGTGGTTTGCAACCCTGAAAACCTTGTGCTACTCCCAAGGTGGTCGAAAAACTGCTAAATTCTGTAACTTATTTCAGTTTTTTGAGAAATATACCTTAAGGTCACATTTTGTGGTATATTTTTGTAAAGCAAGGTAACTTTGATACAATCTGAGCCCAACCCAAGCACTCTAGGTCTATTGGTTGCTAAGTAATTAATAATAATTACCAGCTAACGCAGAAGAAACGCAGAATATTCCCGTGAGCATCGTGACACCGGCAGAACTCATAGATATCTCGTTCATAAAGTCATCATACATCATGCCGAAGGTCCCGCCAAACGACGTTGTGGTGGACTGAAAGGAAAAAAAAAGTATTTAGATATGTATAGAACCTTCGGACTGCCAAGTCATAGATCTCGAGTTCAAAGCCAAGGCACGCACCTCTGACTATTGTATAATTTCCACTTGCTCCATAAACGGTGAATGAAAAACCGGCATTTCTGAGAGATATTTCTCGTCGGCATGTGAAGCAGGTCTCTGCACACAGCGGGCGAGGCGTGGCAGGACGGGATGGCAACGTGACGCTGAGCAGTTAAAACTTTAACTTATAACTGTAACTAATAACTTATAAGTTACTTTAACTAACTTAGTTACTTTTAACTTATAACTGTTTACTTTATTTTCATTCTTTCTCTCTCAATTCCCGGCGGTACGGGACGTGATCGCGCCCGCAGTGTGACCGATGCCGCCGCGCCAGCGCCGCGTCGCCACCCCGCCACGCCACGCCCGTTGTGTGCCCAAGATACCTTAAGTCAGAGGCCCATGGCGGCATAAAAACTCTGACACCTAACTTGCTGACAGAATTTTTATTTCAATTATCACAAGAAAAAGAAAAAAGATAGTTTCTTTTCTATACTGATTCTAGCCCAAGCCGAGCCTGATGGTGTACAGGTTACCCTGTTGCATCACATCACATCGACGAGTCGGCGGCTGCCGTCGACATCGTGCCGCGCGCTCGTATTTAAACACGTGCCGCTTGTGAGCACTGGTACGGTTGACTGTTCCGTAAACACTATTCTACAATTTGCGTAAAAGATAAGAAAACGTCAGAATTAATACTTACACAATTAAATTATAACCATTCAACGGTTTATTTGACTAGTAGTTATTGTTATCTCTCTCATGGTCATGAATACGTTACGTTATGTTGCGTTAGTTGCGCTTGCGCGTCGCCCCGGCGATGACGACGTCTGCAATGAAGCAGCTTTACAAATGCGAACGGCAGGCTTGTATGGGAATTTCGTACCGATAATAAAATTAAGTGATTTTTGATATTTTTTGTTTTAATTGGTAGTAAATATAATAAACAAGCCCATTTTAAATTCTTAGATTTTTAGAACTTGGGACGTAAAAGTTATAACCAGTTTTATTTGTTAAGGTTATGTACCAGTGTACCAATGTAGATTGTTACATATAGGTTCATAAACATTGTTTTGGTGATAAAGCAAATGTTCTAGATTGTTTGTTGCTATGTTTGTAGTGTTTTATTTACCACTAAGTAGGTAGCAGGATGAAGATCGTAAATATTTGCCAAATGATCAAAAAAAATATTCATGACGAATATCATTCCTATCATTACATCGTTGACTATAAGTGTTTAATTGACTATAAATTAACTATAAGTTGACTATAAAATATTTAATGTTACATATATATTTCTAAATAATTAATTAATATTTCAATATAATTATGTGTTATTACATATTATGGCAACTTGTAAAAACATAACTACGTTTAGTTTACGATTTTATTACGTTTATTTCTTAATATCTTTTTATTGATATTATTAATTAGTCCGAAGATCTTAGATGAAAATAAATGGCCTAGTTGCCTTAATAAGTGGTAGAAATTTTATAACAGAACAACAAAAAAAGTATGCGGTACAATATCTGCCGTTCACCTTTAAGACCTACAGAGTAGAAGAATTGGGTGGTTTTAAGACCACGCCCAAGTAACACAACTGGGTGGTAAAATAGCTCCATATCATATCTGTTTGTAACCTTGGGTGAAATATATAGGCATGAATAAGTTCTATATAGGTGGAGAGAACCCATATGCAAACATTATAGAACCACGGGGAGAAAAATTGCAGCTTAATTTTGGTTCCAAATGAAATCCATAGGAGTTCTCACGATCACCTTAAGTGGCAATTAGAACTATGTGTGTAAGTTGTGCGCAGTGAACGGTTGATTGAATGATATGACGTTTCAATTCATTCATTGAGTGACAAATGAAACGAAAATTCTTATGGGGCGATAAGTTATGTGTTTTTGAATTTGTACTGTGAACAGCCATTTTATTTGGATTACATCTATTTGATGAGTATTAAAACTTCACGTGTACTGATATAATGCAGGCATTGATTTACAGCACAAAATCCTTGCGAATGTTTTGTTACTGTGAAAGTATAGTATGGTTTCTTTGTAAGTTTCGAAGCGCCTTCGATTTGATCAAGAACAATTAAATAAAATGTGCTAAATCAATTGGCGAAATAATAGTATAAAAAAATAAAACTGTTAAAAACCTAACGTAATGGTTGTAGACTAAGTATAATGTCAAAGTACATCAATTACAATTAACAAAACTCAGTGATTATGCGTCAGTGTGATAAAACACTTTCAAAACAAAATATTCATATGGACAACCATTTTCTAAACATGGCGATGTTTATGGCATCTCTTAGTTTTTATTTTCATTTATTTGTTCCCTATTTGGAACTGTAAGGTCTAAAAATCACTTATTTGTATGTTGCTAGTGGCTGACCAGTGGATGCTACTACCAGCAGTAATAATTAGCTCGTACAACCTGCCGATGATAACCCACATCGCTTAATTTTTTTCCATTTCACGGAATTCAAGTTTGATGAAGTAGTTTAAACTATGAACTTTACAACAACAGAAACAAAAAATACTATCAACAGAGTGACGCGTAGCACGATCTGACATATGTAATAATAGGTCAAAATTATGTATGTATTTCGGGAACTGGTACATCGTTAGTGGTTATAAATAAGTGGAAATAGCTGCTGTTGGTGTACAATAGGCCTGATAGATGCAATCACATTAGGTTCCAAAAAGGTTGCAAACTTATCCGTTTAGCCACTACAGGTGATATACTACTCTGTTATACTACTCGTTTGGAAATAGAAGTGCTAAATAAGGGTATGTTACAGCTTAAATGGAACAGTTGCTTACAAGTGATTTAAAGGCCTCATATACCACTGTTGCTTCTAAATTGGTAACAATTAAAACCCGTTTTCAACTTTAAGTAACAAAATCGACTCTATGCAACCATAAGAAATAAAGTAGGTATAAACAAAATACACTCTTATGCAACTATGAGTAACAGGAGGTACTCATATACAAATATGAGTAGTGTTTGAAGCTATAAGATCTATCAAATACTGTTATACCACTCATTTACAACTTAAAGCTATAAGATAAGTAGCAAAATTCACTAATGTGCTACTTGGGCGGCGACCGATGAATTGTCCATACAAACGTAATACCTAAATCATTTCCGAATATTAACATATTAATATGATGGAAATATGCTCAAATTGGCATATTTCCATCATAATTATATTATGGTAATATTCTGATTTAGACAGTATTTATCTAGGCTTATAGATCTTTTTTTTTCCAAAAAACTTACTTAAAATGAAGTTTAAGCGAATTGAATTCCGCACATTTTTACAGCTAAATGACACGTTTTTATACTGTTTTTTCTGTATTATAAACAACAATATTTGGAATATTATTTCTGCAGAAGCATAGCTTATTACCTATCAAGTTACAAAGTATAGAAAAAAATATGAAAGAATAGGTATTAAGTTTTCATTCATCATTTTTGGTATTACAGAACACATCCATCATAAATTCCGATAGCTAGTAACAACGCGAACAACACACAAAACGCACAACAGATACAGACAACAACAACAACACAACAGAACAGAGATAACAATATTCCAAACGCATTTTCCTCCCATCTCGACTTGCAGTTGCGAGTCGTGTTCGCGGGACCCTTAAAGGGTGCCGTTCCCAAAGGCTGCCAACGGGACCCTTTTAATAAGGCTCCACAGTATGTCTGTCCATCCGTCTGTCACAGGGTTGTATCTTCTGAAACGTATTAGGTAGACACTTGAACTCTTCTCAGAGTGTGTACTACTAATGGCCGCTATAACAACAAATAAAAATATAGGGGGTCCCTACAGAAGAAGCATGTTAAAGAAATAGGTATAACTCCATAGGCTTAGGTAGTTAAATAAAGGTAAACAAATCATAAAAAGGGTTTTTTATAGTTGACATTTTCTTGTTTGAAAATACGATAAAATCAAATTAAACATATTTTAGATTTTTACATAAGTTTCCTCTTTTATTAATACCTATTACTTTATCATTTATTCTTCTACTCTTTGTAGAACACACGGATAATAGGCAATGGTGAAAACATTTCTACGAGTGACTTTGAAGTAGGTAGGTATATGTACGCGGTTGGTCACAGTTCATACATAACCTAACCTATTTCACCCAGGTCAAAATGACAAATCATTCAATCAGTCGCAGAAATGTTTTCACCATTGTCTAATTATCTAGTCGCAGGCAGATTGTATGATTCGTCATACTGACTGATGATTCGTCTAATTATCCATGTTTTCGCAATTTCCCTAGGGTTTACGCGAATATTCGAATGATTTAATCATCCTATGACACATAGGTACAACTGACAAAAAATGACTGATGCGATTTGAATATACGGGCAATTTTAGTTGATAACAGAACATACATAACATAATCAGCCTATAATGTTCCCACTGCTCCTCAGGCCCACTCTCTTTTGAGAGAGAGTGGGCCGTAATCCATCACGCGAGCCCAGTGCGGTTGGTACCTACTTGTCACACGTTTTTGAATTTTTGGTTCTAGGACATGCTGGTTTCATCACGAAGTTTTTCTTCACCGTTTTGATTGGATACCGGTGATTAAATAAATTACACAAAGTAACCTGCCTGGCTGGGTTGAACCCACGACGTACAAATCGTAACCGCCTGGCCACGGGACATTCTCTACAGCGAATATTCGCGCGGTGCGAATGGTGAAGCGTCTTGCGACTAAAACAAATGTGTTGAAATGTACTAGTCATCCCACGCGTAGCGGCGAACGGTGCGCAGGGCGACACGCGAAATTCGCCGAGCGAACCGCACGAGCGTCTGGCGGCGCGGTGGGCGACGGAAACAAATGAATGTATGAATCAGTACGGCGGCGGCGCATGCCATGGTGTCGAGCGGCAGACGAGACGAATAGTGCAGAAACCAAACTTAGTTGTATTCGCCGCCAAATAATGAATACTGATTTTTATTGCCGAAATTTCTAGGCTATCTGCATTGACCTTTCTCTCCAGTTGTGATTGAATATTCATTACAATATAACAATAGTTTCGCCACTCATGCGGGTATAATCGAAAAAAATATCTGGATATACGTAGTCTGTATTCTAAATATTATGCCATGAACCAAAACTACTACTCCTCTCCAAACAATATCGAGATGACTTTTAAAGACATTTCACTCTCGGTCTATACTGGTCGCGGTGGCGAACGCTACTGTCCGTGGCCTGCAAAATTTGCCGCGCCCGCAAGACGCACCGCCGTTCGCGACGCCCATCCCCGTGGCCAGGCGGTAAGGCGGAGCCGCCGTTACTACTGGGCTACCACTTCTTTAAAGTTCTCTAAATTGATAAGTAGGTACTCAATTTGAGAAACAATAAATTTTCCTGGCTTTACACCATTTGAAGTTATATTTTCCCAAACGTTAAAATTGTGAACCGAACTGGACATAATGCCCGGCTCTCATACAGTCCAGGATCCGGTTCAGTAATCCAGTCCAACATTCCAGTCCGGTGCTGGACTGGATCACACCGTCCACATTATTTCCAGTCATTCAAAAGCTGTTGGATCGGTAACACTATAGTGACAATGCTTTTAAGAAAGGAGTTGTTTTAAAACTGTTCAATTATTACTGTTAGAAGAAGTAACTTAAAGAATGCCGCAAAAAAACAACAATGCATGTTGACTCTTCAACGTGTATTCCAGCACTGAATTGGCCGTTCACATTATTCCAGTAGCGCTGGAATGGGCAAACTGGAATGAAAAATAGACCGCCATTCCAGTCCGGCACCCGGCACTCTACTGGCACTGGAATGCACTGGAATGTACCCATTCCAGTGCATCAGTTCACATTATTCCAGTGGCATTCCAGCGCTGGACTGGAATGCTACTGGATTAATGTGAACCAGACATCACTTCAAGCTGGACTACTTAAAAAAAGGACAACCGTTTACTTACAAAACTGATAATAGCAGAAATAGCTACTAAATATCCCCATCCGCCATCGGGCGCCACAAACTCATACTTCTTATCCATCAACTTTAAACTCTCTTTCTTCTCTTCCACCATATTGACAACATTCACGAAATACAACAAAACTACCCGCACTGGCTGCCACTGGTTTTATTAAGATTCATATATTTACATACTTTATCAAATGCAAGCATTGTATTTATACCTGTAATAAATGGTTTTGTTCAGTAATGAGATAATTTCACAATAGATGTGCCAGTCACACCTACAGATGACATTTAGTGATACAGCGTGTTGTGAAAACTGAACACGATGTAACTGAAGTATTATATTAACCAGTCACACAATCGCCTACTGGAAGCCAGCTTTCACGACAATAATTATGTCGTTTCGAGTGTATTTTACCGAACAATCGTTGGTTCATACGACATTTGTCGGGTTCATTTGCACAACAATTTTGGAAGGAAGTTCCTTATCGTATGTTGCACTCTGCACGAATGAGAGCAAGACCGAAAAAGGTGTAACATTTTGACCGTCACGCACGACACTGTTTTTGTATCATTCAAGAGCTACAAATCGAGAGGATTGTCATTGTGTGATGCTCATGAAAACAATCGTCTAATTTTAATCTTCAACAACACATTATGCCCATTTGTTCCTGTAGGTACAACAAAAGGGCATTTTTTTTAGAGGCGGAGAACTTTATTGGAATATAACACAGAAAAATTATTATAGTATCAATGAACTTGCCTTTATTTGACAGATTATTATGGCATTAATGTTTTAATATTCAAATTCAAATTCAAATTCATTTATTTCGTGAACACAGGGTACATACAGAAGGTGTTATACTACAATAAGATCCTAGCTGTGTCCCACCAAAGGGCATACAAAATATCAATGGAACAAAATATGATTTCGAGCATGTGGCTGCCGCGGCTGACGTGAAAGTAGAATTGACTGAAGGCTTATTTTTTTCATTAGCTTTATTTACTGAAATAAACATAAAAGGAATCGTTGTAAAAAACACATTGTTTGGCCAAACCCTATGCAAGTAAATAGCTCACAGGCTCATAAATTATTTTCGGGCCCAATAGGTTATTTGGTTAGTAAAATAATAATTTGTGACCAACCAAACAAAAGAAAAAGTTTTAGCACCGCGTAAAAAGATTCACTCTGTATAATAATTACCGACAAAATTAAGAGTAGGCACGTAATGATGAGTGACAGTTAACGTTATCAAAATTGTAATTAGTCATTATTTTACTATCACAGTTTTAAGATGTAGCAACAGACACTACAGACGTAATAAAAAAGAATTACTTTCTTTAACCAGTCTGGGGCAACCTCCCAACGCAATAGTATTAAAATCATACCTAAAATTATAAGATACTATCTTTCGCCCGCGGCTTCGCCTGCTTGGAGGTCGGAAATTGTCCCACAGGAACGTACTACCGGTATAAAAAGTATCCTATATGTTAATCCAGGTTATAAACTATCTGTGTGCCAAATTTCATCCAAAACTGTTCAGCAATTTTTGCGTAATTGAGTAAAAAACATCCAAACACACAAACATACTAACTTTCACATTTATAATATTAGTAGGATAGTAGGATTATTTCAGGCGAATCACAACAGAAAATTATCTAAGGGCAGAAGTATATGTACTTTCTGAGTGTATCTTGCTTGGACATAACTGACATCGGTGAAGGAAAACATCGTGAGGAAACCAGGGGGCCTACCACCACCTCTAAAAGCAGTATCATTAATTAATTCATATTACTTTAGTGTGGGAAAGAGATGAAGCTCTACAAGACGTAAAGCACCATCTCTTTCCCCGACTGAAGTAAGATTAAAATAATACTGCTTTTAGTGGTTGTGGTAGGCCCCCTGGAGTTAACCGGTCAAGTCCTACAGCGGGGCTAACACGGGCGTACCCAAGACGTTTGTGACAAGACATGATAAAATTTATCATGTCTTATAATTTGTCTTAAATGCTAGCACGGTCCAACCATGTGATAAAATCTGAAGCGCGACATGCCTTTCTTGTTGCTAACTTCATAGTGTGACACAGTTACTTTAAAAAATTAAAATGTCTATGATCAGTGAATATGCGACCAAATAAAATAATACGTTTTTATAGTGCAGGTTCATACAGTTTTACGACTTTTTATTTTGTTGTGAACTAATTCACTTTTGACGTACGGACGACAGTCATTATGTGGCATTTGTGACAAAATTGGTGCGCCCATAGTAGCAAATAAGACATAGAATCCCAAATAAACGTCAAGAAGTTATGTCACAAGTCAAGAGATTATCTCATGCCGCCGTGCTAGCATTTGTGATAAAACTGTTTTATCGCCCAAATTGTGATAAAATGTGTGACTTAAGCTATCTCACAGTAGGCCATGCTCGGTGCGCTGGCACTAAATAGAGCCGCCGGTTTCCGCGCGCTTCCTTTTAGCGTGGGTCAAATTATATCGCGATAAGCCGCGCGTAGCGGTACTCTAGGGACTTGATCGGTATAAAACGAAAACCCTAGAAATGCTCATTTCGATTCTTTATTCAATGATTTATGACATGCGATTATTGGTCTTGAACGTTCCAGAAACTTGTACCGTGTAAAATAGGCTTTAGAGTATGTTGATGATGTTATAATATCTTCCTGTCCCTGTTATTTACTTACCAAGAGGTGGATACGAATTTGTGTGGGGTAGGTACCATAACTAAAAAGACTTATAAACATAAAAAAAAGTTTTTAAATAAAATTAAACGCTTAAAACCTTCATTTAGATTCTTTATTCAATTGACGAGATTTAGAATTTTTTGCTATTTTTCTTCTTCGTTTGTTGCTCTTTACAATGAGTTCTATCGACCACAGCACAGCTACTAAAACGTAAATTGATATGAGAGTGTAGAACGCAGTTGAGTAGCTGTTCGTGATGTCTCGTACGGCTCCTGAAACAAATTATATAATGTCAGAACAATCAGTTACATGCCACCAAAGTCAAAAAATCAATCTGCCTAGTCTTTTCCTATGTTAGGGTTGGTTTCTAATTTTAACGAATGCAGCTGAATACCAGTATTTTACATGGAGCGACCATAACCCAGTAACTGGGTAACACAATACCCTTTGGTACGACTGGTTGACAGACTTTGGGCTTCTGAATACCCGTAACGACTGTCAAAGATTTACGAATGATAGATCTGGTCAAACGGCTTAACTTGCCGAGCCACAGAGAGTTCTCGATTCGCGAAAAAAAATCTGCTGTTCCATACATGTATGTTCGCATATCTGGTGAAAATGTAGGGAACAGCTGATTTATTTTTCGCGACTTCAGCGTTGGTCCCATAGTGAAAGTTGTTCATAATGATGAGTACAATGACCCCTTAAGAGGTTTAGTATAAACCAAAAATAACGTTGTATAATGGATGGTCACTCATCCACGAACTGACCGCGGCAAATAGCTTAACCTATGTTCGACCCGTGCGGCTATTATCATTTGTTCACGAGGCCCGTTGCCACCAAAGTACGCATATATTAACATAAAATAAAATAAAATCAACTTTATGATAAAATAAATAAAAAACAAATCAATATAACTTAATGATAAGTAACAAAGTTTAAAATACTTATGTTAATAATGTCGTTTATGTAGCAAGATTTAAGTAATTTGAATTTATGAGTTCATTTCACTATCATTAGTGTTAAATTTAAAGACATATGTTATAATAAATTATATGTTCAGCTCTGACTTAAAAAAAAAAACTACTATTTCTTTTTTCATAATTTTAAATATTTATTTTATTTTATTTTCGTAACTCAAAAGCACCAAAAAGTAATAAAAAGCAACTATATAGTTGTGGTTTTGACCTACGTTATAATAAAACATGTAATAGAATAAATCAATGACTTGGGGTTTATTAATAAACGTTGCTTAAAGTTAAGTGACGTTCAAACGTTAAAAAATGTATGGTTAAACAGTCACTTATCATTACTTAACTTTAAACAACGTTTATAAATAAACCCCTTATAGTTTAATTGGCTGTCTGAGCCCAAATTACACAATTAAAACATTAAAAAAACGTAAATTTAGTAGTCCATTTAAGTAGGATTTATTGCTCTGAGATAGGGGTTAATTTTCCTTAAATAAAAGATCTTATTAACTTGTTATGGCGAGATGGTTCTAATTTAAGTTCCTTATATAAAGTATATTATTAGTAAAATTAACATACGAGTAATATAAATAACGACGTTAATCGATTCAGAAGCCGATTTAGAAAAAAAATACAATCAAATCAGGTCTTGTTTTTATTCTGTAACACCTTGTATGTGTATGTATTATACAAAAATCTAGCCAAAGAAAAAAAACATATATAAATCAGGTAAATCGTTCTTGAGTTATAAGCGCACTTGGTCATACAAACAAAATCATTATTTTATTTACGTAACAACATTAAACTGAGGTTAAGAGGGTTTAAGTCGTACGGCATTTCATACAAACTTTCAAGCCCTTGTTTTTCGAGATTTTAATGAAACTTCATACGCATATGCAGGATACAAAGATCTAAAAACTTAGTCAAGAACATTCTCGAAAAATAGTGTTACCGCCAAATTAGACCGATTTTAAATTTTCCATAGAAACAGATTTCCAGTTATCTGTTTTTAAATAAGACATTTCGAAAATGTTCTTAACTAAGTTTTCAGACCTTTGTATCCTGCATAAGCGTATGAAGTTTCATTAAAATCGGTTTAGTCATTTCGAAAAACAAGGGCTTGAAATTTTATATGAAATGCCGTACGACGTAAACCTTCATAAGAGAAGCAAAAGACGAAATACATACCAATAGCAGGTCCAACTCCAATGCTAAGCATCCCATTAACAAGAAAATAAATGCTCATAGCTGAGGTAAACTTCTCAGGAGCCACAGCATCCGAGATGACCAGAGGAATTAGGACCACGATGAAACAATGGGCCACCCCCATCAATGTGAAGTACACCATCGTGGCTAAAACGCTACTTGACCACAGCATACCTGAAATTATTAATAGGATTAAGAGCTTTTATCCAAAAAGATGACAATGTCGCAAATAGCTGTCAAATATGGCAGAATGTAATTCCAAAATCATTCAGATGTAATATTCTGATTACCTACAGTAAATAATGAAATGGCGTTTATTACTGTAAGCAGATCTTATAAGACAGTTTTTTATGTCAATTTTATGGTAAATATTTTAGTACTAAATGGTCGACGTTTTTTAGTTGACTAATCCCTGAGAATAAAATGCCAAAACGCACTCAGAGGTCAATATTTATTTTAAAATCCTAATGTTATACGTACATGATTCTGAACCCCTGCGAATTATTAAGAAAATTATTATGTGAGTCTAATAATGCGGGGCCAAATCTGGAAAAATTCGTGACACACTCCACTTAAATATGAGTTTTTTTCTCGTATAATCCACAATATTGTCAAGTCGAGTTTTCAATTATTTTTACTGTCTACAGCATAGTTTGCCACAGACAAAGCGAAATTATTCTTACCGAGTCTTGAGAGAACCGCTACAACCGCTCCA
Organism: Conistra vaccinii; assembly: GCA_948150665.1. Classification (NCBI taxonomy): domain Eukaryota; kingdom Metazoa; phylum Arthropoda; class Insecta; order Lepidoptera; family Noctuidae; genus Conistra; species Conistra vaccinii. The sequence continues at coordinate 7,472,952 of OX411316.1, forward strand.
ACAATGTAGATCTGCTCGACTCCCAATTTGAACATGCACTTTGAGACGATCATGAACATGACTCTCATGGCCAGGTCCCCAAACCCGTACAAAGTTATGGCCATAGCTACGTTTTCCTGAAAAATAAGTAATTGATGCTTTGGCAATTGCTTTTTCTTGTAAGTATAAGTACTTTTAATAGTTTTGGACTGCAAATTGCTATTGATAAATTGTATTTTTTTCTCGATATCCTTTTGTTCGCGCCAATTCTTCACACAATCAGAGAGTGAGTTTTGAGATCATTTACTTGCTGTTTAGTCAGTTCACCTGTGAACGAACCCACGGAGAAGACTTTTCTTATAATTTTGCAATTTGCAGGCTCAGACCAATAAAAAAGTATAGACGGAACATTGCGCTCAAAAAAGTGAGGCACGCAATATGAAGACGATTCGGCCATATGATGACGGCCGCTCGGTAGTCTGCCGCGAGTGAGTGAGAGCGCGTGACGTACTTTTGGTTAAATAATAATTGCGAATTATGCCATCCTGTGTCTATAAACTGCTGCGAAAACAACTCATGCTTTCAAAAAAAGTCTTCTGGGATTACTTTTCATAATTAAGTAACCGATTTTATGCATATTTTAAACATAATCGCAAAATATTTGACTTAATTTGTCGGAACACGAAATCATGACGGCATTGTGTCAGTGTTGCAAGTTAAGAACATTATCATTTCCCCAAAAGTAAGGGAAGTTGTGATTGTTGTACGCACACGTTGCAAGTACAACCAAGTGCGTTTTTATTAATGTTATTATTGCATATTTAGTTTTCGAGTACATTAGGCATGTTGTATGATACGTAAGTAATTATAAAATATATTCAAATAATAGTTATGTTTGATATAATATTTTTTAGGTTCCCAGCTGATATAACGTGAAAAGAAAAGTAGATTAAAGCTTTACGGGACAATAGAAATGATGTTTACTGGCTCCCTTCAAAATTTAGCGTTGTTTGTTCATAACATTTTGAAGAAATTGTATACAACACTAAAGGTGGTTGCAAAAAACATAAGATTTGTATTACGCGGGGTACCCTGACGCTTTCACTTTAATACTTGTAGCACGAATACTTATTTATCGAAATAAATGATAAAGACCGTAAACATTAATTTTCGAAAACTACCTTTCAAAGGGGCCTTTCCCTTTGAAAGGAATTTTCGAAAATGTGTGTAAATTTTTTTAGAGGTTAGTCGAAATTCACGCGGCCGAAGTCGCGGGCAAGCTGCTAGTTTTAATGTAAGTTTTGTGTGTTTTGTTAAATTAGTAATTTTATTATTCTTTCTATGTCAATAAATTACTTACTCTTATTAAAATATAAATTACGTTTCATTTTATACAACCAAGACAAATAAACACAATACTACCTAATAACAAAACTTTTCAACAAAGTATCTCTCACACGGGGAGTCTCAGCACAATTACGCTTGCAACATTTTTCTCTAGCACACATGCGCAAATCTACGATATCTTACACCGAGTTATGCGCACATAGCCGAAACTAGTCCTCACTTTTTTCGTCGCGAATGTTTACGACGGCTCCGTCTATACTTTTTTATTGGTCTGAGTTTGCAGGTCAGTGTCAGGTTGTATCTAGATCAAAATATGATTCGCGACCTTACCAAATATGTATTAATGATTCTAATGATTACAATTTCTGTAAATGCATATTTTGCATGCATACATACACTGCTCTCAAAACGATGAAGGAAAACAGCATGGCAGCCGGCATGTCTTAGAATCAAACATTCGAAGACATGTGACATCTACCAACCCGCATTGGGCCCGCGTGTTTGGTTACAGCCCACTCCCTCTCTCACAGAGAGGACGCCTGTGTCCCAGCGGGAAAATGAATAGGCTGATAAAAAAAAATATATATTTGTTATGCTCGTGAATCACAAATATTTTTATCAAGATCCAATCTAACACTGACCTGCTAATTGCAAAAAACGTAAGAAAATTTGAATTTTGCGGGCTACCTTTGCGGATCCACCCTTAATAACTGGTGGCAGAGACATCGATGTGAAAACTGTTACTATGGATAGATTCAGTTCGTGATTCTAAAACCCCCTGTGTTGCAATTTTTCGTCGGTTAAAATAAAATCTGCCATTCCATACATTTTGATTGCGATATATTGCACTTTTCTATGAAAAATCCGATTTTTTTTAAAACTAATTGACGAAAAACTTGAACGCAGCGGTGTTCCGAATAATGTACTGAATCTGTGGTAAAAGTTTTAGTGTTGATGTCCCTGCCACCCTGTATACATTGGTTGGCAAACAACCAGAGTAACTGATGGTATCTGGTCACTATCGCATAATATGGACATTTACAATACCAGAACCATCACAAGCGCCGTCACGCGCGGTGACATTTCAAAAACAAATCTGAAATGTCAAAAAAATTGTTGATTATCCTATTTTTAAAATTGGAAATAAATCTGACCTGACTCCATCCCATAGCGTACAAGTACTGTGGTACCATAACCACGTATGTATTATCAGCAATGAAGCACATCGAAGGTCCAAAGGTAGCACAAGAGAACAGGAACGTTTTGATAAGTGACGTGTCTATAACGGATTCTAGAATTTTTCTGTAGAAAAAAAACACACCTAATGATAAATGGATACATATTATTATATTTTATCTACATTGGGCTGATTCTGTTAAAAAGGAGAAATTGACAACTAAAAAGCTACTTTAAAACGAAAAGTATCAGGTATAAACCAAAGTATTATGATTCATCTTTGTTTTCGGTTGTGTTTTTCATTTGTTTTCTATTGTTTGTTATTTCCCGAATGTGTCCGAAAAATCCGAAAAAAAACTAATTTTAACCCTTCATTCAGCCATAAAAACGCAAATAATGCCATCAAATTCTAAAAACATCAAACAACATGTACCTGCAGCGGCTCTTCTTTTCATAATTTTCAGGAAATTCAAGGGCTTTCGCTAAATCTTCTTTCGTGGGGTTTCCTTCTATATCTGTTAATGTTATTACTGGTGTATCCAATTTCTTGACATCATTGTTTACTTCTAGCAACAGTTCTGTAAAATAATGAGATGAGAGTTAATTAAATCAGTAAAGGTTATTTAACTGACTCGTTGTCTAGTAGACTCAAACGCGACCGCTGAGGGTTTGGGGTCCATCCCCGGTTTGGGCAAACTGTTAGTGAGTTTTTCCATTATCAGTAATGAATAGGAGGAACAGTAGCAGCCCGGACTCATAATTTAAGCCCGCGAACAGCAATAGGTTGGTTTCTTATTATATGGGACTAAGCATAATTGGCAAAATGTGGTTGTATCTAATTCACACCTCTGCAAACCCCTCCAAGAAATATCGGGGTGATGTTATTTTTGTATGTAAGTAAATAAAATACAATAGACGATGTATATTTAGTAAAACACAATAGACGATGTATATCTAGTAACTTAATCCGCTTAACCGTTCTTAAAGAGTTAGAGAACCCTGTAAGAAATCGACACGTGTTTCGCCTCTCAACGAGGCATCCTCAGGACGACGATTGACCTGTTGCGAACTTAGACACGAAGTGTTATCAACGCGAGCCGAACGCAAAGTGAGCTTCAACCGCCCGTCACCCCCACTTATATAGGATCGCTTATCGGCCCACCTCGGCCGGGATCGTTATCAGTGCGATAAGCGAACAATCGCAACAATGGTGACCTCGGAATATTCGTATTTAATTCGTTCAACAGTGTAACGTTTCCTGTATTATTTTTTGCAATTTCTAAACTCTCTAATACTGACATTTTGAAACCTTTATCACATGTGTGTAAAATTTTGAAAGTGTTATTGTTGTTTCGAAATGGAGTTAGGGTAGCCTTTAAAACAAATAATTCATTAAGGCAGATTTGCAATGGAAAAGATCAATTAGAAAACCATAAAAAATCAGGTGTTTACAAGTTACATTGCGATGATTGTAATGGTATTTACATAGGTCAAACTGGTCGTAATTTTCAAACTAGATATAAAGAACATATTGCAGCGTACAGGAATAATTGTCCAGAAAGATCCCATTTTGCTCAACACTTAATAGATTCTGGTCATTCGTTAAATAACAATAACACTTTCAAAATTTTACACACATGTGATAAAGGTTTCAAAATGTCAGTATTAGAGAGTTTAGAAATTGCAAAAAATAATACAGGAAACGTTACACTGTTGAACGAATTAAATACGAATATTCCGAGGTCACCATTGTTGCGATTGTTCGCTTATCGCACTGATAACGATCCCGGCCGAGGTGGGCCGATAATTAAGCGATCCTATATAAGTGGGGGTGACGGGCGGTTGAAGCTCACTTTGCGTTCGGCTCGCGTTGATAACACTTCGTGTCTAAGTTCGCAACAGGTCAATCGTCGTCCTGAGGATGCCTCGTTGAGAGGCGAAACACGTGTCGATTTCTTACAGGGTTCTCTAACTCTTTAAGAACGGTTAAGCGGATTAAGTTACTAGATATACATCGTCTATTGTGTTTTATGATGGATTTCCGCAAGGTCACGCCTGAGTCAATTAACTATCTTATATTTAGTAACTTAATCCACTTAACTGTTCTTAGTGCTTGTTTACGGAGACGCGGGGCGTTGAGCGTGGCGTGCAGCGTGGCGTTCGGCGGTGCGTCGGACGTTTTTTCTGTTTACAGAGAGGCGGGGCGTGCAGCGGCCCGCGTCATCACACGCGCAAACACAAACATATGGCGATGTACGATGTTGTTTATGGAAGCGCGGGGCGTGCGGCGGGGCGTGCGGCGGGGCGTGCGGCGTGGCGTGAAATGTAGCGGTGCCCGCGGCGTTGCACGCGGCGTTGCACGCGGCGGTGAACGCGGCGGTGCACGCGGCGTGCATCGGGAGCGGAAGGCGGGAGCTGATATTCAAGCGCGACCGAAATATTTAATAATAAATAATGAAATACATAGGATGCATAACGTCATCACGCCTATATTCTCCGAAAAGTTAGGCAGAGGTGTTCCTATAGTACCTACACCCACATTTCGCCAGTTATGTTTAAGTCCCGTGTAATAGGGGGCGAGCCTAATTCCATCAACCGGGCACAAATCCAGACTCCGGGCTACTACTGAGAAATACCAGATGGAAAATACCAATAATATTTTGCCCGACCCGGGTATCGAACCCGGAACTTATGCACAGCAGTAGACCAACGAGGCATTAAAAAAACCGGCCAAGTGCGTGTCGGACCACGCACAATGAAGTTTTCCGTGGTTGGGATGAATAAAATTTATCCCAAGAACAAACTTAATTTAGTAGTTGACAAACATGTTCTCTCATACATCGATATACGTCACGGTCAATTCTCCAACTGCAAATGTAAGTTTGTAATCAAATTTTTTTTTTTTGTGATATAACGAATAATTAAAAAAATTCGGACTTTTTCCTTTACTAGTGCTGTAAGATCTTGCTTCCTGCCAAACATGATTCTAGGTCAACGGAAAGTAGGTACCCGGTAGGTTTTGATTCATGTGCGAGTATCAAAATATTTCACATAAATGGCCATATTTTTCGTTCGTTCGTTCACTTAGAAGCTTTAGAAGCGTTGCCCGCCGCGGGCAACGCTGCGTGCGATGCGGCGTGCAACGCCGCGGGCACCGCCTGGATTTCATGCAAACGCCTATAAAAAGGCTTCTCCGTAAACACTCTCATACAACGCCATATGTTTGAATTTTGTGCGGGCCGCTCCGCCGCACGCCCCGCCCAACGCCCCGCGTGTCCGTAAACAAGCACGAGTTAGAGAACTCTGTAAGAAATCGACACGTGTTTCGCCTCTCAACGAGGCATCCTCAGGATGACGATTGACTTGTTGCGAAGTCGGACTCGAAGTGTTGCTACGACAAGAGCCGAACGCAAAGTGCGTGCACACACGTGTCGATTTCTTACAGGGTTCTCTAACTCTTTAAGAACAGTTAAGCGGATTAAGTTACAAAATATACATCGTGTATTGTATTTTATAATGGATTTCCACAAAGTCACGCCTGAGTCAATTAACTATTGTAAATAGGTATATTATTGTAACTTACTATTGTAACTTACTAAGTTCGGTGGTCTCTGGAACTTCAACTTTCTTCATATGCCACTTAACTGGTTGCATCAGCAACACAGCAATGAAGTTGTGTAACGATAGGCCTCCAATGAGCAGCAGGGTTCCTCTTGATCCATATTGTTCCAGCGACCATTTCACGAATATGGGAGCGACCATGGCATTGACTCCTGTAATATAATTTTAAATTAATGAAGTTGCAAGGTTTATAAAAGACTTCCTTTCCACCAGAGATGTGCTAAGCTGCGTAGCGATGGATGTGCATGATTGTTATATCAACCAATAATAATCATTTTATTTTCAAGCGGTGTAAATTCCATGCAAATATGACATTTAAAACTGCTTTATAGCGCTTCGCTTCAATTTATTTTAACACATTGTAAAATGCGTTCCGATGCGGCACAATGCGCGCCACCGCTTTTCCACAACTATATAGACGCATAGTTTCGTAGCTTAGCTTCACCCTTTAGTGATCATATACACGACACGTTGTCGGCTGCCACTGACACGGCTACAGTTGCCTCTGTCGACAGCTGCAGTTGCCTGTGTCGACGGCTGTCGCCGACGAGTATCCGACTGCACTTGCCTGTGCTGTTGGAATCGTGCCGCTTGTATGTAAAGGCAGTTAGCTGCCTCGGACATTTTGGTAGAAAGGCAAAACAAGAATCACCATCATCATTATTCTGTTCACGGCGGAGTATTATATTATAACATTTTGTGGCATTCTTTCCAATATAGATTGTTATTAAAAATGGTATTGTTACTATAACTCACCTGTCGCGGTTTGTACGAAGCTCATTACCAATGCTCTGTTCTTGACGAAGTAATCGTTCATTATTGTGCATGATAAGTTGTACATTATCCCTAAGCCAACACCCTGTGACATAAAAAAAAAGAAAATTTTGGACTGTATAATTATAATGACTTGTTTTTTACCGAGCTCTGCGGTATGATCAAAGAATTTTCAAGGTCTTTCATATTTTAATAAAATGACTATCTAAAACACTATATTAAAAAAAATATGTCTGTTGAGAAAGAGCGACAAAGGCTTTTTTTTTTTTAAAGTTACCTTTTGCATATGGTTGCACATGCCATGTTTGTACTCGTAATAAAACGCTGAATCTTTATACAAAAATAGTAAAACGGGCAGGCAACAGAATAAAGTCCTCTCACTGGCGCGTGGCAGTAGCAGGTCACTTACGCGAAAGATATTTTCGCTAAAAGACATTTCCACGATCGGAAATGTGTACCAGCTCCCTCACTGGCCAATCCAATGGTTAGGTTATTAGTTACTGGTTAAAAAAAAAATGATTACATTAATTTACCTGAAAAATTCCAGCGGTAAGGAAGAACATTAGAGTTGATGTCATGATGACCGTGCCGAGAGCCCCAAAGGCGAATATGACAGAAGCGGCGAAAGCAAGCCATCGCACTGACATTATAGTTAGCAACGCAGATGTGAAGAACCCTGGAATTATTAAATGGTCCTGGTAGACTTTATACCAATCCAAATCAACTGTGAACACTCCAACTTAGAGTGTGAACAGTTGATTAATAACACAAAAAAAATATTGAATAATCAGAATTTAGATAAACAACACAACATTTTATATAATTTTGCTAAATTACTACATAATAGAGAAACTTGAAAGAAAATCTGTTTATAAAAGGCTGTAAGGCGGACGCTCTAGTCAAGGTGTGTAAAATAAAATATTTATCATGCAATCGGTGTTACAAAGCAGCTCAAAAAATATGATTTAAGGTACAAGCTGAACATCCGAACTAAGGTTTATTCGAGGCAATTTGGAAGAAAACTCTAGATTACTTCGAGTTTTCTTTCACCTTAGTTATTTTGGTAGAATCATGATCGTCATGTGTTGTTAGAAGGTAGAACTGGTTATTGTAGTGATCTGTGTCTTTCAGCTGATAAAAAAGCTGAGAGGTGTCAAGGGACACCCGGATGGAATGAAGTTATGGAATGAACCTCACAAAGGCATGCCACTAATTAGTACCTGTGGTCGCTCACAGATGGCGTTATAATAAAAAATAATTATGGAATGAACCTCACAAAGGCATGCTTATTAGTACCTGTAGTCGCTCACAGATGGCGTTATAATAAAAAATAAAAAGTGTCGTTACAACTTTTGGTCCCAATTTTTTCCGTCTAGCCCTCTTTCGCAACGCGCGAAAGGGAACTTCGTTCCAATAATAAAATGATGATAATGAAGTGATAAGTTGATATTAAATACATAATTACCAGCTAATGCAATAGACACGCTGAATATTCCCGTGAGCATCGTGACACCGGCAGAACTCATAGATACCTCGTTCATAAAGTCATCATACATCATGCCGAAGGTCCCGCCAAACGACGTTGTGGTGGACTGAAAATGTAACAAATAACCTTTATCAGTACTATAACTTTATTTTTCTGGAAGCTAATAAATTTTGATATACAGGAATGTTTTTTACTGTGACAGTATGGGGAAATCTGAATCCATAAATTTTTATGAAAATCTCACACTAGACCAAAAAAAAAGCCAAATTTGGTTTCATTAAAAAAGATTTCAGTTCCCAGGTATCTCCTATAGATTCGGATTTCCCCATACTGTCCCAGTAAAAAACAATCTGTTATAGAATTAATATCCTAGATACTGACTAGCCCAACCCGAGACTGCAATGTTGTACAGATAGCCGTTACATCCCACAAAAAAAAAAAAAATCGTCTTACATCAATGTAGCTGACGTGTTCATTTAGGACCCGTTTTCATCATTATTTCTTGATTTGTTCATTGCAAGTGTCGGTTTACTTTTGAGTTTTTTTTTACCTACTCAGAATGCTCTGGGTGATTGAATTTATAGCTTAGAACTATGTAGGTACACATTTGTACGTCTTGCAAAAAAAATTATGATTTTAGAGTAAAAATTTAGACCCATATTTCCAGCAAAGAAATTAAAAGCACAGCAATCTTAGTGCAAGTGTGCCGTACCTACATTTCTATAGTTACGGTTGTTTTTTTCGTAAACGCTATTCTTCAATTTGCGTAAAAGATAACAAAACGTCAGAATTAATCACAAAAAAAATATGAACATTCAACAGTTTATTTGACTAGTTATTATGGTTATCGCACTCATTAATTAAATACATAAAACATTATTTTGTGTAAAAACTTGGGTGCATGTATGTTTTACGTTTTACGATGTCTGCAATATAGCAACTTTAGTGCGTTTGTCCACCGCAGCCGTCACCGGGACGTCACCGAAAACGACACGATCGGCGCCGAAGTGCGATACATACATTTACTACGGCCGCATGTCTATCGCAAGTCCGTCACCCGACGACCCTGTCATCTCGGCCGCCACAGTTTCGAGTAGGTCGGCGTGACGACCGCTAGAATTCGGCCCGAGATTGTGACGGGCCGATATGAATTTGATCTCGTCCACACACTGCCGTCGCACTGTGGATCGAAAAAAGGCTCTCGAAGACATGAGAGCTTGTAACTATTTATTTGTGATTTTTTGACATACTTGATTCTTTCAGATTACTTTTATTTATATTTCAGACTAAATCTCAAAAAAATCATAAGTAAATAGTTACAAACTTAGTTATTCTCTCCGTTCCGGAGATATAAGCATTAGCTCCATACTTAGTTTTATAATATATCCTACCTACACGTATAGCAATATGTAAACGGAACGAAGGAGCCTGGATCACACGACACAGGGAATCCTAGTGTGAGTTCCAGGAATCAACGCATTGAATGTAATTCCATAATATACATAAATTGTTCTTATTCTTACATATTTTTTTCCAAAATAAATATAAGTTGCCATTTTGCCTACCAGATTGTATCCTCATGATATACTTATGCATAATAATGGCTATTAAAAGCCATTTCAAGCAAAAAACCGACACTTTAAAATTTAAGCTCGAATGTCTTCGAAAGCCTTTTTTCGATCCACAATATCGCACCGATGCCGTTCGCCCGGCTTTTGTTTTGTCTGTCATAATATACTGAACCGCCGAGTTAAGTCGCGGTGGACAAATGATCGCCGTCACCGGAATGTCACGTTCGGTTCGAATAATCTCGTTTCTCGGTGACTGACGTCCCGGTGACGGCGGCGGTGGTTTGACACTTACAGAATAGGAGAATTGTTTTTCCATATAATATTAAATCAGTTATTTACCATAGTAGTCTATATTACTATATTACCGTACTGCTAGATACTCCTGACTTGTTATATAGGGTGAAAACGATGCGTTTTGAAATATTTCTTAGAGTTACATTTTCACGAAAACTTTGAACTTGCGCCGTGTTTGTATGACCGCTTAGTTCTTCTAAACTATACAATGGCTTTTGATGTGGAAAAACAAATCAGCTGTTTCATACATTTTGGCCGCGTAGGTATTGCACTTTTCTACGAAACAGCAGATTTTTTATTTAATAACTGATGAAAAATTTCAACGCAGGGGGTTTCAGAATCATGTACTGAATCCATGGTATCAGTTTTCGCGTCGATGTCTTCTTACTTACTCTTAGGTTTAGTTTTCCACACGTTAAATGGTAAAAAAAGTTTACTCACAAAACCGATAATAGCAGAGATTGCTACTAAATATCCCCATCCCCCATCGGGTGCCACAAATTCATACTTCTTATCCATCAACTTTAAACTCTCTTTCTTTTCTTCCACCATATTAATACAAATCACGCGACTCAACAAAACTACCCGAATTTTCTGCCACTGGTTTTATTAAGATTCACATATTTACTTACTTTATCTAATGCAAGCATTGTATTTTAATTTTGTAATACATGGTTTTATTCTTTGATGAGATAATTATTTTAGTATGGATGTGCCAGTCACACCTACGGTTGACATTTAGTTATACAGCGTGTTGTGAAATTGAGAGGTGTTGCAGAAACACCTCTCAATTTCATCACAACAATAAACAGCAATTGAACAGCAATTTTTGGAACGAAGTTCCGTAACGCACGTTTTATTCTGCACACTTGACGAATGAGGGCTAGATACAAAAAAGTGTAACATTTTGACCTATCCGACACTTTTAAGGTTCGGGTTCCGTACCCTAATGCCCGTTTTCACCTTCACTAAGTGACACTTATTTTTTGGGTGGGAAATCATCAAATGACTTCTCCCGCTCTGGGCGCAGCGGAAGAACGTGTCAGACTGTTACTGACTAAAACCCACCCGTGTTCCTTCCCTTGCCTTGCCAAGGCCACGGTTTCCCCTTAGGACTTCCCGCTACCCCGGTAGGCGACGGCTCTAGCGGACCCCGTCAAACTAAGTGACACTTAAATGAATCCCTAAATAAAAGTGCACTGTTGGATTTTCAACGCTAGGCTCGCGCTGAGAGTAGAAGAGTGTCACTTGCGTGATGGTTTTCTCAACCTTTATGTAAGCTCTGCACAGAGGACTGTCTGTTATGCCTATTGCGTGGAAGTGTTAGTTTACAGAGCAGTGTCCCGTGATGGCCCCCGTCACCAGGCGCAGGCCATTCCTGTTCAGGCGTAATAAACGCCTGGTTAGCCTGCTGTCCAAGAATAGCATTGCTTTCTTAGTCTGCCTGCAGCCCAGTGTCAAGTTCCACCAGTTCTCCACGTGTACGAGTATGTGGGTGAACTCCTGTAGCCATCTGGGAATTTGGTTGAAGCGGATGGGTACGATAGGCTCGGGTCCACAGACTGCCGTGCCGGAATAAACGTGCTTTATGGCATGCGTTTATTGCTCTTGAACGTGCCAGAAACTTGCACCGTGGAAATGGGGCTTTATTTTATGCCATTTTATGAGAATTGAAACCGTGTAAACACTTGCATGCAATTCTAGAATGGCAATAATTGAACGTGCTTTATGGCATGCGATTATTGCTCTTGAACGTTCCAGAAACTTTTACCATGTAAATGGGGCTTTAGGGTATGCTGATGATATTGGGGTAGCTACCACCACTAAAAAGACAAATAATTTTTAAACATAAAATAAGAAGTTTTTTTTAAATTAAACAAAAACGCTCAAAATTTTCATTTATATTCTTTATTTAATTGACTAGATTTAGATTTTTTTTTAAATGACCTACCTAGTTTATATTGTGTAGGTATGTATCCCTTATGTCTGCTCATGCTGATAAATGATGTCCTATGAATAGAGTTTACGCACATTGTTTTGAAACTGCACAATTAATAGAGAAAATACTTACTGAAAGAAAATATTTAGAAAGAAAAAAAAGAAAGAAAGAAAGAAAAATGGTTATGGTTGGTGGTGGTGGTTGGTGGTTTAGGAGGAAGGTATACCTATAATACCAGCCTGTTATTGACCCACTATAGGCCAAAGGCCGCTTCTCATACAGAGAAGGCACGAGCATTTGTTAGTTAACTTTTTAAATAAAACAAATACGTTCATTTAGATTCCATATTCAATTGACTAGATTTAGAATTCTTCACTATTTTTCTTCTTCGTTTGTTTCTCTTTACAATGAGTTCTATCGGCCACAGCACAGCTACTAATGCGTAAAGCGATATCAGAGTGTAGAACGCATTTGAGTAGCTATTCGTGAAATCTCGTACGGCTCCTGGAACAAATGTCAGAGTAATCTGTTACATGCCACCAATTATTTATTAATTATTATTTATATTATATTTTATTTATTTGTTTATATAATAATATGATAAATTAACAGATTCCAATCAATATTATGTTATTAATCATTTCCTTTTAATTAAATGAAATGTGACAAAGTTATACCTTTGTTTATAACTGTCATTTAGAAAGCAAAAATAAAATTGCAAGTTATTTGAATTTATGAGGTCATTTAAATATTGTTACTGTTCGTATCTTAAATAATAAATTTTGGTTTAGTTCTGCTTTATATCAAACTACTAATTCCAACTTCTGACCCACCGTCGACGAGGAAGCGAGTAGCTATCAACTAGTTTCACGCTAAAGAAACGTACACACGGCTACACATCAAGCTATATATTTCCAGTTTAAGCTGACCTCGTATCGTACGGAAATCCTATACAACACGAGATCGCATAAACTGGAAATGTATTGCTTGATGTGTAGTCAGCGATTATTATACAATGTCGCCCATGCGCATGTGACCGCCCGTAATTTTCTGAATATTCATGAAAAAATATCGAAAATAAACTTCAAAAGGGGGGTCTATCTATAACATTTTTCACTAGTTTTTTAAAAATAAATACACAATTTTTTACCGAAAAAATGACTTCGATTCCGTTTTTTCTTTCGTAGTCGATAATTTTTTGTAAAAATTTTAATTAACCTGTTAAAATAACTCATAAGCTTTTGGAAATAATAAACATAATCCAAATCGACCCATAAACTTCGAAGATGTGTCAAAAAACAGAAAGCAAATCTTTAAAAAATTTAAAATTGAATAACATGAAAAATGTTATAGATAGACCCCCCTTTTGAAGTTTAATTTCGATATTTTTTCATGAATATTCAGAAAATTACGGGCGGTCACATGCGCATGGGCGACATTGTATATAGGGTGTTAGGCAGACAGTTGAACATACGAACATGGCGGATCCGTGGAGCCGTCTGCTACGTTTCTAGGCCCAAAAACAAGACCTAGGCCAAACGAATATTTTAAATTACTTTTTTTGAATTTTAGTCGTTATTCATCATCAACGACGTACTTGGAATAAAATTTTAAAAAGTCATTTATTAAATCCGTGTCTATATCTCTTTTACTGACACGATGCCTTTATCACTGTTGTACGTTACTCGAGCAAGAAAATTTTCAATACCTAGTCACTTCTTCGTTGGGACAGATCTCAAGCTGTTAAGAGGGTTTATTCTGAAAGTTGGCAACGTCGCAAATGTCAAATATTTCGCTGTTTTGATTAATTTGATAATATTTCTGTATGGAAATAAAAAATGTGGCTAACTAGCGAACTAGAATATTGATTATGAAATGCAATAATTAATATCGTAACACCGAATAATTAGTTTTAGACGTAAAAAAAAGTATTTGAAAACTTTCCAAATGCCTTTTTTTCACCTAAAACAGGTACAACATCAAATTCAATGTTATAATTGCAATTCATTATTAATATTCTAGTTAGTTAGTTAGCCACATTTCTTATTTCCATACAGTATTATTTCCAAAATAAATACTCAAAACAGGTGAATATTTGACAGCTATTTATGACGTTGCCAACATTTAGGATGCACCCTCTTAACATTGTTCCATAATTTCACGTAATTTAAAGAACCAAAAAAATTTTATTAAAATACTAGCTATGACATGTTACTATTAAAACGAAATATTTACCGACGGCCCGTAGAAAAACAACCTACCTACTACAGCATAATTTACGAGTATTAAAAAAATGTTACCGAACTGTCCGATGGTCAGAGAGACATAGCTCTTAATGACAATGTTAAAATTAGGTTTAAAAATACAATAAACAAATACATACCAACTGCTGGTCCAGCGACAATGCTAATTATACCAGTAACAAGTAGACAGATGCCCATAGCTGATGTGAACTTCTCAGGAGCCACAGCATCCGAGATGACTATAGGAATGAGGACTGCGATGGAACAGTGGGCCACTCCCATCAATGTGAAGAACACCATCGTGGCTAAAATGCTACTTGACCACAGCATACCTGAAATTTGTAATAGGATTAATTCAATCATTAATTGGCATTCATTTCCAGCATTGGTAACCTTGTTCCACCCAGTGCTGAGTTTAAAGGCCTCCCTTTTGTGTCATGCATCTCTGGGAGATCCTGCCAAAACCACAACACGCGACTAAGTTGCTATTGGAGATATTGTGGGGATACCAGATGATACTGCTGTCGCTCGATGTAAAATACTGGTATTCAACTGCGTCTGGTTAGACTGGAAGCCGACCACAACATAGTTTGGAAAGGCCATGATGATGACCAGATGATACAATCTGTATGATTAAATGTTTTTTCCACAACCCAGTGAATCAAATGGTGGAATCTAGTTCGAAAATCATTCAGACGTAAAATGTGAAACGCACATTTCCTGAATCGCACGTTATGATTACCTAGATTAAACACTTGATGCTCTCCACATAATATGCTTTTTCTCTTATATATCCACAGTATTGTCAAATCAAGCTTTCAATTATTTTCACTGCCTATACCGCACAATTTTCCACAGCCAATGATTCCAAGAATGCGAAATGATTCTTACCCAGTCTTGACAGGACTGCTATAATCACTCCAACAATGTAGATCTGCTGGACTCCCAGTTTGAACATCCACTTTGACACGATCGTGAATATGACTCTCATGGCCAGGTCCCCAAACCCATACAAGGTTATAGCCATAGCTACGTTTTCCTGAAAAATAAATTATTTTTTCTTTAGCAATGTCCTGGATATGTTATATTATCCTTAAGGAGATCTAGTAATACTTTTAATTTCGGCATAGTAATTTTTTCTCGACGCTTTAACAAGACTGTAAATTGTTTTAATTTCGGAAAGATATGTCAAGGTTTTAAATAAAGTGCTGTTTAACGAATTTCTTCATGTTATTGGTTGGAATTTGTCCAGTAGTGGTGCCCCAGTGGTAACGGCCCCGACTTACGAATTGTAGGTCCTGGTTTTGAACACAGGCAGGCGCTTTATTTTGTGTCAATAATTTCATCACACTGCTCTCAAAACGGTGAAGGAAAACATCGTGAGGAAACCGGCATGTCCTAGAACCAAAAATTCGAAGAAATGTGACATCTACCAACCCGAACTCGGCCCGCGTGATAGATTACAGCCCACTCCCTCTCGAAGAGAAGAGGCCTGTGTCCTAGCTTATGCAGAGTGGTTGGAAAAGTAGCAGGCCTACCTGATTGTAAGTGGTCAGTGATCACCAAATCCTATGGACATTTTATACCAGAGGTTTCGGATTGTGGCACCATTCCAAACACAAAGCTGAAATGTCTCAAAGTGCTGTTTTAACCTATTTTGAGAATTGGAAAATAAAACTGACCTGACTCCATCCCATGGAGTATAAGTACTGTGGTACCATGACCACGTATATCCCATCAGCTGTGGCGCATATGCAAGGTCCAAGAGCAGCACAAGAAAACAGGAACGTCTTGATAAGTGACGTGTCTATAAATGATTCCAGAATTTTCCTGTAATTCAAAGAATACATGATAGTGATGAGAATGTAGATGAATAGCCATAAACTTGTAATTTAAAAAACCATCTTTAACCTTGAGCTGGAAACGAAAATAAGCCATGAAACTCCAAAAAAACATAAGTATAAGTACCTGAAACCGCCCTTCTTTTCATAATTTTCAGTAAAGTCAAGAGCTTTCGCCAAATCTTCTTTTGTGGAATTTCCTTCCATATCTGTTAACTTAATTACTGGTGTATCCAATTCCTTGACATCATTGTTTACTTCTAGCAGTAGTTCTGTAAAATATTAACATCATTTGGTTAACTAGAAGTAAGTTATTGAATAAAAGAAGAAGAGAAGATGAAGGGAAGATGTAGTGACAAAAATTGAAAAAGGTATACTGAGATGGGTTGGTCATGTTGAGAGGATGAATGAAAGGCGACTAATAAAATGTATTACAAAGCCGATGTGACTGGAAACGCCGGTAGGGAACGCCCTAGGAGGACATATACCGACCATATTGGTGATGTTCTTTTGTTTGGTGGTGAAAGGACAGGTGCGTAGTACTCGCAGCCAATGTGCGTGTATGACTTATGAACGTAAACGAGGCAAAAGGAGTATGTAAGGATCGTAGCAGGTGGTTCTGTAATTTCTGCCTACCCCCATGGGAAGAAGGCATGAGTTTATGTATGTAAGTACAAAATGTGGGTAAACTGTATGTATGTTATTTAATCAATAACGGTTAATGGGTCTCACTCCGTCACGTCGGTTTCATAGTCGCAACTCGCAAGGCAGTGTTATTTATATTTCTCAACACCACCCAGGAGTTTTAATTTATGCCCGGGTAGAGGCAATAAGCGAGCCCCCTAATAAATGGGACGTACGCATAACGAGGGAAATGTAGATTTTTCTACTACACAGTATGTATCTCTGCATATCGTTCTAGCAATCGATGAATCGAGCGAGGCGTTGCTTGGGTGTTGTTATAAAGAATATGGTTTAGAGAAGTTTGTCCGTAATAACTTTTGACGGCTCTAACGCAGTTCTTTCATAATATACAACTTTCATTATTGGCCGCAGAACTTCGTAACGAAGCCAGCTTTACTCAAACCCCTTTATGTAAATACTTACTAAGTTCTGCAGTCTCCGGAACTTCAACTTTCTTCATATGCCACTTAACTGGTTGCATCAGTAACACAGCTATGAAGTTGTGTAACGATAGGCCTCCAATGAGCAGCAGGGTTCCTTTGGATCCATATTGATCTAGTGACCACTTCACGAATATTGGGGCGACCATGGCATTGACTCCTGTAATCCCAATTATTTTTATATCAATAAAGTTGCTAAGCCAAATAAAGAAGTTACCATCATCAACATCATTGTCAGCCTTGTTCCTCTCACTGCTGAGAATACAAGGTATAACTGAATAATGCAAACCCCTTTTTTTCGTGGGAAAATCTTCATTTATACCCTTCGTCTTGGGAGAATGGAGGGTTATGTCGGAGTCCTACCAGTTTTCCTACTACTACCAAGAGAAGAGGGCCGGGAGATACTTGTACAATCGCCGCACCCCCGACTAGTATCAGCCCGCCATGCCTAGCGGGCCCCATCTCCAAGTGCGGCCGATCCCACGACCGCACGACCTAAAACCTAAAAAGGGCTCATTATGCATAAGCACTATGAGCTCTTTTAAGGTTTTAGGGTATAAGGGTTTTAGACCAAAATTGTTCATAATGTTCTCATTATGAAAAATTTCGGCTGTAGGACCGAGAAATAACAAATACTGCTACTGCTGAAACTAGCGAAATAAATAAACTGACGAGTGAGAGAATTTGACCAGTGATACGCGGACTCTCGTACGAGTATTTATGTTTGCATAACTCGACGAAATGTTGCGAAAAGCTGTATTTTTTCGCGGTTTCATGTTTGGTCACATAATAAAAGTTGTTCACAATGTCCCTTTTTTAGATTTTATGCTATTTCAGTTCCACCTTGTGTAAGCCTCCTCCCTTTTGTAACAAACTTCCCAATGTGTCGCGGTTTGTACGAAACTCATTACCAATACTCTGTTCTCGACGAAGTAATCGTTCATTATCGTGCATGATAAGTTGTACATTATCCCTAAGCCAATACCCTGGAACATAAAAAATTACATGTTAAATACTCCGTCGTTAATAATGTTATCCTTAACCAAGATTTGAAAGGGTATCATACATTTTTATTAAATAAATTCAGATATATAACTGGCTTTAAAAAAATAAAACAAATGTCAATGGAGAAAGTGAGACAGCCATGACTTGGCCAGTAGTATTTAAAAACCAATAGCAACATTGCTTGCTTCCTTGAACAATGCACTCGTTAGTAGAAAATTGATTTTGCATAGGTAAATAGTGCAAAGGGCAGGAAACGAACAACGTTCTCTCGTTGGCTAGTCCTTTGCCATTGGGCTATTACTTCTTTACAGAACAAAAAAACTTTTACTCCACCTGAAATATTCCCACGGTAAGGAAGAACATTAAAGTTGACGTCATTATGACGGTACCGAGGGTTCCAAAGGCGAATATCACGGAAGAGACGAAAGCAAGCCATCGCATCGACATTACAGTCAGCAAGGCAGACGTGAAGAAGCCTGAAAACATAAAATGGTTTTGGTATATTATTGCACATCATTCATTTTGAATCAGAATTTGGATTGATGCACAAAATGGTTTAACTGCAATTTTATACAGAAAGTAAAATTTCCTGAAGTTTTCTGAAGGGTGTAAGGTAGATGACACTCATCGGTAAGCAAAATATTTATATTGAACAGGAGAACCGGCATTACAGCAGTTACAGCACAGAAAATATTGTGTATTTGGTACTGTTGGTTGTGAAGAAGCATCTCAAAACAGCTTCGCCGTGAGACACAATTTTTTGTGCCTCACGGTCTCAGTTTTAAGTTTTTTCTGTATTTTTTGTTTTTGTGTAAATATTGTGTGCCTTAACCTGGGTCAAATTTTATTTTCTTTCATTCTTTTTCCGGTCAATTACTACCAGCCATCTTGTGCAATCGGCGCCCCATCTGGCTTGAGTTTGACATTGGGATAAGGAGATTAGTAGGTAATCAATGTATACCTGCTAATGCAGTAGAAACACTGAATATTCCCATGAGCATCGTGACACCAGCCGAACTCAAAGATACCTCGTTCATAAAGTCATCATATATCATGCCGAAGGTCCCTCCAAACGCCGTTGTGGTCGACTGAAAAAAAAGCATAAAGCATAAGCATAAATTAGCCTATAATGATCCCACTGCTGGGACACAGGCCTCCTCTCTGAGAGAGGGAGTGGGCCGTAATTCACCACGCGGGCCCAGTGCGGGTTGGTCACATGTCTTCGATTTTTTGGTTCTAGGACATCCGGTTTACTCACGATGTTTTCCTTAACTGTTTTGAGAGCAGTGGCGATGAAATAATTTACACAAAGTAAATTACTAAAAGAAAAACAACTAATAAAATATTTAAGCTTTATCTTTCTGGAAGCTTACGTATCTATAACTATTCTATACATATTATCAATTACATGTCTGTCTGTGTGACCGCATTGTTCTTCTTAACTAAGCAACAGATTTTAATGCAGGTTTTACCATCAGTTAGAGAATTTATTTCGGAAGGTTTATAGGTATAATACATTTATATTAAAGTTATACAAACCAAAAAATCTCCATGTTTTGTCAAGCCGTAAAAACCGTGCGAATCAGGAGTGGGTCGTTAGTTTAGTTATAAAATTTAGATAGAAACCCTTCTATACACGTTATGCAACGGCTTAGCTAATACATACAGCTTTACTTAACAAAGGCAACGGCAGCAGAATACTCAAAAAAAAACACAAAAAAATTATAACTCGAAAACTACAAAAAATCGCGGAGCATACATGGGGTATTTTCCGATATTCCTGGACATGAGGAATCTAATATTTTGTATTTTTGGTCCATCCTGTATATGGCAAAAAAAATTGCTACCAGATTTCGAAGCAATTTTTTTTTTTCGAAAACATTCAATTTTCAGATTAATACTTAAATGTACCTATAGACTAAGATTCATCGGTAGATCTGGTTTGTTCATAGGTATACGAGCCGTTTTCATAATTACTACAATTTCTTAATTTGTTCATGCCAGGTATTGGTATATTTTTCAGTTTGTTTGATCTAGCCAGAATAACCTGGGTTGCTAGTAGCATTTTAAAGCTCACACATTCGTAAACGTCTTGAAAAAGAATTTATGATTTTAGCGTTAACATTGCCTGCATTTGTAGCAAAGAACTTAAAAGTAACCGAGAGCAAAGGAGCGTGCCGTACCTACATAATATTATTATAGTTATGTTATGGTTGACTTTTCCGCAAACACGATTCTAGAATTTGCGTAAAAGATAACAAAACATCAGAATTAATACGTACACAATGAACTTATGACTATTCAACATTTTATTTGACTACTCATTATTGTTATCGCTCTTTAATATCGTATTATGTTATCTTGTGTAAAAAATTATGTGTATGTATGTTTGTTACTAAGCGAAGCCAACTCACAGAGAGCCGTTAGACACTTTTTATGAACACACTTTTTACCTAATACAAGCAATTTTTTGCTTAAAAGGTACTTCTTATAATTGTAATGTTATTCACATAAGTTGTAGAAATAAAACTTTTTTTTTTTTTTTTTTTTTTTTTTTTTTTATGAAATGAGGTACGATTCGACGATTAGCCCTGTACATGCACTATGTAAGTGCACCTAAGACAACCCCCGGTTGGTGTAGGACTATTGCAGGATAGGGGATCAAAGATATTGAACTATGAGTTTGGCTGGCTAAAGTGGATAGGTTACCTAGGACTATGGAAGGACTAAATAAATAACGCACTCAATAATGGGCCCCCTAAAACTGTTGCTAGCACATAGTGACGTAGAGACAAGGGGAGACGGAAGTACGATCAAGATCCCTACCAGCATTTGACACTGAAATTCTTCCTTGCGAATCTCCACTCAAGCCGGCCAATACAGGCAAAAAAGAGTATCAGCTCTGTGAGCTCTGTTCCTCGTCTTTCATTCTCGAACACGTGAGTTTGGTCCGATCTACAGTTTGGAATAATATTTCACGTGTATCACTTATTTACCCAGTTCTTATTTGTGTACCTATATCATACAATATGTAGGTATATGAAACAAACATGATAATGTAGACATAAACTACTGCATTCATTTATTTACCAATTTATTTTTCCTCCATCCATTATTAAAAATCAAAACACACTGTATAATCGGTATCAAAAAGGGCTATTTCCGTATTTTGAAGAACGTTTGCATAATAATTTTAGGATCAATCAGTCAATGAAACTTATAATTTATCTTCATTTTTGACAAGTATTTGACATTGATTCTCAAAGAGATGAGATTGCGACTTGAATGTAAGAGCGATTATTCTGAAAGTTGGCAACGTCGCAAATAGATGTCAAATATTTCGCTGTTTTGATTAACTTTGCAATATTACTGTATGGTTATAAGAAATGTGGCTAACTAGCGTACTAGAATAATAATAATTAATTGCAATTATTACATTAAATTAGATGTTGTAACCGTTTTAGGCGTAAAAAGGGCATTTGGAATGTCTCAAAATACTTTATTTACATCTAAAACTAAATATTTGGTGTTACGTTAATTATTGCATTTCATAATCAATATTTCAGTTCACTAGTGAGCCACATTTCATATTTCCATACAGTAATATTGAGAAATTAATCAAAATGGGTAAATATATGACAGCTATTTGCGACGTTGCCAACTTTTAGGACAAACACTCTATGTTAACTCTTTTGTAGGTATACACTTCAGCAGTGATAGCTTAGTGGTGTGTACAGACGCCAACACATCAACCTACTCCAATCTGTCAAATTATCCCAATCAACATTGAACCTTATTCTTTAGCAATAAAGTTGAAAATCTATTAAAGAAATTTGACAGATTGTAGTAACTTGATGTGCTGGTACGTTTGACTGCCAAATTCGAGTCAATTTCGAGTTCGAACCAAAGGTACTCACTTCTGAGTTTTTAGATTCACGAGTATATTATCACTTGAGGAAACCGGCATGCCTGAGAAACACTTCTCGACGGTATGTGAAGTTAGAGGTCCATGTGCGGCATAAAAACTGTGACACGAAAAAGAAAGACGAAAGACACCTGAATCGAGCCAACCGGCATTTTGTTTTTATAAACGTTGCTCTTTTTAGATGGAATGTGAATTCTTTGGAACAATGATGACAACAAAATGAGCAGTATGTCGGCTTCAAAACTGCATAAAAACTTTTTTCGACTATTAATTATTTAGATGTTTTAGAGTTAGAACTTTATACCTAACTGTGCACTGGCGAAACATTCACAACAAAACATGCCTCAGTTCTCGCTATCGCACCTACCACTGTTTGTCTCTGCACCACCCAAAGTTTGACTGGTAGAAAATGCCTATGGCATTAAGTGTGTCCGCCTCTGTGTGCTTGAAGTATTAAATAAATAAATCAAACATGTTGAAATTTCTAGTTCCAATCAAACATTGTATGGAACATTGACAGAACATAGAATTTCTAACATTTTTTGCTGTGAATGTTTCGCCAGTGCAAACGTTAATATACATGTTGGCTCGATTTAGGAGTCCAGTACCTAGTGTATTTTCCCATACGTTAAATTATGAACCACTTCCACTGGATTATTTAAAAATAGCACTTTACTCACAAAACTGATAATAGCAGAGATGGCTACTAAATATCCCCACCCCCCATCGGGCGCCACAAACTCATACTTCTTATCCATCAACTTTAAACTCTCTTTCTTCTCTTCCACCATATTGATACCATTCGCGAACCAACAAAACTACCCACATTGTCTACCACTGGTTTTATTAAGTTTCATATGTTGACTTATTTTATCTAATGCAAGCATTGTATTTAAACTTGTATAAAATGGTTTTGTTCTATGATGAGATAATTTTACTATGGTTGTGCCAGTCACACCTACAGTTGACATTTGAAAATACAGCGTGTTATCAAAATTGAGAGGTGTTACCGCAGTACCAATTAAACAGCTATGCGGCTTTCAAAAACAGATCGGGAGGTCTGTGTTATTGTGTGATGTCCATAATTGGCCTCAACAACTCTCTCTTATTCCTGTTAACCAATAAACGAGAAGAGTATACAGTCTTGAAAGAAAATCATAAAATAAGAAGATTACCTACAGTACATTACGAGTATTTTTATGTTTTTGTATTTTCACTAAATATTTATTTAAAAAAAAACTAAATAAAACAGACAGTTAAGAAATGGTTTTTCGAACCCTATACGAGTATTCTTATACAGGGTATAAATTAAAAAACAACTTATTGAAAATCGTAAAAAGAATCACTGTATTATATTACAGACAAATTAAGAGTGCGTAATGATGAGTGACAGTACATATTTATGTTATCAAAATACGTAATTAATAATTATTTTAGTATCACAATTTTAAGACATACAGACACATTTTATTATACAGACATAATAAAAAGAATTACTTTTTTAACTATTCTGGGGCTACCTATGCAGTAGTGTTAAGGATGATTCCCACCAAACGGCTCGTATCGCATGGAATCGGTAAGGATACGAACGGATGCGGCGACAGCCGATCGCGTCCGGCAGGATGTCGACGCATACGATCGGCTCCGTACCGTCGCTTGCGAACGTATCCGTTTCTGCGCTAGTCAAATAGTTTCATTACTACCATGATGACGTGTTCGTCTTCCGATCGGATACGACGACTGACGAACAGAGCCGATCGCGCGTCGCATCATACTTTCGGTTACGATCGTGTGCCGAGGAAGACACCCGCAGTCAAGCTGCTGTGCATGGCTTGGTAATATAGACTTTAAATACTGTGTACACGATTAAATATTGTTTAAAGATTGTAACATCCGTTTCAATCCGATGCGATGCAAGCCGTTTGGTGGAAATCATCCTTTAGATTTTATCACACCTACTATAATTTCAGGCGACCTTGACAACCTTGAAAGCGTGTCGTATTGTGAACTCGAAATGAATCAACAACTGAAAATTTGCTACTCTGGACAATAGCAGACATCACCTTGCACCGTATGCCTATCACCTGTGCACTTGTGGACCTTATGACTGTACATTTGGACTTGTTGCCATCGATACGCTAAACAGAAGTATAGCAGACAATACATGATACTTTGAGACAGAATCATGTTTTAAATATGTTTAGCGCTAAACGCATTAAGTGGTTTGGAAGGAAAGGTCAGGTGCGTACTTGAACTTGAAATCTGAGTCATATTGAACTGGGTGAAATAGGTTAGGTTAGATTAGGGCTGGGCGGTGACAGACCGCGCGCGAGCCGAGCGAGCGTAGCGAGCGGTGCTGTGGCAGCGGTCAGCGAGCGCTACTTCCAAGTTGCTCGCAGAAATGTTTTCACCATTGTCTAGTTATCCGTGTTTCGAAATAACCCTAAGGTTTTCGCGAAAATTTAAAATTTAAAATCTAGTCATTATTGTTTTCATTTCAACTTTTATCATAAATATCTTCTTTGTAGAGTTTGTAAGGACTTAATACTAGGCTCAATTATTACACAATGTTTTGTAATTTAAATTGCAGTGTTTAACTGGAGATTAAATATTGTACTGGGAAATAAAGTCAGATTGTTTTTTTTATACAATGTTGGGACGATGATACGGGACGGGCTGTAGACATCGAGTCTATTTTTATTCTGCAGAAAAGAGCCATCAGAGCGATATATGGCCTCCGCAGGCGCGACTCTCTAAGGGAACTGTTTAAAGATATTAACATCATGACGGTACCTTGTCAATATATCTATGAAAACATTATGTACGTAAGGAAAAATCTACATCTTTTTAGTAAAAGAGGTTCAAGACACAATTATATCACTAGGAATAGGGACCAATTAGTTCAACCGGGTTTCAGGCTGGCTAAAGTAGACTCATCATTCATGGGTTACTGTTTAAAATGCTACAATAAAATACCTCCCCACATACTTCAGCTGAATGAAACGAAATTTAAATCTTATATTAAACGCACACTATGCAGTCAGGCATATTATAAGTTGGGGGATTACATCGCTGATAAAAATGCTTGGCTCAACGCTGGTCCTGCTCCACAAGGGCACATAAACTAATTGTATAGCATCTGAAAATACTGTTGGAGCTGCGGAAGATTTTAAAAACTATCTTTGCATTGTATAAATTCAATCTCTTAGCATTGTATAATTGCATAGCACATGTGTGAGTACTATGTACAGACTATAAAGCTACCATTTAGGTACTGGGTATGTCTTTCATTGACTTGAATGTGCCCTGGCGGCTGAGAGTATGTCATGCTCACTCTAATGTCACGCTGACGGTGGCGTGTGTGTTGGATCATTTAGCTCCCTTCAAAATGGTTGAGCTGAATGGTGCTAATCCATGCGTCATGTTCGTGAACGGGCGCCGTCAGTTGTGACTGGTCATCTCATAGCTGCCATGGCTTATTTTAATTTGATTTAATTTTTTAATTGTTTTATTTTTGTTTTTATCTTTTATTACGGACGCTTTTAACGTTTTGCATCGTTCTCACATGTATAAGTTCAACATGAATGATATAACCAATATTTTGTAACCAAAGGACGATGCGTTAAAACGTCCCCCCAAACCTTACACCGACCAACAGATTTAAAATGTATCTCAGTCCAACCATCTTGGTAAGGTGATAAATTTTTACTATGACGACATCTGTCAAAAATATGGGATATCCCAGAAAAATCATGTTTTAATGTTATTATTTTTGGCACAAAATAACATGTTGTAAACCATATCTTTGATTTTTAATCACTATTTTTACTGCTAAATAATGGCTAGTATCGTCTGTGAGCTGTTTCACTCTATGGCCTGACGGATGTTCTCGTCAATTGTTAGGTTAGGTTAGGTTAGCCTTTTTTTTTTTTTTTTCTCGGGGTGGAAATCCTCATGGATGTCCTCCGTCCTGGGGTGGGCGAAGGGGTCTGTCAGACTCTTACTGACTAAAACCACCCCGGTGTTCCCTCGCACACTTGCGTCGGGGGGCTGCGGGAGCAAATTGCGACTTCCGCCGCCCCGGACTGGTGACGGCCCGCACTCTGCGGGCCCCGTCCCGTAGGGGGAGTGAGGTGTGCAAACTCCCCCCGTTACGTCTTAGAGTGGCGCGCGTGGAACACTACGCGCCGCCATCTCGGGTCCCGTGTGATGGGGGGCGACGGATGTCCCCGAATCCGTCGCCCCTGGACCCATTTAGGGGGGCTGGAAGAGGGCGTTATCCGCCCTCCGCCGACGCCCGGTGCGCCTGCTGCGGGCCGGGTGAGTGGACGAGATCTCCCTCTCCCTTTCCGCAGCCTCCTTCTGCGAGATGACTGTCTCGCAGAAGGAAACCACCGCGTCCCACGACTCGGCACTCCCGACCATCGAACGAACGACGGCCGGCAGTGACAAGTCGGCTCCAACTTCTGAAACGAGGGCACGGCGCGGCTCCTCCCACGCGGCACACTCTGCCAATGTATGCCGCGCCGTGTCCTCCCGACAATGGACGCAGTGGTGACACCGAGCGTCCGGCTCCCTGTTTATGCGACACAGGTACTTCCCGAAGCAGCCATGCCCCGAGAGCACCTGCGTCACCCGAAACGACAGGGAGCCGTGCCTCCTCCCGAGCCAGTCGTCGAGCACCGGCCGGACCGCCTCGATGGTGACGAGGCCGGCGGTGGGGCGTGAAAGCCTTTCCCGCCATTCCGCCACCAGGACCTCGCGAAGCTGAGACCGACGCAGCTCCATGTGTCGCTGCATCGGTCGCTCGCCCCGCGCTGTGGCTTCCTCGCGCCACCGATGAAGTGACGCGAGCACCTTCGCCTCCAGGTCCCAGGGCGGGGATCCAGCCAGTGCACAAGCCGCCTCGTAGGAGATCGTGCGATACCCCCTGATGACTCTGACGGCCATCGCTCTCTGCGGCTTACGCAATACAGCGATGCTACCGGCCGTCAGGTCAGCCGCCCAGATAGGGGCCCCGTAAAGGGCCATCGACCGCACGATCCCCACGTAGAGCCGCCTACAAGCGGCGCTCGGGCCCCCCAGATTGGGAAGCAGCGTTGACAGCGCCCCAGCAGCACCCAGCAACTTGGGCGCCAACCGTCGGAAGTGGGGCCCGAAGTCCCACCGGCTGTCGAGCACCAATCCTAGGTACTTCATGGTAGACTCGACAGCGATCCGAGTCCCCCCGACCACGATATGTGAGCCGGGTGGCGGCGCCCGCCGGGGGCCATGAAACACCATAGCCTCCGACTTACTAAGGGCCACCTCCAGGCCTAGGCGACGTATGCGGCTCACCACCTGTGAGACCGCAGCCGTTGCGCGCAACGCTGCCTCCCTGTGCGAGCTCCCCCGGGCAGTGACCAGCGTGTCATCCGCATAACACGTCAGGTCAACCCCCGGGCCGAGCTCGCCCCTCAGCACCCAGTCGTACCCGATGTTCCACAGGAGCGGGCCTACAACCGAACCCTGCGGAACACCGCACGACATGCGGCGCTGGTTTCCACCATCACGCCCCATGTAGGTGACACACCTCTCTGACAAATAAGCCCCAACGATGTGGCGGAGGTAGGGAGGCACCCCATGATACCGCAGTGCCTCCCGAATACAACTCCAGGGCAGGGTGTTGAAGGCGTTGGAGATGTCCAAGGACACCGCCAACATCACTCCGCCCCGGGACACCGCTTCCTCCGCCAGGACTCTAACCCGCGACACAGCGTGGATCGTAGAGCGCCCATGCCGAAACCCGAACTGGCTGTCGTCCAGGTCCGGCCCCTCTCTGCACAAGTGGCCGACGAGGCGGGCTGCGATTATCCGCTCGAACAGCTTGCCCACCTCGTCAAGCAGCACTATGGGCCGGTACGCGGATGGTGAGTCCGCAGGGCGCCCCGCCTTCCTGAGCAGGACCAGACGACCAGACTTCCACAGAGTGGGAAACTGGCCCCGCTCGAGGCACGCCGTGTAGAGTCCTCTCAGTTGGGGCTCAAGCTCCTTCAGAGCGAGGGCTAACACGCAGCCGTGGATCCCGTCGGGCCCCGGAGCCACGTTCTTGGCCCGGAGCCGCATCACGGCTGCCCTCATCTCTGCCTGTGTCACCTCTGGGACGCTGATGGCGTTCTCCTCCTCTGTAGGCTCTGCGGCTGTGGGCAAAACCATCGGCGGCGGAGTATGCTCCGCTGTTGCCGGGAAGAGGGCTGCGACCACCTCCTCCAGCAGCTCGGGTTGGAGACTCTCAGTAAGTGGGGGTGCCGCGGCTCGAAGTTTCCCTCGCACCGCGCGATAAGGGCGCCCCCACGGATCCCCATCTAGAGTCTCCAACATCTCCTCCCTGGCTCGCGTCCTCGACTCGCCGATGGCCAGCCACAGAGCCTCCTTAGCCGCGCGGTACACCTCATACAGCGCGGCTTCTTCGTCAGGATCCCGGCGACGTCTCCTCCGGTATCGGGTGTACGGGCGTCTAACCGCCACGCACGCGACGCGCAGCTGCGCGATCTCGGCGGTCCACCAGTACACCTGGCGCTTAGCGGACTGTGCGTGGACCCGGGGCATAGACGCGTCGGAAATTTGCGTCATCGCCCCGCGGAACCACAGCGCCTCCTGCTCGACGTCGACGGGTCCGTTTATTGCCGACTCCCGGACCCAGGCCTGGACAATGGCGGCCTCCTCGAGAAGCTCCCTGTCGATGCGCTTACGCGCCCAGCGCGGACCGTCCGTTCGCGGGGCCGGTGGACCGCGGCCGCCGGCGGTCTGGGCGGAGACGTCGAAGCGGATGTATCGGTGATCCGACAACGTCTCCACCTCCACGGCGACACGCCAGTCGCGGACACGGCTCGCGACAGTGGGGCTAGCGAACGAGACGTCCACTATAGACCCGCCCCGCTGCCGCACGCACGTGTGAACCGAGCCCCGGTTTAAAACGGTCAAGCCAGTCGTGACCGCCCACTCCTCCAGCACCTCGCCCCTAGCATCGGTCACAGGGGATCCCCACGCCACAGACTTGGCGTTGAGATCCCCCAGCAACAGCACCGGGTGAGGGTGTAGTCGGCCCACGACGGCACCCAAAGGTTAGGTTAGCCTAACCTAACCTGCTGTTTTCTTTAATATTTTGTACAATTACGCAATCACAAGGATACGGTGATGCAGTTCATCTTTGAGTAGTTCCATGTAGCTACCTTGAAAATCCAAGATCAGTAAGTTGATCACTGTACTGTACTGTCACTAACCTAACCTAACCTAGGTTAGGTTAGTTTAGGTTAGGTTAGGTTTTGGCGAAAAGGCGTGTCACCTACACTCAGGGGACGTGACGGCGGGTGTTGGCACGATATATTATGTCGTGCGGTATTCCACAGTGCTCGGTCCTGGGCCCACTTCCTGTGGAACATCAATTGTCAAAACGTCCCCCCAAACCTTACACCGACCAACAGATTTAAAATGTATCTCAGTCCAACCATCTTGGTAAGGTGATCAATTTTTACTATGACGACATCTGTCAAAAATATGGGATATCCCAGAAAAATCATGTTTTAATGTTATTATTTTTGGCACAAAATAACATGTTGTAAACCATATCTTTGATTTTTAATCACTATTTTTACAGCTAAATAATGGCTAGTATCGTCTGTGAGCTGTTTCACTCTATGGCCTGACGGATATTCTCGTCAATTCTTAGGTTAGGTTAGCCTAACCTAACTCACTTTTTTCTTTTAATCTTTTGTACAATTACCCAATCACAAGAATACACAAATGCTGTTCATTATTCAGGAGTGCCATGTGACCTTCAAAATTCAAGATCAGTTTATCACTGTTAGGTTAGGTTAGGTTATGTTCACTGCGTCCATTGTCGGGAGGACACGGCGCGGCATACATTGGCAGAGTGTGCCGCGTGGGAGGAGCCGCGCCGTGCCCTCGTTCCAGAAGTTGGAGCCGACTTGTCACTGCCGGCCGTCGTTCGTTCGATGGTCGGGAGTGCCGAGTCGTGGGACGCGGTGGTTTCCTTCTGCGAGACAGTCATCTCGCAGAAGGAGGCTGCGGAAAGGGAGAGGGAGATCTCGTCCACTCACCCGGCCCGCAGCAGGCGCACCGGGCGTCGGCGGAGGGCGGATAACGCCCTCTTCCAGCCCCCCTAAATGGGTCCAGGGGCGACGGATTCGGGGACATCCGTCGCCCCCCATCACACAGGACCCGAGATGGCGGCGCGTAGTGTTCCACGCGCGCCACTCTAAGACGTAACGGGGGGAGTTTGCACACCTCACTCCTCCTACGGGACGGGGCCCGCAGAGTGCGGGCCGTCACCAGTCCGGGGCAGCGGAAGTCGCAATTTGCTCCCGCAGCCCCCCGACGCAAGTGTGCGAGGGAACACCGGGGTGGTTTTAGTCAGTAAGAGTCTGACAGACCCCTTCGCCCACCCCAGGGCGGAGGACATCCATGAGGATTTCCACACCGAGAAAAAAAAAAAAAAAAAGGTTAGGTAAGGATGGGTAAGGTTAGGTTAGGTTAGGTTAGCCAACCAAAATGTTTTTTGTTATTACAAAAAAATCCCATTGATTTTGCAATTGAACAAGACAGTAAGTCTTTTTCTGGATCCTTATAAACATATTGGCATGTATCACATGGCTGTTGGAGGGGGGGGACGGGGTCCATACAAAATTGGTCATGGTCCTTTATATTTAAAAGAGTGTCCGTGGAGTTTCTTGCCCGTTCTTCTCCATAGGTACCTACTAAGCTTTGGAATGGGCATCTAGCTTCATCTTTTCTGACTGACCGACCCCTTGAAAATTCAAAAGTGCCTGTAATTGGTTTATTTGAAATAAATGCTTTGAGTTTGAGTTTGATTCGACATTAATAAAATTGAATTGTTTATCTAATGACGTTCCCAGTATGGATAGAAAAATGCAATTAATTATATCCATTATTTTAGTTGCTAGTCAAAGATCGGCTAAATCCATAGCCGGCCCATCAGTATTTAGTTTATTTGAAGAATCTTTTAGTTATAAATTCAATGTCAAGTTTTATTTGATAGTTTCAGAATACTTTTATGGAGGAGCTCGTAGCTAAGTAATAACAGCCGCACGGGTCGATCCAGTTGAGCTTCGCTTACCTGGTTTGGTCTGGATGGATCACCACCTTTACATACCGAGACTCCTCCGTGCCCCGGAAAGCACGTTAAGCCGTTAGGTCCCAGCTGTCATTCGAGG
The DNA here is from genome assembly GCA_948150665.1 of Conistra vaccinii. Taxonomy (NCBI): domain Eukaryota; kingdom Metazoa; phylum Arthropoda; class Insecta; order Lepidoptera; family Noctuidae; genus Conistra; species Conistra vaccinii. The sequence continues at coordinate 7,504,510 of OX411316.1, forward strand.
ATATTTGACAGTCATTACGGGTCGTCAGAAGCCCGAAAGTCTGACAACCAGTCTTGCAAGGTGTATCGTAGTGCTTGAAGGGGTTTACCCAGTACTGGGTTGTGGAAGTCGGATAGGCAGTCGCTCCATGTAAAATACTGGTATTCACTTGCATCCGGTTAGACTGGAAGCTGACCCCAATATAGTTGAGAAAAGGCTAGACAGATTGATTTAGAACACTAAACAGAAGTTTAAATGAAAATACTGCCAGAAATACTAGTGCATAGAAATGCACTATATATTTCTGGCAGTATTTTCATTTATTGACGCCTTGTATAAAGTAGATCCTTAGCGCAGTGTGAATTTGAGACGTATCGTACCGTATTACTGTTTCAATGTGGCTACCTGTCCAAAATTAAGTCTTCATTTCAAGTGTTTAAATTCCAGGATGGGCCGTGGAGTGAAACACATACAAACATTAAAATCATTTATTTAATTTCTTACGCCGTAAATATTCCCTCCGCTGCAATCTCTTGTGTTTGTTCTTCTTATAGCACAACTCTATCGACCAGAACAGGACGATGATGGCGAAACAGGACGCGATGAGGTAGAACACAGGCCCGTAACTTTCTGACAGCTCTCGCACTGCACCTTTTATGAAAAAAAAAACATACTCAGAACCAGAAACTCTAATCCCGTATACACTATGTGCCCAATCATCCATTAGAGGCCAGTTATTGGAGGATCACTTAACCTCATTTAACTTGAAGTGATGCAAATTAAAGAAAACAAATAGAAGGCATTTGCGCTATAATATGACGCAAATAAAAAACACAAACGCAAAAAGAACAAGTTGGAGGAAAATATGCGTCAGATCCACTCAAACAGCCATAGGTCAGTATAATGCTGTTCCGGCTCCTCGGTGAATCGACCTTTCTATTGACTTTTATAGAATTCAACTGTCGATACATAAATATGCGACTATCTTTCAGATACGTGAGATAAGTCTATGTAGCGTGTTTTAGTTTTAGTTAGTAGATAAGAATGTCATGGATCTCTGGTCTGAAAATAAAGATTTATATATATATATATATATATATATATTTTCAGACCAGAGATCCATAACATTCTTATCTAAATATCCTTTGTTTTACGTTTTGCGATCATCTATTAGATATTAACTTTCGGAAAAGGCCTAGAATTATTTTTTTGAGATTTTAAAATCAAAGATAGATTACTGAAAAAGTACTTTATATAGGATATAAATATATTTATAATTTATATACATAAGGTAGCAAAGATTATCTTTTCTAAAATATTAAACGTTTGATCTAATGTAACATTTAAACACTTATCTTCCGAAAATATCACCGACTGCTACCAAAAAACACTTAAAGTTAAGAAAGATATTTATCTTATTTGCCAAGTCTGTCTGTCACGTTTGATTTAGCCTTTTGAGATAAAAATAATGCAATTAAATTATGAGATTTGCGTACACGTGTTTGTTTTACTTAATAAAATATTGTCGACTCAAAAGATGATTTAAAAAGTTAAAAAGACAGTGCACTTGATTTGACGGTATGGTCATGTTACGTATATTGCACGCTGAGGTCTTGTAAACTACTAAACAATTATAGTTGAATAAAACATTAGGTTGGTACTGTAAGACGCCTGCATAGACTGGTTTTATTACCATTAACATGCGGCCTACCGCACTTAGAACTAACTAAAGCAAAAATTTCCAATTTTCGTAGGCTACCATCAACAGAACAGGATGTTTAAACGTACCAATAGCAGGCCCCAGCACCAAGTTCACTATCCCTGACAGCATCATCAGCATGCCTAAAGCAGCTGTGAACTTGTGAGGAGGCACAGCATCAGCTACCACCAGAGGAATGAGGATGGTGACAGCAGAGTGAGAGGCACCGACCAGCGGAATGTAGACCATCATGGCTATGAAGCTCTTTGACCATAACATACCTGGGAAGGAAACCATAATTTGAGAGCTTCTCATTTCTACCACCACTATTTTAAAGTAGTAATAAACAATGGGTCACACTCGGCCATCGGGGACACCACAGACAAAAGGCCATGTTATATTAGAAACACATTTAAAAGTGAATTAAACATTATGGACTTAAAGCTGATTATCAATTGACTTTAATTCGTAGTCAAATATTTATATCGAAAACGTGACACTAAGCTGCACGAGATAATATAGCAGATCTTATCGAGATTGTAGAGTGGTAATTGAACGAAAGGTTAATCTTTAAAGTCTAAAGTTTCAAGTTCCATATTTTTTATGGATCAGTGGGGTTTTAAACTCTCCATCCCTACTAAGCAAGCATGGTTAGACGTGGTAATTATTAAAGACTAGCTGCTCTCCGCGGTTTCACCTGCGTTATACATGAACCCGTGGAAATATCGGGATAAAAAGTATCCTAGGTCCTAGCTGAACTAGGACCTAGGATACTTTCATGGTCTCTCAGTCATATGCCAGATTTCATTAAATCTGTTTAAGAGGGTGCATCCTAAAAGTTGGCAACGTCGTAAATAGCTGTCAAATAGTTACCTGTTTTGATTATTTTGGAAATAATACTGTATATGCTGCTGTTTTGATTAATTTGATAATATTTTTGTATGGAAATAAGAAATGTGGCTAACTAATTGACTAGAATATGAATAATGAATTGCAATTATAACATTTAATTTGATGTTGTACCCGTTTTAAGTGTAAAAAAGGCATTTGGAAAGTTTCCAAATGCTTTTTTTACATCTAAAACTAACTATTCGGTGTTACGATATTATTTTTTGCATTTCATAATCAATATTCTAGTTCGCTAGTTAGCCACATTTTTTATTTCCATACAAAAATATTATCAAATTAATCAAAACAGCGAAATATTTGACATCTATTTGCGACGTTGCCAACTTTCAGAATAAACCCTCTTAACCATTTTAGCATAAAAGCGTAACAAATAAACAAACCAACTCGATTTCGCATTTATAATACTACTAGCTATTGCCGGCGACTTCGTCTGCGATCTAGGATGAAAAGTAGCCTAGGTCCTTTTCGAGGCGATGGTCTATCCATGTGCCATATGTCATCCAAGCTCATTCAGCCGTTTTACCGTGAAAACGTAACAAACAAACCCCTGCCTTGGACGACGGTTTAAGGACATACTAATCCTTAAACCGACGTCAATGTAGTATTTTACTCATCATCAGCAGCCTATTAATGTTCCCACTGCTGGGACACAGGCCTCCTCTCTGTGAGAGGGAGTGGGATGTAATCTACCAAGCGGGCCCAGTCCGGGTTGGTAGATGTCACATGTCTTCGAATTTTTTGGTTCTAAGACATGCCGGTTTCCTCACGATGTTTTCCTTCACCGTTTTGAGAGCAGTGGTGATGAAATTATTTACACAAAGTAAAGCGCCTGCTTGGGTTCGAACCCACGACCGTAAGTCGGGGCCGTTACCACTGGGCCACCACTGCTCTCAATATAGTAGTGTAGTATTTTACTCAGCTCAGTCTTAATTAAGAGTGACCTCATATGACGTACTGCAAACGTTTCTTACCAAGCCTTGACACTAAGCCGAGGGTAACTCCAAGGACATAAATCTCTTGACTGCCCAACTTGTGTAGGCAATTACTTAGAACTGCAAACAGCACTCGCATAGCCAAGTCTCCGAACCCATACAGAGACTGAGCCAATGCGATGTTATCCTGCAAGCAAATAATTACTTTAAAGTTATCTATACTTCACTAATAGATTGCTGATGTACTCAAATATTGGGTTTCGACTATGTATTATATGGAAGGTATGAATGAGTATGCATATTTGCATACGAGTAATATTATACATCTGCTGATTTGTTCATCTTCTGTGTGACGTTGAGAGTGTAAAATTATCTTTTATTATAGTAGGTGCGATTAGATCTAAAATAGAAGATTTAATATGAAGAGTGTGGTTTATAATGATTGAATACTATCGTGAATTCATGCATGTCTAGTACCTACTTTTTGTTAGGTTACTGCTCAGTAATTGTGCACAACGTGTAATGATTGAAATCGAAATACTATCGTGAATTCATGCAAGCCTAGTACTTTTTGTTAGGTTACTGCTCAGATATTGTGCACAACGTCTATTGATTGAAATACTATCTTGAATTCATGCAAGCCTAGTACTTTTTGTTAGATTACTAACAAATTCTACTCTCCCTCCGTCTTACGAATTTTCGATCAGCGTGTCCTGATGCGAGTTTAACATTTTTTACCCATCCCAAAAAAAGTGCACAACGGCTGCTAAAGAAGTTTTCACTTCAAAAAACTTATTATGTTACGTTACTGCTACGCTGTTTATTATCTGGATTAACATAATATTATAGGATACTGTTTTCACTTCCATCGGCAGTCCCCAAAGACTGCCAGTCATGTTTTTTTTTTCTACTTTGACGCTCTACTGGGCAGCGTAATCCTTTTTTAAATTCATCCATATTAAGTTCTATTAGACAATTTTACCGGATGTTTTCGGTTTTCAAGTCAGTACACATTTTATCACATGGAACACATTCACATGCTTTTTTCTAATTTCTAATGAAAAATAAAGTCAGAAACTAATATTTTTTAAGTTGTATGTATTGCTTATGGACCTCATGTATATTAATTAGTGTATTAGAAAATTTAACTCTTGCGATTAAAAAACCAATCCGAAACGAGCCAATTATTTCTGGATTTCACCGCTTAGGTACATCATAAATAAACAAACTAACCCAATCTGCATAATTTTAGATATTTTAAATCGATAACGAAATCAAACTGATCTCAATCTAGTCTAGATAAGCAGTCTGATTTAACCGAAGATAACATAGAATAGATAAACTCCAATTTACATAAGAAATAAACGGAAAAATCTTAGAAATCTAAAAATAGATTTAGAATCAGTCTCCAGTTACGTGGAAACGACAAGTTTTTTTTTAAATATTAAAACTAAACTATTAAGCTGGGAATCCACTGTTTGCTCAACAACTGCTCCACGCATGTCCTTGGAATATGCATAAAACAAGCGACCACGACAAAGCAGACGCGCGGATCCTCGGCGCGTCTGCTTTGTTGGAGTTGGTGCGCGAAAATAATGGATCATCATTACCGCCCTACAGCAGCCTACTGCTATACATAGGCCTCTACAATTGCACGCCATTCAGCTCAATTCCCGGCAACTCATAGCACGACACGCATAGTGGATCAATCAATTCAGCCTATCGCAATCCATGTAGGACAATGGCCTCTCCCAGGCTGCGCCACAGCACCCTGTCCTCCGCCTTCCGCATCCAGTCTCTCCCAGCCACCTTTTTGAGATCGGATAGTGGACACCCAGCTTTAAAACGATAAACCGGATCCTACAATGCAGTGCTACAATGCTCTGAAGACAGCGCGTGTATCCTGGTATTGAAAGGCACCGATATCACAGACCAGAACCTGTTCACTAATTTTCATAATAGTATTTGATTTCTAGATAGTGTATTTGATTTAAGTACAGTACAAAAATAAACACATTTAAGAGATGCGAGCGTTTAAATTATAAGCGAGAGTGACTACGTACGCTGATCTAGTTAATAAACTGGACAAGTGCGATTTGAACTCGCATGGCTCGGGTTTCGTACGATAAATATGTTATATCTACCATGTTTTTATCCCAAGAACAAACTTAACATTCGGAGCAATTGGCTGTAACAGACGGACAAACTCACACAGGAGTGATCCCCTAAAAAACCCTTTCCTTTTAGAGTGTTTGAAAAAATAAAAAAACGGTTAACCACATACAAACTATGCAGCAAAGACATGACGTCACACAAAGCCTGCATCGCGCAGTTAGAGTTTACCGCGCGAATAACATAGATAAGACTATCCGAAATCAACTTTCGGGCAGTTGCTCGCCAGACATAACACGTCTTCGTCTGGTCGGTCGGAGGATCCTCCCTTTTCTATGGTGGATGAGTGAACTTTACACCCTGTTCCTCATACCACTAAACAGATATTGATATAAATAAAATTACAATGAATCAAAATAACTTACTTGGACCCACCCAGCAGTGAACAATGCTTGTGGCAAGGTTGATGAGTATGTTGTATCAGCAAACAAAGCAAGTGCAGGACCAGCGCACACGCATGACATCAAAAAATCTTCGCATAAAGACTTGTCTATTAAAGAATTGACGATCTTTCTGAAACTTAATAATAAAGGTGAATCGGTCATTTTCATTAATTTTTTTATGCTACATTGCAGGATAAAGTCTTTCTTTACCAACCACTTTATTTCTGGAATAGGTATTATTTTTATAGCATTATTATCTTGTATTATGTGTCTTGTACTCATAGATAACTACAGATACGTACTAGATATACTACCTAGATGGCAGTGAACAAGATTTTCTCAAGGACTCTTCAATTCTTAAACATCAGAATGTTTTACAAAACAACCATCAATTTTCAAAAGTAATGTTCGTGACGTACTTGATTCCACCGGACCCATCGTCCTCCGACGCTAAATACAATTTTTCATTGGGATTGGAAAGATTGCCATCTGTGTTTGTCAGTTTGATAATTGGCACGACGCCGGCTTCTTCGTTCAGTTTCTTGTCATGCAACAACTTTTCTGTAACAAAGTTTGTACTTTTTTATGTTTACATTTGTTTGCATTGCTTATAGGGAGCGAACTCGTTAAGTGTAGCCAGAAGCCAAAAGTCTGACAACTAGTCTAACCAAGGAGTATCATGTTACCCAGTAACTGGGTTGTGGAGGGCAGATAGATAGTTGCTCCATGTAAAATACTGGTATTCATCTATACCCGGTCAGAATGGAAGCCGACCCCAGCATAGTTGGGAAAAGACTAGGCAGATTGATTGCTTATATGTAACGAGCTGGTCACAATGCAATAAAGTATGTGCTGATGATTTTATTTCGAAGAGAAAGTCGATAGAAGCAATGGTAAGAAAAGTTGAATTCAGGTTAGCATGTTCAGCAACTTCAAGAAACTCTTAAATTTTAAAGACGTTTTTTCACTATATTTGTCAAGCACTATTCACCAGAAAAAAGTTAAAAAAGAATCTGTTTAGAATGATACGTTAACCTTCTTTGCATAGGGATATGTAGAAACTACAAAACGCCACCTGCTTCGATTCTATATACTCCCATACTTCGTTTACGTTACATCTGGTTAGACACGCACGCCGGTTGCAAGTACTACACTACTTGAACTTTCTGAAGAACATCACTTATAAGCTATGTCCTTCTAGAATAAATGTGGCAAATAATTCAGCCAAATCTTATCCCAAGGTATCAGTAGAAGTACGGTATTATGTATGTTATGAACTTACCATTACTACCTTCGGGAACTTCGATCCTTTTCATATGCCATTTGACTGGTTGCATCAAAGCTACTGCTATAAAATTGTGCATTGTGAGCCCTGACATTATCAGGATTGTATCACGGAATCCGTATTTTACTAGGGACCACTTTACGAACAGGGGTGCTACCATTAAAATGACCGCTGAAAAAGAAAAGGTGATCAGGTATGGTGATATAAGTATGCAGTACCTATGTGCCCCTTTCAATCGCAAAGGGTTTTTTTTACATGTTGTAGATGATACAGTTTCTGTTACTATGAAAAACAAAGCTAATACATACATACATACAGATAAAGGAGTAAAATGATTGAACTACTATGAATACTCGTTTATATTGCTGTGGGTTATGGAGAAAATATGTGTGTAATAGTAAAATGCAACCCGCACTGGGACTAACCCGCACTGGGCCCGCGTGATAGATTACAGGCCAGTCCCTCTCATAGAGGCCTGTGTCTCAGCAGTGGGAACATCATAGAGGCCTGTGTCTCAGCAGTGGGAACATCATAGAGGCCTGTGTCTCAGCAGTGGGAATGTTATAGGCTGATTATGATATTTATGCTAGTAGTGAAATGTGGTTGTTAATGTAATATTGTCGACCAAGCTTGAAATTGCTCTTTCCACGAACACAATGTACCTGGGTAATTTAATCATTCAACAAAATAATTTTTCAAACAACATTCCAGGTAAGTCTGAGTACCGGACAAGACTGCACTTTTTCCAAGGAAGTAATTTATCAAAATCGTTCCTTTTCATACACCATTTCCCATGCATACATTATTACCTACCCTATTTGAACGTAAAAATAAATAGTTTGGAAAATCCAAAAGTGCACGCCTCATACTTATCACTCATTCATAAACGAAAAAGAAATTCAAAACATAGTTGAACAACAATATTGTTGTAATGAACAATTTATCACTGTTCATAAAGTCGTAATGTCAACGACTGACAAAGATATTTACTTGGCGGTTGCTAGGCAACTTACGGACATCAAGTCAAAGGTTGGAAATATTTAGTTAAAGATATTATATTTTAGTTAGTATTTTTTTAACTAAAATTAAACTACTTTGAATAAAAAAACCATTTTCAATAGGGTTCCTTCTACGGCTGAAATGAATGTATAAAAAAAAAAATGACTCAATTAGTTGATTTTATCGCAAGCTACAATGTTTTCAGGGCTCATAAATTGACAGACAAGAATTTTTTTTCAACTATTTTTATGCTTTTTCCATTTCTGCTGCATTAAATCAATTGTTAAAAAGTACAGTATTAATCTCCATTTAATCATCTATACAATGGTATATAAATTAAGTAGGTTCTGTGTACTAGCAGGAGTGTAACAATAAAAACAGTTACAGAAATGGGGCAAAAAAAGTTTTTCGATCGTAGAGCACACTCTAATGCTTCGCATTACGAGTCGTGCAATTATAGCTAGCTGTTACACAGTGATGACTGATGATTTACATTACAATGGAGCTTCCCATATGAGTAGAGGATCCGACCTAGGAACGAACGACCTTCATCCATCTGTTTAATGGATGAAAACTATTTTAAATGTTTAGTGTTAGAAAATATATCGCGAGTGGGTTAGCAACAAAATTCCTGGCCAGACTGACTAATAAAAAAAAATTAAAAAAATCTTTTTTTAAACAAACATACACATAACATACATAATCAGCCTAATGTTCCCACTGCTGGGACACAGGCCTCCTCTCTGTGAGAGGGAGTGGGCCGTAATCTACCACGCCGGCCCAGGGGGTGCGGGTTGGTAGATGTCACATGTCTTCGAATTTTTGGTTCTAAGACATGCCGGTTTGCTCACGATGTTTTCCTTCACCGTTTTTGAGAGCAGTGGTGATGAAATTATTTACACAAAGTGAAGCGCCTGCTTGGGTTCGAACCCATGACCTTACAACTCGTAAGTCGGAGCCGATACCACTGGGCCACCACTGCTTTCAAAAACTTTTTAAACACACCAATAAAATAGCTTTCACGGAGAACCTTTGTTACTAACTCGACTTTTGCCAATTGTTAGTCAATTCGGAGTTAATGACCTAAATAGGTGACTACTTGGTCACCTAAATTTAAGAATGTTCTTGGCACACAATAGCCGTATGTGATATATCAATGGATAAGTAGTGCTTTTTAAGACAAATATTTGTTACTAAAACAAAAAAAAAAGTTGTTAAAAAAAGTATTTTTATATTTTTTTATTAATCATACATAGTATGACCAGGATTTTTTTAGCCAATCCACTCACGATTTATTTGCTAACATACAATTTTTTTTTTATATACTTTTTATCTATTTAAACAGATGAGTGAAGGCTGTCTCTAGGTCGGATCTTAGGCTATAATAATACCCACTGCCTGTCATGAAGATAATAACTGAAGTGACGAAAATAAATATAAATTGCTAATTCTGTAATAAAATTACTTCCAAAATTATATGAAGGCTACACAATAAATTGTATTGTTTCATTTATCTTAAGTCCAGATGAAATGTCTGCTGAAATCGTTTAGGTTTGGTAGACATTTGCGGTAGACCATATGATATACTTAGTTTGATTAATGAATCCTTATAATGTGAAAGGAGCTGTGTAATTGTATGTAAGTTGAGATAAATGGAGACGTTTTGGAAAATCTTTCTTTTATAAATGGCATACCTAAATATTTCATAAGCACATTAAAAACTTTCTGAGTTTATTTTGGACGTTACAGATTTTGGTGAAGGAAAACCATCACCACCATGAGAAAACTTAGATTTATAGTTAACATACCTAACTCCGAGGAGCTCGTGGCTAAGTTATAACAGTTAGGTTAAGCTACGCTTGCCGGGGTTGATTCGTGGAAGGGTGACCATCTTTATATAGGCACTGAGACTCCTCCATGCTGCGAAAAGCACGTTAAGCCGTTGGTCCCGGCTATCATTCGTGGATCTTTGACAGTCATTACGGGTTGTCAGCAGCACGAAAGTCTGACAACCAGTCAAGCCAAAGAGCCAAGGGGTATCGTATTACCCAGTAACTGGGTTGTGAAACTCAGATAGGCAGACGCTCCATGTCAAATACTGGTATTCAGCTGCATCCGGTTGGACTGGAAGCCAATCCCGACATAGTTGGGAAAAAGCTAGGCAGATTGTTTGATACCTGATTCTGAAATAGCCAACCCGTCTTGAGCAAGCGCGGTGATCAATGCTCACGCCTCTCTGTACGAGAATGCTGCAATGGGACAAATTATGTTATTATGAAAATGATGCACTGGGAACTTTAATGCATTGGGCACGGACTCGTCATTACCATTCGTGCCCAATGCATTTGCATTAACGTTCCCAGTACTGGAACTTAGGCTTCGTCGCCGTGAAAGGAAGTAGGCCGTATTTCACCACGCAAGCCCAGTTAGGTTGTTGAACCTGCCTTTCTTCCTGATTTTTTTCTTCAGCGTTTAACGTCTCACACAATTCAAAATTGTAGAGAATTATAGAAATAAAATGTTTGATTTCTATAATTCTCTACATTCCATAAAATATAGCCCAGGATGTATGGGCTATACTATTAAACGAGCAATAGTTGTATATTTATAATCACGTTTTCAAAATTGACTCTAACGATGTCGATGAAAGGGCTAAGGTTTTGTTTTGGTTGTACCTTTATAGGGATTTACAAGAATAATGATACCTTAGAACAATCACATTGCAGCATAGAATTAGTAAGTACCTATTATAATCATCATCATCATCAGCCTATTAATGTTCCCACTGCTGGGACATAGGCCTACTCTCTGTGAGAGGGAGTGGGCTGTAATCTACCACTCGGGCCCAGTGCGGGTTGGTAGATGTCACATGTCTTCGAATTTTTTGGTTCTAAGACATGCTGGTTTCCTCACGATGTTTTCCTTCACCGTTTTGAGAGCAGTGGGTGATGAAATTATTTACACAAAGTAAAGCGCCTCGTAAGTCGGGGGGCCATTACCACTGGGCCACCACTGCTCCCCTACTATCATGGCAGCATAGAATTAGTATGAACTTTCCTATCGCTACTATTAAATGAGCATTCTCTATTTTGACCACAGCAGAGCTCGGTCGCCAAGGTACACTGTAATTTATATTATGTACATAATAAACAGTATTCTATTCTATATTACAAATGTTCCGCTAAAGGATAAATTCAAGACACGATGCACTTAAGCGGACATAACGTCTCCATACAGAACACGGTTGAGTGGTACCGTGCACATCCATTCGCAATAAATAACAATGTAAGGGGACGGAAATATTGTAACTTTATTACATTCTACGATCATTGGTAGCGGTTCAATGCACGGGAGGATGATGTGAAATGATTTAGTAGCTCATGTGGAATGAAATAAAATTATATATTCTGTAAATTGGATATCGGAATCACTTTTGCACGTCATATTAAAAATAAGCTAGATGAGTTCGGCGTTTCCTATCTGACTACTTTTAGAAGAAAGGCCGAAACAAACTCAGAGGTCGCAGTCTCTTTTAAAGTCCAGACATAATCTTGGTCAGGCCACATGAGGACCATGTAGATTAGTGTCTGAAATGGTATTTTGAGGAAAGAACCACACAGATTTAATTGTACTAAAATGGATTAAATTAAACTATACCTGTACTGGTTTTGTTTATATAAAAGTGTAAAAAAAAAGTTTATTTTTCAGTTACTAGCTTTATTTTAACTTTATAGGTAAGACATTAAACGCATACTCCTTAGTGTTTTATGGCATATAACACTAGTATTTATCAGGGCCACTGCACAATATTACTTTTGTACCTACCTACAATATATTATTATATGACATTGATTTTACATTCTTTGATTCTTCCTGACACAATCAATGTACCTACCTAGCCTTTTCCCAACTATGTTGGGGTCGGCTTCCAGTTTAACCAGATGCAGCTGAATACCATATTTTACATGAATCGACTGCCTATCTGCACTCCACAACCCAGAACCTGGGTAATACGATACCCCTTGGTAAGACTGGTTGTCAAACTTTCCGGCTTCTGACGACCCGTAACGACTGTCAAAGATCCACAAATGACAACCGGGACCAACTGCTTAACGTGCTTTCCGAGGCACGGAGTCGTCTCGATATATTAAGATGGTCACCCATCCACAGACCAACCCCGGCAAGCGTAGCTTAACCTGATGGATCGAACCGTGTGGCTATTATTACTTAGCCATGAGTTCTTCCGGAATAGCTCATGCGGAATTAAATGGATTAAATTAAAGTATAGTACAGGTTTTGTTTTGATTAAAGTGTAAATAAATGAAGTAACATAAATGGAAGAAGTCACTGGCTCCTGAAATACAGATATTCTAACCTAGCTCTGGAACCAGGGTCTCAAACTTTTCTGTAACCTGTTTATGACAAAAAATAATTTATTTATTTTATTTTATTACCAGCTTTATTCTAACTTTTAGCAGTGATAGCCAAGTGGTGTAACCATTAGACTGCCAAGTCATAAGTCTCGAGTTCGAACCCAAGGCACGCACCTCTGACTTTTCGGATTCATGTGCGTATAATTATCACTTGCTTCAAAAACGGTGATGGCAAAATATCGTGAGGAAACCGGCATGCCTGAGAGATATTCCTCGACGGCATGTGAAGCGAAGTTAGAGGCCCATGGACGGCTTTAAAATTCGGACACCAGGTTAGTCACTAAACGAAAAGATGTGTTTAACTTTATAGGTAAGTCATTAAACTCATACTCCCTGGTGTTTCAAAGCATAATATGACACTAGGATTTATCAGTGTCACTGCACAATATTACTTTTGTACCTACAATTTACAAAAACAAAAAAAATAGAACTTCTAAGGAACTTTTAATGTTTATTCTTTAATTCCATCCCTTACTTATCCAAAAACTTTCGGATTAAACGAATCACTAATAAAGGAAAATACGAAAACAAAACACACACGTCCACCATAAAACCGAACATGTTTGATGCACTGAAAAAGGTTCCTTGATTTATAGGTAAGTGGCGCCATCTGTCACGTATTTTATGAACTATCATACGGTGAAGCGTCGCCGCGTCGCGTCGGCGTTGTTCGTCTCAACAAAACGAGTTCTAACTTTGGACCAAGCTTGACACTTTCAGTCAGTTTTTGTATTTCGATCATTATTCCGACTTTGATAAAAGTCCTAATGGCTACTACACACAGTGCCGGCGGCATGGCCGCCGCGGCCTTACCGCCGGGTGCGCCCGGCACTGCCGCACAAAGCCGCACAAACAAACGCAAAGGAAATGAAGGCGCAAAAACCGGAGGCACGTGCCGCGCGGCAAAAGCCGGCGGCCATGCCGCCGGCATGTGTGTAGTAGCCATTATACTAAATTGTCAACTTAGACGCGGGTTTAAAATGGGTCGATGGTTTACGAACCATTTTTGAAAATCTTAAAGTACTGACTACAAACACTGATTTTAAACCCGGAGCTAAAGATAATTCTTGTTTCGTAATAAGGCCGCGTGTATAGTATAGGTATCTGTCAAATAATTTGATAGATAAATTCAAAGTAGAGTAGAATAGAAGCTCTTTAGCTACTTCTATTTTGAATTCATCTATGAAATCATCAGGCAAACGAACATTCGAATGGGAACATTCGAATGGTATCAGGGACAAGAATTAATTTTATGAAGCAAAAACGTTTCTAAAGCCTTAAAAACGCCGAAGTAACCAAGACTAAAAACTGAAAAGCTACACAACTCCATTTACCAACAACAACATGATAAACACGACGCTTAAAACAACCTTTGAAAAATCCTTACACAAAATAAACAAAGCGAGCACAAAGCGCAGATTTTGATGAATGACATGTCAGACAATTTGGATGGAGTCCGTCGATGACGTCAGCTGACGGAGCACTTTGTTGTCCCTATCACAAACATAGGACTTTTAAGAGTTTCAATGGGTTATTGTGTATGTATATTGATGAAAGGGTCTTTAGGGACAACGGTTTTTGAAAATAAGACTTTTTTATTGGCTTTAGAAGTACATAAGTAACTTGCGGTAGTCACAAGAAAAATAATAATAATTATGTACACTATAATATTTGTCATTATATTTTTAACGGACTGAGACTGAAGAATGTGCCATCCAGGTAAAACCTATAGCTAATAAATAGCCATCTATGATTGTATTATCTTTTGCAAGTTAATAAGACACCATAATAAATTATGATAAACTTACCAACAAAACTTTGCACTAAACTTATCGCCATTATTCGCCTCTTCACGAAATAGTCATTAAGTATAGTGCAGGACAAATTGTATATCAACCCGAATCCAAGTCCCTGAAACAGTGAAACATATTAATTCGATATTGCTAATCCGTTGCCTCATTTTATTAATTCGTCATCATAATTCCTTTTACAATTTTCATCACAACTACAGATCGCGGCGCGTAAGTTGAACTATGACCTTAAATGTGCAAAAAAACATTTTCGGGTCTCAATCGAAATATAATCATAGTTTTACCTACGTGGACGGCCGCCATTTTGGTTCAACTTATACTATTACATATACTATTCACCCTAGGTATCTACTTAATTAAATGACCTGTGTCGACACCTTTGCGCCATCTCATGTCCGTAGCACAGCGGGCTGTGCTGGCGCCGCCGCTGCGGCTGCTGAGACCTTCAAGCGGCGCAAATACTGTAAACTTATAGGTAACTACAGTTTTGAGCCATTTGAGGTTGAATGCTCGGGTCTCATGCACGGGCTTTGTCATGGGACCCATGTGCGCGTCTCCTTTTTAGAGAAATTTTTCGCCAACTGGTGGACACTTTACGTGACCAGAGAACTGGCTCGTTCTTTGGTCAAAGAATGAGCATTGCAATTCAACGTGGCAATGCTGGCACTGCTGGCAGTCTCTGAGCACGTTTCCAGATGACAGCGATGCGGACGTAGGCGCCTAAGGTGTCCTTTTGTTTTTATTTGTATAGTTAGTTAGTTAGTCATTTAATTAGATTAGATAATATTATGAATGTCCCTTTGCAGGGTAAAGACCTCTTCTCTCTTCATTTCTCACGATGTAAGGCGGTTAAGGGTCATTGTTGAACGAGTCTAGCTCATCCCGCCATCTCCGTCTGGGCTAATACGGGCTGTAGGTAATATGTAGGACCAATTGCAAGGAAATTAAACTAAGGCAAACTATTACTGAATATCAGTAGAGAAAGTGTTGACAAGCAAGATCGATCTTGAACTAAATATTAGCAACACAATTTGTGACTGCATTTTGTCGTTGTAACAAATACAAGCAATGGCATATCGTTATTCCAGTCCATAAGAAGTATGCGTGTAGAAAGAAGCAAACTGTTGGTAAGGAGCACCCAGCGGACTACCCATTGCTACCCCAGTGGAACTGCAAATCAACTGAAACTACGTGCCTTCAGTGTGGTATCGCAAACTTATGAGTTCCAATTCCAACGCTTTCAAATTCTGTTGTTTGTCATTGAAACTTTAAGTACAACAGCTGACCGGTAACCCATAATAACTGCGGGTAAGGTATTATGAACCTGCATATGAGCGGGCAAACCTGCGGCTGAACCGCAGGTTTGCCCGCTGCACAAAGGACGTTAAGATTTTATTATTTAAATCCTTTTGTCAGACGTTTTACTCCAGCAGCCTGTGGACAGCATATACGCAGAAGGCTGTCAATGCTCTGCGGGTCCAGTACAATAACGCATTCAGGATGCTGTTGAGGCTCCCTCCGTATTGCAGCGCGTCCGCCATGTTCATGGAGGCACGCACAGATGGTTTCGCGGCAATCTTACGCAAGAGAGCGGCGTCACTGCTGCACAGAGTGCGTGTGAGTAGCAACAGCATCCTGAGTGTGATAGCGGACAGGTATGACTGTCCTTTTTTTAAAAATTGTATGCGTTTGTGTGTAAACTAACATAGTCTTAAGCTCAATGTCACTAACAAAATGGATCATTGTAATCTGAAATTTAAATAAATAATAATAATAATAATAATTATTGTCCTACTGCAGAGCAGCGACCTCTTCTCATATAGAGAAGGCACGAGACTTGATCAACACGTTTGCTCAAGATGGGTTAGTGATTTCAGACTTATCTTTTGCCCGCGTGGATGTCGGAAAATACCCCACGGGAACGTACTAACGGGATTAAGAGTACCCTATGGGCAAATTCAGGTAATAAACTATCTGTGTGCCAAATTTCATCCAAATCAGTTCAACCGTTTTTGCATCAAACCGGAACATACCTACATCCAGACAAACGGACAAAAATTAAAATGATGTTTTTCCTTCACCGATGTCAATAATGTCCACGATAGTCAATCAACTTTCAAACAAAAACTCGGAAAGCACTTATAAATATAATTTAAAAAGTCACTTTGATACTTGCCCGGATTTGACCTCGCACATGAGAAGCGAGGCCTGAGCCACTAGACCATCACAGCTACCAAGCTGTAGCTTTTTTTTTTAAGTGAAAACTGCTAGCGGCGTTGTGCACTTTTTTTGGGATGGGTAAAAAATGTTAAACTCGCGTCAGGACGTGACCGTAAGATCCGTTGCCTAGCAACCGACAAAGTAAATATCAAAATAAATAGTCTTTGACATTAGGTAAAGATTGCGAGGTAAGAAATTTTACCCATATTGTTAAGTAAAAAAAACAGTCAAAACATACTTCATGAAAAGTGTTTAAATAAATTGTTTATTTTTGTTGACTTTATTTTGAAAATAAATAAATATACTACTACTACTAATGAATATTGTATTTAAGCACATAATATAGTACTTTTATACTGATAAATAAAGCAATACGTGCGAAATTATTCTCTAACCATTCCAAAATGTTCAAAAATGCACAACGTTAATGTTCAAGTTTTCACTTCTGCCGGCACTCCCGGAGTGCAAACCGTTGTTTTTTTTTAATCTGCACGGCTAGCATGACAACCATAGAAAAGAGTTTTCTACGGGTTTTGTCGACGGAAAAATAGACAAAATGGCAGATTGTGATTGTTTATTTATCATTTTGTCTATTCTTCCGTCGACAAAACCCGTTTCTACATAGTCATACTAAGCGTGGTGCTTTCATTGGATATTAGAATCCCTTAGAATTAAATCCATTACTATGTCAATATCCTCAAGTTACCTGTAATATTCCATGGCATAAGTGAAACGTGAACACTGAATTCACGAACATGATACAAATCACTCCAGTATTGAATATCAGTGTTGCTGATAATGTTAGCATTCGAAGACTCATACTTGACAGCAGTGGACTCGTCAGGAACCCTGAAAATTATAAGCAAAGCTTGTGACGTTGGGTGTCATAATTCTTTGAAATACCGTTCCAGTATACTCGTAGAAAGGTTGCACCAAGAGGGAGCAAAAGTTACTGATATACACCCCTTTGCTAAAAAAAGGGCGGTTTTGATTTTTCTACAGTAGTGGTAATCATTGAGTTCTAAAGAGGTTTTAATAGCCAAACTATGTTACTGGCACTTAATTAAGAGTCTGGGTATAAAAAAAGTTTATTCCAAATTCGAAACTTTTGTTTAAATTAAATAATAATCTCTTTTTCAGTTTGTGACTTTTTACTTACTTTTCGTGGGTTTGCGGTTAAAAGGTTATCAGGCAACTAAAACTAACTTCTCGTTATTTTAAGTTTGTCGCATAATCCTGCATTATTATGGCTAAAAACAGATATCTTTGTGTCGATTGTAATGGCAGAAAAAGCAATATGAGCTAGTAAAATTATAGCGCTGCTGGAACAGGAGTGTAGCCAAACAACTATATTCTCATTGATAATAAGAAATTACTAGTCATTTATGCGAATGACATACTAAAAATATTAATATTATCCATAGAAAAGCCAATGACTGTAAAGGTGCCCGCTTTTTTTGCAAAGGGGTGTATTTTGTTAAGGAGAGGCAGTACCTATGATATTTGTCTCGGATAGTTTTAATATGATAACTAAACCTGCTATCTAATTAGGCTTTAGATGCGAAACTGAGTTTGTTTGTTTGTTTGTACGCTTTCACGCTAAAACGGCTAAACGAATTTGGATGAAATTTGGCACATGGGTAAACCATGATCAGCGTTATTACTTTTTATTTCCGTGCGATAATTTCCGACCTCCGTGCTGGCGAATCCGCGGGCTATGTAATTAAATAAGGGAAGACCGACTCGTTGCATAATATTTGCAATGTTTACCTGCTATTGCTGTACATATCGCACCTAAACCTCGCATTAAGGAGGCATTTGTGGAGCTCTTTCCGATGTCTTGTAGAAACTCATTATACAATAATCCATAGCTTGATATGAATGCAGTCGATGTAGACTGGAATGAATATAAACAATAGAAATTAATGTTAGAAAGGAACACCAGCCAACTGTACTCTGTATCAGCTGTTAATAAACTGCTTTGATATATATAATAATTTTTGAAGTGAAAACTTCTTTAGCGGCGTTGTGCACTTTTTAGGGTTCCGTACCCGAAGGGTGACAAACGGAACCCTATTCATAAGCCTCCGCTGTCCGTCTGTCTGTCAGCGAGCTCTATCTCATGAACCGTAATAGGTAGGCAGTTGAAAATTTCACAGATTGAGCATTTCTATTGCCGCAAGAGCAACAAATAATAAAATTAAAAAATAAAGGGGGGTCGCCATACAATAAAATTAAATTTTGAAAAAAAAAAAAAACTGACCCTGGAATGTGGGGTATCATTTTCTAGAGCTCATTGAGTAGAGAATAAATATAATTTTTATTTGTTTTTATCTTTAAAAATGATGAATTAGGGGGCCGTAGAAGTTGTCTGTTTTAGACCATTTTTGTACGAGCTCTAATCTCAACAACTAAACAAATTAGGAATTTGAAACTTGTGTGTATCATGTAACATATACTGTTTATAATCAACAAATACTAAAAACGCCGATTCATAACGTATTTTATATAATATGGGCGATTTTCTGCAACTTAAAAAAAATATTTTGTATTTCATGCTAATATTATGCGATATAAATTCCACAGATAACTATTTAATAGTCGGAGTAATGACATGGAATTAGTAAGTAACTACTATCATGGCAGCATATACTATTTCGATCATTTCAGATCATCCAAAAAGGTCTACAAAATAAACTTTCTTCACAAGATTTTAAAACCGGCCAGTATTTTTTGAGTTTAAGAACTTTATCGACTTTTTTCAAAGTATCCCTAGACGGTGTTGATGTGTGTACCTCATGTTAAAAATACACTCCAATAGACAATATATTCAGTAACATTGAAATGAATGCTGGCACATACAGTGTACTATTCAGTTACGATCAGGCGGATTCAGGCGGCCGATCTCAACGGAGACTGGCCTTCGGCGCGGGAGATATTATAGTGCACAAGTGTGTGCGCAGACACGAGTGCACTCTCTCTTCCCTCACTCTCATAGTCCGATGAGATGTGTAAAAATAATAAGTAAGAAATAATAGATTTCTGTATGACTATCAAAAATAACGTAAATAAATACCTGTATTGACGGAATGTTGTAATTAACTTTTGGCGTGCTACTTACATTTTATTTTGTATAATATAGTCTGATGTAGCAAGAGAAATCCTTTTATTTATAAGTAACTAGCTTTACCCGGCCCGGTTTCGCACGGTTAGCACCACGTTAGCACTAAGTATTTATCTACGGCGCACCTACCTTTCCTAATTACCTACCCTACATATCTACCTGCTTACCTACCCTATATACCTTTTTATACCTACTAATACCATGTTAGTAGCAAATAAATAACTTTGACTTTAGTTAATGCATATTACCGGATAAAGTTAACTTAATATTTTTCTCTTAAAATAAATGAAATATAATTCTACACCTATAGGTGTAGAATTATATTTCATTTATTTTTGTCACTATTGTTATTGTTATACTGTTGTTATACTGGTCTATATTTTAACACAACAACATTTTTTCATTAAAATTAGACAATTTCTTTACAAATATTTATGTTTTTTCATAGCGCCTCTGTGTTACCTTTACGAAAGTATTACAAAAATTCATAGTTTTAAATCTTGTACGACATGGTATGGAACCCTTCGTGTGCGAGTCCGACTCCCACTTGACCGATTTATTTAGACCGCGTCATATCCGTGACTGTAAGATCCGTTGCCTAACAACCGACCAAGTAAATATCAAAATTAATAGTCTTTGACATTACGTAAAGATTGCGAGGTAAGAAATTTTACCCAATTGATGGGTAAAAAAAAGCAGTCAAAACATATTACTTCATGAAAAGTGTTTAAATAAATTGTTTATTTTATAATTATTTTGAACATAAATAAATATACTAGGTATTACTACTAATGAATATTGTATTTAACCACATAAATTATAGTACTTTTATACTGATAAATAAAGCATTTCGTGCGAAATTATTCCCTAACCATTCCAAAATATTCAAACATGCACAACGTTAATGTTCAAGTTTTCACTTCTGCCGGCACTCCCGGAGTGCAACCCGTTGTTTTTTTTTATTTTAGTTTTCTCAGACTCTAGCTTGATGTTTACTTTCAGTTTTGGATACATTATTCTAAGCTGTAATATAATATAAGACGTTGTGTCATAAATGTCCTGCGACATTTTTCTCATAACGCTTTTTATATTATTTACAGAGACCTTTATTCAACTCCGTCTTGCTTGTCTGTCAAGGACGCGTCACAAAGAATAAAACATAAATATTCGTCATTTTATAGGCGTTAGCAGAAACTACTTAACTCGAAGATTTTAATCATAGATTCACCCTGCTGCGTTAAAATATGGTTTCGTTTCTGTTTTCTAACACCTGTGACACACACAACCCAGCAGAGATTTGACTTATTGCAGTCATGGCTCACTCATATCAGTATGGCCACTTTTTCGCGCAACATAGCACGGTGAGATCAAATCTAACGATTTAAATGTTTGACTAAGGTTGCAGCGACGACACGTCTTTTGAAAAGGACATCACTAAATATCAAGAATAGATTATTTATTTATTTATGAATTAAAACTCACAATATTTATAATCACAGCAATTGCTATCATGTAACCCCATCCACCATCAGGAGCCACTGTTTTATACTTTTTCGTCACATTACTTCTATCCTTAGCACTCATTTTAAACGAATAACAACATGCAACAGTATTGTCTTAATGAATAAAACAATTATATCTTTTATCTCCTGTCAACAGTGTTCATTATTAATTTTACTGCTAAGGATCTAAGATGATAACATGGAGTAAATACAATTTTATTGTAACGATGAAGGCTGAGGTTTGAAAGAGATTTGATTAAGATGATTCTGGCTGAGATTCAATTGAAGTACTATGAAAAAGAAATCATTAACATCACATAGGACCAGAGTCAGAGTACTTTTAGAGACACTCGTATTTTGACAGCTCTGAGGACATTCGGTGGTATTGGGAAGGCTGTTTGTGAATATTATTTCTTTGTACCAAAATGAAAATATGTCGTTGAATTATAAACTGTCAAAAGAAGGCAGCTTAATCTTGTGTGCCTATCAGAAAGTACTGCTATCAAGGATCCGTTCATAAATTACCAACCAAGCATAATGTACCAGATTCTTCGTGAAATCTTTCCATTGCACATAAATATAATCTCCCATCTTGATTCAAAACTCTCACCACACATTTAAATTCATCCATTATCCATCCGCTCAATATATCTTACAGATACATGCGAGAGCCGTCTACCTGATTACGTACGACACTATAAAAGTCAGAGATAAGGCGGCCATAACTCAACAGAGACAGAAGGTAATCTACCCGACTTAGGCCGTAAATATACAGGCTTGCCAGGGTAACATACGTAGCTCGACTGAATTTTGTCGGTGTATTATCTCGTATCGAAACTACATTTTACCTGTTTACGCATAGTGGTGTCTCGTTTTAGCGCGAGATATTGCAACGACAAAATTGTGTCGCGTCGGCTGGTCTCGAGAATTACGGATTTTTCGGCCTCTTTGTAGCCTCCAGATGTTTCTAAAGCCTTCAATTATGCAAGAAAATTAGATATTTTTATTGAAGTATTACTATGGTAATCCCAGAGTGGAAAAACAATGGAATCAGCTGTTCGTTATCTCACACAACGGAGAGATGGATGAGCAGCTTATCTCGGTTTTCTTTTACTTTGAAACGTGTTAAAGGTTAATTTTCAAAGTGCTCAAGGAAAAGTGCCCTTTAGCCAGTAGCACACCTCCGTCGCGAAATCGTAGCAGCGAAACCGCTTTGGTTCACGCCGTGTACTAAACGAAATGAAAATGGAAGTATGAAAAGACTTGAATATGCCCAGGCGGCTGATAGTATGTCATGCTCTCATCAGGTGTGGCTCTCGTGGCGTAAGTGTTGGATCTACAGATGGTTCGATCATTAAGCTCCCTTCAAAATGGTTGAGCTGAATGAGCTGATCCATGCGTCATGTTTGTGAGTGGACGCCGTCAGTAGGTACTAGCTGCCATGCCTTATTTTAATTTTTGAATTGTGTTTGTTCTCATCTTTTTATTATGGACGCTTTTAACGTACACGTCTTTCCACATTGTTCTCACATGTATTTTGAATATGAAACCAATATTTTGTAACAATATTTTGAGAGTGTCCGTGGAAGTTCTTGCCGTTCTTCTCCATGGGAACCTACTACGATTTGGAGTGGACAACTAGCTTCATCTTTCTGACTGACCGACCCCTTAGCCATTCAAAAGTGCCTGTAAGTGGTTTATTTCAAATAAATGCTTTGAGTTTACAAAAAAATTTCCTAACGACATTGTCACTTATTTTTTCACAATTTTTAAGGAAGCTTTTTTTAAATAAGTATCTGTAGTAATATGTTAATTGAAACGTATACTTGACAATTTAATAGATTCATCTATACGGAACTTAAGGTTTTACGAACGTAACAAAAACGATTAATTGTGTCATTTTATTTATTTTTGGGTCGTTAAAATTAGTTTTAATGTATCTAAATCCATTTTATATAACACTAACAAGCTTTTAACATAGTAATAAAAAATAATGTGCTTGTTAATCCTGAATAACTAGCTAATAGTAAAGTAGTATAAAGGTTTTTTTTTGTATTGTTTAATACTGTAATTATTTAATTTTTTTCCTTACTTCAAGGTTTGATGACGTAACTACTTACAACTAAATAGAAAATCAAACTAAAATCTTCTTCAAGCAAAGTGATATTGAGTCTTAAGGCCATTACAAAAAGGCTTGGTTAGAACTATTACTATTAGTTAATTGTAGATATGTCGTGGTCAGATCTTAGAATTGACCATTTCATGAAATGGCCAGCTAACATTGGCCATATCGTTTATACGTCAACGTTTAATGATATGTCAGTCGACGTTTGGCCATATCACTGGAGGGTATCCATGGTGGAAAGTGTAGTAAAAATAGCCAAGTAACTGCGACCAACTTGGAAGTACCGCTCGCCGGCCGCTACCGCAGCACCACTCGCTACGCTAGCTTGACTCGCGCGCGTTTGGTCACAGTTCTAACCTAACCTAATTCAAATAGGTTGGGTATCGCGGCGTAAATTTTTAATTTTTAAACAAATTTTAAGTGCTATGTTGCATTTCACGCCGCGGCAGCCACGAGCGAGCGCTACTTCCAAGTTGATCGCTTTCCATAATATCATAATTATTTGGAAACACAATCAAAGTCCATCGACTTGTTTTGCTTAGTCATCATGATGCACAACAAAATACAACATCAACGCCTCTACCGGTGGATTGGCCACATCATGAAGTAGTCGTGTGTTTAACTGTTCATATCGATAAACGTTGAGTATTCAATGATCTGGCCAGGCCATATCATGATGTGACCAGTGGTCGATGTTCATTTCATGAAATGATCAATTTTAAGATCTGGCCACGACTGATACATAATTATTACAAAGAAAGTTGTACTATGTGAAAGATGATATCTATGGCTAGAAAGGGAGTGACTACCGAGATGACGGATAATCGAGAAGTATGGAAGAAAAATATATGTTGCGCCGACCCCAAATAAATTGGGATAAGGGCAGGAGAATGATGATGATGTTGATGATAGTACATAGTTACCTATTACAGTTTCTTACCTGATATGCATAGAAATACATAGTAAATCTGCAAATAGATATGCTGTCGTGCTACATATTCCGTTGTCGTTATACCCTAAATTTCATGAAGAAAAGGTATATCCACAAAGTATACCAGGGCGCCAGTGTGGGATTACGTCTCACGTTTGTCTATGTCTGAGATTTTTGGGATTCGTCGCCTGATCGTCTTTCAAACCAAACAGCTTTGATTTTTATAAAACAGAGTTTATTACTTCACTTAACACAGTATAATAATATCTGAAAGTTTTTACCTTCTGATCCTCCCAATTTTTAGAGGTATGAGGAACAGGGTGTAAAGTTCACTCATTAACGAATTGGGAGGACCAGAAGGTTGCGTGTTTATATCACATCGGGGTCACCAATTATTAGAGGTATTATGAGGAACAAGGTGTAAAGTTCACTCATCCTTATTAGAAAAGGGAGGATCCTCCGGCCAGACGGGTGTTATGTCTGGCGGGCAATTGTCCGTAAGTTGATTTCGGATAGTCTTAGGGCCGGTTTTTTGATCCCTAGTAATAGTCAAGCAAACCAATTGTTAAACTGACCATAGTTAAGACTCTAACCAATTGTTAACTCATGTTTACGTTTTTTGATCCCCATTTGAACTATGGTTAGAATTTACTATTGTTAACTATGTTGCCATTGTAATCGACACTAACTTACCCATTGAAGAGTTGGGAGTCATTATTTTGTTATGGTAACACGTGCTTTTTGACGTCTATCGCACATGTCCAAAGTCAAAGTCTTCAAATTTCGAGTTTGTTGATTGTGATTTCGTGCTATTTGTGATTTTGTTCCTCTTGTTCATACGACTATAAATTGGAATGTTGGAAAACTATTAAAAGTAAGAATAAGAATAACTAAAACAAACAATTAATAATTCATAAATAAATAAATAAATAATAATAATATTAAATGTGTTTGTTTCTTTTTTGTTTTAATAAATGAATAAAAATATAAACGATATGTATATAATATATATTATGAAATAAAGGAGATAATAATATTAAATAATAATATAATTTTATTATATTATTATTTAATAGAGTGTGACGTCACGGACGGATTGCGATACACATCAGCTGTTCGTGTCAGCACTGACAAAAATACAATAACAATTCAATTCCGAGTAAAAGTCTGGTTGACAGTAGCACAGTAGTGATCTGTAAGTGTGTGAACGTTTGTTAAGCAATTAAACCGCAGTTCGGTAGTGAAACACGCAAAAACTATTTTAAATTTTTATCAACTATTTTAATTTGAAGTCACTTGTTCGTTTTTGGTGCGCCCGGTACCTCCAAAAAGTGTCAGTTCTATAATTTTTGACAAGTGTTGACAAAATTACCACAGATTGTGTACTAAAGTCAATAACTCATTGCGTAGCAGGCGCCATCTAGCGCCGCCAAAATAAAATAAAGTGAGAGTGCTGTGCGCCATCTAGCTGCTACGAGCCGCACTAATATGGTGAAGTGTGCAGCTTGTGGGAGATTTCTGTCGGCAAAAGGGGGCGCTACGTGTGGCAACTCTGCGTGCCACAATAGGTACCACCTTGCTTGCTTGCTGTTGCCTGATGCAACGCAGATAAGCGGCAACTGGCTGTGCCCTGAGTGCAGACAGAAGTTGCCCAGGGGTGATAACAGTGCCACACCTGTCAAGGATCTGGGTAGTGGTCCCCCAGTAATACCCGCAGCAGCGTCAGCACCAGCAGCAGCCCCTGGTGGAGTAGCGTCGCGAGCCACAGCGGCACCTCGTTCAGCGGCGTCGACAGCAGTAGCAGCTCCGGTTTCGGTCCAGGGCGGTATGATCAGGTCGCCTGTCGAGGTGACCAAACCCCCCGCTGCAGATGCTGTGGCAATGTCTCGGGCTGGGAGCGAACAGAGTACGGATGAGCCCTCGCCGGATACTCAGCTGACCCTCCGTGAAGAAATTAGGCTTTTTAGATCCGAGCTGCGGGAGGTTCGGGACGAAATGAGAGAGTTTCGTCGCGAGATGGCCGGCCTGAACACGACGGTGGGGGTCTGTATCGAGCGGGTTGACAGCCTTGAGGCCAGAATAGAAGCGCTTGAGAGTAGGCAAACGGCAGCAGTGCCAGACGGCAAGGTGGTCCAGCTGGAGCAGATTGTGGTGAAGTTGCAGCTGGACCTCAACGACCGCGAGCAGGAGTTACTTGGCTCGGACGTGGAGATCGCCAACATCCCAGAGATTCCTGGAGAAAATGTTCTGCACACAGTCGGCCTGGTAGCGGCAAAATTAGGGGTAACAATAGACGATCGGGATATAGTGTTCGCGCAACGGGTGGGCCTGAAAGCTGAACGGGAACTGCAGACGAGCCCTACGGGCGGCGCGAGTCCGGTCGGCGGAGCAGCGGCGGCTGTCGCGCGCGGGCGGCGCATCGTGGTACGCCTGACGCGGCGCGCACTGCGCGACGACCTGCTGCAGAGCGCGCGCGTGCGGCGCGGTGCCACCACCGCGGACCTAGGACTCCCCGCACCCCCACGTCGCTTCTATCTTAACGAGAGGCTTACGAGAACAAATAAGCATTTGTTTTACCGTGTGCGTGAAGCTGCCAGCCGACTCGGGTGGAGGTATACCTGGACAAAGTTCGGCCGCATTCTGGCTAAACAGGGTGACGGCAAGCCTACCCACTGCATCCGCTCAGAGGACGACATTGCGCGTGTTTTTGGTAGTGAGGTGTCTACGGCAAAGGATGTCTGATTACATGGCTCCAGGCAATCACCGTACTAGTTTTAACTATTTAAGTCTGAAAGTTAACTTCTTTTTATTTGTTTTGTTTTCACTTAGGTATTTAAGTCTGTGTTGTGCGAGGTCAGTTGGGTTTGTGTCTCAGTATAATCTGGTTTCTTCTGTTGGCCCAGCTGTTCAACTCATTATTATCAACGTACATTTTATATATGTAACACTTCCACTTTCTATTGTCACAACTTCACTATTCATTAATATATATTTATTTTTACGGGATTTATGTATAAGCTCTTATTGGCTGACTATATATATTTATACAATATTTACAATACTTTACTCTATATTATTACAAGTTACACCTAATACTATGTATCTCACTATATTTACACCTTACATTATTATACAAGCTTTACCCTACATAACATTTCTGACGCTATTAACGATATACTTACTTCTATTATATACAACACTATTTTACAGAAATGAATAAGTCAAAAAATTTAAAGATTGGATTATTCAATGCGGGTTCACTCGGTTCACGCCAGGAGGAGTTCATTGTTGCTGTGGATAGCCTCTCTGTGGACATCATGGCGATAAATGAGACCTGGCTCAGGCAGGGAGAGGAGGGTCGCGCGCCGACAGTGCCGGGCTACCGGCTGCGGCACGTGCCGCGCGCGCGCACCGTGCGCGGCGGGCGCGGCGGCGGCGTGGGCTTCTACGTGCGCCGCGGGGTGTGCGTGCGCGCCGTGCCGCACCCGCCAGCGCCGCAGGTCGAGCAAATGTGGCTCAGGCTTAACATCAACTCGCAGTCAGTTATCATCGGCACTGCATACAGGCCGCCGTGGCTTGATGTCAATGTCTTCCTGGATGCAATTACCGATTCTCTCTCGTCCTTTGCTAACGCGGACAAGGTTGTCTTGCTTGGCGACTTCAATATTAACTTATTAAACCAATCAGACAACAAAACTAAACTGCTGAACAATTTCATACACTGCTGCAAGCTAAGACAAGTTGTTACCGAGCCAACCCATTTCACAGATCATAGTGAAACTCTAATTGATGTTGTGTGTACTGATGCTCGTGTGTGTGGGGTCTCAGTATCACACATACCCGAGCTCAGTCACCACGCAATTATATCTGTGGAATTCAATTTTAAACTGGAGAAGCCTGCTCCACACTGGGTTACCTATAGGCCACTTAGAGACATCCTTCCCGAATTTTTTAATGATGACTTAAATAAAATAGACTGGGAACATATTGAAAGTCTGGAAGATGTGAACTCCATGGTTTCAACATTTAACCAATACATTTTGGCATTATTTGACTTGCATGCTCCCCTTAAGAAAGTCCTAATCAAAGAAAAATCTTATCCCTGGATAACAGATACTGTCAGGGAAATGATAGGACTGCGTGACAAGTGCCATTTGAAGTCTAAAACCACAAAATCTGAGCGTCATATTAAATCATACAAAGAGTTAAAATACCTTGTTAGAGCTGCTTTTGATAGTGAGAAGTGTGCATACTTTAGGACATATATTAATAACAATATTAAACAACCAAAAAAGTTATGGAGTCACATTAAATCAACTATAGCCACCTCAAAAAAACCAGAGCATAGTCTGCCACATTTCTGTAATAACCCAGAATCAATCAATCAACACTTTTTGGATGTACCCGGCAGTGGTAAGGTCACAACTGCTGATTTAAGTTATTTTGAGCACCATAGACACGGTAATGGTCATTTCCAGCTTGAGCCGGTCCAGCAGGATGCGGTGCTGAGGATCTTGCGCAGTCTTAAGTCCAATGCACAGGGCTCTGACCATATATCTCTGGAGATGCTGATGTTGACACTCCCTCGTACACTTGCAGTTATCACAGCTATCATCAACAGATCAATTGTCACATCTTCTTTCCCTGATCTGTGGAAAATGGCAATAGTTAGACCAATCCCTAAAGTATCTAACCCCACAAGCGTGAAAGACCTTCGTCCAATTAGCCTACTGCCATGTCTGTCCAAGATATTGGAAAGGGTGGTTTCTGACCAGTTTAGGGCATATCTTGAGCTCAATAGTATTTTGCCGATGGCTCAGTCCGGCTTTCGCAGGGGCCATAGCACAGCGACAGCACTCTTGGATGTAGTCGGTAACATTCTGGAAGCCAGAGACCAAGGCATGGGGACCCTTCTTGTCCTACTAGATTTTTCACGTGCTTTTGATTCGATTAATACTTCGCTTCTTCTTTCCAAGCTGTCTTACTATGGGTGTGATGTCGGAGCAGTTAAATGGTTTGAGAGTTACCTTAGTAATCGATCACAGTTTGTCCAGGTGTCATGCGACAGTAACGGAGATACCATGTCTTCTGGTCCGAAGCACGTGGACAGGGGCGTGCCGCAGGGATCGATCCTTGGCCCGCTTCTCTTCATCCTGTACAGTGCGGACATTGCCAAATGTCTGATCAACACTAAGTTCCACCTTTACGCTGATGATTTGCAGTTGTACCTCTCCTTCCGCTCTCAGGATACTGCTGAAACTGTAAGAAGAATAAATGAGGATTTAGAGAGGATCTCTGCATGGTCCAGAAGAAACTCTTTGGTCCTGAATCCTAGTAAGTCGAAGTATATTGTGATGGGATCTAGGGATTTCCTAAACAAATTGCTTGCTTGTAACCTGGACCTCAGGATTGATGGTTGTGGTGTGGAAAGGGTTTTGGAGGCTCGTAATCTTGGGGTAGTATTTGACGGGCAGCTGCATTTTGAGACTCACATATTGGAGGCCGTGCGCAACTGCTTCTACCGACTCAAGCTCTTGTATCGTGTTCGTCCCTACATAAGTGTGGATATGCGTGTCATGCTGTGTGAGTCGCTTGTTTTATCCAAGCTGAACTACGCTGACACTGTGTATGGGGCGTGCATTCTCGGTAGAAGCGAAAAACTTATCCAGCGAGTGCAGAATGCCTGCGCAAGATTCTGCTACAATGTCCCTCCACGATCCCACATCACTCCGTTTTTAAATAAGGGTAATTTGATGAGAATGTCAGCACGCAGAAAGCTTCACCTGGCTACCCTACTCTTTGGCACTATTCTCACAAAGAAACCAGACTATCTATATAAGAAACTGTCTTGGTCGCGCGATATCAACAAGATTAAAACTAGAGCATCTTCGTACCTCTTATTGGCCTCATCGCACAGAACCGCTGCTTTCCGTGGTTGTTTCAAATTCGCTGCCTCTCGTTGTTGGAACGACCTGCCACCTCCTTTTCGTGCTATAAAGACAGTTGGTACTTTCAGACTCAAATTTAAACAGCACTTACTACAACTTCAAAAGGATAGCACAGATTAAACTTACCCTTGATCTGCACGCGTCTGGCACGGTGACGAGCGTTTGGCAGCGATTATTCACTGAGACACAGCAGTTGTTTTGCATTTTGCTTTTTCTTTGCCATTGTTTGTCATTGGTGAATTTGGAAATTCCACTCTTGTATCTGTATTTCTCCATAAAAAAACTGACATGTAACTGACTATCACAAAACACTTTTCATCCTACGATTATTCACTTTATTATTGTATTATTAAACAATAGACAGCCGTATTTAATTATACATTTTTTGCCGGTGTCGGCGCCTGCGTCTCTTTACTTGTCACATCGATGCCATAGAGTATCATACCACAGACACTTAAGGCATAGACAAGTAATCGATGCTACGTCGGGTGCAGACACACGGACTACGTATTTTATTTTTAATTTTATTTTTTTTTATTAATGTATTTGATACATAATAATTTATTTATTATTATTTAGGTACCTATCTATCCGTGACATCACTGCGGGCCCTATCAGAATACCAGCGTTGCGACTTTTAGTATTAAATGTCGCAGCATCGTGCTGAGATAGGAGCCTTTTGGCCTCGCACAGGACTCCTTCTTTTTTACTTCGTTTAATTTTTATTGTTTTTTATTTCTTATTGATGTTTTAATGTGTGTTTTAGTTTAGTTTGTGATCTCCTGTGCTTGTCCCAATAAATAATTTTTCTTTCTTTCTTTCTTTCTCTTTCTTATTATAATATTAATTAATATTTTTTTATTATTATTTATCCTTTATTTTATTATATAATAAACATATCACTTACATTTTTAAATATTTTTATAAAAACAAGAAAAAAAACATTTACTTAAAATATAAAAAATAGTAGCCCACCGGTATCGGGAACAGGGTCCAAGCGGTGGTGGTCAGAATGTCTTCATGTTGTGTTTGTTTATAATTAATGCATTTAGTTACAATATAATGTTTTTAAATTAAATAAATATATATTATTCTGTGACAATTGTATCATCCGATGAAGTCTCCGACATATCAAAGTATCTTAATATATTTAAATACATAATAAAACCGTAAATAATCAAACATAATAATAATAATAATAACCCCACCGCCGTATCTCTACGTTGACGTCGTGGTGGGGCTTGCGTGCTCCGAACTCTGGGTTTGTGCCGGTAGAGTTTACTTTGCCGGAACAGGTCTAGGATAAGGAGCCAGACCAAGAGAGATACATAAACCCGCAGGGCAGCATGTGGCGAGCTGTTGGGCAGTAGCGACCCCACGGACCCTATCTCCCGGGAGAAGTCTTGTTCCTCACCTCTGGCTTGCCTTTATTGGCCGGCTGGAGTGAACACTGACGAGGAACAGAGCTCCCACCTCATTCTTGCCTTTATTGGCCGGCTTGAGTGGAGATTCGCAAGAGCAAACGTGCTCGGAGGAAGGAAGTATTCCAGTAAGATGCT
Organism: Conistra vaccinii; assembly: GCA_948150665.1. Lineage (NCBI taxonomy): Eukaryota > Metazoa > Arthropoda > Insecta > Lepidoptera > Noctuidae > Conistra > Conistra vaccinii. Next base: position 7,536,521 of record OX411316.1, read on the forward strand.
GGTAGGGATCTTGACCGTACTTCCGGGATTGTCCTGATAGCCGTGGAATACCGCTCCACTCCTCATAAGCACCTCAGGACATGTTGCCCCCTTGTCGTTACGACACTTTGTGCTAGCGACCGTTTTCGGGGGCCCATTATTGAGTGTGCAAGTCACCCCCTGCCATTTTACCTGTGTTTGTTATATAAAGTATTGGTCAGGCAGGGGCCATAGTCTTTCCATAGTTCTAAATAACCAGTTCACTTAGCCATCCAAACCCATAAACCAATATCTTTGTTTTCATATCCAGCAATAGTCCTGCACTAACCGGGGGTTGTCCTTGGGTGCACTAGCATAGTGCGAACAGGGATAATCGTTGGTTAGTGCCTCATTTCATTAAACACGTCTAACGGGTCTCTGTGAGTTGGCTTCGGCCCCTCTTACGCCTTCCAAAGGTCCGGGACCCTAGGGTCCCGAGAAATGTCAAAGACGTAAAATAATAATAATAATAAAGTTTATTCATCAAAAAGTAACAGTTCAATGTGACATAATCGGTGAGCCACAAACTAAGCGTCGCTTGTATCTTGTGGCTCTGGAGTGCGAATTTTTCAAAGTTAAAAAGGTTACATTACAGTTTGAGAATGTTGGATAATCATTACACATTTTCCATAAACAAAAGATAAGTGAATATAAACTAAAATAAAATACAATTAGATAAAACGTTCGTTTGAATCTGAACGCGAAATAGAAAGTAAGCAAGTGTTAACGTTGGGCTTACGCTGTGGTGTGTTTTTGTGACGATGTATGTGTGCGTATGTGTGTATGTATGTGCGTCATTTAATTAAAATAAAATAACACGAAACAGCCGATTGCGACCAAGACTTAACTATCCGCCATCTTGCTAAACCCTTGATGGAGCTGTGGTTAAATATTTTGACCAATAGTTACATATTTAACCACTTGTCGTGTTAACTAGGTATCAAAAAACAGAATTTGCAGAAATTTAACCATTTGTTGCCATTTTTAACCATTGGTCGACTTAACTAGGGATCAAAAAACCGGCCCTTATCTATGTCGTTCACGCAGTAAACTCTAACTGCGCGATGGATTTGTGTGACGTCATGTCTTTGCTGCGTAGTTCGTATGTGGCGGTCTAACCGCTACAATATCATAACACACGCTCATTTATTTATCGCGATTTATTGCTATCGATGTCTACTCAGTTCATCGGCTACGTGAGAGTCTTGTCTAGGTACGGCGATTTTTTTTTATTGGCTGACATAAAAAAACATTCTTGAACAATATAATTTTAATATCATCATCATTTGAATATTATCATCAGACAAAATGAATAAGTAATAAAGGTAATACCTAAAATTGTTCTGATTCAATTAAAGGGAATCCAGTCTAACCGGATGAAATGAAATTGTTTATTCTGTAAATAGGATATTGGAATCACTTTTTCACATCATAGTAAAAATATATTAAAAATAAGCTAGATGAGTTCGGCGTTTCCTGGTTGACTACTCTGAGAGGAAAGGCCGAAACAAATTTAGAGGTCGCAGTCTCTTTTAAAGTCCAGACATAATCTTGGTCAGGCTGGATGTAGCTGAATACCTGTATTTTACATGGAGCGACTGCCTATCTGACCTCCACAATCCAGTTACCGGATACCAGGTAAAACGATACCCCTTGGTAAGACTGGATGTTAGACTTTCGGGCTTCTGACGACCTGTAACAACTGTCAGAGATCTACAAATATCAGGCGGGACCAACGGTTTACGCTGCTCCCACATCTCCGCCGCGAAACCGTGGCAGCGGAACCGCTGAACCAATTCCGCTGCGAAACATGTCCACATTATGTCGCGAATCTATGCGGAACAAACGCGGAAACGCAAAAAACCGGCGGACTGCGCGCGGAGGTGTAAACGGCTTCCCAGCAGATCGGCGAAATCACGCGAGAAAGAGATAAAATCATAATCAAATCTGTACGATAGAGCAGGCAGTTTCGCTTCCGTTTCGCCTTTCGTACAACGGACAAGTCATGGCGGAATTTTTGCGGTTCCGCTGCCACGGTTTCGCGGCGGAGATGTGGGAGCAGCGTTTTAACGTGCTTTCCGAGGCGCGGAGGGGTCTTGGTATCTAAAGATGGTCATCCATGCACGGACCAACCGCAGCAAGCGTAGCTGATCGACCCGTGCGGCTGTTAATACGAAGGTGTTCTTTAAAAATATTCATTTAGGGAACTGCGGGCTCCCTAAATGAATATTTTTATGGTGTTTCCCCTATTCTAATCTGTCACTTAATATAGGATGCACCCTAAATTTTCTTTTTTGGTTTCGTCTTCTTTTTATTAATAAAGTAATTAGAGCGTTTGTTTTCCGCATTTTCACGCACACGCACCGCTCTAGCAACACTGTCACCGACTAAATCGAGTAAGTCTGCGGCTGACAAACAATAATCAAAGTTGGACGATTAAATTGTAGAAGTACGCAACTTAGTCGGCCGATAGTCGGCCACCGACTAGATTGTATGTCTGCGGGCTCTCTTATTAACTATTGAACAGCATCACATTAAATCTAAATTGTATGAATTGACTGTAAGTTTGTAAAGTTTCAAAACAATCGCTTAGCAAGATTTGAACAAAAATCATTCAACTTTAGTCCCATTCTTTCGTATATAGTTACTTTTATGCTATAAAAGCATTTAAAATACAAGTTAAATCCGTCCCTGTCCCCACGGCCCTTTTTTTTTTCCATCAGCCATTGATTGGCAGCCGAAGCGCCCTGTCACCCTGTACGTTGCAATTTCCACTTAGCTGGATTGACTTTCGCATTTGAGGAAGAATGGAAACTAGTTATATTGGTATATTTGTAGCCACTTATTTCATAGATGGTTTTAATCCATATTTCGGTTAAAAGTAATGTGACGCCTGGCACAGCAGTTTGTTTAGAGTTTTGAATTCGTAAATGTACCAAGACATAATGTATTTGTATTAAACTTTATTTTCCTGAATACTTAGAATGACTTTTCCGTCCAGTGGATACATTACTTATCGAAACCCCTCCGTGCCTCCGAAAGCACGTTAAGCTGTTGATCCCGGTTGTCATTTGAAGATCTTTGACAGTTAGAAGCCCGAAAATCTGCTAACCAAACCAAGGGATATCGTATTACTCAGTAACTGGTTTGTGGAGGTCAGATAGGCAGTCACTCAATGTAAAATACTGATATTTAGCTACATCTGGTTAGACTGGAAGCCGACCCCAACATAGTTGAGAAAAATCTAGGAAGAAGATACCCAATACTCAATTCTTTATTGCGTTCCATTTGATGATGATACCCATTACTTGTCAAGTTTTGTTGTTACTATATACCTTCTCTCAAAATAACGACAAAGATATAGTTTAGCAACAATGACAACTAACAACAATAAGAATAACTAAACAACAACTAAAAATTATAACATCGACGTTTCAATTCAACCCAAATTTGAAATTACGCACACGTCAAACACCCTAAAATAAAACCCACCGTTTTCACTCCGTCTATTCAAAATGAAAAATGCTGAATCCCGCATAAATCAACAAAAATTACGCCCCGTTTTAAACATCTGCAGTATAAAAGCGAAACAAAGTTCCACACGATTTACGATTCTTTCCTAAACTTTGGCGTTCCTACATTATTTTGTGAACTGTGTACTTTGTGAACGGTGAGTAAAGGGTTAAAAGGCGCGGCTGAGTGGATCACTAGGGTGCGGCGATCGAGGGTTACCGATGCACTGAACTTGTTTACCATACAATGCAAATAAGGCGTGTTTAGGGTTAGCTATGTTTATATGCAGGAGAAATTATTCTCGCTTGGTTTGGGCTGTTTCTTGTTTCAGAATTGGTCTGTAGCAAGTGTATATGCATCCAGGAGAATAGCAAACATTGGCTCAATATTTGTGCTTGTTTACTTATGTACATTGTCCGTTTAGTTTCAACTTCGACGAACTATATGCTTGTTCTGTGTAACTTATATGTATGTTGGTAAATGACGAAGTTCGATTGATATATTAACTCTTTAACGTAAACAGAGCGATGAGATTTAAAACTATTTAAACACTCGCAATCGAGTCCAATAAAAAATTTAGTACCGACAAGCGAAAAAAGTACGTAGCAAAATTATCATTTTCAACCCTTAACATATATACTCAAAATCATCAACACAAACTACATAAGCCCAATGTATCAAAATCTGTGAAACTAAAACATTTCCTACCCGCCTGTCGAAGAAGAGACAGATGGCTGTCCGCGCCAGATCATTCATTCATCAAGCTCACTTTAAAATACTCTAGTTCATGTTCATCCATCAAGAGCACTTTGTGTAAAAAACGATAATGCACTAGCTAGCTTTTATGTATAATCACGATTGTTTTCCACAAAGGGTAGGCAGATGTTTTGGCCTACTCCCATATTTAGCAAGTTTTGTTTTGATAAGCATGAAACTTAATATGTGTAAAAACAACACTATGATAAAACTTAATAACCTGGTGATAAAATCTAGGAAACTAAGATTAGTGGTCGAATATTATAGAAAGAGACGGAGAGAGAGAGAGAGAAAGTGGCATAACGATGTAGATGCAGTTGATTATATCACTATATAGAATTACAATGAAATAAAATGCCCAAAGCTTTTTACCACAAGAAAAGCTAATTTACTTGTCGTGTCATGGATCAATACAGTCAGCGGTTGCACACTATGGACGCGAGACATGATTACCATTGCGAATACCAGCAGTTCGCGTGCTATAATTCCTGCCAGTTGGTACCTGTGAGGGCAATGAACTTATGGGGTATGTCTATGGATTTGAATGTACACGATTATGGTTGTCTACGCTAACTATCGCATTCTTAAAGACCAATACTCAATTGTTAAAGCTTCTTCATTCTTAATTTTAAAGTTTCACAATTCATTTGTTTCGAACACCTAGAGATAACGGAACAGCAATCATTTATAAAACTCAAGCGTTGCCTTTGTTATTTACTGGAGTTGAAATTGTAATTTCAGATTAAATTGTTGAATTTAAAAAACTTCGAACTGTATATCAAATTCCCTTTCAAACCCCCAAATTCCTGCGATGTTTTATTTACAGAAGAAAGTACCTGCACAAGCTATCCTCGACAGTTTAAGTGTTTGGTAAAGCCACTTCGTTTCGCATTAACGTCACCTCAAAAACGAGGCTCAGTTGACATCCTTGTAAACGACTAATATGTCTTACCTTCCTCCCTCGTTTCGGCAGAATTTATAAGAGAATGCCACGAAGTAAGGATTAACCAGTTAGCAAGCTTGGTAACGGGACTGACTGCATTATAAATCGAATGCGTTTGACAAATTCAGGTTCGGTCATTGTGAGAGGCCATTTGTAATCGTACCCTTAAATTAGGTACCTATCATCATATTATTATCTTACCAAAATATCGACACAAGGTCATAGACAAAGTGACATTATTATCAGCGATAATGATAATAATGTATTGGATTGATATAGAAAAGCTTGAAAGTCGTAAAAATACGAAATACTTTGAAAGTCTTTGGCCTAGATCACGAATTACCAACAACATGAATAATATCTATGTTAAAATAAACCATGCATGCATGAGGTCCTGGATTCAAGTCCCAGGTTCGGTAAAGTGTTATTGGCTTTTTTCATTCTATTACGTGGGCCTTCAACATAACTGGCGAAATGTGGTTGAACTATAGGTACACCTCTGCTTAACCCTTCGTGAATTACACGCGTGATGTTATAAATTAAACAATGGTAAATGGTCAATCTATTTTTTGATGCACTGTACTGACATCACAAAGAAGGAACCTGTGTGTGAAGAGGCAGCCCATTCCAAGCTAGTACGTGACACGGTTAGATTCAGCCGTTTAGACCGATAGCATAAACTAGTTGAATTGTGTGTTTGTGTCACTAAACCTTTACAGGAAACCTTTGAGGTATTGAAAGTTGTGGAACAAGAATAAAAGTTTGTTACAAATGTTATAGCAAAACACATCACATGAACAGGTTGCTCTTGTTTTTACTCCTCGAATTTTAAGACTGCTGTTATAATGTTTAAATAACGATAAGTCGATTCGCATTTATAAAGATATTGTGACAATCGTGTAATGTCTCAAATAAAACGTCACATTCCAGTATAAAATCTACCGGAGAGTGACGTCATGCTTCATTTTAACTCAATGTATTGCTGTAATCTTTGGATTACACAAAAAACAAAAAAATACGTGTCCGATATTATTCAATAAATCTATCAGAAGTACACAAAAAATTGTTGTCAACATCCTTATTTAAATCTCTATCCGTGATAAAAACTATTAGAAATAATAAGAAAAGTTAATGTGGAGTTAAAGGCAACCGACCACTCGGACTGTAGGGTATAGGAAAACTCAAGGAATACTAGGCATCTAAGAAATCAGATTTATTAAAAACCATTACTTTAAACCCCACTTTGAGAACCTTCACAGAAAAAGAAAAAATAGGCGTTCTAGAAAGTATTACAATACTAATAATTATTATTCTTGTCCTATCCATTTTTTCAGTAAGTTTTTAATTCTATTTCTTGCTTCCTTTATGATGTCGGTATCACTTGGATCTGAGTTAATATCATGACAGTGGGATACGCCTTCGACGTATATAGCTGGAGCATCAGCTGAGAGATCATGCACTATACCGAGCCTATGCCACGGATCCATGTCTCCATTAAAAAACACCACATTTGTCACATTAAGAGCTAATCCTTCATACAGTCTGTTAGTTTTGATGACACCTTGGTCTATTCGCTTCTCGTTGAATTCCTCTCCATAGAGCGTCCTGCACATATTGTAAAAGTAAACTACAGGAACAGCGTTTCCGAACATTTGTTCGTTCGAATAAGAAGATTGGAAATAACCAAATTCTGTACAAGTCTGATATAACCAGCACCATATCGAACCACCACTATTATGAACACTCTGCATCACTTCACTAAAATCATAGTTATGACATTGGTTGTCATCATTCCAGACATGAGAATTTCGGTGTTCGAGTTCGGATAAATTTAAATCCTGGCAAGTTGAGATAATGTCACCAGGTGTACCATATTGAGCCATTCCGGCGATAAGGTTAGTTTGAGAAAACAAAAACAATTGTTGATTTTCTGGAACCTGCATATTGACATCTTCACAAATATTGTTTTCTTCTTTTAGTTTTTCAATCCCTTCAGAACTTTGTAACAACTCACGAAAAGTATTAAATTTATCAGTTATTTTGTTGACGCATTCTTGTGACCCGTATGTTCTGAATGTATCGGTGACAGTTTCAAAATATTCGTTGAAATCTTTCTTGGCTAGTACAGGAGCACTGCTCGATAGTACTGCATCAATCAACCATGGGTACAACAGTTTCATCCAAGCTGCTAAATTTCCCGGGTAAGAACCGCCAACGACGATTACTTTGGAATTTTTGAATTCTGGAGATTTCTTTAATGTTAGCAGTAAATTGGCTGCGTCTGCCAGTGCTTGTCTCGAAGAGAGGAAACTTAGGTTTTCAGTGATAGATGTATCTAATGGCTGACTTTCCCCGTAATATCTATGCTCCAGCATAAAATAAGCAGCACCTGTCTCTGCAGCTATCTGACCAACAAGTGATTGAGAGTCACTGCCATAATTCTTCAAGTACGTCATTCCTAGCTTGAATTGTGTTAGAGCTTCTTCGCCATTAAGATACAGTAGAATCGGTCCTTCTGGTTTCCAAGAATTCATTGTTTTGTAATACTTCTGTCTCCAGGTACGTAGATCACTATAGTTGAAATGATCGACTGGTTGCTCGATCCAATTTGTTGGAGAACATCGAAGGATAGATAAGTTGAAATAAACAGACTGTTCATTTTCAATCAGGAAATCTTCATGTCTTAAATGGAAAAATCCACGAACAAGACTTATCCCGTATAATAGGATCACAGTTTGCACTTGTAAATAATACATTGTTGTCGCAGATACAATGTGTAAGAACCATGGTTAATGTTTATATACTACTACCTAAGTACTTCAAATTGTTTTATTACACATTCTCTAAATTTTGTCGTCGATACAGTGGATATTTTAATAAAAACTGCAAAATTGTTCAGCACTAGAAATATTTTTAGTTCCACGATAAGTAGGTACACGTGTGGCAATAAACAATAACATTCCTTTCGATAAGGGACCAGGGAGAAACCATAGTGTGCAAATACGTTGTCTGCCTGTCTGTTCCAGCTGATTAATTCACCAACTACATTCTTCATTCTTCATTTATACTCAACTGGATCTAAGTGAATTTTATTGCATTTACAGATTCCTGGCAAACCTCAGTAAATCCATTGCATTAACCCGTGCAGAACTTATTTAGGATAAGTCTGGAATACGTGAGAGCACAGAGCGGATTGTGTGTCACAAATCCAACAAAATGATTTGACTGTAAGTTTGTAAGCTTTAAAAACAATCGCTTAGTCACATTCTTTCAGAAATTGTTTATACTTATAAGCTTTATTTAGGCTTGATATTGAAGGCTTGCTCGGTGGAAATAACTCCTGTGTTGACACACTTTATTATCTTTCTCAGAAGAACACATTTCTAGAAAGCAATGTGTTGAGATTCCAATTATGACTGAGAATAAAGAACTGGAGGGAAATAGGTCTCTTTCAAAATTGAACAACTCGGGTGTACCACAAGGGAGCGTTTTGGGACCCCCTTTATTCTTGTTATATATCAACGATCTTCCTGAACACACACCTAATCCATGCACATTATTTGTGGACGACATTTCGATTATTATAACATCACCAATTAATACATCCATACTTACTATCCATACTACGGATGCTATGATGATACGGATGCATTGCATCGACTCTACAATACGGTCTTACACTATGGGTTAACTCAACAGACGCAAATAAGGCTTAGGTAACAAAAAAAATTCGTTCGAGCCAGTGGCATGCCACCATAGAATATTGTAAACCTAAATTTTCTAAAATTAAAACTCCAAACATGTATATTTTAGAATGTGTAAAATGTGTCCGACGGCACTTTAACCTGTTTGAAAAGGCTCAAGACCGTTGCCTTCGAAAAGTAAGAGATCCAGATAGAATAGTTCTGCCTAGGGCTCCAAGGAGTTCTCTGTATAAAAAGAACTATTATCATGACATGTGTGGACATATCTTAAACAAAAAACCAAAGAACTTTAAAGAGTAACCTAATACTCGTAAATAAATTTGTTTTCAGTTAAAATTCTTGCTACTAGAAAAACGATTATAATGAATGTTGAATGTATAGTAATGTATTAAAATTGATGACTAATAGAAACATTTAAAGCGTGCCATAGACATAAATATTATACTCTAACATTATAATTATTGTAATGTTTTGCATGTCAAATGTCAGACTTTGTATTAGAAACTTATTACTGACTATAAGACCAACACTGTACCAATAATATGATTAAAAATCACGTTAAATCCGTCCCTATCTCCACGGCTGACGTATTTTTTCTTCCATGAGCCATTGACTGGCAGCAGAAGCGCCCTGCCACTCATTGCGTTGCAATTTTCACTCAGCGAGACTGACTTTCGCATTTGAGGAAGAATGGGAACTAGTAATATTGATATGTTTGTAGACACTTATTTCATCGATGTCTGTTATCAATATTTAGGTTAAAAGTAAAGTGACGCCTGACACAGCAGTGTGTTTAGTGTTCCGAATTCGTAAATGTACTAACACAGAATGTATTTGAAAATATATTGGATTCATATATGCTACCGAAAAGCTTGAAAGTCGTAAAAATACGAAATACTTTGGAGTCTTTGGCCTAGATCACGAATTAAGAACATCATGAATAATATCTACGTTAAAATAAACCATGCATGCATGAGGTCCTGGATTCAAGTCTCAGGTTCGGTAAAGTGTTATTGGCTTTTTTCATTCTCAGTGGGACGACGAGTTTCATTACGTGGGACTTCAACATAACTGGTAAAATGTGGGTGAACTATAGGTACACCTCTGCCTAACCCTGCGGGGATTACACGGGTGATGTTATAAATTAAACAATGGTCAATCCATTTTTTGATGCACTGTACTGACATCACAAAGAAGGAACCTGTGTGTGAAGAGGCAGCCAACACCAAGTAAGTACGCGATACTGTTAGATTCAGCCGTTTGTACCGATAGCAAACTAGTTGAATTGTGTGAAAGCTGTGGAACAAGAATAAAAGGTTGTTAATGTTATAGCAAAATACATTACATGAAGCGGTTGCTCTTGTTTTTTATAGTGATGAGTCCTCGAATTTTAAGACTGCTTATAATGTTTAAATAACGATAAGTCGTTTCGCATATGTAAAGATATTGTGACAATCGTGTGATGTCTCAAATAAAACGTCACAATTCAGTATAAAATCTACCGGAGAGTGACGTCATGCTTCATTTTAACTCAACCGACCACTCGGACTGTAGGGTATATGATAATACTCAAGGAATACTAGGCATCTAAGGAATCAGATTTATTAAAAACCATTACTTGAAACCCCACTTTGTGAACCTTTACCAAACCTGAAATAATAGGCTTTCTAGAAAGTATTACAATACACATCAATTATGCTTGTCCTATCCATTTTTTCAGTAAGTTTTTAATTCTATTTCTTGCGTCCTTCATGGCGTCGGTATCACTTGGATCTGGGTCACCAATATCACGACAATGGGATACGCCTTCGACGTATATAGCTGGAGCATCAACTGAGAGATCATGCACTATACCGAGCCTATGCCACGGATCCATGTCCCCATTAAAAAACACCACATTCGTCACGTTAGGAGTTAATCCTTCATACAGGCTGTTAGTTTTGATGACACCTTGGTCTATTCGCTTCTCGTTGAATTCCTCTCCATAGAGCGTCCTGCACATTTTGTAAAAGAAAACTACAGGAACAGCGTTTCCGAACATTTGTTCATTCGAATAAGAAGATTGGATATAACCAAATTCTGTACAAGTCTGATATAACCAGCTCAACGTAGAACCACCACTATTATGAATTAATTGCATGAAATCACTAAAATCAAAGTTAAAACAACAGTTGTCATCATTCCAGACATGAGAATTCCGGTGATCGAGTTCGAATAAATTTAAATTCTTGCAAGTTGAGATAACGCCAACAGTACCATATTCAGCTATCATGCCGAAAGAGCTACTTTGATAATCGAAAAACAATTGTTGATTTTCTGGAACAGTCATATCGACCTTTTCACAAATATTATTTTCTTCTTTTAGCTTTTCAATCCCTTCAGAACTTTGTAACAACGCACGAAAAGTATTAAATTTATCAGTTATTTTGTTGACGCATTCTTGTGACCCGTATGTTCTGAATGTATCGGTGACAGTTTCAAAATATTCGTTGAAATCTTTCTTGGCTAGTACGGGAGCACTGCTCGATAGTACTGCATCAATCAACCATGGGTACAACAGTTTCATCCAAGCTGCTAAATTTCCCGCGTAAGAACCGCCAACGACGATTACTTTGGAATTTTTGAATTCTGGAGATTTCTTTAATGTTTGCAGAAAATTGGCTGCGTCTGCCAGTGCTTGTCTCGAAGAGAGGAAACTTAGGTTTTCAGTGATAGATGTATCTAATGGCTGACTTTCCCCGTAATATCTATGCTCCAGCATAAAATAAGCAGCACCTGTCTCTACAGCTATCTGACCAACAAGTGATTGAGAGTCACTGCCATAATTCTTCAAGTACGTCATTCCTAGTTTGAATTGTGTTAGAGCTTCTTCGCCATTAAGATACAGTAGAATCGGTCCTTCTGGTTTCCAAGAATTCATTGTTTTGTAATACTTCTGTTTCCAGGTACGTAGATCACTATAATTGAAATGATCGACTGGTTGCTCGATCCAATTTGTTGGAGGACTTCGAAGGATAGATAAGTTGAAATAAGCAGTCTGTTCATTTTCAATCAGGAAATCTTCATGTCTTAAATGAAAAAAGCCACGAACAAGACTTATTCCGTACAATAGGATCACAGTTTGCACTTGTAAATAATACATTGTTGTCGCAGATACAATGTGTAAAAACCATGGTCAATGTTAATATACTAAGACCTAAGTACTTCAAATTGTTTTATTACACATTTTCTAAATGTTGCCTTCGATACAGAGGATTTTTAATAAAAATTGTAAAATTGTTCAGCACTAGAAATATTTCTATAGGTACAAACGGGGCAATAAACAATAACATTCCTTTGGATAAGGGACCAGGGAGAAACCATAGTGTGCAAATACGTTGTCTGTCTGTCACAGCTGATTATTTCAGCAACTACTAAGTAATGCTCCACTGGAGAATCGTCTTAAATAATGCTTGTTGTGGGCAAGCGGTAGTTGAAAAAAATAATTGTTTTCTATTTTATTTTCACTGCAACAGGGGCCGAAATGGGGTGTTGAAATTTTTATGAATTTAAAGTGCGATTACAATATGGGGTATCAAAATATGAAAGGGCTTAATTTGCACACAAAACGGTCGTTGCATGCAGCAGCTTCATTTGTACTTTACTGGATTTAAGTGAATTTTATTGCATTTCCAGATTCCTGGCAAACTCAGAATCCATTGCATTAAGCCGTGCACAACTTATTTGGGACAAGTTTAGAATACGTGAGAGCACAGAGAGGATTGTGTGTCACAAATCCAATCATGTGGTTGAAGTGGGACGTGCTAATTCTCTTTGAAGCGTTGAAAAACCTAGGCAGTGGCTACTCAGTGAATTTAATACCTATGAAAGTGACTAGGGGTTGAGTTCCGTTTACGATTTTTTTTTTTTTTTTACTGGTTTACTTTGAGGATTTAGAGATGAAAAGTATGCATGCCAGGACTTTTTTAATACAATTCAAGATTCAGAAAACCCTCTGAATCGCTTCTTTTTGATTAAAAGACTAGCAGACTTTAAAAATAAAACCAGCGAAGTGCATGCAGGCAGGCCACGCACAATAAAGCATTCCGTAGTTGGGATTTTAACATTGTGGTTGAAAAACATGTTCTCCCATACCAACATATATACGCCAAGGTTAGTTTTCTAACCGCAAATGCTAGTTTATAATCGCATTTTTTTTTTGTGTTGTGATAAAACTACAATTCAACGATTTTCGGATATTTTCCTTTACTTTTGCTGTAAGACCTTGCATCTTGCCAAATTTTATGACCCTAGGTTTTACATTTATTTGTGAGTATCAAAATAATATGTCGCATAGATAGCCGTATTCTTTTCAATGCGTTGACTTAGATGCTTATTTTTTTAGAGCTCCAAGGGATCGTAGACTGACGTGTCTGATATTAATTTAAACTTGATACTTCCACGCCTTCCTGAGAAAAAGGATTTATTCCCTTGGCGTCGAGAGTGACTCGACGTGGCGACGTCGAGTCGCCGCCACGTCTACTCTGAAAACTCTCCGCTTTTATTTCCGCCACGTCGAATCGTCGAAAAAGTCTATTTTATTACCGCCACGTCTACTAACTATTTTGATTTGTACAGTCGTAAAAAAATGCTCATAGTTGGTTACTTGGAATAAATAGATAGGATCCTACATATACAAGATGTTTTGTTTTATATCCCTTATCCATAGACCATAATTATCAAAGAATCAACTGCCATGTTTCTTTTTTTTTACGGAGGGAGAGTAGAATTTGTTAGTAACTTAACATAAAGTACTAGGCTTGCATGAATTCAAGATAGTATTTCAATCAATAAACGTTGTGCACAATATCTAAGCAGTAACCTTACAAAAAGTACTAGGCTTGCATGAATTCACGATAGTATTTCAATCATTACACGTGCAAAATTTCTGAGTAGTAACCTAACAAAAAGTACTAGGCATTCATGAATTCATGATAGTATTCAATCATTATGTTAGGCCACTATGAGGCAGACAGATACTTTATTACCTGGATTATCATAATACCATAGGCTACTGTTTTCACTTCCATTGGCAGTCCCCAAAGACTGCCCCTCAGTTATTTTAGTCACTTTGAAGTGGAGTCACCGCCACTTCTAGCTTTTTCCCGCGGCTTTGCTCGCGTGAAAGTCGGAAATTATCCCGTGGAAGTGGAAACGTACTATCGGGATAAAAAGTATCCTATGTGTTAATCCAGGTTATAAACTATCTGTCTGCGTCATCCAAATCCTATAATGATTAAATACTATCGGGAATTCATGCAAGCCTAGTACTTTTTCTTAGGTTAGGTACTGTTCAGAAATTGTACACGTCTAATGATTGCAATAGGTACTATCTTAAATTCATGCAAGCCTAGTACTTTTTATGGGAAGTTTCAAATTTATTAACTCAAGTAATAAGATGTTTCATACAAACGAAATCCCCCCTTTTCGCCCCCTTAAAGGTGGAGTTTTCAAAAACCCTTCTTAGTGCTAGACTATAAAAGGAAGCTGTGTTCAAAATTTCACGTTCCTAGTCCCAGTAGTTTCGGATATGCGTTGATATGTCAGTTAGTCAGTCAGTTTCTCCTTTTATACATTTAAATAGATAGATAACCAACTATGAGTACTTTTTTTACGACTGTACAAATAAAAATGGTTAGTAGACGTGGCGGTAATAAAATTGACTTTTTCATCGATTCGACGTGGCGGGAGTAAAAGCGAGAGTTTTCAGAGTAGACGTGGCGGCGACTCGACGTGGCGGGACTCGACATCAAGGGAATAAATCTACGGAACCCTAAAAACTGAAAAATAGCATTACCTACTTCACATAGAGTCAATTTGAATAATAATAGTAAATATCAGGTGGATTTTGTATACCTATGCATTATTCAATTGATAAAATTGTTTATTATTTGACCTAATGACACTGATGGAAATATTGTACAAGGGTTACTAACACTTAGTGAAAATTATTGCTTGCAGGTATTAAAACTTATTAGGTACCTAAAATACCTGTTGTATTTTGAAAAATGCTTTGATATTACTCAGTATAAAATTTAATGTGTCTTTCATTATAAAGCGTTGTACATACTATGGTAGGCTAATTTGTCTACTACTTCAATTGCTACAGTCGATGCTCACTTGAAGGATCTCCCATCAATATTTTAGATAGCAACGCATTGCAAAATGACAACCTATGGCGCATTTACCTTGAACGCCTATCATAAAACATCCTACGAATTCACCTTGAACGCCTATCATAAAACATCCTACAAATTCCGTAATGAAAAACGATCATAAACATAAAAATATGCAAAACAGATTATTAACAGCCATCTTTTCCCATAATCGTGGGCAAAATTACCAGTTTAACGTCCAGGGGTCGCGAGCAGGCCGCGAGTTTTATGAAGATTTTTGTTTATCAGATGATCGCGTGTGACCCTCCTTTGGCCAGCCCTGCTTGGCCTACATTTGTCAGTGCGCTACTATATTGTTACGAAACAGTGGGGCTAAGCGCCAATGTCGCCTCATTGGCGCTTAGCCCCACTGTTTCGCAAGGTTTTATAAGAAGGTTTTTTCTTCTTGCAATTTTTTGTGGCATCCTATGGCCTCTGTAGCCCCATGAAGCATGAGACTTCAGGGGCTAGTGCAAATCTTGGGGATCATTCGATTTATCGAGTCTGGTTAAACCACGCTGGGGTCGGTACATTTCATTCATTCATTCATTCATTGCGATTTTTTGTGGCATCCATGTTTTTGTGCACTGGCTTCTGTGGTAAAGATGGCCAGTTGTAAAAAAGGATTTAATCCTGTTATTCACGATATAAACATCCTGTTAGCCCTGAAGCGGCAGGTAAAGTGTTCAGTAAGTCATTTACGATTAAATCTTATGCAGGTAATGGGAGAGAGCCTATTAAATATTCTTCTCCACACGAAACTACTTCTTAACAGACTACAAAAAAAAAATTTTACAAAAAAATTAAAACCGACTTCCAAAAAAAATACTACAAAGTGAAAAATAACTTTCATTTCGGAAGTCGGTGTCTTTAGTTTTGAATTTTGAAAAAAAATGAAAATTGAAAACTAAAGACACCGACTTCCGAAATTAAAGTTATTTTTCACTTTGTAGTATTTTTTTTGGAAGTCGGTTTTAATTTTTTTGTAATTTTTTTTATTTTTCACTTTTTAGTTGTGGTACCTACCCCACATAAATTCGAATACCACTAAGTGCTATGCAAATAACAGTGACAGGAAGTTATCATCATATCATCCATATAAACTAAGTGCGAAAAAATATGTATTATTGAAGCTAACTCAAAAACTATCCACGCAAAGTTAATAAAATTTTTATGGGACCACCTCGGGAGCTTACCCTTTCAAACAAAAAAGAAATTTCAAAATCGGTCCACAATTGACGGAGAGATCGGTGAACATACATAAAAAAAAAAAACATACATAAAGTCGAACATAGAACCTCCTCCTTTTTGGAAGTCGGTTAAAAAGGAGAAGGGTCTTTGTATATTCGGGCATAACTTCGTCATAATTATACCTATAGGGGGATGCAAAATTCTTTTTTTGTTTGAAAGGGTATGCTCTCAAGATGGTTCCATATAAACTTAGCTTGGGTACTTTTTGAGTTAGCGTCAATAATACGTATTTTTCCCACTTTGTTTTTATGGATGATGCTATAATAACTTCCTGTCACTGTTATTTACATAGCAGGTAGTTGTATTCGAATTTTTGTGGGGTAGGTACCACAACTAAATAGTGAAAATTAAAACTTTTTTCCAAAAAAAAAACACTAAGAAGAGTCAAATAACTTTATTTCGGAAGTCGGTGGCAAAAACAAAAGTTCAAAAACACTGACTTCCGAAATAAAGTTTTTTTTTTCACTTGTTTTTTTTTTGGAAGGGTTTTTTTTTGGTAAAAATGTTTTTGGAAGAGGCAACTAGAATCAATTCTTGTAAATGTTGACGTTTGAAAGAGCCCTATGTGCCTAATTGAAATAAATGATTTGACTATGATTCAAAAATAATTGTTCCACTACTGCAAGGAAAAGATAAAATTTCATTTGCATCAGTTGGTACCATAGTAAGTTAACACTGCCAACGTCACTTAAATGTATAAGTACCTAATATACTGTATAACATTATATTCATGCTGATAAAAATAATCTAACTGGCGATTGTTATTACTAATCGTAAATTAATCGCGCCTTAAGATAGTGTTATTATCCAAAACAGTAGCTGTATTTATAAGGAAATATACGAAATAAAGACTGAGAATTATCATTATCTTTATTATACATAGTAGTTAATAAATTATTTTTCCTTGAGACAAATAATCAAGGAGGAAGGGGAGTATTGCTTTGATTATGTATATAATCAAAGGAGTATTGTAATACTGAGGGGCGATTCCCGTATTTTTAAGAAAGTTCGAACGTTCGCATTTTTATGTCAGTGTCAATCTGTCAAAAAACCTAATTTCGCTACATTTTTGACAAGTTTTTGACATTTATTGTCGCTGAGATGAGATTACGACTTGAATTTGAACGCCTCCTTCTTTTGTATTCAAGAATTAACTTATTGCCGTTTGTTTGAAAGGGTATGCTCTCGAGGTAGTCCCATATATGTAAATATGTTATTAACTTTGATTGAATACTTTTTGGTTTAGGTTCAATAGTACGTTTTTCTTTTGCCACTTAGTCTATATGGACGATGCTATAATAACTTCCTATCACTGATATTTCATAGTAAGTAGTATTTGAATTTGTGTGGGGTAGGTACCACAACCAAAAAGTGATAAACTCTTGGATCTGTAAATAACTATTGCTGGGTATGTATGTATGAAAGCATTTAATCTAGCAATAAGATTAATAATCATTTAATGTTTCTATTCTCCAAGCTTCCAGCCAGGAGCAATAACATGGTTTTTTTTAAATAATTAAAAAAAAACAACTAAAATTGACCCCCAAAATAGAGCCCGCATTTTAGTCCCATGGCAGTCATAATATAGGTACCTAATAACAATGTGGATGTGCATATATACCCCTGCCTTGCCCTTCAGTGAATCTAGGATGTTGATATAAGGTAAGTCGTGTTACATAAATAGGGTAGTTCACAGAGTTTTACAAGCCGCTTAAAATAAAATAAAAAAATATTTTCTGTGTTTTCTATTTTGTTCCAAATATGAACAATTCGGCAAACGCCGGGATGAGACGCCATAGAAGTACATAGAGTAACCACAATGGTGATGTTCTTGAGAATGGTCAGGTGCGTAGTACTCGCCACCGGTGTGCGTCTATGACCAGGTAATATGAACGTACCCGAAACAAAAAGAGTATGTAAGGATCGTAGCAGGCCATTCTGTAGTTTCTGCCTACGGGTTCTTACGGTTCAAGATATTTATTTTCTTTAAAGAATTACAAATTCACATATAGAGAAAACATACATAGGTTTAAACAAAATTATGTGCCACCAAACGTAGCTTAAAATAAAATATTGCTACACATAGTATGCAATTATCTTAAAACTAACATTATAATAATACACTTTGTCTTAATACCTAGTTTTGACACAAATAAAACAAATCAGAAGTGGGTAGTTATGTACAAGGAACAGCATGTTAATTTATTTGTTGTTTCGGGCGAGTAAATTCGTGCGAGTCTCCAATAAGCTGGAAGAAGGCGTGGGTCTATATTTGTAGATATGTATGAATAATTCAGCAAAATACTAACATTAACAAAATCAATTTTTCATTTTCCTGTCAACTAGCCTGTTGTATGCATTGGTTAGTCTGCATCAGCTGCTCCACATGCCGCGTGTGTTGTAAGACTCAACTGTGCGGAGATAATTGCTCTCTTGCGCGGGAGCAATGGAGCTTGGCATTGCTCTTGTATTATTTTATTATTATACACAATGAGGTATTTTAGTGTGTCTCGGGGTGTGTGGGAAATGGGATGTGAATATCCCTTTAGCTGGTAAGAAATAAAGAAGTTGGAGGATAATTGTGTAAAATACAGAATTATCCACCACACATAATTATAACCTGAAAGAAGTTCTTTTAGGTTATAATTATGTGAAGGATATAGGTTGATAAAACATTGTGACATAGAAACGAATTAAGACACTTGTGAAAACGAAATAGTCTCTGTTTGTAAGTACCACTAGTGTGCTCGTATCATAGTTAGATTCCTAGTAAGATAGTTATGAACCGCTTTCAATTACAGTAATGAATAATTAATTATCTAAGTCTACTACTAATCTACGTAATAATTGCATTTTTTAACACAAGCGTATTTGCACGTACCTACTATTTTCAGATCGAGATCTATAAACCTTATTTAGTTCGTGCTTTGACTTAGATATGTTCCCGCCTCTGTCTTGTACTTTTGAGTTGTGGGACAGTGACAGGAATAACGCTTAGACAACATGCGTGCTATTAGTAACGTCACATAATGCGTAACGTTTATAGATCTCGACCTCACTCTCTGTCTGTGAACTCAGGCTATCATAGTTACTGTTTCGCATAAGGCGGGAGAAAATGCCCGGGTGTCATCACTGTGTGGATCGCCCGGAGAACGCGGTGGAGGTCTGCCCGGCTTGGGCGGAGCACCGCCGTGTCCTCGTGGAGGCGATCGGCGGTGACCTCTCGCGTCCGGCCCTAGTCCAGGCCATGGTATGGAGCGAGAGGGCATGGCAAGCCGTCATCTCCTTCTGGGAAGCAGTAATGCTCGCGAAGAAGGAGGCAGATCGCGTGAAAGAGAGGCAAATTTCGCGCCCTCACGCCCTTAGCCGCCGCAGGAGACGCCCTGGGCGTCGGGAATCGGTAACCGTTTTCCGGCCACCCGTAGGCGCGGGACGGAGAGCAATGGGTAGCTCGCCGTCTTATAAGGACCAGGCCCGAATCGACGACGCGTTGTGTTCCACGCGCGTGTTAGATAATAAAGGTGGGCACTATAAGTGTACATAGAAATTACCCAAATAGTAAGATTTGAATGTCAGAATGACTAGGTACTGATTATTTATTACTTATGAATGTTCTTATGACTAAGTTGTGTAGGGGAATGTTTTTATGAAATAAAGCACAGAAAGACAAGGCTAGACGTATATTTAGTTAGACTTGTCAGTATTAAATCAGAAAGCTAGTTGTCCGTTCCAAATCTAGGTCTTCATGGAGAAGAAGGACAAGAAACTCCATGGGAACAGTATTACAGTGTTCTATTAACACAATTCTTATAATTCCATAAATTATCGTTATCTTAAAAACAGTTTATTCTATGTCTTGGATTCAGAATAATAGCAACATTATAGAAATAGCAATATTGGCAATAATATACCAATATAATCATATTAAGCAATAATTACAGTATAATATCAAATTACTTAACTTACGTGACACCTGGTTGGTATATTCCACATAATAACGGCACTAGAACCAACGAACTGAACATCTACTGAGCAACTGACTATTCGATCACTTGATTTGCTCTGCACAGCTCAAAAGCCAAATAGAAACTGACTTCCCACCGTAAGCGGGTCTTTTATAACATCGATTCTTGTAAATAAGGTCACCCCACCTTGTTTGAATCGTAACAATCGTTTGAAACAGTTTGTTATATTAAAATAACAATATAAAATCTAAGATATACTAAATGTCTCATTAAATATTACTCGGTATTTAATAGACATAATATCTAAATGAATTTTACAAGTTAAGTATAATTTTTAGGTAAACACAATACATAGTCAAATGATCTACTTCTACATTGGTGTCAAGCTTCGTAAGTGTGACAGATGTCACTATACAACAACCAATATTTTAATATTATAATAACCTCAAAATAAACTATCTATCACGCGCCTCAAAGAGATGTCAAGAGATGTCCGCTAGAGCGGAGAATTCGTAGCTTTCCTTAGCGGCCGATACTCGCTGCACTTGCCGTCGCGTCGCGGACTCTTTGATCATAGAGTATAGTAACTATGTATTTGATATCCTTTCGCAAGCGCACAAGCCACTAGCGCAAACCCGGGGCGCCCGCGTCCGCGCATCTTGTATCTCAATGGTACTAAGCAAATATTCTCGGGTATGGCTTCTGTTCTACTTACATACACAACTCACCATTTTATTCTCCAGACTTTAAAAAATGCCTTTCGTTATACTTTACTTTTCACATTCAGCCTCCCATCTTCATGCAGGTCCATCTGTGTAGTTCAATGCAATAAGTAACTATAAATAGTTTAAATTGATAGATTGTAATAACCATTTTGTATAACTGCAGTCCAATTTACATAAGCTTTTTTTTTCTCGTAGGTAAGCGACATCTAACAGTCAGTAAATAACAAGAATTGCCCATGCATGAAGTTCAAACACAATTTAGTCATTATTATACAGGGTGGCAGGGACATCGACGCGAAGCCGATTACCATGAATCCATGGTAACCGGCTTCGCGTCGATGTTGCTGCGCTGTTGCTTACGCTGTTATCGAGCATTTTCGTGCAAACTTCATGAACATGGATGGAATAGCGTGATTACGAAAAATAAAAAGTTGGTCCGTCAGGGAGATTATAAAAAAAATAATATTGGTCACGTATTTTTTTTTAATTTTTACGTATTCAAAAGAATAGGGCGTGGATGGACGTGTATGTAGATTTTATACTTACTTGTGACGTAGCAAGCCCCACTCCACAACTTTAATGCGTTTTATCTAAGTCATTTTTTATTAAGTAATATTTTAAAGCAAAAAAGATGTGTTATGTTTTTTTATTATCGCTAGAGAATAAAAAAAAGTAGTCACATATTTTAATATAATAATATTTAGACGGACTAAATAGAATTTCTTTTTTTTTACCCAGATGTCATCCCTATTTACGAGTAGTTGCGAAGTTAGGTTGGTTGGTGAAGTGAACTGTCAATAGTATCAGTCCCTAGCATCATTTATTTATTTATATAACAGCATTGCAATTCCCTAAACATCACTTTGATATTGGAACGGTGTCTCGTTGTGAATCCGACATGATTTACTTTAAAAACAAATGAGTTCGTGTACGATGAAGTGCGCTCACTTGAGTGAGGTTCCAAGTGAACTTTACAGAATAGCAATACTGTCATCCTACCTGACTGCGCTGACGCTATGGAGCTATGGAGTCTAAATTAGAGATTGACAACTCACTTCGAACTCACTTCACCTAAGATATCACGGTGAGATGTTTACAGAATAGCGCTACAGGTGGAAGTCAGCTCACTTCACCTAAGTTTAAACGCTTTTACAGAATATACCGGCTAGTATCAAAATGTTACCTATATTATGTTTTTGTTCCCACATTTTATTCCAACATAACTCTGCAAATCCTCGTAGCAAAATCATCTTGTGTACGTACACAGAATAAGTGTTTCTTGAAACTGTTAAAATACGAGTATGGATTTGATCTATCGAGTATTATACTAGATCCATTTTAGTAATTTAAAAAAATATTTTCAATTCGCTAATGGTATGAGACGAGAAAGAGATTTACATAATGAGCTTCATTTGTCAGATAAATAAATAAATGGTGCATAGCTGCAAGCTGCAAACCACAAGTTTAAAATAGCTAATTCACCCATTTTGATCCAACTCTTAAACGATGATGACTCACCGAGTCCACCCAGTTTCTTCCATGGACACAAACAAAGGAATGTAGGGTTTATTGAACAAAATAAACAAACAAAGAATTGCATGCACGCGAAAACAGGGTGTGTCTCAAACGACGTAAACAAGCATAGCATTACTAAATACCCCACTTAGTCAATTAAACAAGCACAGGTACCAGGAGCGCAGAATTTACAAGCAGCTCTAACAAAATATAGGAGTGATGTGCAAGCAATCGATACTGTATTGTCATGCAATGTTCCATGGACACGGTCACGGCCGTGTACTATGACTACATAAATTACTAGGAGCCATGAAAGTAAGTTCTCAATGTCTTATTAAAAATTCAGTGGGCTATTTCGAGCTCAGACGGCTACATGGACGAGTGACATTCAGCCAGTAATATTTTATTGAGGTTTCTTATTTTTAATGGACAGAGCTTTACTCTGGCCGAAACTACTATTTATAGTCCTGAGAAAGATTACGATTCATTGCTGTGTAACGAAAATACATAGGATTATCAAAATGATAAACATTTTGTTAAAATTTCTGGCTGTCTATAATTCCTCATCGTCTAGAGGATAAGTAAACTAGATTCCAAAGAAAAACAAGTCGAAGACAGATTGATTAAATTCCTAGCTAACTTCAAATGAATCAAATGAAATCTCAAATGAGACCGGCGGGAGTCCACAACGTTAATTTGTCATAGTGCTATCGACGATACCTACTGCTGCGTTCCGCATACCAAGTACAGCAACTGAGTCTGTACAAATAATCTTGTCAAACTAACAGCAGGGCCACGTATTTCATTTAAATGTTGGGATATCCTCCTTCGGATTTGCATTGGGAAGTACTGAAAATGAAACTAATTTATCTGATTTAAAAATGAAATCACTGAAATGCAGTATCATTTAATTTTTTAATAAAAGTTTTAACACTTTTCAAAACTCACAGTAGATCTCATATCTTATCTTTATATTCCACCATTTCCCCTATAAAATTATGTCGTTGCTCATCCATGGTTAGGTAAACCTCATAGATAAACACATCACATGTCAAACCCACAGCGCAATGACGAAGCGAAATATATATTCCCTACATAATTTAGCTCTATAAAGAAATGCCGACTCCATTCATTTCTACGTTCTCTGTGGTGGGTTTTGTGGTGCCATGGGGTGGTAGTGGCGTCCCACCACCAGGCTCGTACCGACGTGCCAGGTCGCCGCGAAAACGACGTAAAAAAATCCGGAGTAAAAAGTCAAAGGCGAAATTTTCAGTATTTGTGAATGTAATTTATAAATAGTGATTGAAATAAAAACTACAATAAAAGTTAAATATTATAAAATATATTTACGTGTAACGTGATAAAAAATTTGTTGCGAAAATAGGGCGTTTAGAATTAGTTTCATTGACGGCATAAATGAATGTGGCATCAACCAAATATTTGGTAGCTTAGTAATCTTTTAATGGTGAATCACAGGTTTTTTTGCTGTTATATTTCAATTAACACACAAGTCAAGCTGTTACACTATTATGTAACAACACAAACATGAAAACTTGTTAGGAAAAGGTTAGAAAGATTTGAACTGTTGGAATGATTGTAAAAACGGGTTATATCTAATATGAGCTTCTAGAACTTATTGATCTACACTTTTTCAAATTAATGAACCTCTAAAAACTTTTTGTTCTACTAACGAAAATTTAAATTTTAAAAAATGAGCCTATTTTTAAATTTTTGGTCTTTTCTCAGAGTTGGTCACAGTTACTTGACTAATTAGTATTTTTAGGACCCCAAAATAAGATTTATTAACGGTTCACAATAGAGAACCGCAATCATTTTATTAGAGTATTCAATAATATTTTTAGGAAAGCAAAATGCGAATTATTTGAGGTTCGATTAATTACATGCCTCAAAAAACTTGGAAGAGGCTTATTATTTTGTCCAAAGTGATCTTAATTACATTATGATACTGGGTTGTGGAGGTCAGATAGGCAGACGCTCCATGTGAAATACTGGTATTCTTCAGGTTAGACTGGAAGCCGATCCCAACATAGTTGGGAAAAGGCTAGGCAGATGATGATGATGATAGCCAAAAGTTGACATACTTGGGCATTCGCAAGCACATAATAAAATTTAAAAGTCTGCTTGAAACCAAGCCAGGGGGCCAAGTCTACTAATTTACAAACGTCACAATGGTCTCTCGATGGTGAGTTTTTGACAGATTTTGTATGGCAAATCTGACAAAAACGAACAATCGAGAGACCATTGTGACGTTTGTAAATTAGTAGACCTTGCCCCCTGTAATTATGAGGGCCATAATATTTTTCAAGTTCACATTCAAAGACCTAAATAATTGATATGCGTGTAGATAAATAATAAAAACATTGAACTATTTGTTGTTTTACTGATGTCGAGGTTAACATTGAGAATATTGGAGACATTTATTATTCAATAGATAATAACAATTTCTCGGTAGCAACTATTATTTGGTAAGGAAAAACCACAAATCAACAATGTTTACAAATTCAACAGGCCCCGTTCAAATAACGTACCGTTGCTTATTTTGTATATCCTAATGTTGTTTTTTTAATGAATAAGCCGTACATTACGGATGCTTACCTTACCTCATGATCCTCTTCTGACCTTGCACATACTGTATCTGCAGGATAGCGAAACATGTCTTCATGGATAATTAAATCTTTATCATTATATATAGTTACCTACATCCTTACAAGCCTAACTCACCCATAATGTTCCCACTGCTGGGACACAGGCCTCCTCTCTTTGAGAGAGAGTGGGCTGTAATTGTTTATTGTTAATTAAAACGGTAACACCAATTACATTAATTAACATAGAGATTGAACAGATAACAATTTTTCTAAAACTAACATAAATAGAGGACAACCTAGCATACTTACTCTCGCAAAACATCAGACATACATGCATAATTCTGCTCCATTCATCAGCAAACAGATCACATTCAGGGTAGATGGTCAGGAGGGCGTTAAGCATCCAATAATCGTAATCTACCACGCGGACCCAGTGCGGATTGGTAGATACTCGTAGCACATCTCTTCGATTTTTTGGTTCTAGGACATGCCGGTTTCCTCACGATACTCTCCTTTGCCGTTTTGAGAGCAGTGGTGATAAAATTATTTTACACAAACTAAAGCGCCTGCCTGAGTACGGACCCACGACCTATCAACTCGTCAGTCGGGGCCGTTAAGACTGAAAAGCTCATATCCTTTGGTTTACGATTGACTGAATTTTACAAAGTCGACAACAAAAAGTCTTCCCAACCCGTACTGAGATCGCGTGGTGGATTATAGCCCCTCAGAGAGGAAGTGTCCCACAATGGGAACGTTTTACGCTTAACGCGAATTTTATCTGCATACAATCAATCAAAATTATAGGCACTTTGTAAAGACAATATTAATAGTCTGACTATCCAATCCGAAAGCTAAATGTATTATATTGAACCAGTAACTCATTGTTAAAACAACATCTACAGTAAACAACTTTGTTGGAGGCTCTATTTCGTCATGATTTATGACGAAGCTTTCGCACCGCTGTAATGAAATTGTAAAGAGGAACCCAGCAATTCTATGGATAAACTTGAAGCCTTGGACTCGGTAGATAAACTTAGTTAACTTCTCAAATATTCTCTGAAAGCTGCTATCGTTTAATTTTATTCCTTGAATGTTAAACTTCAGTCATGTCTTTGAGATAACGTTCTGATGTTTCGTTCTGGAAAGTCTCCTTTTGTCTTACTTAAAGATTAGTTAATATTTTACTTGTTTCAAAAGTCAAGAACGAACATAATTAGGTACTTTCCTTATTTATTTTAAGAAATAAAATTACATTGGAATATACATTATTGTACATTTTAACACGTAGTCCAGCGAAGGTCTCCGAAATTAACAACTAAGTAGTGAAAACAATCACGCATGAACTGAACACGCGTGAATGTAATAAATAAAAAATGTAAGTAATACATAAGTGCTAACAATATTGTGTACCTCTGTGTAGTGATGTGAATGCCTTTGTTCCATACCTGTTTGAAATACATACCTTGAAACATGTATGACGGAGGAGGTACGCCTTTGATGACCCCTGATGGTTACAGCAGTATTAGTCAAGGTAAGTCAGTTGGACCATGGCATTTATTGATGGTGTAATGAAGGACATACTCTGCTAGGTAATTATACTGGTGCCTGACCTCGAGCTTTCTTGGGTTTTATTTAACGAAAGGGTTCGGAGTATTGTGACCTTTTATTTTAAAAATAAGTAGTTTGGTTTTAAGACTTTTCTGTTAAAATAAGACGAGGTTAGTCGCTTATCTTCCTTTAAAAGATTTTTTGCTTTAAATAAACGATTTTTCAGCTCCAAGTCGAGTCCTAATGAATAGCTAAGCGCTGGAAGCTGTTTTACAGCGCTTAGCTATTCATTAGGACTTGAAATGAAAAACCTGTGATGGATGGTTTAGTCTGCGCTGAATACCAACACCGAGTAATACGATTAATTAAATCAATGATATTTTTTTATGTATTACTCAGCGCTTGTTACCAGTGTTTGCTACACTATCGCTAGTAAACTGTGCTAGTAAATGGAATTCTTAAGATAAGGATAGTTTATAAATGGCAAAAAAACTAATGATTGTATCTTTGAAGAATATTAATTTGTGAGATTTTACCTTCTTTCAACGGCTGAAATCTAACAGAACATATTTTTTTGTTATATAAATAAAAGATATCTTAAAGTTTAATTGGATATGGGTTAGCAAATAATTTTAACATGACAACAATGTACCTAGTCGTATCTGACCAAATATTTTCCAATCATCATAGTTTTATCGTCTTACTTACTTGCATAAGAATCGAAGAAATAAACTTTAGTTTAATATGCAATTGAGCCGTGCAATGCAGACTTTACAGCCTGGCTGACCCAATAAGGGAACATAAATATGTGATATAATCCCGGGCATTGCGAGCGAAGTTCCCGAACCTAGTTCAGTAGGTACTTGTGCAAGTTCTGTAACTTGGCCGTTCGCTCTGATACGCGATAAAGGGGGGGTAGCAAAGTTTGCTTCGCTACGATACGTGGTTTCGACCTGTTTGGTTTACCTCTCATTGGTGTGAACTGCAGTTGGAGTTTTAAACTTTTAAGACTGGTTTTAAGTAAGATCTTAAAAACTGATCTAATATTGCTTGATTCTATTCATGTGTAATATTCAGGCGGTAATAGTCAAGGCTGTCTATCAAAAGGTCGAGGAAACCCTACTTGTTGCACTATTTATGTGAACGATGACCTGTTAGAGCCACAATAAGTCTATAATTAACTAAGTTCGATGCAACATATTTAGCTTTGTTGCAACATGGTTAAAAATATAAATAAGAGCCCAATTTATTGATAAATACATCTAATTGTCACGTAAAAAATTTTGTTAGATTAAAATTGCTTGTTAGTCTTATAGGCTAGATATTATTTAAAAGAGCATAAAAAGTAAAATAAAAATTGGTAAATTATATTTATTTCTATAAATTGGTCCCAAAAATCAATTTTATACGTCAAATACTCGTATAAATTATGGACCTCATCTAGTTTTAAAACATTTCCGAAAGAAACACCGAAACAAACTCAGAGGTCACAGTCTCTTTTAAAGTTCAGACTTAATCTTGGTCAGGTTATATGAGGACCATGGAGATTAGTATCTGAGATGGTCTTTTGCGGAAAGAACTACACCGATTTGATTGGACTTGGCCACTCAATACACGCGTTTGTCAGAGCACGCGTGTAGCTCAACTCAGAACTTAGGAGCTCAACGACTCGAGGAACTATTGTTCATCGTTTCAATGAGCGTCATCTTTGGTATTCCAAAGGAAGGTTAAATATGCATTGCCAAAGGAAGAGTGTTATCTACATAAGAACAGGACTCCTTAAGGCTGCCTGTCCACAGGAACGAAGAGGACAGAAGACGAGCGGATATGTGCCAATATTAACCAATAGAATCGCACCTCCGGAGCGGAGTTTAGATTTTATTGGTTAATATTGGCACATCTCCGCTCCAGTCCTCTCCTCTCCGCTCCAGTGGACAGGCAGCCTATAGGACAACAAATAATTTTTCTAATTAAATATTTTTCCTCAATAAAGCCGTTCATTACCAATATTAGAGCAATTACTTCCTTTGAACTAAAAAAAGAATAATAATGAAAATTCTAAGAAAAATGTTCTTCATTAACGTTGGAACGATCCTGATTCGTTAACTGCTACGGTACCTAAATGAATAAAATTATTCAGTATTGAATAATGGCTCCGCTATCCTTTTGTACGAATAAGATTAATGTCACTTTGTTTGCACACAAAAAAATTGCTTAGTTTTCATTATGTTATCTGTCCTATGACATCCCGTTTTGTCGGTGAATGGAGATATATCTTTACCGATGGTTTACATAAGAAATTATTCAAATAATTGGCTCTTTACGAAATCGTCCTTTATGGCCTGCAGGCTTTTATTCGGGTATTAAGTTCTGTTTACATTTTTAGTTTTTATTTTCGCTTGAGTATAGATTTCGATGTTTTTGTTGGCAAATAATTTTATTTAATGTTTTGTGTTGATAATGTGAATTATTTCACATAGGTACTATTGTATAGAATCAAGTTTTTTTTCTAACTGAACAGTCTTACTGCTGGGGAGTTTGTTGCGCCACTTCTTTTTCCCAGCTAAAGTACTAGGAAGTGGTGAAGGGTGGGCGTTTTTGGGGGACTGTCTTATGTAATTTTGACGTTCGAAAAGTGCTGATTCTCAGCCTAGTTTGAATAAATGACTTTTGAATTTTGAATAATTATGTTTCATGTTTCTAGGAGCTACCTCTTCAGCCCATGTTCAGTCTAACTGTTAGGGTAGGCTTCCCGTCTAAACCGATGCAGCTGAACAACAGTATTTTACATGGAGCGACTGCTTATTTGAC
Source organism: Conistra vaccinii (assembly GCA_948150665.1). Classification (NCBI taxonomy): domain Eukaryota; kingdom Metazoa; phylum Arthropoda; class Insecta; order Lepidoptera; family Noctuidae; genus Conistra; species Conistra vaccinii. The sequence continues at coordinate 7,566,070 of OX411316.1, forward strand.
CTCCACAACCCGGTTACCTGCTTGGTAAAACGATACTCCTTGGTAAATTGTACAATTTACAAATAGATCTTCAATAATGTTTTTACACACTGACAGTATATAGGATGAATCGTGTTATAATTTTGGGATCAAGCTAAAAGTCACAAACTTTTTGTTTGAAACCTAAAGCTATTTTTTTCGGGACATAATATCCATAATATCGTTCGCGTGGGTCTAATATTTCTCGCGTAGACATGTTAGATAATTTATTATATTATTAAGGCTGTTCATGATTGATTTATTGTATATTCTTGGACATCGCTTAACAGTATCCGATATCTGGATAAAAGGGTTGACCAAATGAATTTTTTATTGCGGTCTGATGTCCTTTATATATGTGGACTTGTCTTTACCTTTTAGGCATTAAACTATCTGGATTACTAGTTTAAACTGTAAGTAATCCAGATATAATCATTATTCTTCACTATTTATGTTCTCGATAGCATAATCTTAATGTTACACCTACGACTACGATGAATTAACTGATGGTCATAATCCGGTAGGTACTTCTATTGATCAAGGAAAACTTAATACTTTCCTGTTTTTTTAGAAATTTGTGTTAGCTTCTGAGAAACAAATTTTATGGTGATAAGAAAAAATGCTAATCATGCCGATACAAAAATAATCAACTGTGCTCTAAAAATGGCGAAGATAACGTCATTGTGAAGAACCGGCGAGTCCTAGAATCCGAAAACAATTACGTTCACCAATCAGCACTGTGTCGAGACTGTCTCTCTTACAAAGAGGGCGGCTGAGTCCCAGCTGTGACTGTAAGAAACATTATTAGCTCACTGATCATTATTAGCTAGTTCTCGAGTTCGAACCCAAGGCACGCACTTCTGCCTTTTCGGATGCATGTGCGTAGTGTATAATTATCACTCGCTTCAAAAACGGTGAAGGAATACATCGGAAACCGGCATGGCTGAGAGATATTTCTCTATGGCATGTGAAGCCAAGTCATAGGCCAAGAAAAAAAAAAAGGCCCATGGGCGACTTTAAAACTCTGACACCAAGTTAGTCACTAACTACACGAAAAAGAAGAAAAAGAGGCTGATTGATCGCCTTCTTCGTGTGTCGATGACAATCTAAATTGTGTCAAGCCAGAAATTAGTGACGAGTTGGACATTGTCTCTTATGTTCCTTTAAACCGAACGCAGCATTTCATGCGTACAATCCATACTAATATTATAAATAGTTTGGAAAATCCAAAAGTGCACGCCTCATACATCATAACACTCATTCATAAACGAAAAAGAAATTCAAAACATAGTTTCTAACAAAAATGAACAATTTAACACTTTTCATGAAGTTTTGACTGCGTTTTTACCCATCAATATGGGTAAAATTCCTAATCTCGCAATCCTTACGTAATGTCAAAGACTATTTATTTAGATATTTATGTACTTGGCGGTTGCTAAGCAACATACGGACGTCAAATGAAGGTTGAAAATATTTAGTTATAGATATTAGTTTTTAGTTAGTATTTTATTAATTATAATTAAACTACTTTGAATAAAAGACCCATTTTCAATAGGGTTCTTTCTATGGCTGAAACGTATGTACAAAAAAAAATTGATTCAATTAATTGATTTTATCGCAAGCTACAATGTTTTCAGGGTTCATAAATTGACGGACAGGATTTTTTTTCAACTATTTTGATGCTTTTTCCATTTCTGCTGCATTAAATCAATTGTTAAAAAGTACAGTATTAATCTCCATCTAATCATCTATACAATGGTATATAAATTAAGTAGGTTCTGTGTACTAGCAGGAGTGTAACAATAAAAACAGTTGCAGAAATGGGGAAAATTTTTTTCTCGATCGTAGAGCACACTCTAATGCTTCGCATTATGAGTCGTGCAATAAATTAGTTGGAAAATAATTCTTCCGCCTGTCTGTCTCTTACATTTTCACGCTTAAACCACTGAGCCGATCGTAATGAGATTTGACAGATATGTAGCCTGAAACCTGGGGAAGAACATAAATGCTATTTTTCATCCTGGATATTTCTATAAAAAAACTAGCTGCCCACCCCGGCTTCGCACGGGTAGCAGTAAGTACTTATCTACGGCGCACCTTCCTACTCTGCCCTACCTACCTAACCTACACTGCCCGACCTACCTACCTACCCTGCCCTAACTACCTACCCTACACTGCCCGACCTACCTACCTACCCTGCCCTACCTCCCTACCCTACCCTGCCTCCCTACCCTACCCTGCCCGAACTACCTACCTACCCTACCTACCTATCTACCTACCCTGCCCTATCTACCTACCCTACCCGGCCCGACCTACCTACCTACCCTACACTGCCCGACCTACCCTACCCTGCCCGAACTACCTACCTACTCTACCTACCTACCCTACCTACCTATCTACCCTACCTACCTATCTACCTACCCTGCCCTATCTACCTACCCTACCCGGCCTGACCTACCTACCTACCCTACACTGCCCGACCTACCTACCTACCCTACCTACCTATCTACCCTACACTGCCCGACCTACCTACCTACCTTCCCCTATCTTCCTATCTACTTACCCTGCCCTACCTACCTACCCTACCTACCTACCCTACATACCGACCGCCAAGAGTAGAAAATTATTAAAGTACTAATATCGCTATTAAAAAATAGGGGTTGGTGGAAGAAGGGTGAAAATTTAGGGTTGTATGTATTTTTTTATGCCAAAAAAAAAAAAAAATTACATAAAAAAAAATTGACCAAAAAAAGAAAAAAAAAACTTGGGGTGGACCACCCTTATCACTTAGGGGTACGAAAAATAGTTTACATCCTATTCTCATACCTACCTAATATACACAAAAAATTTCATAAAAATCGGTCAAGCAGTTTCGGAGGAGTTTGGCAACAAACACCGTGACACGAGAATTTTATATAAAAAAATATAAAATACAAAATACACTCAGGCATAGTCACAAGCAACAGTTCGTCGTGTATTTTGCAACTGAGCAGTTTCTGATTATTGTATACTACTATTTTAGTAGAAACTCATTGGTACATGGCTCAGCCTGACACTAAGTTTATTGTAGTTGTGAACTAGTAGCGTACCGTAGCTCAGTCCCGATTGTTGAACGAACTCTTCAACTTAATGGTACCGTATCAAATACCACTGTTTCCTATTTGTTTTCGAACGTTCTTGTAAAAAAATTGTTTGGGAAGGAACTTCAGTAGTATTACATAATTTCCAGCTTGTTTATGGAAAAGAGTAGGCAGAAGTACACCCAGATAAGGCCAGCTATGCTGAAATCCTATGAAATAATTGGGGCGGGTTTATTCCATCAAACGGTCACAAATCTAGACTTCGGGGTGTGTGAGTGAGAAATTCCTGATATAAAAACCTTATGATGCTTCAGTTGCCCTGAGGATTGAACCAATTCCGTGGCAATACTCAAAACCCAAGCAAGTAAAATTTAGTGACTAATTTATTCAACCTGATAAAGTAGATACAAAGAGGTTATGGAGGTCAGATAGGCAGTCGTATTCACCTGCATCCGGTTAGAGTGGAAGCCGGCCCCAATAAGGCTGCCTGTCCACTGGAGCGGAGAGGAGAGGAGAGGAGCGGAGATGTGCCATTATTAACCAATCAAATCTAAACTCAGGGGCGGAGTTAAGAATCTATTGGTTAATATTGGCACATCTCCGCTCCTCTTTTCTCCTCTCCGCTCCAGTGGACAGGCAGCCTAAAAGTCGGAAAAGGCTAGGCAGATCATGAAATCAGATACAAATCTTTACCAGCATTAGCATTAAATATTTTGAAAGCGATTCTAATAACCCATATAGCACGTGGTACTACTAATGTGTATGTATCAATACATAGATTTGTGAATAAATCGATCCATCAATTAATTATACTAATAAGCACTATATATTTATCAAACTAAATATAGGTGTTGATTAGTGGATTAGTTTTATTTCAAATGTTTATTATGAGTTATAACTGAAGATAAGATTAATTAAAATTCATTGATTTTGGATTGAAACAAACCTGAATCGAAGCGTAGATTTGTTAGGTACTTAGCAATATTGAAGTACACACTGAATCAGATGTTTCCCTTTCTAACCCGTGACGCAAAAAGAGGATTGTTATAAGTTGACTGCTATATGTATACATGTGTGAGTCTGTCTGTGTGTCCGTTTGTGGCACCATAGCTCTTAAACGAGTGAACCGATTTGAATGTCTTTTTTTATGTGAAAGCAGGTTTTCTAGCGATGATTCTTAGACATGTTTTATAAAAATCGGTTCAGCCGTTTCTAGGTCATCAGCTCTTTTGTGTTAGCTGCGGTAGGGATCTGAGACGCATAATGGATATTAACTTTACGTTCAACACTGTGTACGCTATAAAACTATGCAAGATTATAGAATTCTCGGACTGATGCTGCAGATAGGATATCCAGCACTAGTGATGATTCTTGAAAAAAAAATATTGCTGAGATGTCGTGTTTGGATTGGTTTGGATCATTATTTCATTTTATTATTTTATTCTACATACAATGCAATAGTGGCAACACGGTGAGCTGATGCTGCAGCCAAGATATCCAGCACACTAGTACACTCTTGAAAAAAAATATGTTTTTGGCTTTTTAAATGTTCACTTTTCTTTTCTGCGTTGGGGTTGTTTTAATACAAGTATTCAATAGTTATATTTTAGGAAATTAAATGAAATTGTTTATTCTGTAAAACACTACGGCTAAAACACCCTATCAAGGTCGATTTATGAACATCTCCAACAGTAAACCATCCTTGGCCATATAATTGTAGAGAAAACAAATTAACTGACTTTTATTACGGGCATGTGTTCACTAATTGATGGTTTATCGATGTAAATTGACCGTAGCAATGTGTCAGGGTCTTTATTACGTCGATCCAAGGCTGATGAGAACGTCGAAGGTCGATAAAGTCAATATTGTGTCTTGAAATAGAATCTTAGTACCTGCATATGATTGGCAGTAGGTACCTACTTGCAAGTCTGGAGGGAACTAATATCTTAATGAGACACATTTAACTGGGTCTGTCTATTGTGGGTATGTTACTCTGAAGAGTCACACGTGCAAATAAAGAAACTGAATTTAATTAAGAATACATATTTCCTTACTTAAAATCAGTTTTTTAAATCATTTCCCATCTTCAACTTATGTTCTTTATAAGTATTAGATTAGAGGATAAGTTACCAAAAAATGGTCAATAGGTACAACTAACTTATACTTATATAGAAGCGTAAATGACAAATACCACGTTCCTAACTTTTATAAAATACAAATTTTTATCCAAACCTTCATCCTCTATTTAAAACGATGAATGTTCAAAAATCCATGACAAAACTAACGTTTACATAAACAGGGGTCTAATTAACAATTTCCAAGTTCTTCCACGTTTCAAATTTAAAAAATTAGCGAATTTCCATACATATTTTCCTCGCCTTTATTTAAACCCCTTTAGGGGATGAATGTTCAAAAATCCTTCCATATTGCTCACTTTCGCTAGAAATTCTCGTGTAAAATGTCATGTCAGTGAATGAATGAATTCAAGATTTTTTAATAATCAGAAGAAGATAAGAGAGTACTTGAATTTTTTCTCACATATTTGTGTTAATCTAGGTTAGATTATCTATTTGTATGCCCACATGTATATTCTATAATGTAGTCAACACAGAAGTGTAGCACCCTATCCTTATATCGTCAGCTGACATAAATAACCCTAAGGTGGAGGTATCAAGGGCGCTACGATAATAATAGGTCGGTACCACAAATCAATTCCACACGAACATGACATTGTCAATTCTGTTATCACGACTGCCATCGCGTTGAGGGTTAATTATTGAGTATCGTTAGTATTGTGTCTACACTGTCAATCTTCTATTTAAACCAGGTATTCTCAAATTTTCATCCTTTGAGACTGCTTTTCCCCGAAAATTTCTCGATTTTAATTTAATTAGAACTTTCTTGCAACTCAACACCTCAATGTTCGTCATAATGGTGACAAATGTTTATCTCAGTCGCTATTCAATTTTAGCAACTCATTAATAACTAGAATTATCTGTTGATGAGTTGCAAAAATTGAATGTAAGTAACTGTATTGGGAAAAACCCGTTAAATTTTTATTTAGTGTAAACGGGTTTCTCCCAATAATTCTTATCAACGATATTTTGTTTTCAGTCATTAATCCCAGATTCAAAAAGATAAGCCATTTATTGTGTAAATAAATTACTTTACTTATCTTGTATGGATTGAGGGGCTCGTGATTAAATGATTACAGACCCACGGGTCGATCGAAGGTTAAGCTTTGCTCGCCGCGGTCGGTTCGTGGATGGGTGACGGATAGCCAGAAGGATAAAAGTCTTACAAAGCGATATCGTGTTACCCAGTAACTGGGAGATTAAAATTATGAACTTTTCACAGTTCAAGACAGTTCTTAGTCGTATTTTTATAAATATTTCGTTTATAACATGTTTCACAATATTTTGAAATGTGATACATTTTAATTATTAATCCAATCTGAAGATAAATAAGCGTGCCAATCCCATAATTCGATAAGTTTAATATTCTACTTTTTTTTCTTGATAATTTCTCGGCTGTTTTCAAAACATCCGATTTGGCTGTTGTTAAGAAAATAAAGCGAAACGCAAGCCAACACAAATATCGCCTTACAGATAGTAGGGTAACGGCCCTTGATCTATGGGTGTTTTTGAGAGAGAATACTAAGAGAATTTTACATGCTTTGTCGCTAAGTCGATTACCAGGATACCAAAGTCGGAAATTGTATTGTCTTCGTCGCTTGTTTCATACGAAAGACAAATTTTGAAGTCAATACTAATCTGGTAAGAATAACACCGTACCTACGCTACTAAGCTTATTTTTTTATTCAAGTCAGACTTATTACAACGTTATCGATCATATGTATAGGTAGGTACTTATATTGTGACAATATAAAATAAAAACTACAAGATAGCTGTTATACTTATTTAATGATCCATGCCTAAGCATTCTTAATCGCTACTTACGTACGCAATTATCGGTAACGCACGTCATGATTTTTTCAAGATCATCCATTGCAATTATTGACTAGGAAACGCCCTGGTCGTCGGGAATCGCGAGCCGATTTCCAGCTGCCGCAGGCGCGGGCTTGCGGACGGAGAGCAATCGCAATGGGTAGCTCACCATCCAGTAAGGAACAGGCCCGGGTCAACGACGCGTTGTGTTCCACGCGCGACTCAAAGAGATGTCAGCACAACTGACGGGGTCCGCTAGGACCGATGCCTGCCGGGGTTGCGGAAAATTCTTAAAGGGAAACCCTGGCAACGTACAGGCAACTGAAGGAACACGGGTGGGTTTTGGTCAGTAAGAGTCTGACACGCCCTCCCGCTCCGCCCAGAGCGGGAGAAGTTATTAGAAGCCTAACAACCCAAAAAAAAAAAGGCTGCTAAGTTTACGGAGTGGATGTTCAAAAATTCTTCCTTAGTGCTCTTTCGCTATATAAGGAACTCTTCTGCAAAATGTCATGCTTCTAGATCCAGCTGTGGTCCGTGCGTTATCTGTCAGTGAATGGACGTGAATTAAGAGTGTGTCGAGTACCTACCTACTAGGCTTGTTTACTAGTCTCTACTATTAAAGCTTTTACTAATATGGCTAAGTAATAAAAAGCGAAACCTGCTCCTTTTTAAGATACAGGCGTAACTTTGCAGAAATCCATTATAAACTACAATAGACGATGTATATTTAGGAACCTAATCCAGACCTCTCAACGAGGCATCCTCAGGATGATGATTGACTTGTTGCGAATCCGGACACGAGGTGTTGACGGACGGTGTAGTTCACTTATCGTTGGGCGCTTGTCGTGGCAACACCTCGTGTCCGGATTCGCAACAAGTCAAACGTCATCCTGAGGATGCCTCGTTGTGAGGTGAAACACGTGTCGATTTCTTACAGGGTTCTTTAGGAGTATTTAAGAATAGAGCGGATTAGGTTACTAAATATACGTCGTCTATTGTAGTTTTTCTGCTCGCTTTTGATAATTCATCGCAGACCAAAAATTGCTGCCGCAGGGGATTGCTTCATGACATTAAAACAATTCCAGGATCACCAATTATTATTAAAACAATCTCACAGTTGTGTGGATACTGGATAGCAAGATGTGAGACGGAATGGTCCACAATCTATAGCAAAACAAAAGAATTTTTGACAAAAGTTATGGCCATAGGTTGATTCAATCTGTGTCTATTATACCTATAAACGTAAATCGTTATTATCTAGAACATCAGACCATTAATTATGTTATCAATGTTAAGATAACAATGCACGCGATACCAAAACTGCCGAAAAGTAATTTTACCTTAACTATAAATACGAACACACAAGTCAAATTAAACGGTACTATCAGCAGATTAGATTAAAAAAGAAACAAATCAGATTGTTATGTTTACGATCGAATATCGACTATAGACCCTGGCATTGTACATTAAAATAGAGGTCAGAACTTGTCCTTATAATAGCCTTAAACTAGTACCACGAATAGAACGCCAGCATACAATCATGAACCGCGGTAAGTTCAACTAGAAAAATCGATCCAGGTCGTCGGCTGTTTTCGCCGCTGTTCGGGTGTCTCCGCCGCTGACATTGGCATTCGTCAAGCAAGCCCACAACAGATGGAAAGTTAGACTGAAACAAGTTAAATAATTCATCACGTAAATACCACTATATCAAAGCAGTGATTAAAACTCTTAGTGAGGGAAAGTTATGCGATGATCGCCCTTATTTCTTCTGTTAAAGTTCGTATGGTTCATTGTTTGTGGTATAATGCTTAAATGGCTCGTCTGGAAGTGACCAATCCGACCGATTGTATATTCAATCCACAGTATTCCACTGTAGGACGCTACCTACAGTGGAATACTTTGGATTGAATACAATGATTGTTTACTTTTCCTTAGTAAATTGTCAAAAAGGAGTTCTCTACTTCAACATTGCAAAAATAATTTTTTCTTCGTTTTTGGAACGAAGTAATTCCCTTTCGCGCGTTGCGTAAGGGGGCTAGACGGAAAAAATTTGGACCAAAAGTTGTAACGACACTTTTGTTCGAAATTTAAAAAAAATCTTTGGTAGGTTACCTCCATGGATGCTATGTGTTGAAGTAAAAAGTTAGTTCCATTTTTAAATAACACGACAGTTATGAGTTTGCTAAAGTTGTAACTTCGTTCCATTCGGGTGTCCCTTGACACCTCTCAAGTTTTTTTTTACTGTATTTATGTCATCGCTCTTGGTATGTCCTGCCCAGCAGCGTTGAGACAGACAATAATTATCCACCTAAATATTATTTTCTTATTGTTACAGGTATGTCACTCCAGCGGCGACTTTACTTGGGGCCTACACCGCGTTAGTGCTGTAATATACATCATAAGCATTTGTATGTAATTTTGTATCAATTCTAGCAAGAGAATACGAATACCTAATCAATTTATTTTATGATTAAGAGATACTCCAAACTTCAAACTGATAAATACTTTTGTCATGGTTGATTGAAATAGTGCAGTTTCAATGTATATCAGTCAATCAAAATCAATCTGCCTAGCCTCTTCCCAACTATGTTGAGGTCGGCTTCCAGTCTAACCAGATGCAGCTGAATACCAGTATTTTACATGGAGCGTCTGCCTATCTGACCTCCACAACCCAGTAACTGGGTAACACGATACCCCTTGGTAAGACTGGTATCAGACTTTCGGGCTTCTGATATGGGTATGTAAAGATGGTCACCCATCCACTGACCAACCCCAGCAAGCGTAGCTTAACCTGATGGATCGACCCGTGCGGCTGTTATTACTTAGCCACGCTTAGCTCCTCTCAATGTCAGAATATCAGTATTCTATACATATTATAAAACAAAGTCGCTTTTCGTGTTTGTCTGTATGTTCGCGTTGTTCTTCTAAACCACGCTACAGATTTTGATGAGGTTTTCACTATCATTTAGAGAATTTATTCCAAAAGGTTTATGTGTAAAATACGTTAATATACCTAAGGATTCAATACATTAATTTGTCACATAGTATGCAATGATAACGACGATCCTGTTAAAAATAAATCTCTCTCTCAAAAGTAAATTAATCAAACTAGGCTGAAAATAAGCAACGTTTGAACGTCACAATAGATGATGACTAAAAAAAAATCATTGTCCGGAGTGTAGATTAAGAAAAAATAACGTACACGTATTTTTTTCTTTTTTTACGTTATCAAAAGATTACGGCAATACATTGAGTTGAAATGTGCTATGACGTCACGAGTATGTAGATTTTATACATACTTGTGACGTAGCGACCCCCACTCCCCAACTTCAAATGCGTTTTATCCAAGTAATTTTTTATTAATATGATAAAGCAAAAAATACGAGTCTAATATTTTTTATTATCTAACTGACGAACTAAATAGAATTACTTTTTTTGACCATGATGCGTGGGTCAAGGGTAAAAAAAAGTTATTACTTAAGACAGTCCCTAGTGCTTTAGCTGGGAAGATGAAGTGGCGCAACAAATTCCCCAGCAGCACTGCTGTCTGACCTCGTTGGTCCAGTGGTCGCAAGTTGGTCTAGGAGTCCAGTAATCGATCACCAAGTTGGGCAAACTAATATCTATTAGTTTCCTCTCTTTATCTTTTTTTTTTCTCAGTAGCAGCCCAAATCCTGGATTCCTGCCCAATCTATGGCACCTTCTTTTGTATAGGACCAGAAGCCCAGTTTCTTCGTACAATCCCTTGGTCGCTATTTTCAACACCCGCAAGTGAAAATAATCCCCAAGCTATTTTTAAGTATTTTTAACAGATAACAGAATAGTCCTCCAGACAAAATTTCGGCCATGGCGGCCAATCTCAGCGGAGAATCTCTCTTCGGCGTGGGAGATAGTATAGTGCACAAGTGTGTGAGCACATACACTCTCTCTCTTCCCTCACTCCCAAAGTCCGATGAGACGGCAATCGGACCAGACCGCAAAGAGAACAGGCGCAGGACTAACGGCTTAACGTGCTTTCCGAGGTACGAGGGTATCACACAGCCAACTTCCAAACACCGGGCCGTTAGAAAAAAATCTTAATGAAAAACACAATAACACCAACCCAACTTTGCCCGGGCCCCTGGGCACCGAACCCACGGCCCCATGCTCAGTAGTCACGCTTGCAACAACGAAACCAACGTTACGTTACGTTAGTTAGTTAACGTTACGTTACGTTCCTGGCACGGCTTAGTATAAAAACCAATAAACTAAGCCTGTCACTGCTGGACATCGGCCTCCCTAAAGAAGATACGTATCATGTTTAAAAAACTTAATATTAAATTAAATTAAATTTATTTAGAACATCTTAAGTTTACAATTTACAAAAAGAAAACACTGAAGAAAAATACTGTGACGCAGCTATCAAACATCAAGTTTGTCACCGTCAGTCATTACAAAGATGGCACCCTATTGTCATTGCTTGGATTACTTAGCTTGCTGATGCTGAAAGTCGGTGGCTCCGGGTCTTTCTCTGATAATTTCTTTGAAAATCTGTACAAAGAGAATTCATAAATAACTTCTATACTATACGAGTCCTTGAATGAAACCGCGTAGTTACGAAATTCGTAGCGACGTGCTACAGCTCTACGAGCTTTGCTACGAATCAAGATTGCTACGAACACAAACGAAACAACATGTAGAAATAAGTTGCTGCTGTCGGTGCGTTTTTGGTATTTCAGCACATTTATGTAATGTAAATCCGGTTTAAACAATTTTACGCTCATTACGATTTTTTACATAATAATCAATTCAAGAAAAGAAAGGGAAGTTTTTTATACATTTCTGATACTGGTGAATATTTAAAACACTACAAGATCAATATAATTTATTTAACCAATCTACGAATTATCTTATTAGTAACCTTTATGTTTAACTAAAACTCTGGTAATTAGTAAAAATAAATCCCGTATCATTCAGTGTATTATTTAAAATAAAATAAAGATTATTTGGAACAACTTAAGTTTACAACTTACAAAACACTAATATGACTCTGATATCGCCAACTGGAAGTGGCATAAAGTAACCAGTTACAAACAAGGCTAGATATTGCCCGTAGTTCACACCGCTAGCAATCAGCCGGATGGCTGAGCCCAACGAACCACTAACTTCGAATACGATCCAGTCTAACTTATCTCTGTAATTCGCGTGATTAATACTGGCAGCTCGAAATATCGTGAAATCAGTATTACTTAAATAGGTTTGTCATTATGGTTATAACTATGTCAAATAATTCTTGAAAAACCCATAATACCATAATATTAATAAAACTATTTTTTTTTTTGTAGAATTTTATTTATTTATTTATTAAAAAAACAATAATCAAAAGTTTAATAAAAGTCTTCTCATTCGAAACTAATAAAATCAAACATCGAAATACAATCTTTCATGGGATACTGTTTAAAATGTTACAATAAAATTCCTCTCCACATATTTCAACTGAATGAGACGAAATTCAAATCTTGTATAAAACGCACACTATACAGGCAGGCATATTATAAGTTGGCTGATTACATCGCTGATAAAAATGCTTGGCTCAATGCTGGTCCTGCTCCACAACCACAACTTAACATTTGAAAATACTGTTGGCGCTGCTGAAGATTGTAAAACCATCTTTGCATTGTATAAACTCAATCTTCTTTGTATTGTATAATTGCATAGTACATGTGTGAGTACTATGTACAACAGAGCTACCATTTACCGGGTAATATGTCTTTCATTGACTTGAATGTGCCCTGGCTGCTGAGTGTATGTCATGCTCACTCAGATGTCTCGCTGATGGTGGCGTGTGTGTTGGATCATTTAGCTCCCTTCAAAATGGTTGAGCTGAATGGTGCTAATACATGCGTCATGTTCGTGAACGGGCGCCGTCAGTTGGGACTGGTCACCTCTTGGCTGCCGTGGCTTATTTTAATTTATTTTAATCCTTGAATTGTTTTATTTTTTATCTTTTTATTACGGACGCTTTTAACGTGCGCATCTTTTTTACATTGTTCTCACATGTATAATTTTTAAAACATGAATTATGTAACCACTATTTTGTAACAATTATTTCTTTAAAAGAGTGTCCGTGGAGTTTCTTGCCCGTTCTTCTCCATAGGTACCTACTACGCTTTGGAATGGGCAACTAGCTTCATATTTCTGACTGACTGACTCCTTGACAATTCAAAAGTGCCTGTATATGGTTTAATTGAAATAAATGATTTGAGTTTGAGTCTGAGTTTGAGTTTGACAAATGAGTCAATTTAGGCGCGGAAATTCTATGTAACATCATAGATAACAAATGTTAATATAAAATCTACCGCATCGCTAAACTATAGCAATTTGAAACAGCCATCGTTGTTTACATCTTTTGCCGATTGAAAAACGACGGAGTTGCGTAATAATTTTGAATTAACTACGTATCAAAAGCAGTATACCCCGAAAATATAATTTATCTCAGGTTCAAAACCCCTGAGGAGCCATAAATAAGTAACTCGTTTCCCGGAGATGGCATTAAAACTACTTGGGTTCAATTATGTTGTAAATATAACCTTGAGCTTTATTCAAAATGACAAAACACGCAAGTTTACAGCTTATTTTTAATCAACACGACGCTGACATAACAAATCTCAAACGGAGGCTGCTTTAAAGTTACCTCTACCACGGACTGTGCCTCTACCACTACAAACTATAACATTTGCGATTTTCTTTAGCATGGCAATAGAGGTCATTACCCTTTCCTTGATATATCCCCCAATGTAGATCTGCTAAAAAATCATGTCTGTCGAGCCATTTTCGGGTTTTTTCGAGACTAATGCACGGCAATTGATTTTTCTGTAAATAGACAGATACATATTATTTTAAATAGAAGATCAGTCAATATCTGGTACAAAAAGAATTCATCTAGCTACTACTGAGTATGTCTAATGGTGAGTTTACCCCGATAGGTATTTGTCTTGATATTTCTTAAGGAAGTTGTCTAATACAGTCAAGTACATAATTTACCACAGTCCTATTAATATTGACCAATTTATAGAGATCCTGTGTCAGTCGACGGTCGCGTAGAGCATCCATATTGAACACGGCATCGAACACGTTGTTCATATGGACACAGGGGAGATATTTAACAAAAGGTATACACTAGATGTTTCGTGGAAGTGCTCCGAATGTGCACAGTACGGGTTTCACACCACGCTAGTAAATTCAAGGAGGCTCCGAATGAAGGCATAATATAACAGACTTTAAGTTCTAACCAGCTTGAAGCCTTTAGTAACCTTGTTGATTTCGTCACGATGTTATCAATATGACTTCTGAAGTTAATTTTGACATGCAGGATGACACCAAGATCTCGAACTTCATTTGAAGACTCTAATAATTCTCCTTTATTCTACTAGCTTCCATCAATGATAATATAGCAATCGAAAAGAAAAAAGAAAAATGGTGAAAGATTTTTTTAAATTAGTCCAGTAGTTTTTGAGCTTTTTCACTGCAAATAAAAATACAAAAAATCTAAAGTTTTCTCTTCATAATATTAGTTTAAATGAAACTGAAATGCATGGATTGTTTTTTCCTACTAAACCTAGGTGGCTACATTTTTGTACACGAAGCTTCATGCGGTTCAAGTGGCGCCGTCGCTAAATCATTTCTGTTAAACCCTCTTGAATAGAGTAACATCTACTCGCTCTACATGTCCGCTCCGTACAAAAAAAAAACTTATAGTACAGTAATCGTTGAGTGGGGCGCGTATTCGTGGATGACACTATATGTACATTAGAATTGATAGTTCAATACATTTTATGATCATCAACAAACGTTAAATATTTATAGTGACGGATTTGATCTGTAATGTCGTTAATGAAGAGCGAAAACAGAACTAGTGCCAGGTGAGAACCCTGATGAACTCTTGAGTCAGCATAGTATGTGTAAGATTCATAACCGTTTATGACAAGAATATGCGATCTACGGGATAGCTAGATAGCCCGGCGAAAACCAGTTTAATAGTGAGCCATGTATACCATTGTATTCTAACTTCGACAGTAACAGAGAATTAACAACTTTATCAAACGCACTGCTAAGGGTCGTTTACATGGGTTTACTACCCATCTTTTGTCAAGACCTACTGTTACGACAGTTACAAACTCGACAAGATTCGTTTCTATACTGCAACCGGCTTAAAAAACATGTTGATATAAAGAAATAATTTTATCAATGTAGCAAATGATGACTGACAAACCAGAAACTTAAAGTTCTGGATCGCAATTAGGCCTGTTCATATCTTTTTGTAACGTTTACATAAGCTTATTTTGCTTTAAGTTTTATTAAAGACAACAATAGTCGCAATAAAACGCTTAAAAGACAGTCATTATTGTCTCCGTGAACAGCCTCCCAGCGCTTCTCAAAACTACGGGAGGAGCTTTTGGCGGTCGCCCTTTCCGAAAAGCGACAAACTGCCATTGCAATTAGAAGCATGTTTGCTACCCTTTAATGAAATTGCAAATACACGGATATTGTCTTTCGGCTAATGATGCAAAACCGAAAGCGATAGTCATGGAATATTAATATCATGGATTACATTGCCTTCAGACAGAGATAAAATAGATTCTTATGATTTTCAGTGCTTAACCTACAACAATTCGAAGTTCAATTCTACTATCACTTTAATATTTTTGTCAGGTCAAAACCATAAATTATAATATTATTTGTGTACCTAATCATAAAAATTTTATAATAAGTCGTAAAAAAAAGTAAAAAAAAAAAAACATCGTCGTCACCATACACACACACGCTACAATGACTTGGCTTGGCCCGTTAATGTAGCTTAAACTAGCCAAAGAGCTAAGAAATAAAAGTTTACCAAGAATAGTAATTCAGTTGTATCAGATTTTTTTTTCTAAAACTAAACTGAAGTTTTTGATTATTATGGAAATTATGAAAACTAGAACATTGCGTGGGTTTACAGTGTATTTATTAGAAAAACATAACCTTAAGCACACTGCTAACAAGTTGCTTCTTATGCGTTAGATTGGATCCAAGCGGTGTAGCGGGAAACACGAGCGTTGACACCGGGGAAGTTAGCCTGAGCGCAGCCAATGCCGAAAGAGCAGACACCAACAACGATACCGTTGTGGTAGAGAGGACCGCCGGAGTCACCCTGGCACTGGTCGCGACCACCGCCGGACCAGCCGGAGCACAACATGTTGTCGGTGATAGCAATACCACGGGTAGCGTAGTTGTTTCTGCAAGTCGCCTGGTTGATAGACCTAAGCTCGACGTGACGGAGCTGCTCAGAGGCTGAGCCACCAGCCTGCAAAACAAAAACATGCCAATATTATTCTCCGATAAAATAAAGCAGGAAATATTGAATTTTTTTTTAACACGGGAGCAATCATCAATAAACTTACGGAAGTCGTGCCCCATCCTGCAGCCCAGACGGCTTGGTTGTCACCGAGGTTGTAGTTGGCGCCAGCGATGGAAGCGGCGCGGACATTGTTGTTGAAACTAAAGGTGGAGGCGGAGCGTATAACGGCGATGTCATTGTTCATAGTGTTGCCGTTGTATGATGGATGGTTGATAATAGATTGTGAGTTGTGAACAACACCACCGCTGTTAGCCCAAGTGGAGCCGACACGGATACGCCATCTGTTGGCTGCATCACCAATCGTGCAGTGAGCAGCGGTGAGGACGGACCTGTTGTTGAGGATGGAAGCACCACACGACTGCCAGTATGTACTCAAGTTCCATGTGTACAACAGAGCGACGATGGTGGGATACCGATCGATAGTGGTGACCGAACCACCCACAATCCTCTGGGGATTGGAAGGGACGGCTAGAAAGAAGAAGATTCAATTAAAATGCTGTTCTAGTCCATTTATTATTTAGTAATAATATTAAATAAATAAATAATTATAAGTAAATGCAAAGTTTCAACAAAAAAATAAGTACAAAAAATAAAACATGCATTTTTCCAAAAAATATAAGAAATTAATAGAAGATTCTTAAGCTTTCTTAACAAAAATAAAAAATACAAGATTTCTTAAGAACATACCTGCGGCGGCCGCAAAGCAAAGGGCTAGCAGAGCAAGGATACGCATACTGTTAATTACTCGTCGACGAGTGATTGTAAACCGTTGTTAGTGATGGGTATTTATATCAAAGCTGATCGATTATGCTACTTCGCAAAAAGATAAAATGGCTTTATTGTTATCATGCAAACTCATCATAAAGACCTTTACAGATTATATATCATCATCATCATCATCATATCAGCCGAAACACGTCCACTGCTGGACATAAGCCTCCCCCAAGCACCGCCACTTCGACCGATTCTGTGCTTCCCGCATCCAGCGGATTCCTCCGGCCTTTACAAGGTCATCGGTCCATCTTGTGGGAGGCCTTCCAACGCTACGTCTTCCGGTACGCGGTCGCCACTCCAGAACCTTTCGGCCCCATCGGCCATCTGTTCTGCGGGCAATGTGTCCTGCCCATTGCCACTTAAGTTTGGCAATTCTTCGGGCTATGTCGGTTACCTTGGTTCTCCTGCGGATCTCTTCATTACTGATTCGATCACGTAGGGAAACTCCAAGCATAGCCCTCTCCATTGCTCTTTGGGTGACTTTTAGCCTTCTGATAAGGCCCATTGTGAGTGACCACGTTTCAGTGCCATAAGTCATCACTGGCAACACGCACTGGTCAAAGACTTTCGTCTTGAGACACTGTGGTATGTGGGACGAAAAGATGTTGCGTAGCGTCCCGAACGCTGCCCAGCCGAGTCGGATTCGACGATTGACCTCTTTCTCGAAATTGGACCTATCTAGCTGGACAGTTTGTCCTAGGTAAACATACTCGTCTACAACTTCGAGCGTAGCGTCTCCGATCTTTAGATTATATATATATATCATACCTTTCCCTTTCGATTCTCCAAAAACATCTTTTGCTACTCTTCATATACAATCCACCATCGCTTTCCTACATTCATTTACTGATTTTCTTTCCATATCCTTCATTTTATCTACGTAAGCGTAGCTTGTCCTGATCTACTTAAAATTACAAACAGCAAGTTTGCATACTCCCTTACACAAAAATTAAGATTGATAAATGTCATTACGTATCATCTTTATCATTATTATCTAATCTTTAATGTAATGTTTTAAAATGCAGCATTTTAATATGCACAACTTCAGAACTCGGATGTACCAAGTCTTGTTATTTTTTTAAAATAATAACATCTTGAAATTCAATATCATAATTTTAAAATGTATTTGAAAGCTAAGTCAATAAGCACTTTTTCAATGTTTATTCCCATAACGCGCATCTTTAACATTCCTTTATAAACACGTGAGTACCTACAATACAGGAAAAAAAATATTAACAAGTGCGCAAACTTAAAGACGTGACTTTACTCATCATTATGAACAACTTTTACTATGGGACCAAACCTGAAATCGAGAAAATAAAAACAGCTGTTCCCTACATTTTGACGAGTTAAGCGAACATAAATGTAGGGAACAGCTGATTTCTTTTTCGCGATTCTAGGTTTCATCCCATAGTAAAAGTTGTTCATAATGATGAATAAAGTCACCTCTTTAAGTTTGCGCACTTGTTAATTTTTTTTTCCTGTATATAAAACCTATGTATATTATATCGTCCAACTTTCTTCAGAACCAATTATATAAATCAATATAGTGCAGTATTTACGTATTATTGCGTGTATAAAATATTAGTTAACAAATGTTGGTGCTGTGTGATGATATTATTCGTAGTTTTTACGCTCATACTCTTACTAGGGAAACTGAATTAAAAATATATTTTATGATATATGAGCGCGCGCGGAAGGAAAGCGAAGGCAAGGATGGAAGAGAGACAAAACACTGGATATTCTTGTGTACTAAGTTTTAAGTAGGTACATTTTGATGCCTGCAGATATAATTTAATATGTTATTAATAGTATTTTGTTTGCATAAAGCCTCAAACTAGACATGCGTTTGCTACTACATTTATGTGTTTTAGGACCTTTTCTGTATAATAGGCTCAACAATTTAAGTTACTAAGCTTCTATAGTGTAAGTCATAACAAATGTAGTAAAATATTATCAGAACATTTAGCTATACATAATTACACAGACACATAAAAACTTCTAAAAATTTCGTCATGATGATAAAACTCCTAATAACGTAGGACTAATGAGAAAAAAAAATCCCATTAGTTCTACAGTAGAACTGTTCAGTAGTACTATTGGGAACAAACGATTTACTTTTGTATATTTACGCATTTACACATTTTTGTACGAATGTGCTTTTTCTCATAGTTGTTAATAGATTATTTTATATTAGTTTGACTTAAAAAAGTGTTCCAATTTAATTTAAATGTTAAGGCATCTGTTCTAAACATAATTATTTTTGTTTTAGTTTTTTTTTTTTTTACCCTATTATTATTGTTTGGGAAATCTTACTGCTGACTAAGTGTACACTTTTTGTAACGTTTTTATTCGATAAATATATTATTATTATTTTATTATTAATGATACAACCAATATGATATATTATGATACATAAATATATCTTATTGGTTGTATCATAATCAGCCTATTAATGTTCCCACTGCTGGGACACAGGCCTCCTCTCTGTGAGAGGGAGTGGGCTGTAATCTACCACGCGGGCGCAGTACGGGTTGGTAGATGTCACATGTCTTCCTTCACCGTTTTGAGAGCAGTGGTGGTGAAATTATTTACACAAGGAAAGCGCCTGCTTGGGTTCGAACCCACGACCTAGGTACAACTCGTAAGTCGGGGCCTTTACCACTGGACCACCACTGCTCTGTTTGCATTGGTTGTATGGTTGCATTAAAATTCTAAGTACTGTTTATTTTATTTTACTTTATTACATATTTGTGCACAAATGTAAACCTGATTTGCTTTCCGTACGTCATCACGATTTTTTTTTTAATTTTTTTTTTTCCAAAATATCAGATTTTTGTATTCTCTGGTTTCTGTGACAAATAAACCTACTTTTCATTATTCTAATATTTAGATAGGTATACAAAATAGTAGTTTGAGCAGTTATACTGTTGGCAAATTGTAGTTGGTAGCAGGAATAAAGTTTATTACCAAACATATTTCTGCCAGCAACCAGGTTGCAGTACTGCTTTGACTAGTAAAACTAGTAAAGGGTTTTATTAAGGACGCTCAAAGTTTTTTATTTAAATAAAACAAGTTGTGCATGGGATACCAATAAATTGTTTTATTTCATTTGAGTATTTATTTAATTTAGTAAGAAAAATAATATCTGCCAAATGTCCGCCACGGCTTCGAAAGGTCACTTCGAGTATCCGATTTTTGATGACTCAACTGCTTAAACTGGACTTATCTGTCACTAGTCCGTAAAGGTTCATCAGAAAACTAGCGTCAGACAGCATCTGTACGGCAAATGGAACTTTCGCGGCCGTGAGGCACGTGAGAGATTATTAGTATTTATAGGAGAATATCTGATTGTATTGATCACATAATTAATGTTGTTTAACAATAAATCACTCGGAGGAGCTCGTGGCTAAGTAATAACAAGCCGCACGGGTCGATCAATCAGGTTAAGCTACGCTTGCTGGGGTTGGTCAGTGGATGGGTGACCATCTTTACATACCGAGACTCCTCCGTGCCTCGGAAAGCACGTTAAGCCGTTGGTCCAGGCTTTCTTGGATCTTTGAGAGTCGTCAGAAGCCTGAAAGTCTGACACCAGTCTTACCAAGGGGTATCGTATTACCCAGTTACTGGGTTGTGGAGGTCCGATAGGCAGTCGCTCCATGTAAAATACTGGTATTCAGCTGCATCCGGTTAAACTGGAAGCCGACCCCAAGATAGTTGGGAAAAAGGCTAGGAAGATTGATTTTTTAACAATAAATCACATTAAGAACCTCAGCTGTCAGAATGATAGATGACATTAGCATTGGCATGGAAGCGTTCCATTTCAACAATATTTTCAATAATAAGAGCGTTAAAGCTAGGAACAAATTATCGGACGCGTCCGCGGACGTTAACTGTCAGTTCGAACGTGAATTGACGTGATCGTAGGGATCTGACAGATAGCGGCCGCGGACGTTAACTGTCAGTTCGAACGTGAATTGACGTGATCGTAGGAAACTGACAGTTAAATTTGTTCTGAAAGTTGACCTCATTGCAAATAGCTGTCAAATATTTACCTGTTTTGATTAATTTGGCAATATTACTGTATAGAAATAAGAAATGTGGCTAACTAGCGAACTAGAATATTAATAATGAATTCCAATTATAACACTCAATTTGATGTTGTAACCGTTTTAGATGTAAAAAAAGCAAAAAGGAAAGGGGTTAGAAGATTTTTGTATAGAGGGTGGCCCTAACATGATGCCGCCATTTTGATTTTTTTTTAGAATCGCGGTGAAAATCGAAAGTTATATATTTAGATAGAGGACACTTATACAAAAAAAATTTCATACGACATAATATCCTAAAGCGTCAGGCTTCGGAGTTATTCACCGAAATATAAGTCGAAAACTGAACCCTGAAACAAGGATTTTTTTGTTATTTTTCCCTTATGGTAAGTATAATATATGGAACTATGAAAACATAATTGCATCATGTATAGGTAATATTTTAGTTAAGAGCGAAAGAGACAAAAATATAATTATGTATACCCTCCGCCGAATGAGGACGTGTGTTATATGGTATAATATGTCTTATATGGTGCATGCCATGGGCGCGACACCCAAGGAAATCCTATTCAGCCTCCCGCTGCCTTCTTGGATGATATTATTTATACCGAATATGATTAAAAAATCTTATTTTTTTCCACTAGGTGTAGTCAATTAATTAATGTGTAAATAACTTAATCAACATGAAGTAACTACAACATAAATAAATAAATTCGTTATAATAATTGTTATTAACCGACTTCCAAAAGGAGGAGGTTCTCAATTCGTCTGTATGTTTTTTTTTTTTTTTTGTATGTTTGTTACGCGATTTCTCCGTCAATTGTGGACCGATTTTGAAAATTCTTTTTTTGTTTGAAAGGGTATGCTCCCGAGGTGGTCCCATATCAATTTTATTAACTTTACTTGGATAGTTTTTGAGTTAGCTTCAATAATACGTATTTTTCCCACTTTGTTTATATGGATGATATAATGATAACTTCCAATCACTGTTATTTACATAGCAGGTTAGTGGTATTCGAATTTGTATGGGGTAGGTACCACCACTAAAAAGTGCAAATAACAACCGACTTCCAAAAAAGACACTACAAAGTCAAAAATAACTTTAATTTCGGAAGTCGGTGTCTTTGTTTTTTAATTTTCGTTTTTTGCCACCGACTTCCGAAATTAAAGTTATTTTTCACTTTGTAGTGTCTTTTTTGGAAGTCGGTTGTTCTTTTTTTGTAAAAAGTTTTTATTTTGTTTTTATCTTTGAATATCTCAGAAACGTGACGCTTTATGATGTTATGTTTTATAAAGTTTTATGTTTGTATAAGTGTCCCCTATCCAAATATATGACATATATTGAGCACCTCGATTTTGAAAAAAATCTAAATGGTGGCTGATTTTAGGGCCAAAATCTTCAAACCCCTTTCCAAATACTTTTTTTACAACTAAAACTAAATATTCGGTGTAAAGCTGTTTTTTAGACCAGCGCGATTTGTCGCGCGACGCGACACGAACAATACAAAACTTCACGTTATAACAAATCGCACTGGTCTGAAAACAGCTTTAACATATTATTTATTGCATTTCATAATCAATATTCTTATATCCATACAGTAATAATATTTATATTAATATTATATTTGACAGATAATTGCGACGTTGCCAACTTTTAGGATAAACGCTCTTAGAAAGGTTGTGATTTAGGAGTGTATATCCTAAAAGTTGGCATGATTGAAAAATGGCGGCAAAATTGGTGGCAATGTTTGAGGTACTGGTAAGATTGATAAAATAAAAAGGGGGTTACTGCGAATTTCCGGTACCCTAATTACGTAATACACAATCAATTCGGTTTGAAACAGATTACTAATCCATTGCTTGATAAGTTCGAAATTTAATTCTGCTCTGCAACGTAATTATCGCATTGAATGTTGTTGAACTGTCAAAATGAAACAAATGATCGCTATCGCATTGCTTCTGCAAGATAGGTAATAGCCCTGCGGGACTTTTGGATACAACTGTGTTTCCCATGTCCGTAATATTAAGTTGCTAAAGATATGAACTATGAAACCAATGTAAGGAAAAAAGCTGCATAGCGAAAGTTCTGAATATATTGTAATAAAAAATCAACCAAGTGCGAGTTGGAGTCGCACAGGAAGGGTTCCGTACCACCGTACAATATTAAGCAAAAAACGTCGACAAAAATTTAATTTTTAACTTTATTTCATTTTGGGAACACTTTTTTTTTGGGTGGGAAATCATCAAATGACATCTCCTGCTCTGGACGGCATGTCAGACTCTTACTGACTAAAACCCACCCGTGTTCCTTCCCTTGCCTTGCCAGGGGCCACGTTTTCCCCTTAGGACTACCCGCAACCCCGGTAGGCATCGGCCCTAGCGGACCCCGTCAGTTTTGCTGTCAGCAAAACTGACGGGGTCCGCTAGGGCTCTCTTTGAGTCGCGCGTAGAACACGACGCACCGTCGACGCCCCTCGGGCCTGATCCTTATCGGACGGCGAGCTGCCCGTTGCCCTCCGTCCGCAGGCAGGCGCCTACGGCGGCCGGAAATCGGCTACCAATTCCTGACGCCCGGGGCGTCTCCCACGGCGGCGGTGGCTAGGGCTGCTAGGGCGTGGCCTTTGCCTCTCCTTTGCGCGCTCCGCCTACTCCTTCGCGAGCATTATTGCTTCGCAGAAGGATGTGACGGCTTGCCATGCCCTCTCGCTCCGCACCATGGCCTGGACCAGGGCTGGACGCGAGAGGTCACTGCCGCCGATCGCCCCCACGAGGACACGGTGGTGCTCTGCCCAAGCCGGGCAGACCTCCACCGTATGCTTCATCGTGTCCTCCCGCCTTATGCGAAACAGGAACGTCCCGAAACAACCCTGTCCGGTGAGGACCTGCGTCAGGCGGAAGGTGAGGACGCCGTGGCGCCTCTCAAGCCACTCCTCAAAGAGGAGACTTATCGCCGCAATTGTGGCGAGCCCAAATCGCACTCTTCAGGCCGCCATGAGATCCCGCCGAAGCTCTGTCCGCTGTGCCGTGAATTTTGGGAACCCTAAAATATGTAGGTAGGTATTGTTAAAATATTGTACGGCGGTACGTAACCCTTCGTGTGCGAGTCCGATTCGTACTTGGCTTGTTTTTTATTTCAGTTAAATGAAACACAGTTCACACAATCTTGACGACGTGAATAGCTCTATTCTGCAAGTCCAAGATTAGTTTACGGTATATCATATTTCATGAAGAAAAACTGGAATTTATTAATCAAACGGTTTTCCTAGGAATCACGATAGACATTACAAAAGGGACCTCATATAACATCTCTTGCGGGGCGGCTAAGCTCGGCCGTATATGCTGTTAGAAAGACAAGACAGTTAACAGATGTAGACACCGCGGTTTTGGTCTTTTTTAGCTACTTCCACAGCATCATGTCGTATGGCATTTTACTGTAGGGTCGGGCTGCTGACATTGAATCCATCTTTATTTTGCAAAAAGGGAGCTGTCAGAGCCATTTATAATCTGGGTCGTCGTGAATCTCTCAGGAAACGACTGAGACCCCCTTTAATTTAATTTAATTTTTATTATTTGATGTTATAGCGCAGGGTTCCGCTTGGTACCCTTTGGGTACGGATCCCTAAAAATGGATTGAAATATGAAGATCTCTTCTTGTCAAATAACGATTGACTACAATGTTCAATTGTTCATGGAAGTTAATTGATCTCATATCTTGATTATTGCTGATAACTATGTTATTCTGTATTTGTTAGATAAATCGAATTAAGGAATATTCATGTTATTGCACGACTCGTAATGCTTCGCATTAGAGTGTGCTCTACGATCGAAAAATATTTTTTGCCCCATTTCTGCAACTGTTTTTATTGTTTCACTCCTGCTAGTACACAGAACCTACTTAATTTATATACCATTGTATAGATGATTAAATGGAGATTAATATTGTATTTTTTAACAATTGATTTAATGCAGCAGAAATGGAAAAAGCATCAAAATAGTTGAAAAAAATTTCCTGTCCGTCAATTTATGATCCCTGAAAACATTGTAGCTTGCGATAAAATCAATTAATTGAGTCAATTTTTTTTTTATACATTCGTTTCAGTCGTAGAAGGAACCCTATTGAAAATGGCTCTTTTATTCATAGTAGTTTAATTATAATTAATAAAATACTAACTAAAATATAATATCAATATCTAAATATTTTCAACCTTGATCCGGTGCCGTTGCCTAGCAACTGCCAACGTAAATATCTTTTCATCCCACCATCTCGGAAAGAGTATTTTTAATCTTCAATATCTGAGTGGAAAAGCCGTTTTTATTCGCTAGAGGATAAAGTAAATTGAATTTAGAACATCGTGTGCACTAAGTTTGTGAATTAAAAAAAACATTAAACCTATTTACTGCTACCTCTATGGTGCCGAATATATCATACAACTTTTTTTTAATTTTTTTAAAAACTCAGACTCGGAACCTTCTTGGTGTTCTTTTTTCAATTTGCTTTGTACGCGGTTCTTTACGCGGCATTTTTTCACGTCATTGTTAAACCTTTTATTAAAAACAAGAAACTTGAAAACAAGTGAAAAAACTAAAATGAGTGATTCTAGCGACGAGGAAGTTTGCTTGACGCCAACAGAATTGACTGAAACTGTTAATAATGCGCAAATGAGCTTTCTCCCTCAACAATCACGCGAGAAGTATTTAAAACAGTACGATATGTTCAACACGTGGCGACTAGCAAAAGGAGCCAAAACTTTCTCAGAAAACGTTTTGCTGGCATATTTTATAGAATTATCCGAGAACAAGAAAGCAAGCACTCTATGGAGTACGTATTCGATGTTAAAAGCAACAATAAAGATGAAAAAAGACAAACATATCGATACCTATCCTAAATTAGTGGCATTTTTAAAAAGAGCCTCATCTGGTCATCAACCAAAAAAATCGAAGGTTTTCACAGTATCTGATATTGAAAAGTTTCTTAACGAAGCACCCGATTCCGTATATTTGGCGGCAAAAGTAAGTCAGTTGCACATTCAGTATCTACTTAAGTATATTAATCTCAATTAAATAGTATACTTAGTAGATGTTGATAGGCATAATTATGCGTTCATATCAATTTTATTCATTTATCTACTACAATACTCTTTACGTTACAGGTTGTTCTTATTATTGGAATAAACGGAGCATGTCGAACTAATGAACTAACACAACTTAATGTCAAAAACATTGAGAAACATTCAGATGACTTACTATTAATTAATTTACCTAATACAAAGACAAAAAGAGACCGCAACTTCGTCATTCGCAAGGAATACGTAACGATTGTTGAGAAATATCAAGCCTTACGCCCGCCTAACACTCCAATCAATCGATTTTTTCTACAGTATCGCAATGGAAAGTGTGTTAGACAGCCTATGGGTACTAATAAAATTGGCAGTATCCCACGAGAAATAGCAACATTTCTTGAACTTCCAGAACCCCTGTTGTACACGGGTCATTGTTTCCGACGAACTTCAGCCACACTTTGGCTGATTCCGGAGCTGATCTCCTGTCCCTTAAGCGCCACGGAGGCTGGAAGTCCAATGCAGTTGTAGAGGGATACATAGAGGATTCCATCCAAAATAAGTCTAAAATATGTGAAGGCATCGTAGGAGCCATTACACTGAAAGAGCCTCAATCGGATCCTTGGACTGGCCCTTCTACATCAAAAATAAGCCGTTATGAAACACCTAACCATCTCCCTCTCTCTCCAACATTCACGCCAAGGGAATCCGATGAATCGGTACAACTATTAAGTATGGCAGATAGTTTACCGAAAAACAGTACACAAGTGACTAACACCAATATTACAGTACCAAACAAAAATATTACACTCAATTTAAATAACTGTAGCAACGTTACTTTAAAATTTTCTTAATTATACCTTAGTATTATTTTGTTATAATTTAAAGATTATTCTGTAATACTTACCTGTTATAATGTAGTAATTAATACCTAAACTGAAATAAAAGTGTACCTATCTTGTGATTGTAAACGTTTTTTTTTTTGCATTTAGTCATTTCCTCGCTGAGGTGGAATGAAAAGTTACGTGTTGCACTCGAGTGCAAAGATTTTTCACCTCGTGCTCTTTTGATTCCCTCGCTAACGCTCAGGCTTCTAATTTTGAATCACTCGCTGCGCTCGTGATTCAATTTTAGAATCCTTCGCTTGCTCGGTCATCAAAATTGAACACGCGGTTAAAAAGCAACTTCGCACTCTTGTATAACAAATAACTATTGTCAGTCGTTGACATGACGACTTCATGAAAAGTGATAAATTGTTCATTTTTAAACTATGTTTTGAATTTCTTATTCGTTAATGAATGAGTGATAAGTATGAGGCGTGCACTTTTGGATTTTCCAAACTATTTTTATTTTGCTAATTTAGAGAAACGGTCCAATAGATTAATGTGATAACAATAATATAATATATGCATAATAAAAGTTATCTATTCTTTCTTTTCTTCTTTTCACCTTGCACTAATAGCTTGTGTTGGTGCTATCCTGTGGAACTTGTTCGCGGAATCGTAGGAACACTACGTCCTGCAATCAAAATTTTTCTTGCAATAACTTACTGACCACAATTTGGTACTCACACCGCGAACGCCTTGAAGGTGGCATTGCGCGACTCAAGGAACTGTTGTACCCTTAGGGTGTACCTCGCCTTTCGTTTCACGTTCTCCTCGATGTCCTCCGTCTTTGTAGTGCAGTGCAGACGGGAGATGTACAGCGGTGTAATCGGTTTTGGGGCACGCAAGCACACTACGTGCGTTCGTTCGCAATCACCGCATCCTCCATTTCCACCGTCACGAAATCCTCGTCATTCTCAAAAACTCAAGCACAAAGCATTTATTTCAATAAATCCATTTACAGGCACGTTTGAATTGTCAAAAGAGTCGGTCATTCAGAAAGATGAAACTAATTGCCCTTTCCAAAGCGTAGTAGGTTCCTAAGGAAGAAGAACGGGCAAGAAACTCCATGGATACTCTTTTATTAACAGCGCTATTTGAAGAGTAGAGTATTTGAACTAATAAATAAAAGTAAAAAAAACTAAAACCCAACTACGACAAAAAGGTTAACTAAAAAGGTAACAACAGACAGACAAATAAAAAATTCGGGGTCATACGTAATTTAAATAAATGTTCGATTTATGCCCTAATACGTATGACTCCTGTCCTGACGGATGTTCAATTAATGGACACGTCAAATAGCCTATAACCAGCCGTCGATCAAGACACTTCCAACGATACTTCATTTGTCAAATTATCATGAGTAGTTTTAGAAATTATGAGGGAACAGATGAACACACATATACACTCGAGAGCAATGAATCCGGGTCACTTAAAGAATCCTAAAAATCTCGGAAACTAAAAATGCTAGGCTAATGCAATAAATTGTATTTAATAGACAATGTAATACTCCTTAAATGAAGGTATTAAAACTTCTTAGTTATTGTAAAGTTATATCATAAAAAAATCAAATTTGAAAAAGGGCCACTTTCGAAAATGGAACTACGAAATTACAGCATTTGGTTTTGCTTTTGTTTGTAATCTGTCATTTATGTGGGTACATAAACCATGTTGATAGTGCTCTATATTCATTATTCAAGCTGAAATTATGTCGCTTACGCCTGAAGAATGCACCAGAATACTTACAATGCTGGAAACCGGCCGGAGTCAGCGCGATACAGCCAGGACTGTCGGTGTGTCGCTGTCAACAGTACAAAGAGTTCTCCGACGTTACGAAGAAACTGGTTCTAACCTACGCAGACCAGGAACGGGCAGAACCAGGTGTACCACAGCACGAGAAGACCGATACTTGGTGAACACCATGCTTCGAAATCGCTTTCTCACAGGAACTGAACTCACAAATCAGTTTCGACGCCTCGGAGGAAGTAACCCAAGTGCATGGACAGTAAGACGTCGGCTTGCTGAATCTAACTTAAAACCCCTTAGACCTGCAAACGGCCCTAAACTGGAGCGTGGGCATCGTATTTCAAGACTAAGATATGCCCAGAGCCACGTAAATTGGAGTATTGAAGATTGGTCAAAAGTTATGTTCTCCGACGAATCAAAATTTATGCTCTACAAGCACGATGGAAGACACAGAGTGTATCGAAGACCAGGGGAAAGATTCAAGCAAGCATGCATCGAAGAAAAAGTAGCCTACGGTGGTGGGTCTGTACTTGTGTGGGCCGGATGTTCTTCTGAAAGTCGCACAGAGCTGGTGATCATAGAAAACGGCTCTTTAACTAGCGTAAGATATGTGGAAGAAATCCTCAATGATCACGTTGGTCCATTTATGGTCAATTTAGGTGAGGATGCTATATTTATGCATGACAATGCCCGACCTCATACAGGTAGGATTGTGAATGACTACCTTCAAGAGATGAACATTACTCGTATGGAGTGGCCAGCGCGCAGCCCGGATATCAACCCGATCGAGCATGCTTGGGACGAGCTAGGCAGATGCGTAAAACAACGAAACCCTCCCCCAATCACGCTTCGTGAGCTCAAAATTGCTCTCACAGAGGAATGGGAGAATATTCCCCAAAATCGTATAAGGAACTTGGTGTACAGCATGCCAAACCGGGTAAACGCAGTAATGGAAGCACGAGGAGGCAATACGAAGTATTAAAATTCAAAAAAATCGTAATAAAGTTCAAAAATTTCATGTTTCCTATTTTTGTTTTAAGGAGAGATCAGCAGTTTTTTTCTTTATGTAATTTTGTGTTAATAAAATGTATGGTGACTCATATTTTTTTTACTTTCATTTAAGGAGTATTACATTGTCTATTAAATACAATTTATTGCATTAACCTATCATTTTTAGTTTCCGAGATTTTTAACATTCTTTAAGTGACCCGGATTCATTGCTCTCGAGTGTAGATATACTTGCATACATTCATACATACCGGTCAAAATCACCTTATTGCTTCGCCGTAGTCGGGTAAAAACCTTCTAACATATTGAAATTTTTAGAAGAAAGTATTTTTTTTATGACCAATTTTCTGTATTAGTTAAATGTTTTTCAAAATATCTCTTATAATTTTCGAGGTATTAGGCAAAGAAATATGGATTATTCCTTAAACAAGTAAATTTTGAAAGGGTTTACGTGGCGAAGAGAAATAAGACCACGTAAAGTGTCAACATAAAAAGTATACTTTTTTATAAATAAGAGAGAAACTCATTTCTGGTCATAAATTCCTTTAATTCCCTTGGGAGTAGCGCAGCACTCTCCTGGCTCGCCCTGGTGTTCTATGACCACAGCAGTTGTGCCACGCTGCAGACGCCAGGGATGGTGACGGTCGGCGGTTGGTTTCGCCAGACCCATAGCTCAGCTCGACGTGGCGGCAGGTAAAATATGTACCCGGCTCAGAGCTTTGAGATTACCGCAAATGCCGGAAGGTAATAACTCAGAACCCAGCGTTCGGATGCCACCGATAAACGGGGATTGAACTCCGGTATAGGAAGTCGGAACTTTGGATGTCATCTCCGTTGATTGCGACACCAAGCTTAAGCAAAGCGACATGTACTAGTTCGCTAATGATGGTGGTGTGTGGATGTCACAATCAGTACAGAGTTTACAATGAGGTGAAAAGCGCGGCATGACTTACAAATGTTGAGTTAAATGGAAAATAAAATATAATAATACGAGTAATATCAAAATGTAGAGACCTTAAGGAAAATAGATATTATGGAGTGAGAACCACAGCATGACTTGCACATTTTGTGTGAAATAGAAAATACAACGTATCAAAATACACAGAGGTGATGGCAAATAGGTTGTGTGGAGAAATAGGTATCCCACCAAAAACATTTTCATGTAAAAAGTTGCCAAGACGAGACCATATGGCTCGCACTGTCAAAAGTTATCAGTATAATGTAAACGCGTATCTGTAAACGCGTGGCGGCCGTAGTGCGACTCCGTCGAGGAAAGACCCATCGTGCTTATCCTTTAGTAAGTAGGTACCTACGTTTTTAAAAGACAAGTAAATGCTACTTATTCAAGTTATAAAAGAGCAAAGTCTCCTTACACAGGCTTATTTGCTTAAAAGGAGGCTCTATTCACTAGTTGTTAAGGTTTATTTGTTAAAATTATAAACCATTATTCATTTTTATTTTCGTTAAGTATGTATACATTTTTTGTCGTTATCTTGTCCTTGCCTATTGCATGAAGCCAGGTTTAACATCAATTAAACACGAATCGTATTGAACAATATACACGATGGACGCACTTTATACATTAAAACAAATGAATAACAGTTAACGAACTGCGGAAGTGCCGGCGACATATACAGGATGGATTTTTGAGATGGGGCAGCAAGGACAGCTACCTTAACCGTCGTAGCTACAAGAAAACGGTAAATTTTGAGCAAGAATAAATAAAGTTACAACTCAGCATATTATATAGTACTTACATGAAGAGCAGCTGTTAATTTTGACATTGTTATTAGGCTGCCTGTCCACTGGAGCGGAGAGGAGAGGAGAGGAGCGGAGATGTGCCATTATTAACCAATCAAATCTAAACTCAGGGGCGGAGTCAAGTTTCTATTGGTTAATATTGGCACATCTCCGCTCCTCTTTTCTCCTCTCCGCTCCAGTGGATAGGCAGCCTTATGATGGTATGTAGAAGGTTTTTTTTTAATGCAATGTTTTTAAGACACAACCGATTTATTTCGAATAACAATCATATTTTTTTTGCCATTCAAAATCGCTTCAATGGTCGTAGGAATATAGCTCCCGGATTGAAGGATATTTTTTTTTAAATGTTTTCGTTTATGGTGACTTTGCAATGTTTTATAAATAAATGTGTGTTTACTATATCTCTAACAACATTGTTCTTATCAGGTGTAGATTAAATCTTTTTGCGTAGTCATATAATAATCAATTAATTTTGATATAAATACCCTTCTCTTAGAACGATTTACAATCACTCGTCGACGAGTTACTAACAGTATGCGTTTCCTTGCTCTGCTAGCCCTTTGCTTCGCGGCGGTCGCAGGTACGTTCTTAAGAAATCTTGTATTTTTTATTTTGGTAAAGAAAAAATTTGGATCTTCAGTATATTTCTTAAATGTTTTATTGGTGAAAATGCATGTTTTATTGTTTGTAAAAAAAATTTGTTGTTGAAACTATTCAATTAATGATAAATGGAATATGGAACAGCATTTTAATTAAATCTTCTTCTTTCTAGCTGTCCCATCCAATCCCCAGAGGATTGTGGGCGGTTCGGTCACCACTATTGATCGGTACCCCAGCATTGCCTCTCTCCTGTACACATGGAACTGGAGCGCATACTGGCAGGCGTGCGGTGGTACCATCATCAACAACAGGTCCATCCTCACTGCTGCTCACTGCACGGTGGGTGACGATGTCGGCAGATGGCGTATCCGTCTGGGCTCCACTTGGGCTAACAGCGGTGGTGTTGTCTACAACGTGAACGCGAACATCGTTCACCCATCATACAACGGCAACACTTTGGACAATGACGTCGCCGTCTTGCGCTCCGCCTCCAGCTTCTCTTTCAACCAAAATGCCCGCGTCGCTCCCATCGCTGGTGCCTACTATCACCTCGCTGACAACCAAGCCGTCTGGGCTGCAGGATGGGGCACGACTTCCGTAAGTTTATTGATAATTCCTCTCGCGTTCGATATTTCTTGTTTTGTACAATCGGTGATTAATATTTGCATATGTCCATTTGGCAGGCTGGTGGCTCCGCCTCTGAGCAGCTCCGTCAGGTCGAGCTTAGGACTATCAACCAGGCCACTTGCAGAAACAACTACGCTTCCAGCGGTATCGCTATCACTGACAACATGTTGTGCTCCGGCTGGTCCGGCGGTGGTCGCGACCAGTGCCAGGGTGACTCCGGCGGTCCTCTCTACCACAATAGTGTCGTTGTTGGCGTCTGCTCTTTCGGCATTGGCTGCGCTCAGGCTAACTTCCCCGGTGTCAACGCTCGTGTTTCCCGCTACACCGCTTGGATCCGATCAAACGCATGAGAAGTGACTTGATTGTGTTTAGGCTTATGATTTTCTAATAAATAAACTATAAACCCACGCAATGTTTTAGTTTTCGTTACTACCATAATACTTTAAAATTTCCGTTTAGTTTTATAGTTATTACTATTATCCATTGTAATGATTATACTCGTAGGTAAGCAAATATTATATTCTGTAATTTTGTCCTGGTAAATATTATAGTAGTAGCAAAATACGTTGAATACAGTTTGGGGTGGAGTTGCCAAAACGCATGTATTAGAGCTGGAGAGAACGCAACGTGCTGTTTTAAAAATCATGCTATTCAAACCCTACCGTTACTCAACTGACAGATTATATAGAGAGGCAGCCCTTCTTGAGTTGCGTTAAGTGTACATTTTTGCTGTTATTTCTAAAAGTCAAATAATACTTTCAAAGAGAACTGATTTAAGTGCCCTTAAAAGTAAAAGAAAGTTCAGAATCCCGAACCCACCCTTAAGCTTCACCCCCTTAAAGGATGAATTTTCAAAAACCCATTCTTAGTGCTCCCCTACATTATAAAAGGAAGCTGTGTGCAAAATTTCACGTTCCTAGTTCCAGTAGTTTCGGCTCTGCGTTGATATATGTCAGTCAGTGAGTCAGTTTCTCCTTTTGTGTATATACCGGGTGCGGCGATTGAACTGTCCGTATGTGAAAATGAATTATTTCTGTTAATTTTCAATATTTATTTATACACTTTTGCTATGTGAAAATAGAAAGTTCAAAGTTTTATTATGACTTATTCCGAAGGAATAAAACCGCCTTTAGCCTTAACTACAAGCTGAAGTCTCTTTCTGAAAGAAGCGCAGGCTGCTCGAACGACGTCGTCACTCAAACAATTCCATTCTCGCGTAAGAGTAACTTTGAGCGCTTCCACCGAAGTGTGTTTTTTAGCACAGGCCCTGGCCTGTAAAATACCCCAAATACAAAAGTCCAGCGGATTCAAGTCGAGCGATGACGACGGCCACATATCTCGGTCGATCAGCACTGGAACGTTTGCTTACAATCAATTTTGCGTTCCAATTGCTCTGTGCGATGGTGCCGAGTCTTAATGAAAAGTCCAACGCTCAGAACCGAATGTGTTGCGTGCCCACGGTATCAGCCCTGGTCGCAAGACTTGATCTCGATAGATTTGTTGGTTTGTTTTGACTTGGTTGCGACCCATTGGAAGTAAAACGAGCGGAGAACGGCCTTTTTCAGACACCACCGCCCAGACCATGATTTGGTCGGCTCCTTGGCGTCGACTGACTTGCAATTCGTCTGAATGGTCGCTGACATGTCCCTTCAACCAAAAACGGTCATTTTGTTTGTTTAAAAACTGTTCAACGTAAAAAGTTTTCTCATCTGAAAACACCGAATTGGGAAGTCCGCCAGAGTCGAGCAAGCGAATCAGTTCTTTCGTTCGATCCAACCGTTTGCTACGCTGTAAAGCAGCGAGTTCTAAATTCGAATGTGTTTCTTTTACAACAGAATCACTTCAAATGATGCTAGAGAACATGTCAAAGACCAACATTTGAAATTTTGGCGGCGTTCGATTCAGTGGTTCGGTTTTAAAACAGTTAGATAGAGACGGACAGTTCAATCGCCGCACCCGGTAGATGGTGCCCAAGATACAGGCTGTACCTAGTTTGGGACCAATGGTACCTCAATATTGTAATTTAAATGTTGAAATAAATGATTTTTACTTCTACTTGCTGCAATTGAGGGTTAGCATACATGCTACTTTTTGCATTGTAGGTTTGCGGAGCGCGGACGGCATTTTTATTGGTGTTTACTCCTTAAGAAATAATTTTCGGGTATGGAAATTTTATATACAAGCGAATTAAATTTTTTTGAATAAAAATTTTGAAAAAAAAAACATGTTTCACACACACGTTATTGTTGTCGGGCGCGGAGCGGGTTATCCATATAATACAAGGAATTATAATATACAAGCCGGCCGACCCGCCGACCCGCGACCCGCGCCCGACACTTACTCGCGACGTGTGTGTTTTGAGCATAAATCACAATAATATGAACATCAGCTGTCAGAATGATAGATGACATTGGCGTTTGAAAATTTTCCATTTTAACAATATTTAAAATATTAATGTTTTGTTAATAAGAAAAGTTGTAATTTAAAATGTATGTTATTTATATTTTTTTAATTGATATTTCAATTTTAAGATAGTTCCACTACATAAGATTTGTTAATTATTAGGTACCTATAGTAGAAGTTATTTAGCACTTACTTAAGATTGGTCTAAAATGGCAGTAAAATTGGCGGCAATGTTGAGATACTGGTAAGATTGATAGAATAAAAGACGGGACTGCTAAAGATATGAACTATGAAGCCAATGTCATACTGCAAAGCGTAAGTTCTGCCTATATTGTAAAAATGGATTGAAATATGAAGATTTCTTCTTGTGAAACATCGACTGACTACAATGTTCAATATTGTTCATGTAATTTAATTCATATTATCTTGAATATTGCTGATAACTATGTTATTCTGTATTTGTTAGTTATGTCGAACTATGGAATGTTCATGTTCTGTTTCTTTTCATTGATAAAGTTGCTAATTTTGAGAAATGGTCCTAGAGATTAATATGATAACAAAAATGTAATATGAAACAATAATGTTAAAATGTGTTGATAAAATACTTCAAAACAAGCTGCCATGGAGTTTATTATCTTTCTTCTCCATGCAGACTTAGTTTTTGAAAGGACAACTAGCTTTTTCGTTTACGTTACCTATTTATTGACAAGCCTAATTGAAATAAATGCCTAGACTTGTCTTTTTGTGCTTTTCTTCAGAAAATCCTTTCCCTATACACCATATTCAAATGTACTTTCTTACATATTAACTAACTAGTAACCATTCTGACAATCAAAGCTTGATAATTTATTAAGTGGATATCAATACATATATAATGTAGTTTTCATCCTTTATAAAACACACGCACAGTTGTTGTTAAAACGTTAAACTTTTTTATTATTTATGTTTTTTGTTTCATGAAGTGTTGCCAAATAAAAGCTGTTACCTATTCTTTTTTTTTTTTTTTTTTTACACCTTGCACTAATAGCTTGTGTTGGTGCTATCCTGTAGAACTTGTTCACTGAATCGAAGGAACACTAAGTACTGAAAAAAAAGAAGAAAAAAAAAAGTTGTAGTAGTTCCATTTTGAAATAACACGACAGTGATGAGTTTTCATAGTAATTTATTTGGCCGCTAAACACGACAGATATGGATTCCTATACTAAGATTGCGAATGCAAATTCGATTTATCTCGAAGAAGGTTGTCAAAATAATGTTCGAATGTCCAAGCATGTTTGAGAAAATATATTATTTCAGGATTAAACATTTTCCTCCACGGAAAGAAGAAAGGCAGTTCTGGTGTCGTGGTTAAATTTCAAAAGCGTTCATGAATGAAAGTATGTACATTATATGAAAGAGTCACAGGGCATTTCTTTTTATATATCAGCTTTTTTATTAAGCTGCACAAAGAAAAAAAAGAACAAACAAATATTTTATTGAATCTGACTATCAAACCGCAATTATTTGCAATATTTAAACGCAGAACCTGGGACGATAGCTATGGAGTTACCATATTTCCCGGAATATATTATTTCTATTTCTATAATTATGCTTATTGGTAGGTTTTTGGTAGTTTAATGGTTTCATCGTTTAAACAGACTATTAAGAATTTTACTAAGGAGTATTACAAGACCTGATGTTAATTATTATTGTTAACTCAGTTCTGTTCTATCAAATCTAAGACATTTTGAAGAAGCAGACTCCTGTCACTTGAAACACAAGAGTATTATTCTAAGCTTTGGAGCGAGTGCCTATTTGTATTAATTTGCAAAATGTTTTATATGAATAAATATGTATTAGCTCATTGTTGATGACAGTTAAATGAATCCACTATATATATGTTTTACTCGGCACTTTTATGGCCATTATCTCGTCCCCTAGATAACAATCTTCTCTAATCTTCTTAAGTTCAACATTAAATTCGGTAGATTTTTCTGTACTGGTGGATAGTAGCAGCTTTTTGAATGGAATAGTTTGAAGTTAGCCGTTCTTTATATAGACAATATTATAATTTCGGAACCCCGAGTAAGTGACTCATCGAAGTACAGCTTTGATGTTCTTCTTCTCAAATAATGGAATGATTTTACTATTTTTCATTATGTCGTTAGAACGTTCACTTGCTCGTGATTCATCTATGGCCCTCGCTTTAAATCCGTCCTTTATTCACTAATTGCATAATATACTATTTTACCACTGCCACTCTAACAAGGGCATTTTATACTTCAAAAACAGTGCATAAAACTCCCTTTTACTCACTGAGTGAATATAAACTTTTGAATTTGGAACAAGTATATTTTGAATCCTTTGTTCTCTTCAATCTGCCTAGCCTTTTCCCGGCTTCCCGTTTAACCGGTTGCAGCAATACCAGTATATTAATACATATAGCGACTACCTATCTGACGTCCACAACCCATTAACTGGGTAATACGATACACCTTGGTAAGACTGGTGGTCAGACTTTCGGGCTTCTGACGACCCGTAACGACTGTCAATGATCCACGAATGACAGCTGGGACCTACGGCTTGGTCACCGATCTACTGACCAACCCTGGCAAGCGTAGCTTAACCCGATGGATCTACCCATGCGGCTATTATTACTCTGAAGCTATAATCCTTTGTTCTCTTATTAGTTATTACCGATATCATGTGATAAATATAAAAACAATACTACTATTTATTTTCTCGCAGTCAATGGTATAAAGTCAACACGTGAAAAAAAAATATCATCCTGGTCCTTGTATCCCTCGCTCCGCTCAGGATTCTAATTTAGAATCCCTCGCTAAGCTCGTGATTCTACAATCCTTCACTGCTCTCGGGATCCATCTTAGTCCCTCGAATTAAATTCCCTTTTTTAACTTGTTGTATAATCTACTATAACACTTACTAAATTCGAACAAGTCGATTATGATGGCACACAGTTTTTTTCTATTTGAATTTATGCAATGTTTTTAAGACACACAACCGATTTATTTAGAATTACAATGATTTTTTTTGCCATTCAAAATCGCTCTAATGGTCGTAGAAATATGGCTCCCGGACTGAAAGATTTTTTTTTTCTCGTTTTTGTTTATGGTGACTTTGCAATGTTTCCTATCTATACCTATAATTGTGTGTTTTCCATCTCTCTAACAATGTTGTTCTTATCAGGTGTAGATTTAATTTTTTTGCGTAGTCATATAATAATCAATTAGGTTTGATATAAATACCCTTCTCTTACAACGATTTACAATCACTCGTCTACGAGTAACTAACAGTATGCGTCTCCTTGCTCTGCTAGCCCTTTGCTTCGCGGCCGTCGCAGGTATGTTCTTAAGAAATCTTGTATTTTTTATTTTGGTAAAGAAAAAATTTGGACCTTCAGTATATTTCTTACATGTTTATTGGTGAAAATGCATGTTTTATTATTTGTAAAAAAAAATTGTTGTTGAAACTATTCAATTAATGATAAATGGAATATAGAACAGGATTTTAATTGAATCTTCTTCTTTCTAGCCGTCCCTTCCACTCCCCAGAGGATTGTGGGCGGTTCGGTCACCACTATTGATCGGTACCCCAGCATTGCCTCTCTCCTGTACACATGGAACTGGAGCGCATACTGGCAGGCGTGCGGTGGTACCATCATCAACAACAGGTCCATCCTCACTGCTGCTCACTGCACGGTGGGTGACGCTGCCGGCAGATGGCGTATCCGTCTCGGCTCCACTTGGGCTAACAGCGGTGGTGTTGTCTACAACGTGAACGCGAACATCGTTCACCCATCATACAACGGCAACACTTTGGACAATGACGTCGCCGTCTTGCGCTCCGCCTCCAGCTTCTCTTTCAACCAAAATGCCCGCGTCGCTCCCATCGCTGGTGCCTACTATCACCTCGCTGACAACCAAGCCGTCTGGGCTGCAGGATGGGGCACGACTTCCGTAAGTTTATTGATGATTCCTCTTGCGTTCAATATTTCCTGTTTTGTACAATCGGTGATTAATATTTGCATATGTCCGTTTTACAGGCTGGTGGCTCCGCCTCTGAGCAGCTCCGTCAGGTCGAGCTTAGGACTATCAACCAGGCCACTTGCAGAAACAACTACGCTTCCAGCGGTATCGCTATCACTGACAATATGTTGTGCTCCGGCTGGTCCGGCGGTGGTCGCGACCAGTGCCAGGGTGACTCCGGCGGTCCTCTCTACCACAATGGTGTCGTTGTTGGTGTCTGCTCTTTCGGTATTGGCTGCGCTCAGGCTAACTTCCCCGGTGTCAACGCTCGTGTTTCCCGCTACACCGCTTGGATCCGATCAAACGCATGAGAAGTGACTTGATTGTGTTTAGGCTTATGATTTTCTAATAAATGAACTATAAACCCACGCAATGTTTTAGTTTTCGTTACTTCCATATATCCTGTATATGGGACGAACAATAGCCAAAAAAGGGCCGAATGAAATTAGTAGTGCCTTTTTAGACAATATCAGCCTAAGAGCAGCTGAAGGAGTTAGGGAGTACAGGTTTTATTCAGACTACTGCGCTGGACAGAATAGAAATTGTATATGTGACTTATGTAGGTTTACGCCGCCAATACTTTTATAATTTTTTGAGGTTAGTCATTCAAAACCAATTGATTTATATTCCACAGTAGTGGTACACTCCTATAAGATGCGCTAAAACCATGGGCAAACCGTATATTGTAAAGGAAATGAATCATAATCAAATAATTGATTTTAAATCACTTATTCCGCTAATACCTAATTTGAAAAGAGATCAAAATAAGCAATAAGTAATATGGTAATTAATGAGTAATCACTGAGTTACCAAATCTTTTGCATTGATCAATATGATTTTTATAGTGATAGGTTCGATACAATCAACTTGAAGAACAAAACGTCTGTTAGAACCAGACGGAAACTTAGTATCAATTAAATCCTTAATAATCTATGGCAAAATGATTTGCCTAGGGCTTTTCGTCAATTGCTTCCCATTTCGTAGGCATAAGATTTAATCAGGGGAAATTCCTGAAGAATACAGGATCTTTTATATTAATCTGCCTCATTCCGACGCAGTGCGTGATTTAAGCGATGACGAAGATGTTTAATGTATTTATGTTAACTTTTAACATTATGGATTGTTTGCTTGTGTTTTTATGATAGGTACCTATTGTTATTTTGATGAGAGCAATATTTTAGTTACTAGGGAAACTAAGGGAGAAAGGTTTGTTATTATTTTTAATAAGATATACGAGTAGTTTCAGAATAATTTGTTTATTTTACGTTGCTCATAAATAATGTTTGCAGTGAAAACTTCTTTAGCAGCGTTGTGAAATTTTTTGGGATGGGTAAAAAAATTT
Organism: Conistra vaccinii; assembly: GCA_948150665.1. Taxonomy (NCBI): domain Eukaryota; kingdom Metazoa; phylum Arthropoda; class Insecta; order Lepidoptera; family Noctuidae; genus Conistra; species Conistra vaccinii. The sequence goes on from OX411316.1 coordinate 7,606,764, forward strand.
AAACTCGCGTCAGGACGTGACTATAAGATCCGTTGCCTAGCAACCGACAAAGTAATTATCAAAATAAATAGTCTTTGACATTACGTAAAGATTGCGAGGTAAGAAATTTTACCCATATTGATGGGTAAAAAAAAGCAGTCAAAACATACTTCATGAAAAGTGTTTAAATAAGTTGTTTATTTTTGTTAGACTTTATTTTGAAAATAAATAAATATACTACTACTACTACTAATGAATATTGTATTTAACCACACAAATTATAGTATTTTACTATTATATAAAGCAATTCGTGCGAAATTATTCCCTAACCATTCCAAAATATTCAAAAATGCACAACGTTAATGTTCAAGTTTTCACTTCTGCCGGCACTCCCGGAGTGCAACCCATTGTTTTTTTTGTTTAACGATTGCTTTGATTTTGTTACGTTGTAATCCTTTCCAATTTTTTTTAATAAATTATAAAATCATAGCATAATGAATAGAAACAGTAGATTACGCTTCTTTTAAGCATTTTGTTAGTTTTTTTACATATTTAGAACCAAATTGCCAACGTCTTTTACACAATGTATGTATGTTCGGCGGTTCTTGATAGTTTTCAAGTTATAATTATTGTGGTAATTTCTTGAAAAAGGGCGTTTCTAGTTCACTTCTATTAAGTTTTATCTAGTTCATCTTTCAGGATGTTATTGAGACTGCCTCGTCCAACTGCAGTGTGTCGGATATGTTCGCAAGCTCGTACCGACGGATTTCACGGGATTTTTGGCAAGAAAACATCTCCACTACTGAGGAGAGGGAGAAAGCGAGTTTGCGAGTCGCAAACTCGCAACAGCATCCTGAGAACTGTAGCGGAGAGCTTCAGCTCTCCAAGCTAGCACTAGATTTTAAGTACTAACACATGGCCCCGACTTACGAGTTGTAGGTCGTGAGTTCGAGTCCAAGCAGGCGCTTTACTTTGTGTAAATAATTTCAGGCCTGTGTCCCAGCAGTGGGAACATTAACAGGCTGATTATGTATGTTATGTACTATGGATTTTTTGTAACTTTTTTTTTTGTAAACCCGTCTTGTTCTGGGTAATCTCACTCTTCTCTCGCATTTTTTCTCTTTTATTTTTTCCCATACCTTCTTGCTATGTGACATGAGCTTTATCCCTAGATAGTTGTTGCAGTCTTATAAAATAAATCACCTTTATACTCGAAGATATTATGGGTAACAGCGAACTATTGCACCATTCTTATGGGCTCGCTCCTTCATGCAACAACTTATTGAAGAATCAAGTCAGCCACAAACATCAATGTCCTTTTAAACACTTCCATCCATTCTTCTGATATATCATCGGGCCCATGGCATGGTTTGAAATGCCTTTCTTACTAACATACATACATACATAATCAGCCTATTAATGTTCCCACTGCTGAGACACAGGCCTCCTCTCTGTGAGAGGGAGTGGGCCATAATCCACCACGCGGGCCCAGTGCAGGTTGGTAGATATCACATGTTTTCGAATTTTTGGTTCTAAGACATGCCGGTTTCCTCACGATGTTTTCCTTCACCATTTTGAGAACAATGGTGATGAAATTATTTACACAAAGTAAAGCGCCTGCTTGGGTTCGAACCCACGACCTACAACTCGTAAGTTGGGGCCGATACCACTCGGCCACCACTGCTCTAAAGCTCTTTCTTACTAAATTATTGCTTATTTACACAAACCCTTCCATTCATTCTCTTTGTTTATTAACTTACCAAAATAAACCTTCCATGACTCTTTTATTTTTAACCGACTTCCCCAAAAGGAGGAGGTTCTCAATTCAGTTGTATGTTTTTTTTTTTTTTTTTTTTTTATGTGTGTTACCTCATATCTCCGTCATTTATGAACCGATTTGGAAAATTCTTTTTTTATTTGAAAGGATATACTTCCCGATTGGTCCCATTTTTATCAAAATTTAGTTCTGATGATGGAATCCATGACAAATTGAGGGAACTCCTCAAATATTATAGGCATACACATAGCGATTTCGGTATTTTCAGCAACCAGTTAAGCATTTGCATTTAGAAAGTATCGTTTGGTGAAGTGGAACTGATGAAGAAGTCCACAGATGGCCACCGGAACTTCTCAATGATAAGTATTTCACGGGTGGCTTCATTTATGAACCGATTTAGAAAATGATTTTCTTACCTGAAAGGTATACTTTCAGATTGGTCCTATTTTGATCAAAATTCAGTTCTGATGATGAAATCCATGTCGACTTGAGGGAACTCTTCAAAAAAATTTATAAGGAAACCAGGATCTGCTGATGGCATCCCAGACAAATCTAGGGGAACCTTCCAAAATCGTAGTGGCGACTACTGCGTTTGTAATTTTTTTTTCATTAAGCATTTTAAAGCACTACTATTTAATGAAGGTCTGGAGTCGATCTGGTGATGGAGCCGAAAGACAGTTGAGGGAACTCCTCAACGATTTACAGCAATTACCTGGTGTTTGGGCTTGATTAATTTGTATTGATGAGAACTTTACACCTAGATGGGTTGTGACTGTCATTAGGGGTGTGATGATGAAGACGAAGGACAGTCAAGGGAACTCTTCAACGTTTTACAGTAGCTACCTTGTGTTTGGACTTAATTCATTTTAAGGATGATAATATGATAACTTCCTGTCACTGTTAATTGCGTCGCTGGTAGTGTTATTCGAACTTGTGTGGGGTAGGTAGGTACCAAAACTAAAAAGTGAAAAATAAAAACTTTTAACAAAAAAAAATCAACCGACTTCCAAAAACAACACTACAAAGTGAAAAATTACTTTAATTTCGGAAGTCGGTGGCAAAAAAACGAAAATTCAAAACCAAAGACACCGACTTCCGAAATTAAAGTAATTTTTCACTTTGTAGTGTTGTTTTTGGAAGTCGGTTGATTTTTTTTTGTTAAAAGTTTTTATATCATCCTTGGACAGAACCTTACCGGCGTCATCTTTCATACATTTGAAGTGATTATTATATCTCTTGTTCTCCTTTCTCTTGCTTTTGTAATCCAGTATAGCTCTTTTTTGCTCTAGGGCAGTCCAATAAGTTATACAACTTTTCCTGCGCGTGCCCTAGAATCTGCTACCGCCCTTTTTTGTCTTTCTCTACCATTTTTCATAAATACTCGGAAAACGGGCCGTTCCGTTTTCTACATCGTGCCGTTTTTTAAACGCTACTTTCTTTATTGTGTGTATATTTTGCACGTCTTCATTCCACCACCATAATGTATCCATAACTAGCATACCATTTCCTTTTGATTCTCCAAAAACATCTTTTGCTACTCTCCTTAATCTGCCATCTTTTTCCATCATGCATTCACAGATTTTCTTTCATATCTCTACCACTTGACTCTTAGACAATTAAAAAAAAATCTCGTAAAAATGAACTTAATTGGTGTAGTGAGGATAGACCTGAGGCGCAATTCCCGTAATTTTTAAGAACGTTTGCATTCGCATCTCATTCACAATCTGTCAAAAATACAATCTATTTTCCAAAATTTTTGACAAGTTTGACAGATTGCGACTTGAATGTGAACGTTTTTAATGTACGAGAATTGGCCTTCTGATGTTGAGCATGGTACCAATGCACGTCTTTCAGTATGCGCTTCAGTTTTAGCTTATTTTGTTTTCAATTGTCAGTTCCAATGAAATGCTTAAAAGAGACAATCATCATCATCGCAGTGGACACCCCACGCTCTGCAAACCTACGGGAGGGCCCCGCATATGGCGGTCGGTGTGTAGTTTCGGAAAAACAACAAACTGCCATTTGATTTTGCATTTGCAATGGCAGTTTATCAATCGATTTGCAAAAACACGAACATTGCCTTTAGGCTCATGATGCAAAACCGAGAGCAAACCGCACGGAACACTTATATCGTGGATTACATAGCCTTCTGACAGGTAAATCAATTTACATTCTTAAGATTTCCAGTGCTTAGCATACAACAAATAGTCAAATACGTTAAAATTTTATTGAACGTATTATATTATTGTCTGGTCAAAATCCAAATTATAATAACATTTGTGTACCTAATCATAATAATGAATAATAAAAGTAATTATGTTATATCTGATTTTGTTTTCTAAAACTAAACAGAAGTTTTAAAGTAAGTATTATGGAAGTAACGAAAACTAAAACATTGCGTGGGTTTACAGTTTATTTATTAGAAAAACATAACCCTTAGCACACTGCTGACAAGACACTTCTTATGCGTTGGATTGGATCCAAGCGGTGTAGCGGGAAACACGGGCATTGACACCGGGGAACTGAGCCTGAGCGCAGCCAATACCGAAAGAGCAGACACCAACAACGACACCATTGTGGTAGAGAGGACCGCCGGAGTCACCCTGGCACTGGTCGCGACCACCGACATCGAGCCAGCCGGAACACAACATGTTGGCGGTGATGGTAATTCCACGAGCAGCATAACGTTGTGCGCAAGTGGCTTGGTTGATGGCCCAGATTTGAACGTGACGCAGTTGCTCAGAGGCAGAGCCACTAGCCTGCAAAATGAAAACATGCTAATATTATTCTCCGATCAAACAAAACAAGTGTGTTCTTAGGTATTACTTTGGACTCCAAGTTTCAGTCAGGCCCACATATATTATAACCAAATTGTCGAAGCGGCTAAGCTCTGCAGCCTACGCGGTGTATAAAATCCGTCATTTGACTGACGAAGAAACAGCTCGATTATTATATTTATATTATTTTAGTTATTACATACATTTATATTATTTTAGTTATTACATATTTTAGTTATTTCTATAGTGTAACGTCGTTCGGCATTTTGTTGTGGGAAAATGCAACCGACATTCAGGCTATATTTGTGCTGCAGAAACGAGCCATTCGAGTAATTTATAACCTAAGTTGTAGACGTTCACTGAGGGATAAATTGAAGGAAGTGAACATAATGACAGTCGCGTCTCAATAAGTATATGAGAACCTGATTTATGTAAGAAGGGTGGGCGGGCGTTTTTGGGGGACTGTCTTATGTAATTTTAACGTTTGAAAAGTGCTGATTCCCAGCCTAGTTTGCATAAATGACTTTTGAATTTTTAATTTCCGGAAATATTGAACACGGAAGGAATCATTAATAAACTTACAGAAGTTGTGCCCCATCCTGCAGCCCATACGACTTGATTGTCACCGAGGTTGTAGTTGGCGCCAGCGATGGAAGCGGCACGGACATTGTTGTTGAGAGCGAAGGTGGTGGCGGAGCGCAAAACGGCGACATCATTGTCCATAGTCCAGCTGTTGTATGATGGATGGTTGATGATCTGGTTCAGGTTGTGAACAACACCACCGCTGTTAGCCCAAGTGGAGCCGACACGGATACGCCATCTGTTGGCTGCGTCACCGTGCGTGCAGTGAGCAGCGGTGAGGACGGACCTGTTGTTAAGGATGGTACCACCGCACGCCTGCCAGTATGCGCTCAAGTTCCATGAGTACAGGAGAGCGGCGATGGTGGGGTACTGATCAATAGTGGTGACCGAACCACCCACAATCCTCTGGGGATTGGAAGGGACGGCTAGAAAGAAGAAGATTCAATTAAAATGCTGTTCCAGTCCAATTATCATTTGTAATTGCAAATTACAACAAAAAAATAAGTATGTTTGTATGCATTTTTCAAAAAATATAAGTAATTGATAGAAGATTCTGATGCTTCTTAACAAAAATAAAAAATACAAGATTTCTTAAGAACATACCTGCGACGGCCGCGAAGCAAAGGGCTAGCAGAGCAATGAAACGCATACTGTTAGTTACTCGTGGACGAGTAATTGTAAATCGTTGTAAGTGAACGGTATTTATACCAAAACTGTTTCAATAAACTACTTCATGAAAAGATTAAATGGCTTAGTGTTATATTATTATCAAATAATTATATTTTATAATCTATTATCTAATAAATATCTAATAACAAAACTTAAAGACGTGCATAGATTAAAAGAATTGGGAACAAGCTAACGATAAAGCTAGTGACATTTTTGAAATCCACATTTGGATATTTATTAACATTTTCAATTTAAAAACCAAAAACATAATATAAAAACAGATTACTAATTACCAAAACAGAACCTTTACAAGATCACTTTGTATTCCGTCAGACAGTGTCTGACGGAATAAAAAGTGAGTCTTGAGGTTTTTTTACGAAATTAATGTAATGTAGGAATTTAAATTGTTCAGGTCTTGGTGACGTGCACTAAGATTGCCCGTCAAATACTTACATTTTTTATTAAGATTTATTTATGGGAGTCTTATGAAAAAAATTGGTATCGTTTAGATTTTTTTTAATGATTTAGATATTATATTTGTTTTTCTTTTATTATTTGGTTTCGGGGTCTCGAAGTTTAGCAAAAATTATCGCCCCCCTTATCTCCTAGGTTTCTGATTTTAATAAAGTTATAATAAAGGGTGTCGAAATACCCTAAACGTAGCCGAAAGTCACTTATTCCTTCCGTTATTATGATATTTTTTTTATACTGGACTAACTCCAAATTTTTTACCGTCTTTAACAAAAACGTCTCTTAAAAGTCATAACTTAACTTTAAATAGTTCCACAATCCCTGTACCAGAACGTTTTGCGTGCGTTACATTGTGCACTAACATAATCAGTGAATTATCAAATCAAAAATAAAAGTCGTTTTCCAGCAGCTATTTTTGCACAAAGTTACCGGCTTCGTGTTGGATCTTTTTGCACCCTGTACCATCAAATGATCCATATCTTACAGGAAAGTTATAGCGGTTTGTGACAATGTTAGACTTACTGAAAAAATACTAAAAATAGGTGATTTATTTTATTTTATTTTATAGTATAAGAACAATATAGCCTTTTGGTTATTATTTTAAATATGTTGATATTATCTGTAAGCAAATTTTACAAAAACTGTCTATTATTTCTTGTTCAACAATTTACCGTCATTTTGAGAACTAAATTTCGTCTTTGGTTTTCCAACATTTTATTTTAAAGAACATTAACAAATTATGAGGGTTTCACATAAATAACTACGAGCCCTCAAAGAAAAGTAGATAAATACCTTAATCCCCACACAGTGAATAAAAATAATTATTTGAAGCGATCACTAATAGTAGTGTGTATGCTCTTTTACATTACGTGCCATTTTTATTATCACTGTTATCTGATCTAACAGGTAGGTAAGTAATAGATTTCAAATATTGAATCATTAGTCATTTCCCACTAAATTGTTAAGACCTCATCTGTAATCTCTGTAAAAAAATATTAATTTTAGGAAAATTAAGGTATTAGCTATTTTTGTGCGTTCTCATGCTGGCTATAATGTTCTTTACTCGTTTTTTCGCACGAAGGAAGAAGATAAGTACGTACTCGTTTAATAAGTAAGAGATTCCTGGAAGACGGAAAAGGACAAAATCATTTCGAGCTTGCCAAAATAATAAGTATAATAGATATGTAAACCTTTACCCGTTTTAACGTTTACCTGTATTTAACTGATCCGAGTGGCAAATAACGTTGTAAGTTTTCTTTAAATTAATTTAGTGTTATGTGAAGAGGTGGTATCAGACCTCTGTTCAGATGAATATCTGCTGAAGAAGGTTTGGTCCAGTATCGATCGTCCATGAAGTTTGATGATGAAATAACAGAAGACAAAAATGATCAATACTGACAGCTCGAAATAACGTGAGATCAGAGCGGCAATTCCCGTAATTTTTAAGAACGTTCGCATTCGCATCTCATTCGCAACCTGTCAATAATACAATCAATTTACCAACATTTTTAACAAGTTTGTCAGATTGCGACAAGCATGTGAACGTTTTTTAAGTACGAGAATTGGCCTACAGATATTACTAGGTTTGTCATTATGGTCTATGATATTAATTAACTTCTAGATTCAGTTTTTCACCATAAGTTAGTTTTAAATGCGAAAGGCGTGCGAGTTATAATTGCAATCACTTACTGTTTTATTTGGCAGCAAAATTAAAATTGAAGGCTTAATAATTTTAGAGAAACCGATAATATCGTTTTTTTGTTATTATTTCTTTCATTTAATTTTTTAACATAGTAAATACATTTTTGAATATTCCTTAAAAAAGGTAAAAAATGCATATCTAAATATTTCTTAAAAAAAAATGTAAAAAACATATAAAAATAAAAATAAATTGTTTTCCGCTGGTGCGGTGTCGAGAGCAGAGTCCAAGTTAGGGCTTCAGAGACAGGAACCTCCTCACGATACGTGTCGTATCGAGGAGTACCGCCTTTGGATCCTGCCCTTGATCCAACCGCCTAACGAGAGCCTTGAGAGATGTTGGTCGAAACTTTTAGCCATGAGGCTATTGGCCGGTACGACAAACGTGTTCGCTCAGTGACAGCAAAGTTTACATTCCACAAAGTCAAAGTCAAATAATTTATTTCAATAAGACACATTAAAGGCACTTTTGAACGTCAAAGATATACAAAAAAATAAATGATTCTAGTCGCCCCTTCCAAAAAGTAGTTTTCGTAAAGTAAAGTGTTAACAATGGGTTAAATAACTCAAATACTGACAGTAAATGCTGCATCATATTGAAATAAATGCTAAAAGATCAATATCACGTTAAAATTAACATTGTTTTTTTAGTTTATCAACGTTATTACAAAATTCACCCCTACCTACTACCCCATAGATAGTCCAGTGGCGTTAAGTCTGGTGAACGCGGTGGCTCTTTGGGGTGGGGGTGGTCTTTGGGGTTGGATGAAGCAAAAAGTTCATTTTGAGCCAGTCAACACCAGAGAAGAGCTGCTGGGTGTATTCGCGTTGCTGCAGCAGAAACTATGGCTGATCTAAGCTACTGCGTGCCTTCAAAATGGTGGGGGAGCAAATTTTCTACTTTTGTAAATATTAAATAATAGTTAATACTTGTTCTTTGTTTATCATTGATCATCACTGTAAATGTCTACAGAAAAACCAAATCGTTATGAACTCACTACCTACACAAGCCTATGTTCCAACACCAATATCTCTTAAACCAATTGTCATAGATTCGATCGAGTTTTTGGTATCATTATTTAGGAATTTTGTAATAACGTTGATAAACTAAAAAAAACAATGTTAATTTTAACGTGATATTGATCTTTTAGCACTTATTTTAATATGATGCAGCATTTACTGTCAGTATTTGAGTTATTAAACCCATTGTTAATAATTTTCGCTTATTTTTATATATTTTTTCGCGTTTTTTTTACGATAATTGGACATTAAATTCCAAAGTTAAAGTACTTTTAGTATGCACGCTTCTTAAAATGAGATCAAAATACAAAAATGGCTGCCATTCAGGGGGGGTTGGGTTCGACCCCCCATGTAGAATAATTTTATTGATAAAATAGAGCAAACTACCTTCCCTTAAAGTTTGTACAGTCCGAGACCAAACACATTGTATAATTATATGTATGTTAAGACGATGCACCTAAAATAAAATTATTATACCACAATTGGTAAAAATAATGAAAAAAGCAGCAATGATAGATAAACTACTTATGTGATAGATACATGGTGCTCACATATTTACAAACATTGTTAAAATAGACGACTTTGCAATTGTACAATTTAAGTCAGTGTGGTGAGGAAGTATAATCACAGAATGTAAAAAGCTATGTCATTTATATTAAAAATAAATGAAAAATTACACAATTAAGTTAGCAACCAGTTTGATTTCGTCTAGATTCTAAATTGTCCTATGGAGTAGGACCAGCATGTTTCCAAGCACTGTTATCTTGGATATAATCCTCTAATCTGTAATATGCTTGTTTACAAAGTGTACTTTTTATATGAGTTTTAATTTTTTTTTCATTTAATTGTAATATATCACAAGGTATTTTGTTGTTTATAACATTTAATACAGTACCCCATAAAAGATGTATGTACTTTAGATAATCTGAAAAATTGGTGATCTATTTTATCTTTATTTCTAGTATTAAAATTATGTCTATCACTTATTTTATTAAAAAGATGTAGATTTTTTCTTACTTACATAATATTTTCATAAATGAATTGGCAAGGTACCGTCATAATATTAATCTTTTTAAATAGTTCCCTGAGAGATTCGCGACGAGTTAGATTATAAATGGCTCTGACAGCTCTCTTTTGCAAAATAAAGATGAATTCAATGTCAGCAGCCAGACCCCACAGTAGAATGCCATACGACATAATGCTGTGGAAGTAGCTAAAATAGACCAAACGTGCGGTGTCCACATCTGTTAACTGTCTGTCACATGTCCACAACCCCGTGTGCTAAGTCGAGATCTTTTATTTGTTACTTTTTTTCAGCTTTCACGAGGTTCTCTTCATGTGGTAACATCTACTAACATTGCGCGGCGCGCTAATCGATCTATTACTTCTATATTATCAGGGTTATTGGCGACAATAGTCCTGTCAGTCAATTATAGTCTATAAATATAATAACTTAGTCCACATAATGGCTGAACCCTATCTCTTAAGATACAGGCCTGACCTAGTTTAAGGGATAGAGTTGAAATTTATTGTACTCCTTCGCTAAAGTTGTATTGAATAGCGTCAACTGAATGTATGCAGTGCAATGTGATTTTGTTTTATGCAATAAATTCTTTTATTTATTTATTTATAGACTGATCCCAGTAGACATGTATCGTACTAGCTAAATCAATTACCATGACTTCCCAGAAATCGCAAGCGCTACTGTTGAGCATGAGGTTCTGGGTTCAATTCCCGGGTCAGGCAAAGTGTTATTGGATTTTTCGTCTGGAATTTCTCAGTAACAGTCTGAAGTCTGAATTTGTACCCGATTAATGGCAATAGGTATTACATGGGCATGGCTTGCTGCGCGCTTTGGTGTTTACTGTAAGTGCAGCAAGCAAATTGTTATAGAAATAAATAAATGGGACCTAAACATAACTGGAGAAATGTGGATGTCATTTTTTTAACTTCCCTGTTTACTACGTTTGTACGTTTCGTGTCAGCAGGCAAAACACACACAGACTCAAGACTGGTGACTCAGGAGCTAACGACGCCGCCGTGACGTTCAGTTGAGAAGAGTTAGTCAGTTAGTTAGTTATTCCGCAGTCTTCAATAGCAATTTCTCATTGTTTGCAAAGATTTTTATTTTTTTGTGAACGCCTGCGTATACTCGTAATATGCAGGAATATACTACCTAATACCACAACACTAACACAGTCAATGCATTCTTACAGATTATTCCTGACAAACGGCTGTCACTAAAATAACATCAGAACATTGTAAACACAAGGGATTTCTCTATAATACTCAACTAAATGTGCTACAATGAAGACTGGCCGAAAATGTCCAACATTTTTAAACTTCGAATTTTGAACGAATACGCGTTATAATTTTATTTGCTTTGAGAACAGAATTTAGTTAGTACCTAGTACGTAACATAAGTACTAGGTACCTAACTAAATTCTGTTGCTTGTTGCTTGCGATTTCTGATAATCTGAGAAAAAAGTTAGACTTCAAATAATTTTGAACGTTGAGACTTGTATGGGAAAAGCTTTTTGCGATTTCTGACTTTTCTAGCGTCTAGCGTGGCTAGTCTATTCATCATAAAAAACCGGTCAGGGACTTACGTGTTGGACCACGCACAATGAAGTGTTTCGTAGTTGGCATGAATTTATCCCAAGAACAAACATAACATTGTTGCTGAAAAAATGTTCTCCCATATGTATCGATTTACGTCACGGTGAACTCTCCAACTGTAAATGTAAGTTTGTAATCGCAAAAACATATTTTTTGTGATAAAACCTTTGTTGTTTTACATGTAACATTTTTGAACTTCTTCCTTTAATTGTGCTGTGACCTTGCTTCTTGCCAAATTTCATTATTCTAGGTCAACGGGAAGTACCCTATTGATATTGATTAATTTGCGAGTATCAAAATATTTATGTCATCATCATCAGCCTATTAATGTTCCCACTGCTGGGACACAGGCCTCCTCTCTGTGAAAGGGAGTGGGCTGTAATCTACCACGCGGGCCCAGTGCGGGTTGGTAGATGTCACATGTCTTCGAATTTTTTGGTTCTAAGACATGCCGGTTTCCTCACGATGTTTTCCTTCACCGTTTTGAGAGCAGTGGTGATGAAATTATTTACACAAAGTAAAGCGCCTGCTTGGGTTTGAACCCACGACCTACAACTCGTAAGTCGGGGCCGTTACCACTGGGCCACCACTGCTCCAAAATATTTATGTATATCTCATAAATGGCCTTATTTTTATTGCGTTGACTTAGAAGTGTAATCTTTTTAGAGCTCCAAGGGACCGTGAACCTACGTATTTAATATTAATTTGAACTTATACCTCACCGCGTTCCTGAGAAAACCTGTCTTGACAGACAGACGGATGGACAATGCAGTGATCCTACAAGGGTACCGTTTTTTCCTTTTGAGGTACGGAACCCTATAAATTAAGTTGGATTCTCATTTGTCACGGAATGTGTGGGAAAAGTGTTTTGCGTTTTCTGACACTTCGAGTACATAAACCTCGGCTGATTTTGTTTTCTAAAACTAAACTGACATTTTAAAGTATTATGGAAGTAAAGAAAACTAAAACATTGCGTAGCTTAACAGTTTATTTATTATAAAAACAAAACCCTAAGCACACTATTAACAAGTCACTTCTTATGCGTTGGATTGGATCCAAGCGGTGTAGCGGGAAACACGAGCGTTGACACCGGGGAAGTTAGCCTGAGCGCAGCCAATACCGAAAGAGCAGACACCAACAACGATACCGTTGTGGTAGAGAGGACCGCCGGAGTCACCCTGGCACTGGTCGCGACCACCGCCAGCCCAGCCAGAGCACAACATGTTGTCGTTGATAGTGATACCACGGGTAGCGTAGTTGTTTCTGCAAGTAGCCTGGTTGATAACCCTAAGCTCGACGTGACGGAGCTGCTCAGAGGCGGAACCACCAGCCTACAAAACGGACATATGCAAATATTAATCTGCGATCAAACAAATCAGGAAATATTGGACACGAGAGGATCAATAAACTTACGGAAGTAGTGCCCCATCCTGCAGCCCAGACGGCTTGGTTGTCACCGAGGTTGTAGTTGGCGCCAGCGATGGAAGCGGCGCGGACATTGTTGTTGAAAGAGAAGGTGGAGGCAGAGCGCAAGACAGCGACGTCATTGTTCAAAGTGTTGCCGTTGTATTGTGGATGGTTGATGATCTGGTTCACGTTGTGGACAACACCACCGCTGTTAGCCCAAGTGGAGCCGAGACGGATACGCCATCTATTGGCTGCATCACCAATCGTGCAGTGGGCAGCGGTGAGGATGGCTCTGTTGTTGAGGATGGAACCACCGCACGCCTGCCAGTATGCGCTCAAGTTCCATGTGTACAGGAGAGACGCGATGGTGGGGTACCGATCAATAGTGGTGACCGAACCGCCCACAATCCTCTGGGGATTGGAAGGGACGGCTAGAAAGAAGAAGATTCAATTAAAATGCTGTTTCAAGTTCCAATTATCATTAACGAGCTTTTTCCCGCGGCTTCGCCCGCATGGATGTTGGAAAATATCCCACGGGAACGTCCTACTGGGATTACATTACCTAATAGCTGAGGAAAAGGTCACTGACTCCTAGCACTCCTCCCAATTTAAGGTGCAACTAGTCGCGGGCTCGAACTCAATGGTGGGCCTGGCCAAAAACCACACTGTCTCACCTGGCATCGTGTCCGACAGAGATAGTATCAGTGATGAGCAGTTAGAAGCTGATCTACATGGACAACGTATAGTTCGCACGCACAGAAACACCGTACCGACCAATTTTAGTAAAACGAGCGCGTCAAAAATTACGAAAAGGCCTTTGGAAAAAAGGTTTTTCTGAAATAACCACTGCATAAATCAATTACAAATAAAATTTATTGAAATCTTCGTAAATTTTTCTGTGTCGGTACGGATTTTGTTTTCGAGATTTCACACTTCTTGTATTACTTATTTACGCCCAAAGTTGCCTTAAAATTAGCAAGAAAAACGAATCTTTGTTGGCTCATAACTTTTTAATGGCTTTTTATTTTACTATTCTGCTTCCGTACAGACAATTTTAATAATGAGACCTAACGATATCAGTTTAACTTTGAATGTACGATGTCAAATAGTGGAGTAAAACCCCTCCGAAGTTTGTATGGAAAAAATATCAAATTGTTTCACCTTAATTACAATATTTTATTGCATAAGGATTAATATAACACCGGTCAAAATAGCTACGGAAATAACATAACATTTTTATCAAGTTCGGACAGAAGTTACTGTGTGTCATCCTTAGAAGATAAACATATGCTATTGCGAAATTTATTGTTGGACTTTTTAAGATGTACAATCCTGTAGAATATAAATTATAATTTGTATCTCACACAGTTTATGCGGCCAATGCCAGTAAAGATCCCGAGTCGGCATGACTTTTTCCGACATCTTCCACAATTATCGTCATATTTCAGGCAATTTACACAAAACCTTAATGAATTATACATGTAAGTCTTCCTCATGAATTACTCTGTCCATTGGTGAAAGCCGTTTGAAAATGCATTCGGTAGTTTTTGAGTTTATCGCGTACCAACAAACAGACAGACTCGGTGGGGGAGTTTGTTTAATAATATGTAAGGATTGAAAAATTTCAACAAATATTGCATATTTTATTATACAAACAATAAAATATGCAATTTTCCAATAAAAAAAAAGAAATTGATAGTAGATTCTGATATTTTCTTAACAGAAATAGAAAATACAAGATTTCTTAAGAACATACCTGCGACGGCCGCGAAGCAAAGGGCTAGCAGAGCAAGGAGACGCATACTGTTAGTAACTTGTCGACGAGTGATTGTAAATCGTTGTAAGTGAACGGTATTTATATCAAAGCTGATTGATTATACTACTTCGCAAAAAGATTAAATGACTTTAATGTTATCATGCAAACTCATCTTAAAGATGTTTACACATTAATATAATTGGAATATAAAATTTAAAGAAAAATATTTAGGTAACCAGCTTTAAGTCAAATGCTCTCAAATCAAGAAATTAAACCTTGAAATCAATGAGTCCTAGGTTTAACACAATTCAAATGCTCATTGCAGTATTGTAATCGCTATGTAAATATTAACAGGTACTTTAAGAACATCATTATAGGTATTACACTCACATCATATATTTCCCTTATCCAAATAATCTAGTGAACCATTAGACGAACAGTTCAATGGTTCAACGGTGTTGGTTCTGCTGATTTTTAAACCAACAATCTTCAGCTTCTGTTGCCATTTCTCCAGTCTGCTCTGGATCTTAAGTCCATCTTTACCGACATGAACAATGTCATCGGCAAACAGCATGCACCAGACTGCCTCTTCTTGAATGTCCGACGTCAAAGTGTCCATAATCAACAGGAATAAGGAACGACTTTAAGATAACCCTTGGTGCAAGCCTACAGCCACTCCGAACATGTCGGTGTTGCCAGCTGCCGACCGGACTTAAGTATGAGATTGACTGTAATAGCACGAATTAACTCCACATATTTTCTGGGCAAACCTTTCAGTTTCAAAGCCCACCACAACACATCCCGAAGTACGCAATCATAAGCTTTCTCCAGATCAATGAACACCATGTGCAAGTTCTTGTGTGCACGTCTGTACATCTCGCACATTTTTATTGCTGAAGTGTAAAAATGGCATTGTTCCTCGATCTGACGTAAAAGGAAATGTGAATACAAGGTTTTTAAGTTCGGTTTACGGGTCTCAAAGGTTTCTTTCCGACGACCCTAAGGACGATGTAAATATACGAGTAAATAGGGAGCGCAGTACTCGCCGTCCGGTGCAACATGTTTGCCCGTAAACTTGCTCGATGTACGAATCTAGTAAAAATCACTCTTTCCAAAGTTTACTGCCAGAGTTTGTACACGGGTAATCTATGGTTCAATTACACCAAAAGGTTGCTGTTTGTCCTGTGCATCCAGTACAACAATGCTTTCAGAATGTTGTCGAGACTGCCTCGTCCAACTGCAGTGCTTTGGAAATGGTTGCGCAAGCTCGTAACGTTGGGTTTCACGCAATTGTTCGTAAGAAAACACCTTCAGTACTGAGAAGAGTGAGACACAGTCGCAACAACAGGCTGAGAACTGTAACAGAGAGCTATCCAATTGTAAAGCAGTTTGTTTGGAGGGTGATTGGTACTCACACTAGATTTTAAGTTCTTTTAATGTTATAAAAAGGAAATAAAAAGAAAGAAAGAAATACCTACGTTTGTTTGCGGTGAACATGAAGCAAAGAAAGAACACAAAACCGGGAAAATATTCGTCACATCCACGCTAAACGGCCAGCATAATGCTGCGACCCTATGCCAGACAGAGCCCCAGCGCTGATTAACACTGTATCAATTCTTGGTTTCGTTTTTTTAATAAACCCAAACTGGGTCGCGGTAATCTCACTCTTCTCTCGCAATCTCTTCTCTATTATTTTTTCCCTTACCTTCATACTTGTGACAATCATGAGCTTTATCCCTCTAAAGTTGTTGCAGTCCTATAAATCACCTTTATTCTCGAAGATGGACACTAGCGAACTATTGCACCTTTTTTGTGGGATGTTTCCTTCAATACACTTATTGAAGGAAATATCCCACAAAAGGAATCCACTCCATCCACTGGATGGAAGTAAAACATAATTCATTATGATTCAAAATTACAAACAGTAAGTATGCATACTTCTTTACACATAAGTTAAGATTGATAAATGTCATTACGTATCATCTTTATCATTATTATCTAATCTTACACGTAATATTTTAAAATGCATCATTTTTTTATTCGCAACTCCAGAACTCGGATGTTTCAAGACTTGTTATTTATTTTTAATAATACTATTTATAACGTGAAATTCAATATCATCATTTTAAAATTTTTTGAAACTTTAGAATCAGCACTTTTTTTAAAGTTAATCCCCAAATGGACATCTTTAACTTTTCTTTATAAACACGTACGTACACAATATATTTATATATGTATGTATAATTATATCGTCCAACTTTCTTCAGAACCAGAACGTTACATTAATGAATCAAGTGCAAAATTAAAATTATTGCGTGATTAAAATAATTGTTAAAAACTATTGGTGCTGTGTGATGATACTATTCGTAGTGTTCACGCTCATAGACGTAGTAGGGAAATGCATCTGAATTAAAACTAGCCCGCGGCTTCGTCCGCATAAAATTACTTGTTCTCGTCCCATCGCGTCGCATCGCATCTCCCGCCCGCGCTATTATTTAATTTTCGATTACCGTTCTTTCTGATTTTTTTTTTCTCTTTACTCAACTCCTAAGGGTAATAGCATGATGTTAAATAGCCTCAAGAATTGGGTTTTACCAATCCAATGATCGCCAATGTTTTTAATTTAAAACCGTGTCCTCCCTTTTCACCTCGACAGTAGGGCTTGTTTAAAAAAAAAGTAAGTTAAAAAACTAAAACCCGACTACTGAAAAATCACGCTCTAAAACGTATGAAACAAGAATTATAATGGCATGTGCAGAAGGCTTAACCTTGACCATTTTTGTACCTATGTATGTCTTTATTGCTGTCCGAAATATTTATTTTCTTGTTTCGTTATTTTTAGAGCGTGATTTTTCAGTAGTCGGGTTATAGTTTTTGAACTTACTTTTTATTAAAATTATTTTGGGGTTATTTATTACTTCGTGATAAAGTATTTGCAGAGCCGCCTAATTTTTTTTTTTGTTTAGGTTTAAAATTGTATAATAGATATTAAATTTACAGCCGTACGTAGCACTAGTCTTACTTTTTCATGTTTTTAACTATTTAAACATATTTATTTACTTATACAATATGATATATATACATATTTGTAACGTGCTCGTCAAGCCCTTTCATTTGATAGGTACCCAACATGATATATTAAAAAAAAAAACCTTTCCTTACTTTATGTCCTCTAAATATTTAATTTTATGTAACGTCACGTCGTAACGTCGTAACCAGCGGACGATCACGACGCTTCCAACAATACCTCATTTGTCAAACTATGATCAGTAGTTTAGAAGTTATGAGGTTACAGATGAACACATGCATACAACATTCATTCATACATACATACATACATACGGCGCGACTTGTCGCGCAACGCGGCACGAACAATGCAATTTCTAAGAAAACTTCACGGTATAACAACGTCGTCTAAGAGAGCTAAACTGGTAACTGCAAAGTAGTGAATTTGTAAGGGGACAAAAAAAACGGAATTATTGTCTTATTAATAATAGGATGAAAAAAATGAAGATCCCGTTGGTAGATATTACAGTAAGCTATTTTTATTTATACAAAAAAAATATTTTACAATTATGTGTTTTAAAATAATTAGAGAAAAAAGGAGTTAGCAAATTTTATTTTGAAAAACTCAGATTTATTTTATGTAATATGCGGGAGTTAGCAGAAAATCATTTTAAATAACAGTCTTAAAAGGAAGAATGGTACTTAATAAATAAAAAAAATTAAGCAATTATTACAAAAGATTATCATAAAACTTTCTGAAATCCGACGGGAGCGTTTGCTTGATAATCGTTTCATACTTGCGAATTCACTTTTCAAAAAAATTGCGCGAAATGTGCGAGTTAGCAAGTTTGACGCGGGAAATTTGACAACCGTGGAGTTGGCAGATATGATTGAGGCGCGAAAAGAGGTTTGTCGTGTGTCAGACGCTGTTAGCAAGTTTTACGATTTTGTAGAATTTTGCTTGCTCTTTCCATTGATACCAAAAACTTATAAAAATTTACGGTAAAAATGGAGTTAGCAGATTAGCACTTTTAGACGACTAACCGGTGTGGCGTCGCGCGACAAGTCGCGCTGGTCTACACAAAGCTTAACCCTCCTTTTTGCTTCGCCGAAGTCTGGTAAAAAGCGTTTGTGTGATTTAAACACTTTTTGTACCCATTTTCGAGTTAATGGAAGCAAGCAGTAAAATCCACACCTTAAACTTTATTTAAATAAACAAGTTGTAATCAATTGTTCAATTTTATTTAATAAAGTACTTAACTATCGATGGAATATCCTACTAATATTATAATCCTACTATACAATGTGTTTGGTCTCGGACTGTACAAACTTAAAGGGAAGGTAGTTTGCGCTATTTTATCAATAAAATTATTCTACATGGGGGGTCGGAACCCAACCCCCCCTGAATGGCAGCCATTTTTGTATTTTGATCGCATTTTATGAAGTAGTGCATACTAAAAGTACTTTAACTTTGGAATTTAATGTCCAGTTATCGTTAAAAAAAAACTTTTAATAAGCGAAAAGTGTTAAAAATGGGTTAAATAACTCAAATACTGACAATAAATGCTGCATCATATTGAAATAAATGCTAAAAGATCAATATCACGTTAAAATTAACATTGTTTTTTTAATTTATCAAGGTTATTACAAAATTCACCCCCGGGAACTATCTTTGTTTTATCTACTCGTCTAACAGATGTTTAGTTTACCTAAATAATGATACCAAAAACTCGATTCTATGACAATTGATTTAAGAGATATTGGTGTTGGAACATAGACTTGCGGTAGTGAGTTCATAACGATTTGGTTTTTCTGTAGACATTTACAGTGATGATCAATGATAAACAAAGAACAAGTATTAACTATTATTTAGTAAAATACAATAGACGATGTATATCTAGTAACTTAATCCGCTTAACCGTTCTTAAAGAGTTAGAGAACCCTGTAAGAAATCGACACGTGTTTCGCCTCTCAACGAGGCATCCTCAGGACGACGATTGACCTGTTGCGAACTCGGACACGAAGTGTTATCAACGCGAGCCGAACGCAAAGTGAGCTTCAACCGCTTTTTTTTTTTTTTTTTTTTTTTTTTTTTGACTAGGGCATCTCGCAGTTTACCACTGAGGTAATGGCTGCTTAACCGGACTTTCCTGTGGTTGCCTTAAGCTCCTAAAAGAAACTCAAAGCCTCCAGCCAGGGGCATATAAACTAAGCTAATTAAAACTAGGCGAACGCTCGCTAAGGGCACCCCCTGTGGGGTACGAACCTCGGCTTAGGGCGTTCGCTGATGGGAGGACAGCAAGAGGGACAGGCTGGATCAAGGATGGATCATTATTATTATAAGGGGAATTTAAAGCTACAGGCTCAGCAAAAACGCGGGCTGGCGCATCGTTATCGAGCAAGGGTCGGGGGGAGCTTCAACCGCCCGTCACCCCCACTTATATAGGATCGCTTATCGGCCCACCTCGGCCGGGATCGTTATCAGTGCGATAAGCGAACAATCGCAACAATGGTGACCTCGGAATATTCGTATTTAATTCGTTCAACAGTGTAACGTTTCCTGTATTATTTTTTGCAATTTCTAAACTCTCTAATACAGACATTTTGAAACCTTTATCACATGTGTGTAAAATTTTGA
This sequence comes from Conistra vaccinii, assembly GCA_948150665.1. Lineage (NCBI taxonomy): Eukaryota > Metazoa > Arthropoda > Insecta > Lepidoptera > Noctuidae > Conistra > Conistra vaccinii. The sequence continues at coordinate 7,627,163 of OX411316.1, forward strand.
AAGTGTTATTGTTATTTAACGAATGACCAGAATCTATTAAGTGTTGAGCAAAATGGGATCTTTCTGGACAATTATTCCTGTACGCTGCAATATGTTCTTTATATCTAGTTTGAAAATTACGACCAGTTTGACCTATGTAAATACCATTACAATCATCGCAATGTAACTTGTAAACACCTGATTTTTTATGGTTTTCTAATTGATCTTTTCCATTGCAAATCTGCCTTAATGAATTATTTGTTTTAAAAGCTACCCTAACTCCATTTCGAAACAATGTTTTTGAAACCCTATCACTTATTGACCCTAAGTATGTCAAACTACCTATGTATTCATGTGGTCTTTCTGGAGGCAATGGGTACAAAAGAGAACGAACTATTTTACGACGTTTCGTTTGAATCAAATCATCGACCATTTTCTTTTTGTATCCGTTACTCTCAGCTATATGATAAATAATGTTAAGTTCTCTGTTATAATTATCTTGAGAAAGTGGTACTGACATTAATCTATGAGTGAAACTACGATAAGCTGCTAATTTATGTTGAATCGGATGACAAGATGACGCAGGAATCGTAACATCTGTATATGTTGGTTTTCTATAAATCTGAAAATCGTGTTTATTATTTATTCTTGAAATAGTTAAATCTAAAAAGTTAAGAGATCCATCAACTTCTAATTCTAATTTAAACTTAATTTTAGGATGCAAACTATTGATTTTATTAACAAAAACATCGATTTGACGCAATGTACCGGTCCAGCACATAATTATGTCGTCAACATAGCGGTAATAATATAAAATTTGAGGTTGTCCAACAATGTATTTATTTTCAAAATGGTCCATGAAAATATCTGCCATAAGAGGACTGAGTGGAGAACCCATGGCTAAACCTTCTTTTTGTTTGTAATATTGATTATTACCCATTGCCTCCAGAAAGACCACATGAATACATAGGTAGTTTGACATACTTAGGGTCAATAAGTGATAGGGTTTCAAAAACATTGTTTCGAAATGGAGTTAGGGTAGCTTTTAAAACAAATAATTCATTAAGGCAGATTTGCAATGGAAAAGATCAATTAGAAAACCATAAAAAATCAGGTGTTTACAAGTTACATTGCGATGATTGTAATGGTATTTACATAGGTCAAACTGGTCGTAATTTTCAAACTAGATATAAAGAACATATTGCAGCGTACAGGAATAATTGTCCAGAAAGATCCCATTTTGCTCAACACTTAATAGATTCTGGTCATTCGTTAAATAACAATAACACTTTCAAAATTTTACACACATGTGATAAAGGTTTCAAAATGTCTGTATTAGAGAGTTTAGAAATTGCAAAAAATAATACAGGAAACGTTACACTGTTGAACGAATTAAATACGAATATTCCGAGGTCACCATTGTTGCGATTGTTCGCTTATCGCACTGATAACGATCCCGGCCGAGGTGGGCCGATAAGCGATCCTATATAAGTGGGGGTGACGGGCGGTTGAAGCTCACTTTGCGTTCGGCTCGCGTTGATAACACTTCGTGTCCGAGTTCGCAACAGGTCAATCGTCGTCCTGAGGATGCCTCGTTGAGAGGCGAAACACGTGTCGATTTCTTACAGGGTTCTCTAACTCTTTAAGAACGGTTAAGCGGATTAAGTTACTAGATATACATCGTCTATTGTATTTTATGATGGATTTCCGCAAAGTCACGCCTGAGTCAATTAACTATTATTTAGTATTTACAAAAGTAGAAAATTTGCCGCGCCCCACCATTTTGAAGGCACGCAGTAGCTCAGATCAGCCATAGTTTCTGCTGCAGCAACGGGAATACGCCCAGCAGCTCTTTTCTGGTGTTGACTAGCTCAAAATGAACTTTTTGATTCATCCAACCCCAAAGACCACTCCCACCCCAAAGAGCCACCGCGTTCACCAGACTTGTGAGCCAAAGATAGTCCAGTGGCGAGATGAGCCAACATGGGAGGCTACATATAAGGAGATATAACGGTACGAGGTATCTATACAGAAGACCCTGTAGTGCCCAATTTTAGTTCCGGACAAATTTCGGCAAATATATGGGGATAGATGTCAGCGATGTATCAGTTATAACACTGTTTATTCAGTTATTCCTTATTTTCAGTTAAGATTGCAGGCTAATAATAAATCTCAATCGACATATTTTCACAGAAGTGATTGTTTGTTTTATTGAAATATATTTAACTCTAGCATTAAATTCGTTTGATTTCTGTGAACACAGGTATACACCAGTGATTTAAGTAGCACGGCGAGTTTTACTCTTTCCTAAGTCAAAAGTAAAATTACAATATAAAAACTATGCAATAGCTTTACCGCGGCAGTCCCCGAGTGCCACAAGTCTTTTTTTAAACTTCCCTGTTTACTACGTTTGTACGTTTCGTCTCAGCAGGCAAAACAAACACAGACTCAAGACTGGTGACTCAGGAGCAAGCGACGCCGTGACGTTCAGTTGAGAAGAGTTAGTCAGTTAGTTAGTTACTCCGCAGTCTTCAATAGCAATTTCTCATTGTTTGCAATGATTTTTATTTTTTTGTGAACGCCTGCGTATACTCGTAATATGCAGGAATATACTACCTAATACCACAACACTAACACAGTCAATGCATTCTTACAGATTATTCCTGACAAACGGCTGTCACTAAAATAACATCAGAACATTGTAAACACAAGGGATTTCTCTATAATACTCAACTAAATGTGCTACATGAAGACTGGCCGAAAATGTCCAACATTTTTAAACTTCGAATTTTGAACGAATACGCGTTATAATTTTATTTGCTTTGAGAACAGAATTTAGTTAGTACCTAGTACGTAACATAAGTACTAGGTCCCTACTAAATTATGTTGCTTGTTGCTTGCGATTTCTGATAATCTGAGAAAAAAGTTAGACTTCAAATAATTTTGAACGTTGAGACTTGTATGGGAAAAGCTTTTTGCGATTTCTGACTTTTCTAGCGTCTAGCGTGGCTAGTCTATTCATCATAAAAAACCGGACAGGGACTTACGTGTTGGACCACGCACAATGAAGTGTTTCGTAGTTGGGATGAATTTATCCCAAGAACAAACATAACATTGTTGCTGAAAAAATGTTCTCCCATATGTATCGATTTACGTCACGGTGAACTCTCCAACTGTAAATGTAAGTTTGTAATCGCTAAAACATATTTTTTGTGATAAAACCTTTGTTGTTTTACATGTAACATTTTTGTTGTGCTGTGACCTTGCTTCTTGCCAAATTTCATTATTCTAGGTCAATGGGAAGTACCCTATTGATATTGATTAATTTGCGAGTATCAAAATATGTATATCTCATAAATGGCCTTATTTTTATTGCGTTGACTTAGAAGTGTAATCTTTTTAGAGCTCCAAGGGACCGTGAACCTACGTATTTAATATTAATTTGAACTTAATACCTCACCGCGTTCCTGAGAAAACCTGTCTTGACAGACAGACGGATGGACAATGCAGTGATCCTACAAGGGTACCGTTTTTTCCTTTTGAGGTACGGAACCCTATAAATTAAGTTGGATTCTCATTTGTCACGGAATGTGTGGGAAAAGCTTTTTGCGCTTTCTGACACTTCGAGTACATAAACCTCGGCTGATTTTGTTTTCTAAAACTAAACTGACATTTTAAAGTATTATGGAAGTAAAGAAAACTAAAACATTGCGTAGCTTAACAGTTTATTTATTATAAAAACAAAACCCTAAGCACACTATTAACAAGTCACTTCTTATGCGTTGGATTGGATCCAAGCGGTGTAGCGGGAAACACGAGCGTTGACACCGGGGAAGTTAGCCTGAGCGCAGCCAATACCGAAAGAGCAGACACCAACAACGATACCGTTGTGGTAGAGAGGACCGCCGGAGTCACCCTGGCACTGGTCGCGACCACCGCCAGCCCAGCCGGAGCACAACATGTTGTCGTTGATAGTGACACCACGGGTAGCGTAGTTGTTTCTGCAAGTAGCCTGGTTGATAACCCTTAGCTCGACGTGACGAAGCTGCTCAGAGGCGGAACCACCAGCCTACAAAACGGACATATGCAAATATTAATCTGCGATCAAACAAATCAGGAAATATTGGACACGAGAGGATCAATAAACTTACGGAAGTAGTGCCCCATCCTGCAGCCCAGACGGCTTGGTTGTCACCGAGGTTGTAGTTGGCGCCAGCGATGGAAGCGGCGCGGACATTGTTGTTGAAAGAGAAGGTGGAGGCAGAGCGCAAGACAGCGACGTCATTGTTAAAAGTGTTGCCGTTGTATTGTGGATGGTTGATGATCTGGTTCACGTTGTGGACAACACCACCGCTGTTAGCCCAAGTGGAGCCAAGACGGATACGCCATCTATTGGCTGCATCACCAATCGTGCAGTGGGCAGCGGTGAGGATGGCTCTGTTGTTGAGGATGGAACCACCGCACGCCTGCCAGTATGCGCTCAAGTTCCATGTGTACAGGAGAGACGCGATGGTGGGGTACCGATCAATAGTGGTGACCGAACCGCCCACAATCCTCTGGGGATTGGAAGGGACGGCTAGAAAGAAGAAGATTCAATTAAAATGCTGTTTCAAGTTCCAATTATCATTAACGAGCTTTTTCCCGCGGCTTCACCCGCATGGATGTTGGAAAATATCCCACGGGAACGTCCTACTGGGATTACATTACCTAATAGCTGAGGAAAAGGTCACTGACTCCTAGCACTCCTCCCAATTTAATTACAATATTTTATTGCATAAGGATTAATATAACACCGGTCAAAATAGCTACGGAAATAACATAACATTTTTATCAAGTTCGGACAGATAAAAGTGGTTACTGTGTGTCATCCTTAGAAGATAAACTTATGCTATTGCGAAATTTATTGTTGGACTTTTTAAGATGTACAATCCTGTAGAATATAAATTATAATTTGTATCTCACACAGTTTATGCGGCCAATGCCAGTAAAGATCCCGAGTCGGCATGACTTTTTCCGACATCTTCCACAATTATCGTCATATTTCAGGCAATTTACACAAAACCTTAATGAATTATACATGTAAGTCTTCCTCATGAATTACTCTGTCCATTGGTGAAAGCCGTTTGAAAATGCATTCGGTAGTTTTTGAGTTTATCGCGTACCAACAAACAGATAGACTCGGTGGGGGAGTTTGTTTAATAATATGTAAGGATTGAAAAATTTCAACAAATATTGCATATTTTATTATACAAACAATAAAATATGCAATTTTCCAATAAAAAAAAAGAAATTGATAGTAGATTCTGATGTTTTCTTAACAGAAATAGAAAATACAAGATTTCTTAAGAACATACCTGCGACGGCCGCGAAGCAAAGGGCTAGCAGAGCAAGGAGACGCATACTGTTAGTAACTTGTCGACGAGTGATTGTAAATCGTTGTACGTGAACGGTATTTATATCAAAGCTGATTGATTATACTACTTCGCAAAAAGATTAAATGACTTTAATGTTATAATGCAAACTCATCTTAAAGATGTTTACACATTAATATAATTGGAATATAAAATTTTAAAAAAAATATTTAGGCAACCAGCTTTTAGTCAAATGCTCTCAAATCAAGAAATTAAACCTTGAATTAATAAAATTAATCAATGAGTCCAGTTTTACACAATTCAAATGCTCATTGCAGTATTGTAATCGCTATGTAAATATTAACAGATACTTTAAGAACATCATTATAGGTATTACACTCACATCATATATTTCCCTTATCCATATAATCTAGTGAACCATTAGACGAACAGTTCAATGGTTCAACGGTGTTGGTTCTGCTGATTTTTAAACCAACAATCTTCAGCCTCTGTTGCCATTTCTCCAGTCTGCTCTGGATCTTAAGTCCATCTTTACCGACATGAACAATGTCATCGGCAAACAGCATGCACCAGACTGCCTCTTCTTGAATGTCCGACGTCAAAGTGTCCATAATCAACAGGAATAAGGAACGACTTTAAGATAAGCCTTGGTGCAAGCCTACAGCCACTCCGAACATGTCGGTGTTGCCAGCTGCCGACCGGACTTAAGTATGAGATTGACTGTAATAGCACAAATTAACTCCACATACTTTCCGGGCAAACCTTTCACTTTCAAACCCCACCACCACACATCCCGAAGTACGCAATCATAAGCTTTCTCCAGATCAATGAACACCATGTGCAAGTTCTTGTGTGCACGTCTATACATCTCGCACATTTTTATTGCTGAAGTGTAAAAATGGCATTGTTCCTCGATCTGACGTAAAAGGAAATGTGAATACAAGGTTTTTAAGGTCGGTTTACGGGTCTCAAAGGATTCTTTCCGACGACCCTAAGGACGATGTAAATATACGAGTAAATAGGGAGCGCAGTACTCGCCGTCCGGTGCAACATGTTTGCCCGTAAACTTGCTCGATGTACGGATCTAGTAAAAATCACTCTTTCCAAAGTTTACTGCCAGAGTTGTACACGGGTAATCTATGGTACAATTACACCAAAAGATTGCTGTTTGTCCTGCACATCCAGTAAAACAATACTTTCAGAATGTTGTTGAGACTGCCTCGACCAACTGCAGTGCTTTGGAAATGGTTGCGCAAGCTCGTAACGTTGGGTTTCACGCAATTGTTCGTAAGAAAACACCTTCAGTTCTGAGAAGAGTGAGGCACAGTCGCAACAGCATGCTGAGAACTGTAACAAAGAGCTCTCCATTGTAAAGCAGTTTGTTCGGAGGGTGATGGTACTCACACTAGATTTTAAGTTCTTTTAATGTTACCTATAAAAAGGAAATAAAAAGAAAGAAAGAAAATACGTTTATTTGAGGTGAACATGAAGCAAAAAAAGAACACAAAACCATAAAAGAACAAGTTGGGGGAAAATATTCGTCACATCCACGCAAAACGGCCATCGCTCAGCATAATGCTGCGACCCTATGCCAGACAGAGCCCCAGCGCTGATTAACACTGTATCGATTCTTGGTTTCGTTTTTTTAATAAACCCAAACTGGGTCGCGGTAATCTCACTCTTCTCTCGCAATCTCTTCTCTATTACTTTTTCCCTTACCTTCATACTTGTGACAATCATGAGCTTTATCCCTCTAAAGTTGTTGCAGTCCTATAAATCACCTTTATTCTCGAAGATGGACACTAGCGAACTATTGCACCTTTTTTGTGGGATGTTTCCTTCAATACACTTATTGAAGGAAACATCCCACAAAAGGAATCCACTCCACCCACTGGATGGAAGTAAAACATAATTCATTATGCTTCAAAATTATAAACAGTAAGTATGCATACTTCTTTACACATAAGTTAAGATTGATAAATGTCATTACGTATCATCTTTATCATTATTATCTAATCTTACACGTAATATTTTAAAATGCATCATTTTTTTATTCGCAACTCCAGAACTCGGATGTATCAAGACTTGTTATTTATTTTTAATAATACTATTTATAACGTGAAATTCAATATCATCATTTTAAAATTTTTTGAAACTTTAGTATCAGCACTTTTTTTAAAGTTAATCCCCAAAATGGACATCTTTAACTTTTCTTTATAAACACGTACGTACACAATATATTTATATATGTATGTATAATTATATCGTCCAACTTTCTTCAGAACCAGAACGTTACATTAATGAATCAAGTGCAAAATTAAAATTATTGCGTGATTAAAATATTAGTTAAAAACTATTGGTGCTGTGTGATGATACTATTCGTAGTGTTCACGCTCATAGACGTAGTAGGGAAATGCATCTGAATTAATACTAGCATAATATGCCCGCGGCTTCGTCCGCATAAAATTACTTACGCTATTATTTCATTTTCGCTTACCGTTCTTTCTGATTTTTTTTTCTCTTTACTCAACTCCTAAGGGTAATAGCATGATGTTAAATAGCCTCAAGAATTTGGTTTTACCAATCCAATGATCGCCAATGTTTAATTTAAAACCGTGTCCTCCCTTTTCACCTCGACAGTAGGGCTTGTTTAAAAAAAAAGTAAGTTAAAAAACTAAAACCCGACTACTGAAAAATCACTAGTCTTACTTTTTCATGTTTTTAACAATTTAAACATATTTAATTACTTATACAATATGATATATATATATATTTGTAACGTGCTCGTCAAGCCCTTTCATTTGATAGGTACCCAACGCGATATATTAAAAAAAAAACCTCTCCTTACTTTATGTCCTCTAAATATTTAATTTTATGTAACGTCACGTCGTAACGTCGTAACCAGCGGACGATCAGGACGCTTCCAACAATACCTCATTTGTCAAACTATGATCAGTAGTTTAGAAGTTATGAGGTTACAGATGAACACATGCATACAACATTCATTCATACATACATACATACATACGGCGCGACTTGTCGCGCAACGCGGCACGAACAATGCAATTTCTAAGAAAACTTCACGGTATAACAATAACCGGTGTGGCGTCGCGCGACAAGTCGCGCTGGTCTGCACAAAGCTTAACCCTCCTTTTTGCTTCGCCGAAGTCTGGTAAAAAGCGTTTGTGTGATTTAAACACTTTTTGTACCCATTTTCGAGTTAATGGAAGCAAGCAGTAAAATCCACACCTTAAACTTTATTTAGATAAACAAGTTGTAATCAATTGTTCAATTTAATTTAATAAAGCACTTAACTATCGATGGAATATCCTACTAATATTATAATCCTACTATACAATGTGTTTGGTCTCGGACTGTACAAAGGAGGTATGGCAGAGTAAGGAGCTTCACGGACGCTACTTCCGGGCCCTACATGGACCCGATGTAGATTTCCTAGCGTCCGTAGCCTGGCTGCGTTTTGGTGACCTCTTTGGGGAAACCGAAGGTTTTGTCTGTGCAATTATGGACGAAGTTATGATGACGAACAATTACCGGAGATTCATTGTGAAGGACGGCACGGTTGACATTTGTCGGGCATGCCACCGTCCGGGAGAATCAATCCGACACATTATCTCCGGGTGTTCTCGTCTAGCTAACGAAGAGTACTTGCATAGACACAACCTTGTAGCCAGGATTATCCACCAGCAACTTGCTCTGAAATACAGCCTTGTGGAATCTGAAGTGCCGTATTACAGGTATGTGCCCGACCCAGTTCTCGAAAATGGCAATATCACATTGTACTGGTATCGCTCCATCATCACTGACAGGACTATTGTTGCCAATAAACCTGATATAGTGGTGGTGGACCGAGTAGAGCGGCGCACAATGATCATTGACATAACGGTCCCGCATGACGGGAACCTCGTGAAAGCCGAGAAAGATAAACAAATCAAGTATCTTGACTCGGCTCGCGAGGTTGTCGACATGTGGGATGTGGACTCAGCGATCATTGTGCCGATAGTCGTATCAGCCAATGGCTTAATTGCCAAGAGCCTCGACCAACACCTAAGGAGGCTCTCGTTAGGCAGCTGGGTCAAGGGCTTGATTCAGAAAGCGGTACTCCTGGACACGGCTCGCATTGTCAGGAGGTTCCTCTCTCTGGAGCCCTGACCGCCGGTAGCTTGGACCCTGTTCCCGATACCGGTGGGCTACTATTTTTTCTATTTTTAAATGTTTTTGTATTATTTTGTTTTTATAAAAATATTTAAAAATGTAAATTATATGTATATAAATGAAATAAAGGAATAATAAGGTTTATAATACTGACAGTAAATGCTGCATCATATTGAAATAAATGCTAAAAGATTAATATCACGTTAAAATTAACATTGTTTTTTTAGTTTATCAAGGTTATTTATTACAAAATTCACCCCCGGGAACTATCTTTGTTTTATCTACTCGTCTAACAGATGTTTAGTTTACCTAAATAATGATACCAAAAACTCGATTCTATGACAATTGGTTTAAGAGATATTGGTACATAGACTTGCGGTAGTGAGTTCATAACGATTTGGTTTTTCTGTAGACATTTACAGTGATGATCAATGATAAACAAAGAACAAGTATTAACTATTATTTAATATTTACAAAAGTAGAAAATTTGCCCCGAAGAGCCACGGCGGCTCAAAATGGTGACTCTTTGGGGTAGGAGTGGTCTTTGGGGTTGGATGAATCAAAAAGTTCATTTTGAGCTAGTCAACACCAGAAAAGAGCTGCTGGGCGTATTCCCGTTGCTGCAGCAGAAACTATGGCTGATCTGAGCTACTGCGTGCCTTCAAAATGGTGGGGCGGGGCAAATTTTCTACTTTTGTAAATATTAAATAATAATTAATACTTGTTCTTTGTTTATCATTGATCATCACTGTAAATGTCTACAGAAATACCAAATCGTTATGAACTCACTGCCTACGCAAGCCTATGTTCCAACACCAATATCTCTTAAACCAATTGATAGTTTATAACCTGGATTAACAATACTTTTTATTCCGAAAGTTGGGATAATTTTCGACCTCCACGTGGGTGAAGCCACGGGCGAAAGCTAGTAATTTAGCTAAAAGAAAGCAAGAAAATTAATATCTGCCAAATGCAAACCGGATAAGTCCAGTTTATGTAGTCGAGTCATGAAAAGTCGAATACGCGAAGCGATCTTTCGAAGCCGTGGCGGAGCTTCGAAAAGTCGCTTCACGTATCCGACCGTTGATGACTCGACTGCATAAACTGGACTTATCCGTCACTAGCCAATAAAGGTTCACCAGAAAACCAGCGTCAGACAGCATCTGCTTGGCATTAATGCTGAAATTGATGTTTTAGGCTCAGCCGTGAGGCACGCACTGACAGTTGTTGTTAAAACGAAAAAATAGTTTGGAAAATCCAAAAGTGCACGCCTCATATCACTCATTCATAAACGAAAAAGAAATTCAAAACATAGTTTCTCACAAAAATGATCAATTTATCACTTTTCATGAAGTATGTTTTGACTGCGTTTTTACCCATCAATATGGGTAAAATTATAATCTCGCAATCCTTACGTAATGTCAAAGACTATTTACAAAGATATTTACTTGGCGGTTGCTAGGCAACTTACGTACGTCAAGTCAAAGGTTGGAAATATTTAGTTATAGATATTATATTTTAGTTAGTATTTTATTAATTATAATTAAACTACTTTGAATAAAAGAGCCATTTTCAATAGGGTTCCTTCTATGGCTGAAACGAATGTATAAAAAAAAATTGACTCAATTAATTCATTTTATCGCAAGCTACAATGTTTTCAGGGTTCATAAATTGACGAACAGGATTTTTATCAACTATTTTGATGCTTTTTCCATTTCTGCTGCTTAATGCAGCATCAATTGTTAAAACAATTGTTATTTTTATCTTTGAATATCTCAGAAACTTGACGCTTTATGATGGTATTGTATATGAAGTTTTACGTTTGTATAAGTTTCCCCTATACAAATATATGACATTTATTGTGCCCCTCGATTTTGAAAAAAAATCAAAATGTGGCTGATTTTAGGGCCAAAATCTTCAAACCCCAGGTACCTACCTTAATTTTAAACTTTTTCGGAATTTCCCCTTTACTTGTGCTGTACTGTAAGACCTAACAATTCTAGGTCAACCGGAAGTACCCTATAATTTTTGGGTCGAAAACCTGTCCCGTTGACCTGGAATCACAAAATTTGGCAAAAAGCAAGGTCTTACAGCACAAATAAAGGGAAAATTCCTAAAAATAAAAAAAATTAAGGGTGTCCCCATACATACATAGTTGACAACAATTAATTTAGAGGACTAGTTTCTGGGCACAGAACTATTTAGATAACTATACAAATGAAGCTACTAACGGAACCCTCGGTGCGCGAGTCCGCTAATGAGGATCTTCGGCGTGATGAGCAGAATAGCCTTTCACAATGCAGTTTAGGATTGCTCACTTTAGGATTTCTACCAGTGGAATCGGGCTTTTAACTACTAATTGAGCCTAGTTACATAAGCAGAAAGCGACCAACCCCAATTTTTGCGAAAATGAGTTAGAATGGCCATGAAATAAGATTTACTTTCCTTTACACATTCCAGAGACACAATTTCTTCAAACCACATCTGTACTCAAGATATTAATTGTCAAATGAGACCATGTACCATTATCTGCTATTTTTTTGTGTTAAAAACGACCATTTTTGGTTTTGATCTAGCAAAATATCCAGAAACGCGTTATTATTGTTAAGCAGAATCCGACCATCGAGGTTGGCTGGCTTCTGCTTTCGTTTACAATATATTAGTTTGATTTTTCTATTCTCAGAAACCAACCATCGTATCAAAACGGTGAAGGAAAACATCTTGAGGAAACCGGCATGTCTTAGAACCAAAAATTCGAAGACGTGACATTTACCAACCCGCACTGGGCCCGCGTGGTAGATTACAGCCCACTCCCTCTCACAGAGAGGAGGCCTGTGTCCCAGCAGTGGGAACATTAATAGGCTGAGTATGTATGTATGTTATGTATGACCATCGTATTGGTCTAGTTCTGTAAAATTGATTTTCGTGATAAATGATGTTTTGGCACGATACGACTATAAGCCACTCATAATGGTCTACTTTTGTTTTGTCATATAAAATGTCACTTATCTATCCGTAGTTTCTTATTAGCAGAAAGAGACCATCCCATTATAAAAGTGTTAGGTATTAGGTACTGTTGCGGATTTTTAAAGTACCTAAACAGTGTAATGCAAAGTGTCAAATAAAGTTCCTTTACTAAGATTTATTTATCGGTATTTTTTAAGATAATGAATAAATTGAATATAAATTAAGTACCTGCGATTATTGGTTCTAATAAGTGTATTTTTCTCTCTTAAACATTAGATTATTAATACCTACCTAATAAAGGTCATTGGGCATCTTAGTATAGAAACCATACCCATGGCGGACACAAACGAAATATAGCAGAATGTATTGATATATGGCTCAGATATACTATAGCATTAATCATATAAACGTGAGGCATAGGAATTTAGAAAAAAATAAAAATTGTTTGGTCGTATATTGAATTTTAGATTTACCAATATTTAAGTGCTATTAAATGTTATAAGTGTTCAAGTGTTATAAGCTGATCAAAAAAAATTATTATTTATTTATATTGAATTAACAAGTAACAAGACTCAATAATTATGTTAGTAAACTTTCTTAACAACTATGTTAGTAAACTTAACCTACACACTTATCGAATCCCTGCTACACGCTCAACACAGATGTGGAAAGCTTGCAGCAGCGATTCACACACAAACAGTCCAGTCTGCTCGCGATTCATTGCAGTATATTGTTGGGGCTGGCCCGCACCCGGCGCACCAGGGAAGCACATTTCTTTCGCATCGTAGCGTGGAAACAATCAACACGAGCATCAGCAAACATCCCTGATGCGCTATAGAAACGGAAAAACCCCATCCATACCTAGAACGCATTATTATATTGAACGCGAAGGGCGCTGTACGATTTTTGAGTGTAATCTACCCACAGGCTGCACGTGTCAAATGAGTTGCAATATGCACGAAATAAAGTTATTTTCACTACTCTAGAACAACGTGCAAACCTGCGAGCGATCATATTAGCTCTCAGGCTCTCACCGACAGCGCCCTCTTTTCTCGTTCAATATCGTCATCATCTCTGAGGTCAGCGGTCAAAAGATGTCCCAAGTATTTCACCTTAAATACCCTCACAAGCGATATTCCGTTCAACTTGACCGGAGGCATCGGATCAGAACATCGACTGCTGACACCAAAGACCAATCCATGAAGTAAAGCATATTCTTCACAGATGGCCACCAACCTCCTTAAACCACAAACAGAGGCGCTCAGCAGCGCGATATCATCGGCGTAACTAATGTTATTTACACAGACTCCGTTAATATAACAGTCGGCTCGCTCTCTGCTGAGCATCTCGATCAGCCCATTGACATACAGGTTGAAGAGCGTGGGTGAAGTCAACCCCCCTGTCTCACCCCGCACTCCAACCTATACGGCTCTGAAAAATGCTGGTATGAAGGCCAGATCAATCAGGTATGTGGGGTACCTGATTGATCTGGCCTTCATACCAGCATTTAAAAGTATTTATCAACTCTGGAGGAACTCCACCTTCCTCTAACTTCCCCAAGAGGATACTGTATACGACCAGATTAAAAGCTTTAGAGAGGTCGAGGAAGCAAGCATACGTAGGTGTTTTCCTATCGGGGTAGTACCTAACAGCCCACTTTAGACATAAGATGGCACTTTCAGTAGAAAGTCCGGATCGAAATCCGTACTGATTGTCGTTTTCGTCGATTAAGTTGTCTGTTAAGCAGGCTGTCAAGCACTTTCGCTATCACCGTAGCCAGAGAAATGGGCCTGTAGTTCTTTAAGTCAGCGATATCACCCGTTTTATTTTTAATAATGGCTACTACATAAGTGTAAAAAAAACAAAAAAAAACATTGCCAACACTCTTGGTAAATGAGGGCCCGCGAACTTGAGGTGCTCGATAAACAGACCATCGTGACCTGGAGACTTGCCTCTTGACATACTGCTAATAACACGTTTAACGTTCTTGTTCTTCTCGATCCAAGGTCACCTAGTAATGATAATCGGTTCATGTTTTCTATACTAATAATAAAGCTGAAGAGTTTTTTTGTAAGTAAAAGAGAGGGAGTAAAAAAAATCTTTTTCCATTTCATAGCCCGATTCTCGAGGAGGACTACAGGCTATTTAACATCACGCTACAACCCATAGGCGCCGAGCAAAAACAAAAATAGCCGATTATAATTTTTTGACCAGCCTAGTAAAGTGATCTAAGGAACATGAATAGAATTCTAATTCATTATAATTTTATTATTCAATTTGACATGTTGGCCCAGCGGTTATGACCTCGCCTCTCATGCGTGGAGTTGTGGGTTTAAATCCGGGCAAGTACCAATGTGACTTTTTCAATTCATATGTAGTTTTGAAAAATTGTATTTTATTTCACTGAATTCCATCATGCTATTCTTTGAGCACAATAAGTTCTCACAATATCCCTACGATTAATTGGTATAGGTACCATACTTAGCATTATCACAGTATAAATAACACCAATGACTGCCTCGTTGGGCTAGTGGTCGCAAGCGTTACTGCTGAGCATGAGGTCTTGGGTTCGATTCCCAAGTCGGGCAAAGTGTTATTGGGTTTTTCTATCAGGAATTTCTCTGTAGCAGCCTGGAGTATGTATTTGTTTCCGGTTGATGGCAATAGGCTCGCCCCCTATTACATGGGACTTAAAAATATCTGGCGAAATGTGGATGTAGATACTATGGGTACACCTCTGCCTAATCCTTCGGGGATTCTTTATATGTCATTATAAGATGAATTAAATCCTCCTCTGAAACCGTTTGTTTGAATTTTTTTTTAAACGATTCTGTACATTTTTCTCCATCGATTTTTAATCAAATAATTATATGCAATGAAAGGTCACATTATTCTCTTTAGGTTAAAACTATTTTGGTTAATGTCCGCCACTCTTCGCAAAGCGGGTCAGATATGCCCAATGACCAAATGTTTATCATTTTAGGTTATTAAATAACATTATAAGAGTTGGTAAAAGTTGTTTATACCATTCCCCTTCTAAAAAGCTTATTTTATTCACTGAAAACAGTGAATAAAACGCTCTTTTAATCACTATTTTGGTGTTTGAATTTAGAATACGTCAATATATATATTCGACCGCCATCTCAATGCTATACAACCTCCTTAACACTTTCGACACCACCCATTTTCATAGAACTCATACGCCATGCCGCCATACATATTGGAAGTCTACGACTTTTATTCTATCTGTATTCGCTAAGAAAAACCTTCATTTAAAATGAGCCTTCGGCGAGGGCTCCCGGCATTCCATATGCGACTAGGTGAACCCTCCAGGAGGGCTCCCACCACTGAACGTCTACATTCAAAATGAGCCCTTCGCGAGGGCTCCCGGCATCCCATATCCAAGTAGGTGAACCCTCCAGGAGGGCTCCCGACACTGAACGTGTTAACCTTTTATTAAATGTCTATTTTCGCTTTTCTCGTAATCATGGTATAAAGTATAGTATGCAACTCTTGAATAAAACGGATTTATATCGAGGGTCATGAATCACTCGCGTCGCTCAGCATTCTAACACTTGAATCACTCGCTGCGCTCGTGATTCTATCATCATGAATCACTCCCTACGGTCGTGATTCAGTCTTTAGAATCCTTCACTTGATCGTGATTCATCTATGGCCCTCGCTTTAAATCCGTCCTTTATTCATTAGTTGCATAATATACTATTTTGATTTTAGTTTTTTGAAGAAATTTTGTTATTGAGATAAAACCATCATTTTGGCTTACCATTTTTTTAATTTTTAAACCTTCCTTTTTTTGAAGTCGGTAACTAGAGAATTCTGGAAATAATTTTCCGAATTCTCTAAAACGAGGCTTGATATCCAATATTAATGTTATTTTCACAATAAGGTCACTAGATAGCACTACTGTATACATCGCTAGACCGCGCTGTTCGCTCACCAAACGTTATATGTGACTGAGTTTTGTTAGGTGTAAAGTACTCGTAGCTTCAAGTCTGCTTACCTTAAATCGATTTGTAAATACACGAACACTGTCTTTCGGCTAATGATGCAAACCGCACGGACCACTAATGTGTTGGATTACATTGCCTTCAGACAGATAAATGCATTTACATTCTTAAGATTTCCAGTGTTTAGCATACAACAAATAGTCAAATACGTTAAAATGTTATTAAACGTATTTATCTATGAGTATGACTATTATAATATTGACTGGTCAAAATCATAGATTATACCTAATAATATTTGTGTACGTAATCATAACAATGGACAATAGTAGAAATTATGTTATACCTGATTTTGTTTTCTAAAACTAAAGTGAAGACCGACTGACTGAAATGAAGTATTATGGAAGTAACGAAAACTGAAACATTGGGTAGTTTACAATTTATTTATTAGAAACACATAACCCTTAGCACACTGCTAACAAGTCACTTCTTATGCGTTGGATTGGATCCAAGCGGTGTAGCGGGAAACACGAGCGTTGACACCGGGGAAGAAAGCCAGAGCGCATGACCTACCCCAGGAACAGACACCAACGACAACACCGTTGTGGTAGAGAGGACCGCCGGAGTCACCCTGGCACTGGTCGCGACCACCGACGTCGAGCCAGCCGGAACACAACATGTTGGCGGTGATGGTGTCACCTACAGTAGCATAACGTTGTGCGCAAGTGTTTTGGTTGACGGTCCAGATTTGGACGTGACGCAGTTGCTCAGAGGAGGAGCCACCAGCCTGCAAAATGAAAACATGCAATTATTATTCTCCGATCAAACAAAACAGGAAATATTGACTTTTTTGAACACGGGAGGAATCATAAATAAACTTACGGAAGTTGTGCCCCATCCTGCAGCCCATACAACTTGATTGTCACCGAGGTTGTAGTTGGCGCCAGCGATGGAAGCGGCGCGGACATTGTTGTTGAGAGCGAAGGTGGAGGCAGAGCGCAAGACGGCGATGTCATTGTCCAAAGTGCGGCTGTTGTATGATGGGTGGATGATGACTTGGCCCACGTTGTGAAGAACACCACCGCTGTTAGCCCAAGTGGAGCCAACACGGATACGCCATCTATTGGCTGCGTCACCGAATGGGCAGTGAGCAGCGGTGAGGATGGACCTGTTGTTAAGGATGGTACCACCGCACGCCTGCCAGTATGCGACCAAGTTCCATGAGTACAGGAGAGCGGAGATGGTGGGGTACTGATCAACAGTGGTGACCGAACCACCCACAATCCTCTGGGGATTGGAAGGGACGGCTAGAAAAAATAAAATTCAATATTATTCAACTGAAATACTGCTCAAGTTCCATTTATCATTAAATTAAATGAAATGTTACTACATAAAATATATTGAAAAAAAAAAGAAAGAGGATTGACTTAAGATTTTGATGTTTTTTAACAAAATATAATAATTCACAAAATTTCTTAAGAACATACCTGCGACGGCCGCGCAGCAAAGGGCTATCAGAGCAATGACACGCATACTGTTAGTTACTCGTCGACGAGTGATTGTAAATCTTTCTAAGTAAACGGTATTTATATCAAACCTGATTGGATATACTACTACGTGAGAAGATTAAATGGCTTTATTGTTATATAATTATCAATTTATCATACATTTTAATCCTAAAACTTAAAGACGTGTACAGATTAGAATAATTGGGAACAAATTAACGATAATGTTAGTGACATTTTAAAATTCACATTTGTTTTTATATGTTGGAATTTCAATTGTTTATGTCTTGGTGACGCCCACTAAGATTGCCCGTCAAAGACGAACTATCAGATTTATGTGTATGTGTGGACAGCATAAAGAAAAAAAAAATTTTATTGAAGCCGAGAGTTACTAAATTTATTCCTCCCGTTATTATGATCATTTGTTTTTACTGGACTAGACCTAGATCTGGTAACCTTTAATATCTGCATAACCTTCGTAACGGAGTTAAGGCCTGCCCTAAGTCCCAACATTGTTTGACTTTTTTAACGAAAACATGTTTTGAATTTCATAACTTAACTTTTAATACTCCCACGATCTCTGTGCCACAACGTTTTGCGTGCGTTACATCGCGCACTAACATAATCAGTGAAACTTCACACCAAAAATAAAACTCGTTTTCAAACAAAATTTTTGCACAAAGTAAGCGGCTTCGTGATGGATCTTTTTACAGCCTGTATCCATATCTTACAGGACAATTATAGCGCAATTATATTGCACTACATAAATAGTGCAGATATTTTTTCATGACCATATGTTATTTATTTAAGGAGCTGCCGACGTTCTATTAATTAGGCACAATACAGTAGTTACTGAGCACACCTGCGACCGTTCCTCAGACTGTGCAGACTAGTTTGGTTCGGAACTTAATCATGTGAGCGCGACTCCCTCTCGGCCAGTTTTTTTATTTTTATAATGATACTAATAATTATATCTCTATGGTTATTATTTAAATAATATTGATACCATTATCTGTAAACAAATCAGATTTGTTTACAGAAATATGAACTTTTTATTACAAAAAAGGCAGCAGAATATTGAACAAGAAAAATATTTTTTTAATTCAATATTTTGCTGCTTTTCTGAAATCCAAAGTTTATCATTGGTTTTCCAACATTTGATTTTAAAGAATATTGACATATAGGGTTTTAGGTAAATAGCTACGAGCTAGAAAAAGAAAACTACCTAGATAAATACCTTAACCAGCACACAGTGCATAAAAATAAAGCTTTGAAGCGATCAATAGTAGTAGTGTGTAATGTGTATGCTCTTTTACATTACGTGCCATTTTTATCACTGTTATCTGATCTAACAGGTTAATTGTTTCAAAATATTGAAGCATTAGTCATTTCAAAAACGAGTGACATAAACGTTGGTAGTTTCCTATATTATATTAATGTACAGACGTTCATCAGAATGGAACTCTGTTCAGATGAATATCCTCGAAGAACCAAGAAAAAATAGAAAAGATAAAATGTTCAAGAAAAATTGGTCCAGTATCGATCGTCCATTAAGTTTTTGAAAAAATAATCGCGCTGTTGCATGAGTTGGTACTTTAAATGTTATTTATAGCTCTATTAGGAGATAATTCGAGATCTATGGCAGATTCAAAATTCAAACATTAAAAGACATTTATTCACACTAGGCTGAGAATCAGCACTTTTCGAAGGTCAAAATTACAGACTGCCCCCAAAACGTCCACCGTTCACCACTTCCTAATAGTGCTTTAGCTGGGAAGAAGAAGTGGCGCAACAAACTCCCCAGCAGCACAGCTGTCTGTTCCGCTTTTGGCGGTTGGCCTGTAGCTTCCGAAAAGCGACAAACTGCCATTGCACAAAGAATAAGAATAAGAATAATTTATTGTTCAAAAAAATAGATACAGACATAATTATTACGGTGATACACTATAATACACTTAAAATCTATGATCAGTTATTGAAACATCTGTGTCTGAACTAGATATAAAATATCTGTATTTCAGACATCAGCGCTCTTCCCTTGTTTTAGGCAACATTTAAAAAATTTAAATTTGTTTTGACCTCTTTATACAACTAAAAGACATTTGATGAGACATTGTATGAAATAAGATAAAATAATATTAAAATAAAAGGAAGTGACAAATAAAGGCGCACAATCTTAAAATTAGATGTATAGTGATGGCCTCCGATGAGTAGAGTGTAAATGAGTGTATGTGTGTAGGAGGGTGAGTATTATTATAAGCTTCTTTACAATAGACAACAGGTCTTCGGTTTCATTGTAATTCAGCTTACGAATGTAGTCTTCTACCGTAAGTTTACATTTGCTCCTATTTAAGGGATATATATCTATAAGATTATTTAGTCTTTCATACAGAAAAGAGCCTAGGGAACAATAGTGTTTGCGAACGTATGGGTGTTTAAAGGTCGGTAGATCATTGTATGTGTATCATGACCTTTCGTCTGCGCTTAGATAAATAAGAGTGTAGCGTTAACACCGCCACATACGAACTACGCAGCAAAGACATGACGTCACACAATTCCTGCATCGCGCAGTTAGAGTTTACCGAGCGAAAAACATAGATAAAACTATCCGAAATCAACATATGGGCAATTGCCCGCCAGACATAACAACCCGTCTGGTTGGAGGATCCTCCCTTTTCTATGGTGGATGAGTGAACTCTACACCCTGTTCCTCATACCCCTAAATTGGTGACCCCGAGAATGAACGTCAACGCAGCCTTCGTGCAACTACTTCAGCGTGACGTCATCATCATCACTCCCGCAAGCTTTCGTGAGGCGAGTCACACAGCCAGCCAGCACCCACGGCTTCATCGGGTATCTTGACCACCAGCATGCAGCGAAGGCGCATTCCTGGTCATCACTCTCAGCCTCATCAGCAACCTTGGCACAGAACCTGCACTTTCGGCCGGTCTCCCTCTCCTGGTATCAGTCAGCCACAACCCGGCGCTGTACACCATCCGACTCACTGGATGACGACGCAGCGCCACCCCGACTCACGGGGGAATCACCGCAGACAGTTCCGACTCACCGTGAACTATGCGGCACCCGGTTCCGACTCACTGGAACCACACCTCTAAAAGAGGACCTGTCATACTTTGTATGTGTATGATGTCTTAAGACTGCGTGCAGAACAAAGAGCAAAGAGAAGCATGTTTGCTAACCCTAAACGGAATTGCTAATACACAAACATTGTTTAACTAATATAGTGGATTACATTGCCTTCAGACAGATATAGCGGGGTATTTAGTGTCATGATTTGTTCGGTAACCTTGCAAATCTTCAACAAAGGAAGCCGCTTGGCACAGACATACCTAGTGGTCATCTGAGCTGATTTAACCCTATACCCACGTGGCACCACCCTGTAGGTAGGTGGGGGAGGGCGGGGGTGGAAAATCCCATCTACCGCGCTACACTCTAACGTCGATATTCGCGATATTAGCAAATAGGTCGTGTTTGGTATCGTTTTCGTATAATCAAGGACGAGGAATTCATTTCAGGAACAACATTTTCACTCGTTCATAGAAAAAAAAGGAGTTCGGTGCAAAAAAAGAAAAATAAGTGAAAAAAATCTTACAAAATCTATGCCTACAATTAAACCACGACAATATACTTTATAATTTTTTTTTATATAAATAGCCCTGTTTATCTAAAATATATGAACATAAATTTTCTTTATAGATTTAACTTATAATTATGTAAAAAAAAAACATTTGCCCCGCGCGGCGGAGCTGCGATAGGAGAAGTGCGTATTTTGGATAGGATTGGGCACTTATTGTTTAATAATTACACTGATTAGTATAGGTGATTTGATATCTAAACGTTATTTCTTAAAGAAATGTCTAGAGATAATTCATAATATTAAAACAAAATATATTTTATATAGTCACTGAGAGAACCACAATTCCAGCATATTTTAAACATGTGAATGACAGCCGGGAACAACGGCCGAGGCACGGAGGAGTCTCGGTATGTGAAGATAGTCACCCATCCACTGACCAACCCCAGCAAGCGTAGCTTAACCTGATGGATCGACCCGTGCGGCTTGTTATTACTTAGCCAGGAGCTCCTCATATATCACTAAAATATTTTTTTAACCGACGAAAAAAAAAGGAGGAGGTTCTCAATTCGACACGTATATATATATTTTTTTTTTTATGTATGACCACGCATAACTTTTTACTGAGTGGTCCGATTTGAACGATTCTTTTTTTATTGGGAAGGGTATACTTCGAAGTTGGTCCCATAAAAAAATAAAAATTGAAACCCACCCCTAAGTGTAAAAAAATTGAGGTTGATTGATGTTTCACGTACTGAATTTTCAACTGTGAACCGATTCTGTTGAAATTTCGCACACATATGTAGTTCTGATGACACAACTACACAATAAAGACCTGGAGTTGATCTGATGATGGAGTCAGAAGACAGTCGCGAGAGCTCTTCACCAGTTTACAGCAGCTACATCGTGTTTGGGCTTATTTCATTCCCCCTGATGAGAACTTTACACCTAGCTGGGGTATGACTGTCATCGACGGTCAGAGGTTGAGGCAAACATTAAAACCGCCTGGCCACGGAACGGGCGGCGCGAACGGTGCGGCGGTGCGTCTTGCGGGGCGAAATTCTATACATTTGTTTTAGTCGCATCGCAAGACGCTTCGCCGTTCGCACCGCGCGAATTTTCGCTGTAGCGAATGTCCCGTGGCCAGGCGGTTAATGGTAACTCAAAAGCTAAAAATAAAAAACTTTTTTGCAAAAAATTAAACCGACGAAAAAAAACTGAAAAGCGAAAAATAAAAACTTTTTTGCAAAAAAAGCGAAAAATAAAAAATAACTATGTATTTAGTGACAAATTGATGACCTTCAAATAACAAATTTTGAGGCGGCGCCAAACAAACATATTATAATTACATAAAGCGTAAAATGTTAGCTTGATAGATCTTCGTTGAATGTGTTTTAGGCGCCGCCTCAAAATTTGTTATTTGAAGGTCATCAATTTGTCACTAAATACATAGTTATTTTTTATTTTTCGCTTTTTTTGCAAAAAAGTTTTTATTTTTTCAAGACCAAATCATAGATAATGATAACATTTATGTACCTAATCACAATGATAGAAATCATGTTGTATCTGATTTTGGTCTCCAAAACTAAACAGACATTTTAAAATATTATTGTGGAATTATAGAAAACTAAAACAATGCGTGGGTTTATAGTTTATTAATTAGCAAAACATAACCCTAAGCACATTGCTAACAAGTCACTTCTTATGCGTTGGATTGGATCCAAGCGGTGTAGCGGGAAACACGAGCGTTGACACCAGGGAAGGCAGCCTGAGCGCAGCCAATACCGAAAGAGCAGACACCAACAACGATACCGTTGTGGTAGAGAGGACCGCCGGAGTCACCCTGGCACTGGTCGCGACCACCACCGGACCAGCCGACGCACAACATGTTGTCGGTGATAGCGATACCACGGGAAGCGTAGTTGTTTCTGCAAATCGCCTGGTTGATAGACCTAAGCTCGACGTGGCGGAGCTGCTCAGAGGCTGAGCCACCAGCCTGCAAAACAAAAACATGTAAATATTTTTCTCCGATAAAACAAAACAGGAATTAGGATATTGACTTTTTTGAACATGAGAGGAATCATCAATAAACTTACGGAAGTCGTGCCCCATCCTGCAGCCCAGACGGCTTGGTTGTCACCAAGGTTGTAGTTGGCGCCAGCGATGGAAGCGGCGCGGACATTGTTGTCGAAACCAAAGGTGGAGGCGGAGCGCAAGACGGCGACGTCATTGTCCAAAGTATTGCCGTTGTATGATGGATGGTTGATGATCTGGTTCACGTTGTGAACAACACCACCGCTGTTAGCCCAAGTTGAGCCAACACGGATACGCCATCTGCCGGCTGCGTCACCAATCGTGCAGTGAGCAGCGGTGAGGATGGACCTGTTGTTGAGGATGGTACCACCGCACGCCTGCCAGTATGCGCTCCAGTTCCAAGTGTACAGGAGAGCGGCGATGGTGGGGTACCGATCAATAGTGGTGACCGCACCACCCACAATCCTCTGGGGATTGGAAGGGACGGCTAGAAAGAAGAAGATTCGATTAAAATGCTGTTTCAAGTTCCATTAATCATTAATTTAAATGTTACAACAAAAAATGCATTTTTCCAATAAAAAGTGTTAGAAATTGATAGAAGATTCTGATGTTGTAACAAAAAATTGAAATATAAGACTTCTTAAGAACATACCTGCGACGGCCGCGAAGCAAAGGGCTAGCAGAGCAAGGAAACGCATACTGTTAATTACTCGTAGACGAGTGATTGTAAATCGTTGTAAGTGAACGGTATTTATATCAAAGCTGATTGAATAAACTACGACATGAAAAGATTAAATTTCTTTAGTGATATATAATTATCAATTTATCATATTTTAATCCAAAATCTAATACCAAAGTTTAAAGACGTATACAGATTAGAAATATTGGAAACAAATTAACGATAATGTTGGTGACATTTTTATAAATTACATTTGGATATTTACGTGCCTAGGATTTTTTATTGTTTTCGTGACGCGCACTAAGATCGCTTGTCAAAGACAAACTATCAGTTTTATTTATGGTCCCATAAATGAGAAAATCGTTTAGTTATTTTTTTCTTATAATGTTAGATTTCGGGGCCATGAAGATTATAAAATTTGCAAAAATTACCGTTCCCCTTATCTTCTAGGTTTCTGATTTTATTAACGTTACCATAAAGGGTGTCAAAATAACCTTAACGAAGTCGAGAGTCACTTATTCCTCCCGTTATTATGATAATTTTTTTGTACTGGATGGTACTTAGTTACCTTCTGGTTACGGAGATATTAAAGGCTTAAGTTCCAACATTGTTTGACTTTTTTTACGAAAACATGTTTTAAGTCATAACTTAACTTTAAATACTTCAACGATCCCTGTGCCACAACTAATCGGTATATAATAATGTGGCCAAATTACCTCTCGCCCAGTTTAAAAAAAAAATTGTTTTAAAACCGTCCGGTTATTATTTTAAACATGTTGATACCAAAACTTGATACTTACTTGTCCAATATTTTGCCGCCATTCTAAGATCCAAAGTTCGTGTTTGGTTTTCCATTTGGGGGTTGAGGTACCTACTTATCTACTTTTACACAGAGAATAAAAATATTGCTTGGAAGCCATCACACACGATAGTAGTAGTGTGTATGCTCTTTTACATTACGCCATTTTTATCACTGCTATCTGATCTAACAGGTACCTAATTGTTTCAAAATATTGAATCATTAGTCATTCCACGCAAAATTGTTAAGAACTCGTCTGTAATCTCCGTAAAAAAATATAATTTTAGGAAAATGAATGTTTTAGCTATTTTTGTGCTTTCTCATCCTGGCTATGTTGTTCTTTACTCGTTCCTCGCACGAGGAAAGAAGATAAGTAGGTACTCGTTTAATAGATAAGTAAGCCTTTAGAACAGTTACAGTCGGGTGTATTTATTATTCTGCTGCTCCGAGTGACAAATAACGTCGGAAATTTTCTTTAAATTAATTTAGTGTTATGTGAATAGACCTCTGTTCAGAAGATGAATATCCTATTGAAGATGAATTTCTTCAAGAAGGTTTGGTCCAGTATCGATCGTCTATGAAGTTTGATGGTGAAATAAGAGGAAGCAGAGATGATCAATACTGGCAGCCAGAGATGATCAAGACCAGATATTACTAGAAAAGAATTATTCTAGATTCAGATTTTCACCTTAAGTGGCTTTTAAATACGAAATGTGCGGCGGGCGTTTTTGGGGGACTGTCTTATGTAATTTTGACGTTCGAAAAGTGCTGATTCTCCGCCTTATTTTAAATGTCTGACATTTTTATTTAAAATTGAAACCTAAATAATTTTAGAGAAACCCATAACATCGTAATATATTATTATTCTATTTTTAAAGTTTATTTAATTTTTAACGTAGTATGTACTTTTTTAAATATTTTTTAGAAAAGATAACTTGTTTATTTTTTTAAATGCATGCCTTTTCGATGTCGGGACCAGGGTCGAAGCTACCGGTGGTTAGGGCTCCAGAGACGGGAACCTACTCACGATACGAGCCGTATCGAGGAGTTCCGCCTTCCGAATCAGGCCCTAGTTCCAACCGCATTACGAGAGCCGCGTGAGATGTTGGTCGAGGCTTTCGGCCATGAGGCTATTGGCCGTTACGACAATCGGCACAGTGACAGCCGAGTTTACATTCCACATGTCTACAACCTGGTGTGCTAATTCGAGATATTTTATATGTTTCTTTTTCTCAGCTTTCACGAGGTTCTCGGCATGTGGAATGGTAACATCGGCTATTATTGCGCGGCGCGCTAATCGATCTATCATTACTACAGCAGGGTTATTGGCAGCAATCGTCCTATTTATTTATTTATATATACTTTATTGTACACCAGAAAATACATAGCAACAAAAATAAATATAACACTACAAAACACAATGGGCGGCCTTATCGCTTTCTGCGATCTCTTCCAGGCAACCTTGGATGGACAGTGATTACGTGGACATAATAAAAACTTTTTACAAAAAAAATTAAAACCGACTTCCAAAAAAAACCACTACAAAGTGAAAAATAACTTTAATTTCGGAAGTCGGTGTCTTTGTTTTTTAATTTTCGTTTTTTGCCACCGACTTCCGAAATTAAAGTTATTTTTCACTTTGTAGTGGTTTTTTTTGGAAGTCGGTTTTAATTTTTTTTGTAAAAAGTTTTTATTTTTCACTTTTTAGTTGTGGTACCTACCCCACACAATATCCAATACCACTAACTGCAATAAATAACAGTGACAGGAAGTTATCATCATATCGTCCATATAAACTAAGTGGGAAAAATATGTATTATTGAAGCTAACTCAAAAACTATCTAAGCAAAGTCAATAAAATTTATAAGGGACCACCTCGGGAGCTTACCATTTCAAACAAAAAAAATATTTTCAAAATCGGTCCACAATTGGCGGAGATATCGGTGAACATACATAAAAAAAAAAAAAAAAAAAAAACATACATAAAGTCGAACATAGAACCTCCTCCTTTTTGGAAGTCGGTTAAAAATGGGGTTGTCATTGGTGCAAAATACTAATTATATAGATACAATATACTATAATAGACACACAGAGATATATATATATATATTATATATATATACTAGCTGCCCGTCCCAGCTTCGCATGGGTAGCCCTAATTAGCAATAAATTAAAATTGCGGCTATAAATTGAGATTTAAACTATCCTATCTCTCAAGTTGGATCGAACTGCACATGGTGTGCGAATTTTATTATAATCGGTTAAGTGGTTTAGGAGTCCATTGAGGACAAACATTGTGACACGAGATTTATATATATTAAGATATATATATATCCTATATAATAGATACATAAATAAATAAATACATACATACATACTTAATAAATATATAAGAATATTTATATAAGCAACGAAAATAAATAAAGACTACAGTTTATTACAACTACGAGAACAAGATCACAACAACAAGTAATGTTCCTTCACGAGACTCTTAAATACAGGTAATGTACGACACAACTTAGATGTAGCATCGGCAAAATTCGTAAAACCGATCACCATCCGAACTGAGTGCGCCTTCAAAATCACCAATCTTTATACTGCTTTAGGTGAAAATGATCTTTCGAAAAAGCAATAACTTGTAAAGTCTATAGCCCAATACATTCGTGAAATTGAAATGAATTAATGAAAATTTTCAAATCTATGCTACATCTAAGTTGTGTCGTACTGTAACGACTGCGCGCGTTTTATTTGAACCGGCAATGCATTCCACAAACGAGCGGCCTGGACAGAAAAGGATTTGTCGAAGAAAGTTGTGGAATGCATTGGCATTTTAAGCTTCAGGTTATCTGATGACCTCAAAAACTTGGTGTGGGAGTCGCAAAGATACTGGAAACGTTTCTTAAGATAGACAGGGGAGGAAGGGGAAAAGAGCACGTTATACAAGAGGGAAAGAATATGAGCATTCCGGCGAAGGCGAATTGGTAACCACTTGAGCTTCACACGAAATTCGGAAACATGGTCATATTTGCGTAAACCAAATATGAACCTTATACAAACATTTTGAAGCCGCTCAAGTTTATCGAGTTGGTCTTGAGTAAGGTCAAGATAGCTGGCATCAGCATAATCAAGGATGGGTAGAAGAAGTGATTGTGCAAGCGCAATCTTGGTGGCAGTCGGCAGAAAATTACGCAGTCTCCTCAGAGATGCAGCGGATGCAAATAGCTTGCGGCTAACTTCCTGTAGCTGGGCAGTCCAAGAGAAGTTCTTGTCAATGAATATCCCCAAGTTCTTAACTTTTTCGCTGAAAGGAATAACAGAGTTGTCAAAAGAAACTTGGGGAAGAGTTGCCCAGTCAATCTTTGAGACCGTCCTAGAACTGCCAACCACAACAACCTGCGTCTTTATGGGGTTGACCATAAGCCCATATCTCTTGCTCCAGTCGCATATACGTCCTATCTGTAATGATAGACCGATCCCAGTACAACGCGACATACTTATTTTCCAGAACTGGGTACTTTATTTGTATTTTTATTACCTCTATCTATGAAACGTTTTTTTTTTTTTGTAAAATTTTATTTATTTATTAATAAATAAAAAGATTTTTGTTTTCAAAATTATTTCGGACAAATTGTCTTGTTATCCGAAAATAATTTGAAACGGCCATTGTTGTTTATATCTTGACGGAGTTGCGTAATCATTTTGTACTAACGCAACATACCCCAAAAATATAATTTATCTCAGTTTTAAAACCTCTGAGGAACCCCTCAATCTTCCTAGCCTTTTTCCCAACTATCTTGGGGTCGGCTTCCAGTCTTACCGGTTGCAGCTGAATACCAGTATTTTACATGGAGCGACTGCCTATCTGATCTCTGAGGAACCCCTGAGGAGCCATAAATAAGTTACTCGTTTCCCGGAGATCTATGGCATTAACAACTTTATTCAAAACTAGCTTGTGCTCACGACTTCGTTCGCGTGGAAGTCGTAAGACACCACAATATCTAACAAAAAAAAAGCTACATTTTTATTAAAAAAAAAACTGCCTCGTTGGTCTAGTGGTTGCAAGCGCTACTGTTGAGCAGTCCTGGGTTCGATTCCTGGGTCAGGCAGTGTTATTGGGTTTTTCTTCTGGAATTTCTCAGTAACAGTCTGAAGTCTGGATTTGTACCCGGCAATAGGTATTACATGGGCATGGCTTGCTGCGCGTTTTGGTGTTTACTGTAAGTGCAGCAAGCAAATTGTTATAGAAATAAATAAATGGGACCTTAACATAACTGGCGAAATGTGGATGTCATATAGGTACACCTCTGCCTAACCCTTCGGGGAATAAAGGCGTGATGTTATGTTATTTTTATAAAACTTCCCTGTTTACTTCATTTTTATTACTTTTGGTCTCAGCAGCCAAAATATACACAGACTAAAGACTGGTGACGCTCAGCGAGCGACATTCAGTTGAGAAGAGTTAGGGCCTTATTCAACACCTACGATTAAGTTCCTGTTAACTTACTTGGCAGATAATTTTATACAAATTCTGATCAATTTTTTAATTTATTCGGTAGGTAGTGGCTATTCGGACATCGTGAAATAAGCCCTTAGTCAGTTATGTAGTTACTCCGCAGTCTTCTGTAGCAATTTCTCATTGCATTAATTGCAATGTTTTTCGTTTTTAGTGATAGATTATTCCTGACAAACGACTATCACTGAAATAATATACAGAAGATTGTAAACACACGGGATTTCTCTTTAACAGTCAACCAACATTTATGTAGACTGGCCGCTACAATGAAGACTGACCAAAAATGGCCAACATTTTTAAACATCGAATTTCGAACGAATACGCGTTATAATTTTCATCACCACTGCTCTCAAGACAGTAAAGGAAAACATCGTGAGGAAACCAGCATGTCCTATAACCAATTAAAATTGAAAAAATTTGACACCCGCACTGGGCCCGCGTGATAGACTACAGCCCACTACCTCTCGAAGCGACAAGGCCTGTATCCCAGCAGTGGGAATATTATATTCTGATTATGTTGACATTATGATCAAACTTTAAAATCCAAGTAATAAAAAAACCGGCCAAGTTCGTGTCGACCCCGCACAATGAAGTATTCCGTAGTTGGGATGAATTTATCTCAAGAACAAACAAATAATCGATATACGTCACGGTCAACTCTCCAATTGCAAATGTAAGTTTGTAATCGCAAATCCATATTTTTTTATGAGATAAAACCTTTGTTGTTTTACATGTAACATTTTAGAACTTCTTCCTTTAATTGTGCTGCACCTTGCTTTTTTCCAAATTTCGTTATTCTAGGTCAATGGGAAGTACCCTATTGGTTTTGATTTATTTACGAGTATCAAAATATTATTATTAATTTGTCGCATAAATGGCCGAATTTTTATTCTGTTGACTTAGGAGCTTGATCTATATAGATCTCCGAGGAACCGTAGACCTACGTATTTGATATTAATTTAAATTTAATACCTTTACGCGTTCCCGAGAAAAACTGTCTTGACGGACAGATGGATGGACTCCGTTTTTCCTTTTGAGGTACTGAACCCTCTACCGTAAGTTGGAGTATCATTACTCACGGAATGTATGGGAAAAGTTTCCTGACACTTTCAGTACAACAACCCTCAGTTGATCGAATAGAGTTTTGTAATCGTCTTATGAAACAGGACCTATTAGAGAATATTTTTTTCGTGATAATTGCTATGCCCGTTTTCTTGACTTAAATTACTATTTTCATGTCTCAAAAAGTTAAGAACGTCTCCTGAAGACCGATTTCGTGTAACTACAACGGATAATATACCTGCCCTTACTGCCCCATCTCAAAAATCCATCCTGTGTGTATGTGATAATTGACTGCTTAACTTGTCTATATGGGGACAACGATTTAAAAGGTTAAATCTGCAATGTTACCCTGAGGAACTTCTGAGTCAGCGTAGTATTAGTAAGATTAATAAACGTTTGTGACAAGAATTTGCGATCTACGGGATAGATAGTAAGAAAACCAGTTAAATGGTGAGCCATGTATGTCATTGTATTCTAAGTTCGACGGTTACAGAAGATAGTCAACTTTATCAAACGCACTGCTAAAGTCCGTGTGCACGGCATCTACCACAAATCTTTTGTTAAGGCCAACAGTTACGTCAGTTAAATGTCGACAATATTAAAGTTTTTGATCGAAATTAGGCCACTTTACATCTTTTTGTAATGTTTTAGCTTAGCCAGCAAAAGCTGACTTAAATGCTTAAAAGACAATCATTATTATCTCCGTGAACATCCGCAGCCCCGCGGAGGATCCCGCTTTTGGCGGTTGGCCTTTTTTTTTGGGTCTGAAATCATCAAATAACGTCTCCCGCTCTGGGCAGAGCGGAAGGGCGTGTCAGACTGCCTGTACTTTGCCAAGGGCCACGGTCTCCCTTTAGGACTTTCCCGAAACCCTGGCAGTCATCGGCCCTAGCGGACCCCTTCAGTTGTGCTGATATCTCTTTGAGGCGCGCGAGGAACACATCGTCCGCCGTCGACCCGGGCCTAGTCAGTATCGGACGGCGAGCTACCCATTGTTCTCCGTCCGCAAGGCCGCGACTACGGGGAGGCCGGTAACGGCTACCGATTCCTGACGCCCAGGGTGTCTGCTGCGGCGGCTAGGGTCGTGGGGGCACGAAATTTGCATCTCCCTCACGCGCTCCGCCTCTTCCTTCACAAGTATAACCTGCTCCGCTTTGGCGGTTGGCCTTTAGCTACTATTCCGAAAAGCGACCAACTGCCATTGCAAAAAGAAGCATGTTTGCTAAACCCTAAATGGAATTACAAATACACGAACATTGGCTTTCGGCTAATGATGCAAAACCGGAAGCGAAGCTCACAAAATACTAATATCGTGCATTACATTGCCTCCAGACAGATAAATGAATTTAAATTCAATTCGAATTTATGTTATTCATCGTATTTTACTATACCTAAACTTAAACCTACCTATAATATTTTGTCAGGTCACAATCATAGATAATAATAATATTTGTGTACCTTATCATAACAATCTGATTTTGTTTTCTTAAACTAAACTGACATTTAAAAATAGGCAGTGTATAGAGTGCCACCATTGGCACTCTATCCCTATCGGATAAAGTGCCACTACAGGCACCCTAGTAACACCGCCCTCGGCCCGGCTCAAGTGCCGCAAGCATTGGATTGTCATTGTCACTGTCACTAAGTCATGTCACTTGGTATTTTGTTTGATTGTCGAGGTTAGATCGCTGTAAAACACCACATTCCCAAAACATTACATTCTCTTGTGCCTAAACGGACCCTGGCACTTCGCCGGCCGCTACCGCGGCACCGCTCGCTACGCTCGCTCGGCTCGTGCGTTGTGTGGTCACAGTTCTAACCTAACCTAACCTAAATAACAAGTGACAGTGACAATGCAACGCTCACGGCACCCTAGCCGGGCCGAGGCAGTGACACTAGAGTGCCACAAGAAACTCGCGGCACTCTATACACTTCGTTAAAAATATTATGGAAGTAAAGAAAACTAAAATAGGTATTGCGTGGGTTTACAGTTTATTTATTAGAAAAACAAAACCCTAAGCACACTATTAACAAGTCACTTCTTATGCGTTGGATTGAACCCAAGCGGTGTAGCGGGAAACACGAGCGTTGACACCGGGGAAGTTGGCCTGAGCACAGCCAATACCGAAAGAGCAGACACCAACAACGATACCATTGTGGTAGAGAGGACCGCCGGAGTCACCCTGGCACTGGTCGCGACCACCGCCGGACCAGCCGGAGCACAACATGTTGTCGTTGATAGTGACACCACGGCTAGCGTAGTTGTTTCTGCAAGTGGCCTGGTTGATAACCCTTAGTTCGACGTGACGGAGCTGCTCAGAAGCGGAGCCACCAGCCTGCAAAACGGACATATGCAAAGATTAATCTCCGATAAAACAAAACAGGAGATATTGACTTTTTTGAACATGGGAGGAATCATCAATGAACTTACGGAAGTCGTGCCCCATCCTGCAGCCCAGACAGCTTGGTTGTCACCAAGGTTGTAGTTAGCGCCGGCGATGGAAGCGGCGCGGACATTGTTGTTAAAAGAGAAGGTTGAGGCAGACCGCAAGACAGCGATGTCATTGTTATAAGTGTTGCCGTTGTATTGTGGATGGTTGATGATCTGGTTCACGTTGTGGACAACACCACCACTGTTAGCCCAAGTTGACCCAACACGGATACGCCATCTGCCGGCTGCGTCACCAATCGTGCAGTGAGCAGCGGTGAGGATGGATCTGTTGTTGAGGATGGAACCACCGCACGCTTGCCAGTATGCGCTCCAGTTCCATGTGTACAGGAGAGCGGCGATGGTGGGGTACCGATCAATCGTGGTGACCGAACCGCCCACAATCCTCTGGGGATTGGAAGGGACGGCTAGAAAGAAAAAGATTTGATTAAAATGCTATTTCAAGTTCCATTTATCATTAATCATTAACTTTTTAATGTTACAAAAAAAATGCATTTTTCCAATACAAAGTATTAGAAACTGTTAGAAGATTCTGATTATTTAACAAAAAAATAAAATACAAGATTTCTTAAGAACATACCTGCGACGGCCGCGAAGCAAAGGGCTAGCAGAGCAAGGAGACGCATACTGTTAGTTACTCGTAGACGAGTGATTGTAAAACGTTGTATGTGAACGGTATTTATATCAAAGCTAATTGAATAAACCACGACATAAAAAGATTAAATTTCTTTAGTGAATATATAATTATCAATTTATCATATTTTAATCCAAAATCTAATACCAAAATTTAAAGACGTGTACAGATTAGAAGTATTGGGAACAAATTAACGATAATGTTAGTGACATTTTTAAATTCATATTTGTATGTAGAATTTTTTTTGGTCTTGTTGACGCGCACTTAGATCACCTGTCAAAGACAAACTATCAGTTTAATTTATGGGACTAAAACCACTGTAGTTTTGAAGACATTGCTCAAACCAAAGCACATCATAATCGGTCCTGGGGTTATTCAGTTCCGACAATGTACGTTTGATAAGGTTAGCTTAGGCAAAATACACCCAGCTCCACCACAGTCAACACTGTAGTTTTAAAGACATTGCTTCTCCCTTTACTCAGGCCAAAACGCATCAAAATCTGTCCCGGGGTTATTCAGTTCCGACAATGTTAGGTTAGGTTAGGTTAGATAAAATACGCAGCTGCACCACTACATCCAGCTCCACCACAGTATAAAATAATCCCGACTCCCTCTTGGCCAGTTTTTTTTTTTAAATATTTATCTCAAAATAGCCCTCCGGTTATTATTTTAAACATGTTGATACCATTATCTGTACGCAAATCGGACAAAACCTGTCTATTATTTCTTGTCTAATATTTTGCCGCCATTCAGAGATCCAAAGTTCGTCGTTGGTGTTCCAATATTTTATGTTAAAGCACATAAGGATTTTACGTAAATAACTACAAGCTCACAAAAAACTACTTTTACACAGAATAAAAATTATGCTTTGAAGCTATCACTATTAGTAGTGTGTATGCTCTTTTACATTACATGTCATTTTTATCACTGTTATCTGATCTAACAGGTAATTAATGGATTCAAAATATTGTATCATTCGTCATGTCACGCTAAATTGTTAAGAACTCGTCTCTAATCTCTGTTAAAAAATAAAATTTTTAAGAAACATAATTTTAGGCTAGCTTTGCATCAATTCAAAACAGCGAATCACGTGCAGCAGCAGTTTCACGTGTTGGGTAACACGTATAGCTTTTTTGTTGTTTTTTCTTTTCTTATGCAGCATTTTGCTTTAATGTGTTTAATTTTCTTGTAATTAGGTCAGATAGAGCCTAAAAATTAAAGGTAAACTAAATTTAATTCTATTACATTTCTACCTGAACAGCTATTGCAAAAAAGCTTTATATAATATCTTGTGCACAATATGTTTAATTTTGTTGGATAGCATATTAAAATATTGAATTAGATAATTTAAAGCATGCCATGGACATACATATTTTATTCTAGCATTAATTAAATACATTCTGTCTGACTTTGTATTAGTAACTTTACTTTACTTACTATATGACCAACACTGTACCAATACTTATTGCAAATAAATCATTATGATTATGATAATAAACCGCTGTTAACATTCTGGCAAATACAATAAAAAAAAATGTAATTTTATTATTGTTTAAATTTGCGTAGACGAAAATGTTTAGTGCTGAAATAATATATTCATTTTACCAATTTTGTACTTTCATAATGTAACCAAATTTTTTTCTGTTAACTATTGTGCTTCAATTTTTAACACAATATAATCGCGTTTTTGTTTTTTTTTTTTACCTTGATGCCGTCCTGGAAAATGTTTATTATTTGAAGAGCTAAGTTCAAAAACACGATTCAAGAATATTGCATTTTGAATTTAGTGCACGGTTCAAACCTAATTACCCTGGGCTAAAGGCTCTACATATTTTTGTGCTTTCTCATGTTGGATATTTTGTTCTTTACTCGTTTCCTGCACGTTGGAACAAGATAGGTAGCTACTCAATTTAGTAAGTAACAGATTCCTGGAAGACGGATAAAGTCCCTACTTTAGCAAATTCATTTTGAGCTTTTTTTAAAATAATGAGTATAATATATAATGAGATAAGTAAACCTTTAACTGCCTATAATTAAATTGCTGCTGCGAGTGACAAGTAAAGTTAGTAGATTTCAAAATGCAGGTACCTAGCTCTGGAGGTACCTGGCTCTGGTCTCAAACTTTTCTGTAACCTGTTTATGGCAATAAAGAATTTATTTATTTATGATGCTCACTTAATAATATATTTACAAACATTGTGAAAGTAGACGATTTCCTAAAAAAAAATAACAAGTAAGTCAGTGTGTGAATTAGCAGTAATCACAGAATGTAAAATAAACGTCATAAAAATAATAAATTATGGACTATAAATTGTCCTATGAAGCAGGACCAGCATGTTTCCAAGCATGCTGGTGACAAATAACGTTGGAAGTTTTCTATTAATTAATTTAGTGTTAAAAGAGGGGTATCAGACCTCTGTTCAGATGAATATTCTATTGAAGATGAATTTCTTCAAGGTTTGATCCAGTATGATCGATACTGGATCAAACCTTGAAGAAATTCATCTCCATGAAGTATGATGGTGAAATAAGAAGAAGCAGAGATGATCAATACTGGCAGCTCGAGATAACGTGAGACCAGATATTACTAGAATATAATTATTCTAGATTCAGATTTTCACCTTAAGTGGATTTTAAATATGAAATACGTGCTAGATAAAATTTCGATTATTGCAAAGTGAAGGGCGGGCATTTTTGGGGGACTGTCTTATGTATTTTTGACGTTTGAAAAGTTCTGATTCTCAGCCTTATTTTAAATGTCTGACATTTTTATTTAAAATTGTAACCTAAATAATTTTAGAGAAACCCATAATACCGTAATTTATTATTATTTTATTTTTAAAGTTTATTTAATTTTTAACGTAGTAAATACATTTTTAAATATTTCTTAGAAAAGATAACTTGTTTATTTTTTTAAATGCATGCCTTTTCGGTGTCTGGAGCAGGGTCCAAGCTACTGGTGGTTAAGGTTCTGGAACCTTATCCGATCGAGACGGGAACCTCCTCACGATGCCTTTCGCCTTCCGAATCAGGCCCTAGTTCCAACCGCATTAAATTACGAGAGCCGTGTTAAATGTTGGTCGAGGCTTTCGGCCATGAGGCTATTGGCCGTTACGACAATCGGCACAGTGACAGCCGAGTTTACATTCCACATGTCTACAACCTGGTGTGCTAATTCGAGATATTTTATGTTTCTTTTTCTCAGCTTTCACGAGGTTCTCGGCATGTGGAATGGTAACATCGGCTATTATTGCGCGGCGCGCTAATCGATCTATCATTACTACATCAGGGTTATTGGCAGCAATCGTCCTATCTGTAATGATAGACCGATCCCAGTACAACGCGACATAGTTATTTTCCAGAACTGGGTACTTTATTTGTATTTTATTACCTCTATCTATAAAACGTTTTTTTTTGTAAAATTTTATTTATTTATTAATAAATAAAAGTCAGTTTTAAAACCCCTGAGGAACCCCTGAGGAGCCATAAATAAGTAACTCGTTTCCCGGAGATGGCATTAACAACTTTATTCAAAACTAGCTTGTGCTCGCGACTTCTTTCGCGTGGAAGTCGTAAGACACCACAATATCTAACAAAAAGAAGCTACATTTTTATTAAAAAAACTGCCTTGTGGTCGCAAGCGCTACTGTTGAGCAGTCCTGGGTTCGATTCCCGGGTCAGGCAAAGTGTTATTGGGTTTTTCTTCTGGAATTTCTCAGTAACAGTCTGAAGTCTGGATTTGTACCCGGTCAATGGCAAAAGGTATTACATGGGCATGGCTTGCTGCGCGCTTTGGTGTTTACTGTAAGTGCAGCAAGCAAATTGTTATAGAAATTAATAAATGGGACCTAAACATAACTGGCGAAATGTGGATGTCATATAGGTACACCTCTGCCTAACCCTTCGGCGAACACAGGCGTGATGTTATGTTATTTTTATAAAACTTCCCTGTTTACTTCATTTTTACTTTTGGTCTCAGCAGCCAAAATATACACAGACTCAAGACTGGTGACGCTCAGCGAGTGACATTCAGTTGAGAAGGGTTAGGGCCTTATTCAACACCTACGATTAAGTTCCTGTTAACTTACTTGGCAGATAATTTTATACAAACTCTGATCAATTTTTGAATTTATTCGGTAAGTAGTGGCTATTCGGACATCGTGAAATAAGCCCTTTGTCAGTTATGTAGTTACTCCGCAGTCTTCTGTAGCAATTTTTCATTGCATTAATTGCAAAGTTTTTCGTTTTTAGTGATAGATTATTCCTGACAAACGACTATCACTAAAATAATATACAGAAGATTGTAAACACATAGCCTGGCCGCTACAATGAAGACTGACCAAAAATGGCCAACATTTTTAACATAGAATTTCGAACGAATACGCGTTATAATTTTCATCACCACTGCTCTCAAGACAGTAAAGGAAAACATCGTGAGGAAACCAGCATGTCCTATAACCAATTAAAATCGAAAACATTTGACACCCGCACTGGGCCCGCGTGATAGCCACTACAGCCCACTCCCTCTCGAAGCGACAAGGCCTGTATCCCAGCAGTGGGAATATTATATTCTGATTATTTTGACATTATGATCAAACTTTAAAATCCAAGTAATCAAAAAACCGGCCAAGTTCGTGTCGGCCCCGCACAATGAAGTGTTCCATAGTTGGGATGAATTTATCTCAAGAACAAACAAATAACATTGTTGCTGAAAAATGTTCTCCCATGTATCGATATACGTCACGGTCAACTCTCCAATTGCAAATGTAAGTTTGTTATCGCAAAACCAAATTTTTTATGTGATAAAACCTTTGTTGTTTTACATGTAACATTTTTGAACTTCTTCCTTTAACTGTGCTGTGAGACCTTGCTTTTTCCAAATTTCATTATTCTAGGTCAACAAGTACCCTATTGGTTTTGATTTATTTGCGAGTATCAAAATACGTATGTAGCATAAATGGCCGAATTTTTATTGTGTTGACTTAGAAGCTTGATCTATTTAGATCTCCGAGGAACCGTAGACCTACGTATTTGATATTAATTTCAACTTAATACCTCTACGCGTTCCCGAGAAAAATTGTCTTGACGTACAAATGGATGGACTCCGTTTTTTCCTTTTGAGGTATCTACTGAATCCTCTATAGTAAGTTGGAGTCTCATTACTCACGGAATGTATGGGAAAAGTTTTCCGACACTTTAAGTACACAAACCTCAGTTGATCGAATAGAGTTTTGTAATCGTCATAAGAAACAGAATCTATTAGAGGATATTTTTTTCGTGATAATTGCCGTGCCCGTTTTCTTGACTACTCGTATAATTTTTATTTTCATGTCTCAAAAAGTTAATAAAAAATAAAAATTATTTGCCCTTACTGCCCCATCTCAAAAATCCATCCTGTGTGTATGTGATAATTGACTGCTTAACCCCATATAGACAACGATTTAAAAGGTTAAATCTGCAATGTTACCCTGAGGAACTCCTGAGTCAGCGTAGTATTGGTAAGATTCATAAACATTTGCGACTAGAATTCGCGATCTACGGGATAGATATGGCGAAAACCAGTTTAATGGTGAGCCATGTATGGCATTGTATTCTAAGTTCGACGGTTACAGAAGATAGTCAACTTCATCAAACGCACTGCTAAAGTCCGTGTGCACGGCATCTACCACAAATCTTTTGTTAAGGCCAACAGTTACGTCAGATAAAATGTCGACAATATTAAAGTTTTTGATCGAAATTAGGCCACCATCTTTTTGTAATGTTTTAGCTTAGCCAGCAAAAGCTGACTTAAATACTTAAAAGACAATCATCATTATCTCCTTGAACATCCGCAGCCCCGCGGAGGGTCCCGTTTTTGGCGGTTGGCCTTTTTTTTCTTTGGGTCTGAAATCATCAAATAACTTTTCCGGCTCTGGGCAGAGCGGAAGGGCGTGTCAGACTGCCTGTACGTTGCCAAGGGCCATGGTCTCCCCTTAGGACTTTCCCGAAACCCCAGCAGTCATCGGCCCTAGCGGACCCCTTCAGTTGTGCTGACATCTCTTAGAGGCGCGCGAGGAACACAACGCGCCGTCCACCCGGGTCTAGTCCTTATCGGACAGAGAGCTACCCATTGTTCTCCGTCCGCAAGCCTGCGACTACGGGGTGGCCGGTAACGGCTACCGATTCCCGATGCCCAGGGTGTCTGTGTCTCTGTGTCTGATTTTGTTTTCTTAAACTAAACTGACATTGGCACGCGACGATGGCAAGAGACCGGACGGTATGTCTTTATTTCCATGGAAGATGGGTAGGCCTTTAGTGTGGGACGCAGCGTGTGTCGATACTCTTGCGCCATCCCATCTTCCTGGCTCAGCGTGCTGTGCTGGCGCTGCCGCTGCGGCTGCAGAAAACCTCAGGCGGCGAAAGTATAATAACCTCATAGGTAACTATATTTTCGAGCCGTTTGGGGTTGAAACCCTAGGGCCGTGGGGTCCGAGTGCTCATGATCTGTTCAATGACATTTCCAAACGACTGGTTGACACTTCCCGTGACCCAAGGGCTGGTTTTTACCTGGGCCAGAGGCTAAGCATTGCCATACAACGTGGCAATGCCGCCAGTCTCTTGGGTACATTACCAGTCGACAGCGATGCGGAGGAATTTTTCGATGCCTTATTGTTTGTTTCCTAATAGTTTTAGTTACCTAAGTTAGGTTAGTTATTTTTAGTTTTGGAAGAAGATCATGTTAGTTGTTAATTGAAAAAAAAACTGACATTTAAAAATAATATGGAAGTAAAGAAAACTAAAATATTGCGTGGGTTTACAGTTTATTTATTAGAAAAACAAAACCCTAAGAACAGTATTAAAAAGTCACTTCTTATGCGTTGGATTGAACCCAAGCGGTGTAGCGGGAAACACGAGCGTTGACACCGGGGAAGTTAGCCTGAGCGCAGCCAATACCGAAAGAGCAGACACCAACAACGATACCGTTGTGGTAGAGAGGACCGCCGGAGTCACCCTGGCACTGGTCGCGACCACCGCCGGACCAGCCGGAGCACAACATGTTATCGTTGATAGCGATACCACGGGTAGCGTAGTTGTTTCTGCAAGTGGCCTGGTTGATAACCCTAAGTTCGACGTGACGGAGCTGCTCAGAAGCGGAGCCACCAGCCTGCAAAACGGACATATGCAAAGATTAATCTCCGATAAAAAAAAACAGGAATATTGAATTTTTTAAACATGGGAGGAATCATCAATGAACTTACGGAAGTCGTGCCCCATCCTGCAGCCCAGACGGCTTGGTTGTCACCAAGGTTGTAGTTGGCGCCAGCGATGGAAGCGGCACGGACATTGTTGTTAAAAGCGAAGGTGGAGGCAGAGCGCAAGACAGCGATGTCGTTGTTAAAAGTGTTGCCGTTGTATTGTGGATGGTTGATGATCTGGTTCACGTTGTGGACAACACCACCACTGTTAGCCCAAGTTGAGCCAACACGGATACGCCATCTGCCGGCTGCGTCACCAATCGTGCAGTGAGCAGCGGTGAGGATGGATCTGTTGTTGAGGATGGAACCACCGCATGCTTGCCAGTATGCGCTCCAGTTCCATGTGTACAGGAGAGCGGCGATGGTGGGGTACCGATCAATCGTGGTGACTGAACCGCCCACAATCCTCTGGGGATTGGAAGGGACGGCTAGAAAAAAAAAGTTTTGATTAAAATGCTATTTCAAGTACCATTTATCATTAATCATTAACTTTTTAATGTTACAAAAAAAATACATTTTTCCAATAAAAAGTATTAGAAATTGTTAGAAGATTCTGAATTTTTTTACAAAAAAATAAAATACAAGATTTCTTAAGAACATACCTGCGACGGCCGCGAAGCAAAGGGCTAGCAGAGCAAGGAAACGCATACTGTTAGTTACTCGTAGACGAGTGATTGTAAATCGATGTAAGTGAACGGTATTTATATCAAAGCTGATTGAATAAACCACGACATAAAAAGATTAAATTTCTTTAGTGACGTATAATTATCAATTTATCAAATTTTAATCCAAAATCGAATACCAAAATTTAAAGACATGTACAGATTAGAAGTATTGGGAACAAATTAAAGATAATGTTAGTGACATCTTTTAAGTTCATATTTGTATGTAGGATTTTTTTATGGTCTTGTTGACGCGCACTAAGATCTACGAAGAAACTATTAGTTTAATATATGGGACAGTCTTATTAAAAATTCAAAAATTAACGCATCGTGTATGATACGATGTTTGATATCGTTTAGATTTATTAATTCTAAAAATATTTTTATTCTTTTAATGTTTGGTTTCGGGGCCTTGAATATTATAAAATTAGCAAAAATTACCGTCCCCATTATCTCCAAGGCTTGATTTTAATAAAGGGTGTCAAAATACTCACTTATTCCTCTTCGTTATTATGATCGTTTTTTTGTACTGGACCGTAGGTACTTAGTTACCTTCTGGTTACGGAGATATTATAGGCCTAAGTTCAACATTGTTTAACTTTATTTAAAGAGTTTTTTTTTAAATGTCATTACTTAATTTTAAAATCTTCCACGATCCCTATGCCACAATGTTTGTCTCTTTTGTTTCAATGCAACGTGTTGCGTGACATGCGCACTAACATAACTACACACTAACAGCGAAATCTCACACCAAAAATTCCAAACTCTTTTTCCAGCAATTATTTTTGCACAAAGGATAGTGCGCAAAAATGTATGGGCGGCACGCCCACGTCCGCCACAGTTAAAACTACTGTAGTTTTAAAGACATTGCTTCTCCCTTTATTCAAACCAAAGCGCATCAAAATCTGTCGCGGGGTTATTCAGTTCTGACTATGTTAGGTTAGCTTAGGTTAGGCAGCTCCACCACAGTCAAAACCACTGCAGTTTTGAAGACATTGCTTCTCCATTTACTCAGGCCAAAGCGCATCAGAATCTGTCCCGGGATTATTCAGTTCCGACAATGTTAGGTTAGGTTAGGTTAGACCAAATACACCCAGCTGCACCACTACACCCAGCTCCGCCACAGTATAAAATAATGTGAGCCCGACTCCCTCTCGGCCAGTTTAAAAAAAAATAGTATCAAAATAGCCCTCTGGATATTATTTTAAACATGTTGATACCATTATCTGTACGCAAATCGGACAAAACCTGTCTATTATTTCTTGTCCAATATTTTGCCGCCATTCTGAGATCCAAAGTTCGTCGTTGGTGTTCCAAAATTTTATGTTAAAGCACATAAGGGTTTTACGTAAATAACTACAAGCTCACAAAGAACTACTTTTACACAGAATAAAAATTATGCTTCTAAGCTATCACTATTAGTAGTGTGTATGCTCTTTTACATTACATGCCATTTTTATCACTGTTATCTGATCTAACAGGTAATGAATGGATTCAAAATATTGTATCATTCGTCATGTCACGCTAAATTGTTAAGAACTCGTCTCTAATCTCTGTTAGAACATAAAAATTTTAAGAAACATAATAGGCTAGCTTTGCATCAATTCAAAACAGCGAATCACGTGCAGCAGCAGTTTCACGTGTAGGGTAACACGTATAGCTTTTTTGTTGTTTTTTCTTTTCTTATGCAGCATTTTGCTTTAATGTGTTTAATTTTCTTGTAATTAGGTCAGATAGAGCCTAAAAATAAAAGGTAAACTAAATTTAATTCTATTTCATTTCTACCTGAACAGCTATTGCAATTTTTTTTTAATAATATCTTGTGCACAACATGTTTAATTTTGTTAGATAGCATATTAAAATATTGAATTAGATAATTTAAAGCATGCCATGGACATAAATATTATACTCTAGCATTAATTAAATACATTCTGTCTGACTTTGTATTAGTAACTTTACTTTATTTACTATATGACCAACACTGTACCAGAACTTATTGCATCTCATTATGATTATGATAAAAAACTGCTGTTAACTGATAAAATTCTGGCAAGTACAATAAAAAAAAAAAAAAAAATATTATTGTTTAAATTTCCGTGGACGAAAATGTTTAGTGCTGAAATAATATATTCGTTTCTCGCCTGTATTTAAATTGCTGCTGCGAGTGACAAGTAAAGTTGGTAGATTTCTTTAAATTAATTTAGTG
This sequence comes from Conistra vaccinii, assembly GCA_948150665.1. Lineage (NCBI taxonomy): Eukaryota > Metazoa > Arthropoda > Insecta > Lepidoptera > Noctuidae > Conistra > Conistra vaccinii. The sequence continues at coordinate 7,670,992 of OX411316.1, forward strand.
ATTTGTGCAGATGTGGTTATCATACCTCATGCATCTTCGAAAGAAGGTTTGGTCCTGTACCGATCGTCCATGAAGTTTGATGGTGAAATAAGAGGAGGTTACTGCCCTAAATTTCTGTCATCGTGGCTCACCAAACAGCGTTTGTGTTTCCTACCACTTATAACCAATGTAAATCGATGCTTATAACCCGTCAGCCTTCAAAGCAAGAGTGAACAGCCATCTTCTGGGCGCGCTCATTCCATCACAGATCTCATCATACATAACGGACATTTTTTTTTTTGATATAAGATGTCAAAGATCCCAGAAGTAGAAGAAACTCTAGTAGTCTAACTCTAGTTCGTCAACCTGACGAACATACCTACCGACAAAACCCCTTTACTAATAAAAACAGAATAAAGTTACCACTAGTATTGTAAGCTTCGATTAACCGTACATTTTTTGAGATTTAAGTTTGGCATAATTTTATTTCGCATTTATTAGTAAGGGGGCTAGGCTGTAAAAAAAAAAAAAACCGGACATAGCGGGAATTTGATAAGGTATTACCTATTAACCGTATAGTTTGGAAGCGCCCCCAATTGGACCCGAACACGAAGACCTCCGCCGGCTCGGTAGCGGATCCAATTGGACCCCAAAATGATGACATACGACATCCTAATTTAATAATGAAAATATTTGTTATGCTACACATCAAATCATAAGAATGTGCGTTAATTAAGAGAGTTGAATAAAAAACTTATATGATAACGCCATTAAATCTTTCATATTTAAAGCGCAACTTAATTAATTTACCTTAATAAAATTTAAGCCCGTAAATGTGATAATCGCCATTTTGATGACAGTGGTAGTCGAGGCTAAAAAACATGAAAATTGGGGATTTCGAACATCCAAACTCCACCGCAGGGGCAGTGAATAATACATCATTTAATTATTTGACGAATTCATCCATTGTTCAAAGTAACTATGTAGTGGTAATGAAGTTTTTTGATATCCAAAGTCGAAGTTTCGCGCCAATCGTGCGTGTTTACATTTTTACTTTTCACAAATATCACACATACACATGTAGATACGAATTAAAATGAGACAAATATTATTTAAAATATTATAAACAACTAGAAAATGTCCAGATCTTAACGTAATATACGAACACAGATCAAATATCACGTAATATTCATTACCACTACTCAATTTGTGTTCAAAATCTCCGATTAATAATGTTTTTTTTATTGTAATGATGTGCGAAAGCGATTATGCCAAACGATTTTTTTCGATCGACTCGATTAATTATTATGTCGAATGTCAGAAATCGATACATGGATATTGAAATAAAATTGTTTTAAGCATTAAATACATAAAACATTGTTTATAATAATGATTTATACTGTTCTAATGTAATTTTAATCGTTTTTCGTACATTATAATATAATATAGAAACCGAGTCAACAGACAAGACTTATCTAGATGACCGGGATAGGTACGTCATTTATTTTATTTTATTTCGCGCCGAATTGTTTCTATATTTGAATTCAGAATGCGCTCGCTGCTCAAAATTATTTTAATTTATTGGAAAATTATTTATTGTGGATTTTATTCTTGATATTTTCTGATAGTTTGCTACAGAATGCCCAGGATACTTTTCTTAGGCTTAGCAAAATTTTGTTTGGGAATGATGATAAATTAATTCAAAAAATTGGGAAGGTATTCCGCAAACACTTTTAATTAATGACGTTAATATTTTTCGTTAATTGTATAGGCTCGGTAGTTTTTGTTTCTATTAAGATACTCAATTATTAGAAATTGTTTTTTTTTGTGGTAGTGTCCCAACGAAATTTAAAAAACTGGTTTAGGGTATGTCGGACCACGCACAGTGAAGGGTTCTGCAGTTGGGATGAATATTTACTCATGCACATTGCACAGCATTAATTTTGTCGACTGCAAAAATAAGTTTGTGTTTTCCGAAAAAGCTATGAAAAACGTTAATTCTGCGGTTGTATACGAATATAATCCGTATCACAGACCCGTGTTAAAACTATATTCCAAACTGCAGAGCGGCAGCTTGGGACCTAAACAGTGCCTACTTCGTCCCGCAATCCAGCCCTGCGTGAACGCCCTGCGAAAACGCCCGCGTTGACCCACTGTAAGGAAGACTGGACTGTGCAAATTTATAAAATCTAAATTTAGACAGGACAGAGATACAGACCGACAAGCACATAGACAGACGGAAATGACAAAATTGTAAGGAATCCTTTACGACTACGGAGACCCCAAAAACATCAATTCCGTTCATATTTGACAGAGATGCTATATGAGATGAATTATTACAAACCTCCTCCTTTTTGAAGTTGTTTAAAAATAACTAAATAATACCACTATGAAATTATTAAAACAACGAACAAGAGCAAGTTGAACTCGCCTGGAGAGGGTTCCGTACGATGAATATGTTATTTATCATGTTTTTATACAAATAATTTATCCCAAGGACAAACTTAATATTTTAGTTCAAAAAAACATTTTACAAATAAAACAACCGACTTCCAAAAAAGACACTACAAAGTCAAAAATAACTTTAATTTCAGAAGTTGGTGGCAAAAAACGAAATTTCAAAACCAAGTACACCGGGTACCAGAACTAAAAAGTGAAAAATATTTTTTTTTACAAAAAATAAAATAAAACAACCGACTTGAATACTTCGAATACCACTACCTGCTATGTAAATAACAGTAACAGGAACTTATCATCATATCATCCACATAGGCTAAGTGGGAAAAATACGTATTAATAAAGCTAACTCAAAAACTATCTAAGCAAAGTTAATAAAAAAATTATGGGACCACCTCTGAAGTATGACCTACCAAACAAAAAAAGAATTATCAAAATCAATTAATAATTGACGGAGTAATCGCGTAACGACATACAAAAAAAAAAACAGTCGAATTGAGAACCTCCTCCTTTGAAGTCGGATAAAAACATGTTCTTCATACATTCCAGGAATCTATAACCAAGTAACAATTTCCGTATTTAAAAAAAAATTAGGCTCAATGGATTGGGAGATATGTGGGGGGGAACAGTCTATTTTTTTAAATTCATAAAAAAAATAAAACGTGTGCGGTCAGGTGACCCCGTCAGGAACAAAATTTCTTCTCATGTATGATTTAAAACAAAAACAAAATTTTCTCATTTAAAATTTTGACCAAATCACACTTTCTCTCTCTCTCTCTCTATCAAATTAGAAGAAGACAGTCGCAAGTATGGAACACTTTTTCGCGTGACTAGTTCTGCCGGTTTACTCCTACCGCAAGCCGCGTTAAAGAACTTCGTTCCAACAGGGCCGTAGGCAGGGAGGGGTTTTGGGGGTTCAAACCCCCCCCGAAATGTGAGAAACCAGAAACTCAATCCAGAAATCGACCCTCCTAGGGTTCCTCCGTACTGTAATACATCTGACAATTGTAATCTATTTCGCAGAGGACTTTATAATCTACAAAAAAACACTACGTCTTTATTTTTATGGAGTCTGACTTTGTATTGAATGAATTCCTGCAAGTTCAGCATTCTCTGAGAGTCTAACCTAGCCAAACAATTCCTGTTCTCAAACTTTTCTACTAAACTTAAACTTACTTCTATTCCTGTACAAACGGTTAAAGGCAAAGAAAACCTAACTTATTCGAGTGGAATATCATGCTAAAAATTCGAGCTCGCTTCGCTCGCTCTTGCATCCTATATTCTCTAACTTTTCTACTTAACTTAAACTTACTTCTATTCCTGTACAAACGGTCAAAGACAAAGAAAACATAACTTATATATTTGAGTGGAATATCATGCTAAAAAATTCGAGCTCGCTTCGCTCGCTCTTGCATTTTTCCGCTATGGGGTATTTACCCCATAGTGGAATAAGGGGAGGCGACAGGTGCGGTCCGCGGAGGCCCCCTATGAATTTTATATATAAATGTAGGGTGCAAAATTTTCTATTCTACGTTATTATAGTTCTTTAAGATTTCTACATACCCCCCCCCCCCGAAATTAATTCCTGGCTACAGCCCTGTTCCAAACATATTATAGAATAATTAAAAATAAATATCTGAGACCCTGACATTAAGCCCTTTCAATTGATATGTCACACGGTATAGTTAGGCAACCTTTTTTTTCTTTTTTTTTCATTTGCCCCCAAAAGTGACCCCAAATTCAAAATTCATTTATTACGTTACACCTCCGTATTTGGGTCACCGAAATTCATTATGTAGGTATACCAAATTTCAACTTAATCGGTCCAGTAGATTCGGATTAAAGTGGCTGTGACAGACCGACAAACCGACACACGAGTGATATTTTAAGGGTTCCGTTTTTTCAGTCTTACGTACAGAACCCTAAAAACTTACCCCCTATACACATTGTACGTGATAAAATTATTAATATCAAAAATAAAATTGTTCATGGGAAATACACCAAAAAGTTTTTATTCAGTTTCTACCACTTTTTTCATGCTCGATTTTATTGCGAGTATCGATAGCTGAATGAAACTTTTGAATCGAAATAAGAAAATTGGGTAGACGGTCGGCACTAAGAAAGAAGTGTCACGTCGCAACACAATTTATTGTAATTTCTATCAAGATTTGACCGTGGTTTTTATGTAGTTTATGTATGAAATGTTGTAAAAGTAAGAATGAAGAGAGAATGATAATATCTTATTTTTTCCCTTTTGCATATTTCCTGCAAGAGAGTAGGTTGTTTATGTACATATTTTCAGTGAATTTAAATAACCTACCTTTTGTATAGGTGTGGTAATACCTATTTTATACAACTTTCGCAGTGTACTGACGCGGTTTGAGTGACCTCAACATATATAATTAAAGATATTTGCCACAAACTTATTGTATGAAATAGGAGCGGTAACATATTTTTCTTAATAAATTCGAATGCTGAAAGTTGATGTAAATTCCTGAATTTCATGACGTAATTCGCAACACCCCGTCGAGTCAGCTGATGTGCCACGTGTCAAAATCTTGTCGAGCAGAGAGGACCACTTCTTTTTTCAAACTTTTTTCAAGTGATCGTGCTCGTACGCCTATATTATTGTTTGGCGTTGACTTAAATGAATAATTTACAAACTCAAAATACGTTATAATAATATATATTTAGGAGCTTCTTAGGGTTCCGTACCTCAAAAAGTAAAACGGAACTCTTATAGGTTTCACTCGTGAGTCTGGCTGGCTGTCCGTCTGTCATAGCCAATTTGCTCCTGTTGCTCTGTCATAGCCGACTGGACCAATTTGGTTGAAATTTGGTACACACATGAATTTTTGTATTACACGTCCGTGCGACGTGTAACGTAAATAATTTTTCAACACAGTTGCTCGTAAAGTGGCTCTTATTTAACCGCTTTTAGGTTCATAATGCAGTGTATTATAGACACGTGCTTTTTTCTTTACATAATCGCACTAGTGCGGTAATGAGCGCCTTAAATAACTATTTACTAGTCGGAGTAATGACATGGCAGTCTGGCAGTATGGAATTAGTAAGTACTATCAAGGCACGACATATTGCGACTTAAAGTCTGACAAAGTAAACAGGTTTTTGGAACGAAGTTCTTTAACGCGGCTTCATTCTTGCGTCTGTCTTTTTCTAATTCGATAGAGAGAAAAAGAGAAATTTCATCAAAATGGAAATCTAAGATGGCGGCTGCGAAAATTTTCTCATTTTTCGTCATGGGTATCGTTTTCGTAGTTTTCGATGGTTCTAAAGCCGATAGTGAGGTCAAAATGGAAATCCAAGATGGCGGCTCCGAAATTTTTCTCATTTTTCGTCATGGGTGTCGTTTTCGTAGGTTTCGATGGTTCTAAAGCCGATAGTGAGGTCAAAATGGAAATCCAAGATGGCGGCTCCGAAAATTTTCTCATTTTTCGTCATGGGTATCGTTTTTGTAGTTTTCAATGGTTCTAAGGCTGATAGTGAGGTCAAAATGGAAATCCAAGATGGCGGCTGCAAAAATTTTCTCATTTTCGTTATGGGTGTCGTTTTCGTAGTTTTCGATGGTTCTAAAGCCGATAGTGATGTCAAAATGTAAATCAAAGATGGCGGCTGTGAAAATTTTCTCATATTTCGTCATAGGTGTCGTTTTCGTAGGTTTCGATGGTTCTAAAGCCGATAGTGATGTCAAAATGTAAATCCAAGATGGCGGCTGTAATTTTTTTTTCATTTCTCGTCATGGGTGTCGTTTTCGTAGTTTTCGATGGTTCTAAAGCCGATAGTGGGGTCAAATGTAAATCCAAGATGGCGGCTGCAAAATTTTTTCTCATTTTTCGTCATGGGTGAGCAAAATGCGAAATGAGAAATTTTTACAGCCGCCATCTTGGATTTACATTTTGACCTCACTGTTGGCTTTAGAACCATCAAAAACTACGAAAACGAATCCCATGATAAAATATGACAAAACTTTCGCAGCCATCTTAGATTTTGATTTTGACCTCACTATCAGCTTTAGAACCATCGAAAACTACAAAAACGAAACCAATGACGAAAATTTTCACAGCCGCCATCTTGGATTAACATTTTGACCTCACTATCGGTTTTAGCAGATCGAAAATTACGAAAACGCCACCCATGACGAAAAATGAGAAAATTTTCACAATCGCCATACTGGATTTTCCATTTGACCAAATTCGCACTTTCTCTCTCACTCTCTCTCGATAGAGAATAATTAGTATTTAGCAGCGAAATCTAATTTTTTCAAGTTTCAAATTTTGTCTCCACCTCCGACCGAACGTGATGGTAGGCTGTTCAGCGGTTTTGTCAGTGCCTAGCGCGCGCATCGCTACCCGAAAAAAAATCCAGCGCGCCATTTTTCATAAATATTTGTTATCGTATATGTTGTGTGGTTACTGCAGGTTACATATTAAGAAAAATACGAACCGACCGCGACGTAGAAACGTTTTTACAGGAAGTGGATAGTCCGTACCTGGCAACGAAGGTCAGTTGAACTTTATAAATCTAAATGTATCATTTCTCTAAAGTTACGTTATTGTAGCATAAGTTCTTACAACAAGACGGTTTCTTTCCTCGCAAATGTGTTGAAAAACGTCGTATGAAACGCGTGTGCTTTGATCATTAGATTACCCACTCGGCTATATTATCGCGCTCGCCTATGGCTCGCGCGAATAATACTGCCTTGTGGGTAATGACCAATACAGCACACTCGTATCACAATGTACTATTTTACAAACTGTAACGTGTGACGTACCAAATGAAAGGGCTTAAAGCCAACTCCCACGGTGCGCCATATCGCGGACGCGCACCAGCCCGCACGAGGACGCACCGCCACGCACGCGTTCAACGCGCGTCTGCGCTACCACGCACGCTAGGTTTCCCACGGTGCGTCGTGCGCGTGCGTCCGCGATATGGCGCACCGTCGGAGGGCGGCTTTAAAAGATAAAGATATTTAAGCAAATAGCTGAAAATTTACCATTCCCCCTTATCTCCGAAACTATTGAGCCTAAAGGATATTTTAAAACTTAATAAAATACCGAGGATGATTTTTTACTCATAGATTACAGGAAAACCTTTAAATAAGAAGGCTATTGTCTTAAAATAACATGCTAGCTATGGCATTAAAATCTCTCAATATTGTGCTTAGACATTTGTAGTTGGAATGTATGGGAGAACATGGTTTTCAACTATACTTAATGTTAAGTTTTTTCTTGGAATAAATTCATCCCAACTACGAAACCCTTCATTGTGCGTGGTCGGACACGCACTTGGTTTGTTTTCCGTATTTTTTTGTTGAAAAGGTTTTTTATTTTTAGCTTTTCAGTTTTCCAAAATATTGTTGATAACCCATTTATTATTTTATTTTCTGTGGTGACGTTTCAGACTAGCTGGTGACCGACTGACGGTTTCTTTTGGATATATTTGCATTTTTTTCTTATTATTATGTACAATTAACACTTTGAGGAACACAAAAGTCAAAGTGAAAGGCATATCATTTGTTTCAAATAGGCACTTATACTCGTAGAGCAGTTTTGTTACGTACACATGGCTATATGTCAAGCTGTACATTTCCAGTATAAGCTGATTTCGCATTATAAGTATAGGATTTCCGTACATGGTCATGAGAGGTCAGCTTATACTGGAAATGTATAGCTTGATATCTTGCCGTTTGTACTGAAGTTTAATGTTATTTTTTTATATTTTTGTAACTGATAAAGTGTATAATTGTGAAGGAGTATATCCTTATGGCCAATAATATAAAGCTGCCTGTCCACTGGAGCGGAGAGGAGAAAAGAGGAGCGGCGATGTGCCAAAATTAACCAATAGAATCTTGACTCAGGATCACTGATCTAAACTCAGGGGCGGAGTCAAGATTCTATTGGATACTATTGGCACATCTCCGCTCCTCTTTTCTCCTCTCCGCTACAGTGGACAGGCAGCCTTTATCAGATATTCAATAATAGAAATGACAATATGTTTACGTGTTACGTAAGATCACTTGTAAGCCAAAATTATATTTTTTTTTAATTTTTGCTACATTTTCGTTGCAATCCGCCTACAACAGGGGAGAGCGCTGATGTCTGAAATACAGATATTCTATATCTAGTTCAGACACAGATGTTTAAATCTGTTCATAGAAACAAAGTGTCCTATAGTGTATTTCCATAATGTTTAAATTGTTGTATATTTTTGAACAAATAAATTAAATTATAAATTAAAAAAAAAAAAATTGTGGACACTAATCTTACGTAACATTGAAAGGGAGGGGATCATCCAAGCCTTATTTTTTCTTACGTAGGGGCGAGGGGAGTCAGAAAGCGGTTAAAATTGTCTTACGTAATAAATGAACAGCTCCTAACATTATACAAACTACAGCACAAAGAGCAGTGTGGTACTTGCACAAACAACACACTAAGAATGACGATATTATCCACTTTGACAATTCAACCATATTTATTGCGTGGCTTACATTGTCGAGCAGACAAATTCTTCAAACATATTGTGAACCAATGGATGAGCAATTTCCTTCAAAATACGTTGGTTTGTGATTAAAAGTGTGAACAGAAGGTGAGATATCATCTGTGATTTGATATCCTTTGTAAGAACAAAGGATGTCTTTTAGTATCTACACTTTCATTTTAATATACAAAGGTACCAAAATAAAATACAAAATTATTTAATTAATTAGCATATTTAATGAGAGAAAACAGTAAAGGATGGTGCAGACCAGCGCGACTTGTCGCGCGACGCGACGCGAACAATACAATTTTTAAGAAAACTTCACGGTATAACAATAACCGGTGTCGCGTCGCGTGACAAGTCGCGCTGGTCAGCACGGGGCTTAACGTAATAACATCAACCTATATTATAAACACACACATTTATATATTACAACTTATTTATTGTACCTACAATCTATGCAAATTAATTTTGCTTTACTACCTATCCTTTACTTTAAATGAATTTCACACAATATCAACCTTGTTGAATTGCAATCTTTGAGGCTAGATATAAAATTATAGTCTTAAATAGGACAATTTTCTTTTTTAGGTTTGAAATGTTGGATTTGTACCAAAATTTGCATACTATTGTATAGAATCAAGTGTTTCCTAACTGAATAGACAGCTGTGTTGCTTGGGAGTTTATTGCGCCACTTCTTTTTCTCAGCTAAAGCACTAGGAAGTGGTGAAGGGCGGGCGTTTTTTGGGGACTGTCTTATGTAATTTTGACGTTCGAAAAGTGCTGATTCTCAGCCTAGTTTGAATAAAATGACTTTTAATTTTTTTTATTTTTAAAACGTAGATATGGCACCACTGTCATTACTAACTTGGTAATTGTCCTATGTTAACAGTTTATTTAAAGACTTAAATCACAGCTAGCGAGAGCCTAGACGTTAGCCGAAATCCAAGCGGTGTAGCTAGACACGCGAGTGTTGACACTCGGGAATTCAGGTTGACCACATCCAATACCGAAAGATCTGACACCAACAACGTTGCCGTTGTGGTATAGAGGACCACCTTCGTCAAACGTGCACTGGTCGCGGCCACCGCTGGACCAGCCGGAGCACAACATGTTGGCGGTGATAGCAACACCACGGACAGCGTAGTTGTTTCTGCAAGTGTTCTGGTTGATAGTCACAACCTGGACGTGACGTAGCTGCTCAGACCCAAAGTTTGAACCAGCCTGCGAAACAGAAATATATAAATATTAATTTGAAACAAGAAAAAAACAGAAAGAAAAGATTTTCAATTTAACACAAACACTAAAATAATCATCACTAAAGAACTTACGAAAGTATCTCCCCAGCCAGTAGCCCAGACGGCTTGGTTGTCATTGAGTACGTAGTTGGCGCCAGCGATGGCAGCGCGTTGGACATTATTGTTAAATATTATGTTTGTGACAGAACGCAAGATGGCGATGTCATTGACCCTGGTAGTAGAGTTGTATGATGGGTGAACGATAATCTGGTTCACGTTGTGTATAACACCACCGCTGTTAGCCCAAGTGGAGCCGACACGGATACGCCATCTACCGACTGCGTCACCACTGTAAAAAAAATATACTTAAGCATCACTTTACTTGTCTTTTTATTTATATTTCATAGAAATTTTACATGCGATAAAAATACTTACGCTCCGCATTGAGCGGCTGTGAGGATGGCCTGGTTGTTAATGATGATACCACCGCAGGCATGCCAGTACGCGCTTAAGTTAGGTGAGTATAAGAGAGCAGCCATAGTAGGATACTGGTCAATGGTGGTGACAGTACCCCCAACAATCCTCTGGGGATTGGCAGGGACGGCTAAAAGAAGATAAAGATTATAGAGTGGTTTATAAAGGATTTTAAGTCCAAGTTTAAAACACTGAACAAAAAACAAAAAAAGAAGTTAAACATTCTGGATTGTCAAAAATTCAAAAACAATCAGTTAAGTGAGGACATACCTGCGACAGCCGTGAAGGAAAGGGCCAGCACAGCAAGGATGCATGTTGTGAATAACTCGGGGACAAGTGTAGGACATCATTGTCAATGATTGGTATTTATATCGAAGCAGCTTGACTATCAACACGTGAACTACATTTATTTTAAATTTTCCTCAATTTCAAACCTTAAGAGGTCTACAGATTGAGTAAAATTTTGATAAACAATTGTGACTTATGTAGTAATTATAATATTTTTGTTCAATCAAATTCACACTGCAGCTCTTCAATCAATCAATCTTCCTAGCCATTTTCTCAACTATCTTGGGGTCGGCTTTCAGTCTAACCGGATGCAGCTGAATACCAGTACTGCAGCTCTTCAATGTATGTAATTTTTATAATTTATGATTAACTCAAAGCTGCAAAAAATGACGATAAAAGTAAAACAGATACCACAACAACATCTTGAAAGCTATCGACAAAACCTTTGCCTAGCCGGGGGCAAAACAAGCCACACAAAGCCACAATAAAATTTATACACAAGGCAAAACACGTATTCATTACAACTGTCGCTATGATGAACCAGTATAATAATTCAGCATATAAACTCCTTTACATCAACGATACCAGAATAGATCCATTCGTTTTTATTTTATTATCCAATAAAGACAAGAATTATAATTATCTGTTACTTCAAGTGAATTCAAGAATGAATCAGACATGAAAAGGCACAATAAACACAAATGTATTTATAGATTGTGAGAACTTACAAATTTTGGGTTGACAGGGGATAAAACAGGGTGTTATGTTTGCATCACCTACCCTCAATGATGCAAAACCTGCAGCCCGCGAAAGACTTTCAATTAATCACGAGTACTATAATAATCATCAGTAAACAAAAGTGTCACGCCATCCTGCAGCTCAGATGTTTAGGTTCTCAGTGAGATTGTTGTTGCGGCCAACGATGAAAGTGGCTCGGACATCGTTGTTAAAGACGATGATGGAGGCGGAGCGAAAGATAGATATGCCATTATTCATAGTAATTTAGTTGTATAATGGGTTAATTGACTCATGCGTGACTTTGCCGAAATCCATGATAAAATACAATAGACGAATAGTATAGTAACTTAATCCGCTTAACTGTTCTGAAAGAGTCATAAAGAATACAGGGTTCTTTATGAATCTTGTGAGGATGGATGATGATCTTGTTCACGTTGTGTACAACACAACCGCGCTTAGTTCAAAGGTAGTCAACGCGGAAATGCTATCTGCTTACTGCGTCACCATTGTTAAAGGACAGAAAATATTATCATGGTTTTTTTTTCACTTCATTTTTTATCATTTGAAATTTTGACAAAATTTACATGCGATAAAAAGTAAGTACTTAATATGCTCCACATAGAGCAGCTGTAAGGTTAGACCTGCTGTTAAGAATGATACCACCGCATTCCTGCCAGTAAGTGCTGTAACCGCCTGTCCACGGAACGGGCGGCGCGAACGGCGGTGCGTCTTGCAGGGCGAAATTCTATACATTTGTTTTAGTCGCAAGACGCTTCGCCGTTCGCCGCGTGAATTTTCGCTATAGCGAATGTCCCGTGGCCAGGCGGTTAGAGTGAGTGAATGTGTGAATTCAAAATCTAATTTAAAAACCGACATGATATATATGCTTGACATTCTATATCTTTGTCTCTCGCAGTTCTTTTGTTTATGTTTTAGTTATTATTCTAAGACTTTAACCTACTCGTAAAATCGCCTTTTACCTCGCATCTGCCCACGGTAGATTATGTACTTTGGTCCACTTATGACCCAACTAAATACTTCATCTGCCCTTTGCCTCGGTAGTCTTATTATACTTAAGGTAAAATAATATTATACTAGTATGTTTATAGACACTGGTCCACAGTGTCTATAATCATGCTATAATATTATTTTCTTTAAAAACACTCGCTAGGATCATACAATCAATCTTATTTGACTTTACACCATAAAGTTAAATAAGACGTTTCTAAGGAGTGTTTAGTTATTATTTATAATGAACATAATTTTGATACAGTACTATTTAAATGGTAATTAATATTGATTAAATAGACCTTTCTAAATCTATGGTTATCAAATGCAATTATAGCAAATGATGATGTTATGAACTTATGACGCAATGATGTTATTGTAGGTATGTGATATTGACAGAAATTAAAACATTAATTGTTAATTTCAATCATTTATTCTCTTTTTATGCGTTGGATTGGATCCAAGCGGTGTAACGGGAAACACGAGCGTTGACACCGGGGAAGAAAGCCTGAGCGCATCCCCTACCCCAGGAACAGACACCAACAACGATACCGTTGTGGTAGAGAGGACCGCCGGAGTCACCCTGGCACTGGTCGCGACCACCGACGTCGAGCCATCCGGCACACAACATGTTGGCGGTGATGGTGTCACCTACAGTAGCATAACGTTGTGCGCAAGTGTTTTGGTTGACGGTCCAGATTTGGACGTGACGCAGTTGTTCAGAACCAGCGTTTGAACCAGCCTGCGAAACAGAAATATTCTAATATCAATCTTCGAACAAACAAAACAGAAACAAGACGATTTCCAGATGAACAGTAAACCTACGAAAGTGTCACCCCATCCTGCAGCCCAGACGACTTGGTTGTCACCGAGGTTGTAGTTGGCGCCAGCGATGGAAGCGGCGCGGACATTGTTGTTCAAAGTGAAGGTGGAGGCGGAGCGTAAAATACAAATGTCATTATCTTCAGTTCTTGAGTTGTATGATGGGTGGATGATGATCTGGTTTACGTTGTGAACAACACCACCGCTGTTGGCCCAAGTGGAGCCGACACGGATACGCCATCTGTTAGGTGTGGCACCACTGTAAAAAAAATGTAATGATAGTTAAACCGGTCATAATATTAGAATTTCAGTAAATTGCTATTGAAGTAAAACAATACTTACACAGTGCAGTGAGCAGCGGTGAGGATGGACCTGTTGTTAAGGATGGTACCACCGCAATTCTGCCAGTACGCACTCCAGTTCCATGTGTATAGTAGAGCAGCTATGGTAGGGTACTGTCCAATAGTGGTGACAGAACCTCCTACAATCCTTTGGGGATTGGAGGGAACGGCTACAAAGAAAAATAGAGTTTATTACTTTCCTCTTTTTAAGTGCTCTTTCAACGATTGAGTTGTTTCAGGAGTAACATTAACAAAGCAATTTTATAGAAAATGCATGTTACAAAAAACATTGGCGTTCGGTAAATTTTAAAAATAGAGTTTACTTTCTTAATTGATAAATATTAAAAAAAAAAAAAACATAATGTACCTGTGACAGCCGCGAAGCAGAGGCCTAGCAAAGCAAGGAAACGCATGTTGTTAATAAGTCCGCGACAAGTGTAACTACTCGTTAAAAGTGTTAAGTATTTATAGCATAAATTCGGGATTACTATCAAATTATCAACGCGAAGAGATTAAAATGTTCAGTTCCATTTTCAAACCTAAAGATGTTTACAGAATGAGTAGAATTTTAATAATAAGAAACCCAAGCTCTTTTCAAGTTATATACTTGAAAAGAGCTAACAGAATATGCAGCTTTGACAGTATTGTTATATGTTTTGGGTTCCTAGGATATGGTTTGGTTTGGTTCGAAGGTCTTTGCTTACTAATACGCGTTGGCTCGCGGGGGGTTATAATTTTTACTCATACAAGTCGAGGCTTGATATCTTTATCAACAAGGAACCCAAGAAGTTAGAACTGTTGCCAAATCCGCGTTTGCATTTTCGTTTATCGTTTACTTACATCTTTAACTAGTTGTTTACAGTACTTGTAATAAACTTGTCAAAATGTTAAAAAGTGAAAATAATTGTTAATTTATACATGTCTACATGACTACATATTTTATTCACATGTTTTTGACCATTCTTTTACTGACAGACTTATTGAAAACAATTAGTTCCACGACTTGTAATATATGAATGTAAACTCGGAGTAAAAAATTACAACCAGTATGAAAACTTCCTTACACCTACGATAACACATGTATCTATGTACACTTGTGCCTTAATCAATCTTATCGTCATCAATCCAATAAAGAAGCCAATTATCTATTGTCCCAAAGGTTTTCAAAAAAAAACCCAGAAAAAACCCTCTAATTCTTCATGATATCGTTCTTGCAATGATTCGGTAGTTGGCCCCGACACTAGTGCAGATACAGACAAATAACGACCTCCCGGTCAATAACTCATATTTTAGAACTTAGAATATTTTTACTTGAGTCAGTTTACCAATAGTTTTGACAAATATTTTAAAATTTATTATCATCTCATCACAATTTCTGCCGAAAGACTGCTTAATGTAAACCTCCCGAAGACGTACATTTATTTATTTATTAATTAAAACTTAACTAAATAACTACCCAACTATTAACTACTTACTATTATTACTATTAACTTTTCTTTAAACTTCGTTTACAGAAGTGGCATTTTGGTAAAAATACAGGGTTGCATCGACGCGAATACCGTTACCATGGATTCAGTACATGATTCTGATCCTTCCTGAGCAGAAATTATTCAACGGTTATTAAATAATAAAACAACAGCTGTTCCATACATATGACCGAGTAAGTATTGCGCTTTTCTATGAAACAGCAGATTTTTTTTTTATAACTGACGAAAATTTTCGATACTAGGGGGTTCAAAATCATGTACTGAATCCATGGTATCAGTTTTCGCGTCTATTTACCTGCCATCCTGTATAGTGAAAAGTCGCAGAAATCCGCTAGATGCGGGAAGCACGGAACCGGGCCTAATCTGGCCTGCTTGGGCCTATGTCCAGCAGTGGATGTCTTTCGGCTGAAATGATGATGATGATAATGATAGTGAAAATAATTTAATGAATATCGTGATGGCCCTGTGGTTAATGCCGCACCTTTCATGCGCTAGGTAGTCATCATTGACATCGGTGAAGGAAATATAGTGAGGAAACCTGGACTATATTTCCAGGTTTTCTCAGGATGTTTTATTTATATTGTGATGTTCGTAATGTAAGTCTGAAATCGTCAATCCTTCTCTGTATGAGAAGAGGCCTTTACCTTGCAGTGGGAATAATAAGCTGGTATTTTTGTTTAGTTAATTATTTCAGGGTCGAGTCGTTTAGTTCATTACATGTGCTGAAATTCAAGTTGTACTAGTTGTTGTGTTGTTGTAATAGCATTACGTAACAAACTCAGCCTATTCTGGGACTCCGGCTTATTCTATATTATAGGGTAATCCATCAAACAGCCCGTAATCCACCAAACAGCCCAGTGCAGGTAAGTAATAGAAATACTCAAACTTGATACAAAATAGTAGATTGTTGGTTATTATAAGGGTCGAAAGGAATCAATTCCCATACGAGTAGGAATATGTAGTCCGAGTAGGAATTGATGTCTTTCACCCGTGATAAACACTGTATTTTTTATTCCAAATATGAGAAAAGAAAAATAGTAATATTTCTAAAATATGTATTGATGTTATTATCATGATCTATTTAAAATTAACTGAGAAATTAGAACATTTTGTGATTTTTTTTAAACATGGAACGCATTGCGTCACCGTCGCGGGCCGTCCCGCTTAATAGGTATTTTTTTTAATTCACACTGTCTGTTTCTACTCTCACAAGACCGCAGCCTTTTTATTCTATTCAATATTTTTCTTAATTATGCAAAAAGTTTCGTAGCCGACTAACCTAACCTATCCCGCCCTAGAGAGGGAAGCAGCGTCTTCCACCCGCTACTCAGATCAAACAAACACTACTTTCCGAGTATGAAAAATGAAAAACATTATAATGTTTGTCATTCTATGAACATTTAAAACCAAAAAATGTATGACGGCGTCGCTATTGTAAACAGCACGTGCAACGGGCCGAACGGCGCAGCTGCGCAGTGGAATGCGTAAACAAGGCCTCGCCTACTTTCCCTACTACTCGAGCCGCTCTACATAAACGAGCGCGCAGCGAGGAGGGGATCATTCTTGTCGCAGGCTCGGCCCGGTGCACATGTTGTAGCATTTAGATACTGAATTAATTGTAGTCTGATTTAGAATAAAATCATTGGAAATATAATTTGAATTAGTGTGTTAATACGCTATGGGAATAAAAGATGATTTCTGCTATATTTCTTACTTTCATTTAAGATGTCGGACCCTCTGCCTTCATGTATGTATGTTTCTAAATATTTTGTATTCTTATCTTCTAAACAGGCTAGTTGACGGTTCTGAGAAACCGAGTAATAATCTTCATTGCGGTATATTTTCCTCGAAACAGACATATTTCAGAAAAAATAATAGTAACATTTTCAAAACAATCTTTATTTTTATAATGCAGTGTTTCTTTTTGTCAAAACGGAGCATTTTGTAATAGTAGCTCGAGTGAAATTCTCGAGTGGATTTAATGAAATATAGTAAGGTTATACCACTTTTTAAATCTGGGGACAGTAAAGACACCAACAATTATAGACCAGTATCCGTGTTGCCGGTATTCAGCAAGGTGTTCGAAAAGGTAATGCTCAACCAAATGCTTAATCATTTTAACACCAACCAAATCTTACACGATCAGCAATATGGTTTCACCAAAGGACGTTGTACGACTGACGCCGGGGTCAGCTTATTAAAAAACATATTTACAGCGTGTGAGGAGGCCCAAGATGCCATAGGAATCTTTTGTGACCTCTCCAAGGCATTTGACTGCGTAAATCATGAAACCTTACTCTTGAAACTTTAGCATTACGGACTAGGTAAACTTGCGCTCAGTTTAGTAAAATCTTATGTAAATGATAGACAACAGCAAGTTTAAATTAATGGTGTCAATTCACTCGGTCTAAAAGTAAAAATGGGTGTTCCACAAGGCTCGATATTGGGTCCTTTCCTCTTTTTAGTATATATAAATGATCTACCCCATTTATTAAAAAACCAACCACAAATGGTGTTATTTGCTGACGATACTTCCCTAATTTTTGAGATAAATAGACGTGCATCAAATTTTGACGACGTAAATAACGCCCTACTGCAGATCCAAAATTGGTTCACTGCTAATAATTTAGTGTTAAAAGGAAAAAAATAACTAAATGCATAAGATTTACTTTACCGAATGTTAAAAGTACAGATTGTGATATAGTATTGAATAAGGGAGACGAAATAAAGGCAGCAGGGAAAACATGGACAAGGAAAGCAATAAACAGAATAGAGTGGAAAGAAATGGAGGAGGCCTTTGCCAAAGTTGGGCAAACAGACTAAGTTGTCGGTGTCATCGACTCACCAGAGTCGACGATAAGATTGTTATTTTTGTAATTTGTATTTTTTTTGTCTGAATAAAGGCTTATATTATTATTATATACTCCAGACATCGATTCTATTTTTATTCTGCAGAAAAGAGCCATCAGATCAATATATGGTCTCCGCAGGCGCGATTCTCTTAGGGAGCTGTTTAAAAATATTAACATTATGACAGTAGCTTGTCAATATATCTATGAAAACATCATGTGCGTAAGGGAAAATCTTAATCTTTTCAGTAAAAGAGGTGAAAGGCACAATTATAGTACTAGAAATAGAGACAAATTAGTTCAACCAGGTTTCAGACTGGCTAAAGTAGACTCATCCTTCATGGGGTACTGTTTAAAATGTTACAATAAAATACCTCTCCACATACTCGAACTAAATGAAACCAAATTTAAATCTTGTATAAAACACACACTATGCTGCCAAGCATATTATAAGTTGGGGGATTACATCGCTGACAAAAATGCTTGGCTCAACGCTGGTCCAGCTCCACAAGGGCGCATAAACTAGTTGATTAGCATCGAAAATATTGTTGGAGCTGCTGAAGATTGCAAAAACTATCTTTGCATTGTATAAATTCAATCTGTTAGTATTGTATTGCATAGCACATGTGTGAGCACTGTGACCATTTTACAAAACTACCATTTATTGGGTATATCTTTCATTGACTTAAATGAGCCCTGACGGCTGAGAGTATGTCATACTCACTTAAATGTCTCGCTGGTGGTGGCGTGTGTGTTGGATCATTAAGTTCCCTTCAAAATGGTTGAGCTAAATGGTGCTGATCCATGCGTCATGTTCGTGAACGGGCGCCGTCAGTAGGGACTGGTCATCTCTTAGCTGCCATGGCTTATTTTAATTTTTTAATTGTTTTAATATTTTTTATTACGGACGCTTTTAACTTGCACCTCTTTCTACATTGTTCTCACATGTTTAATTTCAATATGAATGATGTACTTAACCAATATTTTGTAACAATATTTTGATTTAAAAGAGTGTCCGTGGAGTTTCTTGCCCGTTCTTCTCCATAGGTACCTACTACGCTTTGGAATGGGCAACTAGCTTCATCTTTCTGACTGACCGACCCCTTGACAATTCAAAAGTGCCTGTAACTGGTTTATTTGAAATAAATGCTTTGAGTTTGAGTTTGAACTCTTAAAGTACAGTAATTATATAAAGGTTTTTTTTCACTTGATTTTTTGTCATTTGAAATTATGACATTTTACATGCGATAAAGAGTAAGTACTTAATATGCTCCACATAGAGCAGCTGTAAGGTTAGACCTGCTGTTAAGAATGATACCACCGCAATCCTGCCAGTAAGTGCTGTAAGAGTGGGTGAGTGTGTAAATTCAAAATCAAAAACCGTCTATTTCGATCCATATAAATATCATAACATGTTGTACTTTAGACTTAAAAATGAAATTCCAATCATAATAAATATAAATAATTAATTAGTTAATATAAATAACATTAAAATTATAAAACTAAATTAAAATCTTTAAAAACAGCGAGGATAGGCAAGTTGTATAACTCACGGACAAGATAAGTGAGGTAGGTACCTAATGACCTCGAGTAAGTACGCGAGGTACAAAAACACTTATCAAAGAAGCATGATTCCAAAGAATCATAAAGTCCAGCCACGACCACGTCTTGTAAGCTTTGTTCAGCAGGGACCGATGTACCGTCCGTATACTCAATTTCTCACCTACGCCTTTTGCATAACGCCCCATGCCTTGATATGATATATATGCTTGATATTCTATATCTTTGTCTCTCGCAGCGCAGTTCTTTTGTTTATGTACTTTAAACTAAAATCGCCTTTAACCTCACATCTGCCCACGGTAGATTATGTACTTAATTCAACTTTGGTCCACTTATGATCCAACTAAATACTTCATCTGACCTTTGCCTCGGTAGTCTTATTATATTATACTTAAGGTAAAATAATATTATAGTATGTTTATACTTCATGCTATAATATTATTTTCTTTAAAAACACTTGCTAGGATCATACAATCAATCTTATTTTACTTTACACCATTTAAGTTAAATAAGACGTTTCTATGGAGTGTTTAATTGTTTATAATGAACATAATTTTGATACAGTAGGGGAAGGTGGGGGGACACCGGATATTTAAGATAAAGACACAATATATTAATCACCATGTTATTTATTGACATAATCAATATCACAAATGCTTAAGTATACCTTAGGCATAACTTCGGCATGAAAATGTTTGAGATCAATCTTAATAATTAAACAATAGAACAGATTTTACTGAAAATTATAAATCCGAATTCACCCCATACCTATGGGTCAAACCGGATAGGTATTTTATATTCAAGGGGTAAATATAAAATGACTAACAATAAAACTAAATATTAAAATTATTCGCAATTTTTGCATACAAACAATAATAAGTCTTTCTTCAGAACAACTGCACCTAAAGAGTGCATTGGTATCATTCATCTGTGGACTTAGTTTGACTGTACTTTTCGCCACAAACCAAACACTCCGAATCCTCATGGTAGTTTCCTATATTCGTCTTTTTGTGTGGCATGTTGACGGTCGCACTCTGTATAAAGTAAAAAAAAATAGTAACTTAAAAGAGGAATAAAAGAAACGTCCACAATACCTGAATCGGGGTGAAACCGGATAGACGAAATCACCCCGTCCGCTTGTACCCCGCAGGTACCACGTTTGAAATTGTAATAAGTAACAGTTTATGTTTACACTCATAGCAACAACAAATATATTTTAAAAGGTTAAATATATATTTAACCTTTTAAAACTATATTTGTTCTTCTTAAAAAATACAACTGTATATGATAGCTTAAATATAAACTTAATGACAACACTTTACGGAAATCATAATATTAGATAACTTACCTTTGTTTTCAATTTTCGTTTATAGACGCACGCGCTGAGATTTGACCGTCACGTGGTCACCACCATTTGTAACCAAACTGAGCAAGCATTCGCGCATATTTCTCCACTAGCTAGAACGAGACAGCTGTACCCGAAGTAAAGGAATAGCAACTATCTGGTTTGACCCCCTGTCCGGTTTCCCCCCTCTTTCCCCTACTATTTAAATTGTAATTAACATTGATTAAATAGACCTTTCTAAATCTATGGTTATACAATTCAATTATAGAAAATGATGATGTTATGACTAGTGATCGGATATTCGGATGCATATTTACCTAAAGTTGAGGTGTTCGCTATTATGGAATGCACTTTTGTATCGAAAACTTCCCGGGATTCCGGGATCGATCAATTTAGAGTTCTGATTATAGAATCGAATGTATATTGACTTACGTTCAGGTGTTGGCTGATATGGAATGCACTTCTGTATCGATCACAATAATCCCGCGATTCCAAAATTGATAATTTTATTCCTTTTTTACTATAGAAATGCTAGGTAATGTTTTAAAGTAGGTTGCCAACATGGCATAGCACATAGCGACAAATAACTCGGTGCCCTGAGTTTCGTTAAAAAATGTTTACAGTTGGTATATAAACTTTTATGTTAACACCGCAAAAGTAACCCTGTTACGAGGGCTGATGTTTCCTTTCTATATCATGTATGCGAATAGTTGTGCATTCCCGGATTTTATGGTATTCCGGGATTTATATTAAGAAAAAAAATATTAAGAAGCCACATCCATAATTTCTTAACCAAAAATTAAGTTTAGGTAAATAATTATGCATCCGAATATCCGATCTCTAGTTATGACGCAATGATGTTATTGTATGTGATATTGACAGAAATTAAAACATTAATTGCTTATTTCAATAATTTATTCTCTTCTTATGCGTTGGATTGGATCCAAGCGGTGTAACGGGAAACACGAGCGTTGACACCGGGGAAGAAAGCCTGAGCGCATCCCCTACCCCAGGAACAGACACCAACAACGATACCGTTGTGGTAGAGAGGACCGCCGGAGTCACCCTGGCACTGGTCGCGACCACCGACGTCGAGCCATCCGGCACACAACATGTTGGCGGTGATGGTGTCACCTACAGTAGCATAACGTTGTGCGCAAGTGTTTTGGTTGACGGTCCAGATTTGGACGTGACGCAGTTGTTCAGAACCAGCGTTTGAACCAGCCTGCGAAACAGAAATATTCTAATATCAATCTTCGAACAAACAAAACAGAAACAAGACGATTTCCAGATGAACAGTAAACCTACGAAAGTGTCACCCCATCCTGCAGCCCAGACGACTTGGTTGTCGCCGAGGTTGTAGTTGGCGCCAGCGATGGAAGCGGCGCGGACATTGTTATTCAAAGCGAAGGTGGAGGCGGAGCGTAAAATACAGATGTCATTATCTTCAGTTCTTGAGTTGTATGATGGGTGCATGATGATCTGGTTTACGTTGTGAACAACACCACCGCTGTTGGCCCAAGTGGAGCCGACACGGATACGCCATCTGCCAGCTGTGTCACCACTGTAAAAGAAAAGTAATGATTGTTAAATCGGTCATCATATTAGAATTTAAGCAAATTGCTATTGAAGTAAAACAATACTTACATGGTGCAGTGAGCAGCGGTGAGAATGGACCTGTTGTTGAGGATGGTACCACCGCAATTCTGCCAGTACGCACTCCAGTTCCATGTGTATAGGAGAGCAGCTATGGTAGGGTACTGTCCAATAGTGGTGACAGAACCTCCTACAATCCTTTGGGGATTGGAGGGAACGGCTACAAAGAAAAATAGAGTTTATTATCAGCTGTTTTTAAGTGCTATTTCAAAGATTGAGTTGTTTCAAGAGTAACATTAACAAAGCAATTTCATAGAAATGTTACAAAAAACATTGCCGTTCGGTAAATTTAAAAAATAGAGCTTAAGTTCTTAATTGATAAATATTTAAAACAAAGAACATAATGTACCTGCGACCGCCGCGAAGCAAAGGGCTAGCAGAGCAAGGAAACGCATGTTGTTAATAGCTCAGTGACAAGTGTAATAACTCGTTAAAAGTGTATAGTATTTATAGCATATATTTGGGATTACTATCAAATTATCAACGCATAGAGATTAAAATGTTCAGTTCCATTTCCAAACATAAGGATGTTTACAGAATGATTAGAATTTTAATAACAAAAAACCCAAGCTCTTTTAAGTATATACTCACAGAATATGCAGCTTTTACAAGATAATTATGAATGTATTTTTATATTTTTTTGGGTTCATAGGATATGGTTTGGTTCGAAGGTTTTGCTTACTAATGCGCGTTGGTTGGCTCCCGGGGGGTCGCGCGACCATATATATTATAATGAATAATTTTTACTCATACAATTCGAGGCTTGATAGGTTCAACTTAAAGGAACCCAAGAAGTTAGAACTATTGCTAAATCCACTTTTGCATGTACGAGTATAACAAGTTGTCAAGACTAGTTGTTTACAGAACTTGTAATAAACTTGTCAAAATGTTAAAAAAGTGAAAATAATATTTCACAATACATATCTACATGACACACATGACTACATGTTTTATTCACGACATGTTTTTGACAATTCTTTTACAAGACTTATTGAAAACAAGTTTCACGATTTGTATTATATGGATTAAAACTCGGAGTAAGAAATTAAAACCAGTATGAAAACTTCCTTACACCTACGATAACATGTATCTATGTACATATTAGCCTTTATCATTTTTATCGTCATCAATCCAATAAAGAAACCAATTATCTATTTTCCCAGGGGTTTTCAAACAAAAAACCCAGAAAAAACCCTAATTCTTCATGATAACGTTCTTGCAATGATTCGGTAGTTGGTCCCGACACTAGTGCAGATACAGACAAATAGTACACATTCCCGGTCAATATCTCATATTTTAGAACTTGGAATATTTTTACTTCAGTCAGTTTACCTATAGTTATGACAAATATTTTAATATTTATTATCATCTCATCACAATTTTGTGCCTAAAGACGCCCACTGCTTGATGTAAGCCTCCCGAGGACGTATATATATATATTTTTTTTTAATAAACTAACTAACTACCTGAATATTAACTATTACTATTAACTTTTTCTTTAAACTTCGTGTTACAGAAGTGGCATTTTGGTAAAAATACAGGGTGGCATCATCGACAGGAATACTGTTACCCTGGATTCAGTGATTCTGATCCCTTCCTGAGTTGAAAATTTTCGTCGGTTATTAAAAAAAATCTGCTGTTTCATACATTTGACGGCGTAGTATTGCACTTTTCTATGAAACAGCAGATTAATTTTTTATTTACGTAAGCGCGTCAAAATTTTTCGTCGGTTATTAAAAAAAAGGGTTCAGAATCATGTACTAAATCCATGGTATCACTTTTCACGTCGACGTCCCACAGGGTGGCAGCCCTGTATAGTGAAAAGTCGTAGAAATCCGCTAGATGCGGGAAGCACGGAACTGGTCGAAGTGGCGGTGCTTAGAGTAGGCCTATGTCCAGCAGTGGACGTCTTGCGGCTGAAATGATGATGATGATAATGATAGTGAAAATGATTCAATTTAATGTCGTGATGGCCCAGTGCCTTTCATGCGCGAGGTAGTTTGTGGTTTTGAATCCGGGACTTTTTCAATTCATATGTACTTTCTAAGTTTACCTTGGACATCATTGAAATCGGTGAGGGAAAGATAGTTCGATATTTTATTTATATTGCGATTTCAAACTTACATTAATAACATCAAACGATGTTATTAATGTAAGCCAACCGTTCTCTGTATGAGAAGAGCCCTTCGCCCTGTAGTGGGAGTAACGCTGGTATTTTTTTTAATATAGTTAATCATTTCAGGATGAAGTCGTTTAATTCATTAGATGTGTTGAAATTCAAGTTGTGAATACCGTTACGTAACAAACTCAGCCTATGATGATGGGACTCCGGCCTATTCTCTATTTTATAGAGTAGGAGCCGTAATCCACCAAACAGCCCAGTGCAGGTAAGAAATAGAAATACTCAAACTTGATACAAAAAACATTTTAAAACCATGATGATTCTAAATATTTATATATTTTTTTATCTTCTAAACAGGCTAGTTGACCGTTTTTGAGAAACCGAGTAATAATCTTCATTGTGGTCTATTTTCCTCAAAATAGAATATTTCAGCCAAATAGAAGTAACATTTTCAAAACAATTTGTTTATTATAAAACACAGTTTTTCTTTTTGTCAAAACGGAGCATTTTGTCATGGCAGCTCGAGTGAAATTCAAAATTCAAAAGTCAACCTAGTTGACCCCCTTCCTAGTGCTTTAGCTGGAAAGAAGACGTGGCGTAACAAACTCCCCAGCAGTGACTCCGTTACACCCATTCTGCAAACCATATATATTATGTGTTATTTCTTACTGTGTTTTTGAGTTATGCCCGAGTTTGTGACACTGTTATAATTGCTGAAAAAATAATTATATATAAAAAAAATGGTGCTTACTTACGAAGGCCTTTCGACCTTTTTAGTAATAATCTTTATTCAATAAAAGTTGTTTATTGTAGTGTATTCTTGACACTATGTCATTGAGATGTATAGTTTAGGAGCTAGCGCAGGTTTCACAGCACGTCAATTTCAAATCCAAGTAATTTAGACGCAGCTAAAATTAATTGAAATGTAGACACATCACCTGTTAATATTAGTTTCATCACTTTCGTGCTCTTGAACATTTTGTTACTTATTTATTTACCTAATACTTCAAGCATGCAAATGTACAGTTTCTGTACATTTGGACTTTATGCGGAAATTAAAGTACATTTCGCCTTTGATTTTAACCGGTTAAGCCGCGCGGCTCAATTTCGCGACACCCCTCAAGCCGCGCGGCACGCCCGCGGCGCGTCAGAGATAAGAGCTCGCTAATATAAACAAAAACTGAGAGCTTTTTGTTACGTAAATAGTCTTATCGTTAATGGTTTTTGGTTCCTGATTAGACAAAGGATTTTTTATAATACTTAGAATCTTTGTAAGCGAACGCTAGTTGGAATAAATAAACATTCTTATCAGATTCTTATAAGAAATTCCTTTGTTCATTGTTTTGATTATTTATAATAAAACTACTGGTTCGATTCACATGAAACTTCGCAGGATACATTATGAATACATATACTATCGGTCAAAACCATTATTTACGGACAATAATAATAAATAAAAACACATATAAATAAAAAAGTTCAATAAATCGTTAACCGTATCATTACGTAACATTATTTAATTGACAAAAAAATATTGAACTCTTTTTCTTTCTGTATTATGCATTTTTATTATTTATTAGTTATTCAAGAATATAAAATAAATGACTTACCAGCGATTACATACACAAAACACACACAAAACTCAAAATTTCACATCAACACCTTTTTTCACTACCGAGTTTGTTTACATTTTTTGATGGGTCCGTAATAGGTAATTACGATGTTATTTTGTGCAAATTTTATCTATATACGATGACGACACTACTTAATTATTGAAATAACACCATTTCCCGTCGATTTACACTTAAAAAACAATAGAAAACAAATAAATAGAACGCGGAGTGCAGCGCGCTGAACGCATGCGCGGACGCCATTTTGCCGTACCAAAAATGTTCAATTTTTACTTTTTTTTAGAGTTGTTTCTGCATATTTTGACGTTATGGTCGATTTATTCGACAGGTATATTATCCTACCATAAATCAAAACCAACCACAGACCATATCAGCCCGTATATTACATATAAATAGAGCTGCAATCTGCATGAACGTACCGTGTTCCCGGGGACACGACGAGGCTTGACGGTATTGGGAGTTTTCGTGCGCCTGGGGCTTCGGTCCGGCCTGACCGGTTAAAGGATTATATTAAGATTAATGTGTCATTTTCAATTTCTAGAAAGATTAGTTAAATAATAGGAAGAAAATTACTTCAACTAGTTTTTGTTTTAAATGAGCAGCTTATACTTTGTAAACAGTACGACATAGATCCGTTCCTAACTAGTGTGTCGTCAGCCAGGAAGTGCTTAAGCCGTAACTTTTTCATGTAAGTAGTTTATTTTGTTATGATGGTTGTTATGCAGTGCGAGCAACATAGTAATTATGCTGTAGCAACTTGGTATTCACACCAAGTTGCAACAGCATAATTACTATGTTATCCTTAGAATTAACTTTTTTTTGGAACGAAGTTCCCTTTCGCTCGTTGCGAAAGGGGGCTAGACGGAAAAAATTAAGACCAAAAGTTGCAACGACACTTTTTGTTTTATAATTCAGAGCCATCTAGTATAATATATATTATGCAGCTAAAAGAACTTCGTTCCCACCAGGTGTTCCACGAAACCTCCCGACTTTTTTTCTCTGTATTTCTCTCTATTTTATAAGTGGAGACCTGTAATTGGCTTTCAGACTGTCCTGTGACTGACTGTCTTTGATCTGTTTGTTTTAGCTGTAAGTCTCCCATGTTATTTAAATAAATAAATAAGGTTTAAAAAAAAAAACTGCTATATTTTTTATCGAAGTTGAAAAAATGGTGTATTCACCTCCAAGTAGACTACTGAATTAAGTTCGTGAGATATTTATATGTTCAAAATATGTGTTTTTTTTTAAAACGATGATCAAACGTCACCCTCACATCATTTTTCGAGAAAGCTTGTTGCGAATATTTATGATTTGGTGATTTGTGAATACTTGAAATATTTAAAAAATTCACCTGCAAGACTAAGGCCCGCTTACACCACAAATCACTAAGTGCGTTTAACGTTAAACATAATTATTTAAAACATCTCTCTGTCTCTGTCATCTTCAAACAATTGACGTAAATAAAACGATGATTTGAATTCATTTAACTGAGGTAAGAGTAGACGTATTTAGTGATTTGTGGGCCTAAGAACTCTACTTTTCAAATCATAAACAATTTTTTTCAAATTCCTTTGCCCTCTCTTACAAACAGTGAACAAAATTGTCCAAAGTGAGTAGATTTCTCGCACGATCTCTTTATTACAATATATTCAGGAAGGTTTATATGTAGGTACACATAACAACATAACATTACGACTGTAATTCATCTAAGGGTTAGGCAGAGGTGTACCTATAGTACACCCACATTTCGCCAGTTATGTTTAAGTCCCATGTGATAGAGGGCAGCCCTATTACCATCATTCCGGGCTGCTACTGAGAAATTCCAGATGGAAAAACCAATAACACTTTGCCCGACCCGGGAATCGAACCCGGGACCTCGTGCACACCAGTAGCACTTGCGACCACTAGACCAAAGAGGCAGTCAGTGTGTAGGTATAATACATAAATATTGACTACACGCAGTAAGAAAATCTCGATGGTTTGTCAAGTCGAAAACACCATGCGAAACAGGGGCGGGTCGCTAGTGATAAGGAAGTAAAATTGTCTCGAGTTTTTTTTGTATGTTTGTAAATGATAATCTCTGTTTTACCTACGATTAATACAGAGCTACGAAATTACTTTAGTGTTCTCTCAGACCAAATAAATAACCAAGACAGCGCTGCGAACAATACAGTGAAGCATAGAAAAACTACACCTCCGCTCTATGCATACACGCTCACACGCACACATTTTCAACTATTTACAATGAAACTGCACCTCACTAAGTGCACACATGTTTACGAAACCGGCTTCACGTCACTGTTGACAGCCTTATGTCTTTATTTTTTATTAGTCTGAGAGCGTTGTAAAACAAGTACAAACAAATCGGTTGGTTGGCTGTGTCGGTGCTGATGAAGGTAGTTTGCCCAAGAGAAATACGTGAATCATGGTAGTACCCTCACTACTTGTGCCAAAACTATAAATGTACAAACTTGTTTGTGTAACAAATTGTTGATGTGTTCTACTGTCATGTCAGAACAGCAACGTAGTATAATGAGATTGCCACAGAATGCATTTTAAACCCGTAAAACGCAAGCACGGCTTCTGTGAGAATCTCCACATGGATCAAACCGTGGTACTCAAGAACGACGTATCACAAATAAATTAGAAAATGCCCCTACTCAGGATAGTAAGTATCTTTATTTGCATAAAATTTGGTAAATATAAAGTATGTTTTAAGTGCAGGACACATTCCGCCATAATACAATAGCATGAATTTTAAAACATAGGTTTAGTTTATACCTACGTTATGAAAAGATATAAGCATACACACACGATCTATAATAAATACTTATTCCTAACTTGATGCACTCTCATAATCAGCCTATAATGTTCCTACTGCAGGGACACAGGCCTTCACTATTCGAGAAGGACTCATATTTATTTATAAAAATAACGAGTCATTCTCGTGAAAATTAAAATAGTACTACTTACACCTGGTAGTTTTTACTAATAGCGTATGATTTGGTTCAGATTAAAATATTATACAATTAGTGGTTAAACTTCAGGCTAAAAGACATCCAATGGATAGGGTTACGCTTTGAGTTTCCCTACGTGATCGATTTACAAATGAGAAGATCCGCAGGAGAACCAAGGTAACCGAAATAGCCCGAAGAATTGCCAAACTTAAGTGGCAATGGGCAGGGAAGTAGCGTCTTTCGGCTGAAATGATGATGATGATGAAAGGGTTAAAAACGAAACTTAAACACAATAATTTTTCTAGCAGTTTATTTAATTTACGTTATAGCAAAATTTATGGAAATAAACTTTTACTATGTAAGATAAAAAAAAACTGTTTTTTTCTTAAAATCACTTCTTTTGCGTTGGATCTAAGCCAAGGTGTAGCGGGAGACGCGAGCGTTGACAGCAGGGAACTGTGGCATAGCGCATCCAGTACCGAAGGAGCAAACACCTACTTGGACTACCGGCTAAAGAACGTATATAACTATGACTATTATACGACTGGTGGCAGGGACATAGACGCGAAGCATTATATCATGGATTTCAGTACATGTTTCTGAATCCCCCTGCGTTGAAATTTTTCATCGGTTATTTAAAAAAAAACATCTGTTTCATAGAAAATTGCAATACCTACGCGGTCAAAATGTATGGAACAGCTGTTATTTTTTTTTCATATCTCATGCTCGGAAAGTAGTGTTTGTTTGATCCGAGTAGCGGGTGGGAGACGCTGCTTCCCGCTCTAGGGCGGGAAAGACTCATAGTAATTGCTTCCCGCCCTAGGGCGGGAATGAATTTTAAAAATAGAACTTATGGTTAGGTAGTCGGCTACGAACACAGATATAAATCTAACTAGATATCGCAAGTCCCTCCATCTTTATGAAAACCAAGCGTGCCAGTTTTTCACACACAATTTAAAAACAAAACTTACCAATGAAAGAAAACATTTCCAATGCCTCGGCCAATTTTTCTATACAGTCTTTACAGCTCAATATGGCTTAAAAAGACATTTTTCTAGTACGCGAAGTACATACTTACAATCGCGTCATCTAGTTAGATTAATATCTGTGGGTACGAAACTTTTTTAAGAAAAATATCGAATAGAATAAAAATAAAAGCTGCGGCAGTGTTTCCACTTACGTTTTTGGTTTTCCCCAGTTTCTTAATGAATTATCCCTAAAATTCCCTAAAAAAAATAAAAATTCCTTGGTTTAGGGAATTTTTCATTTTTATGTCATTAAATACCTAGAAAACATTCATTATTAATCGAGACAGACGAAACAAACCAACTGTAGGTATAATGCGACTTATTTCTGATGTCGTCTTTAGCCACGGAAATAGTACTATTAACAATAACATGGTAAACTAAAATTAGACGAATAACAATCATTACAAGTTTCAGGAAATCCCCTTTAATCAATCGGTGGTGCCATAGAGTAAAGTAGTACATTGGGTTCTGCCTACTAATTAAACAATAGGGCTACCAACTCAAGTTCAATATTTCCCTAAATCCCTGCCAAAATAAAATATCAGTAAACCATGCTTATTATTAGCCTTTTTCCCTAAAAAAAAGGGAGAAATCCCTAAAAGTGGAAGCACTGGGCTCCGGTCTTGTGAGTATATTATAAACAGCCAGTGTGAATAAAAAAAAAACTTATAAGCGGGACGGCCCGCAGCGGTGATGCGATGCGTTCCATATTTAAACATTTTTACAAATTGTTCTATCTTGTTAGTTCATTTTAAATAGGTACTACTCATGTTATTCAATATCAATAAATATTTTAAACACTATTTTTTACTTTCCTTATATTCGAAATGAAAAGTAGAGTGTTTAACACGGGTGAAAGACATCAATTCCTACTCGGACTATAGCCGCCCTCGCTGCGCTCGGGCGTCTAAATACCTCGTATGGGAATTGATTCCTTTCCACCCTTGTATAACAATCTACTATTAATAACCGGCGAAATATTTTAACGCAGGGGGTTTCAGAATCATGATTATAATGAATCCATGGTAACAGGCTTCGCGTCGATGTCCCTGACACACCGTACTATTGTCTGGTCAACATCAAAGTTTATAAAAATGTTCGTGTACCTAATCATAACAATGAATAATAATAGTAATTATGTTGTTTCTGATTTTGTTTTTTAAAACTAAACTGAAGTTTTAAAGTATTATGGAAGTAACGAAAACCAAAACATTGCGTGGGTTTACAGTTTATTTATTAGAAAAACATAATCCTAAGCACATTGCTAACAAGTCACTTCTTATGCGTTGGATTGGATCCAAGCGGTGTAGCGGGAAACACGAGCGTTGACACCGGGGAACTGTGGCCTAGCGCAACCAGTACCGAAGGAGCACACACCGACTTGGATACCATTGTGGTATAGAGGACCGCCGGAGTCCTGTGTGCACTGGTCGCGACCGCCGACGTTGAGGACACCGGAACACAGCATGTTGTCGGTAAGGTTAGGGTAACGAGTTCTGCAAGTAGCCTGGTTGATTGAATAGATCTGGACGTGACGCAGTTGCTCAGAAGCGGATCCACCCTCCTGTAAAATAGAAATAATAAGTAACCAGAAAAGAAAGATAAGATATAAAGTAATAATATTAAACTTACAGAAGTCAAACCCCATCCTGCTGCCCAGACGACCTGGTTATCGGGCAAATTATAATTTGCACCAGCGATGGAAACGGGGCGGACATTGTTGTTGTGTGCGATGACAGTGGCCGATCGCAAGATAGCGATGTCATTATCCCAAGTGTTCACGCTGTAGTTGGGATGGTTGATGATAGATTGTACGTTGTGAACAACACCCCCGCTATTGGCCCAGGTCGACCCTACCCGGAAGCGCCATCTGTTAGCAGCATGACCACTGTAAAAAAGATGAAAGTTTTTGTCAAAATATGTTGATCAGTGGTGACCCAGTGGAAACGTCGTCCTTGACTTACGAGTTGAACCTAGTCAGGCACTTTGTGTGAATCATTGAATCACCACTGCTCTCAAAACGGCAAAGGTAAACATCGTGAGGAAGCGGCATGTCTTAGAACCAAAAATTCGAAGACAGAGACAGCCTACTCTCACTCAGAGAAAGGGGGCCTTTGTCCCAGCAGTGGGAACATCATAGGCAGATAAGGCTTACTCATGCAATGTTGAGTTACCGAGGTTCTTTTATCAGAAGGCACTATGACTTTGTATGTCGCCCCACCAATTTTAAATAGCGTACAATCATCATAACCAGTACATATACTTACAAGGTGCAGTGAGCAGCCGTAAGAACAGATCTATTGTTGAGAATGGTACCACCACACGATTGCCAATAGTTGACCAGGTTATTCGAGTAGAGGCAAGCGGCCATGGTGGGGTACTGATCAATCGTGGTGACCGAACCACCCACTATCCTCTGGGGATTAGCTGGGACCGCTACAAAGAAGAAGCTTGTTAAATACGATACAGTAATAAAGGTGCCAATGGCACAGTAATAAAAATTGTTTCGTGAGCTTCGAAGCTGCGATACTAGTTTTATTTTAGGTGATGAATGAAACTAAATACAGATTGATTTATAAATGGTGAAATTCTTGAAATAAAAAGTGTAAGCCCTGTAAACTCGGGCGCATAGTACAATTCAGCACCCTAATTACGTAATGCACGATCAATTTTAAATTGAAACCAATTGAAAAAGATTGCCAGTGCTCCATAAGTTCGACAAAAAAAATCTGCTTTATTTTTTTGTCGAACTTATGAAGCAATGGACTGGCAATCTTTTTCAATTTAAAATTGATCGTGCATTGCGTAATTGAGGGGCAGTTTACTAAAGTCTACCAACCTGCCACAGCCGCGAAGCAAAGGGCCAACAGAGCAACCACACGCATTTTTACCGTCTTCAAAAAAGTGTGATAATGCCAATATAACTATGGCTTTTATACCAATTTAAAATGATATTATTGACAACATGTGTAACGATAATCTAGTGAAGATAAAAAAGGATGAATGAATGATAACCCTTTGTTGTGTTGCCGTGTAGTATTAACGATTATAAGTTATTAATAAAGGCGAGTTATTACATGTTTTTTTTATATTTTGTATTGAGTCGTCGTCTGCATAATCTTTTCCAAAGTTGAAGTCGGCTGCTAGTCTACCAGAGGCAGTTGAGTAATTAGATTTTTGCCATAATTGCTATCTCACTTCACGAAAATTATTTTGAAGAAATTATAGCTCACCTTTAATAGAGTATTGAAAGTACAAAAAAAGTGCCAAACATTACCGCAAAACTAGAAAATGTTCG
Source organism: Conistra vaccinii (assembly GCA_948150665.1). Taxonomy (NCBI): domain Eukaryota; kingdom Metazoa; phylum Arthropoda; class Insecta; order Lepidoptera; family Noctuidae; genus Conistra; species Conistra vaccinii. The sequence continues at coordinate 7,704,768 of OX411316.1, forward strand.
TGTACTTATTTTTCGTTTCCAATAGAACAGAATGGTAAGAGATTTTTTGTTTAGTTTTTTACCTTCAATTAATTACCTATCCTTAACCGTAAATTCTCTTTTTACGTTAATACACACCTGTAAACAAACACTTACCTAGTTGGCCTATACACATACACAATGTTGGACAAGACAGAGTGAGATAACATAAATATATTGGTCGTAATAGCGTTATCCGAGCGACAAAATAATAAATATTTTGCCGATGCTTAAAATACGCCGAACGATACTTTATCTACATTTTAGTCATTGGATTGGATCGGAAGATGATCAATAAGCACTTTTGACAAACAAAAAAGAGTTGCCCATTTCAAAATGTAGATAAAAAGGGCAAAATAGTACTGAAAAAAATCTCGTTTTACAATAATTATTATATCGTTATACATAAGAATACGATAGGAAAGGTAAAATATTGTATAGTACAGTCAGCTGCAGAGAAATCTCACCCCCTAGCAATGAATAAATGCATTGCTAGGGTGTGAGATTTCTCTGCAGCTGACTGTACTATACAATATTTTCTCTGCAGCTGACTGTACAACGTCCACATCATAGAATTTAGTGACATGAAAATGGCTTCAGAAAAAAAAAGACTAAAACAAACATTTTGTAATAATTTATTTGAATAAATAATTTTATTTCTTATGCATTTGAAGAGATCCAAGAGGTGTATCGAGACACACGAGCGTTTATACCAGGGAACTGTGGCCTAGCGCATCCGATACCGAAGGAACAGACACCAACGACGACACCGTTGTGGTAGAGAGGACCGCCGGAGTCCATTGAGCACTGGTCGCGACCACCGACGTCGAGCACACCGGAACACAGCATGTTGTCAGTGATGGTTATACCCGCGACCGCGTAACGACTGCTACAAGTAGCCTGGTTGATTGTAAAGATCTGGACGTGACGCAGTTGCTCAGAAGGAGAACCACCCTCCTGTAAATAGAAGCAATCTTAAAAAAAAAACATTAATAGAGGAAACATATTTTGAAAAGTATCCCTAATAAATTAAAAATGCAAAAGTATCTGTAGTCGGTCTGACATTAATCCGATCCAGCCTGTCTCTTGCTGTCCTCTCCCAGTGACGTCCTAAGCGGAGGTCCTTACCATACAGGGGGTGCCCTGAAGTCGCTTAGTATATAAGTTTTATGCCCTGGCTGAAGGCCTTAATTTATTGAGGCAGCCCCTAGAAAGTCCGATTAAACAGCCGACAACCTCCTGGGTTGACCTGCGAGATGCCAATGCCATAAAAGAAATTCTGTCTGACAAATTTTCACGTCTTAACGACTGAAATAATTTGATATTGGCTAATGGATTAGTGACGTTCGACAATATATAGATAAAAAAACTTACAGAAGTCAAGCCCCATCCTGCAGCCCAGACGACCTGGTTGTCAGCCAAATTATAATTTGCGCCAGCGATGGACGCAGGGCTGACGTTGTTGTTGTGTGCAATGACAGAAGAAGATCGTAAGATAGCGATGTCATTGTCAATTGTGAAAGTGCTGTAGTTGGGATGGTTGAGGATAGATTGTACGTTGTGAACAACACCGCCACTATTGGCCCAGGTCGAGCCTACACGGAAGCGCCAACTATTAGCGGCATTACCACTGCAAAGAGAAGCAAAATTAAAGTCGAAATTATATTAGGCTTCTCGAAACGCCATGTTTTGCAAGGCCGGTTTTTAGTCGTCACAACCGAAATGCCTTCGAACTCATCATCATCATCAGCCTATTAATGTTTCCACTGCTGGGACACAGGCCTCCTCTCTGTGAGAGGGAGTGGGCCGTAATCTACCACGCGGGCCCAGTACGGGTTGGTAGATGTCACATGTCTTCGAATTTTTGGTTCTAAGACATGCCGGTTTCCTCACGATGTTTTCCTTCACCGTTTTGAGAGCAGTAGTGGTGAAATTATTGACACAAAGTAAAGCGCCTGCCTGGGTTCGAACCCATGACCTACACTCGTAAGTCGGGGGCCATTACCACTGGGCCGCCACTGCCTTCGAACACGGTCACACAAATCACGGGCAACCGGTGACGGTCGGTGGTCGGTCGTTACACGACCAATTTTCAAAATTAGAGTTTTTATTTAAAAACACTATGGCAGCTAATTCTGATCGTGAGGGGAAACTCAACCAGTAGATCTTCGCCTTTTTCCCAATTTTTAATTCCGTCCAATCACCACCTTCAAAAGATCATAATAGTGTATATCGAAATAATCTTACATGGTGCAGTGAGCAGCCGTGAGCACGGATCTGTTGTTGAGGATGGTACCACCACAGGAATGCCAATAGTTGACCAGGTCACTTGAGAAGAGACAAGCAGCGATGGTCGGATACTGGTCAATTGTGGTGACTGAACCACCCACTATCCTCTGCGGAATAGAAGGGACTGCTGAGAAAGAAAGAAAAGGTGAATTCAGTATACTGCAGTATTAATTTGAGACCTTAGACAGGTTATTACACATGTTACTAAATACAGTATTTATTCATTCTATTACTTCTAATATTCCTGGGCACACAGTAATTTACTAAGACTACCAACCTGCCACAGTCGCGACGCAAAGGGCCAACAGAGCAATCACACGCATTTTTACCGTTCACAGAAAAGTGTAATTAGGACAAGTTCAGCTTTGGCTTTTATATCAATTGAAAATGATTATGTTAGCAGGGAGGGTTATAACGATAATTATTTATTTATGATAAAAAGGTAAATTAAAAACAATAAAGGCGAATTATAAGTTTTCTTTCAATTAAGGCGACGATAAGCTACTTTTAATGATTTTATCCCGAAAATTACATCTAAACGAGTAGTGTTAATGATTTGAAAAAAACATAATGTTAAATTAGAGCATTTTTTTAATAATTTAAAATACGATTATTTTAGATTATGTTTACATTACATAGTGAAATTAATTTTTAAAGTTGTGTCTAACGCGGATAAAAAATTGAGAATTACGCAAAAGCTATCAAGCGTATTTTTCTGAAACCTTCATCATTTTAAGGATAATTAAAATATTATACTTTTAGTATACGTGTTTTATTAAAATACCTTTTTTTATGTGTAATAATTTAATAATGCGTCAAATTGGGGCAGCGCACCTTGACGGGCGAGTCCTATTACTGACTGGACGTACGACGCGTTGCGTGAGCTCAGTACAAGAACACGCAAGCTAACCACTCAAGGTCACTGGCATATATCTGCGTCTTAAGCTGTTTTCAGACCAGCGCGATTTGTCGCGCGACGCGACACCGGTTATTGTTATACCGTGAAGTTTTCTATTGTTCGTGTCGCGTCGCGCGACAATTCGCGCTGGTCTGAAAATAGCTCTGAATTTAACCGTATTTTTTTTCGTTTCATAAGCGAAAAAACTTCACTCTGAATTAAGCCTTAACTAACGGCCCTTAACATATTTTTGGGAAAGACCGAGTGAGATAACGTAAATATTTTGGTCATAATAACGTTATCAAAGTGCGAAAAACCAAACATTTTGCCGATACTTTAATTAATCTTTTATAAATACGCAATTTAAAGCTTTATCTTAAATCTATTCGTATCAAGGAAGTCTTCGGATTGATCGAAATTACGATGCCTATGATGCCAACAATAGGTGAAAATTACGTCACATAACTCGTTGCAGAAATGTACGCTTTGGGATATTCGGTTTCTGTTACATAATATGTCAAAAATTACACGTCGTAAGTCCTATACACTGGTTGCAAGCGCTACTGCCGAGCATGAGATTCTAGGTTCGATTCCCAAGTTGGGCAAAGTATGTATAATGTAAATGTGTAAAGTGTAATTTTTTATTTTTTTATTGTTTTTTTCCAGTAGGAATTTCTCAGTAGTAGCCTGGGGTCAGAATTTGTGACCGGTTCATGATAATAGGCTTTATTTCATAGGATTTAATGACTAAACTGATTTCTTACTGGTAACTAATTTAAAATGCTTTGCAGGCGCAAGCACTCTGAACTTCCATCATGTGATTTCGGCAGATTTGTCGCTATCCTTATGTAACGGGGAAAACACTGATGAGCTTCTTGCATAGACCTTCTCTTTCTGGAATTTCTTCTTGGTACTTTAATTCGGGGCGCGGGCCTTTCAGCTGTATAATTATAATCTTCATAGAAGATGGGAATGGCTCTGGTATCTTACTTAAGTAAATTATGTCGACACCCTTTTTACCCGACTGCAGTGAAGCTAAAACATCCGTCCTTGTAACTACTAAACGGCTAAACCGATTTTGATGAATGATATGTCGTTAGATGCACCTTTATTTCGCGAATGTCAAACATATTCAAATAATAAAAATGTATTTCGTTAATGTTTGGCAAAAAAAAATATGTTTAAAAAAAAACGCTAAAACAAAGAAAGAAAGAAAAATGGTTTATTCTGCACAAACTAAACGCACGTTACAAAGGTGAGCACTAAGGAGGAGGTTTTAAAACCCTCCTTTATTTATTTATTTATTTATTTATCACACCCACTATCCTTACAGGATAACCCCAATACAATAGTGGTTTGCAAACACACCCCAAATAAATTGAACAATCAACTTACGGCTAAAACTTAAAAATCAAAAAACAAAATACAAAGCAACACTAAACTCTATTAAAAACCCAATCTGAAGTCAGGCTTCAGAATTATATGTACCTAAATACTATAAAAACTTAACCTAAAATACAAAATCAAACTCAACATTTTATCATAGTATTTAAATATAACTAACAAAATTCAACAAAACTCTTGCGAATTCACTCAGATTGCACGAAAATATGTCAATTCTCTCATGCACCTCGTTTAGTACACATATTGTGCGGGTGAGAGGTGTTTTTGACAGCAGGTTCGTTCTGGCAACAGGCACGGCCAGCAGTGGCGGTCGACGCCGCCTCCACACGTACCGGTCTGGCACGCACAGCTTCAGGTGACGCAGCACACCCGGGTTATGAGCTACCCCACGCAGGAGCTTTAGCGCATACGCCGCAAGTGCAAATTCACGGCGCACTCTGAGTTCGTTGTATCCCACCATACCCAGTACAAACAGTGTAGGATACATCAGCGGGTAAAATGGGTAAACCCCATAAAGTTTAAAATACAAGTGTCTTGTAAATTTATTCTGTACTCGCTCCAGCATGACATTGTATGAGCATTGTGTCCTTATGAGCATTTATCTTAAAAGTTGGCAACGTCGGAAATAGCTGTCAAAAAAGGAACCTGGTTTGATTAATTTGGCAATATTACTGAATTGAAATAAGAAATGTGGCTAACTAGCGAACTAAAATATTAATAATGAATTTCAATAATAACATGAATTTGATGTTGTACCCGTTTTAGGTGTTTCAAAGGCATTTGGAAAGTCGAAATACTTTTTTTACATCTAAAACTAAATATTCGGTGTTACGATATTTATTATTTCATCTCATAATCAATATTCTAGTTCGCTAGTTTCTTATTTCCATTCAGTAATATTGCCAAATTAAACAAAACAGCGAAATATTTGACATCAATTTGCGATGTGGTCCACTTTAGGAATAAAAGCTCTTAATGTAATAGAGAATGAAAATTTAAATAGGAAGTTCGTCATTCTTAAAGTTAGAAACGTGGAAGTTGGTACTTAGACTTCTGTTTATAAATAAGGCTCATAATAAACGAAGAAAAAGTTGCCGAAGGAAAGTCTTTTCGGGCATACGACTTGTAAACAATAAAATGTTTACAAATGAGTAATTTTTGTTTGTTTGGCGATTAAAAGATTACAAGCAGCTATCGATTAAACGTGCGGTATCTTTATTTGTTTTATTAATAGGCTTATCTCCCATATAAACCCCTTTATAGTTAAGTTCTAGTAATTTCTGGTAATCATACGTGCATCTTAAATCATTTCTGCACTTAGCCCCGTAAGTGATACAAATGATATTTTTTGTAATCAGAAATTGTAAGAGATATATCATTATTCATTATGACATGATTATATTTCTTATCCTTTATGAAAAATAAGAAATATATTACACCGAAGCTCACAATGTCCTATTACATTGTCATTTATCTATGACTCACGGATCTATGATCATAGATCTATGATAGTGTAATATAACATAACATAAAACTGTAGCATCATACCAACAAACGTGTAGTTTTCCCACATTAAATTTTTATTTATTTATTAGATATGTCACCAGTAACAGAAGGGGGTGAGTCTATGTACAGACACCAGCACATCAACCTACTCCAATCTATCAAATTTTCCCAATCAACATTTAACCTTATTCTTTAGCGATAAAGTTGAAAATCTATTAAATAAATTTGACAGATTGTAGTAACTTGATGTGCTGGCGTCTGTACAAAAGAATATGGAATGTTTTATGTAATACTAACTGCACCCCGCGGTTGCACCCGCATAAGTGTCTATCCCGTGGGAATATCTGTTTAAAAAGTCTCCTTAGTACTAACCCTGGTCATGGTCTACCTATGTCCCAAATCATACCACTCAGCCGTTTTAGCGTGAAAGCCTAACTAACAAACAAACATACAAAAAATCAAATAATTTCTCTTTATAATATTCGTTTAGAAGTTTAGCTAATATATTAAATATTATAAGTTTAGATTTGGTTGAGGAGTACTTAGCTACGGGTCGATCTATCAGGTTAAGCTACGGTTGCCGGGGTTGGTCAGTGGATGGGTGACCATCTTTACATACCGAGACTCCTTCGCGCCTCGGAAAGCACGTAAAACTGTAGCGGTTACACCGCTACATACGAACTACGCAGCAAAAGACATGACGTCACACAATTCCTGCATCGCGCAGTTAGAGTTTACCGAGCGAAAAACATAGATAAGACTATCCGAAATGAACATACGAGTATGGGCAGTTGCCCGCCAGACATAAAAACCCGTCTGGTTGGAGGATCCTCACTTTTCTATGGTGGATGAGTGAACTTTACATCCTGTTCCTCATACTCCTAAATCGTTGGTCCCGGCTGCCATTCGCGGATCTTTAACAGTCGTTACGAGTCGTCAGAAGCCCGAAAGTCTGATCAGTCTTACCAAGGGGTATTGTATTACCCAGTAACTGGGTTATGGAGGTCAGATAGGCAGTCACTCCATGTAAAATACTGGTCTGCTGCATCCGGTTAGACTGGAAGCCGACCCCAACATAGTTGGAAAAAGGCTAGGCAGCTTGATTGAAAAGTTTAGATTTGATGTATCAAAATGAAAACAATAAAAAATCATCAAAAAATTCGTCTGCATCGCTATCAAGAGGAAAAGTGCCCAAAAGGCTGGCAGCATTACCACGTTGTATGGCAAAGCCGATTCTTTGGCAAAAAAATAGGCCAGTCCTCTAGTCACGTAAATAGTCGACCAACCGTTTGGAAATGTCTCGTAAAACCCAAGTGGGTACTCGGACCCCATGGCCCCAGTGTTCAAAGTCAAAGTATTTACTAGTGTGATTTTTGTCTTGTAGTTAAGTTATGGTAACTCAAAAACTACCCATTAGGGCACTATTTAACAATATAAGAATTTAAAATCGATATCACATACAAATTAACAAAAATTACAATATTTTGAACACTTTTATTTCATTAAGAGTAGGTATTTCAGGCTGACGCATATCTATCACAGTCACATACAGTTTAGATACCATATCATATTAGCGATTATTGTTCATTCATTTAAATTGATTATCTCAACCTAGAAATTAATTATTGCTGCTACTTTTCCATATTGATAATTAAATGGAATAATCATTTCCATGTCCTTTTACATAAAAGCTGGACACATTTTTGGAGGCGCAAGTTGGGCTCGTTCATCTAGTGGTCGCAAGAGCTACTGCTAAGCATGAGGTCCTGGTTTCGATTCCCGGCTCGGGTGAAGTGTTATTTTGTTTTTCCATGTAGAATTTCTCAGTAGCAGAATAGAGCCTGGATTTGTGCCCGGTTGATGACAATGGGCTCGCCCTCTGTTACATGGGACTTAAACTTAACTGGTGAAATGTGGGTATACTATAGGTAGTGTTGCCCAAATGCAAGACCAAGACGAGACTTAGCTAGTCTTGGTCTTGGTCTTGCGTCAATACACCTGGTCTTGGTCTTGGTCTTGGTATTGCACTCTCAGTGTTGGTCTTGGTCTTGGTCTTGCAGCAAGAGTCTCGCAAGTCTTGCAATTACCTATTAGCCTTTTGCTATTTATTAAAGATCTTCAAGGTCATTTCATTTTATCCTCCTGTGCCAACCCTACCAAAATAGGTAACCATTTTGTATGCCTCTGTCCGTACTCTGTGGCGGGCGGCGCGCGGTGGCAATCAAACAGTGTCATACACTTGTCGCAGTCTTTGATTAAGCAGCGTCTTTGTAGGTAAAATATCAAGTAAGTAGGTACATAAACACTGACCAACCATTGGTTTATTCGCGTAACGTAATTTAGAGATAGACCATACCATAATACCTCGTTAACATTCAGCCATTGCCATTCGTGTTGCCGGAAATATTTCCCTAAATATTGATGTGGCAACGTCAAGGGAAATGTGTGTTTACATTGCCGCTTCACATGACAGATGTCTTTCAAAGATTCAACACAAACACGCATTCCCATTCGCGTTACCGGCTCTTTGATGTCCGCCAAAAAACCGCCAATTTGGACCCGCCCAAATCTCAGTTTGACTTAACTGCGAGACGCAAGAGTCTCGCAGGCTTAGTCTTGTTCTTGCTTAAATCTTGCAGGGTCAGTCTTGGTCTAGGTCTTGCTAAAATAAGTCGGTCTTGGTCTTGGTTTTGGTCTTGCGAAAATGCAAGAACAAGACCAAGACTGCAAGACCAAGACCGATTTTGGGCAACACTAACTATAGATACACCTCTGACTAACCCTTCGGGGAGTACACGCGTGATGTTATGTTATTTTATGGTCATGCCATTAAAGCTCTAGAAAATCCGTATCACGAAATACAATGTCTTTATACTACTAGGTGCTGCCAGTGGCTACGCCAGCGTGGTCGCTTTTAATTTTTCTAAAATAAAGGTAACCTAAGTGACTCCTTCTTCTTCTTTTCGTGTGGTTAGTGACTAACCTGAAACCAGAGGTGTACCTCACCTCTGGCTAACCCTTCGGGGAGTACAGGGGTGATGTTATGTTATGTAAGTTAGGCGTATCTTTACTCTGACTGCATGATCTTAGAGTGCTGCTAAAGAGAACGAAAGCAGAAAGAAGGACAAGGAAGAAAAATAAAGTCCTAATAAAACCCAATAACTCGCCTGACCCGAGAAGAGAAACCAGGCGCGACAGTCGTGCTCGCGACCACTACACTATCAAGGCATTATCATCATTTCAGATAATCCGCATTGTAGCACTGATTTGTAATCTTTTTAGTGTTTCGTGGTGTTCGTGCCACTGATGCGCCCGCGACGGACAGCGATGGTTGATTTTATAAATATGTAGAAGGCGACAAGGATATTTTAGCGCCTGAATGACATTGACAGGAGGCGTTCTATTCTAAAATAAGGCAAGCAAAGCCGATGTCGACTATTCTGCCAATGTCTAAAATGAGTTGGAAAAAGCATGTTATACAGGGTGGCAGGGACATCGACGCGAAAACTATTACCATTTATTCAATACATGATTCTGAAACATTGACAAAATAAGACACGTGTATTTTGACATTGACAAAATAAGACGTCGGCATTAGTTCTGATTTTGGCCACGCGCCACTATGACGTTGTAGAGTGCGCGCAAGATAAGTCTGCGCGAAACAGGTGGCGCTGGTGTGCTTAATTCTATACTATAACATTTAAAATATTAAATCTATATTAATAATTTAATCTGAATATTACCTATAACATAATATAATCAGCCTATTAATGTTCCCATTGCTGGGACACAGGCCTCCTCTCTGTGAGAGGGAGTGAGCTGTAATCTACCACGCGAGCCCAGTGCGGTTTGGTAGACATCTCATGGCTCGAATTTTTAATTCTAAGACATGCCGGTTTTCTCACGCTGTTTTCCTTCACCGTTTTGAGAGCAGTGGGGATGAAATTATTTACACAAAGTACAAGTATAGTACTGCTTGGGTTTCGAACCCACGACCTACAACTCGTAAGTCGGGGCCGCTACCACTGGGCCACCACTGCTCTCTGAATCTGAATATTATTAATCTTATATTAATATAAATAATTATACATACTTCATTTGACCTTACATAAACGACTAGACGGCGGCATACGATTAGTTCCGATTTCAGCCGCGCGCAGACTTGTCTTGTGCGCAGTCTAGCTTTGTAACTGTGTAACTTGTCGCGCATAGGTAACTATAAGTACTGCCTGCAGGATGACAGTAGCCTATAACGCTATTTCGTTATTGCACGATATATACTTAGCTATAATTTCAGTTTACAGTTTACATAAAAAATAACACATAAAATCTGACAACATTCTATCTATTTTAAATTCATAAAGAAAATGCCTTGTCTAATAAATATAACGTAATAGCTAGACATAGATATTTCATGGTTATTTTTCTAATGTTATTCTGAATTTAGTGAAGAATCATAAATAAGATATAAATATAAATATGTATAATTAAATTCCTTGAGTACACACATGATACATGTTTGTACAAACACTTTTACACGTCAATCATATTATGAAATTAAATGAGGTCGGCGTTTCCTATCTGTCGACTCTGAGAAGAAAGGCCGAAACAAACTCAGAGTCTCTCATAATCTTGGTTAGATCATGTGAAGACCATGTAGATTAGTGTCTGAAGACTATGGAAGTAGTTTGCCTATAAACAGCTGATATCTTTCATTAATTATTGGTTGATTTCATTCATATCTGATATTCTGTAGTTTTGTCTTTCTTGTGAATCAATAAGTGTGTAAATAGTACTTGCACAACTCGTGTTTAGTGTCAGACAAACAAAGTTTGTCCAAGAGCTACAGTTTTCATTGTGTAAGCAAAACATGACATCACCAGTAATGCTCGAAGGGTTGGGCAGAGTAAAATAGTACACCTGCATTTAGCCAGTTATGTTACTGCTCTCAAAACGGTGAAAGAAAACATCGTAAGGAAACCGGCATGTCCTAGAACCAAAAATTCGAAGAAATATGACATCTACCAACGCGCAATGGGCCAGCGTGGTAGATTACAGTACAGTCCACTCCCTCTCGAAGCAAGGAGGCCTGTGTCCCACAAGTTGAAACATTATATTCTGATTATGATCAAACTTTTCATGAGCTGTAGATCTATCCCAAATAAACAAAGGTCCTTTTTAATCTCGGTATCATAGAAAACAAGTCCTTTCATATCCATTATAGAGAAGTACGTATAAACTACTAAAAGACGAAGAAACGCAAGTCAAATTATTTTTAAGATCGTTATAAGCCTAGCATTTTACATATAACATAACTTCACGCCTGTATTTCCCGCAGGGTTAGGCAGTGGTGCACCTATAGTACATCTACATTTCGCCAGTTATGTTTAAGAGCCATGTAATAGGGGGCGAGCCTATTGACATCAACTGGGCACTCTCTCGCCCGGAGTCTGGATTCTACTGAAAAATTCCTGATGGAAAACTCTAGCCTTTTCTTTATACCTGGGCAGAACGACTGCTGCAGAGTGACAGCCACAACCAAATAGCAATCTAGCTATAACAAACCCGGAAAATCCCAATCACCAGTCGGATTTTCCAAGTTTCTGACAATCTTACCAAATTAATCTTATTAAGTAGATACTAAGTGTGTTATATCATTAATATTATGATAAATTATTGTTTTGTGAAATAATTTAGATAAGCGCGAATTAAAAGGTGTATTTCTTCTGTCGTAGGTGTTATTATATTAATACGTGAAGCAAAAACTTTGTACCCCTTTTTACGAAAATTACGCGGAAGGAGGAGCATGAAAGGCACATTAGGTATAGTTTATATGGAGAAGAAGTGCAGAATGCTAATAGAAATAAATTAAATTAATAAAAAAAACTTTACACGCCATTGAGATCAATTAGACATAGTACCTCAATGTTACACACATACCATGCATTTGACACACACACACACTTTTTTGTTAAAGATGGCTACCGTAGAATCATGACATGGCAGCATGGAATTAGTATGTTCTATAAATGGAATTAGTATGAACTATCCTAAACAATCCTATCAAACTTAAAATTTAAATGAATTATGGTCGAATTTCGACTACTGGGCGACTAGTAGGTACTAATAATTTGATGACAATATAATTCGCTATACAACACCCTTCTTTTACATATCAAGATATTCATTATTTTAACATCATTTACAAAAGGCTGAGTCTAAGTGTGTTTAGAACTTCAAAAAAATGGCAGTAGAAATAGTAGTTCTCGTATCTTGCATGGTGAGTGACTGTTAATACTGCGTTAGCCAAAGTGCTGACAGAAAACTCAAACTGAAAACTAATGTATTCCAAAATCACCTATTCCTATTTGTGTGTATTATGGGAAACAGACAGTCCTGAAAATCGTCTATTCTTCACCGGTATTTATCCCAACTGATTAGAAGAATGACTAGAGTGATGGATGAATAATAAATGTTGATGAATAGACAAGGAGAGAGAGAGACCAAAAAACAGCACGCGTAGCATGAAGAATAGACAAAATGACAGACTGTGATTGTTTATCTATCATTTTGTCTATTCTTCCGTCGACAAAACCCGTAACCCTGAAACGCTACGCGTGCATATGACTGGATTGTGTGAGAGATGATATGAATGAAAACGGAGTGAATGAAAACGTGCCTTCTCAGTTAGCTCACCCGTTATCATTAACTCTCTTGTCAATGGAAAATCATAATACATTTTGCGCCGATTCAAAGTCAAAATAGGACAAAGACAGGCAGAAGAAGAACATGAGAGGGACGGTTCTTTCCTCAAAAGACCATTTCAGACACCAATCTACATGGTCTTCACATCATCTGACCAAGATTATGCCCGGACTTTATAAGAGACTGTGACCTCTGAGTTTATTTCGGCCTTTCTTCTGAGAGTAGTCGGATAGGAAACGCCGGCCTCATCTAGTTTTTTTTTTAAATATTATTGACGTGTAAAGGTGTTTGTAAATTAAAATCATTTCAATTCAAACGCCTTAGCAACGTGATGTGAGTCTGTAATAAACCAAAAGTAGAAAATAGCCAATTTCCAGCTAGTAGTTTGACGAGGGATGTATACGGTGTGAGTGAAGGATTTTTTTGGTCTGTCTATCAACTTTTATTGTGTATCTACATCACCACCTACGAACTACGCATGAGACTGACGTCAAGGAAAATCCAGCATCGCGCAAGCAGGATTTAAAGCACAATCAGCATTTTTATTCTTCCCGACTTCAATCGTCGGGTTCCTCACCTGCCTCTTAATTGCGTACCTACTCAGTATTGCTATTGGACTAAGCTAGACGACTTATAATGGATAACGACGATTACGACGATAACGAGTGGGAAATTACGCTCAGTTAATGACTACCGGAATTATTTATATCAATTAATAAGATAATTTTGCGATAAACTACCCTGAAGACAACAAAGTACGTCACGAACTCACGTGCATATCTCTACTAAGTTTAAAAACAATATAATTAATATTAGCTTTTTAAAGGAACAATATTGAAAAGGATGTATGTATGAGACTTGTTGTTATGTGGGTTATGATCGGATACGGTACACATTAAGATGTCTTGCTCAAGCTCATCGTCCACAAGATATTCATTTAATGAATAGTTTATTGCAAACATATTTTACAGAGATTGAAATAAAAATTAAAAGTTTTTAAGGACCTGTAAGGACACTGTAAAACAAAACAAAATAAATAAATAAATTACAATAGAGTGTCATTACATAACATGTGATATTTTTACAAACCATTGTACAAAAAAATAGAATAGAATGTTGTTTATTGTTAGGTATTTGTGTACATTCCACTAGCAAGAAAGATTGTTTAGTAAAGTTTTGGGTTTCGTAAGAAACTTGCAACGGTGGCCAAATGCAGAGCGTTTAAGTGGATGGCTATACGAACGAGTAGCGGAAGACCAAAGAAGCGATGGATGGACTGTGTGAAAAATGACATAGTTAGAAAGGAAGTGACTACCGAAATTACGACTAATAGAGAATAGTATGGAAGAAAAAGACATGTTGCGCCGACCCCCAATAAATTGGAATAAGGGCAAGAATGATGATATTCTCAAATACTGGTGATTTAAACTGGTTATTTTATTATATCTCTGACCGAATGTGTTTAGCAGATTGAGTGGCACCAGTAACAGCATCCTGAATGTAATAGGCAATAAGTTAGGCAGCCCACTGCTGTGGAGCCTCACCCAGACGACTAAGTCTCTCTTAGTCATTAGGTTTAAAACAGTTTTTGAGGTCATACTAACAATTATCAATATAATGTAAATGTAATGGATCAATGGTTGTCTGAATAAATATATTATAATTATAATTATTATGGATGTGTATAGAGGATAAACAATCTTCATTTTTAAGCGTCGCCTACAACAAAGGAAGAGTGCTAATGTCTGAAATACAGATATTTTATATCTGACATAGATGACATAGATGTTCAATATCTGATCATAGAATTAAGTGTATTATAGTGTATCACCATTATATACAGGGTGTTAGGGTAAACACCGTTATCCTTCAAACCAGTGGTTTGGTTTCGTTTACTTTTTTTTTTAAAGATGTACATTTAGAATCGTCACGCAATTCCTAAGGTAGGTATTTTTGCCTGTCTTAAGCCAGGAAAAGGTTGTATTGTATTTATTCATGTGTTGTGTAGGTAGGTAGGACGGGCGGCCATCGATTACGTCACTCGGGCGGGCGCATATCCATGAATTTGCGGACGGTGTCGGACAATAACCTTTTTAATATTTGTTAAAGAAAATACGTAATTTTTTTTTTACTCGATTTTTTATGTTTATATTTAAGCCAACTACCCATAGTTTGAGTGACAACAGTGTTTACCCTTCCATCCTGTATATTATGTCTGTATATTTTTGAACAAATAAATAATTGTTCTTCTATTCTTCTAAAATACAGATTTTCATGACGGCCGTTATTACATAAGAGCAGTGGTGGCCCGGTAGTAACGGCCCCGACTTAAGAGTTGTAGGTCGTGGGTTCGAAAC
Organism: Conistra vaccinii; assembly: GCA_948150665.1. Taxonomy (NCBI): domain Eukaryota; kingdom Metazoa; phylum Arthropoda; class Insecta; order Lepidoptera; family Noctuidae; genus Conistra; species Conistra vaccinii. Next base: position 7,719,945 of record OX411316.1, read on the forward strand.
CCAGCAGGTGCTTTACTTTATCACCACTGCTCTCAAAACGGTGAAGGAAAACATCGTGAGGAAACCGACATGTCTTAGAACCAAAAATTCGAAGACATGTGACATCTACCAACCCGCACTGGGCCCGCAAGGTATATTACAGCCCACTCTCTCTCACAGAGAGGAGACCTGTGTCCCAGCATTGGGAACATTAATAGGCTGATTATGTTATAATTTGATGGAACCGCTTTCCTAGGAAATCAAAGCTTTAAAACATCAGTCCATACAGGTCCAGATCTTACTTTTCTTTATCCCAAACAATCAATAACTGTTTTATATGACCCGTGTTGCATTCTACTACTAAATTCATTGTTTATAAACAATGAGATTGATGATCGAATGAATAGAATACAAACGAGGTGTGTAGACATCTTTGACAATAATGAGGAAAAGAAAATAAACGAATACTGCGTTATGATTTGTTATGGCACTACCAACACATGCATGTTTCGATGTTGATAAATACGTACTAATATTTATTTCGTGAATTAACTAATCACGAAAAAAATATCAGCGGTTCCCTACATTTTGACGGTTATGCGTACATAAAATGTAGAGAACAGCAGATTTTTTTTCGCGATTCCAGGTTTGGTCCTATAGTAAAAGTTATTCATAATGATGAGTACAATGACCCCTTAAGAGGTTTTCAGTTATTGCACACCTTGTTTAGAGGAGCTACCTTTATTATAAGGCAGTGCAAAACGATGATCGAAAGTAGATTACCTCTATAAAATCATGACAGTTGTGACCAGAAAGGGCGCTGTTTTGTTTATCTCATAGTTTCTGGGAATTTACCAATATGGGACTAAAAATATCCAATCTTCGCATGATTTTTTAATACTAAAGATAATTGTTACTTACGCGTGTATAGGTATTATTATTAATTGTATTGATTCACTAGTTGGTATCGGTGTAGATAATCAAGTAAGTGGGTATTATCGTAATCTCAGTAATGGGCGTGTTAGGGTAGTCACCCACTGCATGTCACCGACGTGGACGCGAAGTGGCGCCAACTGAATATTATAAAGTATACCGCGACATAAAATGACCACAATAAAGCCTGCTACACGGTCGGCAACCGCCTCCCAACAGAGGTGACCGTGATGGTTTACAATCGTGTAGAACTGTAGATGATGGTTTACGACCAAACGTTGAAACAACTTTGCCGGTCGCCAACCAAGGTCACCTCTGTCGGGGACACGGTTGGCAACCGTGTAGCAGGCACTTAACTATGCTATATGTACAGTTTATGGTGTAGCAGAAGTAACAAAAAAAAATTATGCAACAACGTAGAAAATTATTATGATGTGTTGAACATCTAATAACAGGCTCTTACAAAAATTTTTTACTAGGATTTGTGATAATTATAAAGGTACCATTCCGTACCCGACCGCAGGAGGCAACTGCAGGCGACGTGTCGGCATGACACGACTGGTTTCTATGAATTTCTATGAAATACCTTCCATAGCTAGCGACACGTCGTTGGCAGCTACAGGCGAGCGCCAGGCGATAACCCTCGAGCGATAACACTTTTTTCTATCTTCTACGTACCGACTGGAATACGGGCTGCTACCGCCTGCGGTCGTATTTGGAATCATGACTGCAGCGACATGACGCCGTGACACGTTGGCTGCAGTTACCGCCTGCGGTCGGGTACGGAATGGTACCTTTATTCTAAAGAAAGGACTCGCAAGTCGCTAACTAGATAAAATACTATTTGTACTGTATTTGTCTTGTACTGCATATTCGCATGGATCGCTTGGAACTTTTTTACTAAAGTTGGTAATTTCATGACAATACATTAGAATTAACAGTCCAAGTTTGATCAACCCATACTGCTTAATGTGCCACGCATGCAATATGTGGTGCAGCTGTGTGTTTAGGTGGGTGATGAACCTTAATGACTAAGTAGGTATATTATCTTGCAATTAAAATTAATACCCTGATAATTTGTTAGCTCAATGGAAAACCCGATTAGAATAACGTAATCAGTTAAAAAATAATTACGCTCGTACATACATTAGAGATTATATAATAAAAATGGGAAAATCCACAAAGAATAATTACCTAACACCTGCTTTAATTAATAAAATTAAAGATTTGCCAGATTTAAAAAAAAAAAAACATTAAAAACCATGCATTATATTAATATTTCAAATAGATTATTCAAGTTACAGCTGATCTTGCAAACATTTTTGAGCAGATTTCATTATGCATTAGACTGAATCCAAGTAGCAAGGCGCGAGACACGAACATTGACACCAGGGTACACAGTATTAGCGCAACCATAGCCCCACGAGCTGATGCCAACCAAGATGCCATTATGGTAGACAGGACCCCCTGAGTCACCCTGACATTGGTCTCGAGTGCCAATGTTGGGCCAACCGAAACAAAACATATTTGCAGTCACGTTGGCGCCAAAGACGGCATAGCGGGAGGAACAAGTGTACTGATTGATACTCCAAGCCTGGATGTGACGAAGCTGCTCGGTAGGGGCTGAAGCGGCCTGCAAGAAAAAAAGAATAATTTAAAACAGGAACGGAAAAAAATACAACAGTAACATAAAGGGATAAATACTAACGGCTGTAGTCCCCCATCCAGTAGCCCAGACGACCTGATTGTCGGGTAGGTTGTAGTTGGTGCCAGCGATAGAAGCAGGCTGAACATTGTTACTATAGACGATGGAGGCAACAGTGCGCAGGATAGCGATGTCATAGTCCCGGGTACGAATGTTGAAGCTGGGGTGGGCAGCAATGGAGTTCACAGTGTAAACGGAACCGCCACTGTTGGCCCAGCTAGATCCAACTCGAGCACTCCATTTAAAGGCTGCGTCACCGCTGCGAACAAAAGGAAGCAATCAATGTTAGTCCAAGCAAAGAATAGGAGACCAAATAACTGATAATGTAATTGATAGCTTGGTGATTACGTCAAGAGGATGGACCTTGAACACGAACGTCCTCCTGTCCGCAAAAAAAAACAATTTGGTAAAATAAATCCATCTACCAAGGGGACCAAAGGGGAAAGGGTCTTTCAATTATTAAACCGTTCATTGTAGGGTTCATCAGAAGGACCATGTTAAACGGTTTTTATGGCAATTTTATAGGCTGCTAATATACCAGAATAATGAGATTTATACTCACTACACACAATGAGCGGCAGTAAGGATAGCCTTGGTAGTGACGATTGTACCAACGCATGCTTGGTTGAAGTTGTTGCCCTTGGTCGAGTACAGTAAAGCAGCGACGCTGGGATACTGACTGATGACGGCCAGCGACCCTCCAACAATTACGGATTGCTTTGTAGGGACAGCTATAAAAAACAGTTCAAATTAGTGGCTATGAAAACCCATACAAATATTTTCAATGCAAAGGTAACTCTGTCTGTCTGTCAGAACGGATCCTTAACGGCAGAACGGATTTCGATGGAATTTGCACACAGGTAGTGGTAGCCCATGACCCAGGTTAGGACGTAAACCTTATTTTATCCCGGTAGAACAATCATGTAGGATGATTTCCGACCTCTTTCCACGCGGGCGCAACAGGAGTCAAAATATAGTAAAAAATAAGCTTGATTTGAAAATGTACAAAGACGCAATTATTTATTAATTTATTATAGGATTTGAATAAAATTTGGCACCCGGGTAGACGATGACCTGGATTAGAATATAGAATATAGGATACTTTATATCCCGGTAGTGCACGCGGACATACACGCGGGCGAAGTCGCTTGTAAAAGCTAGCTAGCAAAAAAACATTTATGTATACTAGCTAGCAGTATACATAAATGTTTTTTAAGGCACGAAAGCGAAAACTTAAGAAGTTAGAGAAGCACCATTCCAGAAAGACCTTTACCCTTCATGTCTAATTTGTTAGGTCATCCATTTTCTTCGATATTTCGTTATGTTCATCGTGATAATTAATTAAAACTTCTATACGAATAGCAAAGACGAATATGTTCGCTACTCAGTTATCAATATTATCTGTTTAGGCTGAAGTCCGTGGAGGATGTTCTTAATACCTGTTTATTACATGTTTATGATAACCAACTTGGACAAGGTTAATTCATACAATCTATTTCAGTGTGCAACTTTACAGATAGTGAATATGAATCAAAGAAAAGAAAGGTCTCGTAACTAAATTATGTAGAATACAATAGACGATATATATTTAGTAACTTAATCCGCTTAACTGTTCTTAAAGAGTCAGTTAAGCGGATTAGGTTACTATATATACATCGTCTATTGTATTTTATAATGGATTTTCGCAAAGTCACGCCTGAGTCAATTAACTATCTTAAAAGTATGTAGATTTTTGCGAAGTTTTCAGTTCTCAGAACGACGCTGTATTCATTGAGAATGGCTTCTTCATTGATAAGTTTGTTAACTTAAAAATAGAAAAAGCTATTATAATCCGTTTTCTTGGAAACCAGTAATCTAATCTGAACTCGATAGATTGTTACAATAATATTTATGTCATTTTTACATTACTGTACCTAACACAATAATATTTTTATAAGCTATACTCATTTCAAATCAACAAAAAATAATTCTATTATCACTTTCCTCATTGATTTCAGAAAGTGACAACCTTTTGTGCACAATATAAAGCAAAGATTAATTGACTCTGACTTCTGTGCCAAAACTAAAATAAAAACTTTATCTATCTACGGAATCTTGAATACGTCATTTTAAATGCGCTAAGGTGGCCCGGTGCTTAGTGGTAAGGTGGGAGCAGTGGTGGCCCAGTGGTTACGGTCGGGACTTACGAGTTGCAGGTCGTTGGTTCGAACACAGACAGGTGCTTTACTTTGTGTAAATTATTTCATCACCACTCCTCTCAAAATGGTGAAGGAAAACATCGTGAGGAAACCGGCCTGTCCTAGAACCAAAAAAATCGAAGACATGTGACATCTACCAACCCGCACTGGGCCCGCGCGGTGGATTACGGCCCACTCCCTCTCACCGAGAGGAGGCCTGTGTCCTAGGAGTGGGAATAATGTGTGGGTAGTAGTGGATAGGCTGATTATGATGATTTTATTAAGGTAGCCCGTAGTAGTGTGGGACGTTCCCCAACTGGATGGACCGGCGACCGCGAAAGGCGAAAGACAGAGTTTTGTGGCGCAGCCCGGGAGAGGGCTATGAAAGGCTAACTTGATTGAAGGTAGCCCCTGTAATTCAAATTATCTTACGTTTTTTTTGCAATTTACAGGTCACGGTCAGGTTGTATGTTGATTAAAATATGATTCGCGATCGTAACAAATATGTATTTACACATATTTATAAGCATTTACAAGCGAATATAAGAAGAAATTTGAGAAGGTACTCACCCACAATGGCAGCAAAGCCTACAGCTAGTAAAAAGATGACTGCACGCATGATGACCACTGATGCACCAACTTGCATTCCTAGTTCGCCAACATTATTTATATAAAGTGCACTGATTCATAGATTCCAATTTATCTATGATAGATAATTTCAATTACTGTTCGTCAAATATCAGCTACTGTTTTCTACTAATCACGGTGGTTCTATGTTTCTTATCTATTTAGTAAAGGGTTTTCCTTAAAGCAAAGCACGCGATCTACATGACTGAGTAAAAGGAAGGCAGTGTTCGTTTTTCTATACATTGGCTTCTTTCTACCTAACATTATCATTACACAACCAAAACTCTGTCATCGTCGTCCTCCACTTCTGCTTACTCAATACTTAAAGAATGTGTACCAGAATGTGACAAGACTTTTGAATTCACAATTATTACTGCTAAAGACATAATAGAATCTTTTAAAAATCTTGATGTAAAAAAAACTGCTGACCTTTGGGGATTATCAGGAGGCCAATTCTCGCGTTTACGCTCGTTCTAGTCGAATTCGAACTGCCGCTCGTCTTCCTAAGTCGCATATAAAATTGTGACTTTCCGTATTCTAGTCATTCGTACAATAAACGAGTCGAAGGAAAAAATGTTGTCATTATACGTCGCGCGAAGCGATCCATTTCACAAAACGATGCTACTTTTCAAACGCAACCATAGATGTACTTCTTGAAGTATATTAAAAATGATAAGCGTATAAAAGGTTTTGGGCAACTTTTTATTACTTACATAAACGTTTATGAATCCTACCATCATAATTATTGATTTCGTAACTCCATTAATATTTTATTATTAACATTAAAATAAGTTCTCATGCAACGGAATGCATGGCTGATGTTTATTTGTCAATGTCAAAGATATTTGTCACGTCAAATTAAAGTTATAATTATGTTTGTTTACATTGGTAAACAAGTAATTAAATAGAAACAGGATAACTGCCAATGATATTATAAGTGATCTGAGGACTACCACAATAACATCAAGACTTATCAAGATGGAGAAAAAGAAGAGGAAGTATGGTTGTCGTAAAGAGTGCGGTACTGCAACAACTGGAGCGTCGTGCTGCTCTAACGACGCTGGTATAACTACGTGTCCTGGTTATATTACTTTAAAAAAGCCCAAAAAATAGTTGGGAAATTTTGTGAAAACAAATTTCGCGTCGTCACAACACGAATTCAAATTTCTTTGTGGTCAAAGTACCGCACAAACATCTTTCGAAATTCATGAAGACTGGGCGAGAGGGGAAATGGTCCGGCGATTCCTAAGCTCCTGGACAGCTGGCGATACAGGACGCTGACTATTCGTGTAAACTTGTGATTATTATAATGTATTGTTTACGTATAGTATTTTTGTTAGATATATAACTTTTGCATTGAAAAAAATTAAATAAAAACATTAGAAATCTTATTGTTTGAAATGCTTTTGAAATACTGCATCATGTTAGTGGTACAATAATAATAGGGGCGTAGGTCATATCATTTCATTCTAGCGACAAAATAATCGACTCTGTAAATTCAGTATTGTATGCGCTGCTGAATGGGTCGCACCCACCTTGGATGATAGCTTGAAATGATAAGTCACGGAAAGGAAGCCAAAGATGATGGTTTATTGAATATATTTAACTACCATGTAACTAATGCTATATGAATGAGTACAGCTGACTATGAATGCTGATCGTGTACTGTCACGTTACACTATAATTTGTGCAAAGTGACGGAAATGTCCTGATGTATGTAGTACGTGCGTGCCTAGTACGATACATGACTCGTACAAGTATACACTCAAGTAAAACCACAAAAAAATCGGCACTGATTAGACTTTAGCTCTTTTTCTCTCGATGTCTGTGGATCCAACCGGGAAATGTACAGGAGCAAGGTGGGGGCACCGCGTTTGTTGCGGCTGCATCGGGTTCGACCTTTCTTGCCCTCAACCAAAGTAAAACCCTCCTGGTCCACATGACTGGTTAAGGAGTCGACAATCTTGAAAAATGATTTTTAAGTAAAAAAAAATTCGAGCACCACTTTATACGTATTTCATAAACATTTATCGAAAAAAAATTCTTTATAGATTTCGTAACAAGTTGTGTTATACTTAAAGTAAATAATGATATAATCATTTATATCTTGAACGTGTTTAGATGTGCTGAACGCGTTCAATTTCATTAGTGAAATCCGCCCTATTACTGAATGTTTTCTTTGTTCTTGGACATACACAAAGGGCGAGTGGCGCGAGCGTTGTGTCGGACCAGTGGGCGCCGCCGCGCGGGCATTGCACCGCCCGTTTCATCATCATCATCATATCAGTCGAAAGACGTCCACTGCTGGACATAGACCAAGCACCGCCACTTCGACCGATTCTGTGCTTCCCGCATCCAGCGGATTCCTGCGGTCTTTACAAGGTCATCGGTTCATCTTGTGGGAGGCCTTCCAACGCTACGTCTTCCGGTACGCGGTCGCCACTCCAGAACTTTTCACCCCATCAGCCATCTGTTCTGCGAGCAATGTGTCCTGCCCATTGCAAATTAAGTTTGGCAATTCTTCTTCTTTGGTTAGGTTAGGCGGATACGATCCTGCCATCATCGGTATTCAGTTTTGCAAGCTGACTCTGCCCAATAAACAGATCTCTAGCAAAGACCTTGGAGTCCTTATTCCGCTCTATCGCGTCCTTAGTGCGGTCTGCACTAAAACGGCGAATGTCACTTTTCAAGGACTTAGAGATCCGTCTACTGAGCTGCCGGGTACTTTAGCGCAACATCTGAAGACTGGAGGATCATCTCGCGCCTCTCCTTCATGAGCTGTATAGTAGGATCAGAGAGCTTCTTGTTTCTATTTGTACGACGGGTCTTAAAGATCTTGAACCCGACCGTATGGATAATTTCAAAAATCGTCCACGGTGCTCCCTAGGCACTTGAAACGATTCTGAAGTTTGAGCTGAAAGCTCTCGGGGTTTAGGACTTGGGTAGTTGCCGGGCGGAGCGTAGACTTCATCAGTCGAGATCTTTCCAACTTGACTTTTAAGTTCTATATGCCTCTTACTATGCGGTGATCACTTCCGGTTTTCACCGCATTGATCACAAAGACATAATTGAATACTTGCTTTTTGTCGACATTATGGGGTCAATCTCATTTTTGTTGCACCATCAGGGTTCTGCCAGGTCCACTTTCTGTGCTGACGTTTTCTGAAGAAGGAGTTCATCATAAAGAGGCTTTCCTTCTCCATAAAACTGGCAAGTAGGTGACCCCGGTGGTTCCGACGTCCAACTCCAAATTGCACTCGCAGCTCATCAACGTTTCGTTTGCCCAGTTTCGCGTTGACGTCCCCCATGACAACGGTGAAGTGAGTTTTAGACCCATGCATGACTCTAGAAATATCCTCATACATGGTCTCCACCTCATCGTCGGGTGTGACGAGGTCGGGGCGTTTTTGGTGCTTGTCAATTTTTAGGCGGTTTGCCATTATCGCCACGCTTGGCAGGCGGGTTGGCGATCGCAGTATTGTGTTGAAAATGCATAGAGAAGACTGCTGCCCATTCTCTAGTAAGCCTGTTTCATATTTCATACAAAATGTATAGGAACGACACACAACTGACACAACGCCTGCGCCGCACCGTGAATAAAATAAATAAAATAAAAACTTTTTCATTCAGACTTATTAGAATATTTATATTTAATAAGCTCTCCTTTTTAATTGCTACAACTGAGGCTACAACAGAATGCAATGCTGATTTGTCAATGTCATAGATAATAGCTATTAAATGTCAACGATTTTAGTCACGTCATAATTAAGTGTAATCAAATAATAAAAACAGATTTCCTACCAATGATTAAATTGAGTAAACTGATGAATACCGAAATAATATCAAAGCTTATGAAGATAGAGAAGAGGAAGCGTGATTGCCGTAAAGACCGTACCGAATCACCGGCTCTCATAATACTCTCAGGATGGCTGCTGCGACCTACCATTCCAACGACGCAGCTGAGGGTCAAGCAGTAGAAGGCTCATTACAACACGATTTTTTTTGTGGTGAAATTTCTGGACAACGTTTGTCGAAATTCATGAAGACTGGGCAAGAGGTGGTGTAATGATCCGGCGATTCCTAAGCTGGCTACTAAACAGCGTGATACACATGACGCCGACTAATCGCGTAAACTCAAAGATATTTAAGATACTAAATAATTTAATGTCTTTGTGTAAACTTGTGATTCTTATAATGCAAAGTTATAATGTAAAAGCATAGTATTTTTGTTAATTATAAGTTTGATATTGAAAAACAATTATACATGTTTGAAATCTTTATTGTTTTTTGAATGTTTTTGAAATTCTGCATCATGTTTTTGGACCTGTTGTAAAGTTGTAATACAATAATAATAGCAATATGTATAATAATTTGGGTGGCAAAAGACCCTTTACATAAATATATCACAGACTAATTAGACTTGGGTTTATATTACACCACAAACACAATTATTATCACACCACACTTGGGTTTGGTAATGCTTCCCTGTAACATCTACATGCAACTCTCGCCTGGTGAAATTCGGGTGTTTGTATGCCAGCCTTTTGCAACCCTCGATGATGAAGGACTTAAAATTTATAGTACAGCTTCATTCTCGTCAGCTTCAGCAAAGCCCTTAATTCGGCACTGATTAGACCATGGCTCCTCTCTCAATGTCTGTAAGTACAACCGGGAAATATGCTTGACGATGGTGAGCACTAGCGATGCAGCTCAAAAATTGCTCCGTGATCGACTTTTCTTGCCGTCAACTATAGTAAAGCCATCGTCGTCCACTTGACTGGTTTTAGAAGCCTTCCGTTTCAAAATATATCTCAGATGTGTGTCTTATCAATCGACGCCACACAAGCAGTGGATAGTTGACAACTTTGGCGGACGCGTGAAGTATTTTTTCGTGTATTTTTCCTTGTTGTGGCGATCGCAACGTTTTCTAAGATGTTTATGAACTCGTAACGCATTTTGTAAAAAAACATTTATTATTTTCTTCCGCATTGACTAATTGTGAATGACACAACAACTGTTTGACGTTGGTACGCCGTTCGAAATGACGTCATGAACGTTTCGACTGGTACCGACCACTCTTTGCAAGTCGCATGTAAACTATGCATTTTGCGTGGTTTTCCTGCGACAAATGCCCGAATCGATATGGCGAGAATAGCTGTACGAGTGAAAACATGATTTTTACGAGTGAAAACATGATTTTTACGAAGGAAAAGTACGAATCGAGCGACAATAACGAATGTAAGATGCGCGAGAATTGCCTTCCAGTACATACCATGTCTTCAATAATTGATGTTATTTCACCCTTTTTAGCAATCGTTTTTAACTATTGTATTGCATCTGGTGTATTTCCTGATTTGATGAAACTTAGCAAAGTGATTCCACTGTTCAAATCTGGCAGCACAACTGATCCCACAAACTTTCGGCCTATTTCGATATTACCTACTTTGAGCAAAATCTTTGAAAAATTAATTTTAAACCAAATGTTAGGACATTTCAATGCACATAATTTACTGCATCTGAAACAGTTTGGCTTTACAAAGGGTCGTTCAACTACAGACGCGGGCGTGGAATTACTGAAGAGCATATTCGAGGCCTGGGAGGAGTCGCAGGATGCTCTTGGCATTTTCTGTGACTTGTCCAAGGCCTTCGATTGCGTACATCATGATACACTCATCAGGAAACTGCACCACTATGGTATGAGGGACAAGGCTCTTGACCTTCTGACTTCTTATTTGAACAACAGAATTCAGAGGGTCGATGTTAATGGCAAGAGATCTGCAGGATCCGCGGTCACCATGGGCGTTCCGCAGGGTTCAATTCTAGGTCCTTTCTTATTTCTAATTTATATTAATGACTTACCTTACCACATAAGGGATAATCACAAGATCGTATTATTCGCAGATGATACATCCCTCATTTTTAAAATCAAACGTCAGTTAGTCAACTTTGAACAAGTTAACGATGCACTCTCTAAAGTTGTGCATTGGTTTAATGTAAATAATCTTCTCCTGAACGAAAAAAAGACTAAACTCATTAAATTTTCAACGCCAAATGTCAGGCAACTAACTACCAATGTTCAAGTTAACGGAATAGAGTTGAACCCTGTTGAGTCAACAGTTTTTCTTGGAATAACTATTGACGGTAGATTACAATGGGGCCCACACATAGAAAAATTGTCAGGAAGGCTAAGTTCGGCCGCATATGCTGTTAAAAAAATTAGACAGATAACTGACGTAGATACAGCCAGAATTGTTTATTTTAGTTATTTTCATAGTCTGATGTCTTATGGGATTCTTCTCTGGGGAACCTGTGCGGACATTAATTCTATCTTTGTTCTACAGAAAAGGGCTGTCCGAGCCATTTACAACCTAGGTCCAAGAGAGTCCCTTCGAGAGAAATTCAGAGAAATAAATATTCTGACTGTAGCCTCACAATATATTTTTGAAAACCTATTGTATGTACACAAAAATATATCAAATTTTAAGAAAATGTCCGATATTCATAGTTTAAATACCAGGAACAAACACAACCTTGCTGTACATCGCACACGACTCCATAGAGTAGGCAACTCGTTCATGGGTCAATGTATACGCTTTTACAACAAACTTCCCATTGACATTCGAAACTTACCTATTAAACGATTTAAAAGCTGTATTAAAACCAAACTTTGTAAAAAAGGGTACTATAAAATTTCAGATTATTTAGAAGATAAAAAAGCTTGGGATTGAGCTGCTCGCTCTGCTAAGCCTTGTGATAAAACCATAATACTTGAAATTTAAATTATTACTTATAAACATCAAAATAAACCAGATTTATATTCACATTGACATTATTTAAAATTTTAAACAAAATGACATGATTACTTTGTAAAGTATTAAATTATTTTTAATTATTGTGAATGTGAGGACTATGTGGGTTTTTTTTCCTCTTTAAATTTTATTTCTCAGGTAGTTTTAATGATGGTCTGGCAGTTTGAGTAGTTGATGCGGCCTACCCAAATGTCCTTTCTTTGGTATTGTTCGTCGATTTGAGCTCCTTAAGTTCTGAGTTGAGCTCCACGATTACTGACAAATGCTTGCACTGACTGGACAGGTCCACTCAAATCTGTGTGGTTCTTTCCTCAAAAGACCATTTCAGACACTAATCTACATGGTTCTCATATGGCTTGACCAAGATTATGTCTGGACTTTAAAAGAGACTGTGACCTCTGAGTTTGTTTCGGCCTTTCTTCTCAGAGTAGTCAGTTAGGAAACGCCGACCTCATCTAGCTTATTTTAAACATTTTTTTTAATATGACGTGTAAAAGTGATTCCGATATCCTATTTACAGAATAAACAATTTCATTTCATTTCATTTCATTTCATTTCATTTCATTTCATTTCATTTCATTTCATTTCATTTCATTTCATTTCATTTCATATCACAACGTGAAACTAAAAGCCAGCAAAAGAAGGAAAAAATTGCACCCTGCAATAACAGTCCTTGAGACCGCAATCGGCCATGGCAGCCGATCTCAACGGAGACTAGCCATCTACGCGGGAGATAATATAGAGCACAATATTGTGTGCACAGACACAGGTGCACTCTCTCTTCCGTCACTCTCATAGTCCATGGACCCTGCAATAACATGTATTTGTAGAGAGGGTCACATTTTGTTTAGGAATTGTTTTCTCTAAACTTTTGTAATCGCCTCGGATTAATTATATATCTATTAAGTGACGCCAACAAAAAGCTGCCAACTTGCCGCATAAAGGTCATCGCTCATTATAGCAGCACGGCTCCGACACGGCATATCTTGTCAATCAAGTTAGGATTTTAAGTCAAATGCATTAAAGTCTATTTTACGATGACTATACAAAATAGTGGACGGCTCGCCGGCAGCGAGCGGCGCGCGAGCCGTCACACGGCGCACCGACAGCACGCTTCAAGCGAGGAGCCCGCTCGCCTGTCCACACGGTGACGCCTCGCCGTCCGCGCGGAGACGCCTCGCCGGCCGCACGGTGACGCCGAAATATACATTACGTAGATTATTGTTAACAAAAATGCTAACGTACGCAGTAGCCACTTATCTTCAAGTCTTTTGCCACTTGCGACGAAACATTTCCAAATATCATCGACAGTGAGGGTGTCAACACTTGAAATCACGAATACTTTAAGGAGTGACACATTATTACATTAAAATTAGTCATTTAAGAGCCATTTATTGAAAGCAAAGTAGACTCTGAATCTTCATTGCCACCACTTCTCGATGTCTTATTGAATCGGGGATGTCTTAATCCCCATAAAGTTTTATAAAATCTCATGTTTCCTTATCTCTCCCCATAAGCACATAGTCAACAGTTCATTAAGTGTCCCTTATTTCCCTTCATATGGCCACTTAACACCTAATTCTTGGTAATTAAACTTCACATTGTTACTAACACAATTTGCTTCTATTAATAGCAACAGCTTTTTGCTGTAAATTACCTCATTGCGAAGTAAATTAAACACTTTGGAATAAATCAAGCCCTACATGTTATAAATATATTATGGGTTCGGAGAGTCGGTTTCGCTAGCTTTGGCGGCCACAACGATTGTTTTAAACTTAATTTTAAATAATACTGTGAAATTCGTATTGTTGTGTGTTGCTTGTTTTCTTGCGTTATTATCATAATATAGTTCTGAATCCGGATATCTATGGCTGAATCATAATTTTATTGTTAAGTTTGTTTTTGTTTACTTCATTATATTAGGTATTATCTATGAAAAGTAATCACCACACGATTTTATTTCACACATTACACATACTTTTCGTTTATAGAATATCTATTCAAGGAAACGATAAGATCATAAAAATATCGTTATAATTCTCATAAAGGTTCACATTTTAAGCGTTAGCCTGGATCCAAGAAGCGTAGCGGGAAACACGAGCATTAACACCAGGATATTGAGGAAGAGCACAGCCAAAGCCCCATGAGCAGACACCAACGACGACACCGTTGTGGTAGAGAGGACCGCCGGAGTCACCCTGGCACTGGTCGCGACCACCGACGTCGAGCCAGCCGGAGCATAACATGTTATCAGTGATGATGCCACCACCAGAAGCATAGCGAGTCCGACATGTGTTCTGGTTCACAGTCCACATCTGAACGTGGCGAAGCTGCTCAGAGGCAGAACCACCTGACTGCAAAGACAATAAATAAGACAATCATAATTATACATTATGTAACAGTCACAGATAGTATCCTCTGGATTCAGTTAACTAAGAGGACTTGATCCATTAATATAAAGATAGAACATTCGAATAATGACTTACAGAAGTAGTACCCCATCCAGCGGCCCAAACAGCCTGGTTGTCACCAATGCTATAGTTGGGACCAGCGATGGAAGCGGCTTGAACAACATTATTAAAGGAGATGGTACTAGTAGTACGCATGATAGCGACATCAGAGTCCAAGGTGCGGGTGTTATAGCTAGGATGGATGCTGATGGAGCCACAGGCGTAGACGATACCGCCACTGCTGGCCCAGGTGGAGCCAACACGGAAGCGCCATCTAGATGGCGCATCACCACTGAAAAAACAAATGATAGTTAAATCTTCTTTTGTTTCCTTAAGGGGTCTCCTTTATTTTCACAGTTTTAACGACTTGACAAAACATCGTATTTTTTAAGTGAAAACTTCTTTAGCGGCGTTGTGCACTTTTTTTGGGATGGGTAAAAAATGTTAAACTCGCGTCAGGAAACGTGACCTGATCGAAAATTCGTAAGACGGAGGGAGAGTAGAAATGTTGTTGACAGCGCACTCTGTTTTATTTTTTTGGAATTTTTTGATGGAGCTTTCGTTCTTGTACTGACAGCAAGTCACATAAATTCCTGACATTTTCGTTAGATGGCGTTACGTTGTATCAAAAAGTTACTTAGTTTTTAATGGAGCTACAGCTTTCGTTCTTGTAATGACAGAAAGCCACATAAATTATTGACATTTTCGTTAGATGGCGTTACTTAGTTATCACTTCAATCGGTAGTCCTAGACTGCCTCGATTTTTTATCATTTACAGTTGAGTTTAATAATTCTTATGTAGGTACATATTATGCACATAAACCTTCCGAAATAAAATCTCTAAGTGAAGGTGAAAACCGCGCGGTTAAATTGCGCAGTTTAGAAGAACAATGCGGTAACAGAAAAAGAGATGTAAAGCTACTTTAATTTATAATATGCATAGATACTAATGTTGAACTCACTACGGACAATGAGCAGCAGTCAGGATTGCTCGGTTGTTGATGATAGTGCCTCCACATGCCTGCCCGAAAGCGTTACCATTCCATGAGTACAGCAGAGCCACGATGGTAGGGTACTGGTCGATAGTGGTCACAGCACCACCAACAATCCGCTGTGGAAACGCAGGGACAGCTGTGGGGAAGAAACAAGGAATTCAGAAATACTACCTGTGACAGGTATCCCTCAATCAATCAATCTACCAAGCCTTTTCCCAACTTTGTTGGGGTCGGCTTCCAGTCTAACCGGATGCAGCTGAATACCAGCATTTTACAGTCATGGAGCGACTGCCTATCTGACCTTCACAACCCAGTAACTGGGTAATACGATATCCCTTGGTAAGACTGGTGTCAGCCTTTCGGGCTTCTGACGACTCGTAACGACTGTCAAAGATCTACGAATGACAACCGGGACGTACTTTCCGACGCACGGAGGAATCTTGGTATGTAAAGATGGTCACCCATCCACTGACCAACCCCGGCAAGCGTAGCTTAAACTGATGGATCGACCCGTGCTGTTATTACTCAGCCACGAGCTCCTCTACCTCCTGATATGTATACCTACTTAACTAATATTCTTATAGAAAATAAAACTATTTCTTTAGGATACATCCTCATCATCTTCCTGCCCTTGTTCCAAATTACATGGGGTTGGCGCACCACGTTTTTTACTTCCATTCTTCCCTGTCAACCGTCATGATATCGTTTACTTCCTTCTCTCACTTCCCTTATGTATAAGGATACAGCTAAAACCATTAAACGTAGGTCTTATAATATTGTAGCGATTACACCGCCACATACGAACTACGCATCAAAGACATGACTTCACACAAATCCTGCATCGCTCAGTTAAAGTTTACCGTGCGAACGACATATCGCCGGGTTAAAGGCAAAACCAATTATTTCGTCCAAAAAAGACAATATAATATTTTCCGTAAACGCATTTGGAAAGTTTGCTATTAAAATGAAGTCCTTAGTAATTAAATTATGTCAGTCGCAAATGTAAGAGGGTGTTCTATAATTATCTAAGTTTCAAACAGTTAAGTACTAAACACAAAAATTTACATCATTTGTACAAAAAAATAAATAACAGAAATTATGACCCCCCTTTTAGTTGGTTTTGCCTATAGAGTACAAATATAAGCATATCTGGAAAAGTAATTGTCCTATTTCTAACAGACTTCGTATTTACGTGAGTTAAAGTATTGTTTTGATAATTTGCTTGTAAGGCTGATTGTCGAAACATTTGTTTTGAAACAATTTAAAAAAATACGAGAAAATAGTTGGTTTTGCTTTTCTATTTCTTAATAGATGTCTTTGAATGTAAAATACCAAATTGTACTAACATTAAAAGTTCCTGATTCGTATTGCTTAAATCATTCAAATTGTGTAATCTCAGCCAGTACAAGAAAACAGTCAGAAAATAAAACTGACAGGTAACAAGAAGAAGGATTTATTTTATTGTTTTGTTACCTACTTTGTATGAACATGAAAGTTTTGTAATCTAATCAAACAAGAATTGGTCTTTAAAATTTAATTCCAAAAAAAATTATCACTCAAGAGTCATTCTCCGAGTCCTCTGATTCTTCAGAAACCATAACATCAGGTATACGATCCACTTTTTGGCCATCAGCTCTCAAACTTTGGAACCATCCATGATATTCGTCGGGAATGACCCATTTTTCACAAAGTTTCAATAGATCGGCTTTTTTGGCTTTTGAAATGCATAATGGTTCTGGTATATAACGGGTACAGTATTCACGCATAACAAAATGCTTCATTTGGAAAAGCGCTCTCATAAATCGTCAGGTTGTATAGTGTAAGTTTCCTGCAATAATACAAAAGACCTATAACATCTCCACTAGGGATTAGTAAAATTGCCTGCAAATCAAACGATGCCGAAGTGGAGTTTGTTTCTTTTTCTGCTCTCTCCTTGTCCCTTTGTTTCTTGCTATTGCATGTATCCTTTCTTTGAATGTGCTGTTTATACTCGACTTCAACGACGACGATAATTGGTGCACAAAAGACCCTGGTCTTTTTTAGGAACATAAACCCCAAGTTGAATTCGGTGCAAAATACATTTCGATATGTAGCCGTGTAGTTCAACACGGGTGTAACGCTCTCCTTCTCACACTCCTGCGGATACAATGCATACATTTTTGTAATTGACAGACTACAGTCTAGATATTGGCGTATTTATTGGTATCTTTGCACACATAATGGCTTTCCATCGTAGGGAAAGATTTGATATGACGCCGAATTTCTTCAGCTTTTTCTTGTGGCGTTTTATTTTGGGGCTCATGTCGTCCTCACGGATCACAATCTTGAGAATTAAATCCCATCACATATCGACTTTCCACTGCTTCTGTAATAAGGTAATAACTGAAGCAAAAATGCACAGGACAGAGTTTTGCAAAATAATTTTTGGCATATCTGAGATTTTACACCTTGTTTAAAGAAAAAGTGTTTTGAATTTGATCTCTTTGTAGGTAGTTCGTTTTCTATCGAGCAAGTTGTTTTGATTGGTCTTTCTTCTACCAAGTTCAAAATCATGTTTTTCTTTGCAGCATAGCTTTGAGCCCAGTATTTCCTACAACATCTCTCACGATCAGTTTCACTGAAGTTTACGGTGCCTTTGAATCTACATTTTGAGCAATCATTTTCCTCAGCTAAACACACTGTAAAAAAAACTCAAAACTCGAAAAATGTACTATAACGACCTCGTCGTTTGCTGCGCAGATTCGACTAAACCCCCGTAAAGCGGACCCCGGGCCAGGCGGTGGCGTGGGAAAGTACCGACTATAATAATTTATTTGGTTTTGCTTCTAGGCAATTCGCTAAAAAGAAACCGAAAACACCGAAAACCCGAATGCTAAAATCGACTATATGTTTATAATATATATTTAGTTTGAATGTTCAAGAACAAAAAGGTGCTAATTAAATATATTATTTTTCATCCCACCATCTCGGAAAAAGTATTTTTAATCTTCAATATCTGAGTGGAAAAGCCGTTTTTATTCTCTAGAGGATAAAGTAAATTGAATTTAGAACATCGTGTGCACTAAGTTTGTGAATTAAAAAAAACATTAAACCTATTTACTGCTACCTCTATGGTGCCGAATATATCATACAACTTTTTTTTAATTTTTTTTAAAACTCAGACTCGGAACCTTCTTGGTGTTCTTTTTTCAATTTGCTTTGTACGCGGTTCTTTACGCGGCATTTTTTCACGTCATTGTTAAACCTTTTATTAAAAACAAGAAACTTGAAAACAAGTGAAAAAACTAAAATGAGTGATTCTAGCGACGAGGAAGTTTGCTTGACGCCAACAGAATTGACTGAAACTGTTAATAATGCGCAAATGAGCTTTCTCCCTCAACAATCACGCGAGAAGTATTTAAAACAGTACGATATGTTCAACACGTGGCGACTAGCAAAAGGAGCCAAAACTTTCTCAGAAAACGTTTTGCTGGCATATTTTATAGAATTATCCGAGAACAAGAAAGCAAGCACTCTATGGAGTACGTATTCGATGCTAAAAGCAACAATAAAGATGAAAAAAGACAAACATATCGATACCTATCCTAAATTAGTGGCATTTTTAAAAAGAGCCTCATCTGGTCATCAACCAAAAAAATCGAAGGTTTTCACAGTATCTGATATTGAAAAGTTTCTTAACGAAGCACCCGATTCCGTATATTTGGCGGCAAAAGTAAGTCAGTTGCACATTCAGTATCTACTTAAGTATATTAATCTCAATTAAATAGTATACTTAGTAGATGTTGATAGGCATAATTATGCGTTCATATCAATTTTATTCATTTATCTACTACAATACTCTTTACGTTACAGGTTGTTCTTATTATTGGAATAAACGGAGCATGTCGAACTAATGAACTAACACAACTTAATGTCAAAAACATTGAGAAACATTCAGATGACTTACTATTAATTAATTTACCTAATACAAAGACAAAAAGAGACCGCAACTTCGTCATTCGCAAGGAATACGTAACGATTGTTGAGAAATATCAAGCCTTACGCCCGCCTAACACTCCAATCAATCGATTTTTTCTACAGTATCGCAATGGAAAGTGTGTTAGACAGCCTATGGGTACTAATAAAATTGGCAGTATCCCACGAGAAATAGCAACATTTCTTGAACTTCCAGAACCCCTGTTGTACACGGGTCATTGTTTCCGACGAACTTCAGCCACACTTTTGGCTGATTCCGGAGCTGATCTCCTGTCCCTTAAGCGCCACGGAGGCTGGAAGTCCAATGCAGTTGTAGAGGGATACATAGAGGATTCCATCCAAAATAAGTCTAAAATATGTGAAGGCATCGTAGGAGCCATTACACTGAAAGAGCCTCAATCGGATCCTTGGACTGGCCCTTCTACATCAAAAATAAGCCGTTATGAAACACCTAACCATCTCCCTCTCTCTCCAACATTCACGCCAAGGGAATCCGATGAATCGGTACAACTATTAAGTATGACAGATAGTTTACCGAAAAACAGTACACAAGTGACTAACACCAATATTACAGTACCAAACAAAAATATTACACTCAATTTAAATAACTGTAGCAACGTTACTTTAAAATTTTCTTAATTATACCTTAGTATTATTTTGTTATAATTTAAAGATTATTCTGTAATACTTACCTGTTATAATGTAGTAATTAATACCTAAACTGAAATAAAAGTGTACCTATCTTGTGATTGTAAACGTTTTTTTTTTTGCATTTAGTCATTTCCTCGCTGAGGTGGAATGAAAAGTTACGTGTTGCACTCGAGTGCAAAGATTTTTCACCTCGTGCTCTTTTGATTCCCTCGCTAACGCTCAGGCTTCTAATTTTGAATCACTCGCTGCGCTCGTGATTCAATTTTAGAATCCTTCGCTTGCTCGGTCATCAAAATTGAACACGCGGTTAAAAAGCAACTTTGCACTCTTGTATAACAAATAACTATTTTACCATTAGTGACTAAGACCTTCTTTTGACATTATTTTTAGGACTAAAACCCACTAAAAAAGTTTGCCATTTTTTGCATCTATATTTTGAAATATTGCGGACAAATTATTACGAATTATTGGTTTTTAATTCTCTAAAGATACACTTTCTCGATTTATTTGTTTCTTAATTCAGTCTAATAACTATATAATCGGTTTTTACATTCGGTAACTCGGGAACGGGAAGTTCTGCAGTTTAGTTGGTTTTACCATTAGATAAAGAATCGAATGCCGATTAGAATGGTATATTAAAGTGAAAAACTGAAAAAAATCGCAGATAGTCGGTTTTGCCTTTAACCCGGCGATATATAACACTATCCGAAATCAATTTACGGGCAGTTGCCCGCCAGACACAACACCCGTCTGGCCGGAGGATCCTCCCTTTTCTAATGAGGACGAGTGAACTTTACACCCTGTTCCTCATACCTCCAAAATATAGTTGAAAATTATAATCCTGCCTTCAAAACATATTAATTACATTACCGGAAAGGTCTAAGCAAACTAGCCTCAAAAATAACCAAAAATGGACCGTAAAATTATAGGTATGGACGATGAGTGTTTTATGCAACATTCAGATAATCATTACAAATCTAATCTAGCATAAGTACCGAGTCTAATCCTACCTACCTAATCTACCTTTGATATCGTAAACTAATGAGAGACTTAAAACGTAGGACTTTTGTCTGATTGATTGTTTTATGACTATTAATTCCCAAATAAACGCACAGCTAATATCTACTAGCGATATGTTTGTGCATTTATAACGAAGAGGTGTAGATTTTAGATACCCACATGTAGGTCAGTAATTGGTTTCCTAGATCGGTGTAAAAAACTCAGTTTGAATCGCGATCCAATCTGCCTAGCCTTTTCCTAACTATATTATTGGGGTCGGCTTCCAGTCTAACCGGATGCTGCTGAATACCAGTATTTTACATGAACCGGGAACCACGGCTTAACGTGCTTGCTAAAAATTCGAAGACTTGTGACATCTACCAACCCGCACTGGGCCCGCGTGGTAGCTTAGAGCCCGCTCCCTCTCACGGAGAGGAGGCCTGTGTCCCAGCAGTGGGAACGTTAATAGGCTGGTTATGGTATTATATTATTATGAAATCCATATTTGAGTGAAGAAGCAGAAGCATACCTAATTACATTACCTCTACAATTAACTTTTTTCAATACCTTCAACATAACAACATACCTCTACAATGGACGATATATAATTATTGTAAACAGAAAATCATGCGATGTATGAAAACCCAGACTCCTCAAAGAAAGCCACATGATAACAACTAGAAACTCTCGCTCTCACGTATGAATGAACATGAATACGACCGACTCAAAGCTTATTTGAATATGTATTGACCGAAAGGATAAGCAAAGGTTTACTGTGATGTAAACCAACGCTCCTTCTATAACGACATTAGGTATATTTGTTCCCGAAAAATCTTTTGAATACCCAAGTAACTTGTCCTGACCGAGAATCGTACCTAACAACTTATTCCTAGAAGATAATAAGTTCTCAACTAGTAGACTTATCAGTCAATAATGTAAAGTACAAAGTAATTTACACTAAATTAAATAATAGCTGTAAATATGACATACTCGTAACATAACATATCATCGCGCCGGGAATCTCCAAAGGGTTAGGTAGAGGTGAACCTATAGTACACCTACTTTTCACCAGTTATGTTTAAGTCCCATGTATTAGGGGGCGAGCTCGTGGCTAAGTGATAACAAGCCGCACGGGTCGATCCATCAGGTTAAGCTACGCTTGCCAGGGTTGGTCAGTGGATGGGTGACCATCTTTACATACCGAGACTCCTCCGTGCCTCGGAAAGCACGTTAAGCCGTTGGTCCCGGGTGTCATTTGTGGATCTTTGACAGTCGTTACGAGTCGTCAGAAGCCAGAAAGTCTGACACCAGTCTTACCAAGGGGTATCGTATTACCCAGTTACTGGGTTGTGGAGGTCAGATAGGCAGTCGCTCCATGTAAAATACTGGTATTCAGCTGCAACCGGTAAGACTGGAAGCCGACCCCAAGATAGTTGGGAAAAGGCTAGGAAGATTGATTGTATTAGGGGGCGAGCCTATGGCCATCAACCGGGCACAAGTCCAGACTACGGGCTGCTTCTGAGAAATCCTGATAGAGAAACCGAATAACACTTGGCCCGACCTGGGAATCGAACCCAGGACCTCAAGTTCAGCAGTAGCACTAAACCATTGAGGCAGCTGGAAGCACTCCCAGTTCAGACTTCCAATAGCAATACTGACCGACCCTGGGAACGAAGTCCCCAAACTTAGCAGTAGAGGGAGTCAATATCTTAAAATAAATCTAACTTATTACTCAATATCTTACTTATAACCTAAGTCATCATCAGCCTATTAATGTTCCCACTGCTGGGACACAGGCCTCCTCTCTGTGAGAGGGAATGGGCCGTAATCCACCACGCGGGCCCAGTGCGGGTTGGTAGATGTTACATGTCTTCGAATTTTTGGTTCTGAGACATGCCGGTTTCCTCACGATGTTTTCCTTCACCGTCTTGAGAGCAGTGGTGATGAAATTATTTACACAAAGTAAAGCGCCTGCTTGGGTTCGAACCCACGACCTACAACTCGTAAGTCGGGGCCGTTACTACTGAGCCACCACTGCTCCTATAATCTAAGTAAATAGGCAAAATGAAAAGCCACATAAAATACACATACCTGAAACAGCGGCTAGGCTAGCCAGTAGGGCAACAATTACACGCATCGTGACTCCGTCGTTCACATTCTAACTTTACCTGTAATTTACCTGTATTTATATGAAAAATCTAATGCGTCGGTTTAATTTAACTAATGTTAGATATAGAGAAATAATCTACAGATAAAAAATACTATTAGTTAATTGTATATCTAACCTTCTTCAGATGTTACAACATATTCTACATTTACCTATCGGCTTTGTAGGTGTCTCAATAGATAACCCATTTTTTAACCTTCAAAACTTAATATTACCAATAAGTCTTATTTAGTTAGGTATAAAAAGATCATAAAGCCTTGTACCCACGGGCGATTTTCAACGCACTGCATAGCGCCGAGAGCTAAAAATACAACAGTATGTATACCACCACCATGTGTGTAATACCTATGTTTAACAAAATAAATGATTGATTGATTGTGTTTTTTTTACACACTGGGATCAAATCTTTTGAATTCTCAAAGCTCAAAAATCACCGGTGGGTACGAGGGCTTATTGTTTTATACATATTATACTTCATTATGCCTTATCATCATCAACATCTGTCTTATAGTGTTTGCAACTCAATTAAAATAAAATTATTCAAAGGTAGTGTGAAGGAAAATGGTATCTACCTATAGTTCTACAAATCCTAAATTCCATACTTACATTTGCCTTACCTATACAATGTGGAGACGGCAATACGACAATAAATGAAGAGCTTGCAATACTAATGCCTTAGGATCTAAACAGACGGACTGCATTTGAACTGCACGCCAGCAGCAAAATTGCAGTTTGAATGCTTGTGAGCATATTATTTTCGATACATAACTGCAACGAAACTGCCAACCTATTGAAATGCAGTCCGTCTGATGGCAGCCTAAGAGGATTTTGGAACTATCAAATATATCCTTACATCAAAATTATAAAAGTGAATGTTTCAAACAATTTAGTAGTGATGGGCCCACTATGGGTTTTGCCAATCTTTGACGACCTGCAGTGACTAAACTTTTGGAAATATTTAGTAGAATTTTTGTACACAGACTGGAAACGTCATTATATATACCAAGTTTAATATATTATCGTTTTGTCGTCTTCATCTTGTTAAACAGCTATAATCCCTGATGTCACATGTTCGCGGCAACACCAACAGTATTCTCAGTGTGTTCGCAGATCGGTGGGATTTCCCAATGTTGCGAAGGTGGATTCAGCTTCACGCTGCATTTTAATTTTATGTTAATCTGTGTCTGTACCTATACTAACACTAGATGTTAAGTAAAATTGTTACTAACCCTATGGACTCTGTCTGAAATAAAAGTATTATATTCTATTCTATTCTTTATGGTACTTCATCAAGGCTATAAGAAACTGTCAATGCCATCAATGTGGTGCTTTTCGAACGCAAAAATTGTTTCAGCGCGTATATTGCGCCTGATAAAAATAAAACATCATATTATTAAATCGACAAGCGATTGAGTTAATAATTCGATATTGATAATAATGCAAACTCACTTCCGAGCATATTATTATAATGAAATGTGCAGGCGCTAAAATAGAACATGTAAATGTTAAAGAGACAAAAACATTCCTACAATAAGTTTTCTAAAATGCGTAACAGTTTTCTTTGACAAATTATAAGCATCGGTTTCGAATATATCACACTGTGCACGGGCCGAATAACTTATGTATATAAGTACTTCCAAAATGGCGGACCCTTGCCTTTCGTTGCCCACATTAATCTCCTTGAACTTAAGATATCGCACAATTCAGAAACTCAGCCCATTATGTAGAAGGAAGATCGTATTTTTCGTGAAGTTCCGCATTTTTAAAACGTATGTAATGATACCTTCTAGTTTATTGCTGAACTTTAATGAAAGAATATTGTAGTATGAAAGTGATGCGGATTATTTTTAGTAGGCTTATAAAGTGTTTCATGATCACTACAAGATGTTGAAAAAGAATCACATATTTTAGTATTCATTTATTTTATACAGTAACTATTCCCTATACGTGATGAATGCATGCATCTATCAGTATTTTATTTATACAAAATAAACTGGCCACGAAATTTCTCATATAAATCTCACATACACTGACCCAGAACCACTATATCTAGAGCATGTAAATATTTTTCATAGCGCAAGAGCTAGGTAGTTGCCCCCACCGCGTTAACTCAGCCATCTGTTTAGTTTAAATTAGCATTAGACTCGATCCAGCTAGTAAAGCGAGACACTCGAGTGTTGACACCAGGGAAATTAGCTGAGGCACAGCCAGCACCCCACGAGCAGACGCCAACGACGACACCGTTGTGGTAGAGAGGACCGCCGGAGTCACCCTGGCACTGGTCGCGACCACCGACGTCGAGCACGCCGGAGCACAACATGTTATCAGTAACGTTAGAACCTCGGGCTGCATACCGAGCTCTACAGATAGCCTGGTTCACAGTCCATAGCTGGACGTGACGAAGTTGCTCGGAAAGTGAACCACCGGACTGCAAAGTAATGAATTTATAGGGTACATTAATGACACATAGTTTTTATTTTTCAATTTTAGTTTTGGTACAGCTACCCCACACAAATTCGAATACCACTACCTGCAATATAAATAACAGTTACAGCAACTTATCATATCATCGACATAGACTAAGCGGGAAAAATACTGATTATTAAAGCTAACTCAAAAAACATCCAAGCAAAATTAATCAAAGGAGATTGCCTAGGTTTGGACCAAGTGCTGCCTAGGAATTTGAGTTGGTCTAGTGGTACTGTAGCATACACATGAACTATAAAAAAATTACAAAAAAAAAATTGGTCCCAGGAAAAATAAATAAATCCAGTTTTTGTGATAATGACTAATCTTGCATTAAACAACATTTTTGATATATTTTTTCTCAAAAATGTATTTATAAATACCCCCCTATACTCCCTTATGGACCTAGCAACCGCCCCCCCCCCCCTCCCGTGCCTTTAGCGAGCGTTCGCCTAATTTTAATTTAGAATAGTTTATGCCCCTGGATGGAGACTTTTAGTGTAGTAGCTAAAGGCAGCCACAGGAAAGTTCAGTTAACCAGCCAGGACCTTAGTGGTCAGCTGCGAGATGCCAGAATAAAAAAAAAAAACCTACTACATTTTGCTGTCTTACGTCACTTGTGATCCATAGCCTTCTTCATTGGTGTTTGGGTGACTTTTAGTCTTCTGATAAGGCCCATTGTGAGCGACCACGTTTCAGTGCCATAAGTCATCACTGGCAACACGCACTGGTCAAAGACTTTCGTCTTGAGACACTGTGGGATGTGGGACGAGAAGATATTGCGTAGCTTCCCGAACGCTGCCTAGCCGAGTCGGATTCGACGATTGACCTCTTTCTCGAAGTTGGACCTACCTAGCTGGACAGTTTGTCCTAGGTAAACATACTCGTCTACAACTTCGAGCGTAGCGTTTCCGATCTTTTTGAAAGTGGGTGTTACATGGGCATTTGACATGACCTTTGTCTTTTCCATGTTCATTTTAAGACTTACTCTTTTGGAGGCTCTACTGAGGTCATCAAGCATTATACTGCGGTCCTCCATGGCCTCAGCCATGATAACTATGTCGTCGGCAAACCGAAGGTTAGTGATATACTCGCCATTGATGTTGATGCCTAGCCCTTTCCAGTCCAGAACCTTGAAGACATCCTCCAGTGCAGCGGTGAATAATTTCGGAGAGATAACGGCTCCTTGTCTCACACCTCGCTGCAGAAGGATAGGTTTCGAGGTCTGGTCGTAGAGTCGGACTGACATACTCACACACCTTTTTAAAGAAGAGTACTACCACACCTCTGTTCCATGCGTGTGGCGTTTTACCCCGAGTATGACGGAATCAAACAGCTTCTCGAGGGCCTTAAGAACGGGTTTCCCACCGGTCTTTAGGAGTTCCGCCGTAATTCCGTCATCACCCGGCGCCTTGTGTTTTTAAGCTGCTTTAGAGCCATCCTAATCTCGTACAAGCTGACGTCCGGGATATCTTCGGTATAGTGTCGGGTTAATCTAGCTCTTGGGTCGTTTGCCACATTCGTAACGGGGTTACTGGTTGACGTGTATAACTGTCCATAGAACCTCTCAATAGTTCAAGTTTGGCGGATACGATCCTGCCATCACCGGTCTTCAGTTTTGCAAGCTGGCTCTGCCCAATATCGCATTCTTAATGCGGTCTGCACTAAAGCGGTGAAGGTCGCTTTTCAAGGACCGTAGAGATCCGTCTATTGAGCTGCCAGTACTTGACCGCATCGTCTAAAGATTGGAGGATCATCTCGCGCCTCTCCTTCATGAGCTGAATAGTAGGATCAGAGAGCTTCTTGTTTCTATTTGTACGACGGGTCTTACAGATCTTGGACCCGACCGTATGGACAGTTTCCACGAACCCATCGTTAAAATCGTCCACGGAGCTCCCTAGGCACTCGAAATGATTCTGAAGTTCAAGCTGAAAGCTCTCGGTGTTTTGGACTTGGATTGGTGCTGGACGGAGCGTAGACTTCATCAGTCGAGATCTTTCCAGCTTGATAATTAAGTTCAATGTGCCTCTTACCATGCGGTGATCGCTTCCGGTTTTCACCACGTTGATCACAGAGACATCATTGAATACTTGCTTCTTCGTTGACATAATGAAGTCAATCTCATTTTTTGTTGCACCATCAGGGCTCTGCCAGGTCCACTTTCTGTGCTCACGTTTTTTGAAGAAGGAGTTCATCATAAAGAGGCCTTCCTTCTCCATAAAACTGGCCAGTAGGTTACCCCGGTGGTTCCGACGTCCAACTCCAACTACAACATCAAAATACAATTACTGCAATTATAATTGAATGCACAATAACTGTTTAATAGTTGATTTTGTACATTTGTTGCTACTAAGTTAATTTTTTCCAATAAAAATATTCAAAACAAGAGACTGTTTTTCTTTGGACTCCTGGGATAGATTTTTATGCGCTTTGAAATACAGGTTAGTGATGGTCTGAGGAACAAAATGCACTATGTGAGTATTCTAGGCAGCACTTGGTCCAACTTCCATACAAAATTAGGCAATGTCTTTTATATGGGACCACCACGAGAGCATACCCTTTCACACAAAAAGAATTGACTAAATCGGTCCACAATTGACGGAGAAATCGGTGGACACACATAAAAAAAAACAAACATAGGTGACGAACATAATATATATAACCTCCTCATTGGAAGTCAGTTAAAAACGGTATTATACAAAACAAGACTTATTTATACCATTGCGTCATTTTTTTTTTTATTTCGAATTCTATTTCGACAAAAAAGTAGTCTGAATAAATTTCAAAATACAATAGCTGGCTCGATGATTTGGGGTTGGACTAGATAACTCGTTTGAAGCCGCTCCCTAACCGGGAACATTCGCCTGTAATCTAACCTTTAACTGCGACCTAGCCGTGATACTTCTACTTATTTAATTATATGTATAATTATATGCAGTCTACTTGCAAAGCCCTAGCCGTTACAGTGTTACATTACGGGCGAATACTCCCGGTGAGGGAGCACCTTTATATTAAGACGGAAAGGGACGATGCCCGGTCAAACAGTTATTCATAGAATAGGAGAAACTTACAGAGGTAGTGCCCCACCCAGCTGCCACCACGGTATCATTATCACGGAGATTGTAATTAACTCCAGCAATAGGAGCGGGTTGGACCACATGCCCAAACACAATGGTGCCGGTGGTTCGCAAGATGGCGACATCATTGTCAATGGTGCGCGGGTTGTAGTTGGGATGGATGAAGATGCCGATGACAGTGTGCACGATACCGCCACTGTTGGCGAAGCTGGATCCAACGCGGATGCGCCATTTGATGATTGAATCACCACTGGAACAGGTGAAAGTATTTTATCAGAACACAATCACGCCTCATAATAACGAACACAGTCCATCAATAAATGATGTAGGTCTTCCACAACTCCACACTCCACACAATTAGGTGAGGTAGTTTTTCTCATCATGAAAGCAAACTTATTACATGGAATGTGTCCAGATCTAAGTCTATGAGCTGTAACAACCAATTTTCTACTTCTAGGGCACACGAAAAGGCTGACCCTGCATGGTTTTATACCAGATCCCTTTTGCCAATGAACGTTTATCAAAATACTCTTTCCAATTATCGTAACACTTATCTCCACTGGAACAGGAGAAAGTATTTTATCAGAACACATAATCACGCCTCTAATCCCCGAAGTGACAGAGGTGTAGCTAGTAGAACACCCACATTAGAAATACTAAAATTATGACGCATTCAGAGTCATTGAACCATTGTCCATTCTTAACATTCAGATTGGTTTGATATTCGTGATAACACTTCTTACTAAAATGTATGACTCATCTTCGAACATAAGGTAAATCGTCAACTTTAAGAGTTTTATCATGTTAGAGATCTAGATATTATAATGGAAGTCCGTAGGACAACAATAACATATTCTACAAATATCATAAAGTAACTTACGAAGGACAATGCCCAGCGGTGAGGATGGACCGATGAGTGATGATAGTGCCTCCGCAAGACTGAGAGAAGCTTACTCCAAAGTAGGAGTACAGCAGGGCGGCAATGGTCGGATACTGATCAACGGTAGTTACAGCACCTCCTACAATCCTTTGAGGATTAGCAGGGACGGCTGAAATTGTAGACAAAAACAATAATTGAAAAACAGCCGCACACAATAGCAAAATCTACTGTAGAGAAAGCGTAAATCCCTCGAACGATTATACCCCTTAATGACGTCCGGGACATTTTGCGCATGACCTATTATCGCATAGCTCGCCCACAAAATATGACTTAGCAGATTTCTAACAAAGAAGAGGAGGACTTTTTTTTTACTATCGTATCAATGCAAGATATACGGAAGTATATAGCCTGGTATTATTTACTTCTCCTATACAACTATAGATACACACGGTCCAAACCTGGATAATAAACGAAATTACCGTAATTATAATAATATACCTAAACTTCGCATCACATCCCGTTTGTTTAAAGCTTTAAGTGTTAATTAAAACACGTACCTATTATAAACTTTTACGCTCACAGTAAAGAGAAAATGTAATGAAGATATTGTTTATGGTTAATAAAATCCATTTTATAAACATCTCAGGCCTCACCAGTTTTCATGGCTCTCATTTTATTAGCTTTAACGTATTAAGCCTATTTTAAGATTACCTTTTTTTTGTTACAGGTAAACTCAACGCTAAATCATCATATGCCTATGGCTGTCTACTGCTGGACATACGCCTCTCCAACTAAACACAAGACACCTTTAATCCTGCCAGCGATGTTTTGATTGTAGGAACATAAGTAAGCAACATCCAATTTACAAAGCTGCCGTATTTTCTGTCCTTACGTAGGCGAATTAAGAGCGTTCGTTCTGAAAGTGGGCAACATCGCAAATAGCTGTCAAATATTTACCTGTTTTGATTATCTTGTTATTTTTTATTGATTAATTATTACTATATGGAAATATGAAATATCGCTTACTAGTGACTTAAAATATTAATAATGAATGGCAATTCTAACACTGAATTTGATGTTCTAACCGTTTTAAATGTAAAAAGGGCATTTGGAAAGTTTCCAAATACTTTTTTTACATCTAAAACTAAATATTCGGTGTTACAATATGAATTATTGCATTTCAAAATCAGTATTTTAGCTCACTAGTTAGCGATACTTCATATTTCCATACAGAAATATTGCCAAATTAATCAAAACAGGGAAATATTTGACAGCTGTTTGCGACGTTGCCCACTTTCAGAATGCACGCTATTATCTTGGATTTCAACATAACAGTTTTTAATTTTTAAGAACGCTCGCTATCGCATCTCATTCGCAATCTGTCAAAAATACATACAATTTACTAAAATTTTTGCCAAGTATGACAGATTGCGACTTCAATGTGAACGTTTTTTAAGTACGAGAATTGGCGTTCTGTTCGTTTCCAAATTGTTTGTCACTGAATTCACTGTATAAATAAATGCGCTTATAAATTAATTCTTTAAAGCACTCCACTCATACACTTAGAACCAATGCGTAAACGATAAGAAGTGCCATGATCCATAGATTACAAGTAAAGTGGAACCTTGAGTAGATACTGCAAAACATAACCTCGATTAAATACTTGAAAAAGCCAAAGGTTCGTAAATTTTGCTCATAGATTTGATAAAAGAATGTAAATGATGTTTTTTATAAGAAAGGACAGGAAAAAGGGGTTAGTGGTTCATCGTCTACAAACGGCACATTAACCCATTTTCCTTTATCGCCTCCTTAGAATTTTGCGAGAAAATACCCCAAACGAAAGAGGTGCTCTCATTTTTGTTTACTCAAAATAGGGAACTTTGCCGTTTTTGCAGATCTTATAAAAATTGGCTAATCCGTCAATTTATCTATGAGTTTTTTTTTTGTTGAAAATACTAAATTATTTTTGAATAAAATAATACACTGTCAACAGGATGATAAAAGGTTCACGACGATACAACGTTTTTTTAAATCTAAAAGCTCGTATTGCTGAGAGATATTAAGCTAGTTTTAACTAAAACTAGGCGCAATCTAAATGAAAGCCTTAATAAAATCGGACCGTTGGATTTTCAATGCTCGGCTTAGCACCGAAAGTTGAAAATCCAAAAGCGCATTAATACGGGTATCTTATTCACTATTCTTAAAAAAAATCGTATGGATTACCTGAAACAGCAACCAAACTCAGCAACAAAACAACTATAACTCTCATCTTACACTTTCAAACAACAACTTAATTGTGTCCAACAAGTGCATTATTTATATTACCTTCCAATTATTGATTCAGTCAAGATACCGTACTATCAGTCAAAAGGACAAATATCTTCAAACTAACCCTACAGTAACTAATACAAATCAATTAAAGATTAATGCTAGATTTAATCCGCGGCTTTTCTCTGCAAACAACATGTTAGCGTCATGTTGGTATATATATTTTACAAGTTTGACCACTCTGGCGGACCTAGGGGGTGGCGGCCGGTGAAGTCCGCCCCGGGCCCTCGGACCCAAAAAAGACAAAAATACGTTTATGTGCTAGTTTTTAGTTGGCGTCCCCCTTACGTATGCTAAATATACACGTAGGGTGCTACAATTTTTGAGCATTAAAATTTCGAGATCGCTTCGCTCGCTCTTATATACTACTTCTCAAACTTTTCTGCATCCTGGGCGGCGGGGGGCATTTAGTTTTGCCGCCCGGACCCCCCCCAGAACCCCAGAACCCCAGAACCAGAAATAAGACTCTTTCTGTTTTCTTTTTTACAATCGATTTGCGCATACCTAACCTACCTAATTGAATTGCTTTATTCTGTATTTGAAATACCACTTCACAACCTACGAAGCAAGAATTTTCGAACGTTGCAATAAAATAATTTATTGTATACGGGAATGCAAGAACTGAAGTTGGTCAGACAACAATACTTCAGAGCATAAAAGTATTTCTCATTTTTCTGTACAATCCGAGTGTTTTCTATAGATCTATAATGGCTTCTGTATCCTATTTAATGACCGATATCGGACGCACTTTAACGTTCATCGATAGAATACCAACAACAGACTGCTCAACCATTGAATTTCTGGAAGTATACTAAAGTAGCTTCCACTCACTACCCTATGTTTATTATTCTAGCGTATGGCACTCGTGGGTTGCAGCTGAAAATTAGCGTCAGGTGGTACTTTGTGTTGTCATATGACATTATGCTGAGCTGAGGCCCTTTTGGCATTATAATCATTGTTTTCTGTTTTTATAGGTCTAAGGAGTATTTTTCTGCTGTAATGCCAATAAACACAATGTTCTTTCTTTCTTTCTTTTGCGTTAAGTAGGATTACTTCGCATTTATTGTTACCAAGAATTTGTTTCTTGCTTCTTTTCTAAGCCTGCCTCGTTGGTCTAGTGGTTGAAAGTGCCGGGGTTCTATTCCCGGGTCGGGCAAAGTGTTATTGGGTTTTTACATCTGGAATTTCTCAGTGGCTGCCTAGAATCTGGATTTGTGCCCGGTTGATGACAATAGGCTATTACATGGGACTTAAACATAACTGGCACGATGTTTTGTGTTTCTAAACCCACCTTCAGCGTGTATCTTCCATACACGCCTGGCTGGTTTTACCGTGTTTAAGGTTTAAGATGAAATTATAAATAAACTAAAACAAAATAATTATAACACGATGTTCATTGTAAAAGATTAATGTAGTAGCTGCAATCGTGGACAGTAGAGTAATCAACTATTATCTGTTCTAATAACTGGTCCAAGTATACTTACCCCCTTACTAATAAACGTTATATATCGCCTGTATTTTTCGATTTCTCTCTTTTAGTCGTCAGTAATTTGACATTCGAAAGAAGAACACAAAGCGTTGAGTAACTATACAGGCGATATACAACGTTTATTAGTAAGGGGGTTAGTGTATAACTCGTTATAGATTGTATGTCTGTATGGTCACATTTTAAAGTACGAGTACTTCTTTATTTTAAGCTAGCTGCTGCCCGCGTAGACCATAATATTTTTATTAGTATCCTATGTTACTCCTTATAACATCTACTATCTGCCAGTGAAAGTCCCGTCAAAATCGGTCCAGCCGTTTCGGAGATTAGCCAGAACATACTTTCATATGCATTTAGTAAAAAGCTGTTACTTTAACATTACAAGACACTTCAATTTTATTTATTTGTATTGTATGTGTAGATTAGTTCATGCCTTGCGTAAGTATATTGTGTATATGTGTCATTCATAAATATCATATCAGCCGGATGACGACCAAAACGTAGTCTTCCCTAGAGAGGAATGTAATTAACACAACGAAATAATTAATGAAGGCTGGCAGTAGGATTATCTGTGTCGAGGATGCTATTAGGTAAACACAAAAAAAAACCTTAGAAATGTTAGTAATAAAAGGAAAATATTCTTCTACAATTTCTTGTACCATTGTCTCGATTCTTCAGAACTAGCTATTGAATATAAATAAAGAAAGACCCAACATTATTTGTTAGCTCTAGGCTCTATTTGACGTCTATTACAAAAGAGATGATACTATCAAACAAAAAGTACATTCCAATCATATTTTCAAGATACAATATACTCTTTGTTCCACTCCCACAGTTACAAAGGGTAGTGAACAAATAACGTTTACCTTTTACACACACACGAACGCTGTAAGGAGCTGTGTATGTGCAGGTGTGTTCATACAACTCGCACGCTCGGATATATTAGCTTTACGTGATTTAATTTTGCAATATATTTGATTCGCCAACACTTGAGCTTTCTTTTGCGAATCTGGTACTTTGATATTAAAGTCTATAAGAATTGATATTAATATCGGCATAGTAGACTTTGTCGAACATTTCTGTTCAGTATTTCAATCTGTTTTTCATTGTACATTATTTGTACACTTTGTAAAAGTTGCTGCAAAATGTTCAGTTTACACAACTGAACATTTTGCAGCAACTTTTCGCAGCAGTTCGAGGGTTTGATTTTATAAAATGGGTATTTAATTTCAGTTTTGTGAGAAATGCACGTGACACATTTCAGTTAAACGTACACTATTTTGCACGACTCGTAATGCTTCGCATTAGAGTGTGCTCTACGATCGAAAAATATTTTTTGCCCCATTTCTGCAACTGTTTTTATTGTTTCACTGCTGGTAGTACACAGAACCTACTTAATTTATATACCATTGTATAGATGATTAAATGGAGATTAATACTGTACTTTTTAACAATTGATTTAATGCAGCAGAAATGGAAAAAGCATCAAAATAGTTGAAAAAAATTTCCTGTCCGTCAATTTATGATCCCTGAAAACATTGTAGCTTGCGATAAAATCAATTAATTGAGTCAATTTTTTTTTTATACATTCGTTTCAGCCGTAGAAGGAACCCTATTGAAAATGGCTCTTTTATTCATAGTAGTTTAATTATAATTAATAAAATACTAACTAAAATATAATATCAATATCTAAATATTTTCAACCTTGATCCGGTGCCGTTGCCTAGCAACTGCCAACGTAAATATCTTTGTCAGTCGTTGACATTACGACTTCATGAAAAGTGATAAATTGTTCATTTTTAGGGTTCCGTACCCGAAGGGTGACAAACGGAACCCTATTCATAAGCCTCCGCTGTCCGTCTGTCTGTCAGCGAGCTCTATCTCATGAACCGTAATAGGTAGGCAGTTGAAAATTTCACAGATTGTGCATTTCTATTGCCGCAAGAGCAACAAATAATAAAATTAAAAAATAAAGGGGGGTCGCCATACAATAAAATTAAATTTTGAAAAAAAAAAAATCTGTCCCTGGCATGTGGGGTATCATTGTCTAGAGCTCATCAAGTAGAAAATAAATATAATTTTTATTTGTTTTTATCTTCAAAAATGATGAATTAGGGGGCCGTAGAAGTTGTCTGTTTTAGACCATTTTTGTACGAGCTCTATCTCAACAACTAAACAAATTAGGAATTTGAAACTTGTGTGTATCATGTACCGTATACTGTTTATAATCAACAAATACTAAAAACGCCGATTAATAACGTATTTTATATAATATGGGCGATTTACTGCAACTTAAAAATAATATTTTGTATTTCTAATAATATTATGCGATATAAATTCCACAGATAACTATTTACTAGTCGGAGTAATGACATGGAATTAGTAAGTACCTAATATCATGGCAGCATATACTATTTCGATCATTTAAATTTCGATCATCCAAAAAGGTCTACAAAATAAGCTCTCTTCAAAAGATTTTAAAACCGGCCAGTATTTTTTGAGTTTAAGAACTTTATCGACTTTTTTCAAAGTATCCCTAGACGGTGTTGCCGTGTTGATGTGTGTACTCGTACCTCATGTTAAAACTACACTCCAATAGACAATAATATTCAGTAACATTGAAATGAATGGTGGTACATACAGGGTACTATTCAGTTACCTTAAACCGTTGTGGATACAATTTCATATTGAGAAAACTTATTTGTGTAAAAATATTCAGCCACGGCGGCCAATCGGAGACTAGCCTTCGGCGTGGGAGATATTATAGTGCACAAGTGTATGCGCAGACACGAGTGCACTCTCTCTTCCCTCACTCTCATAGTCCGATGGGATGTGTAAAAACAATTTTTATTTTCGCTTGAGTTTAGATTTCGATATTTTTTTTTGTTGGTACATTGGCGTGTGCTAGCTGTCATTATGGCAAATATATTTTATTTATTGTTTTGTGTTGAGTAATGTAAAATATTTGCATACTATTGTATAGAATCAACTTTTTTTTCGTAACTGAACAGACAGCTGCGCTGCTAGCGAGTTTGTTGCGCCACTTCTTCTTTCCAGCAAAAGCACTAGGAAGTGGTGAAGGGCGTGCGTTTTTGGGGGACTGTCTTATGTAATTAGCCTAGTTTGAATAAATGACTTTTGAATTTGAATTATGACTATCAAAAATAACGTAATACCTGTATTGACGGAATGTTGTAATTAAAATTTGGCATACTACTTGCATTCTACTTATTTTTACAATATAGTCTGATGTAGCAAGAGAAATTCTTTTATTTATAAGTAACTAGCTTTACCCGGCCCGGCTTCGCACGGTTAGCACTAAGTACTTATCTACGGCGCACCTACCTTTCCTAATTACATATTTCTACCTAATTACCTACCCTACCTACCTACCCTAACTGCTACCTAACCTAACCTACCTACCCTACATATCTACCTGCTTACCTACCGCATATACCTATTTCAATCAATCAATCTTCCTAGCCTTTTTCCCAACTATCTTGGGGTCGGCTTCCAGTCTTACCGGTTGCAGCTGAATACCAGTATTTTACATGGAGCGACTGCCTATCTGACCTCCACAACCCAGTTACTGTTACAACACATATACCTATTTATACCTACTAATACTATGTTAGTAGCAAATAAATAACTTTGAATTTAGTTAATGCATGTTACTAAAATAAATGAAATAGACTTCTACACCTATAATTTAACACAACAAAATTTTTTCATTAAAATTAGACAATTTCTTTACAAATCTTTATGTTTTTTTATAGCGCTTCTGTTGTTACCTTTACGAAAGTATTACAAAAATGCATAGTGTTAAATCTTGTACGACATGGTATGGAACCCTTCGTGTGCGAGTCCGACTCGCACTTGACCGATTTATTAAACTATGTTTTGAATTTCTTTTTCGTTTATGAATGAGTGATAAGTATGAGGCGTGCACTTTTGGATTTTCCAAACTATTATTTAGTCTACCTTCAATTGCCGGTGCCTTTTCACCACGCCTAGTCCATTTTATTTCCCTCACATCCCTCATATCCGTACAGAATATTGTGAAAATACACAGGGCGACTTCGTGCAGATATAAATCAATTTGGCAGAGGATAACATTAGTATTCAGTGCGCGCTGAACTCGGCTCTTATCAGAAATTTCACTGACCTTACCTATTATTTGGCAGGATTATAGTGGCCCCCCTAAATAACGCTATTGGGCCCGTGGGTTACGGCCATGACTTTTTGCTGGCCCTGCGGATTATAAGCGCATTAACGCGGGTTAGTTGATAATTATATTAACTGTAGTTATTTAGTAAAGTCACACTGAAGGTTAAATAGAAGCTTAGGTTAGGCTGCATTAGACCGGCTAGTCAATGAAAACTATATTATATTTACGAGACCCCTCCGTGGATCGGACATCACGTTAATTCTTCGAACCTTCTAATCAGAAGCCTGAAAGGAAAATACATAAATGTAAGTAAGGCAAGACGATAATTTTGAGTCACAAATGCTACTTTGTCATACTTGCAAAATTCTGCATTATGGAAACAGATGCTCTGTGGAATTTCAAAGTAATTTATTCACTCGGACACGGAATGCGAAATACGACTAATGAGTACCGGCTTTAAGCCTGATTCTCACCTTCAAAGGCAGTGTCTTTTAGCCTGTGTATGCTGTCATTAGTAAGCCCACGTCACAGTTTCTTCATCCATAACACCACTATAGCTTGGCCTACAAAATCCCTAGGGCAATAAGATTTCTCAGTCCGATCTTATCACAGAACATCATAGAACGGTACCGCTGCCTAACCCACCTCATACAAACCCGAGTCTCTTACGACGCCCTAGGGAACTGATTTAAATATATATAGAAAGAAACTGTATGTATGTAGCTGTTCGTCTTTTGATCCGGAGATTTATTAAATTTGTACTCAGCCTTTTGAGGTTTTGAAGAAAGAAATGAAGTCAATGATCGTGGGAATTAAATCGTCCCGTAGGTTTTGTTACTACATACACTGGCACTGTAATTTTATGTGTACGATCTCTTGCTTTGTAAAAGTTCAATTGGTGAGGTTTCTTCTTTAAGCTTTTACAAAAGGTTTGAATGTAGCGGTACATTATATTTAGTGTCTGTATTTTTAACATGGTTACATTGTGTCCCTTCGTTTTCTCCTGCACTGCCGATTTGCACGAGACTTTTCTATAAACAGGACATAAATTCGCGGTGCCTATCCATCATAAAGAGCATAAAAACAAAAGCGTCCAGTTTGAATGAAAGCTGCTAATGAAATGATGGCCCATTATCAGCGACATGGCAGTGGCGGCGTGCCTAATGTTGTAGCTCTTGGCAACACTCTCGTCATATTCATTGTACGCTGATTCCTTTTGATGAGCACAGCCGTGGATTGCTGTTGTGGAAATATCCGGTAACATAACGCCTTTTCCTTGAAAGGGTAAAACAGAGAAGTAGTAGAGACACCCTCAAAAGGATGTTTGCATCAGCAAGAATTCATTTAATTGTGTACAATCTTGGTTCCATAATATTGTAGCAATGTCTAGCCACAAAACATATTACACAGAGGACAGAGAGGTGGTGGTAGTGTAATGTTGTTGGTTGGTGACGTGGATTTTTAATTAAAAAAAAATTGGTATAACATTTTTGTGAAAGACTGGTGCCCAAAAAAGGCATTAAATACCTGTGTTACGCACTAGTAGTTAGTATTAGTACATATTTAAGTATGGGGGCCTCCCCATACTTAAATATGTACTAATACTAACTACTACTAATAATATTGTAGCTAAACATTGACAAAGTAGGTATAACGAAACAAAAATCGTAGACAATCAAATGAATTTTAGTCGGTGATTATATCGTTTTGAGGCTGCCTGTAAACCCCTATTTTGCCAGTTATCTATCTTTATATACTAATAAAACTGAAGAATTTGTTTTTTTGTTTGTTTGTTTGAACACGATAATCTCTGGGACTACAAGTCGGATTTGAAAACATCTTTTTGCATTTGATAGCCCAATTCTTGAGGAAGGCTATAAGGCTATTTAACCTTTACGGGTCGAGTAAAGAGAAAACCGCAGAAAGAACGCTGAGCGAAAACGAAATAATAGCAAGGGCAACAGGCGATGCGGTGCAACGGGGTGAGTCGGTAACGCGGACGGAGTCGGACAGAAGCAGCAGTGTTTAATAATTCTTAAATGATTTGGTTATTAGAACGACAACTGATGAAGATAGCTGATAAAAATAGAACTGTCAGACACTGCTTTATTTCAGTCACTTCTGAAAATTAGCCTTTAAAAGCCTTGAAGAATACCTAAACACTAACCAAAAAGTTTGTTGCAGTGATCACTATTAAAAAGATGTATACTAATTTCCTTTTCCCTAATTCATTTAACACCCAAAGTGTAATCCTAGGCTGAGCACGACCGTGCAGAGGAAACATGACGTATAATTCGAACGATTATAAAATTGAAATCGTTAAGCACATAATTATTTACTTAGTTTTAAGACTCGATTCATATCTATTGCCTTGATCACACGTACTAAGTAGATGGTCGAGAGAGTGCTCTCAACCGAGTGCATGGTACTTGACATTACCGAGTGCTCGTACGAGTTGTATCTCGGTCTTTAGGGCGGGATAGTCATCAGACCCTGTTCTAATTACTAGACCGAGTGCGAACCACTGCGCTTCCCAGCACTGACTCACTTGCCCACTCGCCTGGTATAAACATGCACTCGCTGCGTACTCGCCACTCGGCACACTCATGTCGCTCTCTAGACGCTATCGTTTCCCGTGATTTTTGTGAATCGACTGACTAACTCGGTACCAAGTTAAAAAATACGAGTAAGCACCTACTAGTCCACCCAACTCTCTCGGCCTAGTATATTTTTGCTGTCTTACCGATCTACTTGGTACGTGTGAACAAGGCAAAACGGTGATACTGATTGTGCATTTCGATTTTTTTTTATCACCGAACTGCTATGTAGTTTTCGATAAAAAAATCATTCCAATTTACGTTACGTGTACGTCTCTCAATCACTCAACAATGTTATAACTAACACATACCACTGTCATGTCACATTATCATAAAAGTGCAAACTACAAAAGCCGGCCACTTGTCACAAGTACGTATTTAGATAGCGATCAATCGTCGATAGTTATCTTCATCGTTCGTACAGTGAGTAAACTCGGTCAATGACTGCACGTCACATGACTGCAGGTTATCGCATGTATCATGTTAATGATGCTCTTTTGTTTATCAGTAGTTGGGAACGCGGGTTTGTGTGTGAACTTTACGTACAGATCACGATTCACGGCACATAATTTGAACCAAAATGGCGGTCGTCCGCGCAGGTAAAACTATAATTGACGGGGTCCGCTAGGGCCGATGCCTACCGGGGTAAACCGTGGCCCCTGGCAAGGCAAGGGAAGGAACACGGGTGGGTTTTAGTCAGTAAGAGTCTGACACGCCCTTCCGCTCCGCCCAGAGCGGGAGAAGTCATTTGATGATTTCCCACCCAATATAAAATAAAAAAAGGGTTAAGCTCACGTTACACGGGTCAGGCAGTGGTTTTGTCTTTTAGGCACCTGCCCCACCTCAAGCTTGGTACATACGTATACCAGTAAGTAACCGATCGTCGCCGTCACGAACTCGCTGCTCGTTGCTCACCAAATCATTTTTAGTTGCTAGCTTTACTTGCAGGTGCCTAAGCGGGCTATAATTATCATAGAACGAAATTACAATAGGCACTCTTTTTAGTTAAGTTTGTAAAATTATAAAAAAATCCTAAATAATATTATAAATGCGAAAGTGCTAGTGTTTATTTGTTACGCTTTCACGCTATAACAGCGGATTTGGGTGAAATTTGGCACCTGTGTAGACTATGACGTGGAGAAGGACATAGGCTACGTTTTGTCCTGGATGGCAGATGAAGTCGCGGGCAACAGGAAGTTTTAAATAAATAACTGACCAAAACGGTTTTATGTGCTCTTGGTAGAATGATAAGTTTTTTATTTATTTATTTATTAGCTTTATTTAATCCCTTACATGTAATTCTTATATAAGGTTTCTATTGTGTACTTATTTATTTATTTGTTAATCATGTTAGTTTTGTACTTAAATAAGGTTAGTATTGTTAGGTGTAAGGGCCGCCTCTAGCGGTGAAAGCCTCCTCCAAATCGTTCCAGGTGGCTCTATCCTTTGCCCGTCTGGGCCATAAGTTTCCAGCTATCTGTAATGAATGATAAGTTGGGTGCGCCAAAGTTCACCTAAATTTTCAACTCCGATAATTGGAAATCCGAAAATGTTCTTCCTAACATTTTTCATCCTAACAATCACAATTCCTAACTACTCTGTCTCTAATGTTCATAATTCCGAACCATTCAACTTCATAATGTCAGTAGCAATAAACATCTATTATACTTTTATTTGTTTTCCTATATTTTCTCAACATAACCATCTTTTACAGTATTATTCAAAGTCATATCTTTTTTGTTTAGATTAGGATTAGGTTAGGTTAGGTTAGAACTGTGACCAACTACGCGCGAGCCGAGCGAGCGAAGCGAGC
The DNA here is from genome assembly GCA_948150665.1 of Conistra vaccinii. NCBI lineage: Eukaryota > Metazoa > Arthropoda > Insecta > Lepidoptera > Noctuidae > Conistra > Conistra vaccinii. The sequence continues at coordinate 7,762,227 of OX411316.1, forward strand.
GGTGCCGCGGCAGCGGCCGGCGAGCGCTACCTCGAAATTGATCGCGAAATTTTTCTAAGTATTTTTTTCATACCGCCCCCAAGACGACACTTTGACCTGAATTTCATTCATTTAAGACAAAAATCAGTGAAACGACCTTTAATCATTCTAAACAGTTGGTTTTTAGACATAATTATCTCAGGTATAGTTATAGTAATAAATATGTAACAACAATAACCAAAAATAAAATGGCTAAATGTAAAAATGTGAACAGTTGTTTTGTAATCACAAGAAATAGTTTAAAAACAAACCTTTTCCTTCAAAGCATCTGGTTCATGATTATGTTCTCTCAGTAGCATAAAAGCGTTTTATGATAAAAAAACAGTAGGAGTTTAAATATATTTACATGAATGATATTATTAATAACAATTTTCGGAAACATGAGTGTTATGAACATCGCCAGTAGCACTACAAATAGTATGAATGAAAACTTTAGGATGAAAAATTTTAGGGAGAGTGATCATTCGGATTACAAATCGTTAGGAAGAACAATTTCGGGTAAATAACTTTAGGTGAGCCAATATGGACCCTGATAAGTTATAATAACTAAACATATAACAACTTTATACTTTACCCACTAGCTGGTGGTTCGTGATGGTTTCCAAGCAATGACTGTAGATGATTCTACGAGAATTTGCAAAAGTTTATTTGAAGAAACCAAATCGTTGCTAGAAGCCAACTAAGTCAAGCAACGAATTCGGAATTATAGTAATAATTCTGATTTATGTAGGATCACTAAAACACTTTTGCCTCATAACCAGCAAGTAATAGCCAGCTAGGGACTAACATTAATCCTACGGAATATAAACTGGAATATTTAAATTGAATACTTGAGTAAAGCCCTATTTAGACGATGCAAACTTGTCTGTGGCATTCAATAAAATTGAAGCAACAAATGACTTCCATAGTATAAACACTATTTATTATTATTTATTTATTTCAATCAACTTTGGATCATACAATGAAACTAAATTAAAAATTATTAATCAAGTTCAATTAAAGAATTACATTTAAATTTAAAACTACATTAATACATTGAATGAAAAAATAAAATTGAATTTATAATATATAACAAAATTAATGATGATGGCCGATGGGGCCGAAAAGTTCTGGAGTGGCGACCACGTACCGGAAGACGTAGCGTCGGAAGGCCTCCCACAACATGGACCGATGACTTAGTAAAGGCCGCAAGAGTTCGCTGGATGTGGGAAGCACAGAATCGGTCGAAGTGGCGGTGCTTGGGGGAGGCCTATTGGGTCCAGCAGTGGACGTCTTTCGGCTGATATGATGAACAAAATTAAAATAAAATCTTAGCATCAATCAAAATTAAAATAAAATCTTATCATCAGTCAAAAATTAAAATAAAATCTTACCATCAGTCAGTACCTACGTGAACCATGCAGCAGTGGTTCACGTACCTACTACTGACAGTCTAGAAGCCGAACCCAACAAAGTTGGGAAAAACTAGGCACATGATGATGTGGCCGGATGATGTTATGTATAGACTAAACGTCTCTGCACACAGCGGGCGGGGCGGGGCGGGACGGGACGGGACGGCGACGTGACGCTGAGCAGTTGTAATGTACTAGATACTACGGACGACTCCACACAGACCCGTCCCGCCCGGCGTGACGGTAACCGTCACGCCACGCCGCCGCCCCGCCGGGCGTGAATACAAGTCAGAAGCGGCGGGGCGGGGCATGACGGGTTACATTCAGAATTTAGAGATTGTATTAAAGCTTAAAACTTTAACTTATAGTTTTGTAACTGTTCTAATTAATTATAAGTTACTTTAACTAACTTAGTTACTTTAAACTTATAACTCTTTACTTTATTTATATTCTTTCTCTCTCAATTCGCGGCGGGACGGGACGTGATCGCGCCCGCAGTGTGACCGCTCCCGTCACGCCAGCGCCCCGTCTCCGCCACACCACGCCGCGCCCCGCCCCGCCCCGCCCGCTGGGCGCAGATACCTTTAGTTAAACTATTTAATCTTATCTATTCTAGAGGGCAAAAAGGTGCAGTCACCGCCAAATTCTGAAGTCAAAACAAAATTTGACCGACTTAGCATCGTAGCTTCACTCAATACGATGATATTATTCCCGCGAAACGTATATAACAAGTATAAGTTTACAAATTACATCATTAAGATACAAGTCAAATATACAAATGAAGATACAAGTATGTAAACAGAATGTTAATTATTTAAAAATAATATGATAATATGAATCATTATAAATGTAGTATTAGCAGACGAACTTGGTACGGCGAGACAGCGGACATTTTGGACCGTACAAAATCTAATAAGGCATGTACGCACGAACGAACAAAACATGGTGAATATGAACATCGAACACGGAACATTTGGTTCGTACTTGTGGACGTATATTAGCAAAGCGAACACGAACATCACGCAAACACAGTTCGCGCTCCACCACCCTGCTCTCTGAAGTAGCCATGGATTTGAAATTAAATCGCCACGAACGTTTTCGACGAAGACATTCGTTAGTAGCGAATAAAGTGTTCGATGTCCGTGTTCGCCATGTTCTTGTTCATTCGTGGGTACACGGCTTTAGGTACTTATTAATTTCTAGATGAACATATTTTGTACGGAGCGAACCATGTCTAAATTCCAGCCTGCGCCGACATAGTTCGTTCGTCTATTACTATTATGTTATATACAACTTACACAAAATTAAGGAACCGGAACGATAATCTCTAGGACGTTCACTAAAAACATCACGCCTGTTTTCCCCAAAGTATTAGGCAGCGGTGTAACTACAGTACACCCACATTTAGCCAATTGTATTTAAGTCCCATGTAATAGGGGGCAAGTCTATTCCCATCAACGGGGCACAAATCCAGACTATGTGCTGCTACTGAGAAACTCCAGATGAAAAAACCAAATAACACTTTTTCCGACCTGGGAATCGAATCCAGGACCTCATGCTCAGCAGTAGCGCCTGGTTGGATGACTAGACAAACGACACAGTCAAAAAAAAAAAAAAAAAGTCGCTCCTGTTGTACATGTGTTTTATTCCTATAATTTTGTCGTTGAATCCCATTCTGTGCCTTACGACTACAAATACGAACTTTAGAAAACCTAGTTGCACTTTATTGTCTGCGCGACTAAATAAACTATTAGATATCCCTACTAAAATATACCTCTAAGATTGCCGTCTTTTGTTAAATCACGTGCCGACACGGCAGAAGATGAACGCCTATTGTCTAGGACATAATGACTCATTATCTCACCATTAAATTAAGGGGTGGCCAGTATGTCTTGGCACAATTAGGCCCTAAGTATATTTTACGGTAAGCCCGTATAGGCCGCTCTCGCTGAGAAAAAATGTTAGACTTAGGTAATCAAAAAGATCACTGAAATTAGATTGCTTTCTTAATATGGGCCTTAAGTACCTCATAGGTACTTAAGGCCCATATTAAGAAATTAAAGCCCAAATAAAAAGCCTTAAGGCCCAAATAAAAAGCTGGGCTACACTAATATTATAAAGAGAAAAGATTTGTATTTTTGTGTGTCATCAGTGGCGGATCCAGGATTGTTATTTGGGGGGGGGGGGCTTGACCCCGCTGAGGGTAGTTAGGTTTTAGCAAAGAAAACACAAAAAAACCACACAACGTTATATTTTGCTTAACGCATAACAAGCCTCCTCGGATAAGATAATTAAAATAATATTAGGTTTACTTTAAGATTTCTCAAGGAAGAACCCAGATGGTTTTGGGGGGGGCTTGAGCCCCCTAGACCCCCCCTCCTGGATCCGCTACTGTGTGTCATGAAAAAATCTTTCATCAGTAGTGCTATATTATCACTGAGTAACATCCTAATCCTAACTTTACAATATTATAAATGCGAAAGTGAATTTGTTTGTTTTTATGTTGGCTAGTTGTCTGAACGGATTTGGATGAAATTTAGCACATGAGTAGAACAGGACCTGGGTCAGGACATAGGATAATTTTTATCTCGATATTCCCACGGGGTCGAGACTTATGTGGGTGAAACCGCGGGACGCAGCTAGTAGGCTATAAAATATTATCACGCGGGCGAATCCGCTGGCGGAAGCTAGTGTAAAATAATACTAAAACAGTACGTAAGCATTATTTATTCTGTTTTAATATCGTCTTCTCCCAAATTATGCTAGAATCTTAAAAGATGAGTGCTAGTTTATTTAATACACGAGAAAATAGGGGAACGATAAAATAAACTTTAGATTTTTTCCCGCGTAGTTTGTAATTCGTTCATTGGCATTCGTCTGTACATAACAGCTTAGTGTTTACATGAATCCTGCTGTTTATCAAGATCACTGTAAAGAACATGCAACTCGTAAATACATATTTACTTAGATACCAAGAAACGATTAAATCCTGCATTTTCTAAGCAGTTTATCGTCTGTATCAGATCTGTGAACGTGTTGAACTGACAGAAAGTATATTAAACTTGAGTATAGATCCATATTAAAACAGATATTATTATCGTTATAGAGTGAGTCTTATCAGTTTTGGCCAACTGTTTATTGGCCTTAGCACTTATTAGGTACAACGTAGAAGTTATTCAGCGGATTCAAATGGATAATGGCTGTGAAAACACAAATGACGGATATGTACCTCTAATTTTTAGGTTTAAAGGTAAGATTATAATATGTATTTCTTTATGAGAAAATTAATCTTATTAAAAATTAAGGTATTTGGTTACTTTATTGCCAGCAAAAACATTACTTATTCTTTATTTTTCTCTAAAATGACGTAAGTTTGTATAAATAAATAAACAGTTATCACTTTCCATAAGCTCTCACATTTATACCCTAAAAATCACGACAAAAAATCCAGAACAATAAATTAGCACACATCATCGTTTATAAAGATTTATTATTTGTTATCGAACGCACGTTCCGGTAATAATTCAATACGCAAAGCTTTCAAATTTAATTACGGTGGCTTGTATTGGAATTATTGCGGTCCAAATATTAAGTAGGTCAATTATTATGATAAATTATTGCCACCATTCCCCTTCAGCATAAAATTAATGATGACGCCAGCGCATAAATGATTACTAACTAACTAGTTACACAGATACATTATAAATCGTGTTTTTGCTGGCAAATAATTTTTTTTTACACACTGTTCTCCTATCACCCCCTACTAACTATCCCTATTTCATAATCAATATTCTAGTTCACTAGTAAGCCACATTTTTTATTTCCATACAGTTATATTGCCAAATTAATTAAAACGGTGAAATATTTGACATCTGTTTGCGACATTGCACACTTTCAGAATATAATCATCTAAATGTCATCCCGTCTGTAATCTGCGTAAATTATATCATTATCTGTCTGTCCTTTGTCTACCCGCAAATCCATCAAAACATATTTTGTATTATCAAACCATAAAATTCAATGACAAGTGCGCGGAATTATCTGAAACATTTCACGTATCAGTTGCAGTCGATTGCGTAGAGTTCAAAACACTTCAAATCATGTTTAACTACATTTTTACGGCTCTTTTGTTTACTCACTCATTATCAGTCACATGAGCATCTATTACGATAAAGGATAACCTACTTTAACCTGTATATATAAGATTTCTTTACATGAGAACCGACAGTTTTATTTTATTTGCATTAAATTAATCGATTTGGAGAGTATTGGTTGTGTTTGTGACTATGAAGTTGTTATCGGGTCAGGATAAGGAAGGAGGAGGAGCGTCTAGTTCCGCTGAGCAAGGACTTATGACAGGTCAGTGATCTCTTAGAATTATTATAAACATAGGGTTAGGCAGACGTGTATCTCTAGATCACCCACATTTCGCCAATATTTTAGTCATGTAACAGAGGGCAAGCCTATAGCCAACAACTGGGCACAAATCCAGACTAGAATTAATGATACAGACAGAATCAAGACTATAACATTAATATAATACTAGGTACAAGGTGGGGCAAAAGTAAAGTCATAATATGAATGCGCAGCCATTTGTTGAAAAAAAAAAAATTTACTCTGTTTTCACGGAAACATTATTTAAATGTGTAAAATTGATGACATTAAGTCGAAAACATTGTACCTGTCAAATGACCACCTCCTGAGTTGATGCACATTAATAATTTACAACATTTTGAAATAATCTGCCTCCAATTTGGTGATTTCTTGTTCAATGTTGGATTTCAAGACTTGCAAGGATTGTGACTTGTGTTGGTAAACGCGAGATTTCAAAAAGCTTTAAAGGAAGAAGTCTGGCACTGTCAGATCTGGTGATCAGACTACCAGTTCCAATCCCCAAAACAGGAGATTACACAGCTCGGAATTTGGTGTTACAAAATCTCCATCGTTGCCCGAGCTGTATGTATCGCTCCATTGCATTGTCGACTAATTCTCTATCTGTCTACAACGTAAGTGTAAAATCACAATGACATTATGACGCCATTACCAAAAATTTGGGCATATAAACATTATGACATTACTTTTGCCCCAGCCTGTATATTGGCTTAGCACAAGGTTTGAACTAAGCATATTACTCGTTTGTGGAAAGTGTAAACGGTCATTTTAATCCAAATCCTGACATACGTGAGCCTCAAATAAAATGAAATGTTCACGTATTTTAGCTGACTACATTTTGAGAGAAAACCGGTTTTTCTCTTTGTGTATTTATTGTAGATTCAAGTTTTTTACTGTTCCAGTTTAGGTACCAGTCTATGTATAAAATTATGATAAAATTTTATCATCGTACACTAAAGTCATAGGTCATAGTCACAAAAATCACAATATTATTACAAATATCTGAGCATTTTTAGAAACTGTAGCTAAGTGAAACAATGATCCATTATAAATATACCTACCGGTAAACAATGTATTTAAAAAGAAGTGTATTCATGATTTCTTTAATTGTATGATCTTAGAACACAACCATTTACGTAGCGAGTATCTAATCATCTCATTTAAGCTAGCTTTCGCTTGCGGCTTCGCCCGCTTGGATGTGGAAAAATGTCTCATGGGAACGTACTACCCGTGTTAATCCAGGTAACAAATTATCTTTGTGCCAAATTTCATCCATACCCGTTAGGCCGTTTTACGCCAATTCGGAACATACATCCAGAGAAACAGACTAACAGACAAAAATTCTAATAAAAACTATATTTCCCGGTATCAGACTCGTTCCCATCACCTTTTTACAATTCAATGTACAGTTTTGACTTCGCTTTTATTTTGATGTGTAACATCTTTCCTCTCGCTTTTCTGAAATCTGCGGGAGTGATTTTGGGAGAAGGGACGGAAGGGTGTAACAGAAAGCCGGGGAAACGCGCGCTATTTGATTTGACCGAGCACGCGCGGTGTTAGAATTGGCCGTCAGGTGATACCAACCCATTTTCCGAGAGGTTGGTAGTGTCAGTCATGATAACAGATGTTACATATCATGATGTGACTGACTGACTGACTAGTGTAAGGCTCTCTCATTTTTTAACCGACTTCCAAAAAGGAGGAGGAGAGAAAAGGTTCTATGTTCGACTTTATGTATGTTTTTTTTTTTTTTTTTTTATGTATGTTCACCGATATCTCCGCCAATTGTGGACCGATTTTGAAAATTATTTTTTTGTTTGAAAGGGTAAGCTCCCGAGGTGGTCCCATATAAATTTTATTAACTTTGGTTATATAGTTTTTGAGTTAGCTTCAATAATATATATTTTTCCCACTTAGTTTATATGGACGATATGATGATAACTTCCTGTCACTGTTATTTATTAAAGTTAGTGGTATTGGAGAGCAATGGTGGCCCAGTGGTATCGGCCCCGACTGACGAGTTGTAGGTCGTGAGTTCGAACCAAGCAGGCGCTTTACTTTGTGTAAATAATTGCATCACCACTGCTCTCAAAACGGTGAAGGAAAACATCGTGAGGAAACCGGCATGTCTTAGAACCAAAAATTCGAGGTCATGTGACATCTACCAACCCGCACTGGGCCCGCGTGGTAGATTACAGCCCACCCCCTCTCACAGAGAGGAGGCCTGTGTCCCAGCAGTGGGAACATTAATAGGCTGATGATGCTGATGATGATGAGTGGTATTGGATATTGTGTGGGGTAGGTACCACAACTAAAAAGTGAAAAATAAAAACTTTTTACAAAAAAAAATTAAACCGACTTCCAAAAAAAACCACTACAAAGTGAAAAATAACTAATAATTTCGGAAGTCGGTGGCAAAAAACGAAAATTTAAAAACAAAGACACCGACTTCCGAAATTATTAGTTATTTTTCACTTTGTAGTGGTTTTTTTTGGAAGTCGGTTTAATTTTTTTTTGTAAAAAGTTTTTATTTATTATATGTATAGATTTTATGATTGATATAGATATCAATCTTATTTAATTTTTACTTTCTCTTCTCGTTTCTCTTACTCGTCGTGAAGAACCGATAACCAGGGGTTTCAACATTTGTTAGCGATTCCCACAGTCCCCAGTGATTTTCACAGTCAAATATAAAGTAACCACCGTTTTTAAAACCAGGTTAATATGCATTCAGAACTATAATTAAAGAAGCCCTTATCTCAGATATATATCTATGTAGACCGCTTATCGAAGCATTGCACAATTAATCCTTAATAACAAGTTGCCGACAATATAATCATATCATTAATATGCAAGATAACGCATTTTTCGCGTGATCAAGAGAGCTTATGAAAGTAAGCCGCTACCTCATTTGTCGGTATCGGTAGGGCTAAACGTATACCTCGTTCCAAAAGTATCTGATGAAAATGTAAACAAAAACGTACCTGTGGATGCTAATTTTTAGTGCCACTTACAAATTGAGGGCTTATTGATGTGTTTTTTTTATTATTCGAATACTTAAGCCCGAAGTAATTATTTTATATCACCTTGAAGATGTTTTCATTTGACAATTGGGGTTAATTTTATAATCACAATTTTCGTAAATGATTGTTCAATTACAATTTAATAATGCTATTCAAACAATAATTGTTGGAAAAAACTTTTTATAAAAAAAGAACAACCGACTTCCAAAAAAGACACTACAAAGTCAAAAATAACTTTAATTTCGGAAGTCGGTGTATTTGGTTTTGGACTTTCGTGTTTTGCCACCGACTTTGTAGTGTCTTTTTTGGAAGTCGGTTGTTCTTTTTTTATAATCACAGTCAAATATAAAGTAACCACCGTTTTTAAAACCAGGTTAATATGCATTCAGAACTATAATTAAAGAAGCCCTTATCTCAGATATATATCTATGTAGACCGCTTATCGAAGCATTGCACAATTAATCCTTAATAACAAGTTGCCGACAATATAATCATATCATTAATATGCAAGATAACGCATTTTTCGCGTGATCAAGAGAGCTTATGAAAGTAAGCCGCTACCTCATTTGTCGGTATCGGTAGGGCTAAACGTATACCTCGTTCCAAAAGTATCTGATGAAAATGTAAACAAAAACGTACCTGTGGATGCTAATTTTTAGTGCCACTTACAAATTGAGGGCTTATTGATGTGTTTTTTTTATTATTCGAATACTTAAGCCCGAAGTAATTATTTTATATCACCTTGAAGATGTTTTCATTTGACAATTGGGGTTAATTTTATAATCACAATTTTCGTAAATGATTGTTCAATTACAATTTAATAATGCTATTCAAACAATAATTGTTGGAAAAAACTTTTTATAAAAAAAGAACAACCGACTTCCAAAAAAGACACTACAAAGTCAAAAATAACTTTAATTTCGGAAGTCGGTGTATTTGGTTTTGGACTTTCGTGTTTTGCCACCGACTTTGTAGTGTCTTTTTTGGAAGTCGGTTGTTCTTTTTTTATAAAAAGTTTTTATTTTGCACTTTTTAGTTGTGGTACCTACCCCATACAATTCAAATACCACTAACCTGCTATGTAAATATCAGTGATTGGAAGTTATCATCATATCATCCATATAAACTAAGTGGGAAAAATACGTATTATTGAAGCTAACTCAAAAACTATCCAAGTAAAGTTAATACAATTTATATGGGACTACCTCGAAAGCGTACCCTTTCAAACAAAAAAACAATTTTTAAAATCGGTTCACAATTGACGGAGAAATCGCGTAACAAACATACAAAAAAAAAAAAATTAAAAAAAAAAAACATACTTACAGACGAATTGAGAACCTCCTCCTTTTGGAAGTCGGTTAAAAAGTGGTGAGATACGAAGTTGAAACCTTCTAAATACACATGAATGTGTTACTAATTCCTTTCAGTGAGTGAAAAGAAAGAATAAGAAGAAGAATTTAACTTGTACAGATTTTGTTTACACTTTCATCGCATTCTTTTGGAACAGACCATATAGTCTAAGATCCCCCCATAGAAGGACCTTCACCGAGCTGGTTAATGGATGAAAAGTATTTTATATTCAATTAAATATCTCAATAAAAATATCGCAAATGGGTTGTCTAAAAAATTTCAGTCCAGAATATGATTAAATTAACATTTAATTTTTTTTTTTTTTTTTACTTTGCACCGGTTTGGTTAATAGGTAAATTCCATACCAATCGAAAGTATGTAGCCCATAGAATATGCAAACGTTGGGTTGACAATTTTTTTCCCGTCACAACTCTTGGGTAGGCAGGTATAAACAGGTAAAAAAAAATAGTAACTTGCACCGGTCTGGTTAATGAATTAAAGTTAAATTAAAATAAAGATTATTTCATTACGAACACGGTGGTATAGGGTTGTCTGCGAAAAATCAGTCCAGAATTCCGGTTGTCGAGTTTTAAGAGCGTTTACGTCGTAAAGCATTTCATACAAACTTTCAAGCCCTTGTTTTTCGAAATGACTGAACCAATTTTAATGAAACTTCATACGCATTATGCAGAATACAAAGGTCTTAAAATTAAGTTAAGAACATTTTCGAAATGTCTTATTTAAAAACAGATAACTGGAAATCTCTGTTTCTATGGAAAATTTAAAATCGGTCTAATTCTGCTGTAACGCTATTTTTCAAAAATGTTTTTAACTTACTTTTTAGACCTTTGTATCCTGCTTATGCGTATGAAGTTTCATGAAAATCGGTTCAGTCATTTCGAAAAGCAAGGGCTTGAAAGTTTGTATGAAATGCCGTACGTCGTAATCGGTCTTAAAAAGTAAAATATTGCTGCGAGGGAATACGTGCGACAGGGAGGTCCCAGCGAACCATCCCATGCGATAGAAGAGTACACAGAGAGTGCGCATGCTATTTGTCCTTGAGAATGAATAGGATAGCGATATAACAAGTTGCCAAAGTCGGTTACAGAACTTAGCGATGGGAAGTTCAAAACCCACATCAAACGTGTCCTTATCAAGAAAGCATATTATAAAATTAAAGACTACGTTGAATGAAGACAAAGAAGTTTGGCAATAATTCCTTCTGCACATGTGGCGTCCCTGGTACCTCATTAACAGCAAATATGTAAGAGTCTATTAACTGCTCCCAAATTACCATGTTTATATTTTTGTTTTTTTACTTTCTTCCTTGACATAATCATCATATTATTTGACAATATATACCTACCTAGGTACTATTTAATTTCAACTCCTTATTAGCTTGGCTTATTGGCTTTTGTGGACATGTTAATTATTCAGATTTGTTACAGTTGCAATAGCAATCATGTCATTTCGTTTAAAATATGTTTTATTTTTATTAATTAATTTATGTTTTATATAGATTCTTTTCTATTTTGTGAATGTGAGAACGCTGTAGGCTTAGTCCTTGCGCCGCACCGTAGCGTTCGGATGTGTTTCTGTGTACTAGAACTATGGAGTCGGATTGTAAAATGTGCCAAGTGTAACATCGTTATAAACGGAGTTTTAGCATTTGTGAGCAATAAAATAGACGTTATGGACGAAGAAAGTCTAGTGAGAATATGTGGAAGTGCTTTCTCTGCGAAAGAAATACAGGAGGCTAAGAAACTTCTTTTCAACTCATTGCCAACATCATTGCGCATGAAAACTCGCAAACGTGAGGGGAAGTCTCAGCGGGACCTGGAAGACGTGTTAACATTGCTAAAGAACACCGATCCTGAAATTATTCCTATATTCGTGGCCCGCGATCTGCACAAACTACCTCCCATTACATTTGATCATGTTGATGTAACGCGGCTTTTAAAACACCTACTGCTATTGCGTAGTGATCTGAAGAACGTGCAAGAGAGATGTGTCAATGGAGACTTTCAACTCGTTGAAAAGTGAAGTGGAAAACTTAAAACAGGCATCGATTGTTAATTATTTCGAAAGTAATGTGAACAGGAAAAGAGGTGCGCACCTTCTTAATAGTTATTCCTTTGACAGTGGGCCAATGGGACTGGAATATGTATCTATGAAATCAGGAATAAATAAATTGCCACTAGAACAGAGATCTCATTTTCCGAATGTAAATAAATCAAAGATCAATACTGTTAACATGCGATACAAGGACACCGGTTCCGCCGCATCCAGCCCGCAGTCAGTTGATTTTGTAGATAACGAGTGCGCGTCTAAAGCCGACCTCCGACGGTGCGCCATATCGCGGACGCACGCGCACGACGCACCGTGGGAAACCTAGCGTGCGTGGTAGCGCAGACGCGCGTTGTACGCGTGCGTGGCGGTGCGTCCTCGTGCGGGCTGGTGCGCGTCCGCGATATGGCGCACCGTGGGAGTTGGCTTTAAAACAGCCAATGTCGAGGCCCGTGCGCAAGTAGAAAGTACTTTGTGCGCGTCATTATGTGCGCTCAATACCACAAATGTCGATGCGCCATTAAAAACGACGATGTGCCCGCATATAAACAACGTAACCGAAACGGCTGTGTTACAAGTAAATACTGTGATGACACAAAATATGGATTCTTTAGCGAAACCGACGACATTTGCCGATTTAGTCAACAAACCCAATCAATGGAAGACGGTGGAACCTTCAGAAGAATGGACACTTGTTCAGAAAAATCGGTCGAAAAATAAGTTTGTGGGACAGAAAGGTACGGCAGTCACTGAACCTGAAGGAAAATTCAAGGCGGTTGATATTAAGGTACCTTTATTTATTTATAATGTGGATAAGAGTACTACCGAAAGTGACATCTCCGATCATATATTTAGTAAGGCGAAGTTGCGTGTACACCTACAAAAAATCAATATGAAGTCTCAAAAAGAATATAATGCCTTTAAGATTTCTGTACCGAGGCGCCATTTGAGCATGTTTATGGATGAGAATTTTTGGCCCGATGGCATCCTGTATCGACGTTTTGTAGAATTTAGTCGTGATAACGCTGGGAAGGTAACCAGTACCTAATACACGCGTTGGAAATGTTTTGCAACCTATCATATAATATAAATGGATGACAACAACACCAGTTGTACTTTCAGTACATTTAATTGCAAAAATGTTAAGCGATCGATTGAAGATGTTAGACGACTAACATTGGTGTCAGACATAATTGCTCTTCAAGAAACTTGGCTACTGCCTTGTGACTTACCATGGCTCAGCGGTATCAATACTGACTTTGGCTATACTGGAACTTCAGCAGTGGACACATCTGCTGGAATACTCCGTGGCAGACCTCATGGAGGGACAGCAATATTGTGGCGTAAAAGTTCGTTCCCGTCAGTTACGGTTATTGAATGTAACAACCCCAGGATATGTGCAATCAAAATAGTGACTAGTGTTCGTCCCATACTGTGTGTATCGGTATACATGCCTACAGACTGTGCGGAAAACATGACTGAGTTAACCCAATGCATGGGCGCTATACATGCTATAATTGAAGAATGTGGTATAGACTATGTTTATGTTCTTGGGGACTTCAATGCACATCCAAATGAGAACTTTTATAATGAGCTAGTCAGTTTTTGTGATGACATTGTTAAATGTGGGGTGGACTCTGATACGCACACTTTTGTGAGTGAAGCGCATGGTTGTAAGCGTTGGTTAGACCACATAATTGTTACTAGTGCAGCGTGGCCCTCTGTTACAGACATCTGGGTTGATTATAATGTGTACTGGTCTGACCACTATCCTGTGTCCATTAAGTGTAATATAATTCCATCTCAAAATGTGATTCCAGTAGTACCTAAAAGTAAAGTGACTTGGGGTGAAAGAAAGCCTGAACAAATCGGTATGTATACAAAAATTTGCAATGACTTGTTAAAACAAATTGACTTTCCAATGGTATTAGAAGAATGTTGTGATAAACGGTGTAATAATGTGGAACATAGACAGATCCTAGATAATTTGTATAATGATATTGTCTCAGCGCTTTGTGAGGCTTCAGAGTCTAGCTATAGGGTTGGTACGAGCGGTAGGAAAAAACAAGTTATGGGGTGGAATAAGTATGTTGCCGAAGCTCATGGGGTGGCCAGGCTTGACTTTCAAAACTGGTTACTTTTTGGTAAACCTAAAGCAGGTTTCATTCATGAAGCAATGTGTCATAGCAGAAAGATTTTCAAAGCTAAGCTTAAATGGTGCCAACAACACCAGGACCAGATAAAGATGGATCGGCTAGCGACACTGCATTCAAATAATAAGTTTCGTGAATTTTGGAAACAGACCAATAAATTGAACGTCAGGCCTGGCGTTCCTTTGAGTGTCGAGGGTGTCACCGACGCAAAGATGGTCGCTAACATGTTTAAAGATCACTTCACCGTGGAATCTCCTTTAGGCACTTCCGAGAGGATGCTGGACGCTGACCCCGTATGTGAAAACATCAGGCTTAAAGTGGGTGCTAAGGACATACGAAAGATTTTGAAAAGTATGAAAGGTGGAAAATCACCGGGACATGACGGGCTCAGCGTCGAACATCTACAGAATTCTGGGCCACACATCTCTAGACTTTTATCGATGTTTTTTAATCTGTGCATTGGACATTCCTACCTACCTAGTGAACTAACTAAAACAATAGTTACTCCTATAATAAAAAACAAGACCGGAGATAGTTCGGTCAAATCTAATTATAGGCCGATCTCACTGGCCACCGTTATTGCAAAGGTTTTAGACAGTGTGCTTGAGGCTCAGTTAACAGAGTTTATACACCTACATGATGCTCAGTTTGGTTTTCGTGCTGGACTTTCTACAGAGAGTGCTATACTGAGCCTAAAGCACACTGTTGAGTATTACACGAGTAGGAAAACGCCCATTTATGCTTGTTATTTAGACCTCTCTAAAGCTTTTGACCTTGTTAATTATGATAAACTCTGGGATAAGCTTAAGGAAACCAATTTACCTGGTGAGACAATAGCTATCCTAAGATATTGGTACCAGAGTCAGGTCAATTATGTAAAATGGGCTGGCATCTTGTCGGATCCATATGGACTACAATGTGGAGTAAGACAAGGTGGATTATCATCCCCAGTTTTATTTAATCTGTTTATAAATGCGCTAATCGTTGAGCTCAGCAGCATGCATGTCGGCTGTCACATAGACAATATCTGTGTGAATAATCTGAGTTATGCAGACGATATGGTGATGCTGAGCCCAACGATCAGTGGCATAAGGAATTTAGTTAGTGTGTGTGAGACGTACGCAGCTATTCATGGCCTCAAATATAATGTCACGAAAAGTGAGCTCATGATATTTAAAGCAGGTACCAAGTCACCAGATCAGGTTCCTCCTGTGACTTTGAACGGAATGCCCATGAAAGTGGTCACCTGTTTTAAATATCTTGGGCACATAGTCACTGATCTCCTACGCGATGATGAGGACATGGACAGGGAGCGTAGGGCGCTGTCTATCAGAGCAAACATGATAGCCCACAGGTTTAAACGTTGTAATGCTCAAGTGAAAATAACACTATTCAGAGCGCATTGTTCGTCACTATACACGTGTTGCTTGTGGGCTCATTATACGCAAAGATCATTCAGCGCCCTGCGCGTTCAATATAACAATGCGTTCAGGGCGCTGTTGGGGCTGCTGCGCTGGTGCAGTGCGTCGGGCATGTTTGCGGACGCACACGTTGACGGTTTCCACGCCGTGCTCCGCAAGCGATGCGCCGCGGCGCTCGGCAGGTTGCGCGCCAGCACCAACAGCATCCTGGCTGTTATTGCGGATAGACTTGACACGCGTTACGTCCAGCACTGGGTTAATACCCACATTAGAAAATAAGTATTTATAAGTTTTTTTACTTTTACTAACACTAGTTTCATAAGTTCTACTGTACTAACATTCTATGGATTTTTTAAGTCTGAAATAAAAAGTTTTTATTTTATTTTTTTATTTTTTTTTTTAGTGGACTGTAGACTTGTTGACAATCTTCTATTTTGTTAAGTACTTGGTACTTGTTGAAAGACCTACACTGTCCTCGTATACCTAATAACACAGTTTTTTTTTTTGAGAATATTGTAAACCCAATCATTTTTAAAAGAGTAACCGTGGAGTTTCTTGCCGGCTCTTCTCCATAGGAAACGACCAATTGGAACCGTGCGTAGGTTCTGACATTTCATAAGTGCCCATGTAGGTTTATGTGAAATAAAATATTTTGAATTTGAATTTGATAGACTCGTACATGCTGTGCATCATTTTGGAGTAGCTTAAATGTAAAATAGAAAACATAGTTTTAAAATAGAGGAACGCTTTTTTAATTTTTTTTTAAATAAATTCATTATATTTGAGTGTATATATTTTTTACCAGTGTCACACAAAAAAGGGCATTTTATTCATCGATAACAGTGAAAAAAACTGTATTTTACTCACAAGAGAATAAAAACATTTTGAATTTGGAACAGCATGTATATTACGAATTATGTACAAAAAACAAATGAAACGTGCTGAAAGTACCTATATTGGCTGGCTCAAAGGACCTATTCCATAGAGCTATTAGATTAAGCCGGGCGGCTGCTGAGAAATTCCTGTTGGAAAAACCCAATAATACTTTGCCCGACCTGGGAATCAAACCCAGGACCTCATGTTCAGCAGTAGCGCTTGCGACCACTAGACCAATGCGCAACGAGGCAGTCTTATAAATATTACAACTACGTAAGTTTTTATATACTAATACTACTATTTACTTTCTCGCAGTCAATGGTAAAAAGTAGAGTAAGTACACAACTTGCGAATACATTTATAAGGTGTACAATACTGTAGTACATTATTTTGATCTATCTCGTAGAGCGTTTGCAATGTAAGCGCAAAAAAATGTGTTTATTTACGACATCACATTTGAAACCTCTAAAACTATCAGTGTCTCTACTATGCATGTATTATACATATAAACCTTCCTCTTGAATCACTCTATCTATTAAAAAAATCCGTTGCGTAGTTTTAAAGATTTAAGTATACATAGGGACAGACAGCGGGAAGCGACTTTATTTTATACTATGTAGTGATGCTCGTGCAGCAGGCAAAAGTACACGTAGTGGCAACAAGTGTTATTTTTTATGATTTAAAATGAGTTCTTTAAAAAATGGGGCAACCACTTAAAAGTCAAGCTCAGGAAATAATTTTCAATGTGCACGAGTTTATGAAGACAGGCTCAGGAGTCTAAGAAGTAAGAACACAACATTTATAAAGGATCGATTTTTGAAAATTATTGACCGAATGGCCGAAGCTACACAAACATTACAAAAACTGAAAAAATGCTTCTACATATGCGGCATGCTATTGTAGAAAATATATTTTCAATTTTTCATTCGCCGTCCCCCGACGCGACGACAAAATATTAACTACAAATTATATTAAACTTAAAAGGCCAGTAGGTATATTTTATTTTTTAGCTTTTAAAAGGATTTTTTTTGTGTCGGGGGTTTTTTAAATTTTAAATTTAGTTTTTATTTCCAGCTTTTTAAACTTTATTTACGTATTACTAGTACATACGATACGATCGACACGTGCCTCGCTTAAATCTACGCAGCTGTACGTATTTTTCCCACAGTAAAGTTAGTTACTAATTTATCCGGTTTTTTTTTTGCTTCTCTATCATCAGACCCTGATAAATATATAATTTTATCTTTAACCTATTCATTGAGACCATTCCAATGAGCCCAAACACGATACCATTGCTGTAAATTGTTGAGGAGTTGGGTATCCTGCAAATACCAGGTAATGCTGCAGCATCAGTTCAAGGTTACTATGTTATTCTAATACCATTGAAGTAACAGATTACCAAATTTAAATTCAATCAGACCTGTGAAAATCCATTCATCAATAAGAAAAGACCTGATAATCTTCAAACGGCTGAATAGATTTTTTTTAATCATAGTTAAGAACACTCCCGATTAAGTCACCTTTCAAACAAAACAAAAAAAATCTAAATCGGTTCAACCGTTTGGGAGCTACGATGCCACAGACAGATACACAGATACACAGATACACAGATACACAGACACACAGATACACAGATACACACGTTAAACTTATAACACCCCTTCGGTTTCCGTCGGGGGTTAAAAATGAACAATAGCGAGAGTTCTTAAAGAAAAGGATCAACATACGAGTGAAAACACTGCGGGGCCTTCTTTTAGAACACTGAAAAAGGGTAAATTGAAAAAACTTATCGCCTTTAGATTAAGTTTTTTCTATTGTTTACTAAATAAATACCTATTTGTGTTTATTCAATAAATCGTGCATTTTTAAATAACCTCTATTTTTAATTAAATATATTCTTGATGAAAACTGGTGGCCCGATAAAATTGGCACGAAGTATAATTGTGCGATTGAGACGAAACTAACAGCTGCAGTGTATTATGAACCTTATAGTAGTGATCTAAGGTTGATTGTAAGTTTTAAGCATTCTTTCGTTAATCTTCGGGGCTTTCTTTTCTGTGCGATCGAAGATTCAGGAAGCGCCTTATCAGTTGGGTACCATGTACGAGTCTATCGCTATCCTTTACATTTTCAAGGACAAATAATAGCATGCGCACTCTCTTTCTTTCAATAGATGAACTACACGCTGTGTAGGTACTCTTCTATCGCATGGGATGGTTCGCTGGGACGCTGTCGCACGTATTCACTCGCAGCAATTTTTTTTTTTTTTAACTCGACAACCGGAATTCTGGACCGATTTTTCGCAGACAACCCTATACCACCGTGATCGTAATGAAATAATCTTTATTTTAATTTAACTTTAATTAATTCATTAACCAGACCGGTGCAAGTTACTATTTTTTTTTACCTGTTTATACCTGCCTACCCAAGAGTTGTGACGGGAAAAAAATTGTCAACCCAACGTTTGCATATTCTATGGGCTACATACTTTCGATTGGTGTGGAATTTACCTATTAACCAAACCGGTGCAAAGTAAAAAAAAAATTAAAAATTAAATGTTAATTTAATCATATTCTGGACTGAAATTTTTTAGACAACCCATTTGCGATATTTTTATTGACATATTTAATTGAATATAAAATACTTTTCATCCATTAACCAGCTCGGTGAAGGTTGTTCTATGGCGGGATCCTATACTAATAGGTGTTAGATATTAAGTACACTGAGTAACGCATTGACATATCAGGCTGTAGGATTATTCGAAAAGGTTAGAGTTGACGTGAAATGTGGGAAATAGGGTCGTCAACTAATTCTATGTTATTGTGTTTGTAATATGTGTTCGGCTTGCAAGCTGTCACGTCGGGCGCTTTAGTGAAATTTGACGCTAGCTACAGTATCACTACGTGATGTATAGTGGAATTAATTAAAATGGCTTTGGACATCGGTTAGCTATACTCCTAGTTAGTGAAAACCTATTCAATTTAAACTGTAGTTAAATGTCATGTCGACTGATTTGATTGCTTTTATTTTGGTTAACCAATGACACGAGATTTAACAGCTAATTAATGAAACAGGGGATTAGTAGCTATATGAATTAAGTAGCTATATGAAGTAAAAAAACAATATCTGCTATACTACAGGGTTTTCGCTGTCTTCCTCTTTACCTTAATATTATTACTGACCTATGTTTATTAAAATACCAATCAATCTTCCTAGCCTTTTCCCAACTATGTTGGGGTCGGCTTCCAGTCTAACCGGATGCAGCTGCATACCAGTATTTTACATGGAGAGACTGCCTATCTTTTCTCCACAAACCCAGTAACTGGGAAACCCGAAACGCCTTGGTAAGCCTGGTTGTCAGGCTTTAGGGCTTCTGACTTCCCGTAATGACTTACAAAGACCTACGAATGATAGCCGGGACCAATGACGTAACGTGTATTCCGAGGTGCAGATGGAGATATGTAATGGATGATCACCCATCTACGAATGACCGTGGCAAGCGTATTTTTACCTTCGATCGACCCGTACTGCTGTTATCATTTAGCTACGAGCCTTTTATGTTTATTAAAATACCATTAAAATGTAATCATTTAATACAACCATACACAAATAGGTGCGGCATCGTTGAAACTAATTACCGAGGGCACTCGAGCTGTGTCGCCTATGATTAATAACTGCACGGTCGACTGGCTGCATTCATTACGCTTCTGACTGATTGCGACATCCAATGTAATGGCTTGCACTTGTTTGTCGAAGTCATTTGCCCGCTGGACTTAGTTTGTTATTGAATTAATATCAGTAGGTGGTTCAAGTGTAGACAGAATTGACTGGACATGACAAACCGTTTATCATGTCCAGAGGTTAATCAAGACCAGTGGTGGCCCATCGACTTACGGGTAAGTCGTGGGTTCTACCCAGCCAGGTACAGTACAGCGGTGACCCAGTGCTAAGGGCCCCGAGTTACGGGTTGTAAATCGTGAGTTCGAACCCAGCCAGGTACAGTACAACTGTTTTCGTAATGTCCTTCGGAAAACTTCGTGTTTCGTCAGTCGTCGGATTTCTATCAGCTACCCTTTGCACTTGGTGCAGACCTGACGCTCTCAATCGAATTGGAAGTATATTCCAAGTCGATTGAGAGCGTCCGGTCTTGACGAAGTTTGCCGAGGGACTTGAGAAAATTGTTGCACTTTGTGCAATTTATATCATCTCTCAAAACAGTGAATAAAAACATTGTGAGGAAACCAACATGTCCTAAAAACAAAAATGCTAAGACATTTGACATCCACCAACCCGCACTGGGACGTGTGGTGGATGACAGCCTACTTCCTCTCACGGAGAGGAGGGCTGTGTCCCAACAGTGGGAACATTATAGGCTGATTATACTATTTTATCATCACCTCCTGTCCTTATACCGATTTATTTGGATTACTTTTGTTTTTTGCACTCTTTTGATTAATTTTTATAGTGTTCATTTATTTTCTACAGCCATGACATCTTTCGTCCAATGTTCCTTCAGCGCATGATTTTGTTGATGCATATAAGAAAGTTTGTTTCTCGAAACAATAATCTAAACACCCAAAAAGTAGAAAAAAAATTGTTGTTAATGATGCCTATTTCAATATATATAGCTATGTAAGTAGCACAATAGGCCCTGTCAGATTTTTAAACTCTTTCTAGCATCAGCAGTTCTAGGCTTCCTCTAAAGATTTGAACGCGCCACCCGCAGTGTCATCATACCTGCTGTAGTTGATAATCATTCTAATTCTAGTTAAGGAATAATTTTCAATTCATTAACAAACCTTCACAAGTCCATCCAGCTTATTCCATGTCGTGCTATATACTAATTACACACAATCTAATAGTCTTTGCGATAGAGCTTGTCCAATCATTGTGGTCTAATGCACCCAGTTATTAGATGCAACGTTTAACTGGCAAATGGCTTTGAAAACTAATTGACCCATCACTTTCAGTCGAACTAATTATACCACACATATCAAACGTAATTGAGTTGGGGTCAGATGGCACCCGCTTTGTGTAAAACACTGTAGCCCTAGCACGATTTATTTTGGTGTTTCGTATTATGAACGTTTCTGATATTTGAATCTGAAATACTTACTCGTTCGATACAATAAAGATATAAATTTATTTTTCATGCCTTTGAACAAACTATAAAATTTTCGATTCAAAATAAGTCATTAACTTTAACGATACGAACGTCAATTTTTTTTGTCTTAGCACGTAGGTAATCTTTAGCGGTCCCTAGACGATCATGCGGCATGACATGCAATTCTTTGAATTACACTACGTGAATTATCATGCTGCATGAAGGACCCTGTGGGCCCATCATGCGTCATGCACTTTTCATTGCATGATGTAAAATTATTAATCAACTGCCAGCACGTAGTTTGCATGTCATTCACATTATGCAATACCTACAGCTATGGTCGGTCATGCATGCATGACAGCACGTAACGCATGTCATGCCGCATGATCGTCTAGGGACCGAATTTCACAGCTGGCTATGGTAAAATTCGACCCAAAAAGTAAAGAAGAGGCTGGGATGATGGCCTAAATGCGCCTTTTCTTCTTCCTTGGACAAGTATTTGACATGTTGCTAAACTTGCCGCTGGGCAAGTTTAGCAACATGTCAAATATCTAATCGCTGCGGTTACTTTGTTGTCAGTGTCTGCCGAAGAAACTTGATATCGCTCCTAACAAACGAATTGTTGAAGATAGTACGGTATAGACGTCGTACTTACCGCATAAAATACTAATAAAAGTCAGCAATTCTATGTGTTTATCACTCAACTTTTGTTTTCCATTTCGCTTTATTTGTTATAAGTTATTTTTCACGTCTATTTTCTCTTGGAAAAACATCGCGCTTCCTCGTAATTTCATCAAATCGGTAAAAAATTGGAGAAATTACAAAAGGTCTACGAACGGAAATTACAAAATTATAAAGGGTCTCTCTCTGGGACCGGCGCTCTAAGGAAGTTCGTTACGTCATATAAAAATATGATCGAGATCGACATTACTAGGCGTTTTTGTGACGTTGATTCCGGAAGAAATTTCTGGTAATAGGAAAATAAAACAAGATTTTTTTCTTAAAATCATTTTGAGATATTATTTGGTTCCTTTTTATTAAAGATATGGTTTTTTTTCATAGTCATCGTAAACTTCAAAAGGAATGCCCCAGCCTAAGAAATCTTCGAAGCTCACTAAATCATTTTCCGTTATTATGACCATGGGCCTTTTTTTATGAAGTTAACTTTTACGAACGGATAAAAATGATGATCACCGATGCTCTTGCCAAACGTGCCAAAAAGTCATGAGGATTTTTATACATATTACCAACATAACTTTCTCATCAATGGACGTTGACTGTTATAGGTGCTCAACACACGCAGTTATAAAATTCTATCATAACGCCAAGCTGGGTATAAATAGCATCAATTATAAAGGTCTTCTAGGAGAAAAACAAGAGTGAAGTTATTTTTAAACTGTGTAGGTTGCAACATCAACCCACCCAGGACTGATATTATTACCGTCTCGATATTTATATACTATTTATAGGTACTCCTATCCCTTTTAAAAGGTTATGTGGATAAATTGAAGGAAATTTCTAAATCTGTAATTTTATATGTCTAATGATGATGTCTAATTTCTATGTCTGTAATTTTTATGGTGTACATAATAAAGATTATTCTATCTATCTATCCATTGAAGGAGAAAAAAGGTAAAGATAGGGAAATTAATTGTTAAGCAAATTCTCGACCTACTTAAATTGTCCGAATATTAAAATCACAACTGTCATTCTTTAATAGTTATATGAAATGGATATAACACGGCAAGTTGGCGCTACGGTCTCAATTTCATAAACAATTAATTTCAATGGCTGTAAAGCCACTACAGAGAGTCACACGGTATATATACACATTACACATACATACAGTGTATGTAGTCAGGGAGGACTTATCTGACGATGCTAAAATAGAGAGGGAGCGGAGGGCGTTGGCGGTTAGTGCAGGTTCGCGCTTTGTAAAAGTCTCGTTTTTCAAGACATACTGTCAAACCTTCTTCACGTGCAGCTTGTGGGTGAAATATATACTCACGGAGCCTAAAACGTCCTGCGCATACAATATAATAATGGATTTAGGATGTTGATGGGGCTTCCGCGCTTCTGCAGCGCTTCGCAGATGTTCGCGGAAGTCCGTGTTGACGGTTTTGCGGAAGAGAACAGCGTCAATAATGGAGTAGGTTGCGCGGAACCTCCAACAGCATGCTAAAACCATTGGGCCCCGTCAGTTTTAGTTGTTTCAGTTTATAAAAGTTTACATAATCAGCCTATTAATGTTCCCACTGCTGGGACACAGGCCTCCTCTCTATGAGAGGGAGTGGGCCGTAATCCAACACGCGGGCCCAGTGCGGGTTGGTAGATGTCACATGTCTTCGAATTTTTGGTTCTAAGACATGCCGGATTCCTCACGATGTTTTCCTTCACCGTTTTGAGAGCAGTGGTGATGAAATTATTTACACAAAGTAAAGCGCCTGCTGGGGTTTGAACCCACGACCTACAACTCGTAAGTCGGGACCGATGCCACTGGGCCACCACTGCTAAAATGCCACTGCACACTGTAAAAGTTTACTAACATAGTTTTTAAGTAATTGTTACTAACACTATATGGTTTGTGTGTACTTGTAATGAATATAACATATTATTATGTACCTACATTATATACTTTTAATGGCGTACCCAAGTCCACGCCTTAATTAAGAAAAGACTAAACCCAGTTTTAAAATTAAAAGCACACCTAGAGCGTCTGGAATGTTGCGTAGGGCCTCAGGCGGAATATTTTTCAACAAAATGTTGTTGAAACTCTCACAGGCAGCCATCACTGACATGTGTTTGAAGAGTATTAATGAAACACGTACAGTACCTATACAAATAAGTGGGCAGAAAATTGTGTAAATCTATTTAGGTGATGTGTACGTTATTCATCGACCCGACGATGTACCTAATTTTAATTATACTTTCAACATAAAAAGTAAATGATGAGGATATTTTTAGAGGCGTTTGATAAATAAAAATAGTAAAATTATATTAAAATTTAGGAAGTGTATAGAGTGCCGTAAGCATTGCATTGTCACTGTCACTTGTTATTTTGTTTGATTGTTGAGGTTAGTTTCTTTCATAGATGAAAGAATATAATAGCCGGCCATAATCCTTTAGCTTAGCAAATGAAAATGGCTGAAAGGTAGGTTAGGTTAGGTTAGAACTGTGACCACACAACGCACGAGCCGAGCGAGCGTAGCGAGCAGTGCCACGGCAGCGGCCGGCGAGTGCCAGGGTCCGTTTAGGCACAAACGAATGTAATTTTTTGGGAATGTGGTGTTTTACAGCGATCTAACCTCAACAATCCATCAAAATACCAAGTGACGTGACTTAATGACAGTGACAATGACAATGCAATGCTTACGGCACTTTAGCCGGGCCGTGGCGGTGTTAATAAAGTGCCGGTAGCGACACTTTACCCGATAGGGATAGTAGCACTCTATATACACTGCCTAAAAACCACCGACACAAACATTTCTTCATGCCTCTTTCCTACTCCATCACCAGACCCTGATCATCGTCTATGTAGAACCTATTCATTGAGACCATTCCAATGAGCGCAAACACGATACCTGTGCTGTAAGTTAGTAAGGAAGTTGAGTATCCTGTACATTTCAGATGACGCTGCAGCATCAGCTCAAGGTTATTATGTCGTTTTTATATCAAAGTAACAGAATATCAAATATCAAATCGATCAGATCAGTGGAAGACGCTCACATCCATGCATCAACTAGTAAAGAGCTAATAATCTTCAAACGGCTGAACTTATTTTGATAAAACATGTCTAAGAACCATCGCTAGAAAACCTGTTTTCAAATAAAAAACACCGCATTCAAATCGGATCACCCATTTATGAGCTACGGTGCCACAGACAGACACACTCACGCGGTCAAACTTCAAACGTCGGGGGTTAAAAAACGGTCGAGAAGAACCCCTTTAAGTAGATAGTTAAATTATGTACCTATTCAAATAAATTACTTAATTTCATTACTCCAAAATAATAGTGTAACTTCTGACAGCGAAGTGAAATAAAAGCCCTCATGTTTATTAATTCTAAATTAGCGTACAACATAACGAATCTCATTTCGGTATAATAACTTTCATTCTTCACATGTGCACGAACGAAACCCATTTACACACATACCTACACACTTTTCTGTAATCATAGCCGACTCAATTACTTCATAAAGACGTTGTGGTTCCACAATTAGCCGTCACATTTCAGTGGCGCCACTTGTGTGGATTCCTCCTTTAATGCCTCGTAATTCCACCCTGTATGAGGTTTGCTTTCACGTGGTTTTTGTTACATGCTATGCTATTTAAGAACGCTTAAACAAATACTTATGGTGTTTACATTGCGTATCTGTACTCTAGGCAACATACATACAAATAAATTAAACAGAAGTGTCAAAATAACAGCTTTTATTAAATGTATACAACAGTTATAACAAAAAAACCTTTTATTTTTGTCCATCTGTCTATTTGTTCCGCCTAATCTCCGAAACGGCTAGACCGATTTTGACGGAACTTTCACTGGCAGTTGCCATGTTATAAGGCTGATGTTATGAGGAATAGTGGTAGCCTAGTGGTGTGACCACCAGACTGCCAAGTCATAGGTCTCGAGTTCGAACCCAAGGCACGCACCTCTGACTTTTCGGATTTATGTTCGAATTTTATAATTATCACTTGCTTCAAAAACGGTGAAGGAAAACATCGTGAGAAAACCGACATGCCTGAGAGATATTTCTCGATGGCATGTGAAGCCAAATCAGAGGCCCATGGGCGGCTTTAGAACTCTGACACCAGGTTAGTCACACACGAAAAGAAGAAGAAGGAGTCACTTATTATAGGTTACCCTTATTTTAGAAAACGAAAAAGGGACCACGCGGGTGTAGTCGCTGGCAGCACCTAGTCTAATTGAACGATTTCGTGACACAGATTTTCAAGAGCTTCAATGGCATGAAATATCATAACATAACATCACGGCTGTATTCCCCGATGGGTTAGGCAGATGTTTAAGTCCCATGTAATAGAGGGCGAGCCTATTGCCATCAACCGGGCACATATCCAGACTCCGGGCTGCTACTGAGAAATTCCTGATAAAAAAACAAATAAGAAAGAAAGAAAATACGTTTATTTGCGGTAAACATGACGCAAGGAAAGAAAAAAAGAACACGATACTTAAATAACAAATTGGGGGAAAATATGCGTCACATCCACGCAAAACGGCCATCGCTCAGCATAATGCTGCGACCCTATGCGAGACAGAGACCCAGCGCTGGTTTTCAGCGACAGCCGGCGTTGACGTCATCACGTCAACCGGTGCAGCATATAATATAGTGAAATAAGATATTATCAAATCAAAAGCGAGACCATAAAACATACCAAAAAATAACATGTAAGGTAGATTTTCTATGTTAATAGTGTATTTTTATTCCCATAATAATGTCTTGATGTGAAAATCTACTTTCATAAAGAGTTGTAGAGCAGAAATAACAGTCGTCCCGAGCAAAATCAATTTCTTACATTTTCTCATAAAATTTTCGTGAAACCACTCTTTGCTTTTAAGTCAGTATTTCACAATGAAAAATGCTTGAAATATAAAACAGTAAATTCTACCTTTTGTTCCTTTGTTCTGGTTTCTGTAAGTTACTTACCGACTATAGTTTTACAATCGCATTACCGACATACAATACGCTTAGATTTACTTAACATACCTGTGTATGCTACAACTTCAAGTTATTGTTACGAATTTCTAGTTTCAAAGTTCATACCGCGGAACAGTGCTCCCCAGTGGTTTGCACATCATACTTAGCTTACTTATAAAGCTTTTACTTTGTTTGTTAAAGGTTTATTTACATATTTAAAGAGTTTTTTATCCGACTTCAAAAAAAGGAGGAGGTTCTCAATTCGTCGGAATGTTTTTTTTTTTTTTTTTTTATTTATGTTCCCCGATTACTCGAAGACGGCTGGATGATGGAATCCTGACGAAATTTTAGTTATTTTTCACTTTATAGTGGAAGTCGGTTGTTTTTTTTTTGTAAAAAAGTTTTTTTTTATAAGCGAACCTTCATAGAACTTTGCTACACTCCGGAAGAATAGGTTCGCCTTACCAATTATGGGAAACCGGCGCAGGTTGACTAACTTTTCACTTATTCGTCTACATTTTTAAATTTTATTTTTTTATATTTACATGACGTATAAAAATTACATTTGATAATGACAATATAAAGCTTTATAGGCTATATTAACATCTATATAAAAATGTATCATAGTTATTGATATTTACTGTTTTTTGCAGAATATGAAATCTTCCTCAACCTACCCGAGGACCGGATAGGTTGAGCACAGGCCTGGGCTAGGTTAACTAATACAGTAATTAAGTCATATTAGGCTCCACAAAAAATAGCATACTATTGTAAAATGTCACTTTTGAGTATGATAAATCAAAATCATGTCACCACCATCAAACGGCGCTATACCATGGCTTCGCCCAATGTGGCTGGTACCGATAATCTTCGAGTGTGATAAGATGACCGAAAACTGGTACTGCTGACGAGTTTTTTGCAACTACACGACACCAGCGACTATGCTATTTCTATATCTGTCACACGTACCAGTCGGTTGCGTCAACAGCCGCTTCACCGCTGAGCATAAAGCGCTGCGAGGCTGTATCCTAATGAGCGACCAACAAAGGAAACCCTCGCCTGTCAAATTAAGCTGACCCACCTTTGACTCAATTGTTATTCCGTTTGAAGCAAAATCGGTGATTGTATTAATCCCGGCGATAGTAAAACCCGGCGAGAATAAAGGGAAGTTTTTTAAGGCTATTTTAAATAGCTGAATTTAAATGCCGTCACAAAAAGCTAAGGTAAATGGTAGACTTGGTAATGAAATGTTTTTATTACAGAAATTGCTATCGGAAAATATTTTTGTACGTTTTTTTATTTATTTAATTGCCTCTAACAGTTATATTAGCCACTTATTATAGTGATTTACGGAACAACAAAAACATATTGTCTCCGGAACATCTTAACCCATTATACATACCTATGTAACTACATTTTCCTTCTAAACGTATCTCTACGTTTTTTAAACAACAAGTCCTATTCAGACGCACATAACGAAGACTGTAAACAGTTCTCACAAAATGTTACTGGTTCAGTTTATTTCACACGCAACTCCCGAGAGGAGTATGAAATAAACAACCGAACAAACTTAGAACACTTTTACCCATGTTAGAAGAATTAGCATCCTACCGTAGTTTCATAAAAAAGGTTATTCAAATAATTTGCCCTACTTACGAACCACTTAGTTGCTCATTTATTTTATGACTGTGATACTGTTGTGAACTGCTATAATTATTATCTTTACTAGCAACCCCTGCTTCGCACAATTTCTACGACTCGACAAAACATCGAGATTGGTATATTATAGCTTAACATTCATGTGGGATTATTTTCTATTAAATTAAAATACAAAGATAACCGTGAAATGAAACATTAAAATCAGTACAGTAGAATGGAATGTAAGATGAATGAACGAGAGGTTGGAGTGTGAGAGAGCGAGAGAGAGTAAATGGCGGACGATTGAAAACTAACGACGACGTAAAGAAGAATAAAATTGTAATAGTGTTTTAACGAGCCAAAAATAAACGAAGATACCAAACAAAAGTGTTTCTCTCATCAAGCCAATATCCTACAATTTGGGGGATCGTCCGAGATTGACGGGAAACATTTGGCTGCAGCGGATCGCCGGCGTGTGGCACGCGATACGCGATTCGAAAAAAGACGAAAGACGAACGAAGAAGTAGCTGGGTAATAAGCGGCGAGGTGGCTGCTACTATTCGCTACAAACGAAGATATCCACTAGGAGATGCCTGGGGATAAAGAAATTCGGGGTGTTGATACCGGAATACCTACCGGCACCGGTACGGCGGGGGCGTCGGCCATGATGTCGCTGGATGCTACGTACGGCATAAGTAAGTTCAGTGGCGAGGACAAAACCTATTCTTCGTCAAAATGGGCTGCCGACATCGAGGATAATGCTGAAATATTTGGTTGGACCGCCCAGCAGAAGCTTATCATCGCTCGACGATCGCTCGTGGGTACTGCGGAATTGTGGCTTAAATCCGAAAAGACGTATAAGTCATACGATGAGTTGAAGACGGCTGTTTTCAAAGAGTTTCCAGATGCATTAAATTCAAAAGAAATGCATGAATTCATGGCAAGCCGCAAGAAAAGGAAAGAGGAATCTGTGTACCAGTATATGCTCATTATGAAGGAGTTGGGTAAAAGGGCAAAATTTCCCGATTACATTGCTATACAGTACATAGTAGACGGCATATCTGACTACGAAAGCAATAAGGCGATATTATACGGAATCACATCGTACAGCGTGCTGAAAGAAAAACTCTCGATTTACGAGACTATGAAATCAAAGATGAAAAGAAGCAACGAAAGCAAACATAGTGCGGCCAGTGCGAGTAAACAAAGTGGTGACAGTAAGCAGAAAACATCAGGCGAAAAGCGGTCATCACCATCCGGTCGTGTGTGTTTCAAGTGTGGTGAGAAGGATCATATGGCCAGTCAGTGTCCGAATGGTGTGAAATGTTTTCGGTGCAATAAGTTCGGTCACCTAAGCAAAGATTGCAGCGGCCATGTTGTTCCTGGTGATGCATCACAATCGAACACAAAGAACGGAAGCGGACGCGGAGCTGGACGTTCAATGTGTGTGATCGATAATGTTGGTAGCAGTGACAACACCGAACGAGTGAACGAGGTGAACGACGACAGACCGAATGGGTCGACCAGAGACACCGGTGATGTTGGTACTGCTGTTGACAGTTGTCAAAGCCGTAGCTATCAAAATCAGTTTGACGTTTTGAACGTAAACAACAACAAAACGAACAGGTCGGTGAAAAGTGTTAAAATGTGCGGAATTACTGTAGATACGTTGATAGATACGGGTTGTGACTATAATTTAATAACATCTGAATTGTTTTTCGGGTTAAGCGACGTCGCATACGTCAAAGATAAAGTTATACTAACAGGACTAGGATCGGCGAAGGTGTGTACTCTGGGTAAGTTCAAAACATTTTTAGAAGTTGACAATAAAAGTTTTGAAACCTGTTTTTATGTTGTTCCATCAGGTGTTATTCCCTATCAGGTCATATTAGGTCAATCTTTCTTGGTAAATGCGACTATCTTATTAGACAAAGGTGCAGTCAAGCTTATGCCACAAGATGATTACAGTCTGTGTTTGTTAAGTTTACCTACCGAATCTGAGGAACCTATTTCTCAGATCCCTGCGTTTCAAGAGCTCATTGACAACTATAAGCCATCAAAGATTAAGGAGGCACCTATCAAATTAAAGATTATTATGAAAGATGATATCCCAGTTGCTCAGCGTCCAAGAAGATTAGCTATCAAAGAAGAAGAAGTAGTTAAGCAACAGGTTGAAGAGTGGTTGGAGAAGGGAATAATAAGACCTAGTTATTCGGAGTATGCAAGTCCATTAGTATTGGTCAAGAAGAAAGATGGTAGTTTTAGAGTTTGCGTAGATTTCAGAAAAGTAAATCAAAAGATGGTTAAGGATGAGTTTCCCTTGCCAGTCATAGATGACCATATTGATAAATTGAGTAGATCAAAAGTTTTTAGTACACTAGATTTGAAAAATGGGTTTTTTCATTTACCTGTAGATGAGGACTCGGTGAAGTACACTTCGTTTGTGACTAGCAGCCCAGAAGGGCAATACGAATTTTTACGGGCACCTTTTGGTCTGTCTATATGTCCAAACTACTTCAGTAGGTTCATTAACATAATTTTTAGAGATCTAGTTGGTCAGGGAATAGTTTTAATTTTTATAGACGATATAGTAGTCCTCGCTAAAGATGAAAAAGAGGCTCTTGATCATCTCAGTTTAGTTTTAAAGGTAGCTTCTGAATATGGGTTAGAAATTAATTGGAAAAAGTGTCAGATATTACAAAGAAAAGTAGAATATTTGGGTCATGTAATTGAAAATGGAACGGTCAAACCATCACCTGGTAAGACTGATGCAGTTGCTCGTTTTCCAGAACCAAAGTCAACCAAACAGGTTCATAGTTTTGTGGGGTTAACATCATACTTTCGCAAGTATATTGAAAGTTATGCAATTATAGCTAGACCATTAACTGAATTACTAAAGAAAGATAAAGCATTTTACTTTGGAGAAGAAGAGAGAAGAGCATTTGAAATTTTGAAAGCTAAACTTTGCAGTGAACCCGTGTTGAAAATATTTGAAGTTGACTTGGATACAGAGGTTCATACAGATGCGTCAAAGTATGGATTTGGAGCAATTCTTTTGCAGAAAGATAGTCAAGATGGAAAATTACACCCTATTCATTACATGAGTAAGAAGACCAGTGATACTGAACAAAATTATCACAGCTATGAGCTGGAAGCTTTAGCAGTGGTTGAAGGCATTAAGAAGTTTAGAAAGTATTTATTTGGGATTCATTTTAAGATTGTGACTGACTGTTCAGCATTCCAGAAGACGTTGTATAAGAATGAAGTATCTACCAAGGTGGCTAGATGGGTCTTATTCCTTCAAGATTTTGATTATGAAATAGTTCATCGGTCAGGAAAGAAGATGTCACATGCAGATGCACTAAGCAGAAACCCACATGTTTACCTTATCCAGTCAGAATTGCATGCAAGAATATGTAAAGCCCAGAAGGAAGATGAAAATTTAAATTTAATAAGAGATATTTTGAAGGAGAATGAATACAAAGATTTTTACATTGAAAATGATTTAATTTACAGAGGAGTAGAAAAGAAATTAGTTATACCAGAAGTCATGGACACCGAAATTATAAGAAGAGCACATGAAGTAGGACATTTCGGAAAGAAGAAGACCATGGATATGATAGAAAAAGATTATTACATAAAAGATTTAACTAAGAAGATAGATAAAATAATATTTGGATGTGTTCCATGTATTTTGGCCAGTAAGAAGGAGGGAAAACAAGAAGGCTTCCTCAACCCAATAGAAAAAGGAGAACTTCCATTAGAGACGTTGCACTGTGATCATCTTGGTCCATTGGATGCTACGAAGAAATTGTATAATTACATTTTGACTGTTGTTGATGGTTATTCCAAATTTGTTTGGATATATCCTACGAAGACTTTAACATCTAAAGAGACAGTAGACAAACTGAAAATTCATCAAAAAGATTATGGAAATCCATCAACAATTATCACTGACAAAGGGACAGCCTTTACAGGAAAGGATTTTCAAGATTATTGTAACCAAGAGGGTATTAAGCATCACACTGTCACTACAGGCATTCCAAGAGGCAACGGACAAGTTGAGCGCATCCATAGGGTAATCATCTCTGTATTAACTAAGATGTGTGTACAGGAACCAACTCATTGGTATAAGCATGTAAGTCATGTTCAAAGGGCTATCAATAGTACCTATCAAAGATCAATAAATACCTCACCTTTTTACTTGTTTATTGGAACAAAAATGAAGCAGAAAGAAGATATTCCAATTTTGGAATTAATAGAAGAAGAATGCAGGCAGGATTTTATTGAAAAACGACATAATTTAAGACAGGAAGCTAAAGCACACATTCTAAAAGTACAAGAGGAAAATATCAAGTCATTTAATAAAAGAAGGAAAGAAGAACAAGAATATAAAGAAGGGGACATAGTTGCCATTCGCAGAACACAATTTGGAAATGTAATGAAACTAAAACCAAAATTTTTAGGGCCATATAAAGTTGTCAAGAAAGTAGGTAAAGGAAGATATCATGTGCAAAAGGTAGACCTTAATGCGGAAGGACCTATTAAGACTTCAACGGGTGCAGACTGTATGAAATTGTGGCCATGAGCTTATTCTGTACTCACTGTCAGACTAGCTAATCTCTTACTCATCCTATTTTGATAGAATGTGATAGGTAGATGCTAAGTATATTATTTAGGTAGGCATAACCTTCATTAAATCCTTTTAATGATGTGGTATAACTTAATCTTTGATGTGTCCGTATATCTTTGAAATTTCCTTAAAATTTAATTTTGTTGCTATAAAAAGTATGTACCTACTTACCTAACTTTGTGTCACTGTAAAAATTTGAGTTAGAATTTAAGATGTGTAAGATTTACCAGTTACTTATAGGAAGTAACTCATCATTGTTGTTGTAATAAACCTAATTTTGTTGTAGTTCAGTATTAATGACTAATGTCACACAAACAAATGTTAACATGAAATCTGTCATGTAAATCAGATACTTATTTTTCTAATAATGATGTAACACATTGTGTTGTTGCATAACAAAGTGAGTTTAATTGCCTTTTAGTTTTAATTTGAGTAGCTAAAGTGCATGTTGTTAAAATTAAATTCATAAAGATTTGTAAGTTGTGCTGTATAATTAAGTTAAGTTCAAGTTGAAGATGATGAGGTATGTAAGGTAGTAAGGATGATGGAAGACAGGAATTAGTTAAGTAAAATTCATTGTTAAATTTTTCAGAAGTTTATTTTGTTTCTTTCACAAACTAAGTTGTATTATTGTTACCAAGTTCCATATAATATTTTGATAGTAATTTAGAATCTAAACAGTTGTTGTGTAAGAGTTTTCTCAGAAGTAAATTCAAAGTTTGAACCATTGTATTGTAACTATTGTAAGTAGTAAAGTAGTTTAGTTTAACGTAGCATAGTCTGAGGTCAGACTATAAGTCAGAATGGCCGAACTGTGGGATTATTTTCTATTAAATTAAAATACAAAGATAACCGTGAAATGAAACATTAAAATCAGTACAGTAGAATGGAATGTAAGATGAATGAACGAGAGGTTGGAGTGTGAGAGAGCGAGAGAGAGTAAATGGCGGACGATTGAAAACTAACGACGACGTAAAGAAGAATAAAATTGTAATAGTGTTTTAACGAGCCAAAAATAAACGAAGATACCAAACAAAAGTGTTTCTCTCATCAAGCCAATATCCTACATTCATGTAAAATACACATAAATCTTCATGATGGTGAAAACCGCATCAAAAACCGTTGCGGATTTAGAAGAGCAACGGGGACATGAAAAGCGTCTTTGTTTAAATAATATAATGTTATATAATATATAAATACATATGCTAGCCTATTCTTTTGACGATATTGGTATGCAATGTGTGCGTATAAATGGGTTCAGATAAGTGGCTCACAATCGAAAATCTTTTTGCTCTTGGATTATTTCCAATTTAAATTATTGTTATAATTATTGTTATTGTCGTATGTGTTATTAAATATTTTACAAAATACCGTAATAAAATTGCCAATATTGTTTTTTACTTTCATATGCTTAGTCGTATTCGATAATATCATTGAGTACATATTTCACAGCTTCATAATCTTAATTATTACTAATATTTATATTATTCATTTCTTAATATTCATTCATAATCGTTTCATATTAATTTCCTTCTAATCTATTGCAGCATGACAATTTTCTCATATTTTTGAAAACCCAGTGCATTGCAAAGCTTAAGAAAGTATGGTTTACACCGCAAATCATAGTTCAGCCCACAAGTACGACCCCACTTCCAACCCAACTTACAAAACAAAATGGCGACCGACTCCGAGCAAATGCAGGGTTAATGATCAACTTAACCCTTCGCGCAGTAAATAAGCACGTCTGGCCTGCTGACAGCCGCGGTTGTGTAAGAAATAGCCCGACTTTACATGGGTTAACTAGATAACTTGCAACCAAGTAAACTTGTTCAGTTTTTGTGCTATTTTTGTTCGTTCCTTAGTCTCTGCAGTTTTCTTCCAATTTGCAAGTTGGATTGTTTGACTTTTTCCTTTTAGAGTGCAGTTTTAAATATTTTATTTCGCCGTATCGATATTTTTACCTAATTGGCTTCAGTAGTAACGAACAAGCTTCGGACCGCAAACGATTCTGTGATTTTGCATCCGATTCGTGAAATGGACAGAAGGGAATTGGATTTTTGTTGCCAATGAGAGTTGAAAATTGCAATATTCCCTTCGCTCTTAAACATTGCGAATAAATAAAAGTCGCATGTACAAGCAGTTGTTTTGTATTTTCAGTAATAATACGAAAAGTTTCCTATATCAAAGCTACGCAACAACATTTACTCTGTATCCCTGTTCACTATGATGATTGAATATTACTAGTCCCGCGGTGGGCGCCATTAAGGCGGTCACTTCACTACCCGCATTTTCTTATTTTCCAAGTTCTTACACATTTGGGAAATATGCGGGCCATATTTTTAGTTTCACAAACACACACGACACAAGGTATTATTACGCCAATAAATTATGTTGGGCGGTTTTCATACACCTGTCATAAAATAAATGTTATATGTTATTGTAGATTTATCTATTTTTTCAAGCTGCTATTACCAAACTAAATGTTTGTAAAGTATTAACCACTAACTTTTAATTTATTGCCTCCAACGTCATCAATTCTTCTAATCTAAAATTATCACACCCGGACAAAAAAAACTACACGCCACCTGGGAATCAATTGCGGTTCCTGTCAAAACATCGTTACTCCGTCCGAAGGCGTCAAAGGTAATATGAGGCTCATCCTCAAAGAATAGCCCACATAAACAAACACACAGATAGACAATAAACTACTTTGCACGTATATTATGTTACTGCGGGGATACGGGGGATAACGGAAAGGTGGAGGTCTGTGTAATCGCGATGGATATGAGCTATAGGATAATGTTTTGAGGAAATGGCCCATATTTTTATTTCGTCTATTTTGGTGTAAGCGTCTTAAGGAAAGTTGGAGAAGTGTTGCTTCCAGGTTTTTGAGACAACCATTTCTAATACATAACATACATACATAATCAGCCAAATGTTCCCACTGCTGGGACACAGGCCTCCTCTCTATAAGAGGAAATGGGCCGTAATCCACCACGCGGGCCCAGTGCGGGTTGGTAGATGTCACACCATTCCTAATACTTAACGAGAATGATAAGAATGGTATAAAAATATGAATGCTAACTATAGTTTAGTCCATTAGTAAGATTTATAAATTAGAATTGTTTACTTATCCGAGTGAAGCCAGTAGTAGATAAGGCTGACCTTTTCTTATTTGCATCGTGTGATTTGTTGAAGTTTTTTTTTAAAATAGCTTTGATCAAGAATACTCGTATTGAATTAAAATAGAGTAAGTATTTTAAATCTGAAATACATACATGGCAGCAATAGAAAAAAAAGAATTAGGTACTATCGGATATTGGTACCGCTGACGCTTCAAAAATCGTTTGCCTTTACTTATAAGGGTAGTCGACCAAGTTTTCTATTTTGTCGCAAAATTCGCCTTTTTGCGGCAAACTCGTTCGATCCGGAACAATATTGTGTTGAAAAAGTTAAGAATTAGTGGCGCCGTGCGATTCAGCAGTAAACCGCTAGGAGTTTAATTTACGGGCTGTACTTTTAGCTAAAAATAGGTTTGTTCGTTAAGCTTTTTTGCCGAAAGTACTTGATGGAACGTTTGGAACATGGCGACTGAATACCGGGTAAAAACCAAAAAGAAGACCATAAAGACCTGCCATTGTTGTATCAGCTGGCACCTGGCATTTTATGTGGAACTATTTCCAAAAACACGCAAGAGAATGCTGTTTATCCTCTCTGCTCAGTGCCCTCTCGCATCACTCCTAGGTAAAGAAAATGACCACTTTATTTCAAATAGAGAGACTTACGCAATGTTGTGAAAAACAGTCTCTTTTCATGTCTTCAAAATAACTATAACTTACATAGTCTAGCCTTCACTAAAACATGACTACATGGTTATCTTTAAGCAAAACATACCTCACAATTACAACTACAAGAATACAATAAATAAAACCACAAACATCATTATCCTGCCCTTATCCCAATACATTTTAGTCAGCGCAAGATGTCATTTTCAGATGAAAATGACATCTTGCGCTTACTATATTAGTCGTCATCTCGGTAGTCATCACTTCCTTACTAGCCTTGTCATCTTTCACAGAGTCCATCCATCGTTTCTTTGGTCTGCCCCTACTCTTAAAGCCCTCCACATTCATACTCAAAACTTTCCTCACGACATTTTCCTTATAAATAAACCCACGAACATCTTAACAATATTCAACACATAAACGTTTCTTCGTCCACGAACAGCAACGTCTGCAATGCGTTGCCACTAATTAAACCGTTCACACCGTCGGCAATTAAAAAAAAAACTTAATTAAGCAACGTACCGCTAATGGGTGCTTCACTACAGCTATGAGATAATTACCGGCGCTTGTTTGCTTAAAATAGTGGATGTTATCGGTACAATGAAGCTATTTTGTTCTGTTGTTGAACACTTTGTTATCATGTTGCATTAAAGAGTGTTGATCTCTTGCTTTCTGCGCAGCTTTATAGATAACAACATTTTTATGTCAGCTACGAAACACCCGACTGTAACTGAAAAGTTCAAAACAAGATAACTTTTCAAGCAGTCAGATGCAGTTGGTGGCATTAATTTTAGATTTGTAATCTCAGATTTGATGCCACCAACTCTAACCATCGCACGACCTAGACGAGTCGAAAGACGAGGTGTCTTTCGACTCATGTATTTAAATACATCAAGCCATTTGGATGCTTCGAGGATAAAAAGAATCCCACATATAAAGATACTGAGATACGCATGAAAAACATAACCCTATCTTTGCAGTCGCACAGTCGGGTAAAAATTTGTGTATTTACTCGAGCGGTTTATACTCGTATGTCATACTGATTTTATTTTCATATTCACCACATCCTACATTTTACCGTTCCAGCTTTTTACCTTTAGTGGACGTGTCCAACTGTCCACTACAGGTAAAAAGCTCGGCACTGCCGCTACGCGCTACGCTTCTACGTAGCGCTGAGCTACGGCGTAGCTCGTAGGCCTTCGATCACACGGTTCTACGTGCTTTTAGTACGGTTTAGAAAGATTTCTCTATATTTAATTGCCCATCATTTAGTTGTTAGTAAACTTAACCTATGCATAAAAAACCCCAATCTGCCCGTTATCTGCCCATATTTTTTTTGACATTAATCACTTTGTACCTTCTTCAGCTTACCTCTATTTTATTCAAACAACTTTGAAATGTGGCTGATTTGTGTTTGCGTCACTGAATTTGAAGTTAGTATTAGACACGCTGACCCAATAAATACAGTTTGATAAATGTTAATCGCAGACACTGAAGTGATTAACGATGTAACTTTGACATAGTGATAGCTAAAATTGTAAATTTTCGCCTTGCTGGGATAATTACTTAATTTTCGTAAAAGTTAATCAGGAATATTAGGCAAGAATAAACCAACGAAGTTTGTTACTTAATTAATATAATAAAATGAGCTTGTTTATAGTGTTGTATATAATTCGCTTATTACTTTTTTGTCCAGGTAAAGGTAATCTATGTAATGAAATGAACTAAGCACATAAGTTGGTTTATTTAAAAGATACAACAGTATTGTTGATACGTGTGTTTTTATAACTATTAGAAAATGATCCTACAACTCCTACTGAACGATCACAAAAAAATGTAAGAAAAAAATACGCCCATATAGCCAACAAAACCGGTTTGTAAACCGACATTTCAATCAATCTTGATCTTCTGTCATACACACACCCTCATATTTTTACTTTATAGGCGCTATGACGTCACATCGCTTTTGAAAACCCCAAGCTATACATTTTTTATGGCGTAAAAGTGATTTCAAGCTTCACGATAGCCATACGAACTGGTATTGTTATAAAAACCATAATTTTAATGGTTTTATAACACTAAATTACGTTTGTAAAAAAAAATGCTGCTGAGCAGTACTAACACCCTTTATAGTAGGTAAACAAATAACAAAATATACCTACAGTATAAAAATAGTTACATTAATTTCCATTACTTCACCTTCTACCATGCTTTTTCCATAAAATTATGTGGATATGTACTACACGACATAATTATGTTTAATTGATGAATACATTTTCAATATAATGATTATATTAAAATATTCATTCAAAACAATAATTTGTGTAATAATGATGCAAAACAATACGCGGAAAACCATCAATAAACAAAGTAATTTCCAGTATTTCGACAAAAGAATATTTTACTTGTTGTATCAAATTAAATTCGTACGAGATCTCACAATTCCAATACCAATTAATAAAGTAACCAACTCCTGCAATGAGTTCTCGTATTTCTTTGTTATCTCTGAAAATATTAAACATAATATCTGTCTCATTGCAGAGCAAATGCCTCTTCCCATAGACAGAAAAGGAACGTTCATTGTCCAAATAAACAGTGCCTACCCATATAAATTATAAACTAGACAAGGTAGATGAACGTGGTGATTTAGTGACCTGCATCCTTCAAAGGGGTGATTGTACCTATCTGCCATAAAAACACCTTTCGATATGAATCACATATTATATATACAAGGTGGAGACGATAATACAACAAAAAATTAAACGGCGTGTCCATAATGACGTTCCCATTCTGTATACAAAAATTCAATTGAATATATTCAATAGTTTAGTCACTATAGCTCAACAAAATCCATAGTCGGCTCGGGCTATTCCGTTTATCCACCCCAAAAATCCACCCTAAAGTGGATATTCTGAAATGTATGCCCGAGAATTAACCCAAAGCCTAGTTGGATAAACGGAATTTATAGGCGTAGGGTGGATCCGGCATACATTACATTTAATTTGTTTGAAAAACTCATTTTTTTATTTCGAAGCTAGGATTTATTTGACAGTTCCAAAATACTCTTACGCATTAGTAGTGCCAGTATTTTAATTTTTTGTTGTATGGTAGTCTCCACATTGTATATAAATCTTTTCATACCTACATGAATCGAAATAGTGTCTACTGCTGTATAGGAATTAATTATTTGTTTCACGAATCAGTTATGAGTTTCATGGTGAAAGTTGTTTACTATGACGGGTATAATCACCCCTTAGATGAATGCAAGTGTCTAAATAGCCACCCTGTATACCTATACATATACATTATTGGTGATGTTCTTCAGAAAAGTCAGGTGCTTAGTACGTGTGTGTGTGTATGACCAGATGTATGAACAAAACGGAAAAATAAAAAAAAGCTGTTATTTTAACCACTAATTTCATCTAATCCGTTATTAGTTTACCAATAATGTAATTATATTTCACAAATTTTGAGTTAAATCGACTAATATCCTGTTGTTAGTCACTTTCATACGAATAATCTTCAATTTAAACACAAGTTGCTGTTATTAGTAACAGTTATGTATATAATAAGTACACCTGCCCACCCTGGCGTGTCACTGCGGTACTGTCTCACAAACAATGGGGCACTTAATATCGTGTCCTGTTTCCTGCTGACGCTACTGAAGGAGCCAAACCCGTCGCCAAATTTTGGGCTGACTGTATATACGGGGTGGCAGGGACATCGACGCGAAGCCGGTTACCATGGATTCAGTACATGATTCTGAAGCCCCCTGCGTTGAAATTTTTCGTCGGTTATTTAAAAAAAAATCAGCTGCTCCATACATTTTGACCGCGTAGGTATTGCACTTTTCTATGAAACAGCTGTTTTTTTTTTTAATAACCGACGAAAAATTTCAACGCAGGGTGGTTCAGAATCATGTACTGAATCCATGGTAACCGGCTTTGCGTCGATGTCCCTGCCACCCTGTATACAGGGTGGATTTTTGAGATGGGGCACCTTAACCGTTGTAGGTACAGGAAAACCGTCTTAGGAGACTGTCCTTAACTTTTTTAGACATTTTGATCTGCATTCACAGATTTGGAAAAAAAAATACAGTCAGCAAGAAAATGGGCAGTTTTCAGAAAAACTTTTTTGATGTCATTCGATCCTGTTTCATATAAGGATCAAAAACTTCTATCAGACCAACTGAGGTTTGAGTACTAGAAAAGTCAGAAATCGTAAAAAACTTTTCCCATACATTTCGTAGGCAATGAGACTCCAACTTAGTTTTTTAAGATGGATAGCTTGACCACTACAATGATGG
Organism: Conistra vaccinii; assembly: GCA_948150665.1. Classification (NCBI taxonomy): domain Eukaryota; kingdom Metazoa; phylum Arthropoda; class Insecta; order Lepidoptera; family Noctuidae; genus Conistra; species Conistra vaccinii. Next base: position 7,804,062 of record OX411316.1, read on the forward strand.
CTGGCCGAAAAAAATAAAAAAATAACTTCGGATTTCGAACGTATACCTACGCATCATAATTAAAAAAAATACTAAATAAAAATAAATACGATAATGTTCAGGAACTCAAAGATTCACTTACCACGATTCTGTATGGTATTAATTCTAGCACATTATCAGCTGCTCTTCGCTCTGTAGTAAACAGAGTAATCCTATGCCTAGGTCAAAACGGCTACCATTTTTAGCACCTCATATCTTAGAGCATAAAAGTAAAATCTCTAGGCGAGTCCAAATGTAAAGTATAATAGTATATTATGCAACTAATGAATAAAGGACGGATTTAAAGCGAGGGCCATAGATGAATCACGATCAAGTGAAGGATTCTAACGACTGAATCACGACCGTAGGGAGTGATTCATTATGATTGAATCACGAGCGCAGCGAGTGATTCAAGTGTTAGAATCCTGAACGACGCGAGTGATTCATGGCCCTCGATATAAATCCGTTTTATTCAAGAGTTGCATACTATACTTTATACCATGACTACGAGAAAAGCGAAAATAGACATTTAATAAAAGGTTAACACGTACAGTGTCGGGAGCCCTTCTGGAGGATTCACCTACTTGGATATGGGATGCCGGGAGCCCTCGCGGAGGGCTCATTTTAAATGTAGACGTTCAGTGTCGGGAACCCTCCTGGAGGGTTCACCTACTTGGATATGGGATGCCGGGAGCCCTCGCGGAGGGCTCATTTTAAATGTAGACGTTCTGTGTCGGGAGCCCTCCTGGAGGGTTCACCTACTTGGATATGGGATGCCGGGAGCCCTCGCGGAGGGCTCATTTTTTTAAATGTAGACGTTCAGTGGTGGGAGCCCTCCTGGAGGGTTCACCTAGTCGCATATGGAATGCCGGGAGCCCTCGCCGAAGGCTCATCTTAAATGAAGGTTTTTCTTAGCGAATACAGATTATAAACCGTGAAAATAAAATCTGATGTATATTTTAACAAAACGTAATGCCGGCAACCCTCCCGGAGGTTTCACTTCCAACTACGAATAATAAAAGTCGTAGACTTCCAATATGTATGGCGGCATGGCGTATGAATTCTAAGAAAATGGGTGGAGTTGAAAGTGTTAAGGAGGTTGTATAGCATTGAGATGGAGGTCGAATATATTGGAGTGTTCTAAATTCAAACACCAAAATAGTGATTAAAAGAGCTTTTTATTCACTGTTTTCAGTGAATAAAATAACCTTTTTAGAGGGGGAATGGTATAAAGTTTTAAATAGGTACCTAAAGTAGAAGTTATTGTTTTTCATTTGCTTTTCTATCAGTCTCTTTTGTAGCGGCCAGTATATCGATGGTAAAAAAAATTAAGTTGGAGTCTCATTGCCTACAAAATGTATTAGAAAAGTTTTTTGTGATTTCTGACTTTTCTAGTACTCAAACATCAGTTGGTCCAATAGAGGTTTTTGATCCTCATATGAAACAGGATCGATTGGCATCAAAAAAAGTTTTTGCGAAAACTGCCCATTTTCTTGCTGACTGTAATTTTTTTTTCAAAATCTAAGAATGCAGATCAAAAATTTTCAAAAAGTTAAGGATAGTCTCCTCAGACCGTTTTCCTCTAGCTACAACGGTTAAAGTAGCTGTCCTTGCTGCCCCATCTCAAAAATCCACCCTGTATAAATTGCCGTCGACATGCACGCAAAGAAGACACACCACACTACCATGCCACATCACCACCACCACCACGCCACGCCACCACACCACACGTTTGAATAAAGACAGTATTTATTGTCGAGTTATCATGTAATATCAAACTTAGCGTTCAGCATTCTTTTCCAACATTTTTTTCTAAAAGAAAGTCGGTGAAAAGTGCTAAAGCTAGTAGCCTAACTACATTTTCAACACAATACAAAGCAAACACTTTGTTTACGACAGTACATCGCGAGTGCTCGTTGGATACATTACGTTATTACATTAGCATGTGTACAATCGAAAACAAAACAGAATATTGAACAAAAATTCTTCGTTTCAATATTTTTATTGCAACGCTGCGCGGGAAATGACAAAATAGGCCTTGTCACCACAGAGCCGAAACTTCAGCGCGACCATTGTATAGGCAAATCAAATTGGCCGACCTATCAACCGATGTACAAATGACTACAATTAATCAAAACTGCAACGTATAAAAGCGATCACAAAATCGGACAACTATGTGATCGGAATTTATAAATTGAATACGGTGAATGACGTATGTGAAATCCGAACAATGGACGCTGCGCTGTATCGTGATCAAAGAGCTGTGAGTAATAATCCCATATGGACTTTTGTGATTAAATTACGTGGAAATATTAAGCTTAATTGAATTAACTAAGACAACAACATAGATAATAATTGTTGGGTTACTTTCACTAGGTTTATTTGGGGTAAGCTATAAAGCAAGTTAGAAAATTATGAAAATATTTTTGAACTACAGCTCGATTATAATAGATATTACTACATAAATGACGCAGGTGAATTCGATCAATATAAGACTCATTCAAGAGAAAAGTCTCGGAAGCACAAAGCCAGCTAAAATTAATTGAAATCAGCCCAAATACCTTAAAATCTGTTCGCTTCGATGAGTCTCATCGTTTTATCTGATATTTACAATAAGGTAAAGCATCTGTTAAGTAATTATATTCCTCTGTCCCCCCCCACCCTAATCCCCCGTCGATTGCAGTTGTCTTTATGTTAATCTTCAAAGCCGGCTTTGTCTTAGTTAGTTCAATTGTGGTAATTGTGTTTACTTCATACATATTCTAATAATTTAACACTTTAATGATTTGTGAGTGCCGAAAGCTTACAGATTTGTTTATTTTCTAATTGAATCAAACATATTAAACCACTTTTGGTCATCAAAAATAATATTTAAATAATGAAAACACTTCCGTAAATTAGTCCTGTTTTCAATGTCTAGTCAATGAGATGAAAAAATTAAATAAATTGAACTATCATAATCAACGGAGCGACGCACATAGACAGGCTGCGTATAATCAACACACGCACACACCTACAAGCGGAGGGGTTGCGTCGTGACGTCACGGGGAAAAAAGACGGCGTATATCACCACTCGCAAGAGTAAACGAGAGAGAATATAGGCCAAGAACCGACCTACCTTCTGATGCTGATACAGTGGCGAGCCGAGCCACCTACAGCAGCTAGGGAGCTTGTAATAAGGTCGCTCGCAAACGGTATACAGCCTTCAAATTATACTATTCACTATTTTTTATACGCTGATGAGGGAAATTTACGATATATTTCATAAAAACTAGGTTACCGCAAAATCTAAAAAAGATAAATTCCTACATATTTCACAGCTCGCTGCGAAAATTCTATTCAAGCTATCAATATACAAACAAAAGCTGCACGCATGAAGCGTGCAGCTTTGCTTTTCCCTGAAATATAAACTGAATTTAAAAATTCATCCGCATTCGCTCGAAAAAATTCATTTTAAATTTCCACTTCGCCAACTTTATTCATGAAGTTTTGAAGCTAAAGTAGAACAGCTCTTTACAAGATTGTTATTTGAATTTTGTTTTTAATTTATAGTCAGGTAATAGCTCTTATTAAAAACTGTCTGCTGTAATTAGTTTCGAGTCTTTTCAGCCGTATATTGGTCCATTTTAGCAGTATAAACAACTCCTTAGAGAACGCAGCACGTATAATAACTAAGGTTATAAAAATACAGCTGCTATTAAATATTTTACGACTTTTTACAAGCTTTTGTTCTTAAGCATACATACTTAAATGTAAGTTAGTGATGTTGCGAACTGTGTGTTGAACCGTATGTGTCTTTAATTTATAGCGTGAACAGATATTATGGAGAATGTTGAAATTAGTGTTAAAAAATCAAATTGCACAAGGACACTACTTTTCAGTACCTAATTCTGTTGTTCACGAAATACTTAGCAACTCCGAGCTATAACAAAAATATGAAACAGTGTCGCTTATAGGTTTTTAGAAAATCTAACTAAATTGAGCATAACTATTTCACTGTCCACAAAGTAGACACAATAATTAAATAATAAACCTGAACTAAATGTGGTTCATGGAACAGGGAACGGGTTAATAAATAGATAGATAAAATACTCTTTATTATGAATTATATTGAAACCATAAAATAAAATTTAGAGAATAAAATGTAATGTGTGACTTAAATGTCACCAAAATAGAGGGTTTAATTTAACTTAACCCAGTAGAGTGTACCAGATGATACTGTCCCCAATTCTAAGCCATTCGCCAAGATGCCTCCAAGACATTTAACACACGGAAATGAAATCCCAAGGGGCGGAAGCTGGCAGCAGACGGCTCGGATATGCTAATGCAACGGTGCAACTGTCATTTGCAGGCGGAAACGCAGTTTACCTCACTAATATTAACATTATGTTGAAAGCTTCATTTCATAGTTGTTCTAGCCTTTTCCCTGACGCTTTTTATCGTAGCCTTTTTAATGTACTCTGAGATACGAATTACTAAAAATAGTTGCGAGCAATTCATCTATTCTATCTTTATCTATGTCGTAGAAAGATTTGATAATTCGAATTTTCACGAAAACCTTAGGAATACCCTAGGTACGAGTATATTGCGAAAACACGGATAATTAGATAATGGTGGAAACATTTCTGCGGTGCCACGGCAGCGGCCGGCGAGCGCTACTTCCAAGTTGCTCACAGAAATGTATTCATCATAATCAGCCTTTTAATATTCCCACTGCTGGGACACAGGCCTCCTCTCTGTGAGAGGGAGTGAGCTGTAATCTACCACGCGGGCCCAGTGCGGGTTGGTAGATGTTACATGTCTTCGAATTTTAGGTTCTAAGACATGCCGGTTTCCTCACGATGTTTTTCTTCACCGTTTTGAGAGCGGTGGTAATGAAATTATTTATACAAAGTAAAGCGCCTGCTTGGATTCGAACCCACGACCTAAAACTTGTAATTTTAAATATTAAATCATTCAATTTACTTCAATAATAAAGCTTAAGAGTTTGTTTGTTTGTTTGAACGCGCTAATCTCGGGAACTACCAGTCGTATTTTAACAATATTTTTTGCATTTCGAAGCCTAATTTCTTAAGGAAGGTTAATAAGCTATTTAACATTACGCTACGACCCTTAGGAGCCGAGCAAATCGAAAAAATTCAGAAAAAAAAACATCGGGCAGTCTTTGGATATTGCCGATAGAAGTGAAAACTAAGTAACTTTTTGATACAACGTAATGCCATCTAACGAAAATGTCAGGAATTTATGTGGCTTGCTGTCTGTATTATACATATAAGTAGTTTGACGTATGTCAATAATGTCAACATTCCCAATGTCATTGTGTGTGGAAATAAACAGTGTTTAACCAACTTGCGTGTGTTTCACCACCATGTAGCAGCGGTGTGCCTATTTTAACAATTTTGCGAGTTAAAACGGACTAGAACCTACCTATTATTGCATCTTTGTGCAATGACACATCGTGTTTTAAAACGAACATGGAGCACGCACGTCCTCCAGCGGAATTATCGCTCGACAGCGGTCCGGCCGCGCGGTCCGACGCGTGGGTAGAATGGCGGAAGCTGTTCGAAGTTTTTCTTAAAGCATCGGGAGTGAGCAAGGAGCCGAAAGAAGTCTAGGCTAGTTTGTTGGTTAACCTCATTGGATCGGCTGGTTATGAGGCATATACAACTTTCACGTTCAGTGATGGTGAAACAGGTTTACAGTTATACTTATTTTCTATGTTTATTTCTAGTTTAACATTGACATTATTGACATACGTCAACATTACCAATGTCTATACTACACTGTCAGTACAAGAACGAAAGATGCAGCTCCATCAAAAAAAAAAAAAAAAACAGAGTGCGCTGTCAACAACATTTCTACTCTCCCTCCGTCTTACGAATTTTCGATCAGGTCACGTGTCCTGACGCTACTTTGACATTTTTTACCCATCCCAAAAAAAGTGCACAAAATCGCTAAAAAAGTTTTCTCACTTCAAAAACGCTAAGCGAAAACACTTCGTTTTGGCTTAGCGTTTTTTCTGATTTTTATATTAATAAAAGTAATAGCGTGGGCGGGCGATGCGATGCGACGGGATGGAACAAGAAATTTCACGTGGACAAAGTCGTAGGCAGAAGCTAGTTAATGTATATGTTATCGGCCAAACCCGATTTCAGGACAAACTAGTTTAGCCTAGGCTAAACTAGTTCTTCCTATACGCGATAGGATTAACTAGTATAGCCTAGGCTAAACTAGTTTGTCCTAAGCCCGATAGGATAAACCAGTTTAGGCTAGGCCAAACTAGTTGATCCTGATATAAATACGCACACTCTAGGATAAACTGGTATGGCCTAGTCTAAACATTCTAATATATGTATTTAGAAAGTCAAAATAAATAGATAAACTACCCCCCAATTACGCAATGCACGATCAATTTTAAATTGAAACCAATTGAAAAAGATTTTCAGTCCATTGCTTCATAAGTTCGACAAAAAGAATCTGCTCAATTTTTTTTGTCGAACTTATGAAGCAATGGACTGGCAATCTTTTTCAATTGATTTAATTTAAAATTGAGTTTGCGTTACGTAATTAGGCTGCTGAATAAAATACTCCGTAATTGGAAAAATAATAATTTTTATTAAACTATAATAATTCGTCGTTAAAAGTTATGGTTAATTTGGTAATACGAACAATCATACTATAACAAATAATACGTTTAGGCTAGGCCAAACTTGTTGATCCTGATATAAATAATATCAGGATCAACAAGTTTGGCCTAGCCTAAACTGGTTTATCCTATCGGGCTTAGGACAAACTAGTTTAGCCTAGGCTATACTAGTTAATCCTATCGCGTATAGGAAGAACTAGTTTAGCCTAGGCTAAACTAGTTTGTCCTGAAATCGGGTTTGGCCGGTAACATATATATTTATTAGTATTTTATTTAGGTACAAGCCGTTTACCCAACGGGATTTCCTTTCTGCAAATGTGATAGATTGCCATAAAAACTTTCATCCCTTATTTTACCCCTTTAGGTACCTACTTGGTTGATATCTCATCCAGTCAGACTCATCGCTTCACTTCCACATTTATTATGCGCACAGCCAAAGTGTGGAACTCTCTGCCAGCACTGCGTTCCTTTGCACATATAACCAAGAGTCTGCCTTCAAAGAAAGAGTGAACCATCTTCTGGGCGAGCTTGCTCCATCATAGACCTTATCCATGGCTTTCATAATCTATTCTAGTGTCTAGTATCAAATGTACTATTAAAAAACTACAGTACAGCGGCCCCGAATTCGTTCTACTCCAAAAAACAGCAAACGGAGCGCCCATTTCGATCCTACGTCCAACGTTAACCTAATGTCCAGCAATAAGCTATAGTATTACAAGTACGTTATGTTACGAGTGTACTACAGAATGTTCGTAGAACGTCCCGGGGGACTGGAGTGTCCAGCGTGGTGTGCCCACTAAAACGTACCAAGGTTAAACGCTTCACTATTTTAGAACAACCTGTATTATTCAACGGTTTAGTTAGCGCGTTTCTGCGTTTCTATTTAAGTATTCATAAGTTGTTCCGTAACAGTTATAGTGTTAAGGTCGTGTGTAATTCGTTAGCATGAGCTATTCTTCATTCTAAGTACAACGTTGCTCGTAAACTTGACAAATAAATGTATGAAAATGACGATGTAAATTGAACGTAAACGAAAAATTATTTCGCTAATCATTTATGAGTTGGGCAATTATCATAGGATATTGTAGTAAAAATAAATAAGGAAGCCAACATAGCTCTTCGTGAAACCACGAACTATTTGCCTAATTTTAAACCTTATCCTTTATGCAAGCAATTTTACACTTCTTTAGTATGTTAATTAATAACACAAACTCGGAAACCTAATTGACCCGCATTTGCATTAAAAATTCTAAAAGGAAATAACCGTTTTCATAACAACATGTTTATAAAATCATGGGTTTGAAACCCCACGAGTAGAATATAAATGAAAATCATCCATTCTTTATGTTTGGTGGGTGTGATCACTTTTACTTCCGACCCCTTCGACGTAACCATGCGTGCTCGCTGCCCAGTCAGACCACGAAGTTGATTCAGAAGGACTACTCCGAAAAACACCTTAGAACTCGAATAATAATATCGCAATTTTTGTTTAGCCCTCAAATGGAAATAATATCGTCTGTCCTTCTCGCTGCCGTACGATCGCCTCACATGCGTGATGCAAATCCTTGAACAGCTTTTGAGAAACTTCGCCTTATAGCAGAAGAAATATTGTTGTTGTATTGAGAGAGCTTCTGCATACGCACAATTTGTAATGTGCTGGGGTGACGACACGCGAATAAAGCAGCGAGGCGGCGCGGCTGATTTCATCTTTTTATGTTATTCTCTCCTTTCTATAAAGTTAATTTTCATGTAGGAATAAATACCCTTTCTTGTCTATTTTGTTATCGCTCTCGTTGTATATTAAACAGCGTTTAGTAGCAGTTCACGGTAAACATGATACCATTAGATAACGTCAACAATTTATCATTTAATAAAAATCACCTTTTATTGACATTATAAAGTAATAATCGTTCATATAAATCTATAATTTTTGGGGGATTGTCTTATGTAATTTTGACATTTGAAAAGTGCTGATTCTCAGCCTAGTTTGAGTAAATGACCTTTGAATTTTGAATTTATATTCACAGTTTACATAATATAAATGAAAACAATAAACGACTATAAATTCCAATTGAATAACTCAGAGTTATTTTGATGTAGTTCCAATCATGTACTACGTATTGTAATGAACTAGTGAACTGTAATTTTGCCAAGCAGTCAGATGGATAATTTAATTTAATTTTCGCATTTATTGAGTAAATTGGTAGCAAAAGTAGATTCTCGAGTAATCTTCCTCCCTTAACAAAGTTTTCCCAAAGTCCTAACAGATTATCTACTTACCTGAGAAGAAAGTAGTTATCCCTCCCAAACTTTAGATAGGCACGGCCTTGGGTGCGGCCCGGTTGACTCTCTAAATAAGTTTTTCTGGACTCGGAAAAGCTAAATTGGTGTTTCGCACCCGACCGTTGTCGGTGTGTACGTTTTTCGTGTTGGACAAGAATTTCTCTGTTTATGGCCAAGGATAATGGGCTTTGTTACTAGCGGTACAATACAGAGTAGCTCGCTGCCGAAGTGAGCAATTTATCGGCCTCTGTCAGGCCAACATCCCGCATGGGGCCCGTTGAGAGCTAGTGAATAGGCGCGACCGCAATTAAAATATGGCCGACGCAACACCCGCTCACAAAGACCTTCGGACGATAAATACGGCGTCCCTGCGGCGTTGGGGACGTACGTTGTATTTCTCCGACTGTAACACGAATTACTTTACCTTTTTACTAGCAATAACTTTATTAGGATGACAAAATTCGTTTCAGAGTTTCCTCTTTCGTCGTGAAAAGTAATTGGCTGGTATAAAATGGAGTTCTTAAGGTTAAAAAGTAGCAACTTGCTGCTGAATGCAATGTAGAAACCAATTACTTTATGCGGACAATTCAGAATGTTCTGTCTTGTGTATCGTTGCAAGTCGTTCTTACTTCATAACGAAACAAACGTGACTGAGACTGACATTTCAATTTATTGCAGTAGGTAAGTCTGTAAACTGCATTTTGCTGCCGACTTTCAATAGACGCTATATAAATTACATAAACGACTCAATGGTATAGGTATATATAAATATACCTGTATTTTCACAAATAGGATAAGGAGAGAAAATTATTTCTCGATATTAAATTGAAAAATAAGGATCGTTTAGTAGAATCTGTTGTAAAAGTTTCGATGTTGATTCCGGGAATTAAAGAAAATAAAATTGCCGTTCAACGTGGTCCGCAATTGGGTCGCTCGGAGCCCCATGCTGGGTCGGATCGCTACGGGCTTACAAACTACTGTTGAGTACGCCACTCTAAGCGTTTATACTGTATATTATTTTTAACCCTTGCTTCAGAACGCTCCTTGGGGAGTCTATCGTATACGCTATAAAAACAACCGACCTTAGTCCTCGGAAAGTGAAAATTATACATTGAAAATTGTTACCTATGGAACAAAAAAATATATACCTGCATAATATCCTTTTAGACAGTTACTTACTTTGAAAAGATATAATAACCCTGAATGTATGTATATTCTTAGATATAAACCGAGTGTGTAAGTTGAGTTGAGTTCGTAAGAAATAATAGGTTTTCCTAAATTCTAATTGAAAATTGTCCATTAGCATTTACTTGGCTATAAAACCCAATATTGGGTTGTCAATGAGATTAATGTAAGGAAAGAGCATCCCCTTTGTACTAAAATATCTTTTCGAGAAATATTGGATTTTCGGTTCGTAGATTTGAACCTAATTCCTAATCGGAAATTCATTTATATTTTGTTTCTAGGCTTCTTTGATTCTGATATCGATATTACATACTTATACGTACTACCTACCTATAAAAACATATTTGTATATTTTTTATTTGTAGGCACCATCTTGTTGTTCGTTATATTTTTCATGATACATTTATATTGTTAACTAATTCAGCTGTATTTTCTTTTCCAGGTATGTGGATTCAGACTGATTGCATCAAAGACAAACAATCTACGTAAGTACCTAAGCCTTCTTCAGATACCGATTTTATACTCCTTGCTAGAAAAATGAAATCTCATATCTAACCCGTACGAACGAAATTACAGTTGAAGGATTTTACATTTGACCTTATAAGATCGCAAATTTCACTTTACGGCCCTAACTCAAACTCAAACATTATTGTGGACTTACGAATCACTTGGTAAGCAGAACTTAGTACATCAGTATTGCTTGAGAATAGTTCTTTGACGAAACTAGCGGTGTTTCCAACGAAAACTAGACTAACAGTTTGTATTTATTTAATTCAGCTTTTACACGATTTATTTTCAGTAAGTCCAGGCTTTCGGTCGAAGCATTTTGGTTGACAATTTTATCGATAAATAAAGGGTATTCGTATGAGCGCACATGATTGATTCAGCTCAGCCGTTAATCTGAGAGATGAACTGTCATTTTTCTGTGAGTAACATTTTGTTACCGGTTTTATTAAAAACTTTAATCAAGCCTTTGTTAGTAGCTAGTCAAAAATGCTAAAGCGGGTTAAGTAAAGAATATCATTCTTACTAACGTTTAACCTTGGTTAAACGGAACATTAGAATACAGTATTAGTTTCCGAAACATTGATTACGTAACCAGCCCCAAACAATTGAATGTTACCGTCCATTGCCTCACAGCGGCGCCCTCGACGCTTCGTTAACGAAAATTTATCTAAAATAAGGAATCTTCTTTCGTCAGTTAACCCTTCCATTGTTAAAGAATGTCATTAGGCAGCCTGTGAATATTTCAAAAGCGAAAATTGTACCAAATTGAAAGGGTAGGAGCTGTACCGCCGGTAGTGTTACATCGGTCTTTATCGTTCTGATACGCTACGTAAACGTTTTATTCTGTAATTGGTTTTACGTTTTTATGGATTCCGCCTCGATTTTTATATTGATACAGGCGTACTTTTATGGTAATATTTTTTTATTGCGTATCATGCCGTAGATGCCTATTTGTAGACTTATGTTGAGAGCACAGAAAGAAATGAAGAGAGCGTAGCGATCGCCTACTTAATATGCATTAACTTTGAAACTAGTTACTCAAATCTCATTCTGCGATGAAGAATGACAGAACTTAAAATTAATCATCTATCTGAGCCAAAACCTAATTCATCGAAACGCTAGCTGTTTCAAGGGACTTTTCCCAGTTTATAATGCAGTAAATTTAATAAGCGTGAAAGGGTGTACGTTAATCACCTCTCTGTCCCGCGAAGCCTGCCCGCGGATGAAACAAGCTGACATATTAATTTTGAGTTAACGAGCACACTCCACTCGGAGCGAAACAGAAATATTTATGAAACCACATCATAATGAACGTGTTCTGCTTATAAATTGACCTAATAAACGAAGATTAGTATATTTATCTGTGAACTGGCACTTTGCCTGTGACTTCATCCGCCCTTCGTATATCCCATCGGAATTTCAAAAAAATCTGACCTTATTCCTTGTCTACATCATAAAGGAAATCTCTGAGCAAAATGTTAGCTTTCTAGGTCCCAAGAGTTTGAGCTGGGCGTTGATGAGTCAGTCAACGAGTGAGTTACTCAGAACTTTTCTGTGGATATGTATAATTAATATGCATGACGAAATGTTCGAGCGACTGAGACACCACGTATCGCTGCTGATCCGTCATCTGTTGGTCCAACATGGGCCTGTTCACGTTCACGTAGGCACGTTCAGGTGTTTGAAAAATTATACTCGCAAAATAACGCACTTAATTAACTCACAACTATCGCAACAAAACTTAACCATAAAAAAACGAGTAAGTACCATGATTATTTATCACTGAATAAGTCAATTCACAATGTTTTTTTAAGCTTGCATTTAGAGCCAATGGATTTGTGCGTGTGCACCGCGTGACGATCGTATCAAAAGTGATTGCCACCATGACACTCACAACCCCATTCGGTGCTACCCGCCATAACTTTTTTTAATAATTTATTTAAATAAAACGTTAAGGGTCGGGCCACACCTGCCGAACGTTCCGCGGCGGAACGTTCGGTTGAATACGCTCCTAATGTTTTTCAAGTTACCTATGACACATCAGCCGAACGTTACGTTCATAGAAATACGACGCGACGGAGCCGTTGGTCCCGGCTGTCATTTGTGGATCTTTGACAGTCTGACACCAGTCTTACCAAGGGGTATCGTATTACCCAGTTACTGGGTTGTGGAGGTCAGATAGGCAGTCGCTCCATGTAAAATACAGGTATTCAGCTGCATCCGGATAGACTGGAAGCCGACCCAAAGATTGTTGGTAAAGGCTAGGAAGATTAAAGATTGATTTAAATAAAAATCCCACTAAAGAAATAAATTCTAAACCACAGGGTAAAAAAAAAAACAAACAAAAGTTGACAAAATCATCGCGAACAGTCATCCATATGAAAAAAGTGCCGTGTTACAAAATCACCAATTTTTTTAAATTTTTATTTATCTTATTTCTATTACAAAACGACGTATTTATCTGTCGCCATCAACGGCTCATTAATTACGTAACCTCAGCGAAACCCGGATTATATTAGAACCGTAATCATCAGCTAGTTTCAATTGTATGGACGATTAAGAGCGTGAAGCTGATAACAGTAAATTGATTGATTAATTTACGTGTCGTAATCATTATCTATGATTGTGCGGTAATCCCTTGCAGGCATGATGTTCAGGGACAGCCAGCGAATATGATTAATGGAAATCGAGTTATGAGATCGATTGGTGTTAATTTAAATAGGTATTCAGTTAGTTTTGAGAGCAATGGGGGCCCAGTGGTAAAGTCGCGGGTTCTAACCCAGGCTGGCGCTTTACTTTGTGTAAATCTGCAATCGGCATTTTGTTTTGTTTTGTTGTTGTTGTTGTCATTTGTCAATGTCGCAACAGTAATTACCACAGATTATCATATAGTCACTATTTAGCTTGTAATTACGCAATATTGCCTTTGATCTGTGGCCTTGATATCAACCAATGAGCAACATTGTACAACTTAATTTTTTTTATTTTACTGGTTGAATACGAGGCTTTTGGCTACTTTTGTATGTGTGTATTTTATGTTTTATTTTAAAAGTGCGTTTTGTTTGTGCAGAATAAACAATTTTTCTTTCTTTCTTTTCTTTTAAATTATTTCATTACCACTGCTCTCGGTGAAGGAAAACATCGTAAGGAAACAGGCATGTCTAAGTGCGGATTTCACCAAGGAAATTGAACGCGTTCAGCACATCTAAACGCGTTCAAGAGCTGTCAGTGCAATATTCCATAACAATTTTGACACTGACAGCTCTTGAACACGTTTTAGAAATGCTGATCGCGTTCAGTTTCATTGGTGAAATCAACCCTTAGAACCAAAAATTCAAAGACATGTGACATCTACCAACCCGCACTGGCTTCGCGGGGTGGGTTACAGCCCACTCCCTCTCGAAGACAAGAGACCCGTGTTCCAGCAGTGGGAACATTATAGGCTGATTATGATTAATTTAGTTTTCTTTTTCTTAAACTTATCACAACCATACCAATACTATGAATGAGAAAGTATAACTCTGTCTGTTCTTTAGCTTTTTCACGGCAGTATGGATTACGATAATATTTGGCACACATAGGTAGATGATGTCCTGGGTTAGTACCTACATAGAATACTTTTTTTGCCAGTACGTTCCTGTGGGATAATTCAAAGTCAAAAGCTAGTTTTACTTGATTTTTTATAAATCTGTTTCTATGAAAACATTGGTAATCGACTTGAATGAAAGCAAATGAATTAATGAAGGCTATCATCAACCAACAGATCTTTTTTTTTAAACCTTTTATATTTAATGATCGTAGCACTTGTGGTTAACTACTTAAGAAGTGTTTGGCTAACCCAATGGAAACAAAACGTGAATTTATCTTTATGTTAATACCAAACTAGCTTCCGCCAGCGGCTTTGCCCGCGTGATATCTTAATAAATTATAGTCTATGTTTTACACGGTGACACTGCAATGGATAAAGGGACACAGCGGATCGCTAGGCAACGACGCAGGAGACGAGCTTGCTAGACGAGGATCCAGCATAGCAGTCTGTGGACCCGAGCCTATCGTACCCATCCCCTTCAACCAAATACGCAGGTGGCCACAGGAGTTCACCCATACACAAGCGGAGTATTGGTGGACCTCGACACCGGGCTGCAGACAGTCCAAGGAAGTTATGCCATCCTTGGATAGCGCACTAACCAGACGTTTACGATGCCTGGACAGGAACGGCCTGCGTCTGGTGACGAGGACCATCACGGGACACTGCTCGCTTAACAAACACTTCCACACAATAGGCATGACGGACAGTCCTCTGTGCAGGGCGTGCATAGAGGCTGAGGAAACCATCGCGCACATGCTCTTTAAATGCACAGGCGTCACCCAGATTAGAACACAAACCCTCGGGTCACCCAGATCTTTCACAGACATTCTAAACAGACCGGGAGTTTTAATTAACTTCTGGATCCCGGGAGATGGGCTGGTTGGAATAACCCCCCAAACGGCCGCCATGGCCCACGCACAATGGTCCATTCGAAGGACTAAGTGCGGAAACCAAACCCGTTAACATAGAGAACATAGTCTATGTTACTTAGTAATAATATAGCAACCGGTAACAGAATGTTTTAAAACGATCCAGTAGGTAGTTTTTGAGTTTATTAATTACAAACAAAAATACAAATATTTTTTCTTTATATTATTAGTGTAAATACAGCACTGCCAAAATTATAATTTAGAAGGAGTTGTCGTTATACATTTATTGCACGTAGATTGAAACGCATAAACGCGTAAAAGTGTACCGTCTTCGTCGGTCGGGTGTCGTCTATGTAAATGCACCGTGCGACGCTTCCCGACGGCTCTAAGCCATTTACTTCGATAGCATTATTCCTACTTTAACACCATTTAACTTTTATGGGTAAGACGGATATGCTGATCCCGGAGTGAAAGAGAGAGAATAAATCTCGCGACGCTGTTTTATAGCAAGCTGTAAACGTTATCTAGCGGAAACTGGTTATTTACTATTGGACGGACAACCCTTTGATAAAATGTGAATTTCAAACTTCTTTTGAGTGAAAACAGCACAAAAAATAACGCACATTATTGACATTTGCATAATCTAAAAATAGTCTTGTTAATCACCGACACGCAACACAAAATTTTTATTGGATTACATTAGCAAATTCGAGCAAACTTTTCCGAATTATTTCACGTAATCTCGAATCTAATATTCGGAATATTGCAAGCCGGGAAACCCATCTAGCGGTAAGTTAACGCGGTTATACACATCCGTGGCCCGGGTTCGGTTGCGCTAACCTTGTAAAGGGTTTCTGAATAAATTTCCGCGGGTAGCAAAGTTTTGGGATAACATCTTCGAGCGGTGGTCGCATTATACGTATTATATGAGAACCGCTCCCATTTGTTGATGCAACGCAAGATATGGTGAGAGCTAATAAGTTAGTTTGTAGGAATATATTACAACAAGCATTGGTCTATTGTATAAATATTTATTTTTTGGGGGCATTAGTTCTGTGTTTTCCGAGATATCTTTGTACTTTCGTATCTCTAGTAATTAATTGCTAGGCAAACTTCTTTCAAAAATAATAGTTTAACAATTTTATCTACCACAGAACTGTCAGCACGTACCAACGTTATATTGAACCAGTCGTTGTCTGACCGCAGCATTAGATGTCGCACTAATGGCGACAAAATATCTAAGGGCCAAGCACAACTGGAGAAATCGGAAACGGTTACAGCTTAGTCACTTTTTAACTAGCGACTTGCATTTGATGTAGCTTAACAGCAAGACATATGACAGGCTTGCGTTTAACTACTGTCTCATCTCTTCCGCTAGTGAAACGCGAGATTGTGATCGACAGCGGGTGCACGGTTCCCCCAGGTGGCTAAACTAATTAGCTACCACTTATCATTGCAACATTAATCTTAATTTAGCAACACACTATCACGTATTAAAATCGTATGCTAGCAACACATAAAAGTGTACACTAAAAACTTTATTTACAAAAAAAACAACCGACTTCCACAGACTTCCACTGAGTTCCATTATAAAGTGAAAAATAACAAAAATTTCGGAAGTCGGTTTTGTATTTTTGTTTTTTTTCCACCGGTTATAGTGGAAGTCGGTTTTTAATTTATATAAGTTACAATAGCCTACTGTCAACTGCTCATCACCTTTCACAAAATATTGCTTTTCCCGATGCGGGGACGTTCATTGTTGAAGAGTTCTCCTGGTACTTCGCCATCATCTCTCCTTCACCCTATGCATTATGGCCATCTGTGGTCTTCATTATCAGTTTCACCAAATGGTGCTTTCCGAGAGCAAATTCATGAATTACTAAAAAAAATACCTCAATCGCTACAGGTGTATCCATAATATTTGAAGTGTTCCCTCGATTTCTCCAGGATTCCATCATCCGATCCTGACTTGATGACAATGAGACCACCTATGAAGTATGCGCTTTCAAACAAAAAAAGGATTTATCAAATCAGTCCAGCCGTCTTCGAGTAATCGGGGAAAATCATTAAAAAAAAAGATTCCGACGAATTGAGAATCTCCTCCTTTTTTTGAAGTCTGCTAAAAAGGCAACTTGTGAACTGCGATTCACAATCGCTCTTTGGTTCAAGACAAAATTACTTTGTAAAATCATCCTTCAGTTGCAAAATGAAAGTTGGAAGTTGAGTTTTAATGAAACCTCATACAATGTCAATAAAGTATTTTCATCTTTCATCGAGGTATGTATAAGTACATCCAGTAGGAATCCACTTAAATATGAATCCTTTGAGCTGGCGCGTTCTGTTCCGTTTCAGTTGAGGTTTTGATTAATAAATCTTTGCAGATATTGTTTCGACGCTTTATGACTTTGTCTGTATACCCGAATAGGTTTTTTGTTGCTTTCACGTAACCTTAATATTTTTAGTGTAATGGTAGATGTAATTTCTCAGAGTGTTGTCAGTTTCGGAAAACAGAAGAAACCACATGCGGACACATGTATGCATTTTTATGTAAAAGTTGTGTAAAAGTAACTGACTACATGGTCTGCCATCTGAAGGCCAATTCTCTGACTTAAAACACGCTCACATTCAAGTCGCAATTTGTCAAACTTGTCAAAAATGTTGGTTTTTATTGTATTTTTGACAGATTGTGAATGAGATTAGAATGCGTACGTTCTTAAAAAATATGGGAATTGCCCCTCTGATAAGATAGTGGTCTAATGTGCCTAAGCCTTTCTACAGTAAAGAACAGTTATTTATAATTATTCTTAATTAATTAATAATATACAGTTGTCTGTAAATATTCTCTTTTGATTTACTTATAACAAAAATATGATCAATAAACCAGAAAAACTAAACTTTATTATTCCTTTCATCCATGAACATGATACCAACACGAATGTTATAGCTGTATGACTGATTACTTTAAAAAATCTACCTTTTTAAGTCTATTCTGACTAAAAAGGTAGATTTTTACATTGCATGTAGGTTAAACACAGCTCAAAATTGGTTTGTTTTGGTAGTGTTCTAGATTTAGGTCTACTAGACGCATTTTTCATTGTTCTCCTTTGTCTCTAATTTTCATACGTCAATTTCATGCATACTTGTCATTTGCATGGTTACTGAAATGCATGCATGCATTTTAGATGTTACTTAATTTAAATTGTAACTGACTGTGCTGTTGGTGTGCTTATTATAAATAAATATAAAATACATATTTAAAGCTTGGAAAAGTCAGAAACAATAGGGGAAAGCAAATAATAGGTACTGGGTCCTAAATATATAACGCCACATGGTACGTCACAGACCCATAGTAAATTAGCGTATACATAATATATTATGTGCCTTTACGCTAAATTTGGAGGACACCCAAATAATTGAAAACGTCGTGTTCCGAACATGGCATGATATTTCAAAGTTAAGACAAGATGACAACACGAGAAGGAGTTTGATGTTAAAACAATAAACTTCAAGAGGTGACGGAGAGGTATAATGACGTCACTTTATTCCCAGTTTCTGTCTAAATTAAAAGACATAGACAATAATGATTTGGTCTTAATAAAAGACAAAACATATCAAAGGCAAAGGAGGTTTACGAGTATATAAGAAAAATACTAATTATATAGGTATTAGAAATAACTATGAAACAATACGAGGTAACCTTCTGACTTAGATAGAATATCCAGAATCGCGAAACAAAATATTTAACATTAAAACATTTCTGTTCTTTTAAAAATTCGGACTGTGTCAAATACACACATCAAAAGTGTCTAGGGATCAAGCATTTTTATGCGGATTTCTTGAGATTGAGATGTGGCTTTGTAATAAATTTATGATTTTATAAATTTATATGGATCCTTTTTGGTGCATTTCATAATTTGAATCAGGAACTGTGAATCAAATTCGAGTAAAAGATGAAAATCAGCTGTCAATATTTTCCCTATAAAAACATACAACGCATTGAAGACATTATTAGTGCTACTGTTTCCCTACTACTGATTAAAACCAACGTTATTATGGAGCAGCGACGTCATTTAAGCAGGGAAGAAATGCTCAGAGCCGTGGGAATGATAGAAGCTGGTTCCCGGCAACGTACTGTGGCTTTAGCTCTGAATACAAGTCAGAGTGTTATCAGTCGACTTTGGACACGTTACCGAAGCACTGGTACCGTGGCTGAGCGCCATGGAGGACGGTATCGCTGCACCACACGGAGACAAGACCGATACATTCAAATCTTAGCTCGAAGAGCTCCAACAATAACCGCCATGATGTTAGCCGTGAGGCTTCATCACTCTTCAGGGAACTTAATTAGCGACCAAACAGTCAGAAACCGCTTGCATGAAGTGAACCTTCATTCCCGAAGACCGCTACGGGTACCACCTATAGCAATGCACAATCGTAGGATTCGATATCAATGGGCTCTTGAACACAGAAATTGGGCAGAAGAACAATGGCGTTTCGTGTGCTTTTCTGATGAGTCTCGTTTTGGTATGAGACCGGATACAAGACGTATACGACACTGGAGAACCCCTGGACGCCAACAGCGATTAAAATCCTGCCAGGAAGTCCATCCTTATAGTGGTGGAACCATCATGGTATGGGCGGGTATTTGGATCGGCGGAAGAACTGAGTTGATTTGGATTAGAGGCAACCTCAACGCTCAAATTTATGCTGAGACGATTGTATCAGACGTCATCGTTCCTCTACAAGTGCAAATCGGTCCCTTATTTCAGTTAATGCATGATAATGCACGACCGCACACCGCAAGAGTTGTAAGACAGACTCTCGCCGCAGCTAACATCAATGTCCTGCCCTGGCCTGCTCAGTCGCCAGACTTGAACCCGATTGAGCATGCATGGGATATGCTACAGAGAAGAGCTCTGCCGAATATGGAGGGTATCCAGTCGCAAGAAGACCTTTTTTTGTTGTTGCAACGAACATGGGCGGCCATTCCACAGCGTGATTTGGATGAACTCATTTTGAGTATGCCAAACCGATGTTCTTGTGTTGTTAGTGTTCGCGGTAGAAACACGGATTATTAATTGTTTAAGTTACCCAATAAAATTTTAAAGAAAACTGTTATTTCAGTCTTTTTTTCGAACTTTAATGTTAGTGGTTCAAATGTCAAAAATCCCTTTATTAGGAAAATGGCAAATTTCTTTATTAATGCAAAGGTGACTTGGTTTATCGTTACTGTGACAAACGAAAACACTTTATTTGATGAATCCTTAAAGAAAATTTTAATTAATATCAATCAGGAGAAAATTTATTGCAAAAATATATGTTGATCCCTAGACACTTTTGATGTGTGTAGTTTTCCTTAAAAACCTGTCACGATAACGCTCCTGTACGTTAAATATTTAACACTGAAAATAGGTAACAAAACAAAAGCTTATAGAAGATTCTTACATGCGAGCCTAGTTCAATCATGTATGCCTGTTGATGTAGACTGTGAAAAAAAGCGCTGTAACTGGGAGCTCGGGAAGTACCAACAAATCTCCCGTTGGCACTGCCAAACACAGCCTTCAGCAGCTGAAAACGTGAATAATGAAAACAGTATGAAGGCATCACCTGCGAAATAGTCCATTTCTCTCTAAAATAGCATTCTTTTGTTTTAAACAGAACACACACAGGACATAGAACGAACATGAAATGTGTTGTAAATATTATGTAAGTGGTATTTATAATAAATCCTATATTAAACGAGCAATATTTTTATATTTAGATATATATACTCGTATAATTTATAATCACATTCTCGAAAACGGCTCTAACGATTTCGATGACAGTTGCAATAATGAGGTTTACGGGGGCGAAAAATCGATCTAGGTAGGTCTCATATCTGGGAAAATTTGTTTTCTACGTATTTTCACCCGTGCAGACTTCGGTAGCCCAAAGTTTAGAACAAGATATAAGAATAATGACATGGCAGCATGGAATTAGTATGTACTATACATAGAATTAGAGCAGTGGTGGCCCAGTGGTATCGGCCCCGACTTACGAGTTGTAGGTCGTGGGTTCGAACCCAAGCAGGCGCTTTACTTTGTGTAAATAATTTCATCACCACTGCTCTCAAAACGGTGAAGGAAAACATCGTGAGGAAACCGGCATGTCTTAGAACCAAAAAATTCGAAGACATGTTGACATCTACCAACCCGCACTGGGTCCGCGTGGTGGATTACGGCCCACCCCCTCTCACAGAGAGGAGGCCTGTGTCCCAGCAGTGGGAACATTAATAGGCTGATTATGTATACATAGAATTAGTATGAACTTTCCTATACTATTAAATAAGCATTCTCTATTTCCACCAGAGCAGAGCTCGGTTGCCCAGATACTAAATAACTATACAGTGATGTGCATCACAAGATGAACAAAAGTCGAATATATTTTATCCCTTCATAATAAATCCTGGGTACTAAATCAAATTAAAATCGGAAGTCGAACAAAATACTGGCTGCGCGTTCGGGAAGCCAATATCGAGAGTAATAATATTTTATTGAATTTTAAAGAAGTTTCAAACATTGAGACGGGTCTGGTGGATGAATAAAATGGTGGAAATGGTAATCAAATTTTATCTCTAATGTTGACCTGCCTTGAGGTGATAATAATAACTTAACAGTCAATGGAGAAATTATTAGTCAAATATCCATTGCAGTTCTCATAAACAGCGGCATCCGTGTATACAGTGTGTACGGACATGGACTAGCGATATTCTAAATACTTAAATTTAAACTATTTTAAAGTACAATTACACTCTAGGCTTGGGTCCAATACATTGCCCCGCTATGTGGCAGCCATTTTGTTTTTTTTACAAAAAATATCATATATCTCAAAGTTTTAGTCAGACTGAGATAAAAAAGGCTTCTATACACACTGTATAGAAGAACACTTCTAGCCATTTAATCACCTAACGTACCAACACCGTACGTAATAAGTAACTTGGGACATGAGATATTATTCACCATTCTTCACCATAAAACTTTGGAAAATGCCGGCTCTCCTCGCCATGTTTCACGGTATCTGAGCGCATTATCAGTACTCACTCGCTGAATAAAATTTTATGCATAAACTAGACGCGGTGCGGGCTTCAAGCTCCGTACATATTTTACGAACGCTTCGTTTACACAGAATATTTGATGGAAACACTGTTTTATGTGAATCCGAAATAAGGCCAGATAAACATACATATTGAATCATAACAGAAAGTTTTGTTAAGCCCGTACTATTGTAAGCTACAACATCATAAGTAATGGCTCCTAAGCTCTTAGACTTGAATGCAATCCGGACACTTTCAACGTAAGTTTAGTGGAGTAACACTCTTAAGTGTTGAAGTGCTTAGAAGAATATATGGTAGTACTTAAGTAGAGCTGTACATTTATACCGCCCAGCTCGTTCATTGAGACAAATTGCCACGAAGCCGGTGCCATCTACTTTGCCACATCGTCCTTTGTTTACCCTAATTAACGGAAACTCTTTGAAGAGTGCTACAAAAACTTTACCTCAGTGGCCGCCTACTCCGTCTGTGCCCTTTAATTAAAGAGAAGCACTCGCAAGCCAACCTGATTGGCATCGCGATGTAAAATCAATAACGGAGACGATTATGAATGTCTGACATCAAATTGAAAATTATACTTAAATGATGACCGAGCACGGAATGCGCAAAATTATCTCTAATTGGTTAGCGTTCGGCAGAGATATTTTTAGAACTTTCATCTAAATATAAGATGGATATTTAATCGAAAGTAAATTGTATCTTTATGCGATTACTCTTGACATTTCGGGACTTCTTTAATAAATCGGGGCCTACGATGTTACCTTGTGGAAATACGGTTTATTTATACGACAAACATTGTAGACGTATTGTTGTTTGGATTATTATTATTGCTCATGAAGGTAGATGATGTTCTTAGAGGCTTCGCTCACGTGTCACAAACGTAATTCAATAGTAGTTATGTTTACACAAACGGATCGATAGACGCACAGTATCGAAGGCTATAGCTGATATGAGATTCCTTGTTATTGGATATTCTGAATACGCTCCCAGTGTTTAAACAAAGCTTTTTGGTAATAGCAGGTTCTCAGAAATATGAACATTGTATATAACGTTGCAGTCAAAATTCATGAAATTCATATGAGGTTAGATAGACATCTTGTGTTTACTCGTGTCCTCTGAATAAACACAACATAACATAAGCTACATAAGTAGACCGTACATAATTATGAAACCTACAGATTTCATATAAGCTTTATTTAGTTACGAGATTTCGGCAGTTATGACTAATGAAATCATAAACTACTAAAATATTAAAGGGAGGAACTAAAACTTTGTGAAGCAATTTAGCGGATATAAAGGCACGTCACATCGCCGCGCGTTCACCGCATAAGTTTACTTATCTCTCGCGTATTACACTCGTTGTCTTACACAAAGAAAATTACAGCCCGCGGCCCTTGTTTCCTCCAACGCTTGTATTCATGTTTACTTTCCTACTTCAAACTTGACGAACAGATACAATTTCCTGGAACTTTAAATATTTGACGTAAACTTCAAAACTGCCGAACTTGACGGATAATTATTTTAATTATGTATTAATAAACTTATTTAAACGAGCCTTTGTTAATTGAATAGCAGTTTCGTTTCGGTTGTTGGAAGTGGAGGAAATGCTCATTCATTTATAGAACATAAAAGTAGGAACTGATTTCATTCGGCAGGACGAGCCTCTGTTTATTTAATGTTCCAATAAAACGCCCGATGGCTGTCATAAAAACAACTTTATTAATTTTCCACAATACTGTTGACTGTTGTATCTACAGTTACGAACAAACTACGTACAAATCACCTACTCCTACAATGTCAATAAGTGTAAAATCAGGTGCAAATTGTTTACATATTCTAGTACCTCCATTGCTAATTGCTATTGATAATTTCAAATTAAAACTAAACGTTGTCACGTTGTCAGCTAACATAACAAAATCTGTGTCCAATATTCCAAAAGTAAGTCAAACCTCACGCATAGAACAGCCACTACCGATCTGCCTCAGATTAAATCTGAACATCTCATGAATAAAGATCTCATTGTACATGTTTGTTCACCGCGGTCTGACAGAATCGTTATCACAGAGCCGACAGGGCCTGTAACAGACATAATTCTCGAGGCAACACGGCAGACCGATGACGTCACGCCATAGATGATATTCCAATTTGCCGCGACGTATTTGACGCCCCATAGAGACAGTTGCTGTCTCACTTGCCTAAACAATTTTACGGTACGCTGCTTGGTGCAAAATGTTAGTGACTGACAATTTGGTGGTTCGAAGGAAATGGTATTGTGGATCTTCTACAGTTCTGCACAATAAGATTTCCATTAAGCTGTTATTGTAATTCGGTCTTATGTTAAAAAAACAATCTTAATCATCCCAGTCAACAAGAAAGTTTGCAAGTCTCAGTTTAGTAGATACTCTAGCTGTAAAATCTTATATTTGCAACTTATGTGATACGAGTAGGGGGCCAACCTAAGAACATACATACATAAAATATGTAGATTGACACCAGATTTTATTACAGATCAAATTAAATAGAATTTCCGTGGACATTTCGTTCTTATGAATCAATGATACTTTAGGGGTATGAGGAACAGGGTGTAAAGTTCACTCATCCACCATAGAAAAGGGAGGATCCTCCAACCAGACGGGTATTATGTCTGGCGGGCAACTGCCCATATGTTGATTTCGGATAGTCTTATCTATGTTTTTCGCTCGGTAAACTCTAACTGCGAGATGTAGGAATTGTGTGACGTCATGTCTTTTTGTTTCGTAGTTTTTGTATGTGGCGGTCTAACCGCTACATCACTCCCCTCCGGAGACCGGAGGTCGATAGTGGGCTGAGTCTTGGATCTTGCGATGCTTCACAGTGCCAGCTGTGGTTCCAGTGAGTCGGAACCGGGTGCCGCATAGTTCACGGTGAGTCGGAACTGTCTGCGGTGATTCCCCAGTGAGTCGGGGTGGCGGTGCGTCGTCATCCAGTGAGTCGGATGTGGTACAGCGCCGGGTTGTGGTTGAGGGTGATGACCAGGAATGCGCGTTCGCTGCATGCTGGTGGTCAGGATACCCGTTAAAGCCGTGGGTGCTGGCTGGCTGTGTGACTTGCCTCAGGAAAGCTTGCGGGAGTGATGATGATGACGTCACGCTGAAGTTGTTGCACGAAGGCTGCGTTGACGTTCATACTCGGGGTCACCAATTTAGGGGTATGAGGAACAGGGTGTAAAGTTCACTCATCCACCATAGAAAAGGGAGGATCCTCCAACCAGACGGGTTGTTATGTCTGGCGGGCAACTGCCCATATGTTGTTTTCGGATAGTCTTATCTATGTTTTTCGCTCGGTAAACTCTAACTGCGAGATGTAGGAATTGTGTGACGTCATGTCTTTTTGTTTCGTAGTTTTTGTATGTGGCGGTCTAACCGCTACAATACAACCTTCCTATCTAGAGTAAAATAATAATCGATTACGATAAACACAGATTTCGTAACACTTCGCTGAACAACAACAGAGATTGGACGGACACTATATTTTTCCCGGATGCCTTGCCATTCCAGCTAGCTGTAGTGATTGTACAGTCGCGTGCACTAAAATATATCTGCATAGGAAAATTCAAACTCTACTCGAGTGTAAGACAAAGTTTGCATTTCGTAGCTACAAACCAAGAAAACAAAAATAAGACATATTTTTTAAAACCGTGCCTCACATTCCTTACACTTTTCTTGGATGAAAACGTTTTGCGTTAAAACCTGTTAAGTCTTCAGCTACACATCTATTTAGTTTCAGCACAATTTTACAAATTGACATAGGATATTCAGAAAACAAACCGTAAAGTAAACCGTACGAAGTAGGTTACTGTTAGCACTTAACCTATTAGGAGCTTATCATGAGCTTATCATTTCTAACATGATGATTTTAGTGTGGACATCCACGGTAGGGAATACGTGTACATTACAAAATTGTCGTGGACGGAAATTAAAGCGTCTTCATATATTTCCATACGTTTTACTTCCCTGTGTGATCATAATGCCGAGGACGTCCACGATAATATCGTCACGTTTGAAATTACAAAAACGCCGCTTGACGAAAAACATTTTTTAGTTTCGCGGACATCCCAAAAAAATACGTGATCGTCCCTTGGTGTATACCTTTTATAGCACGGCAGTGTACTCTCACGTGTGTCCACAAATCTCCCCGCGACACTAATGTGTGTAATATCTCCTCCATGTTGTAGCGTGGACTCGCACGATTATCGTGTACTCGGTGTACTCCCGCCTAAAAGGAATGCCGCTATATGAATTTTGTGTATGTATTAGTTATCTTTCGGACAATTTTTTTTTTAATGAAAGTTAATCACAACATTATTTTTTTTGCGGTGAACAAGAGATTTGGTCAAAACCTAGGACCTATTCGGGGAATTATGAAAATTTAAGGCAATAAAGAAAGCGTGTCATTGTTAAAATTGCTAGATTTTAACAATGACACGCTTTCTTTATTGCCTTAAATAACAGCTTGTCAATAATTAGCAATCAACTTACCTACGTTGAAATCGAAAATCCACTAATATTGAAAATCCAGTATCGACAAAAACTACATGACAGATTTCAGTAAACCGCATATACCGCGATAGAGCATAAAAATGCATGCAAAATGTTCTGTTGAATATAAAATTGCTATAAAACTATCCAGACACGATGTTTTTACTAGGGTAAAATGTTCAATATACCCAGGGCCGTCTTTACCCGGGGGTGCAAGGGGTGCGTCGCACCCGAGCGCAGGGTCTTAGGGGGCGCAAGCCGATTGCCTAATACCTACACATACCATGCGTAATCACAATAAAAAAAAATTACATAACTAATATTCATTATAAGTACCTATAAAAATATAGCTAATAGTGTTTACAAAAATATAGCTAATATTGTTTACAAAAAAAAACGCCTTATGCAGCTTTCGGCACATAGGTAAGCCTTGTGACTTGCGTTGTGCAAGCCAATTTAGATCTTATTACGACAAGAATAAAATTTATATTCCAACAAACACACGCGGCAAATTCAGAGTGCTGACCAAAAACAGCACAATGTCTAAACTTAGAAGAAAAGTTCACTCGTGAAAATAGATCGGACATTGAGAGGGCAAGATTTCAAAACAAACGAAGTTGTAAAAAAAATTGCCAACTAAAAGCCAAAAAATAATAATTTGACGTTTCAAATGCACTTCATTTTATTGTAGAGTCATCCATCATCATTTCAGCCGAAAGACGTCCACTGCTGGACATAGGCCTCCCCCGAGCACCGCCCGTTCGACCGGTTCTGTGCTTTTCGCATCCAGCGAATTCATGCACCCTTCATCCGGTCATCGGTCCACCTTGTGGGAGGCCTTCCAAGTTCCAACGCTACGTCTTCTGGTACGCGGTCGATACTCCAGAAGATTTCGGCCCCATCGGCCATCGGTATTACAAACAATGTGCCCTGCCCACTGCCATTTAAGTTTGGCAATTCTTCGGGCTATGTCGGTTATCTTGGTTCTCCTACGGATTTCTATTCATTTCTGATTCGATCACGTAGGGAAACTCCAAGCATAGCCCTCTCCATTGCGTTTTGGGTGACTTTCAACCTTCTAATGAGGCCCATTGTGAGCGACCACGTTTCAGTGCCATAGGACCTCATTGGCAACACGAACTCGTCGAAAACTTTTGTCTTGAGACACTGCTATTTCAGACGAGAAGATAGTACGCAGTTTCCCGAACGTCGCCCAGCCGAGTCGGATTCGACGATTGACCTCTTTCTCGAAGTTGGAACTACCTAACTGGATAGTCTGTCCTGGTAAACATAATGTCCACAACTTCGAGTGTCTCAACTCCGATCTTTATGATGGTGAGAGTGTTACATGGGCATTCGACATGACCTTCGTTTTGTCCATGTTCATTTTAAGACCTACTCTTTCGGAAGCTTTACTGAGTTCATCGAGCATTGTACTGAGATCCTCCATAGTCTCAGCCATGACTACTATATCGTCGGACAACCGAAGGTGAGTGATGTACTTGCCATTGATGTTGATACCAACCCCTCTCCAGTCCAGAACCTTAAAGACATCCTCCAGTGCAGCGGTGAACAGTTTCGGAGAGATAACGTCACCGTCTCACCCCTCGCTGCAGAAAAATAAGTTTCGAGGTCTGGTCCTGGAGTCGGACTGATATAGTAGCGTTTTTATACAAACAGTGCAGCAGCTCGATGTACCGATAGTCAATTTGGCACCGTTGGAGAGATTGCAGTACAGCCCAAGTCAGAATCGAATCGAAGGCTTTCTCGTAGCGTAGGCATCCACAGACGCTAAGCAGAGAGGCAGGTTATCCTCTCCAGGCTTCTGTATAACATGCCGCAGCGTTTGTATGATTGTGGTCTACGGTGCTAAAGCCTTTACGGAATCCAGCTTGTTCGGGAGGCTGGAACTCGTCAAACATGCGCGCGAGACGGTACGTGATGACTCTTGAAATGAAAACAGCCTGTAGACATGGCTCAGAAGTGAGCCATCTCAGTTCAGTATTACTTAAATTAAAAAGCAACACAAAAATTAAGTTTTTTTTTCGTTCACAAGGGGGGCGCAGGCTGATTTTCGCACCCCGGCACCCAATATGGTTAAGACGGCCCTGAATATACCTACACTTGTATAATAATAAAATCAAGCAACACAAGAAAAACAGTTAAAACGCTTTTTTGGGCAGTCGCGTAAAATATGGAATGATCCAAAGAGAAAAAGTATGTACCTAAGCCATCAAAACATGGTATAATTTCAAAGAAAGTTCTGCACGCAGAAAATAAAATGTAATTATAACATGGAAACCGTAGAACTCAAAAAAGCTATGTTTGATAATCGAAACGAAATGAAAATATCGCTACGTAAATACAACTCGACGAATGCTTTAATTTATTTTGACGAAGCTTATATAAAAGCGAAAATAATACAAAAAGTATGTACCCTATATTTGTTATTTCAGCTCAAACCACGAGTTTATTTCCACATAACGTTCTAATTAAGATTTCGTTCCATTCCCGCGTAGTACAAAATGTTGGATATAATCTATGCTCTACATATCTGCCTTTCACGAACACCAATCTCGCTATGTACATCCAGGGATCGTGCGTTGAATTTAAATCGGAAAAGTTTTTACTAGCGCAAAATGTTATTCATCCACGACGCAAGTGTTACCTAGGGATGAATTGGCAGGTTAACTTTTAGTATAATCTGTGTATCCACCCCATACCCTGCTCGTATTGATTCGTTTAAAACTCGCTGTTTATACGAATATGCATATTTCAAATAACATTTTCCGGATATCCGACCACGCGAGTAAATATCATATTTTAATTGACTTTCAGGAACAGTTTAATTATGCAACGTAACAACGTTACTTTTTATGCAGAATACCTGAATTTGAAATTCAGCGGGTAGTTAGAATATTTATTACGTTGCGGACGTAATTAATTCTTCATACGTTAATTAATTCTCTTTTCGAACGTTATCACATCCAGCCAGAGACAACCTTATTGCATGTTTATTTAATGAAACCAACAAGTATTTTTTGTTGGACGATGTAGCATATTTTTTTTTAAACAAACACGTATAAAGGTACAATTCTGTACCCGACCGCAGGCGGCAACTGCAGGCGACATTATCGCGGCGTCATGTCGCAGCGACACGTCGCGGCGTCATGTCGCTGCAGTCATGATTCCAAACCCGACCGCAGGCGGCAGCAGTTCTTATTTCAGCCGGTAGACAGAAAATACAAACGTGTTATCGCTCGAGCGTTGGCGACACTTAACTACTGGTCTGTCGCTCGCCCGTAGCTGCCAACGACGTGTCGCTAGCTACGGAAGGTATTTCATAGAAATTCATAGAAACCAGTCGTGTCGCTGCGCCACAACGCCTGCAATTTCCTCCTACGGTCATGTACGGAAGGCTACCTTTAGTCTTCTCTCTTACTCATTTTCTTTTACAATATCCAGCACCAAGCGTTGGTACATGTATTTATTTCCACAAAGCAACATACTGATTCGTATCTAAGTCGATACAAAAAGTAATTTCCCATCGATTCGCTCTCGAAGAGAAGGTAAAATAAATAATTCAATACACAAGATACTTATGTACCGAGCAAAAAGTTTTTTGCGGGTCTTAAATTAGCTTAAGTGGTCTTTTTGGAGTCTCAGCCGGATTACGGAGGGGCAAACGGCAAAGTAGATTAGTTTCGGCTTGATAAAAAGTCCCATTTCCCCAAATGTACCTGTGTTTGTTTATTATAAACTCGTGTAATGACCCGAGTTTCATTTTGTTAATTATGTGAACTTAGAAGGTCAAGGTCGCGTATGAATGTTGTTTGAAGTTGATGGTTTATTTATGTTAAGTAATAGGGCAGTTCTATTTACAGTTACGAAGTCAGTACAAACAATAATGATTATTAATTTAATTATTAATAAGCAATAGTGTTTTAAGAACATAATTATACGCAACATCATTACGCGTGGGCTCAAACTGATAGATTATTTGCGTAGGTAGTAATCCTAACTAATATTATAAATACCAAAGTGAGTTTGTTTGTTTGTTTCTTACGCTTTCACGCTAAAACGGCTGAACGGATTTGGATGAAATTTGGCACATGGGTAAACTCGAGTAGACCAGCACGCTTAGCATGACCACAATAGAAACGGGTTTTGTCGACGGAAGAATAGACAAAATGACAGATAAACAATCACAATCTGTCATCTTGTCTATTCCTCCGTCGACAAAACCCGTAGAAAACTCGTTTCTATAGTTGTCATGCTACACGTAGTAGAGATGGACATAATTATGCTACTTTTCATCATAGATCGCAGACGACGTCGCGGGCAACAGCTAGTAATTTAATAAAACCATAAGAATTTTCGATGCAATTTTTTCTAATTGTATAAATTATAAATGACACATAATACCACGCAAAGTATCAGTAACTATGGTTTCTAATGTTTTTAACTTTGCAACATAAAAAAAAAGTATGTATTGATTCTGAATTTTCCAAGTGTTAGCAATATCATAAATATTAATATATGATTACGCGTGACTGTACCTTTATGAATGATGAACAACATTAGGTAACAAGAGATTAATTCCGCCAACTCAACCCCCACATGAACTGTAAGTGGACAAACAAATTGGGCGTAAAGGTAAGCGACTTAACCTGTCACTGCGAAGTTAATGCTATTGAGAGTCACGTGGTGGACACGCGGCGGTTACGTGGTTACGTCGCTAATCTACTTAGCGGCCGTGAATATCATCGGTTTGCTGAAGAAATAATAATCATTGTCGGTCAGGAAATAATTATAGATTGTACAGTTTTATTGATTAATTGCGACATGTAGCGCCACCTGTGAGTTCAAGCTTGAACTATGACTGCTTTATCTATATCTAACTACGTGCGGTTTTTACTACTTGGGAAAATATTGAGATTTCCTATTTAATATATCGCTTAGCTTTGCGAATCTTTCAGTGTGATGTTGTTCCTACGTACATACATCAAAGCCACTCTGCACCAGCCACGCCCACACCACTCCCGGAACTGTGAAATTTAGAAGCACCAAAATTTCACAGTTGACCTTTTCCGTGCTCATTCACTGAGCTGATACAATCTCTTATTCCCTTTAATGATGCCTCCTAAAACAGATAAGACTGCTTATCTTAATTTGATCAGCAATTTTAAAACAAGTGCAATATGTCTACGTTTCTACCTACGTTTCTACGGTTGGAGTTCTGCTTGTCCCATAACGCTTTGTCGTGAACTTTTACTATTAATCTGTAGGCTCACAATCTGATTCGCTGTGTTAATAAAACGGTGGGAACATTTAATTAAGATAGCAGTACCCCAGGAGGCACATTGCATATTTTCCCTAAATCCTTAGAAATACACTGGGATTATGGGATTAACATTCTGTAAATGCCATGTCTGTCACAGCCACAGCCTGTTGTGTACTTCACACAAAATCTTACTTATTTTACATTTAGTCCCACATTTTTCCAGTAATAGGAAAGACTTCAAGAGGTGCCAAGGGTTTCACAATTTTTTTACACACATAAGTACTTACATTTTTTTTAATTACTTGAGGACCTCTCCTTTTTTCTTGGTTAATAATGTGCACTAAAAACACGACATACATCCGACAAAACAACAACAATCTTGTATCAATTCAATCAATCAAATCTTTCAGCAGTTTCTTGATCTAAAGACGTCAACAGACAATCTTCTCATAATTTTCCTCAATCAACGGTTACGTAATGTGACATTATTTCTATAATTCGCCACAGATAATGTAATCTGTATCCGTTATTTACGTACTTCTCGAGGAAATCATAAAAGTCAATAACATCCGTAATTCTGAATACTTTATTCTTCTGTTATTCGCTTTTGTCTTCATTTATGTAACATTTGCTTCGTTTATTCTTTGGTGAAATTGTTTTTTTTTTTAACCAAAGAGATCTGAATTAATAAATCATACACAGGTAAAATAGAATATTTAAATGTATACAGGCATTATATTAGTCTATAAAAATGATAATTTATTTGTATTTGTTGGCTAAAATTATTTTATTGTTTATTCTGCTGCTGTCCGTAATTCCACGTCCAAGCACGTATTTTGCGTACGTATAGAGAATGATACTATGGACACCAATGGAATTTGGAGGTGTGTAAAGCTGTCAAACTAGAAGAAATACCCTACTTTTATATAGGTACAGAAACATTAATTAAAAAGCCATAATAAAAACTAAAAGAAGCCAGCAAAAATTCTAAAAAAATATCCTTTTTTCATATCACAGTCTCTGGAGTCGGCCATAGTTATTCTAACTTAGTTTGAGTTAGTAGAGTGACGATGAAAAGTAAACCAATTTTAATCCTATTTCCTTTATATGACCGACCATACTGCGAAATGGGTCGCCGCAAATCACATTCGGGCTTTTGTCTTCCCCATTCTAGTTCTGCGGCAAATATTGTTTGAAAAACTATACTTATGTAGGTATGTAATTGTAGTTTTGTTATTATGGAATTGACATTGACTACTTTGTTGTGTAGTCTTCGGTAGTTTAGAGAATTCTTGTTTATTGGAAAACCCTTAACAATTACCAACTGTAATATTATTGGCTTATTATATATTATGTAAATACTACAACAAAATTTAATTTAGCCACGCCATATGTTAATGTATATAGTGTTCTAAATTGGAGTTTCCTTTTCTTTGTTATAAAATTTTTCGCCCCGCCACTAAATATGTAACAGAACTAATTACACTAAATAATATGAAATAATATCTTCACCGCTGAATCTTCTGTGCGCGTTGGTCTACTATAAATCAACTCGGTAATGATGCTAGGTGTTTCCCAGGCAATAAGATTTAACAGTCTGGGAACTCGCAACAAAAGAGAAAATGCGAAAGAAAACCAGCCGAAATAAGCCATATTTTATTATTTTTATTAAATTAAAATAAAACAGATTACGAAACACCGTCGCTATCCGATTGTAAACTGCAAGCATTAATATTTATGATTCGTATTCCCGTCGTTTATTTCTCTATTATTCTTTCTTTGTCTTTCCCGTTGATCTGGAACAAAACGACTATTAAAAATTCAGGAATAGCAGCTCCCGTGCCTAAGTAAACGACGCCAGCCATTGTGGGACCGAGCACTTTCAATGGAGGCCTTAACCCCACCGGAATCGTATTTTTTATCGCCTTTCATTTTGATAAATGACTTGATGTTGTCTGTTTATGTGAGCAATTTATTGGTAGACGTAATTGTATGTAGGCTTTATTTGATATGGGAGGATTGATTTGTGTTAACGTATCCTTTCGAGGCTATAACAAACGGTTGCTTTTATGTTAAACAGCAATAACCGACATTTCAATAAAGCTTATTAGAATCCAAGTGCCCTTCAATTGCCTGTTAGAATTTCGACGAATCGAAAAACATCTGGTGTCCCAATGTTTTGCTTTCATTATCAATTCAGCGAGGAACTCGAAATTTAAATCAAAAATTAAATCGGCTTCCTTTTGGCTGTAAAAAATTCTGGTCATACCCTCAGGAAAAATCTTAATTTGAATCTCCAGATTTGTTTTTCAATCTCAGTACCATTACTTCATAATATAAATTATTTAGTACCCCACTAAAAGGGCTTTTGATGGATCTAAAAAGGCGTCGTACTTTTTTTTTTTTTTTATTGCATCTCGCAGCTGACCACTAAGGTCCTGGCTGCTTAACCGGACTTTCCTGTGGCTCCTAAAAACCTTTTTTGCCGTGACATTTAGGTAACAAGAATGCAATGTTTTTCCTATTGGCAACCTTTTATAATACAAGTTAAAGGAACGCCCATTTTAACTAAAACAACATAATTTCTCTAGCTACTAGGTAAATAATAAACGCACTTTACATACATGCCCATAAAACATCCGTACCCAAATCGCTAACCCCAATTTAGGATCCATCGGAATCGACCCGCGCTATCGACTCATCGCCTCCAATAAAATACCAATACCTGTTCGCGACACGACAAGGAACACGGAAGCGTGACGTCATGTGACGAACCGGATTCGATTCGACCCTCGCCTTTACGCGATAATTCCCCAGGCATCGACTAAAACCCTGCCTCGAGTCATCATGTCAAAAGGTTTCAGTTAAGTGAGTGCCTGAAAATCGGAATGGAACATAAAGTGGTCGGGTTCTGACCATGTAGGGGTGTGTAGATTCAGGGAATAAATGCATGTTTTGAAATAGTCGTTTTGTGATGGTTATCAGACTAATATTTTCATCTCTCGTTAGCAGGTATTGTTAAACGATGACTAAAAGCGCTGCTAGTAAAGGACATAATTATTATATTCACAACAAATAAAAATATTATATTTCTATCTTGGAGGAAGCCTTTGCCCTGCAGTGGGAGAACACAGACTAGTTCCATAGATATTTCTGTCTATTTATTAGTAGAAACTACCTACAGCCCAGAAACTTGCAATGTACCTAGTATAGTTGAAAACTGTAATACATAAATAAGTACTCAGCTTAAGCAAAAAAAAACTAAGTAGAAGAACACTTTAACTAAAACAGGAATGAGAACTTTTAACTTCAGTTAAGATAAGTTAAAAGTCCGAGACATAAAAATTCGAGTCAACATTTTCTTGCCCGGAAGGCACGTTACATAACTCTTCAAGTCTTTTCCGCTTTTTCTTTTTAGTTCGATGTCAAATCAAAAACCCAATAAACGTGGTTAGCCGAATAAAACGAGTCAAACTGAAAACTTTGTCTGTTCCTAGCTTTGAGCTACGAACGGCGACTTCTATCGTTATTAATGTTTTCCCTTCGGCGTGAACATTTCGGTAAATATTTACTACTACATAACTAACCAAGGAAATTGCTTTGTTCCAGTATTTGACTTACAATTGAGATCCATAAGCTAATATAAAACATGCAATAGTAGTACTTACATTGCAGGTCATAGTAGGTGTTGGTGGATGACATTAGGTCCTTGGCCCTTATTTACGCCAAAATTCCTGTGCACTATAGGAACATCACTACACAGATGAAGTGGTATGCCCAGAATTTAAGTCCCTAGACAAAAGTATTGGTGTAAATACACGCCGTTTATTTTAAGTCCATATTGAAAAAGTGTTTTCACACTACGCGTTAAGGAACGCCGAAAAAAATTAAAACGTCGAGCCTTTACATTCAACGGTGCGGACGTGAGGGACGCAAAGCTTTCGTGATTTGCGCCGTCCGGAATACTTCTTATTGGACAAACATGCAGCTTTTGTTACGTCAGAGTATTCTCTCGCTTTGTGCTCTGTTGCTGAAGTGATACATGATGCCAGATGTGAAATAAATATGACGTGACTCGCGATAGTTTTCTTTCTATTATTTAGTAATTAACGCGGGTATGGTATTAGTTTTCATTTTAGCCCAGAATTGTTGGACGGTTCATTTGGTCGAACTTTGATGAAATGATAGAAAAGACCCTAATAACAGACGAACACTTCTAGCCTCAAACCAAATTTGCGCCTTATGAAAAAAAGAACATAAGAAACCACTTACTGAGTACACCACTTTTTATCTAGGTATCATGTAAAGTGGTGAAACGAAGCCCTAGCGTTCGAAAATGTGATTAAAATCTCATTTTAAAACCGCGAAGTGAATCTGTCACCATTTGAGCACCCAAGCCTGCGTGCCGGACAATTGTTCTCACAGTAATACGGGTTTAAATTCTTTGCCGACCAGACCAATTTTATAATACTTAAGATTTAATTAGTAGGCAGTCTTTCACTTTAAGTGTTTTACGAACATTTTACGAATGAGTAAACAGCATAACGCTAGGTAAAGAGAACTTTATTAATTATAATTTCGCTTAATTCTGCCCGCGGCATTACCCTCATAACATTTAATTTTTATTATACTTCCCCTCATCGGCATCAACGCTTGAGTAGCTACAATACAGCCTTCACGCTAACCGTAGGCTTTGAGTAAAAGTCTATAGACTTTGCCGAAATCTCTCATTAAATTCTATTAGCAACGTTAAGCTGGAAATAACTTTTAATTAAAATCTCGCAATAAAATCCTACTACTACCTACCTACATTAATTTGTTGGAAAGATCACAACACTAATTATATCAACTAAATTGTTAAAACTAGTATCATAAAAGAGGACCTTTTGATGTTTATTTATTTAGATAATTTTTACGTTACAGAATTTCCTTTGTGTAATTTCCAAAATTCCCTGAAATCAGTGTTAAATCTCAAAAAGGTTCCCTTTAAATTCCCACAAAGAAAGTCATGAGCATAACCCAGTTTCAAGCGAAATACGTAAGTAACTCTGTATCAAAAATTCTGTCGGAACAATGACTTTCAGAAGTATCGTTAGTTCCAAATGAGCTGTTTCTGTAAATCAAACCGAGAACTTGAACCGAGGACGTGCAACGAACTTTCAGCGACAGATCCGCTCGTGATTTACCACAATTAGATTTGTGCTTGAGACGTACTTTATCATACTAGCCAGAACTTTGGATTTCAACAAGAGGTTTCAACTTAAAAACTTGCAAAAATGTGGATAAAATTACCTGCTTTTTGGGGAATAGTAATGGCTGTCTAAAGTTCAAAAGCTTCAGGGTTTTGGATGATGAAAATCGCTGTCTACCTCATAATGCATAACGTCTAAAATCTAATATTAGTTTGTTTTAATGTGAGCAGTGGTGGCCCAGTGGTATCGGTCCCGACTTACGAGTTGTAGGTCGTGAATTCGAATCCAGGCAGGCACTTTTGCATTGCATTTTTGTTTGTGTATTTAATTTCATCACCACTGCTCTCAAAACGGTGAAGGAAAACATCGTGAGGAAACCGGCATGGCCTAGAACCAAAAATTCGAAGACATGTGACATCTACCAACCCGCACTGGGCCCGCGTGGTAGATTACGGCCCACTCCCTCTCACAGAGAGGAGGCCTGTGTCCCAGCAGTGGGAACATTATAGGCTGATTATGCTAATGTAAACAAAGATCAAAGCAAACCATTCATATAAAACGTTGTCAGCAGATAAAACAATCTATCCTAAGTTGAACGAACAAAAGGATGTTGCAAATGATCGAACGCATTATCGAAAACTCGTTGCATAAAATCCATTACCCCATTACGTCTTGTTTATTTTTAAACAGTTGTATACTGCCTTTTATTATTTTACTTGAGTGTAATGATAACGAAACGGAAATTGGCTCGAACTACCCATTAAGTATTCTTAATATCTTCGTGATATTGTGACAATAGTACTCGTTTGATAAAATAGCATTTCAGGCTGTAGTTTATCCTTTACTCAGTTTAATATGGAATAACAGAAATCTACAGAACGAGAATATAGATGAGATGTCTTTTCTAATAAACAGCTACATAAGCGGCTCCCTTAACCCTTGCTGATGACCATCTTTAGAGGTACTACCTAAGTATATATGTAAGCCCATTGACCCTAAAAGGTCAACTGGGCTTAAGCGATAAAGGTTGTATTACTAAGAAGAATAAATAGAGCTACTGTAGTCGAGAGGGTAATTTATACGGATAATACAGCCAGACATGACATAGAGGTACCTAGAGAGCCTTCATTAAAATAATTACTCCAGAACATACAAAGGGTTCGGCGTACATGTAAGGTATATGTACGTTGTATAATTGAACCTACCTTAACAAAACAACCTGTCGACACAAGCCGACATTTGAGGCGGCCGTTGTCGAGGAAGTGAAGAGGGACCCTCCATTAAAGGCGATAAGACACGCGGCTATCGAGATCAGAAGTCAGCAGCATCGCGTTCGTCCACTCTAGGATCTACAGTACCTACGGGTCGTAGCCTCGAGACTACGGCTCGTAATGAAAATGTTTTCTTTCTAAGCTGACAAACAACACAGTAGGCGGACAGAAAGCCATCGCGCCGAGCTTAATCGCAGTGGCTGATCTCAGAACTTTATAAAAATAGACGCCTTGTTGACAGCAAAAATATACCTTGGAGTTTCCAGACTTATTTTATGTACAAATATTATTGAATGATTCGTTTTTTCTGTCTGTTGCTAGTATCGGCCAGTCCCTTTGGTAAGAGTCAAGCTCGTCCCGCCATCTTCGTCTCGGCCTGCCACGCTATCGTCGTGCGTTTAGTGGGACCCAATCGGTGGAAGAGGGAGAGGGAGGTCTTTGCCCTGCAGCGGGACAATACAGGCTAATTAATAATATGATAATAGCTTTTTCTATTCAACACGGAAGATGTACATATGTTTCATGGGAGATTCGCGTAATTCAAAAATTGGAACGACATACTCGAGAATGTGATGCGAATGTGTGGTTCCCTGGATCTGATTGGAACCAATTGCAGCTTTCATAGTGTTCTGATAATAAATAATCGGAAGATTTTATACTAGCATCTAGAACATGCACACGTTCAAGTTTTTATTACACAGGCCTTCAAAGTTGGCAGCTTTACTGAAAGTGCCTTCATATAAGTGCCCACCAACATTGATTAGGTACATCCAAATATGCCAGAGCCTAATAAACGTTTCCAACGTTAAAATTCATCATAGGCTACAATTGGCAGACCGATATGAAAAAATATCATTATAAGATGGAACGTATCGTAAATCAGTCGGGGATGAAGAGGGAATTGAAACGTGGTGTGCGGCGTCGGGTCGGCGGGTCGGCGGCGGCGCGAGCTGGGGGGCGCGTGCGCGACGCAGGGGGTGCGGGGGCTTGAGGGCGCGGGGGCGCGGGTGTGCGGGGGGGCGGGGCGCGGCGCAGCCTCCCAGCTGCTGCACTCCGCCGCCGCCCGCCGCCCGCATCGATCCCGCCCGGGCCGCAGCCTCCGGCGAGCCGGGACCCGACGCGCGCGTCCCGAACGCGCGCTGCACGCGATATCCACGCGTTCCGCACGACGCCCGCACGCCGCGCGCCCGACGCGCCGCCAGCCGCACGCCCAAGGTCCACATACCCTGCATCTCATCTCGCGCCCACAACAATAACAGTAATCGCCAGTGTTGCAGGTTATAATCGTGGCTTACGTAACGGTTGAGATTTCGTGCGTATTGACAGGTTATGTGTGTCAGTGGCCCTCGTCAGAACCGCCGTGACATCCGCGAAGGTTTCCACTTGTTATGTATGTGTCACAAAACGGAGCGCAGTACCGCGGTTTATTGTGTTGCGACGTCGCTGACTTGTAAAGGTTGCGTATAAATAAAATATAAGAGAAATATATCTCAATACGTTCCTTCTATGCAAGTGAATGTTTTAGCTACGAGCGCTGCTACACACATAGCCTGCAGTCTACGAGATCGAGCCGTCCGTCGCGCCGTAGTTTTCATACCTGTTTAAAGAAATTCCGGCTTAAAGTCTGCAGTGATAGAGTCGAGAAAGGAATGTAATAAAATACTCTTTCACTAACAGGCCAAACAAGCGGTTACAAATAGAACTTTTGGATGCTCCGTCCTTCGTTAGTGTCATTATAAGGCACCGCTATGAAAATAATTATATTAAAATAAATTAATCACTTCAGCATATTCATTAATCATACTTACAACGAGAGTTTCCATTCGAGATCATTTCGGCCATTAGCAAATTGCTTTCAGCAAAAATCATTCATGTTTTTTTGTTTTTTATTGTACTGTATTACCATTGGATTTATTTTGTTGGTGAATGTCATTTCAGCAGACATGTAACACCTTCAACAGCTGTCATTGAGATTAATAAACACATTTTCACTTTCAATAGGGATCCATTTTAACAGTAATTTGAAATAATTTGATATTATAAAGACGAATACACACGTGACCCAGGCGACACACATGTAGTATTTTATCTAAGCTTTTAATAACCACCACACAATTTATGACCATTTTACTCTTTATTTTGTAGAGGTTAAATTAGCCGTCGGAATAACCCTTGTTACATATTAAATGGTTAAATGTGAACCAGTTGCTTGTAAATCAGTTAAATTAAAGCAACTAATATCCAATAAAACAGATAAATGTACCTGTAAGTTCTGTAACCTATTTGATAAATTGTAACAAAAACTTAAAAGTTCCATAAACGAATATGTAAAAGTTGGCCACATGCCTGAAAAATCTAGTTGTCATCATTTATATTGACATACTCAATTAAAAACACGACTGAGCTACATATTAAGTACCTATGTCAACACATACCTTGTTAGTATGTAAGTACTTTGACCTTTTTCCAACTTGTTAATTAGTAGGAACATATTGAATGTGCGATTAGCGCGGTTAAACTAATCTAGTATTGTCATAAACGTTGGCAGTTCCAGTACCAAGCTCAGTATCAACAGGCTAGGCGAGTCACGGCGCGGGCGCAACGTGATCTCTCACCAATTAACCCATCACGTACAACACAATACTTAAAAGTTAAACTTGACAACCACTTGACAAATGTTAGGAAAATTCCCAGTACGACAGTACGGTCTATCAATTTAAGTAAATATCATAGTAGGTGACTTGCGGTCGATTTTTTTTTTTTTTATGCGTTAAAAGTAAATATTTGGATGGCTGTTTGTCAATTTTAGTCATCGGAAATCAGTCATCGTTCATTATCGGTAATAGTCATTTCTGTGGTCCTTGGGTGCGGTCGTACGCAGCCCGTTTTAAATCGTCGCTTTACGGTAAAGACAGGTATGAGCAGCGGAGTGACCGTGTTATAAATTCGGACGTCTAGTGTGTACTGCGCTTAGCATGGCTTCCGAAAAAGAGAAGATGGCGGCTGCCGAGACCAAGTCTCCCTCTAACAAGAGCAACTGCACCTCCCCAGGGAAGAAAGGTGAATATTCCATCATTCTTCCATCATCACACCATTCATGTTTGATAAGATTAAATAACAAAATCATTGATTTCATTTAGATTATAGATTTAAATAATTGTGCAGTGATTTTCCTTATATTTTCAAATTTCTTTATTTTCTCTCTTGATTTTCCCGCCGAATCAAGGTTGCAACGTTGCTCGCTTTAAACGTTAACATTATTTTATAGTTGTTGAAATTCAGTTAAATACCTTTTTACACTATCGTTGGTCGATAACGATTCGTACTACCTATCTATATGTTCTATGAAATCGGCGTATAACATCTTTTCTGTTCCTTATCGAAATCGAACCTTATAACCCGTTAATGTAAGAGGTCATGAAGTATTTTCCCTAGCACTATTACAATTTTAAATAACGTTTTATCGTACTGAAAGTTGACCTTTAACTGCGTCTATTAGTAATTGAAGAGCCCTTGAAATCAATAATTCATAGGCAACCTTAACCCGTCAGTGCAAGGCGAAGGAAAGACTAAACGGAAATATACCTGAAGTAGTTGTTCGGCTTCGCGCCTTGGTGTCGAAGCCCGACCGGCTTAGCGCTGTGTAAGGTAACGTGATTGTAGCTTGGATAACTTAGCTATATATAGAATTATAGATGCAATCATAACGATTAATCACTTCATAACTAGGCAGACGTTTGATTTAATAATGAGTATGTTACATGATTTACTTAGAGCTTCAGCTCTATTGATTTTAACAGCGACAAAGTGTTAGCAGGAAATAAATGTACCTAATAGACTGT
Organism: Conistra vaccinii; assembly: GCA_948150665.1. NCBI lineage: Eukaryota > Metazoa > Arthropoda > Insecta > Lepidoptera > Noctuidae > Conistra > Conistra vaccinii. Next base: position 7,846,355 of record OX411316.1, read on the forward strand.
GACATTTTGGATAATATCTGTGAAAATCGGTAATTTTCTTTTGTTGTAGTTTCTAGTAGTAGTTCAGCTGCATCCGGTTAGACTGGAAGCCGACCCCAAGATAGTTGGGAAAAAGGCTAGGAAGATTGATTGTAGATTCTAGTAGATATTCATCTTTACTGACAGTTTTCTATCAGCCACTCCCTTTGGGCTCATGGTTCCCCACTTTGCACCAATACCATCTAGAAATTTTCTAGCAGCCCTGTCAATAATAGTCAAATATTTTTTTTTTTTTTTATTGCTGAATGGGCCTGCTTTTGACCTCGATCTCGCCTGATAGAAAACGATGGATGAGGTCTATGATGGAACGAGCGTGCCCATAAGATCCCTGTTCACTCTTGCTTTGAAGGCAGACGGGTTATATGTGGCAGGGAACACTGACGCCGGCAGAAAGTTCCACACTCAGAGTTTCAGCCGAAAGTCGTCCACTGCTGGACATAGGCCTCCCCCAAGTACGGCCACTTCGACCGATACTGTGCTTCCTGCATCCAGCGGATTCCTACGGCCTTCACAAGGTAATCGGTTCATCTTGTGGGAGGCCTTCCAACGCTACGTCTACCGGTACGCGGTCGCCACTCCAAAACTTTTCGGCCCCATCGACCATCTGTTCTGCGAGCAATGTGCCCTGCCCATTGCCACTTAAGTTTGGCATTTCTTTGCTATGTCGGTTACCTTGATCCTCCTTCGGATCTCTTCATTTCTGTGTTTCATTCGATCACGTAGGGGAACTCCAAGCATAGCAACACACAATTTTTGTTTATATTAAAATATGTATGTTTAGGTTAAGATATTTTCTATGGGCCTGTGTCGCCTGAAATAAATGGTATTTTTATTTTATTATTTATTATAGCCCTCTCCCTTTGGTGACTTTAATAATCGTCTACTTCTCTCATTATTTGTCAGTTGTTCTGGCAGCTGTATTTCTGCCGATTTCAAATAATTCTGTTAAGCATCTACCTCATCTGCAGTCACCAAGCATAGTCTTCTTACCAAGTGTCTTACTCAATAACAGATTGTCCAATGACTTGATTGTATCACCCAGTCTTCATATTTCAGTCGACAATGTGTATAAAACACTTCTAACTGTGTATGTGTGTCAATTGGTTATTTTGTTAAAATGAACAGCTTTATTGGGCTAAGAATATAATATTGTCCTACAAGCATTTGACTAAATAAATGTAGATTAAATAATCAAATCTCAAACTCTCGTTAAAACTGAGCGCCGCCCGTCGGCACCACTAGCCGTCGCCATCGACGGCTCTCGAACGGAGAGCAATCTAAACCCTAGTCGGGACTCTTTTTATAATCACGTATCCTATTACTGAATATAATGAGGCCTATCGACCCATTCCTAACCGTACAGAGAAGCTTATCTTAAATTTCTTGTGACGTCAAAATGGCTGTTAGGTTTCCTGCCAATTTGATCATTGAGACTCGATCGAGACATGAAATTAATAATATTTTACTGGAAAAATTCACTTTAAGCGGAAAGATGCATTGTAATAAACTTATAGTGAAGCAATTGGTTGATAAAGTATCTTTAGCTACATAATTAATCCTCGAAAATCATCAAAAGCCCTTCTTATCTAATGTCTGTAATTCTCTTGCATGTAACGTTAAACCGTATCCTTCAAATGAATGGTCTATTTAGTGGACTAACATCGGGCTCCAGACACTTCTGTAGGTGCTATCTATCCCAGCCGAGGGTCTGTTTTATCTAAATGTAGCCTACTTTAACTTGCTAATTTAGGTGCCAGCACCAACTTTGTTTCTAAGTCCAATTTTTTTATCTCGTAGCAGATCGGTGCCTTCCTTGATCTAGGTCCCTACTTTCTATGAATACTACAGATGGGCCGTCTATGCCTTTGGCCGACTAGCCGACTAGTTGGCTGCAAAATGGCCAACTAGTCTCAGCCTTCGGTTGAGTTCGGGTGACATCGGGTGACATAGGCAATGTTCGTGACTACGCTTTCGGCTCGTAGATCGGGCGCGCGGCGCGGCGTCCGGCGACCAGGCGGATTTGTCGGGACATCTTTTTGTTTACATTACATTTTTTCCATCATTATTTACGTGCGAGCGAGAGTTTCTTGGTGTTATAATTTAAAACAAAGTTCTACTCAGTGTATATTATTTTATTAGTAGTGGAACTACCATACCTTACTGAAATTGTTTGGGTCATATCACGCATTTGGACTTATTAATACGAGTAAAAAATGACACCGACTAGTCGGTACATCACTCATGAATACCAAGTCTTTTTTTATCTTACATTTATAAGAGTTTCAAAAGATACAATAGTAAAGACTTTAGTCATTAGGCGCGGTGTACGGTAGCGTTTTCATTACACATGGCGATGATGAGGCAATATACGCGAGCAATTTTTCTCGCCCTACGAACCAACTGGAGGCAATAACGTAGGCCTCACATAAATTGTTTCAGTACTTAACTACAAACGTTAACGTAAGGGTCTTGTTAATTTTTCACGTCGTTGAGCAATTGTCAAAGTTTATTTTATCTAGCCCGCGTTTATTGTTCCGTCGCGGCTCGGTGGCGGCCCGGCTGACGCTAAAGTTCCTTTGTTTCCACACAAAGCCGCCAATGGATGAATGACAGGATTGGACGGCCGTTCAATATACGGTCACTTGTTATTTCTAACAACAGTTATGAGTTTTGATGAAGCGGCGCCGGTACTTGGGACCTGATTTTCTGTCCGATGTCCGTGTACTCATGTCGTTACGAGTCGTCAGAAGCCCGAAAATCTGACACCAGATTTACCAAGGGGTATCGTATTACCCAGTTACTGGTTTTGGTTTGTGGAGGTCAGATAGGCAGTCGCTCCTTGTAAAATATTGGGATTCAGCTGCATCCGGTTAGACTGGAAACCGACCCTAACATAGTTGGGAAAAGGCTGGGCATATTGATTGTTCGTGTACCTACTCATGCTTCGAATAATTTTCTCAAAGGGCAAGGCCGGAATTACTTAATATACTTAACCTAATGCGTGGTAGCCTAGCATTATCATAATGACGCGCCTGCAGCTGCCAGTCCACCTGCCAAGCAATCAATTTTCAGATTTTCTGAGTCACATTTTCGACCCATAAATATCAGCTTCAAATAGCGAAAGAACATGATCAACCATATCCTTGCGCAAGTTATCTAATACCAGCGGCAGTAAACAATCGCACCATGTCATATAAAACCAGCAATTACTTTTACCAACAACGTTAACTTGGCCGTTCGTTACCTTACATTCATACTTACCTTAATTGCCCTTTTATTGCGGACTTCTTTCAATAGGCCGTATTTAATATCAGCGTTCAGCGATAAATTACGAAGTTTTGCCTTTGAAACGTTAAACAGGCTCAAATAAATCTCCAGCCGACGCTAATTGGTTGTATTTACAGGGAAATGTAAAGATATCTCAATAGAGAACATTACTTTGGGGGCAACAACCATCCTCGTTTATTAACGTGCTTATCCTCTTAGAATGGCATTAAGAAACTGGTCTATTGTAAATCTGCAGCGAACTCCGAGTTCGTGCCAACACCAGCTTTTTCCAAGTAATTCGATTACGTCGCATTTTAGATTACTCTGCGATAGCTAGCCCATTCCGAGATAATAGGACATGCCAAAAAACTCCAAGACAGGCAATATAGTAAGGAAAAAAGGGTATCTTTTACGGTCTTGTATCCAAGGAACCTATATAATTTTGTCAGTCCCGCTGAATCCCACTCGTACGCTTATCTATTATTTCGTCGAGTATCCTCGCTTGCCGAACGAAACACATTAATATTGAGAGCGCCTAAGAAGAACCCAAAAAACTTTTTGATCCGCAACAGAGAACTTCATTTTAGCACCTCGTCCTTGTTTCGGCGGCGAGCTCCCATCAAAGATAAAACTTCCTAATTCAGAACTATCGGAACAGCTTAAAGACGGCACTTCGGCAGATACTTCTTGCTTTCTTAATGTTTGCTGTTGTAAGACCGTCGCAGTTCCAAGCGTACATTTAGGATGGGTCGCCGAAGTTACAAGTCTCCTTCTAAACTTTTTAAATTGAATCCGAATCCTCTTGCTTGCCCAACTTCGGGTCTGTCCTTAGTTAATCGTGTACATAATAAATGGCCGGGCCTTTGCCTATTGCTAATATTCCAAAGTTAAAGGGTTAAATTATGCGATGTACCAAAACTTGGCGAAATCTATTTTCAAGTTATTTGCTACTCGAATTCGGGTAGAGGAAACAATTAAAATTTTACGACTCTGTGTATTGTTGAAGTATGTATAAATTGTGAAATACACAGCCGGACCAATTTGAAGCAAATGGGTTTCACTCCGGGGGATACACAGTTAACTTCTAAAATAGTCACCAGGGTCACTAGAATGTGCTCAACTGTTTCAAGAGTTCCATAGTTATGAAACTCATGCGCATGTGGAGAACTTTGTGCGCATTGACGATTTACATTTCAAGCAAAAAGATCAAAGCTCAATCTTAGACGTATTATGAAGGTGCAGCGTAAAGCGCTCGCCGGCACTTGCGACTCACAGGTAAAGAGTTAGAAAAGCATTGTTCTTATAGCCAAGTAGTCGTGAGCAAGCCGCTGTGCTCGTTACGTTATAAAAGTGCTCGAGCTCCGCTCTCCACGGATCTGCATTAGCGCACACTGAGCATTTAATACCGACGGACGCCTGGAGCGTTACCAGATGAACTCGCTTTTATGACTCGCGCAGTGAGTTTGATACTTCACATTTTTATGAGATTAGTTTAGTTTTGGGTGTTGACCTAGTTTGATATTGTTTGTGATAATTGAAGTGATGTTAAGGAGGTTGACGTTGATTTATAGACATGGTAAGTGTGAAAGTGACTTGTGAATTTTACCCGTTCTATTGTAAATGAACATATCTCGTATAATCGTACAGGTATGTGTTTTGCTCACTTAGAATAAAAGTGATGAAGGTAATATACATTAATTTTAGAGTTCTTATATATATATGAATGTAACAAAGCAAACGCAGTAGTTACCATAATTACTCATCCTCTGATATTGACCATGTTCTAATAACACATCCGTGAACGACACGTGTCGTACCAACAGGCACGTGAACGTGCTGACGTCACCGCAGCTCCGATATTCTCTATGTACACACAGCTAGTCCAACCGTTTGTTTTTATCAATACAAACACACACCTCTGTCCTCTATCTCGAAATGCGACACATTTCGAAAACTGCACAAACAAAATACAATCGTCCTCGCCTAGGCACTCTTGGAGTCTTGGCTCTGTTTCATATAATACCACTAAATTAAACAGAGCACAAGCGCTAACTACTTAACTTAATTTCACTTTGTTCCATAATTTGCGCTGACCGAAAAGAGTTGACTACGCAATTTCGCCGAGTTATTCCAACTAGCATAATATTCAGAAGTGTGCACTTAAGCGAAACCTCATCGAGTTCTCCGAGTAGAAATGCCTGAAGCGATGAAAGAAGATTACGCGCTAACACGAGGTATATCCTAAAGCTTTTCGGTTGGACGAACGAATTGGTTTTGAATTCATCTATCTTATATGGAAATTCAGGAAAAATATGGAATAGAACCTCGCATTTCACGTGCATTGCATTTCAGAACGTGGGATTCGTTCCCTTATTTAGAATTTTATAGCACGTTAGGTTTGATAGTAAGTAAGTAGAATAAATATTTCTTTCTCTTTTATTTTATTTTATTTTTATTGTGTTTGGGTGGCTTACAGCTATCGTTACAGAAGTAACAGTTAGGTATTAGACGAAAAGCCATTTATAAGCCTCCACAGTTAGCAACAGACTATTGCTGTACAATTTTTCAAATTGATTAGCTATTCATAAACGCTATTCATACACTAAGTATAACTCTATAACAATTATTAAATTAAGTGCATGCATAGGTATTAAGATGCATGAGCAACCGCTATTACAATGCATCAGAATCAATCATCTTTTCGTGTTTTCTCAGCAGAAGTCCTTTGTTTTTATGCGTTTCATACCTATTATAATATAAAATTGCCCACCGTATAACTACTTCACCAGCTAGTCGGGACTACCCGATGTAGACAATTGGCGTCAAAATTCTCGAAGCAATAATACACCACTGTGGCACCCATTTGTTAAAATGACTTTCCTGAAATGTAACCATTGGGTACCTAATTCGACACACGTGGCACCAAAAAGTGTTCAAAATACAATTTGAGGTAACTGCCGTAATAACCCTTGCCATGGTCATAATTTTCAAGGTAGAGGCAATATAGCGTCAAGTCTTGCATGTCCCGTTATGGTCATAATTATGCAAATCTAACCGCCACAATTTCTGTGCCCTATGAGGACAACCTCTAAATTAATTTTAGTTTAAACTGCTAAAAGCTCTGGTTAAGTATAGGAGATTCGACCTTTGAATTTGTCAGGCTGTGGGCTACGTATAATAACAATAACTATGGATGGAACCCCATCGGTATTAAACTAATATTCAAAATAGCGGACGATAAATCTACTCAAAATTACCATTTGGTTTATAAATTAACTACAAAGCCCAAAAGCTGCGACCAGATTTTAATGAAAAGAAGGAAAAAGATAAAAAGTATGTTAGGCTGTTATACCAAGGTATTTTAAAATTCTCCTTTCTAACAACCGCAAAGTAAAGTCCTTTAGTACATCCACCACTTAGTTAAGTATAACAAACACTTAGCAGTTACAAAAGCACTCAGCTTTTGACGACCGAATATTTAGTCGAGATTGTTACAAAGTAGCTCAAAAAATGAATTACCGCATCATTCTTCTTTGAAGTGTTTTATGTATAGAGCCTATCATACTACGGTCCATTTTCTGAGAAGATAGTTGTAAGTAATGATCTTGTGCTCCAAAATTCTTCACATAATCTTGGATAGATAGACGCCAAGCAAATGGGTGATTAGAAGACGTTACTGATACTTTCCTCGTAGCATAAGATCGTAGACGACACGTTGTTTCCTAGTAACGAATGGTAATTGCTATTATTTATAAGGCAAATAGTTTCGCAAAAATACAGTGAGCCTTTGTAATATTTTCTTTAGCCTCAGGGTAGGTCTTGACATTGCTTATTGATTTTTCCTCTAGATACAGATCAGCTTAGAACAGGCCTAGCCTAGATACAGCCCATCCAGATAATATCTGTGCTTCGAAAATAGATGAACTCGCACAATATCTGCTGCTATTGGAAATATTCCATTCGGTTTTTTCGTTTTGTATTCTTAGGTCGTTCTTATTTTGGATTCAATGGCTATGCTTGTCTTTTGGACTTTGTTCGAGCTATTTGGTTTTTGGTAACCGCTTTTATTAGAAATGGAATATTTTTTGGCTGCCTCCTTAGCAGTGGTTCAGCGAAATCTGTTCATGATAATGAAGAGAACTTGACTTATCGTGGCTGTATTTTGCCATATTGCCATGAAAAATCCCTGGCAATGAACTAAAATTCTTGATTTTAATTATGGAACATTTTTATAACGCTTTTATTTTCTTTTATGAAGGCATATATTTTAATATTACGTAACTTGATTCAAACCATATCTAAATTAAATGTATTTTTGTTTCAGGTAAAACAACATCAAACATCTAAAAAGTTCCACAATTTTGTTGGTAAAAGCACATACAAGTATATACAAGTATTTTGGTACGTGATTCTTCGGCTATTTTATAGGGTTTTCGTCTAATAAAATTTGAAATGTTTCCTGCTTATAGACCGGATGCTTCAATAACATATTTCCGAGTATTTCGTAGCTTTCATCATGATTCTATTTACGGGAAAAAAAAGTATAATGGAAACTCTAATGTAACACAAAACAATCTATTTTTGTTCGGAGCGATCCCTTTCAAGTTTTGTTTCAAATAAAATAATGAGTTTTTGTAACGTTCTTATATCAAACGACAATTAATATTATAAAAGTTCTTTGTTCTCGTCGCGTCGACCAGGCTTCTTCGATAATAAATCTTTTCTAAGAAAACGTTGTCCTGATGATTTAATCGTATCGCTACCTCGAACTGACTTAATTTTACTTTGAATCAAAGTTATGGCGAAACTTGGGAATTCTATACGCAGTTAAAGGCAATTTAGTTGACTGTAATTGTCTTTAGTTAAACTTAGTACGAGTATATTAGAATTTAATTGGAAGTCACACTGGAAACCACGGAGCTTATTACTTCACTCTTATGTAGTTAATAGACTTGATTGTGTAAACTTAATTAAAAAGTGACTATTCTGTGATGCATCCGTACCATTAAAAATACATTTCAAAAATACAATAATGGGTTATGTTCTCTTATTTTCCTTTCCACCCAAGTATGTAGTTAAAGGGATTATCCCAACAGACGGAACGTATAAACCGTTCTACTGTTTGGTAATAGAAACACCGATCACCAATCCATATCGGCCTCATTAGGCTTATGCCAATATCCCTTATCACGCTTAATTGCACCGTTGATTTGTTCAGGAGTGGCCTTTACGAGCAAATAAACAGAACATTCGAGAAACCGTAAAACAAATCGAGATCTCGAGTAGCAAGTTCTACTCGATAAAGTCTGGTCGTTTTTCTTATCAAGAACAGAGCTGCAAAGTGTCAAAGAAAAAAATCTGCAGAAGTATTAAGTAGATCTCTTTCGAAAAGTTTATTTAAAAGATTCAGAATTTCATTGTAATAGATTCAAATTGCGTTTTGTTTGTTTTTATTAAATCTGGATAGAAAATATTGCTTTTAAAAATGGTTTAAGTATCTTGAATGCATATTTTATCGCACTTTCTGATGTCGAATTATTATTATACTGCTGTGACACCTATAGGTACGTGTGTGTTGTTTTTCATTCTGGCTCAGCTAAATATCTACATACTTTTTGTACCCCTAATATAGTGTGCTACAGAAGGAAAGAGGGTAAGGCCCAAATAAATCGATATTCACAGAGCTGTATCACTTAAAGTGCACGATAAACTACTAAGTGTTGATGACTCCTTTATTTTTATTTGCGGCTGGAAATAACTTCAAATAACTTCTCCCGGTCTGGGCGGAGCGGACGGGCGTGTCAGACTCTTACTGACTAAAACCCACCCGTGTTCCTTCAGTTGCCTGTACGTTGCCAGGGTAACCCTTTAGGACTTTCCCACAACCCCGGCAGAAGTGTTGACTCCTCACCTTAGCATCTTCTGGCTTTCCATAGAATTTGTAAACGTTATCGCGTCTCCCGCCACTGCACACAGGATTTTCACCACGACACTAACTTCAACTGAAAATCAGTGTTCAGACGCATTTTAATTATAACACTGGCTGAATATAGACAAACGAGTTAAGTAGAACTTCTCGATTCTATCATGGAACAAATCATTTCAGTCGAAAAAAAAATAGGGCACGGTTAATGGTCGAACGCCATTTGGATGTGCGCCAACCGCCCTACAACGGATTTGGGGACAAATCCGCTGGAAACCAAAACCTTAATCCGCTCGAATAAAAAGTTCGCCGAACGTTGCTCGAAACTGATTTATAGGGTTTAAACTAATCAGTCGCAGTACCGGACTGCGGTTCGTCGTAACGTGTCCAATTTATCAGAGACAGTTGACTTTCAAGCTGCTGGACGTTTATTCAAGCAAAAAAGCGTTCGCCTGATTATAATTTCAAATAGAGCCCCACATCCGACCAGAAAAGTCTTTGAAAGAATATTGAATGGGAAGCGACGGCTATGTATTTATTCTGACTTATAAAATAAAGCTATGTGAATGAAGTTTATTCAGTCAGAACGTAGGTTTATGATTGATAGTGTTTGAATGGCAATTGCTTGGCTGTCTGTGGCCGCTGATAAACGAGGTTTTTATTCAAAAAGTTTCTAACCACATGAAACCCGTGTGTGAAACTAACTACTCTATTTAACATTTTAAAGAGCTTTTCGCTGTTAAAATGAAAAAGATGCGCCCTCGTTTTAACTTAGTAAGCGTTTTATCAACTACATATAATGAACATTTTGCACATAAGTATGAGATAAATATTTAAATGCTCAGTCGACTTACAAACAATTTGTAGTAGAGTGAGGCAAAATAAAGAGATACACAATTACAATTTCAAATGTAAGCCTCGCATGGGACTTGCGATGCAAATCCAAGGTCTACAGTAGCTTAGTGAGGGGAGAAGAGGACTACAAACATCTATTAATTATTGTAGGGGAACAATTTACATCTGCCCGGTACATTTTTGCATTATTAAATAATGCTGAAGAAAAAAGAAACAAAAGAAAAATAGGACGGAAAGTCTTTGTTCGAGTTCTTTTGTCTGAATTCCATATTGCGACGTACTTGTAGAGACATTTAGCTAAACTTGATGTGCAAAGTAGTCCGTTGTGACCTATTTGCTGTATAAATTACTACCTATGCTTCGAGGGCTATTGAAGTACCTTTTTGAAACATGAAACTAACGTTAACTGCCGTTTAACTGTGCTTAGCATTTTAATCACAAATTAAAGTAGGTTATATTTCGTGCCAATTTGTATAAAATTGTATTTGGCATAGGGCTGAATTTTCCATCAGATAACTTTTATACGCGGAATAAAACTAAAAATTATTCTTCGTATAATTATATCTGCCTGGTCTTGGAAAAGTTAATTACTGATTTAATTCCTCCATTTGAATACTAAAAGTTCTTTATCAGTTACGTACCTAGCTATCCACGTTACTGACAACAAAGGCAAGTTTACGAGCATGTCCTCCGCGCCGCCATTGCTCTGTACTACATACTCGCAAGTTTGTGGTCCGCTGCACTTAATGTCAGTGCCAACTGCTGTCTTCTAACTTTAACGCTGCGGTTAAGGACCGACTCGTCGACAGACGTAGAGGTCGGACGATGAAAATAAAATGGAAGCGGGTGGGTGTTATTGAAAGATCGTTTAAAAAAGAAAACTATTTTTTTTTTCATTCACTGATAGACAACTTCTTCTGCCTAGCCTTTTCCCAACTATGTTTGGGTCGGCTTTTAGTCTAACCGGATGCAGCTGAATCCAGTATTTTACATACAGTGACTGCCTATCTGACCTCCACAACCCAGTAACTGGGTAATACGATACCCCTTGATAAGACTGGTGTCAGACTTTCGGGCTTCTGACGACTCGTAATGACTGTTAAAGATCTACGAATGACAGCCGGGACCAACGGCTTAACGTGCTTTCCAAGGCACGGAGGAGTGTCGGTATGTAAAGATGGTCCCCCATCCAGTGACCAACCCCGGGATGGACGTTACCCTCATCGCTCTATGGAAATTTTCGCACATCATTTTTGCCGATCATAAATCCCTTCAAGCACATGGCTTGTTGTCGGTAATATTAATTATTAAGCGAGAAAATGTTACCGTTGTTGGAACATGCTCCACTTATTTCCACTTATTGTTGATATTATTACAGTTATACTAATAACATCAATAAGTTACATACATATATAAACTCACGCCTTCTCAATACCAATAAGCCTCAAGCTTCTCGCTTTAAAAATAAGTTATACTATAAAGAAACCGCACTATTCCACTGCTGGGTAAAACCTCTCTCCATTCTTGCCGTCGTCGGTCACGATGTTGCGTTACTTTTTGCCTATTCCCAAGAAAATTCGAACTTTTCATTCATGATCGTACTCTAAATGCGGAGTAGGTGTTCTGACAGAATTAGACAAGTGGCCGTATCAATTTTGTTTTTTTCGGAATAAAAGACACTTATTCAATTAAATTTTCCAACCACGAAATTCAATTGAAAACAGATTTACATAAACACATACATGCTCACTCTGTCCACACTCTGTGTCATTCTATGTTCAATCAAATTCTCTTAATGTGAGTTCAGTACCTAATAATTGCAAACAATTTTCAAAAGATAATCAATGAAATCGTAAAATTAATTTGGGTTCATCTAAGACATTTTCAACGCTAATGGAATGTCCGTAAAACTGAATTTAAAAGAGACACAACTTTTCTAATTTCATTTCAAACGAAACTCAAAATACGCACCATAGTCATGACACCATAGAGAGTTATTATAAACTTGGGAATATTATTTACTATGGAAAATGTCTTGTTTCGGAAAGTGGAAAGTTTATACACTTCCATCTAGGGTACTTCGAGACTGCATTAGCTAATAAATGACTGAAAATTATCATTGCTTTCAGAAGTTCATTTAAAATCAACACTTTAATTCTTAATTATACCCACTTCACACAACCATGAGATAAATTTTCGCAATTCTCAACAATAGACTCTCTTGATTAGCCTCTTCGGAAGCGAACTTAAAAACTTTCGCTCTTAACCGTAATAGCGCCTCCGAAAGAATTAATAACTTTGCTATTTTCACTTTACTGACGTTAAGCACTTCTCGGTTTAATCTGTGAAGGCAAACTTGCTCTTGGTTCGTAGAAACTATTACTTCATGAACATCACAAGTTTACCTGTTGGTTGTTGATTTTGGCATAAATTAATAGTCGTTATGCAGTGATAGGGTCGTTGGCTCGAAGATAATGATCACACTCCAAGTAGAATATTAATATTTATGACGTAGTTAGTGAAGGGTTGTGGCTTTATTTTGAAGTTTAGATTATGTGATTAGTGGTTAAATTACTGATTTCATATGTATGTCGGTAATGGTTTCGTGGTTTAATTCTCAACACATTTAACAGTTATACATTCCTTTTAACAACACGTATTGCGGTTAGATTCGAACCTAGCAAATACATATATGGAACTCAAAACCATGGAATTCTGTTGAAAACAGATTTACATAAACACATACTTGTTCACTCTGTCCACACTCTATGTTCATACCGTATACCGGATACAATTAAAATTATTTTTTTTATCACAATATACATTGATATCACAATATACATTGATTTTATCACAAGATTCATTACAATATACATTGTTCGTACCGGATACAATTAAAATTCATCAAGGCGCTACGGCGTAGCATACGCGTAGCATGGGCGTTGGACGGGCGTAGCAGTGGCGTAGCACGGGTAAAGCTGATTCGAGTTACTACCAACCACTCGTATTTAACACATATACTCTTTATACAAGAGTAAGACAAAACTAAATACACATTTCTTAAGTGAATGTTACGCAAAAGCTCTATTATTTCGTCGAGATCCATCACGAGTGCGAGGCACTAATTAATTGATATAATTTATAGCCGCCGTAATCACCTCCACACACTACCTCCGTGTAACTCTAGATAAATACAGTATTATCATAATTCATTCGCGAGGTATTTGCTTTCCCGCTCGTTATTAAAATAAAGCTTATTTTAGTACGTATTATATTAAGAGATAAAGTTTGTTTTTCATGTTTGTATCCAACAGTTGAAATCCTGAAATATTAGATCTCTATATTTGTACCATTCATGGTTTTCATTTTACAACCAAAACTAATTATTTGAATTCAAAATGTAGAAACGTTGCCCCGATGAAATTGATTAAATGTAACAACAGCTACCCATTAACCCATTAATGTAGTCCTTGTTTTAAAAGCCTTTAGGTAATTGATGCTCAAAACTATTTCTTGCCCTCTAAGCGAAAATTTACTTAAACTTAACTATCCCTCACATACATAAATAGGTTCGTGGAACGATAACTTAGTTTCGAACAATACAATCAACAACCGACTTAATGGAAGGAATTTCTGTTAGAGGTACGTAGGCAATTAGCTGGCTCCAAGTTTACCCACTTCCATTCCAAGTTAGCGGCTTAGAATACATAAGTATCGTGTACTTATTGTGTAACGCAGATGAGACCTGTTTTTGAATAATAACTTAACTTAACTAAGTTGTTATAGAACACCGTACGTTACACACAAGTTAAGTAATTAATTTTCATTTAAAATGTTGGGTTGTGTTATAATTTCTAATCGATGTGATGTCTTTGCAGCAGAATTTGAGATTTCTGGTTTCCTAGGTAATTCTAATCTTATGTAGGTATTCTGAGTATTAGGTAAGTAAAGATTTTCATACTCTTAACTACATTGACGAGCAATTTAAAAATGTCACTTGCAAAGTGCCAAATAATATAAATATCTCCTAAACCACACAAGTTAGCTACATGAATAAAAAAAATCTTGAAAATAGTTTTATGTGTGTTTTTTATGCGCTACTTAAATATTGCTTTTTGCTTCAAGAAGCTATCTTGCGAATATTCGGAAATATTTCATGATAAGTTGTGTTTCATGGTACGCGGCTTTTAGGGTTCCGCACCTCAAAATTAAAAAACGGAACCCTTATAAGATCACTCTCTTGTCCGTGTGTCAACACCTATTTTCTCAGGAACGGGTGGACCTAGCAAGTTGAAATTTATACCAGATACGGAAATTTATAGTCCCTATTAGGTGTACAAAAATCAAGGTTCTGAGCCAACACGATAAAAAGATATGGGCAAATTTAGATTTTCACGAGAACTTGTAAATACTAAAATGTACCTTAGTTTTTGTTTTCGGATTTTTCCCTTTACTTGAGTAAGACCTTGCTTTTAACCAAAATTGAAAATTCTAGATCAACCGGAAGTACCCTATAGGTTTTGGGTCGAAAACCTGTATGGTAGTTCCCGTTGACCTAGAATCACGAAATTTGGCAAAGAGCAAGGTCTTACAGCACAAATAAAGGAAAAATTCCAAAAAATTAAAAAAGTTGAAAATTAAAGGGTGTCCCCATACATACATAGTTGACGCCAATTAAGATAGTCCTCAGAGTGGAATGGGCGCTCATACATTTTAGAGGACTAGTTTCTGGGCACAGAACTATTTAGGTACCTATACGAATGAAGCTCGGTGCGCGAGTCCGACTCGCTCTTATACCTGTTTTTTTTTATATTGATTGTCAGTATATGAATGTGCCAGTTAAAATATTGTACACAAACAACACATCAACACAATAAACTGTACATAAAGGAAAGTCCTTATAATTTAACGCAGGTACTCCTTCGTATTGGTTCCCACACCACCTACGTTTTTTATTTACGATGAAAGCAGTAGGTAAGGCGCATGATAAACAAGAATACAAGGATAAGATGGCAATAAAGAAAGAAATGTCGCAAATTCAGCCTCAAATATAATCTATATGGATGGCATCTGCCTCGGTGGATAAGGTGGATGAGGAAGGCGGCGCGTGAGCAAATACTACAAGATCTTCAGCGCCTCGGCAAACATAATATCAATAAAAGGCGTTACTGTCTGCTGCATGCGCGGATTTTTACACTGTCTTTTATTTGTGATGACACGCTTTTGTTATTTTTTATATTTCTCCTATATAAACGTGAATAAACACACTCTTAGGCCGTTTGTCCACTGCACCGTGAGACGTCAACGAGAACGAGATGACGACGACGCCGACACCGAAGTAGTGGCAACACATTTACTATGGCCGCGTTATCCAGTTTCTTGTTGGCGTCTCGTTCACGGTCTGGTGGACAAACAGTGTTACTCAGGGTATTATTTTTCGACTACGATTCCTAGTCAAATGAAACTTCACTAAGGTTGAAACTATCTAAGGCCGTTCGTTCATTGGTCGGTGCGGTATCGTTTCGGTATACCGAGCATAACTATACCGAAACGATACCGCACTGCTTTCATTTACGGACCTGACGTTATGTTTTCCTGAAACATTGTTGCTAGGTAAGCTTTCTCTACCGAGTTTACCGATTATACTGTAAAACGCGTGACGTGAGCGGGTACCGCACTGGATGTTTCTACCGAGACGCGGTAAACCGAAACGACCCCGCCCCGCTCCCGCGTATACCGAGCCAATCAGGAAACGCTACTAAACGCTCAGGAAATATAGGCGCTCGGAAAGCTTTCGGTACCGAGTTTAAAGTGCGTTTCATCAAATAGTTCCTATGCCGTAATGCTGGCTCCACTGTTAAACTTTAACGTAACTAACGTTTAAAATAACGCGCCGTAGCGTATTCCTGTTTGTCCTACAACAGTGGGAGCGCTACCTAATTGGTCTGTTGTTATAGTTTAACAGTGGAGCTAACATTTCGGCATAGGCACTATTTTGATAAAACGCACTCTACCGAGCATGCTGATCCTGCACCGCTGACGTACCGAGCAGTGCGGAAAGGGGCTAACTGCCCCATCGACAAAAATACCTTGCCATTTTTTGAAGCGAGGTGCAAGTGACATTCAAACTTAGATTGATAAAACAAGTACGAAGTTGACCATATTTTATTATGAATAATATAATCTTTATTTGTTTACAATGTGTACCTATTTTTAATAGATTAACATAAAATGTATTGGCACAAATGATTTAGATCGTGACCCAATCAAAGAAAACAGAAAAAAAGACGTGTGGCACTCGGGGACTGCCCCGGCGAAGCTATTGCATAGCATTTTTTATCAACTTACGCAATTGTAAAATATTAACCCGAATACAAGAAATACATATACAATGATGACATTGACAGGAACTGTTATTCACATTTATAGTTTTTAAAACTTGACACAACGTAATGGCCGGGAACATCAAACTAATAAAAAGGTTTTAATTTAACTATTAATAGTCAAGGATCATTCGTCTAAGTAAATTTGAATTTCTGGATTAGGTCTCCATGCTCAAGGCCCGCGATAGAAGCTATGCAATAGCTTAAAAATTATACTTAATAGAAAACTTCGATCGGACTGAATTGGACGTAGGCGTCCAATTCATTCATCTGTAAATATTTTTCAGCAATTGCAGCTCTGCGCCTTTCCATAGCCAAATAATATACAATTAAGATAAGATATTGCTATTATGTATCATATTAAAAAAAGTTATTAAAATGAGAGTCTGTCTCTCTGTCTAAATGTATTACGAAAATTCTGCAAAAATTCCGGTAATATACTAGTACTCAGCTGCATCCGGTTAGACTGGAAGCCGACCCCAATATAGTTGCGAAAAGGCTAGGCAGATGACAAAAATCCCGTGTATATTTAACTTACACAGACTACTGAATACATATATTTTATACATTCCTCTATACCTTATTTTAATGACATATTCGAATAATACGAGTATATCATAACATAAACTTTATTCCATTTATAAGCAAAATTAACATCTCCGTTCGAAGCCCCGACGCGACGGTTTTCCGACGATGAAAAT
Organism: Conistra vaccinii; assembly: GCA_948150665.1. Classification (NCBI taxonomy): domain Eukaryota; kingdom Metazoa; phylum Arthropoda; class Insecta; order Lepidoptera; family Noctuidae; genus Conistra; species Conistra vaccinii. Next base: position 7,863,523 of record OX411316.1, read on the forward strand.
TGAAATTAAGTCTATACGCTCGCATATTATAACAATTTGTTATAATTTCTTATTAATATTCAGAATAGAACCTCAACTGGCTAGATATACTATGGAGACCAAACTTTGGACAATGATTGAAGGCTTTAAATTCTGTAGGCCTTTAGGTACCTACTTTCGTTATGTAATGGTACATTTCTAACTTTATAATCCGGTCTCACGGGAGCTTATCACAGTCAACTGTAAAGCAAAAGCTACGCCATAACACGCAGCTCTCCGTCTTTCATAAGCTCCTGGTGTAATTAAAATGTGTGAATTCCTTTTGAGTATCGAATTACGCGAGCTTTGGCACATTTCAAACAAGAAAGACACACATACGTATACTTAGTAAGTAGAGAGTTGGCGACAAGCTGTCGTCCTGTTCCCAAACTTCGCCAGTTTACTCGAGACGTCAGCGTGTGGTCATTTGTTAACAACACGCGCCTTCTGCCTCTCCCACTAACTAACAAGGACATATCTAATTAAAACTTGTGCCTAGTTAAAGCAGCCAGCGAATGTTGAGTAAAAGTTTTTTGCCCTCGAACTACGACAAGCTTAAGTGCTCGCTCGGAATTGATCATGAAATTATTTATTTATTCGGTAAAGGGAAAAAAATACGTTATTTGACCTTTAATTTATAATTCGCAATCCAACGTCATGTGTCAACCGTTTGAAACAGTTTACCAAACCAAAATTAAAATGTCCGTGTCTAAATAACCTAGTCCTAAACTTAAAGTACTTGAATTTATTTACAGTCCCAATACTTTGTTCAAGCCAAACGTTTCAATTCAACGCATTAATTTTATACGGCGGGGACACACAACCCAAAACTTTCCTATGTAAATAAAGAGATGCCTACTTAAAACTCGTCTACCCTCATGCCACACTGGCTTTTGCTGTCACGACGGGGCCGAAAGTTCCTCGTACTTACACGGCCAGAATGAAAATTTCAAATGTTCGGGATTTAAGAGTGCGGAGTGTGGACAGACGTCAGCCGAACAACTTCGTGCGCCACACTTAAATGAACCTGAGTCTTCACGATGTGGGATTTCGACCGAAACGAGACAAATAGTGAACGTCATTTGAAAGGCTTTAATCCTTTTGTACAGTTAAATGTTTTACTACAATATTCTCAAAGAGATGTTGATTAATCGTCTCTGAAGGAAGTAATCTGTGCTTTTGAAACTAGTTTCTATAGATAGGTTTTACGAATTCATAACATAACAACACTCCTGTTTTCCCCGAAGTGTTAGGCAGAGGTGAACTTACATAGTACACCCAAATTTCACCGGTTACGTTTAAGTCACAGTGTATAAGGGGCAAACCTATTGCCATCAACCGGGCACGAATTCAGACTCCGGGCTGCTACTTGAGAAATTCCCGATGGAAAAACCAAATAATCACTTTACCTAACCTGGGAATCGAACCCAGGACCTCATGTTCAGCAGTAGCACTTACGACCACTACACCAACCAGGCAGAGGAAACGAGACAAACAGTAGACGTCATTTGAAAGGCCTTAATACTACTGTACAGTTAAATATTTGACTACAATATTCTCAAAGGAACATTGTTGATTAATCGTTTCTGAAATAAGCCGTCTGTGCTTATGAAACTAGTCTCTACGGATAGCTTTTACGAATTCAATTCAGATTGTTATGATAAATGTTGTTTTCTGCACAAGTTGTGAAACTTAAATAATATAAATAAGTTACTGTAGAGCTGTCTAGTGCCTGGCAATAAATCCATGGCCTCCAAGTGTGTTATTTATCTATCTATAACCATATAATTATTGCCCACTTTACTACAGGCGCCGTAACATAATAATAACATAAAATTAGCAGATTTGTGTCAATTAGCAATTAGTACTTAGCAGCGACATATTAGCAAACTGGCAATGATAGCTAACCAACCTCTAACAAATTATTTAGCGCATTGCTAATTAGTCTAGGACTCTAGGGCAACGTACTGGTTATTACACTAGTTTGAATGCCACGTTTGTATGTTTGCTCTATTTAAAGCATCTATTTTTCACTTAAGTACATAATTTTATGCAGCAACTCTATTAATACTACGAAGTTAACGTATAATAATGTAATTTGAATATGTATTTACCTACCACTAGCAGTAATAAGTAATAACATCCAAGTTCGACCAAATATTTGACAAACACATTAACTTAATACAAATGTGACATTAGATATTGTTTATATTGACGTCACCGTCATAAATTTGATTTATAGCATAACACAGTGAAAATATGAAACGCTCGACAACCGTATCGTTAGTGAGAGAAAACTATCCCTTCTGGCGAGCCGCCAAAATGTTAGCCCGCCCGAATTGTCATCAATAAAAGTTATCATACTACCCGCCGAGTACCCCAAAAAACCCACATCTGTGTTCCGAACTTTTGTTCAGCGTTGACAAATTCGGTCGCAAAGTATTTTTATTAGATACATATATTTCACAACTGCCTTTCATACGTGCGAAGCTGTCTACTGATTGAACAAAGTAGTTATATGACGTACTTTAGCGCAGGAAACATGGCGCGGCGGCGCGGCGTGTGCTACCCTCCGGAAAACACCGCCTATGTTTACAGTATTACTGTGAACACATAAAAGAATAAAACACTTCCGTTATAGTTGATCATTTATTTCTCTTGCACTTTGTTACAATCAAGGAAAGGAAATTAATATATAATAATAACGTGTTTCATTTTTTGTTCCGATTTTATTTTACACATTCATTTTGCATTGTACGCTTTCCATTTTGACTGGTTCTAACGAATAAGCGTGCAGATAAAGTTTGCGTTGAAAATACGAGTAGAAAACTAGACAAGAAAAATTGGATGTCTGAATAGAAAGAAAGAAAAATCCAAGGCTGTCCTACTAAATGAAATCTTGGTATTTCAATGCAAGCTGATGGACAAGTGTAAACGACTTCAGCGACTATCTTGCGCGCCGCCACTCATCCGTTTGTTCGGAGACTTAGAAGTCCCCAGCCACCCCCTCATTTTGTGGGTCGGGCATCAATAAAGCTTATCGTCAGTAGTCTGGTCGCGACATTTCGTGTACACACAGCCTCCTAGCCACGTAGGCGCCTATAAAGAAAATATTGCAAATTGAATTATTTTTTACACAGCCTCGCAATTTATGGTATCACCGACTTTATGTGAGACGCAATACTACCTATGTGCTGAAATTAATGTGATCCTTGAAAGAGTCGGTGTGGTATCGTTAAAACTTGACGACGAGGGTCGTGTAACACATATTTTAAAACTTAATAGATCCCTATAATGAGAACATTTTATCCCAAGTTGACACAATTACACATGGCCGCTTTTACGTTTTAGATTACATGACTAAGTCTAGTTAAAAAGTTATGTAACATCATAAAATGTTCTTAATGCAGGGCACGTAAGACATAATCACATTTGATTGCTTATAAAGGCCCACCCGTGGGTCTCTCGCGGCCGTGTAATGCCTCGATAAAGGTAACCGCACCCGAACTAGCCTGAATCGACGAGCCGTGGCGCTATTGCCGCCCAGGGCCGAATATTTTCTGATCTCACGCTCTCCGAGCCAATGATGGCACATTTATAAAATTGGCACGATAGAAAAACTTCGTAACTAGATAAAAGAAAGTCTGGATTTTATAGGTTCAGGCTGAGATAAATTGGTTTAGACAAAGTGGGTATGTATGTTTGGGTAGGTAGGTTCCATTATGTAGATTTATAAAATAGTTTATATTATAGCCATAAGTACCTACCTACAGTTTCCATAGAACTTCCATTCATTATAATTAAAATGCACACAAAGTTAAATCAATTTAACCAGCCAAGCTTCTTATACATCCTCTTATTAGAACAATTACCTGCACGCGTAGCATGAGCACCGCTTTGTCGACGGAAGAGTAGACAAAAATGACGTTCCGTGTAGACAGTACGACGGCAGCAAAGTAGAAAGAGGCAACTGCACTTTTTACGAAATTCACTCTTTAATATAATTCGACTCAGAATTCTTTCTTTCGTCATAGGATGTTTTTACTGTTTGATTGTCAATTTTTACTGATATTAAGTCACGTTAAACACAACTACGTACAGCTTATTTTTTTCAGTGTGTCGAAGTACAGTGTTTTGGAACAAATAACATTACAGTAATATTAGCCTTAACCATTTCCTTGGTAATATTAACTAAATGATGTAAAATAGGAGAAGATAGCTTTCTTCTTCTATTAGTTATCACAGTTTTGCATTTAAAACGCTCTTCTGTAAAATCATGATTTTGCAGATAACCCTGTATACTTTGTGACCGTCGAGTAGAATATTTAACTACCATAGACAACTGTCAGTCGTCAGAGTGATTTTGACAATTTGGTATAGAAAACTTTCTTCTGAAATAGTCTACATAGAAAATGACCTAGACAAAGATAGTTAGAAACGAAAGACAAAGTGACAGATTGAAGAAAGATTTCTACGGTGCGATGTCAAAAATGAAGTAAGGAAATGTCACTTTGTATAGAAAGAGCTGTGTCTACTCTTCGTAGACATAGAAAGCATCATGCTACGCGTGCTGGTCGACTGAACTCTGCTCGGGTGAAAAAAGAAAATGCTCATTTAATAGTACCTATAGCCTACTAATAGCCATACTAACTCCATGTACTTATAGTAGGTACATACTAATTCATGTCATCATTCTAAGGTAGCCATCTTGTTCTAAACTTTGGGCGACCGAGCTTGGGTGAAAATACGGAAAAAACGATTTTTTCCATATAATGAGACCTAGCTAGATCGATATTTCGCCCCCGTAAACCCCTTTATTGCAACTCATCGAAATCGTTACAGCCGTTTTCGAGAACGTGATTACTAATATATTTAAACATACAAATATTGCTTGTTTAATAGTATAGGACATGTAGCGAAAACAAAAGAAAATTCTCTCATATAACCGCGTATTGATAAAAGCCACCGCACATTCATTAAACAAGCTTTTGTGTAGAGAAACCTGATTAAAAATTAATTAGAACAGTATCGAACCTCTCTGAACGAATGAATGAAATGAACGAAAATAATCCGACACTGATGTTCTGTGTGTTCAATTAATTGAATACCACACGAGTGATCACACTGGCGTTAGAATATTAATTGGATCGGTCGCAGCTTAGCTCGGACAAACGGGTTAGGATTCGACTGATGACTGATGTCTCTCACTTTGTATGTATATATCATACGCATGTTTTGTGGGTGTAATATTAGACTCAGAGACAATGGGTAATAACCCATTGTCTCTGAGTCTTCCTGAGATTCTAAGATTAATATCTTAGAGTATAATATCACTGGAGAAGCCTTATGCGCAATATTCCGAACAAAAAAGTCTGTCACTTTTGGCGGGGGACGCGGTAGTTTCTACGAAAAAAACAATAGGTGACTCAGTGACGTCACAGAAGCAATGTGAGGAAAATATTCGATTATGAATCGAGTTTTATGTTGAATCATGGTTGGATCGAATGAAAGATCGAAATGTATTATGAGGTTAGGATTTTTAATTTCAATAAAAACATGAGTAGGAAATATTAACACATATTATGGAAGGTTATTCGGTTCTTTACATAAGTTTGACGTTTTTAAACACTTTTTACAGAATTTAACAGCACAGCGAGGCATTTACACGGAGCTCCGCGCGCCCTTATAACGATTTACGAAGTGCGTTAGAATCGATTTGAAAATTTAGAAAGTAGTTTTTATGAACATACACGAACATTTTGTTGTTGTTCATATACAGAGGGGAAGTGTTCGTAAGGCTTCTCCAATGATATATACTCAAAGGTTAACATAGCATTCTTCTGAGATTAAGTTGGTAAAATAAAACGGATTCAGAGCCAAAATGGTCTAATTTTACCTCAGAGAAAGTTTTCTCTTGAAATTATGGCGACGGCCACATTGCATAGCCATATTTTACGAGTTAAAAAAATATCCAGCTCCCAAGTTATAAATGAAGTAAAAAATATTTCTATGAAATATAGGGCGACCCAAGTTTGTTTTTTTCTTCTTCCACGCTATTACCCTGGCTTGGAGCCAATAATGTAATTATCGCCAGTCGGCTTAGTTACACACATATTATATCAACTTCATATTGTGCATCCTTGATACAAGAATATCGTATTTCATACTCTTGATTTTTATGATAAAAAAAATCTATAGATTTTTATGTCGGTGTAATCTACATTTAAAACATATTATATTGAAGTTGCATTACGTGTATGTTTTTGTGACCGCGTTATTCTTTCTTTCTCTAAACTTAAAGAATTGTGATCCGGCTTTCACCATAATTTAGAGAATGTATTCCAGAACGTTTATGTGTATAAAAAAACGATGTTTTGTCAAGTCGTAAAAACGGGCGGATCGCTAGTCTTGTATAAAACTAAGCTGTGTTGACTTTTACTCCTTCTAGTGTCTCGTATTGTCACCAACAAAAGGATTATAGTTTATACCGTGATTAAACTTTTACTGCTTTTAACTACAAACCGTAAACTGGATGCAATAAAAGTGTCTCCGGTCCTCTAGCCTTCGTCCTGCACATCCTAAGAAGTCAGTCACGCTACTTTATCTACTGACTAGCTAATATTTTCAAAACATGAGGTTATGTTCTCTTATAGATATGTCCACACTCGTGTGCTTATATCTTTCTTTTTATTACACAATATAAGAAACTTAATACCTAATTAAATTAAATTATTATTAACCCTTTCACTCAGCAATATAAAATCAAATGCACGAATGTGGACATACATATTATTATACTTATAGCAATAGGTCATGCCAAAGACATTAAATTATTTAAATCTCTTTGGCTCATGCTGACACGACAGAAGGACAAGACAATGCCTCCATCACCGGTCACCAGATGAACAAAGAAATTGGTTAACACCTAACATGTAAACAAAGAACAATAGTGTTTAAAGGTATTTACGCAAACAAAGCCTTCTTAATGGTGTATGGTAGGTACATAGCATTTAATGAAATCTCGGGGAGGCGCATCAATCAACGTGTCACTAATGGGCTGGTATAACTACACAGTACATCTGCTACTACCTCTAACACTGATTAATCTATATGGAATTAAAAGAAACTACGATATCACTCAAGACTTTTTCAATTTAATTGATTGTGTTTCGTTAGATAAATAATTCAGTTTTCTATGAGAACTTCACTAAAAGAAAATTAAATAGGTATGAATGAATGGATGAAAAGGAATTTATTAGTTTGCCGCTTTAATTAATATGACCTGTAGCACTGAATAACACAAGAAAATATTAAAACCTAATATAAACTTATCATATTCTCATAAAAGCAGACGGTAGCTTTCACCTCGGATTTTTAATTAAGTAAAAAGGCCGTAAGACAAAGTTTAGCGTAATTTAATAATGAAGGAATGGACGCCCTGAGTCCTGTGCTCAAAAGTTAACAAACTACTTAGCATAGATATGTACAAACAACTGTATTATAGGAATTTTCATAAAAGCGAGAACAAGGAGTGCTACAAACATTGAAACTCAATTCAGAATCAAGAATTCCTTTTACTTTCAAAGTCATTCCGGAATTACAAACATTGTACACTAATTTTAAAAGCTCGGAACTCGCTAATCTGCTTTTATATTTATAGGAACATAACTTCTCTTCTAAATTGCGGGATTAGAATTTCTAACTGTTCACTGTTGCCTGTTGTGACTTAATAATGTTTGTGTTATTTAAACAGTTATTGTTCTTACAACAATATTTTGGTAAAAAGTTTCGTGAATAAAAAAATAAGTTTAATTAAAAACTGTAACCCGACAACGGGCAAATAAAAATGATCTAAAAAGTATTTCAGACAGAAATCAAGACCTGACCATTTTTGTACATACCTATGTACAATGAGGTTATACAATACTAGAGAAGCAGCGTCCTACAAACAATTTCTGAAAAATGTCACCACTTACGAGTTTAAAGACGTAGCTTTGAAACGGATACATAAAATGTCAATCTGTCAAAATAATCTATGTTTGTCTCATTTCTTCTACCGTCAAACTAATGACGTTAGACTGAGACAAGACATTGCTATCGGAAAAACGACCAGAGTTGCCAATTATCAACAAAATTTGCCCAGAATGAATGAAGGTTTTATTGAATCAATTATTTATGTACTATGAAAGGTTGTGTTATGGAACTTTCACTAGATAATAGTTACTTATGCAACTGGGGGTATAACAAGTGGTATTAAAACACGAATGTGGGTTTGTAAAAAATAGTATCACATGAGTGTTTTAATACCTAATTACAGTTGCATTCAAGACTTTATCTACACCCATGATATGAATCCTCTATAAACAACAAAGTAATAAATTTTTGCAATACTAATATTTAACAAAAATGGCGGGATACGACGTGAATTCGAAGAACCTACTCAACCTTTTCTAATTGTGAAACGCGCGTGCATGACAATGTTCTTTTTTTGAAATTCATAAACATACCACGACAATGTGGCTGTTCGATGAGTAAAAAACGAGTTGCATTATGAAATTTAGTACAAAATTATAACACCCGTTTGGATGTCATTAGGGTTACTATGACATTGGCTGTTTTAATTTTGGCAATAAGCTAACTGTTTCAGGAACTTTTATAGAGGACTTATAGCATGGGTGTAGTTAAAAGATTTTAAAAAATTTACAAGGATTACGGTATACTTACAAAACATAGGCAAAAAAAAATGTTTCAAAAGTTTTAAGATTTGTGACAAATAATAATGTTCATAATGGAATATATAATTTATATATTCATGACAATCGATTAAATTAATTAAAGTGATGTAAAGCACTAACCAGCGACATTCACTTTTTTTAGAATAATCTAAATCAATCTTCCTAGCCTTTTCCCAACTATGTTGGGATCGGCTTCCAGTCTAACCGGATGCAGCTGAATACCAGTATTTTACTTGGAGCAACTGCTTATCAGACCTATACCTGTAAAAGTGGTTGTCAGACTTTCGAGCTTCTGACGACCCGTAGGTAACGACTGTCACAAGATCCACGAATGACAGCTGGGACCAACAGCTTAACGTGCTTTCGAGGCACGGATTAGTCTCGGTCTTTAAAGATGCTCACCCATCCACAAACCAATCCCGGCAAGCGTAGCTTAACCTGATGGATCGACCCGTGCGGCTGTTATTACTTAGCCACGAGCTCCTCCTCCAGTTCAAATTTCTTAGAACAATAACATCAATTAAAAAATAGTTAGTAGTAGTTTATGAAACTGTTGGAGGGGTATTAAAATACGAGCGTTTTAATACCTAGTTATGTGCAGTTTTATACACACTACTACATCTATCCCTACTAAATAAATGATAAAAGTTAAAAGAGTACGAAATATTTTTACATGTCGTCATTCACTAAACTCCCAACAGTCTGGCAAAATCAACATCGTTTTTCCTGGTAACATTGATCGCAAAAACAATGTTTGCTAAATTTGTTTCGTTTTGTAATGTTTTTTGGATAATCTGAAGAAAATTTAGCAAACTTGATTGTGAAATGTAACACCACATGCTTTATTAATCCTTTCAGACCGTGACATACTAATTTTAACCGCAAATTCCACCATTTTTTATTTTTTATCGCTAAGCAATTGCTCACTTGACGTCAAGCTGACAACTGAATTCAGATATGCCTGCGGACACCTACGTAGTGGTGACGCTTTTGTGCCGTCCACTTCTCCTCTAGTATTGTATAACCTCATTGCCTATGTATGTACAAAAATGGTCAGGGTAAAGCCGCATGCCTGTAACCATGTGGGTACCAGGAACACCTACAAAATTATTATGGCATGCGACGACGGCTCACTTTTGCCAATAAATATGTTTAAATTGTTTAAACTAAAACATTTTAAACATATTTATTGACTTAAAAAATATGATATATATATATACATATTTATAATGTGCTCATCAAGACCTTCTTTTTGATAACAAACATGTTATGATTAACTCAATTTTATTTTTTTCTAAGTTACTTTATGTGTAAAGTCCACCATATTAGATTTAGGAAAAAAATATATAGCTTTTTATTCGTAATAATGGTCCGGGTTACAACCCGGACCATTATTACGAATCTATTGATACCTCATTCGTCAAAATCGGTTTAGGAGTTTAGGCGCTACGTGTGGCATCTGCTGTGCAGAACCACAATTTTTGATCTACTTTTATGTTTTTTAAGCTACTAATACTAAATAATTCACCTTTCGATATCTTACATCTGAAATCCACCGCATTCATGTAAACTTTCCTTGTATTTATTCTTAATCACACTATACCTGTAATAGCATATTCTTTGATTGTTTTAGCATCTAAATTCTATTTTAAATACTATTTATTAATTCTCTGTTGTAAAGATGACAGAATATTTTATATTGATTGAAAGCTGTTGAAAGCTGTCATCTGTCTTATTTACTTTTCTTAACCATAAACATAATGTATAGACACTTTATATTCTGCTAAACCTATTATAAAGCAGGTGAATACACTGTATTGTTCGCAATAAGGACGTTTATAGACTATCGCTCTGTAAACCGTTTTTATCCGTTCTGGCCATCATTCAATTAAGAATTAACTTGATAGATGTTTGAAATGTTTTAAAATATGACACAGAACGATAAAAACGGGTTCTTTTCTTACGAGTTGAAGTTTGGCTCTAGCCGTGTGATGTACTACTTTTCACCTTGAATCTAATTTTACTACTTAAATCCTAGCCTGATTAATTCAGTGTAACTAACATAATACTGTGTATAACCTAAACTATTGTGTAATTTCAATCAATAAACTTTTGGTGTTCAGTGTCTACCCGGCTTATCATTCAACCGACTTTCTCACCTAGCCCTATAGAGGGCCCTACACCAGTCATCTGGCCGCGTGGCGCAAGACGCCACGCCTCAAAGTAACACATACTACTCGAACAAGAGAGGGCACCGACGTCGAGTGACGTGACGTCAAGAGTCGTGATCTTAGCCCTCACAGCACGACGTCACGAGTGACGCCGACGCGTCCCTCCTGTTAGCGTGAGGTACCACGAAAGTACCTCCGCCTCCTAGCTACCTCTCACACCTACCTCTCCGTTCAACAGGGTGAAGGAACCTCCTACTCAGCGTGCGGCGTGTGCGGCGGCTCCTCTGTACTCCCTGCATGCCTGCCTTCCTGTCCGTCAGCCTACCTGCACCTCAGCTCGGTCCTGGTCCCGCCTATCCTGTGCATCCCACGTCGCGTGAAGCCGGCCTCTTAATCTTTTCACCTTTTACCTCTTATAACCTAACTATACTCTAGACTCTAATTCTTAACCTTTAACCTCTCTTTATTTTAATTGTATCAACGCTTAGCTCCGAGGAGCTAAGCGTAACATTACATACGGTGGAACACACGATAAAGCAAACATACATACATACATAGACTGATAAAAACTACAACCCTTCCTTTTGGCTTTCCCGTAGTCGGGTAAAATAACTAAAAATACAATACAAGTACAAAACAAAAGCCAGTACTGTACCTAAGACCAATTAGAGGCTCGCAATTAAGGCACAGTTCTGTTGTGCGATATAAAGGGTAGCAATTGAAAAAGTTTCAATAATTGCTCGGCACGTACATACAGTCCCGTCATCCTGTGAACTGGAACGTGCGCGGCCCACGTCTTGCATAGGCACAAATGAACGCGTCGTTTATATACGGACCGCGTTCGCAAATACACGCCCAGTCCATGCCTCGCCGGGCTGCCGATAAAGTATACTTTTACCTGTATTTGTTCCCGATAACGTAGGTATTAGGTAACCACGTAACTGTATTATGAAGGAATCGAATTAGATTGCGAATTTGAGTTCCATTTGTTTTAAAAGCATGAGGAAATCGTATTAGGAGCTTCTTTTACTTAAATTCAAGGTCAGTCTATATTATTTTTCTCAATTTTGCTAAATCTGTAATACTAAACAGGTTCCACGTGTAACATTTAACACTTTTCAAGTAGTAACATTTTATTAAGTAATAGTTAACCTTCCCTAAATACGAAGCTGAGGTGAAGCCCAAATCCTGAGCAAATACCGAAGTAAAACCCCGATTAAATGGCATAAGAAGCCTTCAAACTGTAAACTAAACAGATACTTACACAACTGGTAATACCAACAACTTCGTACATATTATCTATTATTCGGTCAGTTTTGAACCATTTAACCACAACTTAATAATTGCCGGAAAGTCGGATTTACAAAATTTTCTTGCCCTTTGAAGTAACTTGTGACCTTTAAATCCTTTGAAATTGGAAAATATTATGAGGCGGGGTACCTACGTACCTACGAACGGAACGGCGTATGAAATCGAATTCAACAATGTGATAAAGGTCGCGTCCCGACATTCGTGTATACAGGCTTGTGTGAAAATTCTTTCTGATCGAGTTGTCCTCTGACTTGAATTGAAACGAATCGATCTCGTAAACGAATCATGTATATTTGATTGCCTGTAGAAGCCGTCTGCGTATGTTTCAGTAATAATATCATTAAGTATACAATGGCTCACGTTTTCTTATAAACTAAGCTCTTATAAATTAATAATGTTAAACAATTTTTTTTTTAACTTAATAAAGAAAAATCCTGTAGTGAATCAAAATAATTGTAGCGATAATGAAAGCGCATGCGTTACACATGGCTGGGTATACTAATATATCAAATTCGTCGTCTAATAGTAAGCGCCTACACGCGGCAGTAGGCTGAAAGTGAATTAATTACCACTCTATACCGTAATTGTTTACCGTGACGAGAACGTGCTCGTTCACTCCTTTATAATTCGTTGTCAGCGCTACGAACTTTGACAGCGACTGCCTTTTAAGTTTTTGAATTTAGAACACTAGAATATGGCACCGGAAAACACGCTACTGCCTTCATCTTGATTTAATCATTAATTTAACTATAAATAACACAGAACAGCGATATGAAATAAAATTATCATCCTAAACAAACGAATGTCATGAAAATGGCGCATATTTTGTTGGTTATAAAATTTGTTTCATATTTTTGGTAGGTTATAAAATAATATAGGTAACATTCAACTCCCGCAGCTTTGCGTTAAATCCAACGTACGTAATCCATTACATTCGCAGAACAGAATTGAAATAATTAAAGCGCCTGCCTTGATTCTAATGCCTCATTATTTCACAATTACTAACGTAATTACAAGCTTTGCGGGTGTATAGTTATGCGTGCTAAACAAACACGCTCCCGTACGCGGCCCGTACAAACAAAGTGTTTGCACACCTACATATTTACTGAAGGGAATATATTACGACTCACACGGGAATTATGCGGTACCTAGCCTGTTTTGTAATACAACGGTTTTTAGAATCAAATATCTACATCAATTTTGAACCGCTCGCTTGCAAAATCTTGAAGAAAATTCTCGTGTATCACATGAAATATGTGCGTGTAACTTTCCTCGTTTAAAGTGCCCTACATATTAAACAGCAGAAGTTACGATGTTTTCTTTGTGTGCTCGAAATATTACCGGTTTTGTGTATTTTGTACCAAATATTTGTGTATACTAGACTTGTTGACGGGAGCGCTTAATTATTCATCAAACTATTAACATTCTACAAAACATTGTTTACAGCAACGTTGTTGGTAATTGTTATTATTTTATCAGTTTATATTCGGTAACTTTGTTACTCTTCACAGTTGCCTTTGCTAATACGTCCTTTTTAAGTCTTCTTCCGTTTTCCGGCTGCTATAAAGTAGTAGCGTGAACATGGCATTGAAACCTAATAACTACCGGTGTACTGTGTGACGTAACAACTGCCGGGTATTGCACGTATTATAATTTCATTTCGTATAAACCAATTTCGTTCGTGGTCGACGTCATGGTATCGTTCGAAAGTTATATTTTACACATAATTACCTGCCTAGTTCATAGCATGTTCTATTACCTAGGAACTTGAGTTCGTTTCACGAAAGAAAATAAACGGATTTTATGCTTACAAAATTCTATGTTAAAATTTCAGAGTTGACAATAGTGTTTCTATAAGTATCAATGAATATGTGAATACAACGTATTATAGTCCCCGTACATCACTCTGGAATAACCAAAACCCTGACATTTATGTAAGTGTAGAAATTGTAAAACATTATTTAAATGTTCTGTTTTATTTCCAGGTGAAACCGACGAACATGGCCTACCCACAGAAAAGGACAAAGGGTGCGACACCAACCTCTACCTATACCATGTAAGTTTGTTAAAACACCTGTTTACTTAAGTAAAGTTATGTAAAAACGTTTTTAACGACTACGTCACGGTACACAGCGTTCTGTGGAAACTTACAGAGGCTTATCCCAACTTCGCTGGACATTAAACATTGAAGGGTCTTCATTATTCAGTGTCTAGTGTCTTTGCTGCATTAACTGTTTTAAGTGCAATTGTATTTTCTTATATCATTTAGCGAAAAACTTTTACAGACGTCTTATAAACACCATCTAAGGTTGCCTGTTTTCTTACATCATTGTAAAATCTGAACAATCAATAAAGCGAATTCAGAATATTTCGCCACACCTATATTTGGCTCGTGCCCACTATCCACCCATCCTTGAGTAAAGACTATAGACGCTTCGGTTTTCTCGCCACTTTAAACGACCCGCCCTGTGGGCGCTCTCTACGCCTACACTGCCAGACCTTTATAAAACCTCTAACTAGGAACCAACTCGATTAAATATGAACACGCCGAGCTTTAGAAAGAGACCATCAAACAGCTATGAGTGACAGAGACGCATTACAAAAGCGAAATGTTTCAAAACCTCGATGTGTTCATACACATACTGTAATCCTAGGTACGCACGGGCGTACTTTTTTTGCGCACTGGATTTCCAACGCTCTGCTTAGCGCTGAGAGTTGAAAATCCAACAGTGTGATTTCTTGATGCACTGGAATATACTCTTTTGTATTCTCAATGTCCGGCTTAGTTAGGCTTACACCCAGCGTGCGATAAAATACCGCCGCGATAAAAGATCGCAAGTGTCTACCGATCCGTGCCTAAAATTATGATACAATTTAACGCACATAGTATAGTACTAAGTATATATAAGTACAGTTTCTCGAAATAAGGTAGATTAGCCCGTCTTCTCTGAAAACCCTCGGAGTTACAGTACTTTAAGCTCAAAGATGACTTGGAACAACTGTTCATTATTCAAGAGATGAATTGGACAGTTGCGTTGCGTAACAACGGCGTTTGCGTAAACCTACTGTAATCCAGAGGATCAGCTCGCTTCCTTAGTCGGACTAGGTCTGTGAGAGAAGGCGTATTATCCTGTTCCCGTAGGTACGGAAATGTTTTGTTATGATTAATTCCTTAAGGGTCATCGGGGGCCCCAATGGAGCTTTTTTTCATAATCAGACTTCGCCTGGAATTTAGGTTGTCCCTGTTTTAAGTAAAGAAAACGAAAACCCGATTTATGATCTGTTCTTATTAAATTGTATGATTTTTCACATAAGTTTATCATCTATAAATGATGCTTAAATTATAAAATATAATAATATCGTAGCGGAGACCTTCAGGGCCCCAAGATGCAGTTAACTACCCAGTTTGGGGATAGCCGCCCAAGCAAACGGTTACAGGTAAAATAATTATGTCAAAGTTGTAAGGTCATCTTTGTAACACAATGAACAAATAAAGAACTTATTCTTACCTTACAAGGATCGTGTTGAGTGGACACAGGAAAGGGAGGCCTTTGCCCTCCAGTGACACAACACAGGCTGGTTTATTTATTTTATGTTTACCCAGATGTGACGTGTAAAATAATAATGTTCCCCGTCATTAAAATATACGCGTTCTCTCAACGTAAAAACGTATTAATCTTACTTAGGTGTACTCATTTAAATGTTTAGTCAGACAGCACTTTCGAGAGTGTCGTAAAAGTCTTGAGAAGGTTATGGCCCCAGTTTGTAGCAGAGAATTTATTTTATACACTACAAACTCTACTGAATTTGAATGTTTCGGCCTACCCACCACATTTTAGTAGTTCTCCGACCTCTTATCTTTTGGGGAAACGCGTTTGTACTAAGTTTATTCTGATGGTTTAAAGCTATGATACGTTTTATTTGTCTAAACCTAGCTGAATACGTAATTACATACAATTTAATATACTGAAAAGGCAACAAATACAAATTACCTTCATTTTCTAAAGCACCGTATGGTTTTCATTGCGTAATAAACGCGTAATGAACCTTACCTGTTCCTTCACCGCAGCCACGTTTTATCTCAGAGTTTTCATCACAAAGATAATACCTAATAATTAATTCATTTAATCTTCTCCACCCAACGCCATCCCAGCGGGTTTCTCGAGATTAAAAAATCATATCGAGTTACGTGTTGTTTCATTTAGGTGAGTCTCTCCTCACTAATTATCCTTGACCTGACTTACTCTAATGCACGTTTCATAATTATAGTAATCAAATTAACCCCTCTCGAATATTAATACTCGATATCCGAGCATAAATTATTTAAAATAACATTTACGTGGGCTAATTTAAGACCCGGTTTATGTATTCGAAGAGGAAACGGAATAAATTGAGCGCTTTATTGAAATTGAGTTAGCAACGTATTACCCTTGCTACGAGTGCGCGAATATTTATACGTCTGCTTTCGATGACCCGTATATAGATCGTAGCGTCCTCGTAGCGCTCGTAGCTAGTTCGTAGCTCGTTACATGGCGGTCGTAGCACTTCAATCTCTTACGCTATTGGTTCGAGTTTCCCGCTTCATTCGCTACGATTCTTGATGCAGTT
Organism: Conistra vaccinii; assembly: GCA_948150665.1. NCBI lineage: Eukaryota > Metazoa > Arthropoda > Insecta > Lepidoptera > Noctuidae > Conistra > Conistra vaccinii. Next base: position 7,880,366 of record OX411316.1, read on the forward strand.
TCAAAATTTTGCGGATAAACTTTTAGTCACAGTTTAGCTTCATATTTAAAATTGTCCCGGATCATAAAATATTTTAATCCAGAAATTCTCGTACGTGTAAACTTCAGAATATATTATTATACAGTGGTGGCCTTAAAAATATACGCGTCTCGGAAAAATGGAACGGGTATAAAAACATTTGTATTCAGCAATACAATAAAGATGGTTATTTACATAAAACGAGAACGCAGGTAACTTCACGTGATGAAAATAATCCTTAATAAAAAAAGCTCTTTAGTATATAAAGGCGAGGCCACACCTGCGGTGCGCCAGTAGGCTGGAATAATCCAGGAGCGCAATCTCGTATATAATTCACGCACCATTTGCGAGCCGCGTGACTTCTGCTCCCATTACGTGTCGTGATGGCAAGGGAAAGATGGCAATAGAATTTTTATACACCCGCTCGGCATAGTTCCTTGATCCTGTAAATATGAAGATACCTGCATGAAGAGTAAAATACAGTAGAAAAAAAAATTGGTACAAAATCAGTTGATGTTAAAATAGATTTGTCAAAATACGCTAGCAACTCGAACCCGGCAATTAGAATACTTATTTATACTTTTTTAATGAATGTCTTTGATGTGAATTTTGATGTATAGCAGTCATTGCCTTTCACACAAATAATACAGCCTAACGAACGCTTTTGCGAGACTCGTAACATTCTGATAAAGCATTCTTCTCTCGTCATATTTCAAACACGCTGGCTGGCGCCCGCTCGGTATAAAATATAAAAGAGGTTTTATATTCGTATCTACTTTTAAACAAGTTTTTAGATAGGTAAACTCTAACCCCCTTACTAATAATCGTTGTATATTGCCTGTATAGTTACACAACGCTTTGTCTTCTTCTTTCGAATGTCAAATTACTGACGACTGAAAGAGAGCAATCGATGTGTAACTTTACAGGCGATATACAACGTTTATTAGTAAGGGGGTAAATATATATAAGTTAGTTTTAATTTAGATTGCCATCCACACACTAAAAAGAAGACTGATATATTTTGTAGTTTTCATTTCGAAATTTATCATCTGACATTTACCAGTTTTCTATCTGCTTAAACTTTACTTCTGTGCGATTAATCAATAAACACATAACGTTTCCAATTAACTGCTTAATAATATTAATTATAATAAAATTATGCATGAAATTGTAGGCCTATAATTAATTAGTTCACGTTAATCCTGCAGCGTTAACTACATTGTTGGATAAACGTCACCATTAACATAATTATCGCAGATAATGGATTATCTGCGGCCTTAATTATTGGATAGAAGTTTTAAACGTGTCGAAAAATGCATTTAAAAATTCATTCAGACATTTTAATTACAAAAATTTGAGCTTCTTAAACGCTATATAGTTCCAAAGAGTTCAAAATGGTTCTAATGGCGTAGCATCGACACATCCATACCTACGAGTAGCATCGACACATCTAATGCTGTAAGTTGGTAAGCGCATCAGTTGAGAACGGCTGGGCCGATATGGCAATTTTTGTTTTATAATTTTCGTAATAGTCTGAATTCGGTATTAAAGGAAAGAAAAATTTCAATACTTTTCCGGAAAAATCAAATAATATTCGTAAAAACTGAACGTCCTTTTTTCTATAGATTTTCGTACGAATTATTGACATTTCAACAGGACAAAGTCTATCGGGTCAGCTAGTGTTAGATAAAAATAACTTTTCTAGTGTTCTCGTAGCTTGTACCTATTATTTCCTATAAAGATGAATGGTGAAGTTATTCTGACTATTGCAATGTATAGGTACCTAATAGGTAGGTGCATGAGTTCTGACTGTCTCAATGAAATTATCATAGTCTAATCGCTCGCTCAATATCAAGTAAACAACTTTTTAATTTTTAACAGTATGATTCAATCATGTATGATTTTTTTTTTTAATCATACTCTACTACATAGTACGTATTTTTTATTTAGATTTAAATATTAAATAGATATTTCGACAGTAAAACACTGACATAAAGTATTGCAATACTTGTAAATAACACAGTAAATTATGTTAAAATCCCCAAAATACAGGTTTAACTACCTAGTCCGGGGACCACAACCAAATATAATTGGTTTTGAAAACGTTTAGTAGTAACTGATGAAAAAAATACTAATGTTGTAGGTGGTTGTATTCTTGTTAGGCTATCTTTTTATCAATGACCAAATTCTTATTCATCAAGATCCCAAACGAGCCGAACAAAATGAAGGTTAACTTGAGTTTCAAACTTCAAAAAAGACTGTATACTCGTATTTCCGTCTTATTACAAAAACACAAACAAGAGACAATCCGAGAAATCAAGAACCTAGTGCGAGGTTCATTTAACCTTCTCGATCAAACGCATCGAACGCGTTTGGCGTTCCGATTGGCCCTTCACGGGTGAAGGCTGGCCGGCGTTTGATCGAGACGGTAAAATGAAACTCACACTAAGCCCTCAGAACTTTAGTTTCAGAAACTTTTAACTAAGCGTTAGATGTTAAGTCGATTTAAAATAGAGTTTTAAATCGACTTAACGTCTTTAAAGTTTCATGAAAAATAATTAAAAAATATCTTTGTATATCGATACAAAGATATTTTTTAATTATTTTTCATGAAACTTCTTGAATTCATATAAGTTTTAATCCCACATCCTTCGCGTGTCGATGGCATACTTGCTAATTTAGTTTAGCAGTTTTCCACGGTTTAACTACCATTCTAATGAAATTAATTTATACACGGATATAAATAATATCTTTGATGTCAATTCGGGTCCACCTACATGCCGAATGTCATCCAAATTCGATCAGGCATTAAAGCGTGATTGAGCAACAAAACTTTCACATTTAGTCCCTTACTAATAAACACTGTATGAAACTGTCATCGTATGACTGGACAGGTCCACCCAATCTGTGTGGTTCTTTCCTCAAAAGACCATTTCAGACACCAATCTGATGATCAGATAGGAAACGCCGACCTGTAGTTTAAAAAAATATGATTGACGTGTAAAGGTGTTTGTACAGACCTATTTACAGAAATAAAATCATTTATCATTTATAAATCACTTTAACTGTTGAACATAAAAAAAAAATAAAAAAAATCCGACACGTCCAGGAAATTATGCAAACAATAAAAAAGGCACATTTAAAAGTAATACCAAAAAGCATGATGATATTAAAATCATTTCGATAATGATACGGTTTTTAATCCGGAAGCCTTCCCTTGCCTTGTCTCATATAAACAGCGTGCACCTATATCCGTCGGATATCGGTGAGCGGCGCCACGGCCTCGTTGTCTAAGCGGCCATAAGCACCCTACAGCCGAGGCCGCTCTCGGCACAAGGCCGCAGCCGAATGCTCCACCGAAATCAATGTGAGAGCTTCAATAACGTCTCCACGGGGCTTGAGAGGCTGCCACACTTTCACAAGCTGCCTCATCGTAATTGTGTTTGATTTTTTTCATCTTTTGTTATGATGAAGGCGGTCATGATGATACTTTTTAACGTGAACGTAAGGCACTTAAAAAATATCAACTTTTTGATGTCCCACTGCTAAGAAAAATCGACAGAATTCTTCTCAAATAGAGAAAGATTTATAGTTCTTTTAGTTAATGAAGATTAGAAAAGAAAAAATGAACGATTTCCTATTAAAAGATTTATCGTTTTACAGGTTTTCCTTATAGTGTTCTGTTCAAGGCATAAAATCTTGACTTGAATGGCTTAATAAAGTAATAGGCAATGGACTGTAAACCTATAACAACTTGAGCGCTGTTAAACGGTTGTTAAATCTGATATTGTCATTTCAAGCTGTACCATACCTGAATTGGCGCCATTTACGTGTAGTTTATGTGCATACCTATCCAATGTGTATTGCCGGCACAAAAGAACCTTAGGTATCTTATGAGACTATTCATAATGTTGCGAAATAAAATGGAAATTCACCACTTTAAACGTATAATAATTTAGTCATATTTAAAAAAGAATCGCATCAAAAAATATAATAAGCTAAAATTAAATACCATTAAAACATTTGCGGAACAGGTAAGTTGGCCTAAATGAAAAGAGATTACGAGAAAACTTAAGGTTCATAAGGGGATCTTTGTTACGCATTTGGTTTCTTAACTACGGAATCGATTGCAATCAGGTTCGTGACCACAAAATTGCGTAAACTTTCAAATTAATATTATTTTATAAAGATGAACATAAATTGAATATGATTAATTAAAATGTTAATCCTGAAAATACTCATAACTATAATAGTTAAGTGCGATGGTTTAAATAACAAGTCGATCCTGACGAAGCGCAACCTCAAACCGTGGCAAGCCTCGACAGAATCGCAGGTGATACGACGATCACATGTCGCGGACCAAAACGGACTAGCAGGTCTCGAACTCCAGCATTCTAAAGCTGGTAAAAGCAAACCATAAGTACGAAGCCAGGGTGAATAGTCCGGTGCCCGGAAAAGAAGGGCCGGAAACATCCCTTTTTAAATGGTTTTACACCTACGACAGTTAAAATAGGTATAAACACCCGAGAAAAGACTAAAAGTCCCGCTGAGCGAGCAAATAAGAGAAATTACACATCAAATTCGCAGAACACAAGTTGTACCATTTGTCCAGAACTGAACAATATAACTTGGTTGACTGCAGATAACAGAACATGATTAAGAATTAAGGTAATCTATAATCAATAAAATATATTTGGCTCTATTTAAAATTAAAAGTCTAATCGACTGGATTCAATTCCAGTTTTTCAGCTACTAAAGATTTTTTGACACCCTGGTTTACTTCATAATCAAATTTTGAAATTAGAATAAAAAAATTGATGGCCAGTTATAACAACTAGAAAAAAAAATGCAATAGGTACTAACACGTACAAAAATCATTAGACATACCCAATGATGTTTTTCTTAAATAATAGCTTCTGCCCGTAATATCGTCCGCGTGTTCAACATAAAACATATTCTATGGCACTCGGCAATTTTTGAAAACGGATGAGTAGGGTCGGAGATTACCTCCAAACTTACAAAACTACTTTTTATAATATTAGTGTAGATATAATCTCAAGTTACATGCTAGGCATGTCGCGTAAATTTACTCATGTAGGGGGCGGGATTTATTAAGGGTACCATCCATGATGGCTCACAAAAGCTTACCGAATCTCATGATGGCATCCATTTGCAGTTCACTTAAGCTGGCTTAAATTTATGGTTTCATTTTGGAAAAAGGTCCTGTACTGTACTATTTAACAGCATTTATTAAACTCGGGTTTGTCGTTCAACGAACTGAAAACTGACCCTTATTATTAATTTAACAATATAAAAAAACACTGCACAAAGCCGAATGAAAGCAATCGCTGAAACAGCGCCATCGTTGGTGAACGTTAATATTATGTCAAGGGCCGCTCTCGAGCTGAGTCCGTAAAACCACATCTACTGTGGATGAACAAAGAACTTCATTACGCTTGCGATTCCAACGGAGAGGCATCCGGATACCAAATAAAGTGCCGAATAATGGCGACGGAACAAATGAAAACAAATAGGAAAAGAGCTCCCGTGATAAATTGCTTGTGTTGTGTGCCTTTATTTTATTGCTCAACATAATTTACAACACGACGTTAAGGACCATCATTGCTATTTAAAAGATTTCCTTTTGGGTTTGATCTGTCGGGGCGTAATTGATTATACCTACACCGCAATAAACGAAACATTACTTTGAACCAGATTATTCAATTTGATTATGCAATCGTTAAGGAATATACCACAAAGATATTACTTTATGGTCTACAGAGGTATAAGCTGAAGGCATCACATAAAGTCACAAAGCTTTCGGTGTGAATTTAAATGAAAACAGTACTGAAATTCAGCAACGCTTGAATGTATCTACAATCCATTTTAAATTGAATAACCTAATTCGTTCCTTTGCGATGGTGTGCGATGTAAATCCTGATTTACTCGTACCTACATTCTCTAGAGGGAACGTTGAAAGCGTCACATTCCGGCAAGTGACGGTAACGCCCTAGGTATGTTCGAAACGACGTTACTGAGCGGTGCGCGTCGATGCGATGCAAATGGCGCGTAAATAAAATACGAGCTTTAGGAGACGAACGCGCTGACTCGGGTTTCAGCAACTCCGCATTCGGCACTCGGCACTTGGCTCTCGGCTCTCAGCACTCGTATATCGTATTACAAACGTGAAATTAAAAACTCCTATGCCGGCTATGTTTCACAATTTGAATCCCATCTCTGAATATTGCGCACTTTCAACTTTTATGTAGGTCTTAATGAATTTTACACTCATGCAATAAATACAAATACAAAAGTAATCATGTTTTAAATGAATAGAATACACAATTCTCTTTAAGTTAGTCCGTGTCAATAAGACGTGCTCAAACTTTGTCCACTTTTAAAATTCTGGTAAAATAACACTCCCTCTCTCCTTCAACATCATCATTACATATAGTTCCTTGCTCTTGTTTCATGTTTATTATTGTATATATATACATATATAGATAATTATGTATTTATTGTATATGTAAATGGTACACCACTGACTACTAGCACCGTATTGTCTCTCCTTCTTACTTTAATCGATTCAAAGGTTGTCTGTAAAAAATCGCTTTTAGCGATATGACCGCCCATTGTGTCACCCTATGTAAAATTTCTACATTTATATCTGTACATTTTATGGTGTACATAATAAAGAATATTCTATATAACTATCTAAGTTATTAGAATGTTGTGTTCAAACTCAATGAAAGCTTTTGCTGATTTTTGAAGTGAAAATATCTTTAGCGGCGTTGTGCACTTTTTTAGGATGGGTAAAAAATGTTAAACTCGCGTCAGGACGTGACCGTAAGGTCCGTTGCCTAGCAACCACAGATATAAGCTATTTATATTTCTATGCTAGCAACCGACAAAGTAAATATCAAAATAAATAATCTTTGACATTACGTAAAGATTGTGAGGTAAGAAATTTTACCCATATTGATGGGTAAAAAAAAGCAGTCAAGTTTTCACTTCTGCCAGCACTCCCGGAGTGCAACCCGTTGTTTTTTTTCGCGTTTCCCTTTACGTAATATCTACATTGGACAATGTTGTAAGTACAACTACAAACGCCGCTTCGGGCATTAGAATAAAGATGCTAATCATAATGAAAATAACAAAGAACTCAATCTCAGCAACAAGGGCGTTATCATGAAGACGTCACTTTCTCTAACTTTATCATAACCGCTTTCAAGATTGCGATAGCGGAATAGGCGGGTGTCAGACAATGATTACATAACCTTGAGTTAGTCTGACTTCGTGGAAACGTACCCGTTGGGATCTGGCCTTATTTTTGCGTATGAAGTTAAACATATTTCAAGCCTGCTACGTGAACTGGATACATATTTGGTAGGTGCCCCTCCTGCCGACTATAAGATTAAAGAGGCAGTGTACGAAATCGAATGTCTCGCTATTATTACAAGATAACGCGACGCGAACACTCGTATTTTACATATATTATGCTTGTTCAGCCATTATGCTATAAAGCGTATAAGTTATGGGTGTATGTACATTTCAGTTGTATATTATGTAACATACTTGCTACTGTAGAACGGAGATGTACGTGCTACAGCTATATATCGTCGTTTCGGACAATATTATCCCAGAGGGATATTATTACGTGGAGCAACATAGTTAATTACCTACACGATAGTAATATCATTATGTAGGTTACCCTTAACTTAATATATTATAAGTTATTTTTTGCTTAAAAAACGCAGTATTTCCTTAGGGAAATACCCAAGCTACTTGGTGTTGCTATAGGTGATACAAAAACACAACTGTTTAGAAAAATACAAACTTGTTTCACGTTGTAGGTACGGATAGTTAGCCAACGGAAAATTAAAAAAATGGAATAGAGATTTTCTACGGATGGAGGTTCCGGAGGTGATGAAACGGGTCATTAAACTGTAACATTAAAACCTTCTTTCTTGTCAACAGGAAGAGTTGGAGGACAGGCCCCGAGCGGCCACCTTCCTCACTTCTCTGGCGAACTACTCCAACACGATCCCCACGGCCTCAGCAGCAGACCCTGACGTGAAGCCGGCGCCCCCGGCCCGCATGGGCACGCTCATCGGTGTCTACCTGCCCTGCATCCAGAACATCTTCGGCGTTATCCTCTTCATCCGTCTCACGTGGGTAGTCGGAACCGCTGGCGCTATTCAAGGATTCCTGATTGTACTTGTTTGCTGCTGTACGGTAAGCAATGGTGTTTATGCTTCTTTGTTCTTAGGTCTTCGCAACTTTATGCTCTCTTTAGTACTGGCCCACCATGTCATTAGCCTGCATTATTTGGGGCAAGCGCAAAATTACGAGTATGCTGTGGTACCGTTTTACCAAGACCATTTTTATTAAATTGTTTTTAAGTACTTGCTGAGTAAAATCCTGTAATGTAACTGGCTTTCATTTAACTTTTTTTATGTTTGCGTCATCTCCGGCTCTTGTTATGAACCCCATTTCATCCTGCTTGGATACACATCTATTTATTCTCATATTTTAAGTTAATAATAATGTAATGAATATAATCAGACTTATCCCAACCACAAGCTATTTTGAATAAAATTACTTACGCATGTAGCTATTCATATTCCTCCGAGCAGCAGGCGATGACGCACGAATAACAACTCGCATATACTTACAGCGTAAAAATAAAGTGGAAAAACGAAATACAATTGGTTAAACTTACTTATCGCTAGGTATACCTGCCACAAAATAAAAAAAAACGAGAGAATGAAAATAACTCATCGTCCACATTGTATTCCCTCCGCAGTCTATATTTCCTTCTGATTACGTTATTGTTACGTAGAATTTCCCCCGGGTCTGTCCGAACTCGTTTCTAAAGCTACGTACATTGATGCCGCATCTAATAATGCCCGATCCGTCAACTTATCTAATTTAACTTGTTGACGGCTTATGAAATCTTCTAGACTAGACAATAACTGGATTATTTACCCTGACTAACTAGATTATTATTTGTTGCTTATACTAAACTAGTTTGATAAAATCTAAAGTCCTCGCCTATTGGATCGAGCGTCTGACCTTTATTGTGACTTTTATGTTATGAGTCGTTGTCCAGTCCCTTAGCAACCCTCTTCTCTTGGATCTATGTATTAGATAATATGCCAAGGGGTACATTTTCATTCTGAAATATTAAACAGGGTTTGATATGTTGTGTTGATAGAATTTAAAAGTAGGCTTTGAAAACAAAATCTTTCTAAGCCCTCTTATAACCCGGATTAGGGAACACAGTTTGTCTCACAAGCGACGAGCTTAGAGCAATGGGGTGGAAAGATTTTAAGTACCTACATTTTTGTTTTCACAGACGATGCTGACGGCTATTTCGATGTCTGCGATTGCGACGAATGGCGTGGTTCCGGCGGGCGGGTCGTATTTCATGATAGGACGCGCTCTCGGCCCCGAGTGTGGCGGGGCGGTCGGCATGCTGTTCTATACGGGCACCACGCTCGCAGCCGCCATGTACATCGTCGGAGCTGTTGAAATAGTTCTGGTAAGAATTATAAGTTTATCATTATACAGGATGGCGATTTAGTCACCTGGATCCGTCAAGGGGGTGATTCTACCCGTCATATGAGGTTCTAATCGTCTATGAGTTTCACAGCGAAAGCTACGCTAAAGTACGACGGGTAGAATCACCCTGTATCGGAATCGAGATGCAACGCAACGATGTCAAGATCTAAGAGCTAGGCGAAATATATCATTGCAAATATCGTTGAAGATTCGGGGTTCTACTTTCTAAATATGCTTTCCTTATTCTTTGCGCTTTTTAAGTTTAAAGTTTTTCAACAACGCATTGTTTTTATAAATTAAACCGCTCTAGTAGTGTTATGCTAAAAGCAAAGCATGGTTTCAACAACTAGTTGATTTACCATTACGGATTTCTAGGAAGTCAGATAATTCCGACGTGACCTCTGAGCTCTGTTAGAATTCCGAAACAACTACACGTGAGTCCATACAGAGGCGTGGCCCGGCCGAATCTCTCCTCACCACAATTGCATAGACCACGTACTCGGTATAGGACTAGGTTTACAGGACTATATGCACGTAGGTCGACGTAAAATCGTATGTTATGGGCAACAGACCCGTACGTACGGTCTGTTACACAAACGTTTATACGTGTGATAAGCCACTTACCGATTACCACAGATGAAAACAAATGGGGCACTCCGCATTTTAGGTATGAAGCTACAAGTAGATACGCGCGGGCTAGACTTGTCGAATTCCTTGGGCGTAACGTAGTCAGAAGATATGAGAGTTAAGGCTCGTGCAGACCAGCGCGACGCAACCGCGCGACGCGACTCCAACAATACAATGCCTAAGAAAACTTCACGGAATAACAATAAACGGTATCGCGTCGCGCTGTCGAGTCGCGTAAGTCTGCACGAAGCTTTACGCGATAGAAAGAAAGTCAACTTCTAGGTGAATTGAATACGAGTATACCTGTAGGTAATTAGCGCTGTGCGGCCTAAATTGCACTTTTTTGTGTCGTAGCAAGAGTAGCTTTTTATTTAAATGATTTTGTGGAGTATCTATACATAGCCATCTGTACTAATCTGTGCGATTACACTGGAAGCCTGATCACTCACTGGTCAGTTACCCTAGCTGTCGTTGTGATAAGTAGAGGTGTTTTTTGATAAAAAATAAAAATTGTTTTTATCCGTACTGTACCTCCGTACCGTATCAGCGTCGCGATCCAAAAACTTTGTACGTAGTATCGTATCGCCTTTGAACTTGCGAAAAACCAACTCGCGATGGATCAGAGCGCTCCTGTATCCGTATCGAGACGCCGCGCCATACGGGCGTCCAAACTAGCGTTCTTGGATCACGACGCCGGAACGGGGTTCGGTACGGACAAAAGAACATAATATCTGGACGCAGCTTAACGCAACAGTGAGTCTATAAGTCGATACAGATTAAATTGAATAGATAGGTTTTTATTATGATTAAGGATTCAGTAAAATGGATGCAGGAGTCAGCCGTAAACTCACAAATACACGACTAATTGAATTAAAACATTTGACTTTGACTTATCACTGTATACTGCGATTTATTATTGTGTGTATCAAACATGTAGAAATCCAGCATATAGGATCATTAAACAGCATCAATATAGTAGTTCGAAGAGTACATCGCTTTGATATAAACTACTGAACAAAATCGATCGCAGCTCAAACTGCCTGTTTGCGCTAGTCCTAAACAGTGTTGATGTAACGTACACCGTAGAGGCGGACCGCGCCGGATCGTACTTCACTCCGGTCTCGGGGGCCTCGACACAGGGATGTGGTCGGCCCCCATTTAGCGCCGATCTTACTCGGTCACCATTGATAATTTGGAACATGAGAACCTGACAGCTAGTGTACCTATTAATTTTGTTATTAATTCCTAGGAATATAGGTTTTTATTTTATTAATATTGCCAAAATACAGTTTTGAAGGCATTGAGCACTGGTGATATAATATAAGTACAAAAATATAATATATGCCTACATTAGCGCCATCACAGAGCATTCATAAAACAATTAACTAAAGTAATGAGTTAAAAAAACATCGGGCAGTCTTTGGGGACTGCCAATAGAAGTGAAAACTAAGTAAATTTTTGATACAACGTAACGCCATCTAACGAAAATGTCAGGAATTTATGTGGCTTGCTGTCAGTACAAGAACGAAAACTGTAGCTCCATCAAAAAATTCCAAAAAAATAAAACAAGTCAACAACATTTCTACTCTCCCTCCGTCTTACGAATTTTCGATCAGGTCACGTGTCCTGACGCGAGTTTAAAATTTTTACCCATCCCAAAAAAGTGCACAACGTCGCTAAAGAAGTTTTCACTTCAAAAACTTAAATTGTATTTTTATAGTAGAGTTTTAAATGAAAATAATAAAACATTTCTCGACTAACCCACAAACCGGGGACATTCAAACTAGCTAATTAAAGCAGACTTGCGGAGCGGCCACAAAGGAAATTCGTATGCGGAATACAGCACTGCTGTTTATGATCCCCCACATTTATTACCATCCTGATATAGAGGATAATTTTTACGACGATGTTTGTTGATATTCATGAAAGTGGTGTGTAGTTAATACAGTAATCTCGCAAATAATAACCGGAATGAATATTCGACTCCAACCCAGGCGTAAATTGACGCATCGACCCTTGGAAAGAGACTGTCAACCAGGTAAACACGGCTACATATCAAGTTATACATTTCCAGTATAAGCTAATCTAGCATTGTATATGATTACCGCACAATGAGAAGTCAACTTATACTGGAATTGTATAGCTTGATATGTAGCCGTTTGTACCTACTAGTGACAAAGACGGCGCTCTACTTTCTTATTTAAGGATTATTCCAACTTAAGGAGTTGTATTGCTGATTTTAATGATTATAAATCTGTAAAGCCATATTTGTTATGGTTGCAAATCATATTTTAATCAAGATACAACCTGACACTGACCTGCAAATTGCAATAAACGTAAGAAAATGTTTATATCGCAGGCTACCTAGCGCATCCCCCTTAACATAAAGCAGATTACGTTAGCGATTAACGACAATCCGATGCAGAATGGCCTAAAGCTGATTTTAATATTCATCAGGCCACTAATTACTATTTTGAATGATTAAGCTCGCGCATGGTTTGCTTTCTGCTTGCGGTTAATAGCTCACGCTCATTATTTATGTGAAACGCTGTTAGAATGACTGAGTCTATGTACGTATGATGTTGCTTAGGCATGCTGGAAAATCGCAGGAGGACTGAACGCATTTGTTATTCCTGTTTTAAAATGTTATGTCGGGATTCGCTATTACATTCCTTGAGTGAAACCATATCCAAAGTGAGATACGTCCAATACATAGTTTTGTCAATCGTAAAAACAGAAATTCATAGCTTCTCCATTCCATCTCATCAACAGACATACATGGCGCCCTGGTTGTCCATCTTCGGGGACTTCACGAAGGACCCCGAGGCGATGTACAACAACTTCCGCGTGTACGGCACCGGGTTGCTGCTCGTCATGGGCATGGTGGTGTTCGTTGGCGTCAAGTTTGTCAACAAGTTCGCCACCGTCGCCCTTGCCTGTGTCATTCTTTCCATCACTGCGGTGTACGTCGGAATCTTCGTCAACTTCAATGGAAACGATAAGCTGCAGTGAGTATATTGATGTTTCATTGTATTAATGGATCATTAAATCTAAGATCATAAAATTGAAACTTGAAGTATCTCAGCTACGAGATGCTCTCAAAAATACTTGCCAAAATGACCCTTTTGTCATTTTTGGTTGTGCAGCAGTCCGGTTAACAGAAACATCTGTACTGCAATGTGTGACGTTAAATGAAAGAGCAATAAAAATGTAAATCCTTTCCAATGACAATTGCCACTGGAACAAAATTTATGCTTGCCATAACGAGCAAAATTTGGCAATTGAGTACAGAAACATCAGTCCCCGCGCATTAACACGAAGGGTATGTAGTAAGGGTAGGGTAAGGCCGTGACTGAGATAGTCTCATGTCTCATTAAGCCGCGTTAATGACACACACGAGACACTGAATTTCAGAGATAACATCAGCCTGCTTTTATAACATTTTGTTGCTGAAAAAGTTGTTTAAAGTATGATTAGACCCGACATAATCCAAGATTGATGATGTCCTTCCTTATTAACACTATATTTTTAATCCAACAATTAGATTTTCTAAATTTTCGTATAACCGCGTTTATTCTTAACACTGAACTGTTAATTTGAATAAGTGTTAAATCTGTTTCAATACTAAGTTGTAATTTTCAGGATGTGTGTATTAGGCAAGCGTTTGCTAAAAGACATTAACATCAACAACTGCACGAAGGAGGTCGGGGCGCCGCTGCATCAACTGTTTTGCCCCAACAACACTTGTGATCCGTACTACCTGACACACAACGTGTCTATCGTTCAGGGAATCAAGGTAAGGAGAATATTTACATTGATCGTAAATGTCCTTTTTTCCTAATCATGAATTTTAAGTTGAACTATTATGACAGTAGGTATAACTGACGACAGAAAACATACAGCGTGTCAGGGACATCGACGCGAAGCCTGTTACCATGGATTCAGTTCATGATTCTGAACCCCCCTGCGTTGAAAATTTTCGTCGGTTATTTAAAAAAAAATCTGCTGTTTCATAAAAAAGTACGCGGTCAAAATGTATGGAACAGCAGATTTTTTTTTTATAACTGACGAAAAATTTCAACGCATGGGGGTTCAATATCATGTACTAAATTCATGGTAACAGGCTTCGCGTTGATGTCCCTGACACCCTGTATATTAGACCAAAGGCTCCGGTCAAGATATTTCGTAAAAAAAACGATCCATTACGTACTATCTTCTGAAATTCCTTTCTTTCCGCACATATTCTAATAAAAATATGAGCCATCTTAACAGTTGGGTTAAAAAACATAATCGCACTCAAGGTCCCACTCCTGTAGGATGCTGATGTTGAATGAGTATAACCATTTATTATATAACTAGGGACTGAAAAGCGGAGTGTTCTTCGACAACTTGCAAGACTCGTTCCTGCAACTGGGCCAGTACATCGCATACGGCAAGGAACCCGATGACATCGAACAGATGGAGAGACCCACCTACAATCAAGTCTATGCTGACCTCTCCACGACCTTCACCATCCTCATCGGAATATTCTTCCCTTCAGTTACTGGTAAGATCATAATTTTACAGTAGGTAAATAATTTTTAAATGAACGACGTATAATACTAACACCTTAAAACTGGTCTCGTTCAGTAAAGTATATCAAAAGGGTCGAGCAGGTGTCTATTACACACACATTTCGACAGTTATGTCATAAGTCCCATATAAAAGTCTAACTGAGACTTCGGGCTACTACTGAGAATTTCCAGAGGACAGTATTGTTGTGATTGATTTTCTCTATGAAGATAAATCTAATTCCCCAGGTATCATGGCCGGCTCCAACCGCTCGGGCGACCTGGCGGACGCACAGAAGAGCATCCCCATCGGCACCATCTGCGCCATCCTCACCACGTCCGCCGTGTACCTGTCCTGCGTGCTGCTGTTCGCGGGCACCGTCGACAACCTGCTGCTCAGAGACAAGTGAGGGCGCGTTCCG
The DNA here is from genome assembly GCA_948150665.1 of Conistra vaccinii. NCBI lineage: Eukaryota > Metazoa > Arthropoda > Insecta > Lepidoptera > Noctuidae > Conistra > Conistra vaccinii. Next base: position 7,895,547 of record OX411316.1, read on the forward strand.
TTTTTAGTTAAACTAGCTTTACCTCACGTGGTCTAACGCACTGGCACGGCTTATTTTTTCTGGATAAAATAGGTAGTTTTTACCCAATAACCTATTCGTTTGGCCTATTCGTTTGGCCTATTCGTTGCTCCATTTTAGCGATGAAGAAGACCACACTGACAAACAAACATACATTTACATTTTAAATAATTTTTTAGTAATTTTCACCATCTAACAAAAAGCCTTCAAAAATATTGCATATTTCAGGTTTGGTCAATCTATCGGTGGTAAGCTAGTGGTAGCAAACATGGCGTGGCCGAACCAATGGGTGATCTTGATTGGGTCATTCCTGTCTACCCTGGGAGCTGGTCTCCAGTCCCTTACCGGAGCCCCACGACTGCTGCAAGCTATCGCTAAGGACGAGATCATACCGTTCCTGGCACCTTTTGCCGTCTCGTCCAGCCGGGGTGAACCAACAAGGTAAGCCAACACTAAAGATTCTGAAAATGATACGACTAACAGTTTACTGGCGTCCATATCAGGAATTATTAAAAATAGCCTTTTATATAGACTCCAACTGTCTGGTCCAACAAAATAATGTTTATTTTTTCACATATTACATTGATTGTTATTTCTGACACCAGGGCCCTGCTCCTGACAATGGTGATCTGCCAGTGCGGAATCCTGCTGGGTAACGTTGATATCCTGGCGCCACTGCTATCCATGTTCTTCCTGATGTGCTACGGCTTCGTCAACCTTGCCTGCGCACTGCAGACGCTCCTCAAGACTCCTAACTGGCGTCCTCGGTTCAAGTACTACCACTGGTACGGAAACAACCTCCATACTTAAGGGTTAAGATGTCTTATCTGTGAATATCTGGTGAACTTTTATATCTTGCTTGGTTTCAGGTCTCTGTCTTTAGCCGGACTTGTACTGTGTATCTCCATCATGTTCATGACGTCATGGTTCTATGCCCTCCTCGCGATGGGTATGGCTGGCCTTATCTACAAGTACATTGAATATCGCGGGTAAGTTCATAAAGTGTTGCGTAGCGTTGTCGGTTAGAGCGAACATGCTGGCTCGCAGGTTTGCACAGTGCTCACTTCCTGTTAAGATAACGCTCTTACGAGCCTACTGTACATCTTTTTACACGAGCAGCCTGTGGGCTAGATATACGCAAAGTTCGTACAGCGCTCTCCGCGTTCAGTATAATAACGCGTTTAGGATGCTGGTGGGGCTGCCCCGCTTCTGTAGTGCGTCGGGGATGTTTGCGGATGCGCACGTAGATTGTTTTTACACAATCATGCGCAAAAGGTGCGCTTCCATGGTGCTCAGGGTGTGAGGCAGCTCCAACAGTATCCTAAGCATGATTTCAAGTCGCCTAGCCTGTGTTTTCGTGGGTCGCTGTTGTGCCATCTCACATGGGTTGCCACAACGGTGATCCACTACTACCTATTTGTTTGTTTTTGTGAAGTGTTAATTATTTCTTTACTAATATAGTTGTAAGTCTTACTAATCATTTTTGAGTCCATTATACTTCATCAACTCAGCCAATCGCAGTCCACTGGACTGGACATAGGCCTCTCCCAAGCTGCGCCACTATACTTGAATAAAGATAATTCTATTCTATTCTATAAAGGCTTTAAAATGTTTTTAGAAAAACAATTGTCAACCATGCAGCCATGTGACCATCCGAAATGTGGTACTTTGCTTAACAAAAAGCCTAAACATACCCTAAAACATAAATCGAAAAATATATTGCAAACCAATTACAACCAAAGATAAAGCTAAAGAATAAAAGACAACACGAAGGAAAAGAAAGTCAATGACATTAAAAGTAACATATACAATTTAAAACCTCAAATAATCTTGCACCTTCCAGAGCCGAGAAAGAATGGGGTGACGGTCTCCGTGGTCTGGCTCTGTCAGCCGCGCGCTACTCACTCCTGCGTCTGGAACAAGGACCTCCGCACACGAAGAACTGGCGCCCGCAAGTACTGGTGCTCGCCAAACTGAATAATGAACTGATGCCCACTTACAGGAAGATGCTCGCCTTTGCTTGCCAACTGAAAGCTGGTGAGAATTTTTTTAATGCTATGGTGGATAGAACCTACCATTTTTTTATTATTTGAGCTATAGCAGCAACTTTATTTAATCATTACAAAGATACCTTCACGGGAATTTTATTTCAATCACTTTCGGATAAGTTCCGATTGACTTCTCTGGCGGACAATTTTAACGTTACACTTTAATTCAGATAGATAGCGATTATTTCGAATACTGTGAAATAGTTCCTTAGTCTTCTAGCTGTCAGAATAGCCTATGCACCTGAATCATTTTCTTAACTCATCTAATACCCATAATTATATTTTCACCTAGGCAAGGGTCTGACAGTATGCGTGTCAGTGCTGGGCGGCGACTTCCCACGCCGCGCCGGCGACGCGAGCTCCGCGCGACACAACCTGCGCCGCATCATGGACGAGGAGAAGGTCAAGGGTTTCGTCGATGTACTCGTCTCGCCTAATATTGCTGAAGGACTTAGCCATTTGTAAGTTATCCTTCAATTCCCAAATACTTGAGGCTGGTATGAAAGGAACTGGTATAGATTCTTAGAAACTTCGAGTTCCCCTTTGGTTTTGCAAGTGATTGTTCGTAAAAACAGGGAAAGGCTCTTACCGGGCTATGGATGATAATGATGACATTCTCTGAGTGCTGTCGTCTAATATTATTGTATTCCTGGTTGTTGGAAACCGGATACTTAAAACTGACGATGCCTTACTGCGAAATGCATAACTTCTTAATCCCAGTATCATTGCAATATTTCCATGTCGTGAATTCGTGATCAATACCTATATATTTCCATGTCGTGATCAATAGGTACCTATGTATTATAATATCAATTTCCACTACTAGGGTTCAAACGTGCGGTCTGGGCGGCCTGAAGCCCAACACGGTGATCGTGGGCTGGCCGTACGGCTGGCGCGCGGCGGAGCGGCCCGGGCCGCGCTGGCAACACTTCCTGCACACCGTGCGCGCCGTCGCCGCCGCGCGCATGGCCATGCTCGTGCCCAAGGGGATCAACTTCTTCCCCGACTCCACTGAGAAGGTAATATAACCATAATCAGCCTTCTTATATGATACATAGCCTACTTTTTACACAAATGAATAAGCCATAACATGAAGGACAACGTCTTGCCTCATTTTACCACGTGTGGCATTGATTAACATAAAAAACTATCGAAAGATCGACTTGAAAACAGAAGCAGCACGAGTACCTATATTTTACTTTTGTTGAGGATCAACTCTAAACTAAGTACACCAAAAACACAGTAATTATAAAGTCTTATGAATCCTTATACCTACCTACCTAATGACAACATTCTTACACTCCGTCTAATTACCTCGATCCCCACTCTGCAGGTGGCCGGCAACATCGACATCTGGTGGATCGTGCACGACGGCGGCATGCTGATGCTGCTGCCGTTCCTGCTGAAGCAGCATCGCACGTGGAAGAACTGCAAGATGCGTATCTTCACCGTCGCGCAGATGGAAGACAACTCCATCCAGATGAAGAAGGACCTCAAGATGTTCCTCTACCAGCTGCGACTTGAGGCCGAGGTCGAAGTTGTGGAAATGGTTAGTTTTGGAACTGCTTTATTTATACGGCCAATTCAATGATCAGCATGTTATTTTGGACAAGGAATAGGTTCCATCTATAATTATATAAACCTATTTAGTTTTTATAAATAATATTTCAGACGGACAGCGACATATCTGCCTACACTTACGAGCGAACCCTGATGATGGAACAACGCAACCAGATGCTGCGCGAACTACGGCTGAACAAGAAAGAAACTATGGGCATGGTGAGTTCACAACATACACTCTTCATATTAATGAAATATATTAAAATGTTCACAATTTCAATGTTCAAATGTCTGTACAAAGCTTTGTATATTAATAACTCTACTCTGACCTAGAACTAACATGTTTGTCTGTCGCTATATACAGATGCAAAATTTCGTGGATTATCGTGAAAACGCTGAGGAGAAGTTGCCTTTGGTAAAGTGGATACCTTAACCCTGATTCAAGTCCACTTATTTTCTTTAAGAACATTTTGTTAGCTATCCGTTGAGTTACAATAAGTCCCGCATTTTGAAGTCTACACTAATTTCTGCTGTTATTTTAATCCAAGCAATGTGTAGATGAGTTTTCTTTTTAGCTTTAATGAATTCTTGGTGTAAAATAGATTGAGTGTTGTCCTCTTTGTGGCTAAGATCTTCCACGTTCACTTCTTCATCAAAATATACATTTCTGTCATCATCACATTCTACCAATTCAGTAATAAGTGAATTTGGCTAACTACTACTAAGATATTTGCTTTTGATGTTTTAGATCATGTCTTCATTTCATATTTATTCACTGTTGCTCACTCTTCACTAAACTCCTATGCTCTTTTATAATCACTTCTTGCACTTATTTTATATTTACCGTAACATTATCCTTCTAACCTGACTTGCCTATATTTTCACTCTCGATGTCTTTAAACATTTTAAAGTTATTTAATCCTCATTAATGAAATGGCATGCAACCCTTTAAGAAATATGTATGTACGTTTTAATAAATGTCCTTTTGATTCCAATGATATTAATAGGTTTCAGAGTGTACAAGATTAAATCGAATAGGTTTAGAGTAATTGGATTGTTTACCTACCGAAATTACCCTATATTCCCATTCCTTCCCAACCAAATAACACCGTGTACCGCTGGAAGCTATCTGCGCTCGTCATCATTTCTATAAGTTAGCACACGGCTACCTAGATATTCTATTAGTTAAATCTTCATTTGAGTGATCATAGTCTTGAAATTAAATGATTGCTGATACGTCACAGCAGAGTGGTGAAGCTCATAAAAATACCTTAAAGCCCGATTTACACACAATCTAAACAGTGTTTAGACAGTCCAAGTTATTTGTTGCTTTAATATTATTGTATGCCATGGGTAAGAAACATACATCGTGTAAATGGGGCTTTATTCTTGCATCTACAGAAATAACAAAGCATCATCTGTGACGTCTCAACAACCGCCAACGAACATTAAATCAACAGCCCCTTAATGTGAGTGTCCGTGCACAGGTGCAGGCCATAGTGGACCACCACCACGCGGACGTGAAGACGGCCAGCAAGGTGCGCTTCACGGAGCCCGGCGACGACGCGCCCGGCGACGCGCCCTCGCCGCCGCTCGCCGACACCGACGACAAGGACAAGGATGATAAGGTGAACATACCTCCTGTACATACTACCTGTTTACCTGCACTTAGATAAAAGTTTCAATACCCCATAGTCGTGAAAATTATTGATTTAAAACATCTGAGGTGTTCTTTGAAATAAACATGTATGAAAGGACAAACTCAATTATTCTCAATAATATTTTTTTTTCAACTCGAATTAACTCAGTAATTTGATTGAGCTTAAATTAGTTGGTGATTATTTTTTTCCTGCTTAAAATGACTCATTAGGTACTAATATGTGAAAATATTAAAATCCCCAATTTGAACAAAATAAAAATAGTAGATAATCCCAACACTATCCAAATAATTGCTGTTGATAAAATGGACTATAATTATGATACATTAACATGAACAAGCTTCTTATTTTCTCAGCTAGCACACTATTCATGATCTGTTTATAATTTGACAATAAAAACATTTACATTGCCATTTTCATTTAACCCTCATTGAATATCTATAATGAATTTATAGACATGTACAGACACTTCGATTTCGTCAAACTCGTCTTGATTTACAATCTGACTGACAGATTCAGGACGAGTTCTGCCTGCAGCCTAAACTTGTGACCTACTATAATATTTGAAATACGATTCATTTTAGAACCAAACATTCTAAAATGAAACCGTTTTTTGCGTATTTTTATTCGTGATTTCTTACTTATCTCGGTGAGACCGACTGTCGCGCTTTGATGAAAATGAACTTGCCGTAAATTGGTGGAATTCATTCATTGATTGCAAGATTAGGCTGCCGACATCGATCAGCGCAATAGTGTGGTAGTCATACGTGTCGGTGTTACAAAACAGTGCACTGCAAACCAAATTTTATTTAATATTTTGTTCGTTTACTCATGATCGTACCCCACCCTCATCATTGTCACCAACGAGTCCTAGCGAATTTACACACGGTGGTCATATGTTTGCGATGAGTTCATTCACGTTAATTTGTTCACTTTAGTTTGTTTCGTTGTCCACATTAGATAAGAGGTTTGATGTTTGAATGTCAGTAGTGAGTTATCGTTTAACAATTAAAATAATATATGACATCCCGTGTTTCATTCGCCTTGAATCCGTCATGTGCAACACAAACAAAACAAATCGCGTTTCAAAATTCAATTTGGAAATGGAAATTCTACAAATTGGGGTGAATAGGACGACTTTCGAAGTAGTTTGTTGCACATAATCGATTCAATGTGGGACTCGCCCGATGAACGGTCGCAGTGCGAGGACGCCAGCCCGCCGCCCGACGACAACAAACACAAGGAACAGGGCGCCAACGGAGACGCCGTCAAGCCCAAGCCCAACCTCTCCGACATCACGCCGTGAGTACAACTACCTACTTCTTTTGATTACAACAGAACATACGAAAAATGCCTTTGATCTCTAGGTCAGAAAATCCTTTTTAAATGAGAAGCAACTAGGACTACTACGAGCCGAGTTAACTAGGCAGAATTCCGCACGCAACAAGATAATTTTCTCGATCGTCAAGTTATGTACCATCGCGGACACTGGCGCCTGACCACTTTTCGAACTTATTGCTTAGGCAATGCAATGGGGATAGTGCATCTACCAATTTAATTGCCACATACATATTTCTAGCACAACCTTCCTTGATATCGGAGAGAAACCAACTTTGATTCAATGAAAGGAATATAAAAAAGTATAGTAAAAGCAAACATGTAACGTGTATGTAATGTGTGTCAGTGACGAGGGCACGGTGCGACGCATGCACACAGCGGTGAAGCTGAATGAAGTGATCGTGTCGCGGTCGCACGACGCGCAGCTCGTCATCCTCAACCTGCCGGGCCCGCCGCGCGACACCAACATCGACCGGGAATCCAACTGTGAGCATATTTGTTTTACTTTACATACAAAAAAATATACTTGACAACTGCGAAGATACTGCTTAGTGCATATCTCTATTATGATTCTGGCCCTGTATTAAGCCTGTGATGGATAAGAATGGCAACTTCAACGAATATAAATTATGGGTTCACCGCAGCCGCAGTCACTAAATACTACTACCGTAGCAAATGCTACGTATATTCCAAAATTTTAAGTACGACTTAGCTTTGCCATGAAAGTTCCAGCGTAGCATAGTCTACGGTTTTGGTCACAAAATTAAGCGTAGTATTTGCTACGAGAAGACTACCGTAGCAAATGCTACGTGTGTTTCAAATTTTTGAGTAGGACGTAGCATTGCTACGAAAGTTCCAGCGTAGCACAGCCTACGGTTTTGGTCACTGAATAAAGTGTAGCATGTGCTACGAAATGACTACCCTATGCTACGTATTACTACGAGCTACGTTCCAAAGATATGGATGAGCGTTGTTTTACTACGATAGTTCCAGCGTACCACAGCCTAAGGTTTTAGTTGATTCGTAGCACAGCTTGCTACGAGGTGTAGTCCGGCGTAGCGCTTGCTACGGTTGGCCCAGAGCGTAGCGATTGTTAGGAAAGTTAATTTTGTTTGGTGTATTGTATGTATACGCTGACATGTTGTCTCGTCATTGCCAGACATGGAGTTCCTGGAGGTGCTGACGGAGGGGCTGGAGAAGGTGCTGATGGTGCGCGGCGGCGGGCGCGAGGTCATCACGATCTACTCGTGAGCGCGCGGCGCGTCTCTCCTAACTGTTAGTGCTATGGTTTGGAACGTTCCGATCGGTCGGGCTCGAGTCTCGTCGATCGAAAGACTTAACCCGCGCATCTCTAAGACTGCCGACACGACCGTCGCGTTCCGGTTCGTTCATAAATATTGTATGTATTTTCTTACGATGATTGTATTCGGCGTTCGTTTTACTTGTAAATGTTAGCTTAATTCTACGATACGTTTTGTTGAATTTGCTGTTTAGAGTGACGTTGTTTTGAAATTTATTCACTGTTGTATAGATATTTATGGATATGACGTATGTATCTAATGAGAAGCCTTATCTGTCGGTCGTTAGCTCTAAGTTCGTTGTTTTGTTATTACATAGACTAGCTAAGCGTTACTTTAAGTACCCCAGTGGTCTCTTGTTTACCGACATGCCATATAGTTTTTATTTGAATGTATAAGCGTTAGCACTTAGAGGTTAATTTGTATCATTTTTATACATCATTTTATTTTCTATGGTTGTTAACACGACGTAGATATACTTTATAAGAGTATACATTTCTTAAAAACCATAAACATTTTTAACTATATAAAAATTGTATTTTGTAAATATTATTCTGTTTTAAGATTTTTACATCTGCTCAACTTAAAACTTACCGTGGGACTGACGCAGGAAGTAGTTAACAAATTGAACTTACGCTAACCGGATAGATTTCGAAAAGTTTTAATTTTGAAGATCATTTCTAGTCACTTTCGATATTAGTTATATCTAATACATACACAATTCGTTATACCAAAAATACAAGACGTCAGTGAGTTGACACAACAAGACGAACCCTCGAGTTTTTATGGTGAGTAGATTGAACAGCAACTAGAACGCGCTGAGAGGGACACCTAGGTAACTATTAACTATTCGTATTTAGTATTAGCGAGAAGATTTAATAGTTAAACGCGATCCCCCGTCGCAATTAACTTAGAGAATAACTTGAAAACTTATTGCGCACATTCGCGTAGGTAGATGATTTCTTACTGTGATCGTTTATATAAAGTTTTATTGTTTTAGTTTTACTTAAGTGGTAGCGGTAATATATCCGGACTATTAAGTAATAGTCATTGTTTAAAAAAAACTACATAATTTTGTTTATATCTGTAGTTGCCTCGACTCGCTCGTGCTATAGTTTCCAGCGTCGATTGGGCTGCCTTAAGACGAGCGTCTTTAAAACATAAAATGTAAAACTGTGGATATACTTAAAGTTGTCAAGAACGGTGTTGTACTACAATCGTCACGATCTTACAAAGAACACGTGACTGTAAAAGCTCTAAAGCTATATTTTCGCCAACTACCCTCTACCCCTGTCGTCGAACGAAAAGTATATTTGCGCTACTTACACATGTATAGCTTTCCAGCAATAACTAAGAACAACCATTTCAAACAGATAATTAATTTGAAAATGTTTTTGCTTTCGTAGATATTGCTTTAAAACTAGTAATGTAATTAGTTAATTTCTAATAAAGACATCTGTAGCAGTGAACAACAATGAACTCAGGTGCACATTACGCGTATGTACGTATGATGAAAACTTGTCAATTTTTATTTACCGTTACACCACACTAGTTAAGGAACTATTTCTTATTCGTATAAAGAGTGTTAGATAACTGCCAAATAGGAATCGGTGTTGTAAAATATCCTAGTCCATAAGTGAGCTACCATCTACTCAATAATAATAACTCCGTTTGTGAAAAATCATAAATATACAGTTAGAAAAAATTGATGAAACATTTTACAGTTATAATCGTAGTTTACAACACTTCCTAGACGAAATAGTTAGATAACTGTATATTCTTTCTTTCACAAAACTATTTAAGTACCTTTAAAAGTTATCTTTGGATTGATAGCATTTCTTTGATGTTCATTACGAACTTAACTGTTATTTTAAAAATTATCAATTATCTACCTAAATAATGTCCTAAGATTTTACGATAGCGTCAACTCGAATTTTGTACAAGAGTTGATATTTTTAAGATTTCCTCAAATAAAAAATAGTTTAACCTTTTCATAACTCGTACTCACAAATACAAGTAACGTCATTTAAAGTTCGCGCTCCTCTGCGTTACGAACAAAGTAGGAAATAATTCGAAGGTATTCCTTTTTGTCATGGTTGTAGATGCCATAATAATAAATTAAGTACGTAGATGTTAGTTATTCTATGAATCGACTGTCGACTTCCCGTCTATGAGATACCAGTGAGCAGTAACTGAGCACTCAGTCGCTTAGCAACCAGACACCTAGCCCGCGGCACACTCTGTCTACCACATTGAAGCAAAGCGATATTAACAAAATTAAATCACTTAATAAGATTAAGTATAAATCATTCTAAATTATATTAATCTATAACTCAACATTTGAAAATATTTAAAACAATGTCGTGATTATACATCGCTCGTTATGATTTTGTGAATGTGTCCTCTATCACCTAGTGATACTACACTGATGTAATGAAATAGTGATCACATATCTTCCTTTCACATAGAAAAAATATATCTACATATGAACCTATTTATGCCTATTAATAGGTAATGGACGATAATTTATTTAAATAAAATTTATTGAATTATATATTATCTAAATAATATTCAAATTAAAGTTATAATATACCTAGTAGGTACTTTTTACTCTACGTCGAAATTGTGAAATTGGAAAACTAATTAGTTTGTGTTCTGGAAGAACGTGACGGTATGATTGCCTTTATAAAATGGTTTTCGTTTTACAAAATTGACAATTATATTTAACGGCTCATTAACCATACCAAATAATAATAGGGATAGACATAAACACTAAACAGCGCATCGCGGACGTGGAGCGCGCTGACCGACGACCGAACAGCCGGGGTAACTGTGCTCATCCGATGTACCACGTGTGGTCCACACCGGTAACAAGCCGCTTCACACCTACTTAAATCTTACTTGATAACAACATTGTAGATAGTTCAAATTATTAAGTAGGACACTAGTTAATGTTGGATGCCCACGATAACGTCATACATGTGCCAAACATCATTATTTCAGGGAGGAAATGACACGGTGGCAAATATATAGCCTAGGTCATCATAATAACATTTTAGAATTACTACAAAATCATCTCTCAGTGAACTGTCAGTAATGTGTGTAATATTAATAATAAAATAGCTTTCGGAGATACGTTATGTGTTAGAAATGTCACGTTTACCTACTAACATAGTTGTAATTCAACAACATGCACATACATAGTACCCTACTCGGAATAGATTAAAAATCGTGTTCGTAATTTCAGTCGTTACATTTTAGCTTTATTAAAATAAAATCATTAAAAATTATAAAATGTACAGTCGCCAATGTATTCAAAGGCACAGGTATTACTGAATACGCTGTTGAATACATGAATGCTTGGCGAGTGTACCTGACAAGTATCAAGTAATTATTGATGTAAAACTATTAAATTACCTATTTTAGATTTTAGGCTGTGAGTCAGCGTAAACACATTCTTTACAATTTAATATTCAAGCTAGAGTTGCTGTGATACACCATTATGGCTATAAAATTATAGTGTAGTCATTTCTGGCTATGAATAACAATGGGAGATAACGTGGATATACGTTCAACGCCATATTCTATCTGTGATTTCACTGATGTGTAGATGCACCTTTATCCGCGTAACCCTATTAAATCCTGAAATCTCATTCCCCATATCCGACTTGAGTATGACTCGTAAACAAGTAATGTTTGCCTCATAATATGTAATCTGTCACTATCTTATTGCGAATTACAAACTACATAATGAAAATGTAACTAACAAGGCTGTCTCTACTTTGAAGATATTTTGAAAATTGTATTTTATAAAGCCTATGTCTAACAGCCAGAAATGTAACTAGATTGTCTATTACTGAAACAAAACTATTCTTGGTCTTGGAAATATGAAGCGAACAAAGATAGCCTACATCATGCTACATCTCAAGATATTGAGCAATAACGAAAGTTTATAGATAGTGATCGCTGGGCGGTATGCTATTTAACTTATAAATATTATGTATTTTGATCTGGAACGAGTTTTTCATAGAAAAATATTTCGAAGTGTAAAAGTTGTTTAAGAAATTATTAAAATATTCAAATAATAATTCTAGAGAGTTAGTCAGTGAGTAATTATAAGAAAAAGATGTTACGAGTATAATGAAATAAACGAATAAAAATGCATGTCTAGTTTCTTTTTTATCATCCTACCCATTTGCAGAAATGTATGTTCTTAAATATAATTAGGTAGGTATATGGGACTTCATTGTGCCCCATTATGCCAGCCAAACCTATCCTTATCGGAAAAATTATAGTTAGAATGGATAGGATTCTAGAGGTAACGTAGAGGAGAAATTCCCTAATGGCCTGGGCAATGTCGAATATCTAATATTGATTGTAGTCAGAGCGCTGGAGTCATGCATAAGTAATTACCTACACTGTCATTTTATAATTGAGGTTCTGAACAGGGGTGTAGCTGCCGCCGTATCAGCCGTATCAGTGATAAGGGGCCCCCAGGTGTGTAAGCAAACATTCATACAATATTATCCAAAACCTGAAATTCTTATTGATCTGGAGCCCGTAATGAATGAATACCTAACGAAAATATGGATATTTGTTTATGGCTTACTGAGGCTTCAAGCTATGCCTTTAGCTTTAGCGGTTCAACTCTCAAGCTTTTATTTAACATTTAACATTCATTTAATAAAATCACACCGAAAATCTAACCTAGTAGAGTCAGGAATTCAGGATGCTCCAATTTTCGAGCGCTACGCTCGATCTTATATTCCGGTGACAGCTTAACCTATCCGAGTCAGGATTCTCCAAATTTCTAGCTGGCTTCGCTCGCTCTTGCATTGTCTAGTTAAATTCCAATGAAATCTTCAACAATCTCGGTTCAGTATGCTTCTATTTTCACTCGCTCTTCAATGAAAACTTAACGTATCTGAGTCAGTTTTCTAGCTCGCCTCGCTCTTGGATTCTCTTAGTAAAGTCACAAAGACAGCCTTTTTTTTGGTGGGAAATCATCAAACAACTTCTCTGGGCGGAGGGGCAGGGCGTGTCAGACTCTTACTGACTAAAACCCACCCGTGTTCCTTCACTTGCCTGTACGTTGCCAGGGGCCACGGTCTCCCCTTAGGACTTTCCCGCAACCCCTCACAATGACAGCCTATGCTCTCGAGTCAGGATGCTATAATATTAATTTTTGTAAAAAAAGTACCCTCCTTTGAGGTTCGCTATAGTCAGATAAAAGAGGCCCCCAACATATTCTACGCCACAGGTTCTGAATTAATGCATAACTATTTTTGAGAGCCAAACGACACTTAAGTTATATTCTATCCTATACCTAGGTACTTATATTAAACGAGCAATATTTGTATACTTAAAAACAGGGTGGATTTTTGAGATGGGGCAGTAAGGGCAGCTACCTTATCCGTTGTAGCTACTGGAAAACGGTCTTAGGAGACTGTCCTTAACTTTCGGAGACATTTTGATTTGCATTCACAGATATTTAACAAAATATACAGTCAGCATGAAAGTGGTCACAAAAACTTTTTTTAGACTGGCCAAAAAGAAATAAATAAATAGTATTTCTTTCGAACGAATACGTGTTATAATTTAATTTGATTTGGTATATACTTAGCAAATAATTTAATTTAATGTTTTGTGTTGCGAAAAGTAAATTATTTTGCATAAGTACCTACTATTGTATAAAATCAAGTTTTTCTAACTGAACAGACAGCTGTGCTGCTGGGGAGTTTGTTGTTCAACTTCTTCTTCCCAGCTAGAGCACTAAGTAGGAAGTGCATGAAGGGCGGGCGTTTTTGGGGGACTGTAGGTACTATGTAATTTTGACGTTCGAAAAGTGCTGATTCTCAACTCAACCTAGTTTGAACAAATGAGTTTCCAAGGTTGAATTCACAGATTTCGAAAAATACGAGTATAAGTAGGGGAGTAGTACATAATGATCCCCCTAAGGGGAAACAGAAATAAAAAGTACCTAGACAATGAATTTTGTGAAATAGATAGGTTTTCTGCAAAGCTAGTCTATCAACCTATTATTTAGTAGGAGTAGAATACAATTCTATTAACAAGATCTATAAAAATATACATTTTTGTAAAAGTGTAGTAAATGATCATTTTGGACACCCGGGTGTCTAAAATGACCCCAGGGGTTGGGGTAATATGATCCCTGGGATCATTTAACCCCGCTGTTAAAGAAAGGTAAATTTTTTTTTTTTTTTTAAGTATATGTGGTTTATTTTACCAAAATTTTGAACCTTACAAGTACAAACACTTCGCTAAAAACGAATTAAATCTTTTTGATAAGAAAATATATTTTTTTGGCTCCACAAGACTGGCCAATGGCGTATAATGTTATTTCCTGCTCGTCTTTCTAATGCCATAACCGGCACAGAGAATTGCTTACTGGCAGTTTAATACGGCATGTTTCACAGCATCTAAAGCATTGACCATGGACATTTCGCTCCAATTTAGACGCGTAATTATTTTTACAAAATTATTCCGCGGCAAAGATCCTGAAATAAAAAATAGCTAGATAAGTTTTAATGATCTAATTTTATATAAAAAGCACAACATCCATGATTGATAATCATTATTTGTGAATAAAAATTAACTAAATTATTGTTAACCAGCTATCTAATTATTACGCACCACATTTTCCTAAACGATTCCGATTAATTTGTTTCATTTTGACATTCGGTAAAACAGTAGGTGATCGTTTTACCTCGAGGGATCGTTTTGTACCACTTTCCCCAAAGTAATACTTTTTTATGATGGACAGGCTACCCAAATATAAACAAAAATAATAAATTCGAACGAATACGCGTTATAATTTTATTTGCACTAAGCACAGGATAGTTTGTTGCTTGTGAGTTGTGAAGTCGAAACTTTGAGGAAAAAATGGCCGCAAACCATTTGGAACTTTCAGACTTGTATGGGAAAAAAAAAGACTGTCCGCTACAAAAATCAGAAATCGCAAAACGCCTTTGGACGGAAAAAGTGTGTAAGCAAAAGCAATATATGAATTTTGTTCTCAAAGCAAATAAGTTCAAAAACTAAAACAAACTCTAAAAAGTATGAAACAAGAAAATATTTCGGACAGAAATCTAGACATAGGTACAAAAATGGTCAATGACTACAAAAAATCGCGGACCATACATGGGGTATTTTCGAATACCCCTAGACATGAGGAATCTACCTATATTTTTTTTATGACGTGTATTTTTGGTCCACCCTGTATATATACATATTTGCAATGTGCTCGTCAAGCACTTTCATTTGATACCCAACAAGGTATAATTTTTTTTAATTGTTTTTTTGTTTCCTCTCTTGTACTTAGAGACTCTAGAGGGCGCCACGCCATATTGAATTTAATTTCACGTCCAATAGCCTATAACCAGCGGACGATCAGAACGCTTCCAACGATACCTACCTCATACTCTCAGTAGTTTCGAAGTTACGAGGTTACAGATGAACTACCATACCTACCTACCGGTCAAAATCATAACCCTCCTTTTTGCTTCGCCGAAGTCGGGTAATAAAATTATAACGCGTACCTATTCGTTTCAAAGGTCTTTTTTTGTGCGTATTTTCGGCCTTCTGTCTTATTGTAAAAAGTGGGTTAGAATCTCATTTCCTGTCCTTACTGGCAGTGGCGGATCCACGGGGGGGGTCATGGGGGTCATGACCCCCCCCTGGGCTGTGTAATCTCATTGATACATTTTATCAAATGAACACTTTGTATGATGTTGCCGCGGATGTATTTGCCACATAATGAGTGAACGACACGCATATTAAGACTTCTTGTCCTTCTTCTTTCTTTCTTTTCTTTCTTGTCCTGTTATTATAATTACGATGATGGACCGTGGAGTTCTCTGCCGGCTCTTCTCTATAGGAAATGACCAAATGGAACCGTGCTCCTAAGCCTCTGAGGTTTCATAAGTGCCCATGTAAGTTTATCTGAAGCTAGCAACTAGACGTAGCAACTAAATACCCCAGAATAGTGTCAAGACAAACCGCCCCAGGCCCTGGCGGCCCCTTAGATCTTAAGAAGTACTTTTTAATGATATCCCAAACATGGTCAAAATATATTCAGTAAGCCGACGTTCGCACGGACGTATTTTTATCGACTCCGTATCAAAGTTGCGACAAACAAATGTGCGACAAATGCAAGGGCGACAGTACGATAGGTCGACCATCAGCGGTGCGACAGAACATCAGCTCGACGAACGTTAGTGCGACAGATTGTTTTCGCGACAAACGATGGCACGACGAAACTTTTGATCGACGAACGTTAGTGCGACTGATTATTGTCACGACCATCGATGGGGCGACGAAACTTTTGATCGACAAACGATAGCGCGACACAATGTTCGCTCGACAAACTAAAGCACGACAAACATTTCTATAATATTTTGTTGCTAATAGCAGATAAGAAAAAAAATGTAAAGTTTTAGGTTCTTTATACATGGTTTTCGCCTACCTTGCTCGTAACTGCACTCGCGCACTGCAGTCATTTAACATTGACAATAAAGAATGAAAACATTTATTAAAAAAAAAAATCTTATCTGCTATTACAACAAAATATTATAGAAATGTTTGTCGTGCTTTAGTTTGTCGAGCGAACATTGTGTCGCGCTATCGTTTGTCGATCAAAAGTTTCGTCGCCCCATCGATGGTCGTGACAATAATCAGTCGCACTATGTCGCACTAACGTTCGTCGAGCTGATGTTCTGTCGCACCGCTGATGGTCGACCTATCGTACTGTCGCCCTTGCATTTGTCGCACCTTTGTTTGTCGCAACTTTGATACGGAGTCATTTTTATCACGGTGATTTTTTTTCGCGTATTTTATTTTCGACGCTCCGCTTAGCGCCGAGAGTTGAATATCCAACAGTGTGTTTTCTTGACGCGCTGGGATACGCGCTGAATGCACTCTGTGATTCTCAATACTCGGCTCAATACCGAGGGTAGTAAATCCAGTGTACGAAAAAAAATCACCGCGATAAAAACACGTCCCTGCGAACGTCGGCTAAGAAGCAGTTTAGGTACAGTTGGAAGCTGAGGATGAAATTTTCGAGCTCGCTTCGCTCGCTACGTTCTCGAACTTTCTGCATATGTCGACAAAAGACAACGAAGACGAAGAGAAGAGACGTGTCCTATTTCTGTATGCCTTTAAAAAAAAATCATCCCTACACAAAGCGGTGTGCTAAAATTTTCGAGCTCGCTACGCTCGCTTTTGAATTCTATATTCTTCTAACTCTCAAACTTTTCTGCATAAGTAGACAAAGTAATTCCTATTTCCGTTTCTGTTTCCTGTTTGTTGTTCAATACAAACCTAACCGAGAATTCATAGACGAGGTGCAAAAATTTCGAGCTCGCGTTGTTCGCTTCCCTACATTCTTCTTTGAGATGAAAATGTTGCATTTCATTTCATTTTCCCTTAAAAAAAAATCCTGCGGGTTGCGATGTCCATGGTGAATTACGAGTATAAACTACGCACGATATACTCGTTTTTTTTGCAAAATTTTACTAATAATACCTACATAAACTGAGAAGACCGCGTGGCCTCATATTTTTTGCCACTCCGGGCCCCCGACAGACTTAGTTCACCACTGATTGGGCCTGTCCTGACTGGACCCCGACTATGTGACCCCCCCCTGACTCGAAGGCTGGATCCGCCCTTGCTTACTGGCCCATCTCAAAAATCCACCTTGTAGGGTAAACTTGCTTAAATCGTACCTGTTCCTAAATCGTACCTGATCTGTTCTCCGAACCTAAGGGTTCCACAGAATTTCAAGTGACACAAAACGTAAGCTTTAGTCCGCCATCTTGCAGGAAAAGAAGCAGAACCCTGTACGGTTGCTCGTTACAAAATTATCAAGAAATTAAGTTTTTCTTGACAATCGCTGTAGTTTTTTATGACATTTCATAAGCTCATAGTTCCATAACCACGTGGTATTCGTTTTAGCTCGCAGTATAGTGTAAATACATATTAATTGCTGTAATTTTTTTGTGAACTTTGTTGTTCTCGCCGACGCCATTAATTTACGCGGGTGATTTAAAATTTTTGTGAGCAGTTTGCTTAATTCGTACTCATTGGTACTAATTCGTACCGGATAGTCCATACAAAAACGAATCAGAAAGAAAAATTGTGATGCCATTTTTTTTTACATGACTCAAAATCTTAAAAAGAAGAAGAACAAGGAAAATAAGAATGTTTCAGGAAAACAAAACAACCTAAAGAGACTGAAACAAGGCTATGTCTTTTATGAAATGAAGATCACTCTGAGGACATGATACAGTGCAATGAATGTTCCAAATGGGTACCTACATGTGCTTTGCGCAGGTACAGATAGTACGACTTATTATTATTGTTGTGATAATTGCAAGACGATATCGTAAAGTATGATTTAAGAATATATGGGTACGAATTAGACAATATAATCTTAAATCGTACTTTTGAATTTATTTTGTTTTGTTATTTTTTCTCAAGAAGATGATTATTTTTGTTATTTTGTGTTCTTTATTATGTTAGGAGAATAACCAGTTTTCATTAACAGTAGTTTTATTATTGGTTTTCTTGTATTATTCCAATAACAGCAATTTTCTCTTAACGGGTACGATTTAGGCAAGTTTACCCTATGTATCTCTTTTACTGACACGGGACCTACAATCTTTTTTACGTTCCTTGAGCGAGAAAATAGCATTAAAGTCTATTTTAAAATGGTTATACAGAATAGTGGACCGCTCCTCGGCCCGTGAGCCGTCTCACGTCGCGCCGACAGCGTGCTTCAAGCGAGTAGTCCGCGCCCCGGCGAAGACACGCCTGTAGTCGGTATGCATGCAGGCGCCTCACCGTCCGCGCGGAGACGCCTTGACATCCGCGCGCGGTCCTCGCGCCGCTCGCACGGCTGTCTCGGGATGTCGCCCGCGCACCATTCCTTTTGTAAGCTGACAACTAGCCGTTGGCGCGTGGACGGTGAGCTACCAGCTAGTAAGCGGCGCATGAACAACAAGCTGTCACCTCACCGGTGGCGTGCTAGCAGCGACCGGTCGTGTTGCTGACGGCCTGTTGGCGACAAGCGGACGAATATTTTTTGAGGCGGCGCCGGGCTAGTACTACGCTGGAGCTCGAGTGGTGCGGTTATAATGAGCGATGACCTTTACGGTTAACAGCCGCGCTATACATAAGTCAGGCAATTAAGACAGATACATGCCAGTGACCTTGAGTGGTTAGCTTGCGTGTTCTGTACTAAGCTCACGCAACGCGTCGTACGTCCAGCCAGTAATAGAACTTGCGCATCAAGGAGCGCTCTCACCAATTTGACGCATTATTAATTTATTATACAAAAAACAGAAGGTATTTTAATAAAACTCGTAGACTAAAAGATTAATATTTTAATTATCCTTAAAATGGTGAAGGTTTCAGAATAATACGCTTGACAGCATTTGAGTACCTAATTATTAGTCTTTTATCCGCGTTAGACACAACTTTCCTAATTTCACTATGTAATGTAAACATAATCTAAAATATTCGTAGATTAAATTATTAAGAAGATGCTCTAATTTAACATATATTTTTTCCAAATCATTAACACCACTCGTTTAGACGTAATTTCCGGTATAAAATCATTAAAAGTAGCTTGTCGTCGCCTTAAGTAGGTAGGAACGTGAACATCAAGCCGATGGAGTCGCCCCTTTGTACTGCGAACATCATTACTATGAACAAAATAGGTAGGGTAGTGGCACCAATAAATGAACGATTAAGCTTTTTTGACAACTTTAAATAGCTGTAACTCAGTTATTTCATGACATTCATGCATTTTAGATTTTTTTTAATTAGGCCATAATCCTCAGGATGTGACTGATTAAAAAAAGATCCGTCTAGATCTACAATTTATTTTTATAAGTTGCTTTTTGTACAAAAAAATGGGATTTACCCCTATAGTTGAACACTGAGCCCTAATTATGAACATTTTGGATCCTTTACTTGAACTAGCATTTTAATATTACCGACATCGGTCCACCTTGTGGGGGCGGGCTTCCAACGCTGTCTTCCAGTACGCGGTCGCAAATCCAGAACCTTTCGGCCCCATTCAGCGAGCAATGTGCCCTGCCCACTGCTTAAGTTTGGTAATTCTTCGGGGTATGTTGGTTACCTTGGTTCTCCTACTGATCTTTTCATTTCTGATTCGATCATGTAAAGAAACTCCAAACATAGCCCTCTCCATTGCCCTTTGGGTGACTTTCAGCTTGCTTATGAGGCCCATTGTGAGCGACTACGTTTCAGTGCCTTATTAGGTCATCACTGGCAACACGCACTCGTAGTTCACAAACGCTAAGCAGAGAGGCAGTTTATACTCTTCGGTCTACGGTGCTAAAGCTTTTGGGGAATCTGGGAGGCTGGAAGTCGTCAAACCAGCGCGTGAGACGATTCGTGATGACTCTTGAAAGCAGCTTGTAGTCAACAACTTCTGGAGGGCCTTAAGAATGGGTTTTCCATCGGCCTTCAAGAGTTCGGCCGTAATTCCGCGATCACCTGGCGCCTTGTTGTTCTTAAGCTGCTTCAGAGACATCCTAATCTCGTACTAGCTGACGTCCGGGATGTCTTCGGTATACTGTCAGGTAAATCTAGCTCTTGGGTGGTTTGCCAGATTTGTGATAGGGTAACTGGTTGACGTGTATAGAACCTCTCGACCTCTCTCAGTAGTTCAGGTTGACGGATACGATTCTGCCATCTTCGGTCTCCTATTTCGCAAACTGGCTCTGCCCAATAGACAGGTCTTTGCCACTCGCTGCAGGTCTTGAAAAGTGACCTTCACGGTATACGGAATATATACGGACTGAGTTAAGGAATACAGTCTGTCTATTTAGCTGATGGTATTTGAGTGCATCATCTGAAGACGATTAACAACAATTCAAATGTTCATTTTTTGGATTAGGAAAAGAATCACAAAATGAACGAATAAAATCACTTTAGCGTTCAGCTCATGGCACGAAACCCAAAATTTGAACGAATAAAATATGAACATATTCCTTAGTTCAAATTTTGCGCATGAATCCTAAAGATGAACAGTACAAGATTTCATACTAAAATAAAGCCTTAAAAATAATCAAAAACACTAAAATAATGTGTTCAACTTTTGGTAACTAAGTTCATACATTTATTAAAATTCATTTGAGTTGATTTGTTTTGGTCTATAAGCGTGAGTTTATAAGTAATGATAGCTGTAAAAATATGCCTTTACACCATTACCTGAACGCCGTTCATCTATTGGATCAAGCAAACAAAATTGAATCCATTACTTGAACAGTAAATTTCTCTAAAAATACGATAAATAATGTTTAAAACTATCAATATACTCAAAGCCAGATATAACAAGATTTTATTCTAACCAAATCCACTGAAATCTATCATTAATTCTTTCTTTAAGGTGACAAAATTCTTAAATTAGGAGGGCACTTTCCTTAAGTAGGTTTCCATATAAAACTGATTTTCGGCGGAAAGCGCTCACACAATGGCAGACTGCGAGCGCACCTGAGTTGTCACTGCCAAAGTTGTTATGCTAACGGGAAGAAAATATGTTACCATATCTTGAAAAAAATATTTCAGACATGTATCTAGCGGGGTTTTTTATATTTTTGAATTTTTCGGTCGGTCGTTCATCTATTGGGGGTCGTTCATCTATTGGTGCCACTATCCTACCTACTTCAACTAGGTGCAAGCAATCAGCAACAAAACTCGTACTTCAGTTTTTTTATCCATTTTATTGAGCTAAGTAATTAAAATCGGAACCGAAGTTAAATTAAAGGATTTTAACTCATGCTGAATATGAAATATAATAGTGTATTGAGTAATTTTATTTCACTATAGAATTTAGATGATGTTGGTACCGACTTACCGTAGGGTACGTGCTGTCGAAACTTTTGTAATACCTACTAATAACAGCAGGAATGTTCGTAGGATTGTAAGACCGAATCGAGGAAATCAAATGCCTTGGTACATAAAAATATTTTATTTATTTTTTACTCAACATTTATCTACAGTATTATCAGAATTTACAAAAACATGTTTTGTCACTAAAATAGCTACAATAAATATTATAATAGTTATCTAAGGAACACAGTTTTTTTTGTTGTTTTTATTACATGTTTCTATATAATATGTTGATATTATATCAGATTTACAGATTCTTACATTAAAACAGTATCACAAGTCTAAAAAAATAATTTGTTTCTACCCTATCTTCCAAAAGTATGTATGTATAAGAATTGTATAAACATACAAAATCTATAAACCCCGAAAAGTTTATCTTTACTATACCTACCTACATAAATATGCTAACAACAAATTTATCTATAAACACCGTTCTGCATTGTTAATACTTTCAATCAGGTACTTTTTCAATCCGCTTTTATTGTATGATGTATAAAATTGACTAAGTAAAGAATATTTCAGGCTCACAACCTTCATTCCTAAAATTTTGAGATGTGTTTTTTTCATTGCTTGTGGACCAACCAAATGATCATTATTAGAACAAT
This sequence comes from Conistra vaccinii, assembly GCA_948150665.1. Taxonomy (NCBI): domain Eukaryota; kingdom Metazoa; phylum Arthropoda; class Insecta; order Lepidoptera; family Noctuidae; genus Conistra; species Conistra vaccinii. The sequence continues at coordinate 7,918,013 of OX411316.1, forward strand.
ATTGATCAGGCAAATGAATTAAGATAGCAATATTTTCATTCCGACCAGTTTTTGATTTCCAGTTGTATGTTTTACTCCCCCGACCAGCCGAGTGCAACATAACATCCAACAAGTATGTTTCGTCAGATGGTAGGTATGGTATAGACACTGCCATGGACAACTTATCTTGACCTCCTGCTACATCTACCAAGGTCTCCATAATTTTTTCTAATATGTTTTTAACTCGACAGTCTTGAGAGATAGGTTTAGACCACTGGTTCTTTGGTAACAGTGGACCTGAGTACTTCTCATATTCTAATGTCATTGCAGTATCAATTAAATAAAACTTCTTCAACAATTCCGGGTTTCTCACTTTTGTTAGGTACTCTGGGCTTAGCATTCTGCAAACTAAATTGGAAGGATATTTCCCTATATAAATTAATGACAATAATATTGAACTAAGATCGCTACTACTTATTTTATCAAATTTTTCATTTAATATTTTATCTATAAGCCTCCAAAATTCTGTGCTGTCTGCAGGATCAAAATGCAAATATCCATAAGGATATATGAAAGATTTCAGAAAACTAGGAGGCACAATACGCCAGTTACTCAGAAAGTATTTGCTGCATGAATTTAATATTTGCTCATTGTAAATTTGAAATTGCATGCAAAAGTTTAAAATTCCTACAATTAGAACATAGTTCTCTATTTTTGAACCTTTTAATTTCATATATTTTTCCACAGCCTTCTCAATTTGGTCATCAGTGTATTTAAGCCTAGTTAGCTTAGAAATTACATCTAATAATGAGTCTTCATCTAAAGCATGTATATTGGCACTAAGCCAGCTCCCAACAACACCAAATGATTGAATGGATAAATATTTTTCCAATACAAAAGAGCTCAATATGTCTTGCATTACAGGTGCATTTATTTTAAACCACAAATCACACAACTTTTGCTCCAGCAATGTTAAAATGATTCTTTTGCTGACTTTAAACCCATGCAGGATACCAAACACCTGTACAATATTAGTTTCATTAATATCATTTTCTTTAGCCACAAACCCAATCCACAGTTTGTCAATGGTCTCAGAATATTTCTCATCATTTTTATTTTTTATCAAAAAATTCATGAACTCACACAGTTGTTCAATACGTAACTTGTTATCAACAACTCTCAGAAGAAGCTCATCATGAAATTTGTATTTGTAAGGTTCCATAAATGATGAAACTGTGTTCAATATATCCAATATTGTGTGTGTGTCTTCAGTTTTCATGACCACCCTCAGAAGCTTATCCAAAATGGCACCCTTGGCTACATTGATGTGCATTCTTTTGGAATCTAAATTTAAAGAGTGTGGATTTTTTTCGATATCATAAATTCGTTCAATTGCACCTAATGCAATGTTTGGAGTTATTTTCGTACACTTTGAGAGTAAGGAGAATACATCCCTCAAATCCAAGCACTGTTTAAACTCTTCTTGGATCAGCTGATAGCTAAGGGAGTCGTGCGCACTTGTAGCTTGTTTTTCGGTTGGTTTCACTTCGATGTCCGACAGATCCTTCAACTTCTTTATAGCTACTGGAAGTTCTTGAACATTAAATCCGTTTTCTATTAATATTGTACTACTGCTAAATTGTGGAATATTGCCAGATTTGTCGTCACTGAACATTCGAGGCGCAATTGTTAGTAATGGACCGGATAACGAAATATTCCCATTACTGGAAGACAAGATATTATTCTTGGCTTTTATATACGTTCTTCTCAAAACTAATGACATTTCAAAAACATAAAAAAATTGTCGCAAATAATATGAAAACAAAGCAACGAAATGCGATTGCGATCACATGTTTGACAACTTCGACATTGAAAAAGTGACATGAATGAAGTGACCTAACATAAGTGACGTTAGTGACGTTCGTGAGGTGAGGTGAGTAAAGTGCTCGTAGGGTCCATTTCACGAAAGAAGTCCCGCAGACGCAGCGCTAGTGTCTATGCCATTGCATCACATTGTATAAAAAATAAATGTAGTTCCACCATTTTCCGCGGGCCTTCTTTCGTGGCGCGCATTCGTAAAGTGAGTGATAATGGGGAGAAAAACTCAAAGGTCTACGTAGATGTCGCTAGCATCGACTCTGCCTTGTAGAGTTTGTGTTGATCTTTATGTGAATTTGTTATTGCTGTTTTTGAATAATTTTGTCTGTAAAATGTAGCACTGCGGCAGCGCTTGCGGCTTTGTAGGTGCCCTAAGGGTTTATTGACCCTGATTCAGTGTAGTGATATACCTGGAATAGCACTGTCTCTACACCACAGAACATTATACTACGAGCTATATGTATACTGACGGACGCGGTAAGTACATTGCGAACTCACTCAGACCTTAGGGCGCCTTGCCGGAAAGTGCCGCGTGGAGGTAGCGCGGCTGCAGCGTGCCGGCGGGCGCTCCGGCTTTGCTGCCTCCGCGCGGCACTTTGTGACAAAGAAGACTTTATAAAACGAAGACGTAGCGCTGTCAACAGTGACGTGAGGCCAGTTCGTAAACACGTGTGCACTGTAGGTGTAGTTTGATGTCAATGGTTGTAACTGTGTGCATGTGAGCGTGCATGCAAAGAGCGGAAGTGTAGTTTTGGCATGCTTCACTGTATTGTTCGCAGCGCTATGTCTTGGTTTTTTCTTTGGTCTGAGGTTGCGATCTTATAAAATGTATGAAAAAGTATCGTATTTCCTAGCGGAACCGCAGTTCTAAGCGTCAGATTGTAAACAGGAATTAACAGGATAAGGTTGTAGAGTCCGCGCCACCACGCAAGTCCGATAAACGCGGCGCTAGTGTCTATGTCATTGCATAAATCGCATTTATTTATAAAAAATGTAGTTCCACAACTTTTCCGCCAGACTTCAGTGATGGCCCGGTTTACTTCAAAGAATGTAACAAAAATGGCCAGGATTATCCAAACTGCAAACAACATCTTTTTCTCGCATGACCTCAGGGGCAAAATAGTGGCAGAACTGCAGAACCAAAGAGCGCAGAACTGGCAGACAGCGACGCCCGTTTTATTGGCAACCTTGGCAACATTGCATTCATTCATTTTTTTTGGTATTTGAAATTTGACATTCATTGTCATGAGTCCGCATGACAATCAAAACAACATTTCAATCTATCATTCAATAGTTCATTCGTAATTCTTTGGATTGGACCGTTAGTTAGGAGTATATGTGTTCTGTGCTTTGGACGCTTGTGCTCTGTTGTGTTTCTCCTCTTCTTTTTTCGTCTATTCATTTAATTTTGATAAGATAAGATAATATGAAGATAATTATGTAACTTAAAAGTTATTGTAAATGTTGTACATTAAACTTGAATTGGATAGCTTATCGAAGTTAGGTTATAAAACCGGAGATTTACGATTCTGAGACGATATTTTCATCTGCTCAAGTCAGCTGATTTCCTTTTTAGTAAGTTGTTTTCTTATTATTGTAAGTGTAATTTATTGGTATTGTGTTGGTATGTTTTTAGTTAAACAAAACCAGTTACAAATTTCCATTCATGTGAAATAAATTTAATTAAAGTATGAACTTGCTGAAATAAATAAAAAAATAAATGTATTTTTTTCAAACTCAAAGAGAGGAAATGAACTATTATAAAATAATTAATTTCCTCGATTTTGAGTTTGATTACATTGCTTATTTATTTGTTAATAATAAAACTTTATGTAAGTACCTACCTATTTAGTTCAATTATTTTTAGGTGGACTGGTTGATTGGTATTAATGAAATAAAACACAAGTTGTGCTGGTTAAAATATAAAGTACCTACAGTATTCTCAATATGCCTGATCAAGAAAATGTAAGTACAATTGATACAGTCAGTAATATTAATCATGTACCTATCCAACCACTTGATTATCATTAATTGCACCTTCAACTATTTATTAGCATGGTGCATAGTCCACAGTATATACATATTCTGCATAATCATGCATGTTTTAAAGTGTCTTCATACTCTCTCTGGCCATAAAATTTAAATTTTTCTTCCATTCCATTAAATTCCATTAAAACAACAACAACTGACTGAGACTCACCAAGGCCCAGTGGAATAGAAGACATGTAACAGTACTGGAATGTTCCATAAGACCATATCAGAGCCCAATCAGAGAACCAGAATTTTGTAGTCATCAAAAATTTTATACATAGTTGTGTGGTTTTCGATAATTCAGTTGTTAATAAAATTACCCTTAACATTAAACCTATTTAAAAACACGACTATCTCTTGATGAGAGACAGACATGCATCTATTAGAGCACTTGTTAGTATTTGTCACTGCTCATGAACATAAATAAACAGTATTATGAGCTCCTGTCGCATAATAACACTAACAAACTGCCAATCAACCTAGTTGGCCAATAGACAGACATTATTCCACATACATACCTCTACTAACTCTGTCATACACCGAGTTCAATTAACACATATTTAAGAGGCCTGCAGAGGCAAGTTGTTGTATATTCCAAGTGAGGACAAATCACACTACACACCCAGTGAAGTCGCGATAAGTACATTGTGTACCTTTTACGTGATTATCTTAATAGATAAGGAATATCTAATGCAATGTTATGTTTGCACATCTCTATAAAAATACATTTTAGTTAAGTACTTCTCTTCATAGTGTCGTGTTTCTTATTGACATTCAAGTAGGTATCTACGTTAATATTGAATTACAAAAGTATTTGATACGACTGTGGAATAGGCAAATATAAGGTGTGAGTGTGGAGGCCGTGAGCTAATTAACTGGTGCAGGTCGTATTACAAATAAACGCAGAAGTTCCTATTATTAAACCACGGTCTCATCAAACAGCTCGGTAAGTAACTTTGAACCTGCAGTAGTCTGTAAAATCCATTTATCGAATTACTTACCTACACATTTTTAATTTCGTTGTCTATCTAAGAGGATTAAACAATTACGTAACAAATCCTTTTTAAATCGCCCAAACAAAACAATTCGTAACGACTCGCCTACGACGTAATATTTACAATTCAACAGTGATAATCTTATCTTATGAAAATCTGTTGCTGATTTTCGCTACTTCAGAGTAGGTACAGCTGCCAAGATGCTCTCCTAGTCGCGGTATCCGTCGACTTTATTTACAAACTACTTTATCTATGTATTTTTCCAGATGAGTTTACATCTAAAATGGGGTGTAGCCGGTGTGGGTATGATAGCTCACGACTTCTTGACGGCGCTAGGGACGCTACCGGCTGATCAACACAAGGTCGTCGCCGTGGCCGGCAAAGATCTCGACCGTGTGCACAGATTGGCCACGCTCCACAAAATCAACACAGCCTATGAAGGCTACGAGCCACTCGCGCGTGATGACTCTATAGGTAACAAAACGTCCCATTGTTTAGACAAGCATCAGTACCTACACAAACAAAAGATAACGAGCTAATCATTACAATCGAATGACTTGAGACACTTCCCTAACATTACTATGTCATGGCGTGGAGAAAAACTTGCCTACCGCCTATCTACTAACTTGCCTGATTTGCTTAATGCCTGACTTGAAAATTCTTATATTTTTTGCAATGTGTAGTTAGGTTAGACAACCGCGGCCTTCAACGGTCGACCACTTTTCCCCCTTATGCTCTCAGTATGAGTAAATAAGGCTGAAAAGTGGTTCACCGCCAGTGTCCGCGACGGTACATCATACCCCCTTTTCCATGACAGTTATAGTCAATAGCCTCCTAAAAGTTTTCTACCATTCATGGACGTTCGTCTCATTGCGGCAATCTGCGATACTTTGTGGATGTTGCGTTTTTATCAGTGATCGTAGTATGAAACTGCTACTAAACCTCATAGCTAATAACTAATACCGTAATAGTCCGTAACGACACTCGCCACGAAAAGAAAGACCGATAGTTAGTAGTCATACAAATGTGACGAATGAATAGTTCCCATTATTTTACTACGCTTGGCAACGCAACAAAGGAGCAGGAATTACTTGCTTGTCGAGATTTCAAGAATGACTAAAGATCTTTAGACGTAGGTAATTTCCGATACTGATCATGTAGTAGTTACGGGCAGTTCAAGCGACTCTATCATCAGTCTAAATTGTCACTTCCAAAATGTAAATATGCATGAACTTAAAATTGGACTTGCCTTTACGACATAAAACCGTTACTAACTCACCACTTCAACTCCTTCTGAAATCAAGCGCGTTGCCTTTTGTGGTAGACTAACTCTTGCACGCGTGTAGATAGATAAGTTGCAATAATGGTAACTTACTTAGATGGTTTTATAAAGCGACTTCAAGAAAACTTTGGATGTCTAACTGCAAAAATGTAACATAACTGAAGCTAAAAAACTGACAGATAACTACGAAAAGAGCTCCCAAATCTTTATTTTCTCTCGAAGTTTATTTACCAACTTTCGTCACGGCTTTCGTGGTATTTCTCCAAGTGTAAATAGGCTTACTTAAACTGTACTGTAAAGTAAATGTCTCAAACGTAGCTGTAGTGCGATTGTCCGCTGAGCTGTATTTTCTAGAAGTGGAACCATATGTATAATAATGTATATTGTGGTCGAACCGGGTGCAGTGCACCAACGCTCTTTCGATTTATTTCCGTTCGACATTGCACCGATTACCTTCAATCTTAGATCATGTATAATAGTAGAAATTCCCGAGTCGTTTAATATTTTAATACGAGGCTGTACTTCAAGGCAAGGTACGGCAGTACGGCTGTCACTAACATGATAAGACCCGACATGCAACATGTTCTTACACTCGGCCAAGCCTTGAGATTTATCGGAAATATTTTTCTTGTTTCCAGACATTGTATTCGTGAGTGTTCTCAATTTGCAGCATTACGAAATAACTAAATTAATGTTAGAGAACGGTAAACACGTGCTATGCGAAAAGCCTATGGGCATGACTTACAAACAAACTAAATCGCTGGTGGACCTGGCTCGCGAACAGAAAGTGTTCCTCCTAGAGGGGATGTGGTCGAGGTTCTTCCCTGCTTACGACGCTTTGGATCAGCACATATCTTCGGGCGGGCTTGGGGACATCTATCACATCAGCATACAGTTTGGGGTCGAAATTAACGACATTGAGAGGAACTTGTAAGATATTTACTATCGTTCACTGCTTATACATAATATTAATGCTTTACCCATCATCATCCCTTTCTTGTACAAACGCAATATTTATTATTTAACTTTTAAATTGGGCACTGCCATAAACTACTTAATTAATCCTGAATTCAACCATTTCGCTATTGATATCGGTCGTCGATTTCAGAATGAAAGACCTGGGCGGTGGTGCGGTGCTAGACTTGGGTATATACATGTTGCAACTGGTGCAGTTCATATACAAGGAGCCGCCGACGGACATAGTATGCACGGGCCACCTGAGCAAGGCTGGCGTGGACGAGTCCATCTCTTGCGCGCTCAAGTACAAGGACGGCCGGACCGCCACACTGTCCGCGCATACAAGGGCCAATATGACCAACAAAGCTGAAATCGTTGGCACTAAGGGATCTATTGCTGTGAGCGTTTCAACTGATTTTATTATTACTTGTTTTATCAGACTGCCTCGATAACCTGGGATCGATTCCCAAATCGGTTTTTCCGCTTTGGCAATAAGCTCACGAAATGTAGGTACACCTCCGCCTGCCCCTTCGATGAATAGAGGCGTGATATTGTGTTAGTTTATCTGAAGAACAACAACATAAGTGACAAGCTCCTTAATGACTTCTCTAGTATCGGCACGAACTAAGAATGATCATGCTCATGTTGTGGTAAAACTATTAGCCATGATGGAGCCGCCAGGGAAGGCTATTTTGCACCCCATTGTGACCGATGCATTATACATGTCAAGACCGACATTCCACTTTCAAAGCAATTAGCACTCCAATGCAAATCATAATAATTTGTTTGTGCTATTTATTCTCATTTGCAGTTGGATTATTTCTGGTGTCCCACGGTACTGCAAATATCGGCAGCAAACAACACAGAATGGAGTTTACCCAAAGGAAAATACAAGTTCCATTTCCACAATAGTGCGGGCCTCAGTTACGAGATACAAGAATGTTGGGACTGCATCAGTAAAGGTAAGACACCAGGATAAACATAATGGGGGAATACAAAAATATTATTGCAACCGGTAGTCACAGATCGCAGTCAGGGAATCAAACACACCTGCACTCTTACAAACTGCTCTATTTTCAAAACATTTCCTCTTACAATATAACCTTTTTATTTAATTTCAAATAACAAGTCCGTATTTACCTTCTTCAAACATAAAAGGCACGATCTTTGCGACGGTTTAGTTTAGTTTGTAAGTAGTCATTTAACTCAATATAGATGTGCAAATAATAACTCTTTGTTACCTTACTTCGTCACGTCACGACTGGAAAATGCTAATTTCATTTTTTGTTTTCTTTGTCCAATCAATTTTATGATTGTGAACACCGTGTTTTCAATGTTGTCGTTACTTTGTCCTCCCTCATAATACATGATACGTTATGCTGTTTCGTTTCAGGTTTGCTGGAAAGCCCGAAAATGAGTTTGGATGAGACTGTTCTACTCTCAAAGTTGACTGACACAATGCGAGCACAAGTAGGTGTTTTAGAAGCCGAACTAAATTAAAGGAATAAAATGTAAATGCCAGTACTATAGCAATAACAAATACTAGCCAGTTCAAGTTTTCATAATACTTAAATTAAACATATAGATACATTATACGTAAAATATTTGCTTTAATTATATTATATTGTAATGCTAAGTGCCAGTGGAACAAAAGAGCTATGCGTTGTGATATTTTACCTTTATTCGGCTCATACATGTTTATAAAAGTTACTTAAAGTACAGTATTTACCTCAACTAACTGTGATTATTAGTGTGTTGTGAGATGGTTGTTAAATGTTAATATACTTAAAAAAATATATACCGCACAAAAATGTGAGTTCTATTTTTATTTTAAAGCAACCTCGAAACAATCGTATAATATATTTTTTACATCTCTAATTTACAATGATGTACCTACTCATGAAATTATTTTGTTTTGTGAAGGGTGACAAAATAAATTAGTTTCATATTCTAAAGAAGTGGTAAACACAGCGTTTTCATGCTGTCCATATTATTGCGACGGAGTTATTTAGTGGGTAGTTTATTTGTCATAGCTCTCGAGTACTTTGCGGATGATGTTGGCTCCGTCGCGGATCTGTTGTTCGTTGATGACGAGTGGCGGCGCCAGGCGGATGCACTGGCCGTGCGTGGTCTTGGTGAGCAGGCCGGCGTCGCGCAGCCGCAGGCACACGTCGTATGCTGGGATGCCTGCAAAACAAATAACTTAACTGTTAAGACAAGCAGGAACTTTGATTAGACTCTTTAGGCATATATTTTTTGTAATTGTAGCGTATTTGAGCTATTCTGAGCTATTCGGCTACTTCAAATAATATTGAGCTAACCGGCACCCTAATTGCGTAACACACACACTTTGAATCACAATCCGAGAGTTTTGAAGGATATTGCTAATCCATTACTTCGTAGATTTGAAAAATTCGTTATAACGCAATGGACGTGGGTGAACTGTCAAAATTAAACCCATTGCGATCGATATAGTCATTGTGTGTAATGCAATTGATTTAAAAAAAAAATGATTTTGTGTTGGCTGCTCTAGGATAAATAAACTTACTGTCGTGAACAACGATGGCACACATGAGACCCCTGCCGCGCACCGTCGTCAGCTTGTTCTTTGGGATTTTGTTGAGCTCCTCAACCAGTATTTTGCCAAGTCTCTCCGCGTTTTCACTTAATTTTTCATCTAATAGCACCTGGTGACAGAAGAAAGTAGGTCAAATCATGTTCTAATCTACATCGCAGACTGCCATAGAAAGGATTGACCTTTTAAAGACAATAAAACAGTCTTTGGGGACTGCCGATAGAAGTGTAACGCCATCTAACAAAAATGTCAGGAATTTATGCGGCTTACTAAAAACTTAAAAAAAAATAAAACAGAGTGCGCTGTCAACAAAAACTGCTCAACGCGCCTTCGGTGACGATGATGCGAGTCACATGATTTATGTTCACCCAAAAAGTGCTAAAGAAGTTTTCACTCCGAAAAACGTTGAAAAATTGTATAGGTAGGTACTAACATTAATAGCTTCAGTGGCCACTGCGCAAGCCAAAGGATTGCCGCCATATGTAGACCCATGAGTACCAGGCTTGATGACCTGAAACAAAAAACAAACAAACGTCAATAAAGCTAACGTGTAGCGCCGGATAGCTTTTCCTTCAGATTTTTTTTGTAAGTCAGTACGGTTCACAACGAAATTCGGAAGTCGCTCAAATGCAGAATGAAAAACAAATATGAGCTCTAAAGTTTCCTGATTTTTTGTTCTGTCAAGTATTTCATAATATAAATACTTATAGTATAGGTGCACGTGTATGCGTTTAGTTGAGCGGTAAAGCACCCCGGGCCCGGGGACAGGGAACCTCATTATTGGCCCGGAAACGTCGTAAACTCAAGCTATGAGTTATAAAGCCATATCTTAGAAATAAGTGCCTACAGCCGCGCGGTACGTAAACATGCGATAGGGCTGCCCGCCTCCAGTATTTTAATTACATTTGCCTACTTTGTGTTTCCATTTAGTTTTGTGATTGTAAATATACTTTTTTTATCTACACAAATAAATAAAATACTTAGTGAATTGAAAAACAAAACAAAACACAAATGCCCGAGGTTTTAAAACAAGCGTATTAATTCATGAACCTCCTATAACTACCTATTTCACTCGTGTTATCACTTTCCTTTACTCTATTCACTTTATTTATTAATCCAGACATCTTTTTTTCGGGAGATAAAAGGAAATACTTATCCATAAAAAATACACACAATATGTACCTACCTACCAGTAAGTAAAATTATTTTATAGTAAGACTATAAAATAATTTTGTTGTTGTTGTTTGTTAATAATAATACCTTTCAAAGTTTCCAGGTAATCTAAAAAAAGTTATCTCTGGATGCGTTATTGCCAAATTCATGCAACCAAAAACAGCAACAATATATCCTACTCGTCATATTAAATATGTACTTGAATTTATTTTTAGTGTAAAAATCGCGCGGTTATTGTTAAAAAAACAACACACCGTTCGTTCGTCACTGCGGCACAGACGCGACTGTCTGCGTACCTCGCGCATACCTCGATCGAGGCGCGTAGGTATAGCTCGCGCTTCGACCGTTTCTATGAAGTTGGCCTACCGTCTACCGTGACAAAGTCATACAATATAGACGCCTGCATGTGAGTAGTTTATTGCGCATACCTACGCGCTAATCAATTAATACCAACAGGCGTCTGTTCAGTACAAAACTTACATCCATAACATTGTTGTTAGCTAAGACAGCGGAAACGGGCAACACTCCACCACTGAGCGCCTTGCCCAGGATGAGGATGTCGGGCTTCACGCCCTCGTGGTCCACCGCTAACAGCTTGCCGGTACGTCCTACAACAAAAATTGTGACAAGAATTAATCATACAAATAGGGAGATGCAAGGAGATTTAGCGTGGGTAGTCCATATATGGAAAACGAAAAATACACGAAAATCTCGTTATCTGTGACAACAAATTAACCAATGACATAAGTAGAAAGAGTTATCTACTGTCGGTACAATAAATACGCGTAGATAAGTTACAACTTCAAACAATATTATTGCCAAGATTCGATACTGCCTTAATAAGGTCAATGTAATGTAGGGTAGTGTTTTGCGTAAGCCAACTGCCATTTTATAACACTGATAAAAACGAATGACGTTGCGAAACAAAAATATAAAAACAGTTAGATATTATTAACTGGTCTATATATAATCGGACTATCACAATGGAAATGTTTTATTTATATCCTCCGTTTATAAAGTTAAACGCAGTAAATACAGTCATATATCTATTGTTGACACTCTGGGCCTGATAACCTTCTGTCCTGACCTTTTTAAGTGCACAGACTTACCCAAACCGGTCTGTACTTCATCAGCGATCCATAAGACGTTGTACTTGGTGCACAGTTCTCTCACTTTCCTCAAGTAGCCGTCGTCTGGGATCACTGTTCCTGCCTCTCCTTGGATGGGCTCTACCATAAACGCAGCAACGTTGGGGTCTTGCAATTCCTTCTGCAAATTGAAAATGAAATCATCACCTCATGTCTTTTAGGCACATTTTAGGATAACAAGAACTCCTTTGTCGTATCAAGATAATATGTGCGTACCTCAAGAGCATCAGTATCGTTGTAAGGAATCAAGTGGAAACCAGCCATGTAGGGTCCGAAGCCCTTGTAACACGTGGGGTCCGATGACGCTGATACTGCAGACAGTGTTCGGCCCCAGAAGTTGCCCTCAGCGAAGATTATCTAGAGAAAAAGCTAAATAAAATATTGACGTAGAAAATTATGATGACCAATTAATTTTTTTTATTGGAGTAAGTAAATAAGTAATCTTTGTGTATGCACAAATCAGGAACGTATAACATGCTTTAAAAACTCCTAAGGATACGCTTTTACGTACACTCTGAACTCGAAAGGAAAATAATTGACGTTGCAGAACTATGTCACAGATTAGTACAGATGGTTCACTTCACTCCACAAAATCATTTTAATAAACGACTCTTGCTTGACACAATAAAGTGCAATTCATGTCGCACAGCGCTAATACCTACGGTTACATTCACCTAAAAGTTACCACTCTTTCTAAAGCGTATTCTTCTACTTTCTGACTACGTTACGCTCACTGAATTATCCCGACAAGATGAGCCCGCCGCATACTTGTAGCATCATACCTAAAATGCGGAGTGCGCCTTCTGTAGTATTCTGTGACCATGTCAACATTATCAACTCTCATGTCTCAATCCCTAAAGGACCGGATTGTTCTAGTCTCCACGAAGAATGATAACCCGCGATAAAAATAACCACTCGATAAGCGATATACCTAAATGTACTCATTAACATTCATAATTTGAAGCCACATGTTTTAGCGCAGAGAGGTTCAAGTTTACATCACTCTCGCATTATGATTACTATATGATAAGATTTAAGTGGTCCGAGATTATTCTGCACATGCATGAAGCTGATATGATTGTTAGACTTTTGTTTTTATTAGATGCTATATATATGTTGCATTAAGTTGCTACATAAATATCAGATAAAATGTATTTGCTTATTCCACGTCATGTATCGGTTTAGGTACCTACGCAAAGTTCGGTTCCCAGGTTTATATACGTACAGTCAGCAATGAAAGTTGGTTAACTAGCACAGAGTCAAGTAGGTACGGTTAGCGACGCAAGTCAAATTAACACTACCTTTTAAGTACCCACATTTTAACACTGAGTTCAAAAGTCCATTTTCGTATTTCATAAGTATAGCACGCTTACCTTAGCTTGTCCATCGGGTACTTTCTTGACATCATAGGCCCACTTCCTGGCAATCTTGCAGGCGCTCTCACCGCCCTCTACACCGGTGTTCATCGGCAGCAGACGGTCGAAGCCGAGGAGGTCTGTCATGAACTTCTCATAATTACCCAGCTGATTCGAGTAGAAAGCTCTGGAAAACGATGTTTATAGCCTGAATGTTACTGGTTTCTTTCTCGTTAGTTATTGCTTTTTTTAAATAATTGTTTACCTACAGTGGCGTAACTTAGAACAAATTTCACTAATGAAACTGAACGCGCTCAGCATATTATGGCCGGCCATATCAGCCGTAGAACCGATGACCGACGGTAGACGTTCTTGAGTGGACACCGTAAATCGGCAAACGTAAGGTAAGTACGACGGCGACGCCCTCAGAGTAGGTGGAGTGACGATGTTCGCAGGGTGGCTGGTAGCAGGTGGATGAGAGTTCCCGAGAATCGAGCTGAATGGCGTGCGATTGGAGTGGCCTATGTCCAGTAGTGGGCAACTTTAGGCGGATGATGATTGACACTGACAGCTTTTGAACGCGCGCTGCGGGGTAATTGCGTAACACATAAAAGGACAATGGATCGCAATGGGTTTCATGTAATCAGTTCAACCACGTTCATTGCGTTATTTACTTTGTTTAGTAGACGAATTCTTTACCCTATTTAATAAACATTTACGAAATTCGTAAAAAAAAAATTTTTTTACATTTCATTATCTGAGTGAGATGTTTAGTATAATTTTCATTTCAATAGAAAAATTATGTTCAGTGCTTCCTTTACCTGGACACTAGGGTGAGTTTATCGGCCTGATCCTTGAGAGCAGCTATGATCCTCGGGTGGCAGTGTCCCTGGTTCACCGCGGAATATGCGCTCAGAAAATCGTAGTATTTCTTGCCTTCTACATCCCAAACGAAGACTCCTGAAAAAAATATAAGGTAAGAATTTGTTAATATCTAATTAAGTAACTGTTCTCAGAATAACAGACGCCTGAACCGCTCGTAAATGGAACGGTGGTTGCAGAGGCGGCTTTACCTCCAGGGTGCAGGGGGTCGGGTGGCTCTACGCGGGGTCGTTTGGTTCATGGCCTTTTACGGGGCACCGGTGTGGGCGCGTTCCTAGAGGCTGCGGCCAGCCCGCCGGTTGAACGCGTCCCAAAGGGTCATGGCCATCCGGATGGTCCGGGGATACCGTACGGTCTCCGGTGAGGCGGCGAGCCTCCTTGCCGGAACGCCGCCATGGGATCTGGAGGCGAAAGTCCTCGCCCACATTTGGGAGTGGCGCGAAGAGATGAAGCGCCGGGGTGTAACTCCGCTGCCGCAATAAGTCACGGTACAGCGGACAGAGCTCCGGCGGGATCTCATGGCGGCCAGGAGTGTGCGATTATCGTAACCCAGATTTGGGCACGCCACAATTGCGGCGATAAGTTCCCTCTTTGAGGAATGGCTATAGAGGCGCCTCGGCATCCTCACCTTCCGCCTGACGCAGGTCCTCACCGGACACGGTTGTTTCGGGAGGTTCCTGTTTCGCATAAGGCGGGAGGAAACGCCCGGGTGTCACCACTATGTGGATCGCCCGGAGGACACGTTGGAGCATACGGTGGAGATCTGCCCGCCTCGGGCGGACCACCGCCGTGTCCTCGTGGAGGCGATCGGCGGCAGTGACCTCTTGCGTCTGGCCCTGGTTCAGGCCATGGTACGGAGCGAGAGGGCATGGCAAGCCGTCACCTCCTTCTGCGAAGCAGTAATGGTCGCGAAGGAGGAGGCGGAGCGCGTGAAGGGAAGGAACACGGGTGGGTTTTAGTCAGTAAGAGTCTGACACGCCCTTCCGCTCCGCCCAGAGTGGGCAAAGTCATTTGATGATTTACCACAAAAAAAAAAAAAAGGGTGCAGGGAGGGTGTGCAGCGCACACGGTCGCAGGGTCGGCCTCTGCCTCGAATCTTGCGGGCAGCGGGGCGGCGGCGGTGGCGGCGCGGGAGCGGCGCGGGCAACGCAGACCCGTTCTCGAAACCAGCGGGCAGATCGCGCGGCACTATAGCGGCGTAGTGTTGTGTTCGTGGTTGTGTCGTCAAGATATTGGTTTTTATTCGCAAACGAAATGTCTGAACAACGGCGGCAACATTTTTTTGATTAAAATTTATTCCTAACGCTCGATTTATTGTGGCTAATAAATTGCACAACACTGCAATGCAGACGCGCGCGGTCACCGCTTGACTGGAGTCCACCGCTCGTTGCCCGCTCCCGCGCCGCTGCCGCGCCGCTGGTTTCAAGGGCCGGTCAATTTGATTTTACGCATTTTATCCTGCCGCTCCCGCGCCGCCACCGCCGCCGCCCCGCTGCCCGCAAGATTCGAGGCAGAGGCCTTAGGGGGCGCCGAGCGCCGCTCGCGACACCTACAAAGAGCATTTGTCAAGACCATCGATATCCGTGATCAAGACCCTGCCTCCGTGTTATGGCCGCCGGGCGCGGTAGCAAAGCAAGACTCCTTTACTCTTATCTTTTTACTCTTGTACCTAATGCTTTACTTTGTCGACATCATTTAAAATTGTACCATTTGCACCCGAATTTTAATTTTGACCGAACGCCTACTAGAGGAACTGGCGGACTAAGGCGGGGCGGCAGGTGCGGTCCGCTCAGGACTCCAGGCCTGGGGAGCCTCAAAGCTCGAGAAATACTTTTTACCAAATCCCATAAAAAACCAAAATATGTTCGTAAGTAAAAGGCAGTCCGTAGTTGGGGCGCCCCCTTCGCATGCTAAATATAAAGGTAAGGTGCTAAAATCGAGCTCGTATCGCTTGCTCTTCCATTTTACATTCTCTTTTTCTCAGACTCCTCAGCGTAAGTCGACAAAGTAACTGCTATTTATGTATGAATAGTCAAAAAAAAACTTTACTCCGGGGTGGGGTGCTAATTTTTCGAGCTTGTTTCGCTCGCTCTTGCATCCTACATTTTGTATATTTTCTGTATTAATAGGTTGATAAAGTAATTCCTATTTCTGTATAAATGTTCAAAACACAAAAAAAATACTATGCGGGGTGCAAGAATGTTCGAGCTCGCTTCGCTCGCTCTAACATCGTTTATTCGTCTAATGCTCTAGCTTTACTGTTGTCGACAAACTAGAATTTCCTGTTTCTGTATCAATAGTCAAAACAAAACCTAATCTTATTATATGTATATTTCGACGTTCCCCCCCGATGACCCCATTTAGTTTTTCCGCCCCGAGCCGGGGGACAGGCTTAGTCCGTCACTGACTAGACGGCGCGCCAGGGTATTGATTGCACGCGGGTGCTACATGGGGCCATGGGCTAGAGCCGTCTCTGACCTAGGTGGTTGGCATTATGTTATTACCTACATAATTATTTGATCATAGGAGATTTAAATTACTGTATGCACTGAGCATTCGCTATTTAACATTTTATCAGTTAATTATAATGTCGTTTGTACCATTGTATTTGAGAATTACTTACCTACCTAAAGCTAGCTAGCTAAAGCAATTTAAAAGATTAGAAAATGTTAATCGTTATTTATTTAATTTGTAAACAATGTTTTGAGATTTCCCGCCGTCTAAGAATGTTTATGGTATTGTAAAAATATAAAAATTATCGCTCAATCTTGCCGTTTATAATCATACCATAGCGTGATAATGGTGGTGCATATTTGTTTAAATTATTGCGCCGTAGACTGAAGCCACACAGGTAGGAGCTTCGCTGAAGTAAGTATATGTATAGGTATTATAATGTCCTACAGCAGTCCTATCCTACTAGATATCATCAGGGTTTGGTAAGAGACGTATTTAAGTATTTAGGATGTTAAAATGAGATATGTGTGCGGGAGCCTTTATCCTTGTGTGTAAGTAAGATAATTAATTATTGTTTAATAAGACGGTTAACAAAACAATAACCGGCTTCTAACGCTGCACTTTATTACCGTGGAGGTGCAGCGTTAGAGGTTAATATTTTTATACAAAAACAAACATTTACTTAGGTATCTTCTACAAGTGGGTATTCAAAGTAAAACGACATTATCTAACGGAAAAAGTCACCGGTCTACCCAGGGATTCACTACACGTTTACCAAATCTAAAGCCGGGTCCGCTCAACGCCCCAAATCGGTTCAAGTTTGATGTTTCATGCTAATAAAACACGAAAACATGGTGCACCGGACCGGGCCTTAATAGTGTTCCTACTACCCTTTTTTACCGTTTTATTAGAAATAGACAGATAAGTATGAGTTTGAAATGTACCTCAATCTGCCTGCCTTCTGTCAACTACATAATGTTGGGGAGGACTTCCAGGCTAGTCACCATCCACTCACATCCACTATAGCCAGGCATATTTTACATGGAGTGCCTGCCTATCTGACATCCACAATCCAGTTACTGGGTAACACGATACCCCTTGGCAATTTAAGACTGGTTGTCAGACTTCCGGGCTTCTGATACCCGTAACGACTGTCAAAGATCTACGAATGACAGCCGGGACCAACTGCTTAACGTGCTTTCTGAGGCATGGAGGGGTCTCGGTATGTTATGGCTGGTCAACCATCCACGAACCCACCTTCCAGTGTGGCTGCTACGCCTGCTACTAGTGACAGACAGGCTAACCTGTCTGAGCCGGGGTGCCCCAAGTCTCAAACTTGCGAGGCTCGCTTTTGGATCCGTAATAAATACCTCGATTATTAATAAACTTATCTAAAATGAAATCTTTTTATATAAAAAGAAATGTTGTGGAGGGTTCAGCAGACCCTCTAGAACCCCCAAATAACCTCACATTCTTTCTACCGAAGCGGCACGTGTCTAAACCCAACCCACGACGAGAAAGAAACGATAATTTGTTTGTGCGTGGTTTGTACTATCCTTTTTATTCTAAAGTTTGTTCTGTCTAGGTAGGTACTTATCTACTACTTAATTGAAAAATCTTCTAATAGATTTGAGTTTGACTAAAATTGACTGCAGTCCGGAGTGTTCATTACCCAGGGATAATTAACGTATCGCCCACAAAGGCTAGCAATCATGCTGAATCAATGCAATTAACGGTACCTAGGAATTAAGTTAATTTCTATTTATTTGCCACTGCCAGCTATCATCCTCAATTGCAGCTATCAGCCCCGTGTGTATGGTCAGCAACAAAATTCAATTAACACTTCAACAATTTGTTTTCTGAATTATCAATATTATAGACGTAATAAAAAAAAAATCAGAAGCCTTTCTTTTTAAACTGAAATAACACAACCTCCTTGTGTGTGTGTCAATTGAATTTCTGTGCTGACCGTACCTCTAGATGTTCAATGTCCCACCATTGCGAATGTTGTTGACCCTCCACATAAAGATAGGCTGAATAACCTATTTCTATTCAGATCGATCTAATCTACGCTAGGCGCTACGATGCGATAACTGCTCAAGGTGGAATAAATTACGCGGCACTCGTCATATTTATTTTGATAATCTAGCTGGGTGCAACATCGAATACTTATTACACAACCTTACATCTTAGAACATAGGTACATAAATTACGTGTTATATATAAATTCAGAGAATATTTTTTGAGCAAATTGACTACCAACTATAAAGAATGACAATAATGCTGTAACGGCAAATTGGCGTAGGGTGTCAGTTCGCTAAATAAATAATTCACCTGACTGTACCTATACAAAAGAACAATTGAATAAATGTCACCTTTTTACCGTCAATATTATTTTATACTTAAAAGTGCTAATTAGTAGTAGGTCGAATTAAGGTTTGCCCGTGTCTATCTTTCCAGTAAGATATTAATTAAACTTTTGAGGCCACACCGCGCCACGCTTATAATTCCCGATGGGTTATGCAGAGGACGGCGTACTGGTGTACCTATCATACCTAGTACGTCCCACATTTTGGCCAATTGGAACAGGGGACGAGCGTCTATTGCCTTGCCATCAACCGGGCACAAATCCAAACTCCGGGTAATCTGTGCCGGGCTATCCGGGCTGCTACTGAGAGAATATAAATAAATAATTTAGAGATCAAGACCAACCAAAAACAGTTACTTACGAATTTAATTATTATACTAACGTCTTAATATGAAAGCTTAGACAGCAAACATATCTATTTATTACACGACTGCCCAAAAAGGAGTGTAATGTGTTCAGGGTTCATGTATGTATGTGAGTTTCTTTGTTCCAACATAACTTTTAAATGCCTGAATAGATTTGGATGTATGAGGTATCGTTAGAATCCTTACATCATCCCGAGTGACATAGGCTATATTTTATTTAAATTGTGTTTATCTAAGTGTGTATTAGCAGGTATAGCACCGAATTAGGATAAATTACTCCAATAATTTAAATCATCCCAAGTCACGTAAAATTATGATGATGATTATCTTTAGGTTGCTATTACTACACAGGTAGGTGATAAAATTGCACCTGGGTCACTGTAACAGGATCATGAACTTACCTTCACCGCGGCTCAGGGCGACGGGGACGGGAGCATAGTTGCGGCACCCGTACTTGTCCTCCAGAGCGAAGATCTCCTCCGACGACAGTTGATCGTTCTTTCCAACCATGCTGCACCAACAAAACAAAAATAAATTAAAATCAGCAGACAGACGAAGTCTTCCAAAAACTACATCATAATCCCCGCAACCAACACCTCCACTTTATTATAATTTAGTAAAAATAGTTACGTACTTTATTTCGTATTAAACTTTGACTTAATTTTCAGAAACTGAAGCTATTACCTACTTCAATGACTATCTTTACTATAATGACAAAAATTATGAACATGTGTCTTTATATACCACCGCTCCTGAGATGAGACAATAAAGAGCTTAGATTACAGTCTCCGCATAGAGCATTATTAATTAAATAAATAAATAGGTACTTATTATTTATCATATTGTGCCCGGTGATAAACTTACAATTGACTTATTGTTTAATTGATTACAGATCACACAAATGAGACCAAAACCAGTTAGCAATACCAAGTAAACAAAGATTTGCTATTTATGTAGGAGTCGGTAAACTCATCTCTCACTCATGTGAATGAGGTTTAATTATAAACTAATATTTCATTCATTTGTGTCTGTGGATAGGTAGTTATTATTAATTATTCCGCTAAGTAAACAAACTGTGATAAACTCTAATGAATGATTAATTGAAAGAAATGAAGCTGATGAAATATCTACCTTTCGATTGTTAATTTCATTTAAAATATCGTTGAGTGCAAAACTAGTAGAGTAACCCAAGAGAAGTGTGTCTGCGTCCGAAATTGTTCAATGACTGAATAAAGATAAATTACCGCCCGCCGTCGGAAAAGTACAACATTCATTGTTTATTGAGTCTCGACATTACGTCATACGGCCCCCCGGACTGATAATATCAATCGCCAGGCAAGCGTCACTCGCGCCATTTAACCCGCTCAACACATTCTTCATCACAACAAAGGTTATTGACAGGAATTTGAAATGAAATGAAATCTTTTATTTCCAGATATGACATTCACATATAAGTTTCAATAAATACACATATATATAACATACTAAATATAGGATAGCATAAATATTACATTCACAATTCAAAAACATTCACATTACACCCACACACACACATTGAAGTATGTAATCGGCGTGTGGTAGGGCTGCCACCTTTTATGTAAGGGGCAGGTTCCATTCCCTTACTGCAGCCACCAAACAATTGACTGATCGATGTATGGCGGTGCGTGCGGCGGCCGACCGGCTCCTCAGCAGCGCCTGCCAGCAGGGCGCGCGGCCCTGCTTCTTCTTATTTTCCTTTCTCCTTTGCATTAGTTTCCTCAACCAGATCATTTTTGAACGGGGAATCCGTAAGTACTTATAGTCGTTTTCCCTCGTTTTCTCTTTTGACTTTCCTTAACGGAAACCATCCCATTATGCCCCGTTCATTTTGCCCCAAACATTACTTTTTCAAGTTGGTCGGCCCTTTTTAACCTAAATAGAAATGATCAAAATTATATTAGAATTTGAATAATTTAATACCTCTCCCACTAACTTAAGGTATAAAAGTTTATGCAGGTCTTGTACTCACCTCACTACACAAGAGTTATATTATACGAAAATAAATAACAATACCCTCAAAAACTAGACACTAAAAGATGCACCGAAACTTTCCGCTTGCTCTGACTCACGTGAGTGAGGCGATTGAACAACGACCGAATGACGCTACTGTCAACTTGTATACGCGTGTGTGAAAGGCACACAAGCTAGCTTCCCGTTGTGCCCCGAGCCTCATTTTGCCCCACCCTCCCCTAACTACTACTGTTATTACCTACTATTTGAAAGTTGTTCAATAGATTGATGGGGGCCAGATGCTACCCTGCCCAGGTGCCAGCCGTGCGCGGTAGATACGAGCCTCTCTCAATATTTACCTACTACTGTTATCACTATTTGAAACTCGTTCTAAATAGATTGATGAGGGCCACATGCCACCCTGCCCAAGTGCCAGCCGTGCCCGGTAGATACGAGCCTCTCTCAATATTTAACTACCACTGTTATTACTATTTGAAAGTTGTTCAATAGATTGATGGGGGCCAGATGCTACCCTGCCCAGGTGCCGCGCCGGTGTGGGCGCCAACCTTGAGGCTGCAGCCAACCCGCCGGTTGCACGCGGCCCAAAGGGTCATGGCCACCCGGATAGTCCGGGGATACCGTACGATCTCCGGCGAGGCGGCGAGCCTCCTTGCCGGAACGCCGCCATGGGATAAGGAGGCGAAAGTCCTCGCCCACATCTGGGAGTGGCGCGAGGAGATGAAGCGCCGGGGTGTAACTCCGCTGCCGCGACAAATCACGGCACAGGGGACAGAGCTCCGGCAGGATCTCATGGCGGCTTGGAGAGTGCGATTGTCGCAACCTAGATCTGGGCACGCCACAATTGCGGCGATAAGTCCCCTCTTTGAGGAGTGGCTAGAGAGGCGCCACGGCGCCCTCACCTACCGCCTGACGCAGGTCCTCACCGGACACGGTAGTTTCGGGAGGTTCCTGTTTCAGATAAGGCAGGAAGAAACGCCCGGGTGTCACCACTGCATGGATCGCCCGGAGGACACGGTGGAGCATACGGTGGAGGTCTGCCCGGCTTGGGCGGGGCACCGCCGTGTCCTCGTGCAGGCGATCGGCGGCAGTGACCTCTCACGTCCGGCCCTGGTCCAGGCCATGGTGCGGAGCGAGAGGGCATGGCAGACTGTCACCTCCTTCTGCGAAGCAGTAATGCTCGTGAAGGAGGAGGCGGGGTGCGTGAGGCAGAGACAAAGGTCACTCCCTCGAGCCCCTAGCCGCCGCCGTAGTAGACGCCCCGGGCGTCGGGAATCGATCGCCGATTACCGGCCACCGTAGGCGCGGGCTTGCGGACGGAGAGTGATGGGTAGCTCGCCGTCCGATCAGGACCAAGCCCGGGTCGACGGCGCGTCGTGTTCCACGCGCGCCTCAAAGAGTTGTCAGCGAAGCTGAAGGGGTCCGTTAGGGCCGATGCCTACCACCGGGGTTGCGGATAAGTCCTAAGGGGAAACCGTGGCCCCCGTCTAGGCAAGGGAAGGAACACGGGTGGGTTTTAGTCAGTAAGAGTCTGACACGCCCTTCCGCTCCGCCCAGAGCGGGAGAAATCATTTGATGGTTCCCACCCAAAAAAAAAAAAAAAGCCGTGCCCGGTAGATACGAGCCTCTCTCAATATTTACCTACTACTGTTATCACTATTTGAAAGTCGTTCTAAATAGATTGATGGGGCCACATGCTACCCTGCCCAAGTGCCAGCCGTGACCGGTAGGTACAAGCCCCTCTCAATATTTACCTACTACTGTTATCACTATTTGAAATATTTGAAAATCGTTTTTAATAGATTGATGGGGGCCACATGCCATTCTACCCAAGTGCCAGCCGTGCCCAGTAGATACGAGCCCCTCTCAATATTTACCTACTCCTATTGTTACCACAAGTTCTCAAAATAATTTTGATCATGTGAATGTGACCAATTATGTAAGTATGAATATGATAGGTATATATGTATAACATTAAGATCAAAACATTATTATTTTATACCTATTTAGGCCTATCCATAGAAATATAAATAACTTCTTTCTTATATCTATGGGCCTATCAATATCATTATTCATACTCATATCTAACCAAAATATTTTCATTAACAGAACACAAAAATATTGCGATATGATTATAAAAGAATACATAGAAATCTAAATAAAGGCTACCTACCTAATTGTTTCATGTCTGTTTCGTTTCACAAGTAGACATCCTAAATGGTTGCGACACGACCATAGTTTCACGAATTCGTCTTGAAAATATTGTAGGTAGGTAGGTAGATAAACATGTATCTAATTGAGAGATGGCAATGACGAAATAATTATTGCTAAATATTTGTGAAGTTCAAGACGGCTGATTGACTGAAGACCGAGATAAGATTAAGAAGGCTGCTAGCGAGCTTTACAAGAAACCTGAAACAGATAGTAGCCAGACGAAGACAATGGAAACAACAGTGACATAGAAAAGAGTCCAAAAAAGATGCATCGGTGAAGCTGGACACAGAACCAATCAGCGACATCGTTAAAAGATGCCCATTCATAAGTAACTATCACACCCGCAGGGCCGCGCCGCCCATATGGGCACTAGGGGCGCCCCGGCGCCCCTGAGACCAAGGCGATCAGTCTGACCCGCGCGGATCGTCACGGTCGCGCGGACAGACGCGTCAACTGCCTTACCGCGCGGGGCACCGCTACGAAATCCGCTTTACTGCCACCGCCATCCGCGGCGGTGCGCGGTGCCGTGCCCGCAAACCGCAAATGAAATGCAGGCGATTGTTTATTTTTTTTAAATTGCTGCGAAACACGACGACAAAAAAAGAGGAGCTTCATTGGTTTCGCACACAGGCGCTGCCGAAGGTCGGCGCGGCCCTGCACACCCGTCTCTCCACTAGCCCATTGCCTACTCAAGGATGCATATCCGGTATGGCTCCCAAATCCTTCCATATCCTAAGGGCACGTTCTTCCTTACCATTTTCGTGCCACCCGCCCCCCAATTACGCAATGCACGATCAATTTTAAATTGAAACCAATTGAAAAAGATTGCCAGTCCATTGCTTCATAAGTTCGACAAAAAAATCTGCTCAATTTTTTTTGTCGAACTTATGAAGCAATGGACTGGCAATCTTTTTCAATTGGTTTTGAAAAAAATGATGCAAAATTGATCGTGCATTACGTAATTAGGGTGCTGGTCTACTCCCTGATATGCAATGGCCTCTGACCCTCTGTAACATGAGGCTCCAGGGGTTCAATTTATCGAGTCTGGTTAAACCACCCTGGAATCGATTCATTTCATTAATTTAAAACAATTGCATATCGCGTGGAAGTCTCGCTTATTAGGTAGGTAGGTATACCTAACAAATTCTGAATTTACCTACTTACCTACGTCATTATAGATTATGTCTACCCTATTGTACCAGATACAGTTATGATTTTCATAACAAAGAACTATTATCACATACTTGGTAGTCTTGGTACCTAACCTAACATACATAATTCCTTTTAACGTTGCTGATAATGCTAATACAATAATCTTCGCATAGATAGGTACCTAATGTACCTAATAATCTAGAGTCATATGTGCATTGATGCATTGCTATTATTCTGTGACACTACCTACCTATGTTTACCTAGCTGCATAGGTCTTGATTGCTGATAGCTAAACAAAGTCTCGCATAATATAAAAACCAGCTTTTCCTCAGACAAACGTTACAAGTTCATAAGGTTCTCTAGAGAAGTAATTAATAATTATAGCCCCGTACACACACACGACTCACTGGAGAGCCCTAGAGGCCAGAAGGAGCTCTACCGGATCACAAAAGCAAGAGAAAGGAGAACGAGAGATATAATTCACATGAAATGTATAAAAGATGACGCCGGTAAGGTTTTGTGCAAAGATGACGAAATAAAAGAACGATGGAAGATTTATTTTGAAAAGTTAATGAACGAAGAGAATAAATGGAATGGTGTGCTTAGAGAGGTACATGTAAATATGGGTTTGGTCAGGGAAATAAGCATGGATGAAGTGAGAAAGGCAGTTCAAAGTATGAAAAATGGTAAGGCTGTAGGCCCAGATGATATACCAGTAGAAGTATGGAAGTGTTTAAAAGAAGATGGATGTATGTGGCTGACTTTATTCTTTAATAAGTTGTTGCATGAAGGGGGGATCCCACAAGAATGGTGCAATAGTTCGCTAGTGCCCATCTTCAAGAATAAAGGTGATGTACAGGACTGCAACAACTATCGAGGGATAAAGCTCATGTCACATAGTATGAAGGTATGGGAGAAAGTAATAGAGAAAAGACTGAGAGAGGAGAGTGAGATTACCCCAAACCAGTTTGGGTTTATGCCAGGTCGAGGAACAATGGACGCCACCTTTGCACTCCGCCAATTGTGCGAGAAGTACAGACGTGCACACAAGAACTTGCACATGGTGTTCATTGATCTGGAGAAAGCGTATGATAGGGTACCTCGGGATGTGTTGTGGTGGGCCTTGAAAGAGAAAGGTTTGCCCGGGAAGTATGTAGAGTTAATTCGTGCCATGTACAGCCAATCTCGTACGTACGTTCGGTCGGCTGCTGGCAATACTGATGAGTTCAGTGTGGCTGTAGGCTTGCACCAAGGGTCGGCTTTAAGTCCTTACCTCTTCTTGTTGATTATGGACGCCCTGACGTCGGACTTACAGGAAGAGGCACCCTGGTGCATGCTGTTTGCCGATGACATTGTTCTTGTCGGTGAGGATGAACCTGAGATCCAGAGCAGATTGGAGAAATGGCAGCAGAAGCTGGAGAGTGTTGGCTTGAAAATCAGCAGAACCAAAACTGAACATATGTTCTGCGATTTCGGCGGTCTCTCTAGTTCTGGAGCCATAGCGCTTGATGGCACGCTTCTGCCAGTCTGCTCCGATTTTCGGTATCTCGGTTCACTCGTGCAAAGCGATGGCGAAATAGATCGGGCGGTTAAGCACAGAATTAACACTGGATGGATGAAATGGCAGCAGGTCACGGGAACAATCTGCGACTCCCGCATTCCCCTTAAACTTAAGGGGAAGATATATAAAACAATGGTTAGACCTGCTGTCTTGTATGGATCAGAATGTTGGGCCACCAAAGGGATGAATGAAAGGCAATTGCATGCAGCTGAGATGAGAATGCTAAGAGGGATGTGTGGTGTTACACGAATGGATAGAGTAAGAAATGAGTACATAAGAGGAAGTCTGAAAGTGGCACCGGTGACCGAAAAGTTGTGCGGTAATCGGCTGTCATGGTATGGGCATGTGATGCGGAGGAATGAGGAAAATGTCGTGAAGAAAGTTTTGAGTGTGAATGTCGATGGCTATAAGAGTAGGGGAAGACCAAAGAAACGATGGATGGACTGTGTGAAAGATGATATGGCTAGAAAGGGGGTAACTACTGAAATGACGACTAATAGAGAAGTATGGAAAAAAGGGACATGTTGCGCCGACCCCAAATAAAATTGGGATAAGGGCAGGAGAATGATGAGCCCCGTACACACACACACAAACTTAGTCATAGGTAGGTAGCTGTTCTAGCTGGTGAACTTCCCGAACCCAGATTTTATCATCAATGAAATAGTCGGCTTAGTTCTTTACCGGCTGCTACGGGCTAAGGCAACAGAGCACGCTGTGCTCACACAGCTCATGTAGAGTGCTCACAGTTTAAATCTAACCCAGCGAGGGTACTCCCGCCCTAACCAAGTCTGAATCCTCAGTGATCGGTCGGTTCTACATAGTACCTATTCCTCCGGCCGGTACAGTAGCACTCACTTGGGTAATCTGGTTGTTTAGCTGGTCTAATTATTTTGGTTTACCTATGTAGCTCTAGCTAATTATCATCTCTTTTCTACTCCATCACCAGACCCTGTTCATCATCTATCTAGAACGAAGAAGTCGTTGAGACCATTCCAATGAGCCCAAACACGATACCTCTGTGCAAATTCCAGGTGATGCTGCAGCATCAGTTCAAGGTTACTTATGTTCTTCTAATATAATTGAAGGAACAGAATACCAAATTTCAAATCGATCAGACCTGGACGACGCTCACATCCATTCATCAACTAGAAAATAAAAACTTTTTACAAAAAAAATAAAAACCGACTTCCAAAAAAGACACCACAAAGTCAAAAACAACTTTAATTTCGGAAGTCGGTGTATTTGGTTTTAAACTTTCGTTTTTTGCCACCAGCTTCCGAAATTAAACGTATTTTTGACTTTGTCAGGAGCTATGGTGGCCCAGCGGTAACGGCCACGACTTACGAGTTGTAGGTCGTGGGTTCGAACCCAAGCAGGCGCTTTACTTTGTGTAAATAATTTCATCACCACTGCTCTCAAAACGGTGAAGGAAAACATCGTGAGGAAACCGGCATGTCTTAGAACCAAAAATTCGAAGACATGTAACATCTACCAATCCGCACTGGGCCCGCGTAGTGGATTATAAGGCATGCTGCTGCACTGCTACACTCGTGAATCCAATTAATCTTAGGTATCTACTATTTATATTTACATACCATTGTAATCTGTTCCGCACATTCTACTCAGAAATTATATTATATGACCTGCAGACGAATATTAAAACTCATTATTATCCCTACATAATATCTTATCGCCATCAACGTTATAATTGTGTTACATGTCGTTATTTCAGGGGAAAGATTATGAGATCAGACTGTGATTATTTGATTAAACATGTATTTATTCCACGTTCACCAGACCTGACACAGCCAAACCAGAATTTAGTGGTTTCATTGTTTAGTTTGTTTATATATCTTGTACCTACTTATCTCGACTAAGCAGATAGTTTATAATAATTTAGATAATTACCAGTTTATTGTACTTAGATTAAATTATATAGACGATAAGAAGGCTTAAAAATGTAATCGCCTTCATCTCGAAACAGCCTTCGCAACTGTGTTAAGAATAAAAGTAGGTAACGGAAAATGGGGAAATAGCGTCTTTTGAAAAATCACAGTGCTCTACGTTGTCTTGACTACTACTTACCTACATTTCAGAAGATATCCCAAAAATATAAATATATTAAGCAGGTAAGGTACCTAGGTACATAGCAAATACCTAATAAATGATAAGAGTGTGGGGCAAGTGAATGAGTTTCTTTATTTGGGGAGTTTACATACAAGAGATGGAAAGATTGAGGAAGATGTGGAAAGGAGATTGAATGCGGGAAATAAAATAAATGGTGCTATTCATGCGATTGTACCTAATTAGTCACTGTCCAAAAAGGCTGGCAGTTCACAATAGTGTGCTGGTGCCTAAGCATATACTTCTGCTTATATGTATATGTATGGTAGTAAATGTTGGGTGAGGCAAAAGAGGCGTGAACGTAGAATAAATGCTGTGGAAATGCGAGCCTTGCGAAACAAGTGTGTTGTGTGTGACTATGAATGATAGCCTGAGAATGACGTCAGAAACCAACGGTGCAGTATAAAAAAGATCTACTTAGTGACAAAAGAAAAGAGTAAATGGTAAGTATTATATGCTTATCTAGATGGTCTGGTCATATTGCGAAGACGAATGAAAGAAGACAAACAAAAGGTATTTAGGTACAAGGCAGATGTGAGTGGAAACGCTGGGGGACGCCCTATATAGAAGGACATAAATAGTGACCTTATTTGGTGATGTCTTCAGGAAGGTCAGGTGCGTAGGTAGTAGGTTTACCTACTTGCAGTGCCGGATCCAGGATTGTCGTTTGGGGGGTTGACCCCGATGAGGGTAGGTTTTAGCAAAATAAACAATAAACTAAAAAGCACACAATATTTTAATCTGCTTAACACATTTGGTAACGGATTACCTACTTTCCACAAATTCAAATTAATTACCTAGCTAAATGCATTTCATACTTTTTAGGGTTCCGTAAGTCCGAATAGAAAAACGGAACCCGTATAGGATCACTCGTGTTTGTCTGTCGGTCCGTCTGCCAGTCTGCCACAGGGAATTTGCTCCGAAAATAAAAATTTCATAAACTATACCGTGTGACATATCAAATGAAAGGGCTTTGGTAGGTAGGTAGGTACTGTGAGGGGTCTCACTTTTTTTATTTTATTTGTAAGTAAGTAAATTGTTAAAGTTATAAGAAAATAGATGAAAATTGACCATTTGATCCGGAATTCCGGAGTCACGTGTTAGGGCAGAAGTCGAACAGATTACCTACATCTCGCAACACATTTTCGTAAGCGATTCCGACTAATCTGTTCATTTTGACAGTTCAATAATATTCATTGCGTTATTTACGTTGTCGAGCAGATTTTTTTTCGAACTTATGAAGCTATGGATTAGCAATCTGTTTCAAAACGATTCAAATTCTGATTGATCGTGTAGGTACCTATTACGTAATTAGGATACAGATCTTTAATTCGTCTGTCTGTAATGTCTTTTTTATACCTTTGTAGTTGACTTTTTTAGTCGTAGTTGGGTTTCAGTTTTTACAAGTAAGTACCTACTTAACTTTTATTTTTATTTAAATGATTTTGGGGTCAGGTATACTTACTAGATTATATAATTTCAAATGTGCTAATTAATTAAGGCCTTTTATTTGATATACTTACCCAACATGGCATCATTAAAAAATCCAGCGAACGATCAAGACGCTTCCACAGATAGGTACCTACTTACGTTATTTTTCAAATTATGATGTGTAGTTTAGAAGTTATGATGGAGCAGATGAACATGCATAGGTACATACATACCGGTCAACATCATAACCCTCCTTTTTGCTTCGCCGTAGTCGGGTAAAAAGGAAGCCACGTAAAAATAACATTGTGGATTTGGCTGACCCGTCAACAATCAAACTTCTAGCTATAGACGTCCAGCAGGGTCGCTCAGTAACCATAATGACCGTGCGACCTTGACTCTTGCTAGACCAACGAGGCAGAATGGTAAATGGTTTACCGAATTTTTGAACGGTCCTACAGTCTGCATCGAAATTAAATTAACACTAGGTATATACACTGCATTTTATTTTCGACACACGACATTTTCGAACATCAACGATTTATAATAAATAATGCTTACTCAATAATTCAGCTTTCCTCCGGGTCTCGACACCGTGTATTTTTGTAACAATTGGCTAGCAAGTCATCCCACCCACTTAAAATGTCAAATTCCAGTTTCCACTCAAACTAGCAGCGTTCACAAAACTAAAACAGTGAAGTGCCCGCGTGTAGCCAAGTAGGTAGGTACGGTACAGACGCCAGCACATCAAGTTACTACAATCAGTCAAATTTCTTTAATAGATTTTCAAGTTTATCGCTAAAGAATAAGATTCAATGTTGATTGGGAAAATTTGACAGACTGGTTTAGGTTGATGTGCTGGCATCTGTACTTTACTGAAGTCTATAATGACCGGTTACACTTATTGGATTTGATAGAAGAGTTTGAGAGATTGGAGAGATAGTCTACAATACAAGGCATTTTAATGTAGAGAAACTACATCATTTACTACGGCATTTTAATACTCGTATAAGTAAAGCTTATTTGGACGACTCATAATGGGTTTTTTAAACTTCCATAATATATCTCCTAAGCGCGGTCTAATCCGGAGTCCGAGGACGTAATATTCGTATGTATGTATTGGTGGTACGCCCAGTCATAATACCTATTAGGTTTCACTTCGTAAGTTCTGAATAGTTTTGGGAAAAACGACCGAAAGGTCCGTTTCCAATCCATAAATTGGAAATGCAAATTATTAGGTAATTTTCTCTGTTCCTATCGGAACTGTGTGTCTGCCTAGCCTATACCATTTATTTCAGGCGACACAGGCCCATAGAAAAATACCTTAACCTAAAAATACATATTTTAATATAAACAAAAACTAGTGTTAATAAATAAGGCTTATCCCACAGATATAAATCTAACGCTTAGACTATGTTAGTACGAGTAGCACTTCACTTTGCACTAGCTTGACTTTATTCCCAACTATGTTCGGGTCGGCGTCCATTCTAGCCAGATGCAGCTGAATACCAGTATTTTACATTGAGCGATTGCCTATCTGACCCCCACAGCCCAGTAACTGGGTAACACAATACCCTTTGGTAAGACTGGTTGTCAGAATTTCGGGCTTCTGACGACCCGTAAGTAGTTCCTATCGGGACTACCGAGTTAAAAATCAAAAATGTCCACCAGCATCGATTTTGGCCCCATTGTGCGCCGTAAAGGTAAGAGTGGCACTACAAGTGTAAAGCTTCATGTGCTCTTGACTGTACCTACAAATCATACTTTTCCCATCCTCAATAATATCAACTTGCCCCCCCTATTTTCAGGTGGATTGCTATAATTATATATTGTCTACCTATAGCCTCTACGAGTGATTAGTACATAAATGAGGTCTCGTGCGGAAGTTCGGCGCGCCACCCTGCAGCCCTGGACAGTAAGCACCAGCCCTTGGTGACAAGTATTTTCACCACGGCGTGTACTATTCTCTTAGTTCGTACCGCTGTCGCCGGGAGAGACGATTTCCTGGCGAAAGCAATAGCAGTTGCAATAGCCTTTGGGCAGGTGTACGGCTGCTGGAAAAAGCGAAAGCCCGGGGGCTAACACCTACGGCCTCGCTACTATAGGGCTCCTACTTACATATCTGGAGACAAAATAAAGCCTTGGCTCTCATTGAGTGGCTGACAAATTGAAATTCATGGGCACAACATAGACCTGACGATGTTTTGGATGACACTAACAAAGTGCAATGTTTTATGAATATCGTAGAGACATGAAGCACCTCCACTCCTGGGGCAACAACAAACACATTCACAAGATTTTAAAGTCGCTAAGACTAAGGTTTAATATTCAATGTCAGCTGCTAAACAATGTTATTTCTGATTGGTCCAGCACCCTAATTACGCAATGCACGATCAATTTTAAATTGAAACCAATTGAAAAAGATTGCCAGTCCATTGCTTCATAAGTTCGACAAAAAACATCTGCTCTTTTTTTTTTGTCGAACTTACGAAGCAATGGACTGGCAATCTTTTTCAATTTAAAATGGGGGGCAGGTCAAATTAAAGTTCAAGGGTGAGAAGAGTGGAAATACAAAAGCTCGCTATATAGAATGATTTAAAGTTTAAAATTATGTTAGGTGCTGCACGCGTAAATAAAAAACCATTTTAATAACATAATTTACTACCTGCTAATGATCACAGCTTATAAATATTATCTAAGATAGATGAGGCAGTACAAAAGAGAGTAATTTTTGAATTCGTTTATTCAATATTAGCTTCTGCCCGCGACGTCGTCCGCGATAACCTTCCTCAAGAATTGGTGTGAGTCTATCTGGCAGGCCCCAACGAGATTTATCAACAGGTGATAGGTTTACATAAGGACATTATTTTGTACCTATAGAAAATAAATAAGATATATTTTGTACCTCGACAGTTTTTGATTAAATGACGTTTCTATGAAGTGTCTGGCTAGCGGGCCCCTTATGATTATTTTTATTGTTATTATACTTTCAGATCGCCCAGTAGTGCTCGAAGTTAGAAAATATTATGTACCTTACAAATCCGAAATTTCGACTTTCTGTGAGCTATACTTTAGGAGATATTCGTTACTTAGACAAACGTCCAGCCAGCGGGCCACTTTTTAAATACTACTCTTTTATATCATACAATAGCAGTAGAAGATTGATCCTATTATGTACCTTACAAATCCAAAATTTCGACTTTCTGTGACCTATACTTTAGAAGATATTCGTTACTTAGACAAACGTCCAGCCAGCGGGCCACTTTTTAAATACTACTCTTTTATATCATACAATAGCAGTAGAAGATTGATCCTATTATGTACCTTACAAATCCAAAATTTCGACTTTCTGTGACCTATACTTTAGAAGATATTCGTTACTTAGACAAACGTCCAGCCAGCGGGCCACTTTTTAAATACTACTCTTTTATATCATACAATAGCAGTAGAAGATTGATCCTATTATGTACCTTACAAATCCAAAATTTCGACTTTCTGTGACCTATACTTTAGAAGATATTCGTTACTTAGACAAACGTCCAGCCAGCGGGCCACTTTTTAAATACTACTCTTTTATATCATACAATAGCAGTAGAAGATTGATCCTATTATGTACCTTACAAATCCAAAATTTCGACTTTCTGTGACCTATACTTTAGAAGATATTCGTTACTTAGACAAACGTCCAGCCAGCGGGCCACTTTTTAAATACTACTCTTTTGTAACATACAATAGCATTAGGAGCTTGATCCTATTATGTACCTTACAAATCCAAAATTTCGACTTTCTGTGACCTATACTTTAGAAGATATTCGTTACTTAGACAAACGTCCAGCCAGCGGGCCACTTTTTAAATACTACTCTTTTGTAACATACAATAGCATTAGGAGCTTGATCCTATTATGTACCTTACAAATCCAAAATTTCGACTTTCTGTGAGTTATACTTTAGAAGATATTCGTTACTTAGACAAAGGTCCAGCCAGTGGGTCTGTTTCTAAATACTACTCATTTATATCATACATAGAATAAGAAGCTTGATACTATTATCACCCATCAGTCTATACATCATACAGTCGTCTGATGAAGACGTCTAAAGACAGGGTAATCTTGCGGGGCGTGAGGGGCGAGACGGGGGAAGCGCGCTCCCGGACTGCTTACGCTACCGTGTTAGTAGTTCGGGAAATAACTTTCAGGGCTATCGTGTTGAATTTAATATTGTTTTAATTTATGTATCTATACTAATATTATAAAGCTGAAGAGTTTGTTTGTTTGTTTGTTTACTTTAACGCGCTAATCTCAGGAACTGCTGGTCTGATTTGAAAAATTCTTTCAGTGTTAGTTAGTCTATTTATCGGAAGGCTATAGGCTATATATCATCACGCTAAGACCAATAGGAGTGGAGCACCAATGAAGAATGTTTCAAAATCGGGGTTTTTGTTTTCATTTTGAGAGCTTCCGCTGCGTGCGCTGCGTAAACGGTGAAAGTTTCGCAAAAATCATGTATGACAGAATTGTTCCTCATGACAAGTATTTAATTTAAAACAAAATTGCTCTTTACATCATTCGATTTCAATGAATATCTTAGGAGATATCGCAGTTTTAAAATAACATCGCAGCAAAATAATGATCAAGTACTACGCGCGCATTTATGATGGCAACAGGAGCAGTGGTGGCTCAGTGGTATCGCCCCCGACTTACGTGTTGTAGGTCGTGGGTTCGAACCCCAGCAGGCGCTTTACTTTGTGTAAATAATTTCATCACTACTGCTCTCAAAACGGTGAAGGAAAACATCGTGAGGAAACCGGCGTCTTAGAACCAAAACTTCGAAGACATGCGACATCTACCAACCCGCACTGTGCCCGTGTGGTGCATTACAGCCTACTCCCTCTCATAGAGAGGAGCCCTGTGTCCCAGCAGTGGGAACAGTAGTTAATAGGCTGATTATGTATGTTATGTAAGGCAGTTATGAGGGGGAAGGGCGGTGGCCCCAGTTAGCTCTGCGAAATACCATGCCGCGCAGCTCAGACGCGTGGTTGGCTGAATCGGCTCTTTAAGCTGGTTTTCCTCTCACGCTGACCGTCGTCGGCGCTGACAAGACAATGTATATAATATTTAGTATTCTATGAAATTACGCCAACCGCTCAGCGCTGACATCTGAAGTTCATACGTTTCGGCTGTCAGCGCCGACGGTCAGCGTGCGGTCAGCGTGTCTCTAAAACCAGCCTTAGGAAACGTTTTTTAATTACGCCAACCGCTCAGCGCTGACATCTGAAGTTCATACGTTTCGGTTGTCAGCGCCGACGGTCAGCGTGACTCTAAAACCAGCCTTAGAAACGGGTGTGCTCAGCGAACTACTTTTTAAATTTGTTTTTCCAAAATATCATCGTATAAAATAAATACTTTTTACATGAATAAGTCAGTAATAATAAGTTTTGTTTTAATTTAGTTATTTTGTTGATTTCCTTATCTAAATAGATACATTATTTAATTTTGTAGTATTTTAGGGTAATTCAGTCGCGGGTTAAAGTTAGCGTTAGCCCAAAGTAACTATTCCACGCGGACGAAGTCGCGGGCAGAAGCTAGTAATATTATAATGGTGCATACGACGTGTGTTGTGAAGAGTGTTAGTCGTCATCTTACGTTAGTAAAAAACTGCGATTTCATCAATTTCAGCTTAAAATACTAGCCGTGATCGCTTCGGAGGACTACAAGTCCCTCAGGATGATTTTGTGGATTACATCCATCCATAGCTTGGAAACAAAATTGATGTCGATTTTTAATTTTTCTGGAAACAACATTGGGTCTAAATTGTTTGAACATTTGAGTCAAATAGAATTCAATACCAAACCATGTTCATGCTTCCCAATATTTTTTTTGTATTAGGATGAGGATTTTTTATATAATTAAGTTCAACAACAGAAATTTCAAATCCAGTAAATCTAAAAACCAAAAATCTATTAAATAAATCTAGTAAATCTAATATTTCTCAGTCGCCCATTTATAAAGATACCTACAGTTTTATAGATGAGTGGCTGGTACACAAAAAGACGATCTTTTTGATAATTGTTAATTATTGTTTATAATAATGTTGATGCCCATGTTGATCTAAAATAAATTAATAAAATAAATATTGTTAACTTGGGACAACCCTAGCTGTCGTGACAATGCCTACACGTCTGCATTTACCACGAGATCAAAGGCATCGTCCTACTGTATCTTTTATACTGTGCTATTATGTACCTTCAATCTGCCTAGCCTTTTCCCAACCATGTTGGGGTCGGCTTCCAGTCTAACCGAATGCAGCTAAACACCAGTATTTTATATAGAGCGACTGCCTATCTCACCTCCACAACCCAGTAACTGGGTAATACTATTATGTACAGACGCCAGCACATCAACCTACTCCAATCTGTCAAATTTTCCCAATCAACATTGAACCTTATTCTTTAGCGATAAAGTTAAAAATCTATTAAAGAAATTTGACAGATTGTAGTAACTTGATATGCTGGCGTCTGTACCTAACATATCCAAAATTTCAACTTCCTATGGACTTTATAAGGTATTCGTTAATAAAATAAGCGCCTAACTGGCAAACCCGTTTTCAAACATTATACCTACTTTCATAATCACTCAACAGTGCTACAACAAAACTGGGATTAAGAAAAAGAGTAGTTCTTTTAAGTAGGGCGCTATGTAAATGATTAAAAGAGAAAATGTAATACCTAGTAATTATAATCTTTAATGAGTAAATGATAGCTTGAAGATTGACATGGGAGAATGGAATAACTTCTAAAGTATAGCTCACAGAAAGTCGAAATTTTGGATTTGTAAGGTACATAATAGTATCAAGTTCCTTATGCTATTGTATGATATAAAAGAGTAGTATTTAAAAAGGGGCCCGCTGGCTGGACGTTTGTCTAAGTAACGAATATCTTCTAAAGTATAGCTCACAGAAAGTCGAAATTTTGGATTTGTAAGGTACATAATAGGATCAAGCTCCTAATGCTATTGTATGATATAAAAGAGTAGTATTTAAAAAGTGGCCCGCTGGCTGGACGTTTGTCTAAGTAACGAATATCTTCTAAAGTATAGGTCACAGAAAGTCGAAATTTTGGATTTGTAAGGTACATAATAGGATCAAGCTCCTAATGCTATTGTATGTTACAAAAGAGTAGTATTTAAAAAGTGGCCCGCTGGCTGGACGTTTGTCTAAGTAACAAATATCTTCTAAAGTATAGGTCACAGAAAGTCGAAATTTTGGATTTGTAAGGTACATAATAGGATCAAGCTTCTACTGCTATTGTATGATATAAAAGAGTAGTATTTAAAAAGTGGCCCGCTGGCTGGACGCTTGTCTAAGTAACGAATATCTTCTAAAGTATAGCTCACAGAAAGTCGAAATTTCGGATTTGTAAGGTACATAATATTTTCTAACTCCGAGCACTACTGGGTGATCTGAAAGTATAATAACAATAAAAATATTCATAAGGGGCCCGCTAGCCAGACACTTCATAGAAACGTCATTTAATCAAAAACTGTCGAGGTACAAAATATATCTTATTTATTTTCTATAGGTACAAAATAATGTCCTTATGTAAACCTATCACCTGTTGATAAATCTCGTTGGGGCCTGCCAGATAGACTCACACCAAGAATTGTGCTAACCAATATAAAAAGAATTTTTCAAATCCGATGGGTAGTTCCGGAGATTATCCCCTACATACAAACTTACAAACAAACGTTACCTCTTTCTCTTTATAATATTAGTATAGATGTTACTCAGTGATAATATTAGGATTCTAATGGTGAAAGATTTTTTTTAAATCGGTCCGGAAGTTTTTAGTTTATTCATCACAAATCTCTTCTCTTTATTAGTGTACACATCAATCAAGCTATACATTTCCAGTTTATGCTGATCTCGCATTTTAAAGGATTTCCGTACAATGCGAGCTCAGCTAATACCGGAAATGTATAGCTTGATGTGTAGCCGTGTGTACAGTTTCTAAAAAATATCTCAGTGTTTACAGCACAGCAGTATTTATATACACACACTAAAAGCACCTATCACACTGGGAACCGTACCTACTACTGCTTCACTCACTGGAGAGATATAGTAAGTTACTAGCTTCTGCCCGCGGCTTCGCCCGCGTGGATGTCGGAAATTATCCCACAGGAACGTGTAACATGTCCTAAATCAGCGGGGTAATTGCGTAGCACTTACAATAGCAATGGGTTTCATTTTGACAGTTCAACAATTAATTGCGTTATTTACGTTATTTCTCGAACATAATTATTAAGCAATTATAGCTTCTACTTGGCGCTCTGGCGCGTCATCCCCTGGCTGGCCCGCCCCTCCACCCTTGTTCTGTGCGCCGTCGACTCAATATCGCAGGTCATTCTTATCGTTCTAACTTTTAAACTATTTGTCCAAATTACTTAGTGTAAAAGACAAACTTTATCTACATTAAATACCAAAAGCGATGAAGGTAAATTAAGAATTAACTAAATACTCTAAAATATGCAATGTAAAAAAAGTATTCAATTTAACTGTATTTATTGCTCACTATTTTGGTTATAAAGGCTTCCACATAAAAGGTAGATATATGCTGTCGCGGACTTTTATTTAGAACTCTTTAAGACAAACAATCCCACAATACATTTTCTTCATGTAACTCTAACGGTTTAGGCAGCGCACGCAGCATACGGTGGAGGTCTGCCCGGCTTGGGTGGACCACCGTCGTGTCCTCGTGGAGGCGATCGGCGGCGGTGACCTCTCGCGTACGGCCCTGGTTCAGGCCATGGTGCGGAGCGAGAGGGCATGGCAAGCTGTCACCTCCTTCTGAAAAAAATTTTTCGCGACCTCTACCATTCGAGAACGATTTGAACTCAGTCGAGATTCCCGCTGAGTCGAAGTTTCTGCAGCACAAAACCTAGCCTGATGTTCCCGAGTTGCAGAGAGCCTTGCCTCACGACCTTCCTCAGATTCCTGTGATCGAACTTATCTCATCCTTTTAGCATTTCTGCTACATTGGGAGAGGTTGGATCTTCTTCGAGGCATTCTTACAATAAAATAGTACTTACTACTTAACACACAGTTATTTAGTAAACACTTACTATCGTAAACAATTAAATTATAAATACTTACAGATTATTATACAGTCTAAAATTGTCACAGTTTCTTGTAATAAGTGTTAAGACGTGTAAACCAAACGTACTAATAACTTTATAAAACAAAAGAATTGCTAGAAAAATTAATTACTATGAGCTAATAAACTTATACTTAATAAAGAAAATCAAGAAAAGAAATGCCTAACCTATACCAAATACTTATAATATTTATATACAAACCCTAAATAAAAATTAAGATAAGTATACCGAAAATCAAGGAAAGAAATGCCTAACCTATAACAAATGTTCGATGTGATTCTTTAAATTGACATAACTTTTTTATTTATGAACCGATTGACATGAAATAAACACTAAATGTTAAGTGAAGCTTACTACAATATATTAGTGAAAACCGCATCTAAATCGAATAAGCCGTTTCTGATATTAGCGTGCACAAACACACAGACAAACAGACAAACAGACAAACCGACAAACAGACAAACAGACAAACAGACAAAAAAAAATATAATTACAATCTCGGGTTCAGCATCGATATAATAACAACCCCTGCTATTTTTTTTTCATATATTTCCATTGTACAGACACCACTTTTCTACAATTTTATTATATGTATAGATTGAATAGGATGTAAGAAACGAAACTGAATTCATAGCTGAGTAACCATAGTCAGGTTTCTGATCCCCCAGTTTTTTATTTTACTGACATGATTCTCATACATAGTATAAAAAATACATAGATAATCTTTAAAATTCTTGACCTGTAGGTACGAGATTCTGTTACATAGATAGATACTCGTATCTATCTATGTAACGGAATCTTTCAACGTAAACACCAACTTTTAAGACGTTCGATTAACTTGAAAGTTTGAGCACGTATCAGGGACCGATGACAATACAATTATTTTGTATCTTGGAGCTGATCTGATGATGGAGCCAGAAGGTGAATAGTGGAACTCTTCAGCAGCTTTTAGTAAGCCCCTCGATTTTGGGCTCATATGATTTGGTTTGACGAGTCCGATATATTGCACTTGGTGTCGAGGGTCTGATGATGGAACCAGGAGGTGTAGAGTGGAACTCTTCAATGGCTACTAGTGAACCCTTCGAGTGTGGGCTCATATGATTAGGTTTGAGGAATCCAATATATTGCACTTGGTTTCGAGGGTCTGATGATGGAACCAGGAGGTGGAGAGTGGAACTCTTCTATGGCTACTAGTGAACCCCTCGAGTTTGGGGTCATATGATTCGGTTTGATGAGTCCAATACATATATTGCACTTGGTGTTAAGTAAGGGTCTGATGATGGAGCCAGGAGGTGGATAATGGAACTCTTCAGCGGCTCGTAGTAAGCCCCTAGAGTTTGGGCTCGTATGATTCGGTTTGACGAGTCCAATATATTGCACTTGGTGTCGAAGGCCTGATGATGGAGCCATGAGGCGGACAGTGGAACTCTTAAGTGGCTATTAGTAATCCCGTCGAGTTTTAGGTCATATGATTCGGATTGATGAGTCCAATATATTGCATTTGGTGTCGAGGGTCTGATGGCCATTATGGCTAGGGAAGTTAGGGACCACTCGATACGCATACTCTCGGACAGCATGGCTGTTCTGCAAGCGCTAAACAGTCACACTGTTGACTCCGGGCTGATATACGAGTGCTACCAGTGCCTTAACCAGGTGGGTAGCCTCAATAATATAACCATTCAATGGATCAAAGGACACAGCGGTTCGCGGGGCAACGACGCAGCTGACGAACTTGCCAGAAGGAGTTCGAGCATGGCACCAATGGGGCCTGAACCCATTGTGCCACTCCCCTTCGGGTACCTACGCACTCTGGTAAGGAAACGAACCAGGGACCAACACCACAAACTATGGTCGGACCACACTGAGTGTAGGCAAGCCAAGGAGGTACTTCCTACAATCGATGGCCGCCTCACGAATAAAGTTTTCAGACTAACGAAACAACAGCTGCGCATAGTCACAGCAGCCGTAACTGGCCATGGGTCATTTAATAAACACCTCTTTGTCATAGGAGTCACAGACAGGCCGCTGTGCAGAGCCTGCATGGAGGACGACGAGATAGCAGCTCATGTGCTGTTAAACTGCCCGGTGGTCGCCGCTTACAGGGCAAAGTACTTCGGTAACCCAGGTACCCTACGGGAGATTGTCAGTGACATCAAGTCGTTGCTGGCCTTCTTTGAGGAGCTGGGGTGGATCGAATAACCAATCTTCCCACCCGTACGCAAAATACGCGCTTTGACGTGGAGTTGCGGATACCAGCCCGTATTACCTATTACCTATTATTACGAGGGTCTT
This sequence comes from Conistra vaccinii, assembly GCA_948150665.1. NCBI lineage: Eukaryota > Metazoa > Arthropoda > Insecta > Lepidoptera > Noctuidae > Conistra > Conistra vaccinii. The sequence continues at coordinate 7,959,382 of OX411316.1, forward strand.
GATGATGGAGCCAGGAGGCGGAAAGTTGATTTCTTTAGTGGCTACTAGTAAACCAGGCAAGTCATAAGTATGAAGAATATACTACTTAGACTAAAAGGTACAAAATAAAATTGTAGATTAAAAAAACAAAAAAAAACACGCATTTGTTTAAATTAATTATAACACAGCTTAACACAGCTAAAAAGCGCTCCACGCTTTTTGATTTAAAAGTTGGATATAAAAGTGACAAGCTGCATTGGTATCTACTTATATCGTAACTAGTACAATTCCATTTAATTATTTTATAATTTTTAGTTCAAATAAAAAGCGTGTTTTTGTTTTTTTTAAACTACAATTTTATTTTCATCATCATCATCATATCAGCCGAAAGACGTCCACTGCTGGACATAGGCCTCCCCCAAGCACCGCCACTTCGACCGATTCTGTGCTTCCCGCATCCAGCGGATTCCTGCGGCCTTTACAAGGTCATCGGTCCATCTTGTGGGAGGCCTTCCAACGCTACGTCTTCCGGTACGCGGTCGCCACTCCAGAACCTTTCGGCCCCATCGGCCATCTGTTCTGCGGGCAATGTGTCCTGCCCATTGCCACTTAAGTTTGGCAATTCTTCGGGCTATGTCGGTTACCTTGGTTCTCCTGCGGATCTCTTCATTTCTGATTCGATCACGTAGGGAAACTCCAAGCATAGCCCTCTCCATTGCTCTTTGGGTGACTTTTAGCCTTCTAATAAGGCCCATTGTGAGCGACCACGTTTCAGTGCCATAAGTCATCACTGGCAACACGCACTGGTCAAAGACTTTCGTCTTGAGACACTGTGGTATGTGGGACGAAAAGATATTGCGTAGCTTCCCGAACGCTGCCCAGCCGAGTCGGATTCGACGATTGACCTCTTTCTCGAAATTGGACCTACCAAGCTGGACAGTTTGTCCTAGGTAAACATACTCGTCTACAACTTCGAGCGTAGCGTCTCCGATCTTTATGAGAGTGGGTGTTACATGGGCGTTTGACATAACCTTTGTCTTGTCCATGTTCATTTTAAGACCCACTCTTTCGGAGGCTCTACTGAGGTCATCGAGCATTATACTGAGGTCCTCCATGGTCTCAGCCATGATGACTATGTCGTCGGCAAACCGAAGGTCAGTGACATACTCGCCATTGATGTTGATGCCTAGCCCTTTCCAGTCCAGAACCTTGAAGACATCCTCCAGTGCAGCGGTGAACAGTTTCGGAGAGATAACGTCTCCTTGTCTCACACCTCGCTGCAGAAGGATAGGTTTCGAGGTCTGGTCGTGGAGGCGGACTGACATAGTGGCGTTTTGGTATAGACACTTTAACACTTTAAGTTTTCAGACTAACGAAACAACAGCTGCGCATAGTCACAGCAGCCGTAACTGGCCATGGGTCATTTAATAAACACCTCTTTGTCATAGGAGTCACAGACAGGCCGCTGTGCAGAGCCTGCATGGAGGACGACGAGATAGCAGCTCATGTGCTGTTAAACTGCCCGGTGGTCGCCGCTTACAGGGCAAAGTACTTCGATAACCCAGGTACCCTACGGGAGATTGTCAGTGACATCAAGTCGTTGCTGGCCTTCTTTGAGGAGCTGGGGTGGATCGAATAACCAATCTTCCCACCCGTACGCAAAATACGCGCTTTGACGTGGAGTTGCGGATACCAGCCCGTATTACCTATTACCTATTATTACGAGGGTCTTGATGATGGAGCCAGGAGGCGGAAAGTTGATTTCTTTAGTGGCTACTAGTAAACCAGGCAAGTCATAAGTATGAAGAATATACTACTTAGACTAAAAAGTACAAAATAAAATTGTAGTTTAAAAAAACAAAAAAAAACACGCATTTGTTTAAATTAATTATAACACAGCTTAACACAGCTAAAAAGCGCTCCACGCTTTTTGATATAAAAGTTGGATATAAAAGTGACAAGCTGCATTGGTATCTACTTATATCGTAACTAGTACAATTCCATTTAATTATTTTATAATTTTTAGTTCAAATAAAAAGCGTGTTTTTGTTTTTTTTAAACTACAATTTTATTTTAATATCATCATATCAGCCGAAAGACGTCCACTGCTGGACATAGGCCTCCCCCAAGCACCGCCACTTCGACCGATTCTGTGCTTCCCGCATCCAGCGAATTCCTGCGGCCTTTACTAGGTCATCGGTCCATCTTGTGGGAGGCCTTCCAACGCTACGTCTTCCGGTACGTGGTCGCCACTCCAGAACCTTTCGGCCCCATCGGCCATCTGTTCTGCGAGCAATATGTCCTGCCCATTGCCACTTAAGTTTGGCAATTCTTCGGGCTATGTCGGTTACCTTGGTTCTCCTGCGGATCTCTTCATTTCTGATTCGATCACGTAGGGAAACTCCAAGCATAGCCCTCTCCATTGCTCTTTGGGTGACTTTTAGCCTTCTAATTAGGCCCATTGTGAGCGACCACGTTTCAGTGCCATAAGTCATCGCTGGCAACACGCACTGGTCAAAGACTTTCGTCTTGAGACACTGTGGTATGTAGGACGAGAAGATATTGCGTAGCTTCCCGAACGCTGCCCAACCGAGTCGGATTCGACGATTGACCTCTTTCTCGAAGTTGGACCTACCTAGCTGAACAGTTTGTCCTAGGTAAACATACTCGTCTACAACTTCGAGCGTAGCGTCTCCGATCTTTATGAGGGCGGGTGTTACATGGGCATTTGACATGACCTTTGTCTTGTCCATGTTCATTTTAAGACCCACTCTTTTGGAGGCTCTACTGAGGTCATCGAGCATTATACTGAGGTCCTCCATGGTCTCAGCCATGATAACTATATCGTCGGCAAACCGAAGGTCAGTGATATACTCGCCATTGATGTTGATGCCTAGCCCTTTCCAGTCCAGAATCTTGAAGACATCCTCCAGTGCAGCGGTGAACAGTTTCGGAGAGATAACGTCTCCTTGTCTCACACCTCGCTGCAGAAGGATAGGTTTCGAGGTCTGGTCGTGGAGTCGGACTGACATAGTGGCGTCTTTGTATAGGCACTTTAACACCTCGATGTACCGATAGTCGATCTGGCACCGTTGAAGAGACTGCAGTACAGCCCATGTCTCGATCGAATCGAAGGCTTTCTCGTAATCCACGAACGCTAAGCAGAGAGGCAGGTTATACTCTTCGGTCTTCTGTATAACCTGCCGCAGCGTATGTATGTGGTCCACGGTGCTAAAGCCTTTACGGAATCCGGCTTGTTCGGGAGGCTGGAAGTCGTCAAACCTGCGTGCGAGACGGTTCGTGATGACTCTTGAAAACAGCTTGTAGACATGGGTCAGAAGTGTGATGGGCCTATAGTTCTTAAGCAGGGCATTGTCGCCCTTTTTAAAAAAAAAAAAAAAAAAAAAAAAAAAAAAGAGTACCACCACACCTCTGCTCCATCCTCTGCTCAATTTTATTTTAATATACCTTAATTATATATAAAGAGCTCATACATTATTACCATAATTTTTAATAACTGCTTATTCTACCAATCTCTAGTAGATGATGCCTATTCTAATAAAAGAACACCTGTGTTTGTATGTCAGCCGAAGGAACAAAATATTTGAGTGCTTGTCTCATACTCATTGGCTAAAGTTAATCATTTGCCTATTTTTGGCCTGATTTGTTTTCAGGGTCTCCCGGTTGAAAATCAGTATACACAGGAAATGACTCAGCTCCTCTTTCTGGTATTGTAGGCAGGGCGCCTCCTTCGGCCAATCTTTTAATTTCAAGATTTGCTGCATTTATCTTCTTCATTTGAGCGACAGCAAGGTTGTTTGCAATTTCCTCTTCTGTAGGTGGATTTGGTCTGTAAAAATAATTATGATTTTGTAGTAACATTTTACACTAATGTACCCTCGACCCGTTGGTCTCGTGGTCGCAAGAGGGACTGCTTACTGTAAGGTCCTGGGTCCTTCGTTTCCCGGATCGGGCAGTGTTATTTGATTTTTCCACTAGGAATTTCACAGCCCGGAGTTCGGAAGTGGACGGTGTGTTAACCCCGTGCCTCGGAAAACACGTTAAGCCATTGGCCCTGCGCCTGATCTCTCTTCTCATGTCATGTCAGATTGCCGTCCCATCGGACTGTGAGAGTTAGGGACGAAAGAGTGAGCCTGTGTCAGCGCACACACTTGTGCACTATTATATCTTCCGCGCCAAAGGCTGCAGGTCTCCACTGAGATTGTTCGCCATTGCCGAAATTCGGTCTGTAGAACATTATAGGTACACTAATTTCATAATCATCCACTGCCCTCAATTTCCATAATTGTGATGAAAACTATGTATGACATTTATTATATACTGAATGAATCAGGTCGTCTTCACATACCTCCTCATTCTCAACCATGCCTCCCATTCTGCAGGAATAGGATCTTGGAAGTCTTGCTCTTTTGGTGGATTATACCATCTGGTGGCTTTCCTTTTACCAACACTAGGATTAGCAGGAATTTCAAAGTAGGCATTTCCCAAGTAGTCTTTACCTGCAATAAAAAAATTACTTAAATATAATAATTATTTGGAAGGGAGGCCTCTTTGCCCAGCAGTGGGGCAGTGCCCTAAGGTAAAAATATGTCACCATAATATAATTGTGAACTTCGTTAGTTTATAATCTATCAGTAATATTTCCATTGTGAACTGCAACTGCAACAAAATATTTAAAATTTAACGCATTATTTTTCGATGCTAGATCTATCCATAGCAAATTGTGAACTGCGTATCAACTTGCTTGCGATGATACCTACGCACCTCGCTCTAATACTACAAGTCTATCGTGGTCTGCTGAGCTGCGAGTAATTTGGAAGTAGCGCTCGCCGGCCGCATGCCACGGCAGCGCTCGCTTCGCTCACTCGGCTCGCGCGTGGTTGCTCACAGTTCTGACCTAACCCATTTCACCCTGTTCACAATTTTTCAACAGTATATAATCTAACGTTAATTATACTGATAGATTATTAAGTAATAGTTCTCATTATCTTACAGTGACAATAGAGGGTGGATTTTTGAGAAGGGGCACTAAGGGTAGCTACCTTAACCGTTGTAGTTACAGGAAAACAGTCTTAAAAGACATTTTGTCATACCTAAGACCGTTTTCGTGTAAGTAGCTACCATTACAGTTAAGCGGATTAAAATGTATGTATTAGTTGTAGATTGGAAATAAATGGGCTTTTTTAATTATTTATTTAATTAATTAACAAAAACACAAACTTATACCTAACTGTTACTTACCTTTATTGATTAATGTAGGTACAATTTACATACTGTTGGAGTACCTAATTCAAATAAATAAATATCAAGTAAAAATTGACCTTAACACTAAATTGCCTAATAATAAGTACTAAAATAATAACCGGTCATGATCGTGATCCTTACTGGCAAACATATAAAAATTGCCAGTTTTATTATGCAGATTATGCAGTCGTCGATATAATAAATTGATAATTATTATTAATTACTTTATTCAAAAATATTATGTTAAAATGCGAGGTTGGCTCATTTTATATTTTTTACAATCGTAGAAAATACTATAGATATATTTATTGTAACAGAAACTTCGAGAGTTCGACATCAAAACAGTCAGGATTTAACAGCATCGTAACGTGAAAATACACACAACAACAGCAACAGCAATACTATGATTTATATTTTATATTTATATTTATTTTATTGATTCGATTGTTTGGAGTCTTACATCATCGTCATCAGCGCCATCTATACTATCAATATTATACAGGGTGTTTGGTGCATCGTGTGCCAAATTGAAATGGTCGACTGAAGGGGTCATCTGCTATCCTTTCAGGCCCCTTAACATTTCTTATGCCCTGTAGATGTGTTTTTTATCGACTAGGTACTTATTGTTTTATTAAAAAAGACCCAAATTTTACATTCAAATACAATTTTTTTTTTTTTTTATATAAGGTGCAGACTCTGAATTTTAATTTTATTTAGATGTGTATTGTTTCAGTGTACTTTTAAATACAAACTTAGTGACATTAGTCATCTAGTTTTTTTTTAATTTACTCGCAAATGTAAAACTTAAATTAAAGCTGTACATGTTCCAGCTGTTTACATGGCTACAAAAAAAAAAAACAAAAGCGACTGGAATCTTCCAACTCCCTCAAAAATTCTCTAGTCAATCCTCTTGCTAATGATGTGCCACATGCCATAAAAATCTTTTAACAACTTTGTGAATTCGCTAGAAATGTGAATCGAGTCACATAAGACTAAATTGCAAATTCTAATGAAAAAAATCTTTTTGCGTAACTTTTACTTGAGAAACAGGCAAGATTCGTTTTTTCACTCTTGCGAAGTAAAATCTATTTTCTATCTCTTTCTTGCATAGCGTTAACCGGATGGAAATAAATCACGAACTACCACCGACCCCGTAATTTTTGTTACCCGCGTAAAGATAGATACGAGAGAGATTTGACCTTATAAGAGTGAGATAATAGATTTAATAGGTTTGTCAGGTATCATTTAAGCAAAAATATTTTATTAAATCATAAGTTTTAATATTAGCCTTATGTGAATCGATTCACAATTCTAGCGAATTCACAAAGTTGTTAAGAGGTTTTTATGGCATGTGGCACATCATCAGCAAGAGGATAGAATACAGAATTTTTGAGGGAGTTGGAAGATCTCGGTCGGTTTTGGTTTTTTTTTTTTGTAGCCATGTAAACAGCTGTAACATGCACAGCTTTAATTTAAGTTTTACCTTTACGAGTAAATAAAAAAAAACTAGATGACACCTATTTTGTATATAGAAGTACTTTGAATCAATACACATCTAAATAAAATTAAAATTCAGAGTCTGCACATTATACTTTAAAAAAAAATTGGATTTGAATGTAAAATTTGGGTCTTTTTTTAATAACATAATAAAAAGTCGATAAAAAAAAATCCACTGGGCATGAGAGATGTTAAGGGGTCTGAAAGGATAGCAGATGACCCCTTCAGTCGACCATTTGAATTTGGCACACGTTGCACCAAACACCCTGTATAATCACGTGAGGACACTTGAAGTTTTGGGAGTACGTAGCGGTGAAATCAAACCAGAGTATATTTATATTAAAATATTATTTCATATTTTATTTACTATTTTAGAGGTATGAGGAACAGGGTGTAAAGTTCACTCATCCTCTATAGAAAAGAGTGGATCCTCCGACCACGGGTGCCGTGTCTGGCGGGCAACTGTCCAACGATTGATGTCGGGATCTTGTATATAAATTGAACTTTACTTGCGCGATGCAGAATTTTGTGTGACGTCATATTTTTGATGCGTAGTTCGCATATGGCTTCACAGTGCCAGTTGAGGTTCCACTGAATAAGAATAAGAATCGTTTATTTGCAGAAAATACAGGTGTTACCAGTTGTAAAAGTTGGTGGTTTATGTACAGTCCATATTTTGCCTGTTCAAGGCATGCAAATTAATTTTACATAGGTAGGTACAATAAACATAAGTTTCTGTTACAATAAACATAAGTAAAACACATAACAAAATTTTAACCTAAAAATAACATTTTATGTAAAAACTTTAAACTAAATTAAGACACCATAAAACAAATAGAAAGTTAAAATATTTTTTTTCTTTATGCTGCAGAAACTCTTTTAAACTATAAAAACAGTTTTCTATCAACCATCTGTGTAATTTAATTTTAAAATATTGAAATGGGAGCTCCCTTATGATCTTTGGTAACTTATTAAAAACTGTAATACACTTATGATATACATTACTTTTTATTAGGCTTGTATTACAGAAAGGCACTAAAATTTTTGTTGCGTCTCTTGGTCTCTGTTTTGTGTAGTTGTCACCTTTGAATCTAAAGAATTCATTATGTTTCCTTACAAAAACCGATACCTCAAACAGATACATGCCGGTCAATGTCAAAAGTTTTAGTTTTTTGAATAAAGGCCTGCAAGACTCAAGCGGACCGACACCGCATATAGCTCTTACACATTTCTTTTGTACAATAAATGTCTTATCATTGTCTGTAGAATTGCCCGACTCACCGGGTGCCGCATAGTTCGTGGTGAGTCGGAATTGGGTCACTGGGTGGCGCTGCGTTATGATCCAGTCGGATGTGGTAAGTACAGTTCCGGGTTGTGACCGACTGCTGGCGTCGACGAGGAGAGGTTAGAAAGGGCTCTGTTGTGGACGAGCCGAAAGTGCAGTGGGCTGTTTCAAAGTTGCTGGTCAGGCTGAAGGTGATGACCAGGAATGCTCGTCCACTGGCACTGTGAAGCCACATGCGAACTACGCATCAAAAACAATACGTCACACAAAAGCCTGCGGCGCGCAAGCAAAGTTCAACATATATACAAGATCCCAATATCAATAGTTGGGCAGTTGCCCGCCAGACACGACATACGTCTGGTTGGAGGATCCACTCTTTTCTATAGAGGATGAGTGAACTTTACAACCTGTCCCTCATACCTCTAAAATTGTAAATAAAATATTAAATAATATTTTTATTAAAATATAATAATACTTATTTTAATATAAAGAAATAAAAAATGTTATAAATACACTCTGGTTTGATTTTACCTCTACTCCCAAAACTTCAAGTGTCCTCACGTGATAAAATTATATAAAATTGATAGTATAGATGGCGCTGATGGCGATAATGTTAGACTCCAAATTATCAAATCAATATCGTAGTATCAAACACAACACACAACAACAACAATAGAAGTGTAGTTAACAATAGTATTTTCACGTGACAATGCTGTTAAATCCTGACTATTTTGATGTCGAACTCTCGAAGTTTCTTTTACAATAAATATATCCACAGTATTTTCAACGACTTAAGCATTTAAAAAAATATAAAATGAGCCAACCTCGCATTTTAACATAATATTTTTGAATAATGTACCTACTTAATTAAAAATAATTATCAATTTATTATATCAACGACTGCATAATCTACACAATATAACTGGCAATTTTTATATGTTTGCGAGTAAGGATCACGATCACGACCGGTTATTATTTTAGTACTTATTATTATTGATGATTTGAGATACATCGCTTTTCCCCCGGAGTTGGGTTTTTTGCATCCTCCTTTATGTCACTCAAATAGTTTTAAAGTGAAAATCTACGAAACAAGCAAGAATGTGGGTTAAGTCTGTAGAGGTTCATGCAACGAATAGCTTAAATATAACATGCAAATTCGAGCTTGATATAAATTAATTTACCCATATTGTTTCCTCTTATCTGGCGAGGTCTCAATGAGTCAATAAAATTTCTGACAACAATCATCCACACATTTCTATGCTGACCGGACATCTGAAAACATGAATGACGACCATTTAAAAAAAAAAACTAAGTTGGATATTTTCCAAATATATTTACAACAAATGACAAAGCTCCAGATTTCCAGATAGACCTTACATTTACATCACTGAATATCATGTTAGAGTGGGAACTAAATTACCTTTAAAATTTGAATTATTTCGTAGATTTTATTTTTTTTATCCCTACACCTTACAGAGCATGTAACTTTTACACCCCTTCTTGTTTTTCTGAATCAGGCCATCAGCTGACTACTGACGGCGTGCAAGCAATTTGACACTGTTCGATGACATGACTGATGAATGACATTGACATTATAACCATTATGAGTGTTCATGACATTATGACAGATTACTAATCATGGATCTAGTACGTACTAGTTCTTTTTTGTTGGGCCCTTCCCGGTCCGTCTATCGTCAACGCGAGCGTAGTCGAAAAGCTTGTTGTTTCATCCAGCGCAAGTGAAAACTACTAACAAGCAAGTGAGAACGCGATAACATTGTACGAAGAATAGTGTGTAAAGATTTGTTTCAGGCCATACGTGTTTTTGAGTAAGCGTGGCAAGTTTGTGAAATAAATGTTTGTCATTTAGAATCTTCATTACAAGTGCGAGGTTTCTTGGAAGATGTTTTCTTTACTTTTCCAATTCACGAGTACATCATGACCGGCCAAAGTTCAGGTAAAATTTGTGCAAAAAAGCTGATTTTTGGAGGCTTATACTGAATTTGTTTCTAATTTATTTTATTTTTTGTTCTCATAGAAACCTAGATATAGTGCACAAGATACATATTACATAAAAAATTTCAAAGAAAGGTGTGATATTACGCCATGATCACGTACGAGCGTTTGTATGAAAAGTATGGCGGGTTGGCCGCCCTTAAGGTTCTGTACCGAAAGCGTACCAAACGGAACCCTAGTACTGACTTCATGTCTTTGACAATCAGAAGCGGAAAACTGGAAACTAAAGTTAAGAGCATGCATCCTAAAAGTTGGCAACGTCGTAAATAGCTGTCTTTGATTGTTTTGGAAATAATACCATGAGGAAATAAGAAATGTGGCTAATTAGCGAACTAGAATATTGAATACGAAATGCAATAATATCATAATACCGAATATTTAGTTTTAGATGTAAACAAAGTAATTGGGAACTTTCTAAATGCCTTTTTTACACCTAAAACGGGAACAACGTCAAATTCAATGTTACAATTGCAATTCTTATTATACTATTATTATACAAGTGCGGTAAAAAAAGTTTTTTTATTTAGCTACATTTCTATTTTCCGTATAGTAATATTGCCAAATTAATCAAAACAGCGAAATATATGACAGCTTTTTGTGCCGTTGCCCACTTTCAGAATACACGCTTGGCGAAAGCGTCAGGGTAACCCGCGAAATTCAAATTTTCTTACGTTTTTTGCAATTTGCAGATCAGAATCAAGTTGTATGGTGGTCTACTCTAAATATGATTCACGACCGTATCAAATGTTTATAAGAATTATTATCATTAAAATGACCTATACAATTCATGTTCATTTGAATTATTATTGAATTTCATGAAATCATGACAATTGGGGATTATGCTAACTTAAGGGTACGCTAGTTGGTCATTCTTCCATACAACCAATATGTAATATGGTAATTACTGCTCTCTTTGACGGTATATGCATAAAAAAATAGAAAATATATCAATTTGTCTTGTCATTATCTAGCCCTGTGTGGAACCAGAAATGGAAAAAAACGTTAATTTGGAACTTATGAGCATCTAAACTTCCATATTTCAACACATTTTATAACTCGTGTTTGGTAGTTAGATATAAAATAACTTATGTAGTAAGAAAATGGCAAAATAGAAACCGTGCAGGGATAGATTATTTATTCAATAGTTCAAATAAATTTATTTTTAGTAATTACATTCAGTGGTAATTTCATAATATCTGTAAGCCCAAAGGGCTGTTCATGAAATTGTTTGCGTTCGTTTTCGTTATTCATAAGACATTGGCTATTAAAAAAAAAAATATATATAAATAAATCAAAAATAGTTTGGAAAATCCAAAAGTGCACGCCTCATAACGCTCATTCATAAACGAAAAAGAAATTCAAAACATAGTTTCTAACAAAAATGAAACATTTATTTTATTTCATGAAGTATGTTTTGACTGCGTTTTTACTCATCAATATGGGTAAAATTTCTAATCTCGCAATCCTTACGTAATGTCAAAGACTATTTACTATATATCGTAGACAGAGAATTCTATAGACTGCTGGATATCTTCCTTTGCATTCGCACAAGAAAAAGAAGAATATATTAACGTCACTAGCAAAAAAAAGAGACAGAGTAAAAATATTTCTGTCCTCGTTCGCGTGTCGGCTGAGCACATCATTGTGCACAACAAGTTTGACGTTTGTGGCGGTGGCAGATTGGATTATTATCAATTACACCAGAATAAATACAAAATACGATATTTCAGTGCTCAATTCGATTATAAATAACATTTGTGCAACTGTGCAAAATGGTGAGGTGCAGTGTAATACACTGTAAAAGTGATAGTTTGATGAAGATTGCCGGATTGTCGTTTCACTCGTAAGTATTCGATTTTTTAAGTATTAGATCGCTTTGTGTTCTACTATTTATAATCAAATAGTCGCAGTAATGTACCAACTAATTTGTATAATGTGTTACATCTCATACAATCGTGATTTGAGCAATATTTTTATTTTCATTCTTCAACATTCAGTGTTGCCACTTTTTGACGGGGAATTTACCTTTTAATTTGGGTAATACCATTGATATATTAAAAGGAGGAAGATATGTTACGCGCTAACATCGCAATCAGTAAACCTGGGCTTTGCGCACCACTACATGCAGCAAAACTCACACATCTGTGATCAGTGTGATCACAGTCGCAAACCTACCAGCACGCTTAGCATGACCACCGTAGACACGGGTTTTGTCTACGGAAGAATAGACAAAATGACAGATTGTGATTGTTTAATGGCTATAAAATTTTAACGTTAAATTCCATTAGGTTACAGAATCAGTAAATCGCGGAAACACTATGATGATTAAGAACAGCGAAGCCACATCCATTGAAACATTAGCAGGGAGCTCAAAAACAGTTAAATCTGTAACTTCTGTAAGTATATAGGATTAAAAAATTTACAGCTGCATAACAAGCAGAAAGTTATATGTACATAATTTTGTTTCAATAATAAATGCCTAATTTAATAACATTTTCCTTATTTATTTTAGTATTCGTCACCTGAGTTTTCGCCCAGAACATTGAAACGAAAATGGCAAAAAGACCTCAACCTTTCGGAAACGCAAATGGCAGAAAGACCTCAACCTTTCGGGGTGTAATGTAAACTATTTGCATACTATTGTATAGAATCAAGTTTTCTAACTGAACAGATAACTGTGCTGCTTGGGAGTTTGTTGCGCCAGTTCTTCTTCCCAGCAAAAGCACTAGGAAGTGGTGAAGGGCGGGCGTTTTTGGGGGACTGTCTTATGTAATTTTGACGTTCGAAAAGTGCTGATTCCCAGCCTAGTTTGAATTTAGGCCGAAACACACTTGTCACACCCGACGCCATCACACGCTTACTCATTGGCCACATTTCATCTCGTTGAGCTATTTTTCATCATTTGGCCAATAAGCAAGAGTGTGATGGCGTCGGGTGCTACAAGTGTGTTTCGGCCTTAAATAACTTTAGAATTTTTTGAATTTAATAAAACATTGCAGTTGCATCATTGTTTGTATTTTTTTATTTCTTAATATAGAAACCTGAAATACCAACCTCATTTAAAAAAAACGAATTTTGTGAAGAATATTGGGTAAAATGTTTCAGAACACTTGGTAACCCTAAACAATAGATGTACCTTTTTTTCTGTCCTTTTCGATGACACGGTTATCGTGAGTCTATAGAATTCTCTGTCTACGCTATATATATTTACTTTGCCGGTTGCTAGGCAACTTACGGAAGTCAAGTCAAGGTTGGAAATATTTAGTTATAGATATTATATTTTAGTTAGTATTTTATTAATTATAATTAAACTACTTTGAATAAAAGAGCCATTTTCAATAGGGTTCCTTCTATGGCTGTACAAATGTATAAAAAAATTAAACTACTTTGAATAAAAGAGCCATTTTCAATAGGGTTCCTTCTATGGCTGTACAAATGTATAAAAAAATAAATTGACTCAATTAATTGATTTTATCGCAAGCTACATACATTGACATGTATGAAACCTGAAAACATTGTAGCTTGCGATAAAATCAAGTAATTGAGTCAATATTTTTTTCAACAATTTTGATGTTTTTTTTTCATTACTGCTGCATTAAATCAATTGTTAAAAAGTACAGTAAGTATAAATCTCATAGAAATTCATACATTACACTTTAAGACACGCGCCTCTGGTGCACAGAGTATGTAACTTTACTCGGGTACTTGTTTTGTAAGACTAGCCCCTTAGACTATGAAAAAAAAAAAAAAAAAAGGCGATGCCTCGTTATTATCTCTGATTTTGTGATGACAACCAAATTGAGTGAAGTGACAATTTCTCAATTTCTGAATTTCGCAGGCAAGGCAACACACACAAAGACAGCCCAGCACTATTGTGTAAATTGTGTGTATACAAGTTATATCAACATTGTTTTGCAATTTAAGTGGAAAAATATTTGCTTTTAGACTACTACTGAAAATTACTCACCCGAAGAACATAATAATCAACCAGTCACCATGGCGAAAATGGCATTTCAACACCAAGCTGGAACAGCTATGGAGTGTCTAAGTGTAAGTCATAAGACCACTCCCAGTTTTGTTTGTTTTATTCAGTCTTTTTTCTTAAAAACAATGTATTTATAACCTTTCACAGATACCAATAACACTCCAGAAAGAAGCTGGTGTTGATTCAGAAGGAAGAGAAGTAATGAAATGTGGTTTTAAAATTGGCGGCGGAATTGATCAGGATTTTCGCAAAAGTCCTCAAGGATACACTGATAATGTAAGGCTATTTTCATTTATTAAATAAAACTCAAATGACTTGTTGTTATAGCAGCACTGCAGCCAATATTTTATACTATTGCTCTTTCAGGGCATATATGTGACAGAAGTCCATGAAGGAAGTCCTGCAGCAAAATCTGGATTGAGGATGCATGACAAAATCTTACAGTGTAATGGCTATGACTTCACAATGGTGACCCATAAAAAAGCAGTAAGCTATATAAAGAAACATCCCATCTTAAACTTATTAGTAGCAAGGAAAGGTGTTACATCTACTTAAAACAATTTGTTATAAACCATCTTACTTATAAACATTATTTAGTTTTGTAATAACTTTGAGGTTTTATCTGTCTATTTACTACATTTATAGAATAGATAAAGAGCTTAATGCTATCTTGCAAGATAAGTTGAAATGAGTAATCAATTGAAAACAAGTACAGTGGGAAATGTCATACTTATGACTATCCATTTCCTTTGCTAGGCTGAGATGAATGTTAAAAGTCTTACTATTCATCTTTATAATAATTATGTTTGTAAATAATAATTTTAAATTATATGTCACTTTTTGGATTTTAAATAATCTATGAAATGGAAATGTGATCCAGCAGTATGAATGTAACATTGCAGTCACGCAAACCTAACCACATTAAAAACAAAATCCTGTGCACACAACCCTTTTTTTTGTAGGTAAGCGTTACTATAGTTGCCTGACAGCTGAGCACTGCAAGCAGGAATAGTCCTTACGGTGTTCAGTTATGCATGTCTGTGATAGTACATGCGGTATATTGTCACAAGTTTTATCTGAAGAATTAATAAATGGTAGTTTGACATTTATTTTATTTATTTATTTTTTTAGTTTGACATAATTTTCTATTAGAAAGCTGTCAAACTGCAATTTTTATATCTCAGACAAAAGTTATCTGCAGATTGGAAAATCAGCCCTAAGTAGAAATCGAACATTTCAACGGCACCTTCACCTTACCTTCTTTTATTTTCTCCATAACAATATAATCCAACACAGTTGGTTTCAAACTTACCCAATAAAACCACCCACTTGTATGATAACAAGTTATTTTATGTTAAATGACATGTGATTACTAAATATGACATATTTTCAATAAGATTGCCTGGTATTGTAATTGGGAATTTCTGTTAGAAAATTGCAATGAAACTTTGTCTATATTCCCTATATGTTATTAAAAAAAAACATGCACACAACACAATTCCAATTTGCACCTATTATTCCAGTAATTATGTACACAAACATATTTTTAAAGTTGATGTAAATATTACAATTTATTTAATAAGTAAAAGAGCCTCAAGTAATCATAAAGTTTATAAGTAAATTGGGAAATTCTTTGAGATTTTTAGTTAAGGTGATAAGAGCATGGAGCACTGAATTAGTATTATATTATGACAAGTGATTATAATAATGTTATTTATTTTTTATATGTAAGTTTAGTTTGTAGAGTATTTTGTATTACTGTTTAATTATGCAACTTTTGTATAACTGTCCTACAAAGTACAGCGAATTACTAAGAGGCATTTCAAAGTATTTATATTAATGAGTTACCAATGACATATTTTTATACAAAACAATTGCATTTACACCAGCAGTTATTATTTTTTACAAAATTAAATTAAAACATGTAATTGTCATGGCAAAAAATTACTTAGTTAAGTATTTATTAGTGGTTACATTTGAATTTATAAAATTTATGAATTGGTTATAATCGTACTATCTGTTTTACTCAGTGTATTTTTGCATACTTCTATGCCTGCAATAATCACCTTCGCACAGTGTTTTATGAAGCCCATTTTTCAGACATCACATTTTTATTAAATAAACTGATAGAAACAATCATTTAAATGTAAGATTTTGTATCCCCATTTAGCTAACATGTCTAGTTTTTGAGTAATAATTTTTTGAACATAGACCATTTTTCATCTCAATATTTAGAAAAAAAATAATTACGCTTAAACTATGCATGATACGAAATAATGATGTTAAGTACATAGATGGCATCTCTTATGTTGAGTATTTTAGAGTACAAATGAACCTCGTAAGTTAGTTAGATCCAGATATATACGAGTTTTTTGGTTTTTAAATGATTATTTCTATCAGCTTTTTTAATAAAAATGTGATGTCCGAAAAATGGGCTTCATAAAACACTGTGCTTCGTCTAGATACAGAAGCAGGCGCGGTCCGAGGGGGAGGGTCCTAGGGGTCATGACCCCCTCAAAATCGTACATGTCAAATTGACAATCCTTCTTGAAGTGGAAATTTTTGAAAATGTAATATTAAAATTATTAACTTCCTGTTATCGTTTAACTAAACAAAAATAATGAAATCAATTCATTTCTCATAAGATTTTTGTGCAATAAAGTCTATTTTTTTACTATCAATAAGAAGTATTTGTCTGTGTGACCCCCCCCAGTCTTTGACTGCGACCGCGCCTGTACAGAAGTATATGAGAGTATAGCAGTCAGTACATTCAACCACACCTTGTTATGGCTCAGTAAATAATTCATATACATAAAAAATAAATATATTAATAGATATAAATGAAATGTTACAAACATTATTTATAATACTTAATGGTTTATGCACTGTGCCAAATAACACTGCTCCATCTATTATTTTTTATATTTAATTGAACTGAATCATGTTAGTTATAATAAAATGAACACTGTATTTTAATGTTTTATTATGATCTCATCATGTTTTGCCATTCTAACATTTAAAACAAACCCCCAGTGCAGCTATTATTTGAATGGACTATGTTTTGAGGAATTAACAAACAAAATAGTTATTTACATCATATCTTATATTCACTAAAAATGGTGCTAACAAGAACTTTCTGAAAATTAAGACTTGGTAGGAGGCCAGTCCCACTGGCCCTTGGGTGGCTTAGAAACAAGTGGTTCCCATGGTTTCCAAACCAGCATTTTTCTAGCCAGGTTCAATTCATTTTCGGCCTGAATAATCAGTTCCTCAGCTTGTCCACAGTTAATTTTTGATTCAATCTCATACACATCTTTAGTCTGCAAAATGTAAATACATAAATTGTAAAATAATATACATTACTAAAACTGTAAAATAATAATATTCACTAAATTTAATAAATATACTGTAATGATTTACCTGTGTTAACACGGCAGCTCTTTCACGAATAACTGGTTCAGTATATTTTCGGTAACCAGCACTATCGGGCATCTTTTGTAGGACTCGCAAAATTTTACCATATAGAGAACCAAGGGTGTGATGGGCATTTGGAGCAACAGCCATGCCAACAAGGCCAGTACTCTAAAATTATACAAAACATTGTCTTCATGATCAAATGAACAAATAAATAATATTGTCCACATTGCATCCGTGCATCTTATCTAGATGATACACTATCAAGAGTAGTCTTTGCGAAACTTAAAGCAAAGGAATTCTTCCACGTTGATTTCATATTTATTTTAAACGAGGTACGCTAAGGTTCTCTAAATCAAATTATATCTTTACCTTTTTCAAAAGTCCCATTTTTGATGATTAGATAATCACAAGCACAACAACCTGCAATACTGTGCTGTCTAAGCAAGGAAGTCCAGTTTGACACTGACTGACTGACACTACTACTGACAGTGACAGAAAGTGCATTCTGAGTTACACTGTAATCGATTTGAGCGCGCTAAAAGCCGTTCCGAATAAAGCGCCCCCGAGACGGTCAAACGGTTTGATTCAAACACGTAGATTTTGGTTTGACTCAAACCATTTTGATCGTTTACACAGCTAGAATTGAAAGGTTTGTCAAACATTCACGGGTTTTGAGCTTGTTTGATGAAATTTCATATTTTGGTTGTGTTTGACCCATCGTTTGATCGTCTTCCGACGCGTTTGAACAAACACGGCTCAGTTTACATTGGATTTTGCACCGTGATGTTGTGTTCAAGAAAGTTTTTATAATCATCTGGTGAGGTAGTTTCTAGCACTCTCTGTAGATGTTCGTGTGTGAAACGATATCTTAAATTTTACGTAAAAATATGAATGTAGTAAAGAGAAATATACAGTTAAGTAATTCTGAGCGTTTTTTATGATTTTGAATTGGATTTTTTTTAGATATCCCATAAATATTTCAAAATTCTGAGGCCGCTATGAACTAGAATTTTGAAATATTTATGGGCAAGGATATTTGTCAAACATTCACGGGTTTGGAGCTTGTTTGATGAAATTTCATATTTTGGTTGTGTACTTGTGTTTGACCCATCGTTTGATCGTCTTCCGACGCGTTTGAACAAACACGGCTCAGTTTACATTGGATTTTGCACCGTGATGTTGTGTTCAAGAAAGTTTTTATAATCATCTGGTGAGGTAGTTTTTAGCACTCTCTGTAGATGTTCGTGTGTGAAACGATATCTTAAATTTTACGTAAAAATATGAATGTAGTAGTAGTAAAGAGAAATATACAGTTAAGTAATTCTGAGCGTTTTTTATGATTTTGAATTGGATTTTTTTTAGATATCCCATAAATATTTCAAAATTCTGAGGCCGCTATGAACTAGAATTTTGAAATATTTATGGGATATCTAAAAATTCTGAGGCCGCTATGAACTACAACTTGTAATTTAAAACTAAATAAACTCCAACACTTTTTAAAAGATCTTATTTTACATTTCATTTGCTATGTACAATAATTCTACCCACGAGTTCAAAAAAGTGCCGTCGTGGATTTTTTTTAAACTTGCTTCGGAATTTTGGCTTTATATAAACATTTAAGAAAAAATTGCAAAAAGCGAGGCCGCTATGTACTATACTAATAACTATTCTCCACAACTCAATAAGTCATAGTTTTCCAATGTATGTATGTATGTCTTTCAGTTACTCAGAACAAGAACGCCAAAGTTGCCCATTTAACGCAAAAATCACCGTCGAAATCAGTCGAAATGTAATAGGGCTCTCTTACGGCCTGGCCACGACCTTGCCGCTAGCAGCGGCAGCGGTGAGCGGGGCGGTGAGCGGTAAAAACAAATGTATAGAAATGTATGAAGCATGCCACGGCGCGCCGCTCACAGCGGCAGCGGGAGCGGTATTTGCCAAGCGTTTCGCGGCAGCGGCGAGCGGCGCGGTCGCGCCTGCGCGGCTTGAACAAATGTATGGGCGAGTGAATGAGATGCCACCACTCAGAGCGGTACGGACGACGGCAGTGCAGGGGTGGACTGAGCGGCGCGGCTGGACGAATAAAATAGTTTGGAAAATCTACAATGAACAATTTCTCACTTTTCATGAAGTATGTTTTGACTGCTTTTTTACCCATCAAAATTTCTATCCTCTCAATCCATAACTACGTAATGTTAAATTCCGAACCTAAACCGCGACCGGGTTAGGTTTTCCGGGTCAGGTTCGGAATAATCCAAGAGTGTTATAATGTTGCACCTCCAATAGCCATGTATATAGCCGCCATCGTTAGATAGCGGAATTGATGATGGTTCCACCATTTTGAAAAAAAATACAAACTGACCCTGGCATGTCGGGTATCATTGTTTATAGCGCATCGAGTAGAGAACAAATATAATTTTTATATGTTTTTATCTTCAAAAATAATGAATTAGGGGGCCGTAGAAGTTGTCAGTTTTAGACCATTTCTGTACGAGCTCTATCTCAACAACTAAAGTTACATGATCTGTGATCAACACCGTCTAGGGATAAGCTGGGAACAAATTATCGGACGCGTGCACTCCTTCCTGCATATTCAAAATATCCTGTTTCAAATAAGAACTGCGAGGCAAAGAAGAGCCACTTTGGATAACACCATGTTAATAAAAAAAAATCAAAAGTCTAAGTACGCCCACCGCGGTTGCTGCCGCTAACGCTACTGTCAAGTACGTGGCATGGGCAACGCCCCGCTTGCCGCTCGCCGCCCCGCTCGCCGCCCCGCTTGCCGCCCCGCTCAAAGTCGTGGCCAGGCTCTTACTTCTTCCATGGTTAAACCACCGATTGTGAAGTGACAATCATCCAGCATAATTTTGGATACACACGCAGCATATAAAAATCTGTGTGTGGACTTTAATCGCCAGCCAGTCACCGCGTAGCATAGCTATCATGCTGGGGCCACACCTGTGTCTATAGTGGCAAAGCAATGCATAGAAAAAATGCATAATGCATAATGTGGGCCTATGTAGTCTGTAAATAAAAGATTTTTATTTTATTTTTATTTCATAATGCATGCCGAAACTTCGTATGTTTTACACGATAAAAAGTTATCGTGCTAATGCGGTGGTCATATTAGCGGCATCATATTTTTAACGAATTATCGTGCAATCATCCGAGATGGTCTCCATTATTTCTACATAGCGTCTACGCATTCCGGAAACAACAGTCGAAATATTAGCTATTCAACGCTACCGCTAGTCCGATCAAACGCCAGTCTAATAAACTACCTGCTAAAACTTTTTGATGTACCGCCACGTCGCACCACCCGTGCGATAAGTGCTACGGAGGCCGAACTTTCGCGACGATAGTCGATATTGGTTGGTCACATGACACATCTGTGTGCATTCGTCACGCACGAATCAGCACGATATACGCTAGTGCGGCGCCAGCTTTATATTATGGTATTGTTGCCATGAGATAAAAATGGCTATTCTATTCCATCCATCCATCCATTCCATTTTTAAGTCTCAGATATCTAGGTACCTAGCTATTTGTATTGTATTGTACTGCTGTACTTTATTGTCTTCTGTAATTTTACATTCGTACGTGCTGTTCTTGTATCTATGTACATGGAATACTCAATAATATATAAGTAGGTACTTCCATTCCACAGTTTCTATGCGTGCGAACGTGTTTACTATAATGCGCTATTGCAGACTCTGAGTTGATTTGTGTTTTTATACCTGCTTTTGGAAATAGCTCAACTCAGGAGCAATATATTTGTTTTAATCATGATCTTATGGATATGTTCTAGTGTTATGATTATGAGTTAATGATGATACAGATTTAACATTACTTAGTTCAAATCGAATCTTAGTAATCGAACTCAAATACCTACTTCGTCCATCGTCACGTCACAATTCACCAGAAATCTGTCAAGATCACACACATTGTCAGTACTGTACGTGAGTATTATCATCTCATAAACTTCCATTTTATAGGGAAAATATGATACGCACCGTGCTCATTACATCTATTCTGACATTTTGTAGTGTTCAAACGATTCGTAATTAAAACACACCTGTGATCAAACGTACTTTACCGTACGTTTTCCTGAATTCAAATATTTAGCATCCCTTTGCTTTATTGAAAGTGAATTTCAAGTAATCTATAAGTAGGTAGGCAGGTACTTCATACATTTTCTGAAACCCAGTTTTTATAGCATAACCATTTTGAAATACCTACTTTATAATAAGTCTATGTATATTTGATACCTACACAATAACATTAGGTACTGCTATTTTCTCATTGTTTCTGAAGTAAATCATAATATTCATCTAAAAGGTAGAGTTTAAGTACTATACATTTATTTCCATTCACTCTACTTATTCCACCCACTGCAGTATCATGACTATCTCAATTTATAAAATGTTATTTATAACTATAGGCTTATAGCCATATTTTAACTTCCTTATTGTCTTAGGTATACTTACAGAATATGATGTATAGAGAGACTGTCAATGTAAATCAATGAAACATCTACAGATAACTAGCCATGGAGACACTGTCTGCTGCTCAAGATGACAGTTCAGGAGCAAACCCCAGCAGTGTCAAGAGTGATGACAGCAGTCCCCGACCTGACAGTCGCACGGGCTCTCCTCCACCTAACTGTGCCATATGCCTTGGCACTTGCAAGAACAAATCCTTCACTGATTCTTGTTTACACCAGTTCTGCTTTTCATGTCTTCTAACTTGGAGTAAGGTGAGCTTTTAAACACCCTTCATCATCATCAGCCTATTAATGTTCCCACTACTGGGACACAGGCCTCCTCTCTGTGAGAGGGAGTAGGCCGTAATCTTCCACGCGGGCCCAGTGCGGGTTGGTAGATGTCACATGTCTTCGAATTTTTGGTTCTGGGACATGCCGGTTTCCTCACGATGTTTTCCTTCACCGTTTTGAGAGCAGTGGTGATGAAATTATTTATACAAAGTAAAGCGCCTGTTTTGGGTTCGAACCCACGACCTACAACTCGTAAGTCGGGGCCGTTACCACTGGGCCACCACTGCTCACACCCTTACCTTGTATTTATAGAAAAAATATGTTTTTGATGTTTCTGATTTATAGAAACTTGAACAAAAATTCTGTTAGTACCTACTGCTAGCTGATTCATTGTAGAATTTCTATAATTAGACCAACAGACTGAAATATCAAAGCTCCATGTTTAATTCACTTCACATGATGAGTTCATTTTTATTTCAAAACCAATTGGAATAGAGATGCTTTCATATTAATTGATAATATGCAATGAATTAACCAAATAATAAAGAAAAAAGTTCATGAGACTAAATAGGTGTCAACTCTTTGTTCCAGAAGCAGTTTTTTTTCCCAAAACAAAGTTTTGAGGAGCATTTTACCTTAATTAGACTTTGCAACAGCTTTGATAGTCATCATTAATATGTTCCAGGTTAAAGCAGAGTGCCCACTCTGCAAGCAAGCATTCAGATCAATCATTCACAATGTGCGCTCCAACCACCAGTATGAGGAGTACTTGGTGGTTCAAAGGCAAAGTGAGGAGTCGACTCCTGCAATCAGCAGGATTGACATTGACAGAGTCACCGCAGCAACACACAGGTTCAGATACAGGTACAGTGGTGGGCCTGGACTTGTATGTATTTGAAATGTTTTATAGCACAACATAAAATTATGCATAATCATCACAACCAGCATACTACAGGACCCCACTTCCTCATCCTTCTCAGTAATCAGAAAATAAATAACTGATGTAGATGATGATATAGCAAATAGCCAGACATAATTTATGGTGATAAAAAATTACACAATCATTTTTTGGATTGTGCAATATGTCTTAAATCAATTCTAGTATCTTCTAGAAAGGTTTGCATAAATGTAGTAAGAGCTGTTTTGATTGATACTTACATAGTAAAACCAATTGAGGGCTTAGGTCACCTCAACAATAGCATGCATGAACCATGTCTGAGTAATACAACTTGGACCCAGTTTTATAAGTGCTCTAACAAATGGCACCAGAAAAAACATAATATAGAACTAAAGTGGAAGGGAGCCCACCTTTTCCGCTTTAAAATATGTTAACCCTGAGCGTTCAAGGGTTTAAGTTTAGTAGGTGGAAGTCAAATGCATTGAATATAATTTCAATATAAATAATCAAATATACCTTGGCCAGTAAGAGATTTAGCTTACAGGCATCAACTTGGGCAGTACAATTATAATTAGCATGGAGTATTTCAATTATAGGTACTTAGGCATACTGTACTGATTACAAATGATAAATTAATGATCCTTCCTTATTCAGCAGTTGTGGTTTATATGTATAGGACGAGTGTTAACTTATATAATGTCTAGATGACCCTGGATATTTACTTGGTGTTTTTTCTAAACTGTAGCACTTCTGGCTATGCCAACCGTACTCTAAATTAGAGAATTGTATTCTATTTCGCGTAGGCATACTTTATTATCTGAAAAACTCTTATATTTATATCGACTCTCACTTTGAATTGAATTTATTCAGCATTCACTGAGAATATTTTCGGTTACGGCCGTCTATTCCATTGGCCTGTTTTCGTTTCGATTAAGATTGCGTGTGGCGGGAAGACAGAAACAGGGCTTCGTTCAAATTGATAAAAACCTACGAATAATATACTAACTGAGTACCTCATCAATTTGAATTAAGAATTAGTAGTCTAGACTCTTTCTACTTCTAAGAGTCGTACAATTATTGAAAAAACACAAATGTGATGTTATTTTCTACAGAAAGTACAAAAAACAACCCTACTTCTGGCTGCTATGCCATCCATAAAAGATCTATGACGCCAGTAGCACACCTCCGCCGCGAAACCGTAGCAGCGAAACCGCATTAGTTCAATTCAACTGGCTCGCGTCATGTTCCGCTACTCGAATTTCGCGTAATATATTACAACTAGCTTCTGCCCGTGACTTCGTCCGCGTGGAATAGTTACTTTGAGCTAACGCTAACTTTAACCCGCGACTGAATTACCCTCAAATACTACAAAATCAAAAACAATACTCTAAAGAAAATTAAATATGTACTACAAAATCAAATAATGTATCTATTTAGATAAGTAAATTAACAAAAATAACTGAACTAAAACAAAACTTATTACTAACTTATTCATCTAAAAGTATTATAAGTACTTACGATGATATTTTGGTAAAAACAAAGTAGTTCGCTGAGCACAACCGTTCCGTAAGGAGCCGACTCAGCCGACCACGCGTCTGAGCCGCGCGGCATGGTATCTCGCAGAGCTAACTGGGGCCACCGCCCTTCCCCCTCATGACTGACTTGCACATCATAAATGCGCGCGCAGTACTTGATCATTATTTTGCTGCGATGTTATTTTAAAACTGCGATATAGCCGCGATTTCATTGGGCAAGTCTTGCATACAAGTATGACGTCACATTTGCGTACAAGTTGCTTGCATTGGAAACGATGTTTTCGAGAGTGTGCAAATCGCATACAGGTTTTACTTGCATACAAGAGGAGATGTTCAACAATTGAGTTTGAGGTTTTGGTTCGAATTTTTGGTTCTAGAGTTGTTAATGTGCAACTAACGTTAGCGCGTTCAATTTGCACGTCACTTGAATTAAAAAATGTACAAGTCCAAACTACCTCACACAAGTTGTAGCTTGTATGCAGGTTTGTTCAAGTTGTATGCAATTTGCAACTTGCATACAAGTAACTTGCCTACTGGAATCGCGCTTTTACTCCTAAGATATTCATTGAAATCGAATGATGTAAAGGGCAATATTGTTTTAAATTAAGTACTTGTGATGAATAACGTATTTATTTGGATGAAGATTAATATCATGTTTATAAAAACACCTTCGTAATTAATCCATTATTTAGAACAAAGGTTATCTTAAAAATAGTAAGTACATTATTGTCGAGGCCAGCATTTAGGACATTGATGGATGATAGTGAAAATGTGGGCCGAGGCGTAACCGAGGCACACATAACGTGAGTCCATCAAAGCCTGGTTGCGGCCAAGGTTTGTATAGGACTTTTCTCAAACAATGCGCGGAAATTCAAACTAAGAAAATTAATTATAAATTCCAGAATCAATGTCGAACAAATAGTCTAAGATCCCATAGATCACATAGAACGACATTCACTGAGCTGGTTAATGGATGAAACGTATTTTATATTCAATTAAATATGTCAATAAATATAATGCAAATGTCAATAAATACAGGATGGAAGGGTAAACACCGTTGTCACTCAAACTATGGGTAGTTGGCTTAAATATAAACATAAAAAACCGAGTAAAAAAAAAATTACGTTATTTTCTTTAACAATATTAAAAAGGTTATTGTCCGACACCGTCCGCAAATTCATGGATATGCGCCCGCCCGAGTGACGTAATCGATCGCCACCCGTCCTACCTACCTACACAACACATGAATACATACAATACAACCTTTTCCTGGCTTAAGACAGGCAAAAATACCTACCTTAGGAATTGCGTGACGATTCTAAATGTACATCTTTAAAAAAAAAAGTTGTGATTTTCCATTGAATTTATGTTCTATAAAAACGAAACCAAACCACTGGTTTGAAGGATAACGGTGTTTACCCTAACACCCTGTATAATGCAAATGGGTTGTCTAAAAAAAGACATTGACCAAACCTGGTATCGCTATTTACTCTGCTGTGACTTAAGTCTATAATGTTGATAAATCTTGTTTTTAATTATAATAATTTTATCTGGTAATGCGAATCCTTAAATTCTCCAGATAAAAAAACACCATAAAAGTATTAGTTTTTATTTCGATTTCCTATTTTACCCATACATAGTTTTTTTTTCACGTAAGTAATGTCACATGTCATTGGCTTCAAAGAGTGTAAACAATAAAACCTTCTTGACTTACGCAAAATAATTTATTTACGCATCGAACTATTGAAATTATAGTTCAATAATTAGTAACAAAAGATATTAATAACAACTAATTATTATTATGACATTGTAATAATAATCTGTAGGTGTTAAAAGTACCTTATGGTTATGACAAAGGCAGAATGTATTGAGAGACCTTTGCCTGTTTCATTCATCAATAGAAACTCTTTCAAAACAGAACAAACGCGCGCCATAAGATTCTATGCGCGCGCATCCTGAGCAAAATATGCTGGCGTCCGGCGAGTTTTCTCTTTCTAGCATGTATGCACGTCCCATTCGTTTAGTTTTAAGTACAGTCTCGAACGGTAGGTCTTTAATAAAATAGTTTATTATTATTGTATAATTAATTTAATGATTTAATTTTATGTTTTGTTTTAATGACATAGGCCATTACTATTTTGCAATATCTAATAAAAAGTAATCTATGCTATAGGTATCGCATAGATTATTTTTTAAGTGTAGACTGAAATTGTCCCAACACTTACTTACATTACGGCAAATATAAATGTACCTATATTCTGATTCACTTTAACTTTTGGCTTGTCTCGGTAGACAAGTAAATACCTATTGTAAACCCATCTGGGTTTAAATAACCACTTAAAGAAATAACTAACGTGAACACATTTTGCATAAGTTAAGGGCTGGTCTGGATTATAGCTTATTTACATAACCGTAAACAAGTACCCTGAGCAGTGGTGGCCCAGTGGTAACGACCCCGACTTACGAGTTGTAGGTCGTGGGTTCGAACCGCTACTTTGTGTAAATAATTTCATCACCACTGCTCTCAAAACGGTGAAGGAAAACATCGTGAGGAAACCGGCATGTCTTAGAACCAAAAATTCGAAGAAATGTGACATCTACCAACTGGCACTGGGCCGCGTGGTAGATTACAGCCCACTCTCTCTCACAGAGAGGAGGCCTGTGTCCCAGCAGTGGGAACATTAATAGGCTGATTATGAAACAAGTACCCATATCAATTAAAATAAAATGGGTGCGGGTGAATCTGCGGGCAGAAACCAATAATTATGTAGAAAAATATACATTGCGTTTTTTATGCGACTGTACATGCGCCAATTTTTGAATGCGTGGTTTCTACTGTGACTTCTTGTATTCTTTCCAACGATTGTGCTTCATTTTTTTTTGTGAATATTTTAATTTTTAACCGACTTCCAAAAGGAGGAGGTTCTCAATTCGTCTGTATGTTTTTTTTTTTTTTGATTAATTTCATTTTCTTGAGCAATATTGTCATTTTAATTGCATTACATTTGTAAGTTGTTCACTATGGGAAACTCATTTCGTCGGAGTATTCGTTACTGTTCGATTCTTCTGCGGTATTTACGTTGGCAGTCATTGAGAGAAGTTAGTGAAAATGTCTACAATACTCTGGCTTCTTGGATTTCTCCAACACCGGTAAGTCATAATTATAGCACAGGACCTACATAATAATTATTATGATCATAATATTATTATGTTTATTATACAAAAAGACAAAAAGTCACTAAGAGATTCGATACTAAACCTAGATTTTGAGACCTAATTTTCCGTGTAATGCCGAGAATTATGATAAAATAGTAATTTACATTTGAAATCCCTCAGATCACTCTCTAAATTAAACCATAAATCTTTGAGTCTCAGCATGTTTCGTACCGATACTAGGTTCCTTAGTCGCTTGGTCAATCTCTTTTCAGTCCAGAATAATATGATTAATTACTTAACATTTTTTTTAAGGGGTTAGAAGATTTTTGTATGGAGGGTGAGCCCTAACGTGATGCCGCCATTTTGTTTTTTTTTAGAATCGCGGTGAAAATCGAAAGTTATATATTTAGATAGAGGACACTTATACAAACAAAAAATGTTATATGACATAATATCCTAAAGCGTCAGGTTTCGGAGTTATTCACCGAAATAAAAGTCGAAAACTGGACCCTGAAACAAGGATTTTTTTGTTTTTTTCCCTTCAGGTAAGTATATTGAACTATGAAAACATAATTGCATCATGTATAGGTAATATTTTAGTTAAGAGCTAAAGAGACAAAAATATATGTATACCCTCCGCCGAATGAGGACGTGTGGTATATGGTATAAGTATTATATAGTGTGTGGCATGGGCTTGACACCAAGAAAATCTTATTCAGCCTCCCGCTGCCTTCTTGGATGATATTATTTATACCGAATATGATTAAAAAATCTTATGTTTTATCCACTAGGTGTATTCAATTAATTCATGTGTAAATAACTTAATCACCATGAAGTAACTACAACATAAATAAATAAATCCGTTATAAAAATTGTTATTTTTATCTTTGAATATCTCAGAAACGTGACGCTTTATGATGGTATTGTATATGAACTTTTATGTTTGTATAAGTGTCCCCTATCCAAATATATGACATTTATTGTGCACCTCGATTTTGAAAAAAAACCAAAATGGTGGCTGATTTTAGGGCCAAAATCTTCAAACCCCTTTCTTTTTACATTTCATTGGTTTGGTTAATAGACAAATTCCATACCAATCGAAAGTATGAAGCCACAACTCTTGGGTAGGCAGGTATAAACAGGTTAATCGATACTCGTAACTGGCACCGGTCTGGTTAATGAATTAAAGTTATATTAAAATAAAGATTATTTCATTACGAACTTGGTGGTATAGGGTTATCTGCGAAAAATCAGTCCTGAATTCCGGTTGTCGAGTTAAAAAAAGTAAAATATTGCTAAACACCGTTCAAGAATTTACTGCTAGTATGTATGGCATCAAGAACTGCACCAAAGTGAATGATGCGAGATATCGCATTTTTATAAAATAACATACTCTGCTAAAGAACACAGCAAGCAGTTTAAAAAATAAATAAAAGCCTTTGACTCTTAACTCTATACCACCATGCTGGATATCATTGTCTCAAAAAAATTTACGAACTATTTTCGTAAATTCCATGGGATCTGGTAAGCGTGAAACTTCAGCCTGAGAATTGCGGTTGGTTCTTAGATGAATATTCAAAACCAGTAGGGTTCATTGGGGATCATACACCTTTAAGGATAGAAGACATTGTTGAAACAACTGATACAGAAAGCGATGACGAAGAATGTTCAGAAGTTGGAGATCACAATTATATGTCCGATGACTCGGAACCTAAATAATTTAAAAAATAAAAAAAACTTTTGTAGAAAAAGAGAAGTTTTTTTTTATAGTTTTGTTTTTATTCTGTCTGCTAATAATAAAAATAAAATTTGCAAGATTAGTATTATACAGAATGGATTTACATCACATCTTGAACAATGTTACAAGTATTTTTTATTGTGTTCCTGCATTCATCTTTTAAATCATTTTTAATTTCTGCTATAGACATCCTCAGTGGGTCAGGTTCGTGATTATGTATCGGTTTTGTTGATAATAATATATGTTGGTCATTGTTATCTTCATCTAATTTAGTTTTAAATTTTGCATTACATCCATATAATTTATCTTTTTTGAATTCACACCTCCAATAATAATTCTCACAGCACACTTTGTTTTTTTCATAAGTAAATCCATCCAAAAACAATTTTAATCCTCCTTTATTATTGACGAATGTACGACACTGTATATTGCTATCTTCGTTTTCACTCATTGTCAAAACAAACAACTTGGGTATTATACAGGGTGGCAGGGACATCGACGCGAAGCCGGTTACCATGGATTCAGTACATGATTCTGAACCCCCCTGCGTTAAAATTTTCCGTCGGTTATTTAAAAAAAAATCAGCTGTTCCATACATTTTGACCGTGTAGGTATTGCACTTTTCTATGAAACAGCTGATTTTTTTTTAAACAACCGACAAAAAATTTCAACCCAGGGGGGTTCAGAATCATGTACTGAATCCATGGTAACCGGCTTCGCGTCGATGTCCCTGCCACCCTGTATATGTATAATAATGTATACGTGATTGTACAATATACAGGGTGGCAGGGACATCGACGCGAAGCCGGTTACCATGGATTCAGTACATGATTCTGATCCCCCTGCGTTAGAATTTTTCATCGGTTATTTTAAAAAAATCTGTTGTTCCATACATTTTGACCGCGTAGGTATTGCACTTTTCTATGAAACAGCAGATTTTTTTTTTAATAACCGACGAAAAATTTCAACGCAGGGGGGTTCAAAATGATGTACTGAATCCATGGTAACCGGCTTCGCGTCGATGTCCCTGCCACCCCGTATAGTGTATGATACCTAATTAATTACTTTATTTATCACAAGGATAAATAATCACTCAGTTAACTACGAAAACACATCTGTCATTAGTTTTTTAATTCTACCTCCAGTACTGAGATTATTACTATCCTCATAATAAAAATAACGAAGTGTATAGAGTGCCGCGAGTTTCTTGTGGCACTCTAGTGTCACTGCCTCGGCCCGGCTAGGGTGCCGCGAGCGTTGCATTGTCACTGTCACTTGTTATTTAGGTTAGGTTAGAACTGTGACCACACAACGCACGAGCCGAGCGAGCGTAGCGAGCGGTGCCGCGGTAGCGGCCGGCGAAGTGCCAGGGTCCGTTTAGGCACAAGAGAATGTAATGTTTTGGGAATGTGGTGTTTTACAGCGATCTAACCTCGACAATCAAACAAAATACCAAGTGACGTGACTTAGTGACAGTGACAATGACAATCCAATGCTTGCGGCACTTGAGCCGGGCCGAGGCGGTGTTACTAGGGTGCCTGTAGTGGCACTTTATCCGATAGGGATAGAGTGCCAATGGTGGCACTCTATACACTGCCTATAATATTATACTTCTCTCAGACGAGCAATTATGTGCTTATTTGTCTTGCTATTCAGTTTTACAAGGCGTTTATTTCGGAATACTAATTAATCGGTATTTTAATAATCGGAATTCGTATTTTTGATGTTTCGAATTATCATTAAGTCGGACTTTTTGTTATTCGATCTATTCAAACTCGGTATTTTGAGAATAGTAATTATAAACGTTCGGAATATTGAAATTTTGGAATTTTAAAAATAGGATGAATGATAAATCGGAGTTGTTATATTAGGGATTTTGAACCATTCGGAATTCTGATAATCGGTATTTTGAAATTCGTATTTGTGACTTTCGGAATAAAGTTTTTCGTATTTATGTAGTGTACCCCGTCAAAATCATGTCTATTCCTGTCTACTTTAAAAATAAGAGAGGTATCATCTGCAAACAGTACAACTTCACAGATACCCTTTAAAAAGAATGGTAAGTCATTGATATACACTAAGAACAAGAATGGACCCACTATTGAGCCTTGAGGTACACCTAACTGAACTGGTAACCCGGAAGATTTCACACCATTAACATCTACATATTGGGACCTATTATGTAAATAAGAATTTAGAACATCGAGAGCTTCGTTTTGCACACCGTAATGACGCAGTTTACGCAAAAGCGTGTCATGGTGCACGCAATCAAAAGCTTTGGAGAAATCACAGAAAACCCCAATAGCATTTTGCGAGTTCTCCCATGCGTTAAATATGTGTTTCAGCAGAGCAACACCCGCATCTGTAGTCGAACGACCTTTTGTAAAGCCATATTGTTCATTATGAAGGAGGTTATTTAAATTAAAATGTCTTAGCAACTGCTTGAGTATTAACTTTTCAAATATTTTACTAAATGCAGGTAAGATAGAAATAGGCCTGAAATTGCCAACGTCATTTTTATTACCTGATTTAAATAATGGTATGACTTTACTACTCTTCATGAGGTCAGGAAAAGTTCCTAAGTCAACACATTTATTAAAAGTAACAGCTAGATAGGGGGCTACGATGTCTATTATATTACTTAAAAGTTTAATGGAGATGCCCCAGTAATCACCAGTGTTTTTGGATGTGAGTGTATTAAAAACATTAATTACATCACGAGGCGTTACATGTTCGAAGCTAAATAAACGACTAGGTACTTTTAGACACACTACTAAGCAATAGGTTTTCAGCTTTAGACGGGGACGAATTTAAGGAGCGAGTCGTAGTTATAGGTATGTTGGCAAAAAACTCATTAAACGCCTCAGCTACGTCAGCTGCTTTAGTAACTAATTTATTGTCGACCATAATCTCAAGTTCTTTATCTTGTTTAACCGACTTACCCGTTTCATTGTTAATAATATTCCAAGTGGTTTTTACTTTATTATTGGAATTTTTAATTTTATCGCTTAAATTTTTTGATATGTTATGGTACTCAGGACAACGCTGACTCTA
The DNA here is from genome assembly GCA_948150665.1 of Conistra vaccinii. Lineage (NCBI taxonomy): Eukaryota > Metazoa > Arthropoda > Insecta > Lepidoptera > Noctuidae > Conistra > Conistra vaccinii. The sequence continues at coordinate 7,991,981 of OX411316.1, forward strand.
CCGCGGCGCGAGACGATCGCGATCCAACAGCTCCTACGCCACTCATTCCCTTTCATGGCGGACGTGTTCCCGCCGCCGGCCGCGCGCGCACCTCCGGCCCGGCGCCGGCGCTCGCCGGCCTCGTTCCGGCGCACCGTGTACCGGCACAACCTCTGGGCGCGCCCGCTGCCCGACTTCACCGGCAGATTCCGGACTTGTACGCCAGAATTCTACAGGTATTACATTATAATATGAACCAATTCAATGGGGCAAATAGCGACCTGTCCAAATATTTCCGTCGCTACGATCACTTAGCAAGTAATCTTACTATTCACTACATATTCAAATAATGACAATTTGGTCTTTGAAGGTACAACGACACACAAATGCACCGGTTGGTTCCTTGGCTTAACAGAGAACTACATTATTTGTTGAATGAGAATATCGGCCACATATCTTACGTCATGGCCCGAATCCTGGAATTGCTACCACAACACCATATCAATTCATCCGAATTCAGAGAAGCGCTGCATCGATATTTCGGAGACAGGACAGAACACTTCCTACATGAGCTGTATTGCTTCGCCGCTACGCCCTACGACATGACTGGCTATGATCGCAACGTGCAATATACCACAGACAGTAGAATATCTACAATGGTCAATGAGGTGATATCGAGTTCTGACTCTGAAGCAAGTGTAGATTCCGATATCGTCATGGTCTCCAGTTCGGAGCCAGCCGAGCCTCCTCCTGGGCCCTCGAGGTTCCCAGTACCTGCTTACCCACAAAGTTATATATCGCAGCCCACTACTAATAGCGTCATTCCTATCGAAACTATATCTCAATCGGACACCGACGACGACTCCTCCGAAGTGATGGTCGTGGGCTACATCAAACCTCCACAGGAGAGGACTCCCGAGATCGTCGACTTGCTAGGATCCGACAGCGACGTCATCTTACAGGACATTCCTCAGCCGGAGCCGACTCGACCCGCAGAGACGCAAGAGCCGAGGCCCGTGCCGTCCGTGAAGCTCACGCTAAAGCGCCACCGCGAACGCGACAGCGGCGGCGACATGCGCAGCTCGTCGGACAGCGACGACAGCTCCTACCGCCCGCCGCCGCCGCGCCGTCGCCGCCGCGCGCGCGCGCACTCCGCCGCGTCCGACAGTAGCCGCTCCACGCCGCGCGCCACGCACTCCGCCACGTCCGACAGCAGTCGCTCCACGCCGCGCGCCGCGCACTCCGCTACGTCCGACAGCAGCCGCTCCACGCCGCGCGCCGCGCTCTCCGCCACGTCCGACACCAGCCGCTCCACGCCGCGCGCCGCGCCCTCCGGCTCCTCCTCGCCCCACGAGCCGCCCAGCCCCTCCACCGCGCCCACCTCCTCGTGCGACGACGACACTGATGACTCCAAATATTTAGTTAAGAAGAAATCGAAAAAGTCGAGCAAAGAGAGCGTGACATCAAGTAGAGATAGGAGGAGGAACAAGAAACGGTCGTCACATTCGCATCACAAAGAAAAGAAGAATGTCCAGTCTTCGGAAAAGGACAAGCGGAGCAAGCGAAAGTCTTACTCGGGAAAGGGCGTTAAGTCGTCGAATAAAACGAGTAATAACGAGTACTCAGTTTCCGCCGAACAGGCTTTGCCTGCCTTAGACCAACCCAGCACTAGCGGCACGTCGAAAAGGGATAGAGAAAAGCGTAAAGCAACGAAAGAATGGAAACGACAGCGGCGTGACAGCCGCGAGAACAGAAGACTGAGAAGTGTTGTTAATGTTATGTATAATAGTCATAAAAATACTGATGAATCAAATTCGAGTGCAAATTACAGTAACTTGTCAAATGTGACTGCTACTAGAAACAGGTCTGACGTCGAATCGACTACAGCTGCTAGTGAGTCTCGAGCCGGTATCGTGGAGTCAACCAACGGTCACAGCGAACACTGTCACCGCGAGCCATCGGCGACCAGTCGTCGACTACCAGAAACTTCATCAGATTCTGAAGATAACTTACCATTGAATCTTACGTTACAGAAATTAAATCCGTTTTCTTCGTCATGAAGTGTCGTATAATAATTATAATTAATGTGATAAATATAAATTATTAAAAGTTAAACCATTAAAGTAGAGTTACACTTAAGTATTCATTCAGTCGCATTTTACTTTCAACAAATTACTGGTAAACCTGGCCGCATACCCGAGCAGCATGCAGCAAGCGTACAGCAAACGCTGTACACTATTTGCTTCTCAGCGTTTCCCACTTGAAGGTTTTGCGGCGTAAATACTCACACCTATAACGCAACTGGTGACATGTCGTCTTCCGATAAAGATGATTTTTTGATGTAGCAATTACTACGAAGAAATAGGAAAAACTACGGGCCTGCTGGATACATTCTTATAATTTTCGAAAAGTTTGGAAATTTCAAATATCCAAATTAATTCAGCAACTGCAATTTATTACTGTAATCTTACAGTTGATGGTCATAAAGAGATGGATTTTGTTTGAAATGTATAATAAAAGCAATACAAAATTCTAAATCGTCTTAAATTTTTCAAGTTCGCGACGAAACCATTGAACGTGTTTAATCTTGGAAATGTGCGGTGCGGATGCTGTCCCGCAGCAAACTGCGCCGAGTAGCAATTGTAGTCTCGTGTGTGCGTACTTTATAGGTGAATGTATTGTTCCATAAACCATTTGCTGTATGTGTGCTGTATGCTTGCTGTTCAGGTGTGCGGCCTGGTTTAGTGTCACTGGGAAATAATAAACCAAAGCAGTTGTGACTGTAACTCATCGACAACTATTTTGAATAATATAATATGTTTGCTTATATTCTGGAGTTCAATCAAAATATTTAGCATGTAGCGGTTATCCGAAAAATATGTTACTAAAATAACAATTGCCTATATTATCAGTGGCACATTTAGATTACTGCAAGTTCCTTGAGAGCAACACTTGAAGACTGCATGGTATATTTGTAATAGCACTTCTACAAGCACTTTTGACTTCAGTAAAATGAGTTATTTATTTGAATTATTCTTCCCTATTTTATGACCATGCAATTTTATTACATAATCTGTCAGCAATTCATAATTAGCCCGAAATTAATTATTATGTCTGCCACTCAGCTCTCAAGTAAACACGTTTTTACTATGTTCATTATGGACTTCATTATTTTTATTTAAAATACGGGTATATAAGTAGATTATGAATGATTCTTTAATTTAAGACCTTTGATAAAAAATAGTAATGATCAATTAATAAGTTGTGAAATATCTTATGCTGTGTATAGTGAGATGTTTTTATAATACAAAATTTATTTGCATCTTAGTTTACGTCTTGTGAGAAATCGTAGCGACAACGCCGATACACAAGATTACTGAATGTCATGTAGATAATTAAATTGGGTTATTCCCGCTCGGTAACACCCTTTCGTCAACACTGTTGACGATCGGCAAAAAAAAGTTTCGTTCGTTCACAGTGTTGACGAACGCTACTTATTATTTCGGGTAATTCCCGTTCGTTAACACCTTTCGTTCCTGTCGTCAACACTGTTGACGATCGGGAAAAAAAAGTTTTATTCGTTCGCAGTGTCCATGAATGCTGGTTTTTATTTTTTAAATATGGAAATAAAAATAAAACATGTCATGGATTTTTAAAATGTTTTAATGGATTATGTTAGATCTTTTAAAACACAATTAACTAGAAAATAAAAATTGGCCTTATCATGTGCATAACAACCATTTTACACTTTGATAAGTAATAAAATTGTGACACTGATTTAACATAATCAAATATAGTTGAGAAAGTGACTAATGAAAACTAAGTACACTATTATGTATCACAGATAATCATCTAATTTACACTAATTAAATAACGAAACTATAACCATAAACCTTAATATTTTTATATTAAGTACCTAAAATTAAAATATACCTAATTAAAAACAGTAAAAAAAAAAAAAAAAAATTCTATATGGTGTCTGTGATACAATGATTTTTCATTAGTGCAGGCACCAACGATTCACTTTTTTCTGTATTGAAAATTTGTTTTTGTGAACCATAACTGTGTTTTTTCTCTGAAATAAATATTATATTATAAAAAAAAAAAAAAAAATTGTATCACAGATAATCAACTATTTTACAATAATAATTATAGCGTTGTAAATACCTAAGTTTTAATTAAAATAAATACATAATAATATAATTATTATTATACGTATATTTATTTTAATTAAAGTGTTGTAAATACCTAAGCATTTTTATCACAGATAATCACATGTTTTCAATAATTTACATAATAATTTGTTGTCCTATAAAAGTAAATTTCAGATTCACAGAGACACAACTCGTTGCACATAGGTACTCAATTATATCACATAGGTACTCAAAGTTATGACTTCTATTCAATGATATTGTAAACAATATCATTGCTTCTATGACTTAGCCTACGTATAAACATAGACAGCCCTAAGGACAACAAATTATTATGTAGATTATTGAAAACATGTGATTATCTGTGATGAAAATGCTTAGGTATTTACAACGCTTTAATTAAAATAAATATATAATAATAATTATATTATTATATATTTATTTTTATTAAAACTTAGGTATTTACAACGCTTTAATTATTATTGTAAAATAGTTGATTATCTGTGATACAAAATTCTTTATTTACTTGATTATCTGAAATATTTTATTTTTACTGTTTTTATATATAGGTATATTTTAATTTTAGGTACTTAATATAAAAACATTAAGGTTTATGGTTATAGTTTCGTTATTTAATTAATGTAAATTAGATGATTATCTGTGATACATAATAGTGTACTTAGTTTTCATTAGTCACTTTCTCAACTATATTTGATTATGTTAAATCAGTGTCACAATTTTATTACTTATCAAAGTGTAAAATGGTTATTATGCACATGATAAGGCCATTTTTTTATTTTCTAGTTAATTGTGTTTTAAAAGATCTAACATAATCCATTAAAACATTTTAAAAATCCATGACATGTTTTATTTTTATTTCCATATTTAAAAAATAAAAACCAGCATTCATGGACACTGCGAACGAACGAAACTTTTTTTTCCCGATCGTCAACAGTGTTGACGACAGGAACGAAAGGTGTTAACGAACGGGAATTACCCGAAATAATAAGTTGCGTTCGTCAACACTGTGAACGAACGAAACTTTTTTTTCCCGATCGTCAACAGTGTTGACGAGAGGGTGTTACCGAGCGGGAATAACCCATTAAATTGTGCATTTGATTGTAGCTTTGCTTTAGGATCCTATTAAACAGTTTTAACCAGGACTCAAGATGTGGTGGAGAAATGTTGCTGTTACAAGTGGCCATTTTAAAGTTTTTCTAATGGTACTGTATCTTACTGGTAAAGCCAGGAAATAAAGTGATGTAAAAATAATCTTTAATTTTATCTTCTCGCCGCCTATTCTTCTTTAATAGGTGTTCGGTTTCTCACTGCTGAAGAGGACCTCATACGACGCGGCCAGCTCTGCGGTTGCCCCTCTAGGAATACAGGCATCTTATTTATAATACCATCTATTAAATGAGCCATGTTTTGAATAGAGTTGATTCATACTAGCGCAGGGTTGAAGCGCAGCGAAGCGTCAATCTAAAAGGTAAATTAACATAAATAAATTCACCTTTCTCTAAAACGAAAAGCACATAATTATTTCAGTAAATTTACCTTTCTCTAAAACGTAAAGCGCATATTTCCATCCACATAATAGTTGCTATGTTATCATTTAGATTAACGCTTCGCTGCGCTTCCACTCTGCGCTAGTATAAATCGAATCTTAGGGGATGTCCCGCGAAACGTGTCGTCCAAATGCCAAAAACTTTATTTTTACCTTCTTTATGCCTTATTAAAAAACCACTTCAAAGAAGCTCTTTAAAGGGCTTCTTTCCAGCGTTTCACTTGAAAAGGCATTTCCATGGTCCTGTATTTAGTTTGAGATGCATATTTATTCCCGATACATAATCATTCAGTCTTACCAACGGGTATCCTGTTACCCAGTAACAAGGTTGTGGAGGTCAGTCAATAGGCAGTCGCTACATGTAAAATACTGGTATTCAGTTGCATCTGGTTAGACTGGAAGCCAACCCCAACATCGAAAATCGTTGGGAAAGGGCTAGGCAGATTGATTGGAAATCATCCACAGCCCACAGCAATAGCATAACTCAAATAAGTGGCAATAAGACGATTTATTCCCTTGATGTCGAGTCCCGCCACGTCGAGTCGCCGCCACGTCTACTCTGAAAACTCCCCGCTTTTATTCCCACCACGTTGAAAAGGACTATTTTATTACCGCCACGTCTACTAACTATTTTGATTTGTACAGTCGTAAAAAAATACTCATAGTTGGTTACTTGGAATAAATAGATAGGATCCTACATATATGATGTTTTGTTCCTTATCCTTATACGAAAAAGTATTAGGCTTGCATGAATTCACGATAGTATTTCAATCATTATTTATACGTTGTGCACAATTTCTGAACAGTAACCTAACCTAACCTAACAAAAAGTACTAGGCATGCATGAATTCACGATAGTATTCAATCATTATGTTATGGTTAAGTATAAACTATCTGTCTGCCTCATCCAAATCCTATAATGATTAAATAGTATCGGGAATTCATGCAAGCCTAGTACTTTTTCTTAGGTTAGGTACTGCTCAGAAATTGTACACGTCTAATGATTGCAATAGGTACTTACTATCTTAAACTTATGCATTTTTATGGGAAGTTTCACTGAGTATTTTTTTACGACTGTACAAATAAAAATGATAGTAGACGTGGCGGTAACAAAATAGACTTTTTCAACGATTCGACGTGGCGGGAATAAAAGCGGGGAGTTTTCAGAGAAGACGTGGTGGCGACTCGACATCAAGGGAATAAATCCTGCTAAGGTAAGTTTGTACGCACAATATTGAGAGATTTACTTTACCATGTTATTTTAAAACCATAAACTTCATAACGGAGTTGAACAATACCTGGTTCGGGAAATATTCAAAATAAAATACTATTTTAAATTATTTAAATTTTTACTCTTACAATTCAACAGTAATACATATTCTACCTTGTGTAATACTTACAAATTGTTGACGTAGTCTGTATTAAAATATAAGATTATATCTTAAAAATATTTATATAAGTAACTATCTTGCTACGCCTAATACGCGTAAAAGTATAATTAAAGTGCTTTATAATTTTGATAATCTATTTAGTTTGACGTCCGAGAAGGGCTTTTGCATAAATGAGCGAAAGCAAGGGCTTTTTGCAGCTTTGCTTGCCCCGACCATTAATTAACAAGGTAACGAACTTATCAGCACCCTAATTGCGTAACACACTATCAATAACAATCGAATGATTTTGAAGGATATTGCTGCTTCATATGTTCGAAAAATGTGTCTGCTCAACAACGTAAATAACGCAATGAATGTTGTTTCACTGTCAAAATGTAAGCCATTGCTACTTTTATTAGTGCGTTACGCAATTACCCCACTGATTAGGCTTTGTGTTAACACGATATGGGCGCCTATATAGGTATATATTTATTTTCATTCAATAGTGATGGTGCAGTAATAGGCCATAACAGTTTGCGCGTATTAATCGCAACTTCAGTAACAAATGGCAAATAATATAACATTACTTCATAATCTAATAATAAACATCCTTGCCTAAAACCCCACTCCATTCCCCACAATGTTACTTTTATAAAGTAATCATTTCTAAAAAAATATGGAGCGTAAACTGAGCAAAAAGAAAGTCTCTCTCATCTCGATGGACGGCTGGTCAATTTTAACTGTCACCAACTTTTGGCGATCTATGTAATAAGTAGAGCCACTTGTACAACAGAATCATTTTATTAGAAAGCATTTAAATTTGTTTTTTTTTTTCATTCACAGAATAACTATAGTGTTTTGCTATACATACATTCTTACTTCTATCTAATGTTTAACAGCAGCAAATTAGTTAGCACCAGCATTATAAAGCCAATTAGTAACGGGTAACACAGTGCAATGAATACCGACGTGTCCGCACGCACGACATTATTGTACAGCTTGCAATGCATCAATTGCAAAAGCATTTACTTACAAATGGTATGCACATCTTTTATTTATATTGTTATACTTATGCAGGAAGTATATTGCTCTTATTATCACTATTCAATTTTATAAAAAGGCTCGATTTTAAGTAATTGTTTAAGTGACTTATAATAACACTAGCTTTTAGCCGCGGCTTCGCCAGTGTGGATGTCGGAAAATATGCCATGGGAACGTACTAACTACCGGGATTTCATACCTATACCTAGAAAAAGGTCATTGACTCCTATCGCTGCGCTCGCGTTGCCGTCAACCATAATTGGACTGGTAGGTTGACTGGTAGAAAATGCCTATGGCATTAAGTCCGCCTCTGTACATTTCTGTGCTTGAAGTATTAAATAAAATAAATAAATAATTACTTTGTTACGCGTAATTTTGAATCTGTGATATCTTTTAAACTATTCATAAATGATATGATGTCAATGCATATTTTAATCTAAATTAAATGCCCAATTTAAATAACATATTTTATTGGATAAGGATTAATATAATACCGGTCAAAATAGCTTTGGAAATAACAATGAAATTTTTATCAAATTTAAAAACATAAAAATGGTTAATGTCGGTCATCCTTAGAAGATAGACATAGACATTTTTGTTGAACTTTTTAAAATATACAATCCTGTAGAACAAATTTTATTTATCTCTCAGGGTTTACGCGGCGCACTCCACTAAAGCTTCCAGTCGGCATGATTTTTTCCGACATCTTCAACAATAATCGTCATTTTTCAGCCAATTTACAAAACACTTTGCTGAATTATACACTAAAACCTTCCTCATAAATCACTCCGTCCATTCGCGAAAAACGTTTGAAAATCTGTTCGGTAGTTTTTGAGTTTATCGCGTTCAGACAGACAGACGCGGCCGGGAACTTTGTATTACAATATATAAAAGGATACTTACAGTTTATTATTTAAAATATATGATATCCTTTCGTATTAAAGGGCCAATATGGGATTGGGCGTGTTTTCAGTGTGTATTCGTATTTTGGCAGGCTCATACAAAATGTACATATTGCTGCAGTGGCATCGTCCGAATAAGCTCATATTATACACACTAGTAAAAATGTCCTTCTCTAAGTCTCAGCACCCTAATTGTGTGACACAGACCACAGTTCAATCACAATCCAAATGATTTTGAAATTGAATGAATCCATTGCTTCATATTTGAAAAATTCTTCTGCTCTCTAATTACGCAACACATTTTCGTAAACGATTCCGATTAATCTGTTTCATCTTGACCGTTCAACAACACTCATACTCATTACGTTTTTACGTTGCTGAGCAGAATTTATTTTCGAACTTTTGAAGCAATGGATTAGCAATCTGTTTCAAAGCGATTCAGATTCTGATTGATCGCGTATTACGTAATTATGTTACAGCTCAATAACGTTAATATCGCAATAAATGTTGTTGTACTGTTATAATAAAAGACATTACCATTGCAAGTGTGGTAACAATAACCCCGCAAGATACTTATCTGTCAAACAGTGGTTTAGGTGTGAGAGGTAACAGACAAACACGAGTTCCTTCCGCATTTATAATATTACTATGGATTGCGCGACAAGTATGTAAGTTCACGCGTGCGTGCCGAGCTTATGCGCACCGAAAATACCCTCAATCTGTAATGACCCTGAGTTACATTGATGGTATACTCTCCAAAAGCTTACATCACAGTGGAGCATAAATGCCTGACAGAGCCTCGTTTTAGCAATAACTCGACTTCAATCATTATTAACTATTTATACCTGAATATTGTGCCTAAAATCAATTTTATACATATTATATTCAGGGGCGTAGCTACCGCCGTATCTGCCGTATCAATTATACGGGGCCCCTGGGCCACGGGGCCCCGTGCATTACATTGTAATACAATACAAACAATTGTTCTTCTGGTTTAGTAGTATTAGTAGCGATTTGTAAAAAACAATGAGTGAAAGGAAAAGAGATTATCCCAGCGGAGCTACGAAAAGAAAAGGTAAACAGAATATGGAGGAGGTCATAAAAAAAGTGCTGGAAAAAGTGACAGATTTTATGCAAACATTTTTTTTTCTTTTGTGAGAAATCTTTACCCTTCATAGGGCCCCCAAACAAATTTTTATACGGAGCCCCGCCAAGGCACGCTACGCCACTGATTATATTATACAAAAAAAAAAAACAAGTTTGTGCTTAATTTACTTTTTATCTCAAGTTGAAATTCATGTAGAGATCGTATACTTTTAAATTTTATTCCCATCCACTCGCATACACTTTTCAAATGTTTTTGTAGTTTCAAAGTGAACAATCTCTACATATTACATAATTTTATCATAAAACTGCCTTTAGTCGCTACGCCGAAACTGACACGAGGCATAGATATAATGTTTTTTTTAATATATCAAAATTTTATCAAAATTAGATATTCTTATTTCTTATCCATTAGTAAAATGAAATACTCTACTAACATTATTTACGTCAACACAGCTATAGCTTGAATGCATAGTAGACAGACAAACAAGCAGTAAGTATCTCTGCGTACTGCAAGTACAGTGCTGCTAATTAGATTATAGAACAAAACGTTTGTAATGCTAACCTACCCGGCTTCGACAACTGTATGATTCACTATGATCTTTATGATTTTCTGTATTTTAGGCTGGTTTCACAGTTGTCCATGAGACCTGTATGGGCTCCCGGAACGGAGATACGTGAGGCGCTAGAACATTGTTTCACAGCGACGAGGATTGGTCCGTACGCGACCCATGCTCGGAGTAGAGCCCCACAACGTAACGTACTACTCCCTCGTTTCAGAGCACTGCGGGCGCTACCCGTACGGATCTCACATGTATGGACGACTCGTTCGGGTCTCCCGGATAGCTGTGAAACCAGCCTAAAGCTCCCAAGATTTATCTGTCTACTTGGATGCTTTTTTGTTAACATATACAAGATAAAAGTATTTATTAGTGTGCTTAATTCTAATTATTATTTACCCTGGATTGTACTAACCCACAGTTGAAAGCGCCGGTGTTGTAACAGCAAGGTTCAAGTAGATCGATGATAGTTTTAAATGAAACGTATTGACTTTAAGATGGGGTCACTTCTACAACTGTGCTCATGTGTTGTGGATGGGGCTTGAACTCCACCACTTCTTTCCATACCTGCTCTGTAAAAACACACAGTTACTTGAATATTTTTGTAATAGTACTAAAATGTTAATTTAATAGTAGCTTTTAAATTTCACTGTAGTCTAACATATTATATTACTCACAATGAATTATTATTATTATATTACTTATTTTACAAACCGAATGAGTTACGTAAGCTTCTATTTCGAGGTTCAACTTCCAAGTATTCATTAATTTGAACAATACAAAAAGCTAAGCCACTACTAAGCTTAAGGCAAATCCAATAAACCCTTTGCCTCACTCGTAATTATCAGCACGGTTAGTCAGTAATCTGATAGAGGTATAATTATTATCGTATCAAATCCATCAGATAAGCTCACGAACAGAACATTCCTCTTTATATAATAGTACGATAACGCGTAAGGCCGTGTTCTAATTTATGCGATCTTTGCGATCATGTCAGTCTACATGATTCGACACAGTCGGGCTGCAAAACATACATTCTATTTTGCCGCCCGACCTGTGCCGAATATAGCAGCCCTAACTTATTTGTTCGGAAAACCGGAATGCTCTGTCGGCTCGACGATGCGTTCGTTCGTTCGTTTATATTACATTATTACGTTTTAGGACACGGGGTAAGAGTAGATTTGGTCGAGCGAAAGCTTTCAAGCGTAAACCGCACGCATGCAATTCACCTCTTATCAACAACGTACTGATAACGTTCTTTAACGAGCTCAATTAGCTTCTGTTATTTAACCTATCTTGCCATACGAAATTCGCAAATGAAAAACAGCGCCACAAAAAATAGCAAAGCCGCCACTCTTTCGTGAATGATATGGGTTAATTCCGTCATCCAGAAACAAAAGATTATTTGTGGTCATCTAAAACCGTGATTTTTAAAGTGTTACCTTTCCACTTGTCGACGGGCAACTCCATATCTTCAAAGCTCTGGTCATACTGCGCGGACACCGGCTCATCGTCCGGGTCGGCGTACTGCGCCAAGTACTCATGCGCAAGCGCCTGCTCTGCGGTGATACGCCTGGAAGAGTGCACTTAGTCGTGAGTAAAGAAAAGAAAGTGTTTATTCTGGATCTCAAAGGAAACAAAAACCAAACCTGTACCTATGTACGAGACCAGAAAAACGAGACGGAAAAACCCAACATCAATAATATTATCAATTGGATTGGTAAAGGGTAAGGAAACGTGGCTATGGTTAAGAAGCTAACGTGGAAGGAATATGAAAATAGCCAAATAAGAAAAAACTAAATTAGCTTTCAATGACCTTTGTGAATGTAAACTACAAACTCACGCAACTGAATTGCCCTAAAACTCGTTACTTGTAGGGATCAATAATTAAAAGTATTGGTTGTGGTTGTGTTTCATTCATAACAAATCTTATCGATCTGTACATAATATAAAATGTACCAATAAACGTATTCAAATAATATTCATTTCTGTGCTAACTCTATAAGGTAAAGGATGGAGAACAGGTTTTACTTGTAAACTGCTGCCTACAAAAACTGTAGGTAAGTCATCACATCCAAGAATACCCCACAGACACGTTTAAGTCTTAAAGGAAAATAGTTCATAAAACACTGGCCCTTTGATGTCGATTATCATGGCAAATAACCAAAATCAAAAGTCATTTATTAAAATTAGCTTGTGAATCAGCACTTTTCGAACGTCAAAATTACTTTTAAGTTTTTTCTGATTTCTGGTTAGGCTGCTAGATCAGAATCTGATGCCGTGCTTCCCTAAGCATGGCATAAAAAGGGCCTTTACCCAGCAGTGGGAGGAACAAGTCTGCCGATGATAGTGACAACTTACTTGTCAGCGTCCAACTCCAACATCAGCTCAAGCAGGTTGACGGCAAGCGGGTTGGCGCCGCGGAATACCTCGCGGAAGTCTCGTCTCTTCAGCGCCGGCAGAGACTGAATGTAGTTCCTAGCCTAGAACATGGCAACACCAACGCACGTTATACCACAACATTAAAAGCGGGAATGTCCCTGTCAAGATTGGCGACGGGAATAAACGCAACGTGACGTCTGTACGGGTTTCGATATTTGTTTTAGATGTGTAGGTCCTACACATAAAATACGAATTAAAAAATTAACGAAAAAAAGGAATACCTACACTGTAGGTACCTACTAAAATATCTCTGAAATATAAACTGAATTCTTAACCCAAAATTTAAGAACCACCTACAAAACACGCGGACAAACATTTAAATGTAACGTAGCAACTAACATGACTGCATTAATATTGTAAAATAAATATTATCAGGTTTTAACTTTTTCCTAATAGCCCAGGATGACCAGCGCTAATAAATTTGATCTTTTTACTGTAGGTACTCGTAGATGCATGAGCATTGAAGTTTTAGTGAGCGCCAATTTCCGTTAGTGGTATAAATATGGCTATCCATAAGGATATTCTGCCTTGACTGAGGTACCTACATACTTCAATTATTAATATCTATAAGATTGTTTGTTGAAATATATAATACAACTATACAAGGTATAATTGAAATGAGTAATTGAAAACCTCTTATACGGTCACGGGTTCCCAACCCTCCCGGATTGCCCGGGAGACTCCGGTAATAATGGCTGACCTCCCGACCTCCCAAAGTACAATAATTTCTCCGGTTTTTCAAAAATTATGCGCATCCGTCGTCGCTATGAAAACTTTATTTTTAAAAGAACCAATCACTTGGACAGGCATTGCTAGACTCCAGGAAATATTAGATATTGTACTGACAAACTCGAGTGGATTTACGCTGGGTTGACTTCTTTGCGAAATCGGAAGACAGAAATGCCTGTCGTGAATTGAAAAAACTTGTCCCATAATTTGTTCTTTCCATTCCTTGATTCCTATCTCTAATGCTTCATTGCGAGCGCGTACCTATTCAGCATGATGGAACAAGTATGGAGCAAGGAAAGAAACAAACGAATATTTCTTTAGCAGAGTTACTAATATGTAGGTACTAATAAACTTCGATTTTTCATGTCAGAACTTTTATGATTTTGTGCTAAAAACCGTCAAATATTTGATGCTGCTCGAAAGCAAAGTAAATAAAAATTAAAAAAAGCCGGCCCCCCAATTACGCAATGCATGATCAATTTTAAATTGAAACCAATTGAAAAAGATTGCCAGCACCCTAATTACGAAACGCAAACTCAATTTTAAATTGAAACCATTGTCAGTCCATTGCTTCATAAGTTCGACAAAAAGAATCTGCTTAATTTTTTTTGTCGAACTTATGAAGCAATGGACTGGCAATCTTTTTCAATTGGTTTCAATTTAAAATTGAGTTTGCGTTTCGTAATTAGGGTGCTGGTCATTGCTTCATAAGTTCGACAAAAAAAATCTGCTCAATTTTTTTTGTCGAACTTATGAAGCAATGGACTGGCAATCTTTTTCAATTGGTTTCAATTTAAAATTGATCGTGCATTACGTAATTAGGGTGCAGGTTAGTCCTTTCGGAAGTTGGCAACCCTAACGGTCAGTGTGCTAAACAATAGAAAAAAAAAATGCTGTTTCCTACATTTTGTAGCGAACATAATATACGTATGGAGCAGCAGAGTTTTTTTCTCTCATGAGATGTTATCAGTAAGATTGACAAAATCGATTGGTGCCATAAAATACATGGGTTCTTTTTCGCATTTGAGTTACTTTTCAAAAATGTTTGAAAGCTTTTTTACTTAATTTTGAAAATAATTGCGTGTTTCTGTTAGGTAAAAATTGGTAGCATCGATAATTAGGGAACTTCATCTCCAGCGCTCGTTTCAACTTTCAACCCTGTAAAATAATTATAATAACTGGGCTACACAGATGTTTGTCTCTGAAGTGAAAATAAATAAATTACTAACTGCTGCAGTTACATTTCGTTATTTAAATATCAAAATACGTAGGCAGTTATAAGATGAATATTGCAGATTTATGACTTGTTATGAAAATGAGCGATAAATTAAATTCTGATTAATATTGAATGCTAAACTGGGGAGGAAAAGGTCAAGACACAAAAGAAGTACGCAAAACTTGGATCACGTTGTTTTTGTTCTGAAAGAACAATGTCGTAACTTCGACGAAGCCCTAAGAATTGCTAAACATAAGGCAGTGGGTGGGGCACATTACTCGCAGAACGAAAGGCCGATGGGGTCAAAAACCTCTGGAGTGGAGACCGTGTACCTATCGTAAAGCACATTGTGTAGGGCCCACACCACAAGGTGTTTCAACGACCAGGTAAAGGTCGTGGGAATTTTCTGGATGAGAGTAGCTCACTAGCTCAGGACCGTACGCCGTTCCGATGCTTGGGGAAACCGTTGTCCAGCAGTGGACGTCTATCGGCTGAGATGATGTTGATAAATGGAAGGCCTTATGCCACTTATTCACTACGTGAATGAAACAGTGTCGCAATGATAACATAACATCACGCCTATATTCCCCGAGGGTAAGGCAGAGGCGTACCTATAGTACACCCACATAACACATTTCGCCAGTTATGTTTAAGTCCCATGTAATAGGGGGCGAGTCTATTGCCATCAAACGGGCACAAAACCAGACTCTGGGCTGCTACTGAGAAATTCCAGACGGGAAACCCAATAACACTGCCCGCCCCGGGCATCGAACCCGGGAACTCATACTCAGCAGCTGCATTTACGACCACTAGACCAACGAGGTAGTCAATGTCGCAATGATGTCAGCACTAATACGAGCTCACAGCATAGCTCCACACGTTATATAATAAACAAAGTGATTAATGCACTTAAGACTATTTGGTCGCACAAATATGACCTACAAAACCATTTCTTTTTATTATGCATTAATTTCAATGATGACTCAGTCTATACAAACGTAATTCGTTACTGCTATAAGCACAAATTGACGAACACATGAAATTGGCACGCCACGAACAATAAATATACAACATAAGGACACACCATGTTTTCTTTACTAAATAACGCTCATGAGAGGTTCAAAATGATAATGATGACATACATTACATCTATTCAAACAAGACATTTTGTACTAAGTCGGCGTGATAATTGTTGCGCGCCTAAAAACTGATGATCATTGTTAATATTTATATTTATTTTAGTAATATTGTGTTGTTGCGCATATCAGAAAGCGTCAAAACCAGCATTAACTTCTGGCGTGTTATGTGTATTAAAACAAAATTAAATGATTAGTTGCCTTACTCACCTCTTCACTAATTATTTTGTCAATAGTCTCTTGATCAGGTCTTCCGCACAAAAACAATATTCTTGTGAGGTGATCAATATCTGAGTACACGCATGTTAAGGTTACACAAGCACCAAACTTACACAAGCCATTTATTGACACGACATAACAACATTAAAATAAGCGAGTTAATGGCGAAGCTATAGTTGCTAATGCTGATATAAATAATTATATCTACACTCAATTTTACACCATATCACCACTGCAACAATGAATAGAAGCTACTTACAGACTCTGAAGATATTTTCGTCATAAACTCCTGGGCAGGTGTCCCAAGTACCTCCATGATCAAATTCAATTGATGGATATCTGTCTCATCCATTAAGGTGAAAGCCATTGAGGGTCAAAAAATAATAAATTACAAGCTAGGCTGTAAATCAGTTGATACATAAATAACTATCATAAAAACCGAATATGTTTGTTTTATTGAACAAACACTGATTGAGTGAAAACAAAAGATTAGATAGGAATTAAAAAAAAAATCATATATGAAGAAAAGTTAAGAATAAATTAATAGTGGCTAATGAAAAATGTTTTGTATGGTTATGTAACAAGTACACTTACATTCTCCAGTTAGCAAAACGGGTTTTGGAGTATTTCTGTTAACCTTACTTATATTATGTACAAAAAAAACTGAATCAGCATCGGCTAAACATAAAATATTATTACAGGGACTCTATAACCAGAACCATAAAAAGTTTTATTACAACGATCAAACAGGGCTCACATAGTACATACTAAAAAATAAAATATTCTTGCAGAAAGTAGGATGCATGCATAATCAAATTCTAGACATTGAGAGATATAGAAAACTGTTGAAATTAAAAGGATACGGTCTGAACCTG
The DNA here is from genome assembly GCA_948150665.1 of Conistra vaccinii. NCBI lineage: Eukaryota > Metazoa > Arthropoda > Insecta > Lepidoptera > Noctuidae > Conistra > Conistra vaccinii. The sequence continues at coordinate 8,009,272 of OX411316.1, forward strand.
GGAACAAAGTCCGGCCAGTCAATAATTCAGCCATGATGCAGCCCACTGACCAAATGTCAACTGTCTGGTTGTAATGCATCCAGTTGAGCATTATCTCTGGGGCGCGGTACCACCTGCAAAGAGTATAGGCTATGAGGCCAAAAACACTATGTGGTGACCAATAAATAACCACAATGGTATTCAGGTTTCAGTTATCACGTAGGTTGATGAAAGTTTGCCTAAGCCTAAGCAGAGCAACATTTACTATTACTAAATAAACTAGGCAATTAGCTATGTTATGGACATAGTATTTGACCTTGACTGAAGTCTAATAATACTAATTTAAAAAGTAAATATGGTCTGTAGCAGTTTATCTTATAGAAACAAATTATATCTACATACCTTGTAGCTACATAGCCAGTCATCTCTGTCTCAGTTGGCCTGGCTAGTCCAAAATCTAAGATTTTCAACTCACAGTCCTCGTTGACGGCAATGTTAGAAGGTTTTAGATCCTACAATATTAATATTTGTGTTAAATAAATGAAATGCCACAAAGAAATAGCAAGTGGAGTTAAACCATGCAAATTATCTAGATTCTAAATAATTTTCTGATTATTATTAGGGAATTAGTTCATTGATCTATATTTTCCTTGTGATGTAATGAATGGACACAACATGTGAATGATCCATTTTCTGTTGAATGTCAATATGAATGGTAAACAGGAACAGTTAATAATTGTATTAAAGATACATACCCTGTGAATGATTCCCGCTGAGTGAATATATTTAAGACCACGGAGAATTTGGTAAACCAGGAATTGGACATGGTCATCAGAGAGTTTCTGAGTACGAACAATATTGTTCAAGTCTGCTCCCATCAAGTGTGTAACTAAATATACTTGTTCAAACTCTACCAGAGTTTTTTCAGGGCTAAATACATCCAGCAAACCTGTACACAGATAATAATTTTAGCATAATAAACTATACACACATAGTAAACAATGTCTTATTTGAATAGTCTCTGGTAAGATTCTTTCAGAATTGATGCCCAACTATGAATACACATTATAAGTTGGCATATTTACCAATAACATTCTCATGATTCATGTGCTTCAACATCCTTAGCTCGCGGTAAGTCCGCTTGGCATGCACGGCAGACTGGAATGGTCGCGCCAACTTCTTAATAGCCACCTTCATATTATGCAGAGTGTCGATTGCGGAACTGTAAACAAATTGTTGTTCATTTCAAGAATAGACAAACAGCATAAATTCTGCCCGCCCACGTAAGGGCAATGTACCTACTTAATTCACATTCTGTTGCTCAGCGTAGATTTTGCGCTATTGAATAATTGTTATAAATAAATGCAGAACTTTCATTACAGTTAAATACTGGCATATTGCCGAATATATTCATATACACATACCAGACTTGTCCGTAAGCACCTGAGCCTACAGGTGTAAGCATTTGATATCTTTCCGGGACAATCCATTCTGTTTTATTAATTTCCACCTTATGGTACCGAGGCATCTTGTTATCGTCTTTAGGATATTTTTATCCACCACACTGCCTTAATCAAAATGAAAGCGGAAAAGATAAAAAATTAAATTTATCTTTTTGACACCGACTCAGAGTGAGGGAACTGTGCACAGAGTACTTTTTTTGGAACTGTGTATTTTTTTTATCAGAATGAATGAGTGAGAGTGTTGCTAGCCCTACCAAACTAAAAAACAACCGAAAAGGCGAAAACTGTAAATAAAATATGAATAGAGAATAAAAAAGTAAGTGCAGGGTGTGCCCTGCACTTACTGTTTTTATTCTCTCTCTACTTAAAATTTGGAAAACACTATCCGCTCTTACAAGAAATAAATATTTTGGATTTTTTGCTTCAAAAATAATAGGGAGCTGGGAGCTAACTTCACATGCTGAGGCCACACCAACGGGAAACGCCGTTGATTATCGCGATGACGGACGGACGTGTAGGTGTAACCACAAGTTGTCGAGATAATTTGACAACGGATAAACACATTGCCGTTTGACGCTGGGCGATAATTTGGGTGTAATTAATTAAGTGAGCATTGACGTTGACCGTTCAAGTGTGGCCACTGGCCACTCAATTTATCGCTTTTTTCGTTGGTGTGGCCCCAGCAATGAATGAATATTGAATGTAAAAACATGTTGAAATCTCTTATTTTTTTACTAGCCTATGCTTTCCCACTCCCGCGTAGCATGACCACCGGGTTTTGTCGACAGAAGAATAGACAAAATGACAGATTGTGAATGTGAATCTGTCATTTTGTCTATTCTTCCGTCGACAAAGCCCGTTTTCACGGGCCGTAGAAGCATGACCGCCGTAGACTACGGCGGTCATGCTAGGCGTGCTGGGCAAAGGCCTCGCTCCACTCTTTCCATCTCTATTTTCCATTAATGTTCAATAAATTAAATGACATGCTGGGGCCACGGTCGACGTCAATACCCATCTCAGAGTAGGTATTAGTTATTACTCCCACAGAGCACTATATAATTGATTACTCCTGAGTATTTCTCTGAGATACCCATCATCGATCACCTTACACAACGCGTTATACGCGCTCCTATGAATGACATAGGACTAAAACACCTGCTACACGGTCGTCAACCGTGTCCTGACATAGGTGACTTTGGTGGTTTACAACCGTGTAGATGATGGTTTACGACCAAACGTTGTAATAACTTTGCTGGTCGCCAACCGAGGTTCTGTCGGAGACGCAGTTGGCAACCGTGTAGCAGGCACTTAAAGTATCATGCTCTGTGATGTGAAGAGTTTTCAACCAAGTAACATTATTATCTCAGTCTGTTGGATAATGTATTTCTTTCTTATGACTCCTACACACAGTGCCAGCGGCATGGCCGCCGGCTTTTGCCGCGCGGCACGTGCCTCCGTATTTGCGCCTTCATTTTCTTTGCGTTTCTTTCTGCGGCTTTGTGCGGCACGGCCGGCGGGCAGTGCCGGCGGCCATGCCACCGGCACTGTGTGTAGCAGCCATTAGGGACTAGTTATAACAAGCGCACGAGACACGCGCACAGAACGCTGCATTTTGGGCGCTTGTCATATGCAACTAATTTTCTTGTGCGCACAAAACGCAGCGCACAAGGCGCGCGCCTCAGGCGCTTGTTAAGTCCCTTAGTATTTTCAATAAACCGCATTTACACATTCGTGCTCGTGATTCGCCTCGCCATTCGACGAATAGTTATACGAGACATTCATAGGGCTTTAGGCTACACGAGTCACCGTTTACACATCGCGTCCGTATACAGAGTATCAGATTCACGAAATGGATGACGTCGTCATTCTAATGACTTTTGCATTGCATTTGCAAAGTCACTATTAGTAGATTGTTTACTAAGGGAGCAAACAACTATTTTTAAGGCGAGAGTGTTTCTTTGAATCCAAAGCGGAGCGAAGGATTCTAGAGTAGAATCCCGAGCATAGCGAGGGATTCTAAAGTAGAATCCTGAGCGCAGCGAGGGATTCAAAGTACATCACTCGAGCTTAAAATAGTGTTGCTCCCGAGGTGAACACTCTACTTTTTATCACCCTCTATGAGAAAACAAACGTGTGCGGTCCGACCCCATCAGGAACGAATTTCCTACTCACTGCTTTACACAAAAAAAAAAAAAAATTAAAATAAAAAAAAAAAGCAGTCGCCATGTTGGATTCACATTTTGACCTCACTATCGGGTTTACCACCCTCGAAAACTATGAAAACGATACCCATGACGATTTTTTTTTTAATTTTCGCATCCACCATCTTGGATTTAAATTTTGACCTCACTATCGGCTTTACCACCGTCAAAAACTACGAAAACGATACCCATGACGAAAAATTTGAAAATTTTCGCATCCGCCATCTTGGATTTAAATTTTGACCTCACTAGCGGCTTTATCACCCTCGAAAACCATGAAAACGATACCCATGACGAAAAATTTGAAAACTTTCGCGTCCGCCATCTTGGATTTACATATTGACCTCACTATCGGCTTTACCACCGTCAAAAACTACGAAAACGATACCCATGACGAAAAATTTGAAAATTTTCGCATCCGCCATCTTGGATTTAAATTTTGACCTCACTATCGACTTTACCACAGTCGAAAACGATGAAAAAAAAAAAAAACTAATCCGCCATCTTGGATTTTAATTTTGATCAAATTCACACTATCTCTCTCTCTTGCCAGCCTGTTACTTATTCATACAATGTTCGTGATCGATCTCTTTGGTGAATAGAACTTTTATTAACAATTTCCACATTCCAAATTCAAATCACTTTTAGTCCCTAGGGATTAAAACGCTATTTTGGTCCCTGTTTACGAGGATTAAACTACGTCTTTTTGAATAGATGTGATAAAAAATTATTTATATACTAGCTTCTGCCCGCGACTTCGTCCGCGTGGAAAAGTTACTTTGGGCTAACGCTAACTTTACCCGCGACTGAATTACCCTATAATACTACAAAAACAATACCCTAAAGAAAATTAAATACTACAAAATCAAATAATGTATCTATTTAGTTATGGAAATTAACAAAAATAACTAAACAAAAACAAAACTTTGACTTTGATCAATTACTAACATAATCATCTAAAAAGTATAATACGATGATAGCACAACCGTTCTGTAAAACTGGTGGTAGTCACGCTGACCGTCGTCGGCGCTGACAGCCGAAATGTATGAACTTCAGTCAGATGTCAGCGCTGAGCGGTTGGCGTAATTAAAAAACATTTCCTAAGAATACTAAACTTACATACATTGTCTTATCAGCTCCGACGACGGTCAGCGTGAGAGGAAAACCAGCCTAAGGAGCTGACTCAGCCAACCACGCTGAGCAGCGCGGCATGGTATTTCGCAGAGCTAACTGGGGCCACCGCCCTTCCCCCTCATGACTGCCTTACATAACATACATAATCAGCCTATTACCTACTGTTCCCACTGCTCGGACACAGGCCCTCTCTGTATGAGAGGGAGTGGGCCGTCATCCACCACGCGGGCACAGTGCGGGTTAGTAGATGTCGCATGTCTTGGAATTTTTGGTTCTAAGACATGCCGGTTTCCTCACGATGTTTTCCTTCACCGTTTTGAGAGCAGTGGTGATGACATTATTTACACAAAGTAAAGCGGCTGCTGGGGTTCGAACCCACGAACTACAACTCGTAAGTCAGGGCCGATACCTTGGGCCACCACTAGTGTTGGGATTTTATCCGGCTAAATACTCAAAACGGATAAATACTCATAAATATCCGTTTTTACTCGAGTATTTATCCAAAACAGCGGATAAATACTATCTACAGTTTTCGTTACGTTATGAACCGTAAATTTTGCAATTTTACGAACAAAGGGACTGAAATAAATGACAATCTGAAAATATACATTTGTACCGTACTTTATTCTCAAAACGGATAAATACTCATAAATATCCGTTTTTACTCGAGTATTTATCCAAAACAGCGGATAAATACTATCTACAGTTTCGGTACGTTATGAACCGTAAATTTTGCAATTTTACGAACAAAAGGACTGAAATAAATGACAATCTGAAAATATACATTTGTACCGTACTTTATTAAGAGGGTGCATCCTAAAAGTTGGCAACGTCGTAAATAGCTGTCAAATATTTACCTGTTTTGATTAATTTGGAAATAATACTGTATGAAAATAAGAAATGTGGCTAACTAACTAACTAGAATATTAATAATGAATTGCAATTATAACATTGAATTTGATGTTGTACCCGATTTAGGTGTAAAAAAGTCATTTGGAAAGTTTCCAAACACTTTTTATACATCTAAAACTAACTATTCGGTGTAACGATATTAATTGTTGCATTTCATAATCAATATTCTAGTTCGCTAGTTAGCCACATTTTTTATTTCCATACAGAAATATTATCAAATTAATCAAAACAGCGAAATATTTGACATCTATTTGCGACGTTGCCAACTTTCAGAATAAACCCTCTTAATCACTTTTAACCATAACAAAAAGTCTATAATATCAATGATTTCATGAATAATTTTCATCAATCACTCTCAAAGTTAGATAAAATTATACATTTGTGCGTTACTTCTTCTTCTTCTTTTCGTGCGGTTAGTGTCTAACTTGGTGTTAGAGTTTAAAAGCCACCAATGGGTCTCTAACTTGCCCATGGGTCTCTTGGCTTCACATGCCGTCGAGGAATATCTCTCAGGCATGCCAGTTTCGGTGTGGGCGCGTTCCTTGAGGTTGCGGCCAGCCCGCCGGTTGAACGCGTTTCAAAGGGTCATGGCCATCCGGATGATCCGGGGATACCGTACGGTCTCCGGTGAGGCGGTGACCCTCCTTGCCGGATTGCCACCATGGGATCTGGAGGCGAAAGTCCTCGCAAGAGGCGCGAGGAGGTAAAACTCCGCTGCCGCGAGAAATTACGGCACAGCGGACAGAGCTCCGGTAGGATCTCATGGCGTCATGGAGAGTGCGATTGTCGCAACCCAGTGCTGGGCACGCCACGATTGTGGCGATAAGTCCCGTCTTTGAGGAGTGGCTTGAGAGGCGCCACGGCATCCTCACCTTCCGCCTGACGCAGGTCCTCACCGGACACGGTTGTTTCCGAAGGTTCTTGTTTCGCATAAAGCAGGAGGAAACACTCGGTTGTCACCACTGTGTGGATCGCCCGGAGGACACGGTGGAGCATGCGGTGGACTGCCCGGCTTGGGCGGAGCACCGCCCAGTCCTCGCGGAGGCGATCGGTGGTAGTGACCTTTCGCGTCGGGCCCTGGTCCAGGCCATGGTACGGAGCGAGAGGGCATGGCAAGCCGTCACCACCTTTTGCGAAACAGTAATGCTCGCGAAGGAGGAGGCGGAGCGCGTCAGGGAGAGGCAAATTTCACGCTCTCATGCCCCTAGCCGCCGCAGACGCCCTGGGCGTCGGGAATCGGTAGCCAATTTCCGGCCACCGTAGGCGCGGGCATGCGGACGGAGAGCAATGGGTAGCTCGCCGTTCGATAAGGACCAGGCCCGGGTCGACGGCGCGTTGTGTTCCACGTGTACTTCAAAAAGATGTCAGCACAATTGACGGGGTCCGCTAGGGCCGATGCCTGCCGGGGTTGCGGGAAAGTCCTAAAGGGAGACCGTGGCCTCTGGCAACGTACAGGCAACTGAAGGAACACGGGTTTTAGTCAGTAAGAGTCTGACACGCCCTTCCGCTTCGCCCAGAGCGGGAGAAGTTATTCGATGATTTCCCAACCAAAAACAAAAAAAAGGCATGCCGGTTTCCTCACGATGTTTTCCTTCACGGTTTTTGAAGCAAGTGATAAATACAATACGCACATGAATCCAATAAGTCAGAGCTGCGTGCCTTTTTTTTTTTTTGGTGGGGAAATTGACGAATAAGTTCTCCCACTCTGGGCGAAGTGGGAGGGCGTGTCAGACTCTTACTGACTGTATAAAACCCACCCGTGTTCCTTCAGTTGCCTGTATGTTGCTAGGGGCCACGGTATCCCTTTCAGACTTTCCCGCGACCCCGGTAGGCATCGGCCCTAGCGAACCAAGTTAGTTGACATCTCTTAGAGGCGCGCGTGGAACACAACGTGCCATTGACCTAGGCCTGGTCCTTATCGGATGGCCAGCTACCGATTGCACACTGTCCGCAGGCCCGCGCCTACGGTGGCCGGGAATCGGCCTAGGATTCCCGACGCCCAGGGCGTCTCCTGCGGCGGCTAGGGCCGTGAGGTCGCGAAATTTGCCTCTCCCTCACACGTTCCGCCTCCTCCTTCGCGAGCATTACTGCTTTCTAGAAGGAGGCGACGGCTTCCCATGCCCTCTCGCTCCGTACCATGGTCTGGACTAGGGCTGGACGCGAGAGATCACCACCGCCGATTAGGCAATCGGCGGTGGTCATCTCTCATCGGTGGTGGCTTGGGCGGAGCACTGTCGTGTCCTCGTGGAGGCCCACGAGGACACGACAGTGCTCCGCCCAAGCCGGGCAGACCTCCACCGTATGCTACACCGTGTACTGCGGGCGATTCACACAATGGTGTCACCATTGTGTGAATCGCCCGCAGTACACGGTGCGTTTCTTCCCGTATTATCCGGAACAGGAATTTCCCGCCTTATCCGGAACAGGAACCTCCCGAAACAACCGTGTCCGGTGAGGACCTGCGTCAGGCGGAAGGTGAAGACGCCGGGGCGCCTCTCTAACCACTCCTCAAACAGGGGACTTATCGCCGCAATTGTGGCGTGCCCAGCACAAGGTTGCGACAATCGCACTCGCGGCAGCGGTGGTACGCCCTGGCGTTTCACCTCCTTGCGCCATTCCCGAATGTGCGCGAGGACTTTTGCCTCCCAGATCCCATTAGACCAGACTATTTTTAAACGCGATTCAAAAGGAGTGGAATTAGTTCATGACAACAAATTTTATTCCCACCAATTCTTCGACTTCAGGTGAAAAAACAGTACTTTATCTTTTTTTTTTCTTTTGCTTATATCTCGAAAATGGTGCGTCCTATCGCAAAAATAGTGAAAATTTCCACCCCCTTTATGAAGCCCGTAAACCCCTATAACTCAACATGTTGGTGATAATTTTTCATGATTTCTATACAAAAAGTGTAAAATTCAAAAATTCCATATAAAACACGTCGTGGCTGGCCCCTGTACGCCTCCGGCTCTATTGTAGGGTACCACAAATAATCTAGTATTTTGGAAGGCCCAAACATCAATACTAAACATAAAAATAAAAAAAATAACCATCGGAAGCGCAAAAAATATATTTATCCATCATTTTGAGTAAATATCAGATAAAAATTAGTAAAAACGAGTATTTATCCGTTTCCGATAAATACTCGAGTATTTATCCTCTGCCCATCACTAGCCACCACTGCTCCTATTGCCATCATAAATGCGCGTGTAGAACTTGATCATTATTTTGCTGCGATGTTATTTTAAAACTGCGATATCTCCTAAGATATTCATTGAAATCGAACGATGTAAAGGCCAATTTTGTTTTAAATGAAATACTTGTGATGAATAACGTATTTATTTGGATAAAGATTCATATCATGTTTATAAAAACACCTTCACAAATAATGCATTATTTTAGAACAAAGGACCATGGGCAACTTTGTATGGAGTCTGGTACCAACGCTCAACAGTGATGAAACTCATGCCATGTGAAAGCTTTTGGGGTATTATTTAATTCATTCTATGGCAGCTAAGTCGAAATCGAGCGCGAACATGGTGTTTTTGAACATTCAAAAAAAGTTAGGTTAGGTTAGGTAAGGGATGAAACTCATGCCATGTGAAAGCTCTTGGGGTATCATTTAATTTATACTATGGCAGCTAAATCGAAATCGAGCGCGAACATGGTGATTTTGAACATTCAAAAAAAGTTAGGTTAGGTTAGGTTAGGGATGAAACTCATGCCATGTGAAAGCTTTTGGGGTATCATTTAATTTATAATATGGCAGCTAACGCGAAATCGAGCGCGAACATGGTGATTTTGAACATTCAAAAATGTTAGGTTAGGTTAGGGATGAAACTTATGCCATGTGAAAGCTCTTGGGGTATCATTTAATTTATACTATGGCAGCTAAATCGAAATCGAGCGCGAACATGGTGATTTTGAACATTCAAAAAAAGTTAGATTAGGTTAGGTTAGGGATGAAACCCATGCCATGTGAAAGCTTTTGGGGTATCATTTAATTTATACTATGGCAGCTAAGTCAAAATCGAGCGCGAACATGGTGATTTTGAACATTCAAAAATGTTAGGTTCGGTTAGAGATGAAACTCATGCCATGTGAAAGCTTTTAATTAATTTAAGTGATACTATGGCAGCTGAGTGTTTTTGAACATTCAAAAAAAGTTAGGTTAGGTTAGGTGGGATGAGAGGGCGGAACGCATTCATGAGAGGGCGGAGGACATCCACGGGTGGGCGGAGGATATCCATGAGGATTTTCAAGGTCGCAACAAAAAAGCATATCAAGGGATGAAACTCATGCCATGTGAAAGCTTTTGGGGTATAAGTATCAATTAATTTATACTATGGCAGCTTAGTCGAAATCGAGTGCGAACATGGCGTTTAAGAACATTAAAAAAAGTATAAAATGTAGGACAAATAAAACAGTAAGCATTGTAAAATTATGAAAATAATAATAACACCTCTGAACGCATAATTAAGTAATTAATTATTTTTGCTTAACATTAGAAAATAATACCCCAAAATTGTTCACTTGGCATATGTATCATCACTGTTGAAAGTCGCGTCCAAAATGACGCATGGGTATTGAATGCATTGGAGATGTCCAACGACACCGCCAACATAACCCTGCCCCGGGATTCCGCTTCCTCCGCACGGCACGGTGAACCTTTTTTATTTTTTTCTCGGGGTGGAAATATCCTCATGGATGTCCTCCGCCCTGGGGTGGGCGAGGGGTCTGTCAGACTCTTACTGACTAAAACCACTCCGGTGTTCCCTTGCACACTTGCGTCGGGGGGCTGCGGGCGCAATTGAGACTTCCGCTGCCCCGGACTGGTGACGGCCCGCACTCTGCGGGCCCCGTCCCGTAGGGGGAGTGAGGTGATGAAACTCCCCCCGTTACGTCTTAGAGTGGCGCGCGTGGAACACTACGCGCCGCCATCTCGGGTCCTGTGTGATGGGGGGCGACGGATGTCCCCGAATCCGTCGCCCCTGGACCCATTTAGGGGGGCTGGAAGAGGGCATTATCCGCCCTCCGCCGACGCCCGGTGCACCCGCTGTGGGCCGGGTGAGTGGACGAGATCTCCCTCTCCCTTTCCGCAGCCTAATTCTGCGAGATGACTGTCTCGCAGAAGGAAACGGCACGGTGAACCTAACCTAACTAACCTAACCAAAAAGGGTAACCTACCCTACCTACCTGCCTACCCTACCTACCTACATACCTACCTACATGCTTACCTACATACCTACCTACATACCTACCTACATACCCTAACCTAACCTAAGTTTTTTTTTTCCGGCTTGGAAAATCCTCATGGAAGTCCTCCGCCCTGGCGCGGGCGAAGGGATCTATCAGAATCCTACTGACTAAAAACCACCTCATTGTTCCCTTCCCACACTTAGACCGGGAATCATGAGATCAACCTAACCTATCCTAACCAAACATAACCTAACCTTTTTTAATGGTCCAAAACACCATGTTCGCGCTCGATTTAGACTTAGCTGCCATATAATGAATTAAATAATACCCCAAAAGCTTTCACATGGCATGAGTTTCATCACTGTTGAGCGTTGGTACCAAAATGACGCATGGTCCTTTGGTTAGCACAAAAAAGGTTATAAGAGCCATCCTTAAAAGATAGTCATATGCTGTTGCGGACTTTTTTTTTGAACTTTTAAAGAGAAACATTTCTGTCATACATGATTTTTGCGAAACTTGAACCGTTTACGCAGCGCACGCAGCGGAAGCTCACAAAAGGAAAAAGAAAACCCCGATTTTTAAACATTCTTCATTGGTGCTCTGCTCCTGCTGGTTTTAGCGTGATGATAAACAGCCTATAGCCTTCCTCAATAAATGGACTATCTAACATTGAATGAATTTTTCAAATCGTACCATTAGTTCCTGAGAAGTAGTAGTAGTTCCATAATGAATGAATATGCAAGGGAAGTCCATGTAGAGTAGCGGAAGGTCAGTATGAAGATAAGCACACTCAATAAGGCCGACAAATAAGCGAGGGTCAAAAGTAAATACTAAATATCCAGAAACGGCAAAACGAAAAAACGACGTCTGACACACGTCTGGCCTGACTGACGTTTGATTTTTTAATAGAGATGGTGGGAATGTAGCAGAATCGATAAAATAATTGAAAATAGAAATACTGTTTTTGTCGATTATTATTCAATCAACATTCTTCGACATAAATAGTTTCTTATTATTGTGATGGTTACTGGATCATTTGCATAGATTAAACAAAGAGTTTACACGTTTTCCGAAGCTTTTGGTCATTTTTTTATTTGGTTCTAATCGAATCAAGTCTAATAAAGAAGAATCGATTGTCACTTTTTAGTAAACAGCACTATTTATCAAGTGCCGTCATAATTTTGTGTGCTTCTTGTCAAACAAAAAACAGGGAAAATACTTTTAATTATTTGATTAGTTTACGAAAGTTCTAGAAAAATAATAAAACCGTAATAATTCATTAATGAATATTTGAATGTTATGATGTAGTGAGAAATTTCTATACATGCTAAAGGCAGTGGCTTAGCCATCTCAAATATTTTTTGAGTTTATTACTATAATATAAGGAAATAACCAATGTTTGACAGTTCGTATGACCCTTCATTGTAATAGTAAAAAATGTTGAGGGTGTTATTTTCCATAAGAAAACCATGTTTTTTTTTTCTGGCCGGCACTTTAGTTTTTGGGTACAAAATGTTCGACACTTGAATGATGTCCTTTGCAATTATAATTTATATGTCTATGGGTGGTTGTGTATCTCTGTGGTCAGTATGTCACTGTCACTTGTCACCTGTACCTGTCAGTAGTGTCAGTGAGTTGACTGACTGTACTTCGCAGTTTGCTTGGTTTGGTCCTTCCTGTGGAAATGAAATTATATATTTTGTTATAGATCGAACGGCTGTCACACGTAAAAAGAATATTGAGCGATCATGGCTCAAACTGCGGGCGTTAAGCCCATGGCCATTGCTGGGCGTGTGGCACTTGAACGCGAAAGATGTTTGGGGATGACCGATGTCGAGAGAGAATGGCGCAAGCAGTGGTTGAAAGACCAAGTCTTGGCTCCAAATGAACCAGTTCATGTAGAAGAATACTGGAGAGAACGCACTAATATATTCCGTCGCATCTACCGCGCGCCTTTGGACAAGATTTTTGCTGCTCTTACGCCAATGCTGGTGAGGTTACATAACAGTAACCTAAATGATGTATCTAATTCTCTATAGAACAATATACGCTAAGTTTTGTTATTATTGTTATAGGGCGCGTCACGTGCTGCAGATTATAGATACCTAACTGGAAAATTTGCATTAATTGGTGTTGGGATTCTTTGTACTCACTACTACTTTAAATATAATGGAAATGTAAGTAAACATTTGATTACATCCAGCATTGGGTGGTGGATACAGGTCGAAGAGAAGTACAAATTCTTTGTCCATTGCAATAGGTGGTTTAGAAGTCAGTCACCTGGCAATATTGTTAAAGTTATGGGAAATACTTGGACTAGGTATGCATGGAGTTAGGGAGACTGGTAAAAACAAACAGATCTTTACACAGCAGTGGATCATTTTAGGCTGGAATGATGACGCTGCTGAGTAGCCAATTCCCAATCAATTTATTAAATTTTTAAATCGCTTTGTTGCTTGTAACTACATACCAATAACAATGACATTTAACTTAATCTGTTATTATAATTTTAGGATTGGACCAAAAAAGGAGGCTGGAGAGTACATGTTTCTAAGCCAATGGTTTTGCCAGGGCAACCAGGGTTCCCCTTCAAATCAAACCGTAAACCTGAGGACTATGCAAACAGAGGATTCAATAAAGCTAACATATAAATACAAATTCATAGAAATGCAAGATTATCAATCTGTCATTGCATATTTATGTTGTTTATTAGTTTTACAAATGTGAACTAAAATAGTTATTAATAATAATGTGTTTTATTCTTATTATAATTACAAATATATTTATGCAAAATGTATGCCTTCAGAATTGAAAGCATGTAACAACTTCATGAAGTCATCTATGTCCATCATTCTAGCTCTCATTTGTTCTGTTTCTGACTTTGTTAATATTTCTTGAACCTTCTCTTTTATGTCAAAGTCTTCAGGTATCTCCTAAAAAGAAAATGTAGGTTAGTATTAGTATTCCATCAAAGGAAGGTCCTGTGGACGCACAAGGATTCACAAGGCCTCACAACACAACTGAGGAGGGACGGAGGGATCTTGCCTACCTTATTATGCAGAGAACAATGCACCCTGTAATTTTTCTCCAACACAGCCATAGTTGTAGCATGTTTGAAAACAGCTGCCAATGTTTTATTTTTCCTTACGAATGCTATTCTTGTCAAACCATCCCATTCAACAAAGTTGATAGGTGGGGGTGGGTTTCTTGGTTCTATCCGCACTACACTTGATTCCACTTTAGGAGGTGGTCTGAAGTTATTTTTGCCAACCTGTGAATAAAATAGTAACATTATACATTGTTCATTGAACAGAATGCAATATTTTCATGTTCTTGAAAGCAATAATATACTAAACCTATACCAACCTTCATCAACATATCAACTCTAGCCAACAATTGTGTATTTATAGAAAGCCTGCAATATAACTTATCACCAGGTTTTGCTACCAGTCTCTGAGCAAATTCCTTTTGAAACATGAGAACTGCACATCTGAAGTATGGCCTGTGCAGCAATAATTTGAAGACAAGAGGGGAACTAATTTGGTATGGGACATTAGCAACACAAATGTCAAAGAAAGGCAATTCTGTTTTGAGGACATCTCCTATAACTATTTGAAGTTTAGCTTGGTATGGAGTTCCTTGAACACGCTTCTGAAGTTCAGCAACCAATCTGTAACAAATAAGTTATTTAGAATATTTAATTCTAAATTAATGACTAAATACAATTTATATAAATATATATATATAAACTGTTTTACATGCCTTGTATCAATTTCACATGCCACAACTTTCTTGACTCTGTCTAGTAACTTGACTGTCATGTTACCAGTACCAGGACCAATCTCAAGAGCAACATCTGTAGGCCTTAGGCCAGCTTTATCTAGCATGGAAGTGATTATGAGAGGATTTTTTAATATGTGTTGGCCAAAATCCTTGTTGAATTGGATCCCTGAAATAAAGGTAAATATCATTTAACTGTATTTTTGTCGTTTAGATCATACTGGTATGATTTTCTCTCACACAAACATTCAAATATTCAGAAAATATTATAACCTAGTCACCTATTACCTTGCTTGGCTATTTCATTATGCACTCGTGACTTTTTTTCAACTTTAATCTTAGGCATTTTGACAATTTTTCTTCAGGAATTATGATCATAAATCAATTATTTTATAAGAAATTATCTCACATCACAAAATGTAAACACAAAACACGCGCTTCGCGCTGTCAAGTGTCAAGTTGTACCATAGACATAATTGTAGTCTGTGTGTCAGTCAAGTTAAAACCCCAGTATTATATAGTGCTCTGTGTTAAAACCTGAGGTAGCCTGAGGTTAAAACCACAGACTTGCCAGTATACTATAATCTATAATAGTCTTTGCCACAGGCAGAGTACTCGAGAGTACTTCGTAGTCAAAACTTTGTACAAAGTGAGGTATGGTATAAAGCCGGCGCCAGACTTAGCTTCACATGTTTGAACACATGTTTGATTGCTAAGTGTGGCACGGGACTTTGGGTATGTGTTCAAAGTTTGAACAAAGATTTGTACTTTACCATGCGGTGTCGGTCTTTTTCGAAACATCAAAGCGTTCAAAGTTGAATGTGTTCAAATGTTTGCGTAGCTTGCCACACTTGTTCAGTGTTCAGTTGCTCGAGCGTTGTTGAGCGGATTGGTTGTGTGCTAGTGTGTGAACTTCTTCTCGGTTTCTCGTAATTATTGTTTTCTTGCACATGTAAAAAATAATTACATGCACACAAATAATACAGGCACACTGAGTCTACGAAATCGTCGTCCATCTTGTTTGTTGTCTACCAGCATACTGTGGAGAAAAATGTTTGCGAAGCAAGTCAGCCAGGTTATGTAAATATGTGTTCAAATGCTTTGCAAAGTCGTCAAAGATATGTGAAAATCTTTGAAGCTATGTCTGGCGCCCGCATAACAAAGTCTGCTCCACATACAAACACACAAACTATTCTTTTTTGTAGTGGTTCTGTAGCACAGATTATAAAAGTAGTACAGCTCTGGAATGCATCGATTAATCGACTAGCGCCAGTCAATCTTGCGGATATTCTCGAAATTTCACATATACACCCACATTTTGCTTTCCATTGTAATATTTTAATCTGGCAACTCTTCAAATTTTGGCATGGTTGATCTTTACGGGACCGAGTGAAATAAAACCGTTTCGTAGAATTATTATGAAAATGGAGTGGAAACCAGAACAAGAAGGACTAAGACAAATACTAACACTTCTCAAAGAGTCTCAATCACCAGATACAGCAACTCAGAGGGCCGTTCAACAAGTATCCTTTTCATAATTTTCACATCTACAGCTATCGGCGTGGATATTTTTTGTTACTATAACCGCTTTATTTTTTATTTACGTGCTAATCGTTATCAATGTTTTCATATTTCAATGCAATTTAACTTAAAACTGGGTGATAATGCCTCTACATTAATTATTTGTTTCATCTAGACGCTTGCGATAAAATCGATTTTTCCGACATGACAGCCATTGACAGCCTTTATTTTCCTAACAATGTAATCTCAGAAATTGGAAGAATTGAACAAGTATCCAGACTTCAATAATTATTTAATTTTCGTTTTGACTAAACTTGTCACTGAAGAAGAACCTACAAGATCTTTGAGTGGTTTGATTTTGAAAAATAATGTCAAAGCTCACTACAACAGCTTTATGCCTGAAGTGGCTGAATTTATAAAGCGAGAATGCCTATCAGCCGTCGGAGACCCATCGCCCTTGATTCGGGCCACTGTGGGTATCATCATCACTACCATAGCTAGCAAGGGTGAACTAACATCATGGCCCGAGCTGTTGCCCGCCTTATGTCAGATGCTTGATTCCCAAGACTACAATGTTTGTGAGGTATATATTATTTCTGTGTATTACAGCTACTTTTGATTTATAAGTATATAGTTAATTATGCATGAGTCCTAAAGCTCAGATATGAGAAACTTACTTGTTTGGAAAATTGATAACTTTGAAATGACCTCATACTAATCATTATTTCTTGGTATTTAATATGTTCCAAATTGTTAGCATTTAATAATTTAAAACGATTATCCATAGGGAAAAAGTCTATTTAGTGGTAAGCAAATAGGTATGAATTAAATATTATTTGATAATATTTCTCAAGTTCTCCGTTTTGGAAGTTCTCCATTGTCAGAAAATAAAGTTGTTAAAATAATGTTAATTTGTTGTTGAACTAACAATTTTATATTTTTAGGGTGCCTTTGGAGCACTGCAGAAAATATGTGAAGACACAGCAGAGATACTGGACAGTGATGCACTGAACAGGCCTTTGAACGTGTTAATACCTAAATTCCTACAGTTTTTCCGTCATTCATCACCTAAAATCAGATGCCATGCTATTGCTTGTGTCAACTATTTCATCATGGGCCGGACTCAAGCTCTCATGTTGCATATTGATGCTTTTATTGAGGTAAGATTAAATTATCCAGATATTAGCTATTATTTTAAAGACTCATTGAGTCATTGCTTTAAAATGTAGAAAAAAAAACAAATTCATACTTGTTACACTGATTAATAAAATTATGATTTGTTCCCAGAACTTGTTCCACTTAGCAGCAGATGAAGACCCAGATGTCAGGAAAAATGTTTGTCATGCTTTAGTACTACTACTGGAGGTCCGACTGGACAGGCTCATCCCTCACCTACCTAACATCATTGAGGTATGCAACATTACAAATATAATGTTTAGAAAATAATTAATTATTTATACGATTTATTTCATTTTCCCCACTCTTAAAATTGTCCTTTTCTATGTAATATTGACCAACTTTTCTGCAACTTTATCTGGTTTTTAGGGTTCCATAGCCAAATGGTAAAAAACGGAACCCTTATGGATTTGTCATTTCTGTCTGTCTGTCCGTATGTCACCGCCACTTTTTTCCGAAACTATAAGAACTATACTGTTGAAACTTGGTAAGTAGATCTGTGAACCGCATTAAGATTTTCACAGAAAAAAAACCAATTAATTTTGGGGGTTCCCCATACTTAGAACTGAAACTCAAATTTTTTTTTTTCATCAATCCCATACGTGTGGATGTGTGGGGGGTATCTATGGATAGGTCTTCAAAAATGATATTGAGGTTTCTAATATCATTTTTTTCTAAACTAAATAGTTTGCGCGAGAGACACTTCCAAAATGGTAAAATGTGTGTAGAAGAATAAAATAAGAGAATGATAAAACTAAAAAAAATATATAATGTACATTACCATGTAAACTTCCACCGGAAATTGGTTTGTACGAGATCTAGTAAGTAGTTTTTTTAAAAATAAGTATGTCATAAATCGTAAACCGCAATTTACCTTTAACTACAAGAACTTTTATATTATGTTACTTGCAGCTACGGAACCTTTCGAGTCCGACTCGCACTTGGCCGCTTTTTTTGTTTGTGTTTTCATTCTATAACCAGCTTGTCTTCTTCGATAGTACATGCTGGTGCGAACACAGGATGCTGAAGAGGGTGTTGCATTGGAGGCCTGCGAGTTCTGGCTTTCACTTGCTGAACAGAATGTCTGCCGTGAGGTAAGAAGTATTTTTTTTTTAACTTTTATTAACTTTGAAATGATTATATATAATTTTTTTTCATAATTTATTATCACCAATTATGTATGTACGAGTTGCAATCAGGATTGCCTGCATTCGACATGTAAATCTAGTCATAACCTATAAAAATTATCAATGTGAAAGTTTGCATGTTTGTGTGTTTGGATGTTACTCAATCACTCAATAACAGCTGAACGGATTTGGATGAAATTTGGCACACAGTTTATAACCTGGATTAACACTTACGATACTTTTATTCTGATGTATTTGTTCTGATTATTCCACAGGAACTTTCCTGTGGAATAGTTTCCGACATCTACGCGAGCGAGGTCGCTGGCAAAAACTAGTAACCTATAAAAATCATTGTATAAATCGTCAGAAAACTGTACAATTACACTTTACAAGTTACAAATTTGTAATTTTTACAAGACCCTGTACCAAAAAAATTTTAGCCACGTTGTTGTAACCGAAAACCCTTACAATTAGGTATATATTGCTTTGTATTACGCTTTTAAAAATGCGATATAATTGTAGATTGTAAATCGTAACTCAGACATATTTGTAACTTCTGTGTTACGCAATTTTTCTACAATTTAACAATTTTGTAGACTTGTAAAGTTTTGTGGTAAAGGCCCTGCTCTTAGCCCAATTTATTTCAGGTATGGCATGTCATCATCAGCCATTATCAACTCTTTCGAGCCACATCACTGTCACAAGTAAACATTTTGTAATTAATTTCATAGGTGCTAGGCCCCCGCCTACCCGCCCTGCTGCCGATCTTGGTCCGCGGTATGCGCTACTCGGAGATGGACGTGATCTTGCTGCGAGGGGACCGCGACGACGACGCCGATGATGCGGAGCCCGACCGGGAGTCCGACATACGACCACGGTTCCACAAGCCGCGCTCACACACTGTCAAACACAATGGTAAATAAAATAGGGAGCTAAAATTTCAAACTCAAAAGTAGAACCTACCAGTATTAGTGACAAAACAAAAGTATCAGGAAAAATGGCAGCACTATTCGAAGCTGTTGTCATACACCAAGCTATTAAGTGTCTGATTCGTGCGACAAGACAGAATATGCCCCTCAAATCTTCGGAAAAACGCTGCTGAAGGTCCTCTTACAATCTGAAGTTTTTATCAAACTGTCCGTGTTACAACGCTACAAAGGCACTTCTTTCAATGTCATTCATTCGCCAAAAGATCTTTGTAGCACTACTTCTAATCGGAAAATGACTAATCATAATCAATCAGTCTCGAAAATGACTCTTAAGGCACAGGAACTTACACCTAGTTTAGGAGTTGGAGTATTTAAATATGTATTGACCTTTGTATGTTATGCCTACTTTGTTTAAGTCATGCTCACAAGGTTATTGTGCCGTGTCACAGCGGGTGCGGGTGACAGCAACATGTCGGGCGGCGGCGAGTCGGACGACGACGACGACGGCGGCGCGGACGCGGACGACGGCTCGCTGTCCGACTGGAACCTGCGCAAGTGTAGCGCCGCCGCGCTCGACGTGCTGGCCAACGTGTTCGGAGCCGACCTGCTGCCCGTGCTGTTCCCAATACTTAAGGAGACGCTATTCCACGAGGATTGGGTCATCAAGGTGCGTTAAGGTGGAACTAGTCGCGGGCTCGAACTCAATGGTGGGCATGGCCAAAAACCACGCTGTCTCACCTGGCATCGTGTCCGACAGAGATAGTATCAGTGATGAGCAGTTAGAAGCTGGTCTACATGGACAACGTATAGTTCGCACGCACAGAAACACCGTACCGACCAATTTTAGTAAAACGAGCGCGTCAAAAATTACGAAAAGGCCTTTGGAAAAAAAGTTTTTCTGAAAAAACCACTGCATAAATCAATTACAAATAAAATTGATTGAAATCTTCGATAATTTTTCTGTGTCGGTACGGATTTTGTTTTCGAGATTTCACACTTCTTGTATTACTTATTTACGCCCAAAGTTGCGTTAAAATTAGCAAGAAAAACGAATCTTTGTTGGGTTATAACTTTTTAATGGCTTTTTATTTTACTATTCTGCTTCCGTACAGACAAAATTAATAATGAGACCTAACGATATCATGTTAAACTTTGAATGTACGATGTCAAACAGTGGAGTAAAACCCCTCCGAAGTTTGTATGGAAAAAATATCAAATTGTTTCACCTTACGAGTTTAATATCAAACAAAACTAACGAATCATGGTTGGATCGAATAAAAAATCGAAATGAATTCGGTTCTTTACGTAAGTTTGACGTTTTTGAACGCTTTTTACAGAATTTAACAGCACAGATAGGCATTTACACGGAGCTCCGCGCGCTTATAACGATTTACGAAGTGCGCTAGAATCGAATTGAAAGTAGTTTTTATGAACGTACACGAACATTTTGTTGTTGTTCATATACAGAGGGGAAGTGTTCGTAAGGCTTCTCCAGTCATATATACTCAAAGATTATATATTGTCTTGATTCATCAACTTTTCTCCATAAGCCGATAAAGTAACTCCTTTTTCTGTATGAATGGTCAAAAGAAAAATGTAACGAATCCGAAATTGTACAACATTTTTCGAGATCGCTTTGCTTGCCCTTACATTATGCATTCTCATTATTCTTGAGTTTTTTTTTTGCAAAACTCGACCGAGGAACTTCTATTTCTGATGGAATCATCAAAAGAAAATCTAAGCTATCTAAGTTGGTGCAAACATTTTCGACCTCACTCATTTCGCTCGCTTTTCATTCTTATGCTTTTCTGCTTATGTCGACAAAGTAACTCCGTAATGATTTTAAAAGAAATTTAAGCGGGCGCGTATGATAGATTAAAAGGTTGGGAACCCGTGCTTTAAGGAATACAGACGTGATGTTTTGTTATTCTTCATCGTCATATCTGAAAGACTTCTTATCTAAAGCACTAGGAACTAGTCAAGGGCGTGCATTTTGTGTGACTGTCTTATGTAGGCTGAGAAGCTGCCATTTTTGGACGTCAATATACTTTCAAAAATTGCTGATTCTCAGCTTACATTGCTGATTCATAGCTCCAAGAGTCGCCACGACGACCAGAGATTGCTTTGTTTGTATAATACAGATTACAGAAAGCTATTTAATTATCTAGTGGTTGTTAGAACTTGATGATTGTTAGAGGTAGCAATGGACTACTTGATGAAAATGCATTTCTTCTTTACATCAAATCCACTGTATTGTATTTAACCAGTTAACATTTAAAAAAATGTGTATGAATGTATAATGTAATATGTTGTCATGCCAGCCCTTCGGGGAAAGTAGGCGTGATGTAATGTTGTGCTGTGGCTGTGCAGGAGAGCGGCATCCTGGCGCTGGGCGCCGTGGCGGACGGCTGCATGGGCGGCATGGTGCCGCACCTGCCCGACCTGGTGCCGTACCTGGTGTGCTGCCTGGCCGAGCGCAAGGCGCTCGTGCGCGCCATCACGTGCTGGACGCTGAGCCGCTACTCGCACTGGATCGTGTCGCAGTCGCACGACCTCTACCTCAAGCCGGTTATGACTGAGGTTACTCATTTTTCACAATTTATTTTCTCGTATTTAAATGGGTATGTCTCACAACTAAAATAACGTGTATTTATGAAGTGCTAGTTCAGTATCTCACTTGAATGTTTATATTTCAGCTACTCAAGCGCGTTCTAGACAACAACAAGCGCGTACAAGAGGCCGCGTGTTCAGCCTTCGCCACGCTCGAGGAAGAAGCGTGCACAGAGCTCGTTCCTTACCTCGGGTTCATCTTACAGACGCTCGTGTACGCTTTCAGCAAGTACCAGCACAAGAACCTACTCATATTGTATGACGCCATTGGTACACTGGCAGATTCTGTCGGACACCACCTCAATAAACCAGAATATATCAATATGTTAATGCCACCACTTATCAATAAGTGGAATGTTTTGAAGGATGAAGATAAAGATCTTTTCCCACTTCTAGAGGTATGAAAATAACCAATATAACATGATGTAACAGTCTTGAATAGATACTAATTAAAGTATTGTTTACAGTGCCTCTCATCTGTAGCAACTGCCCTACAGTCAGGATTCTTGCCGTACTGTGAACCAGTGTTCAGGAGATGTGTATCGTTAATAGAACAGACATTAAATCAAAATATTGTAAGTATTTCAACAAATATAACAGTCATATTCTGAAATTTTAAATGTGATTTTTTTTTTGCATATCGGCAGTAATTCTGGCAGTAATAATGCAAAAAAAAAAAAAAAGTTACAAACATAGGATACTTAATTATCGTCGCATTTTTTATCTGGCAAAACCACACCACCAACCAACCGTTTTTTCCGCCGGCTAAAGATTATATCTAGCATTTTTTTCTATAAATTTAAAAGCAATAAGTGTTATGGACTCTTAAAAAGCAAAATAAAAAGTTTATTACAGTGACAACAGAATAAAACAATTTACTTTCTTTACCCATAAAAACACTTATAGATAATAGTATTTTATACTAGCAGGTAAAAAAATATACAGGTAGAAACAGTTATTAGAGAAAACAATAATTCTACCGAATTAATTGGAATATTATTTCAATTTATTTTAACATCAACTTATTTAATTCGGGACAGTGAATTGTTCCTAATATAGTAGGTAAAGATTAAAGTGTGTTTGACATACAGCATGTGTGATTTACAGCTTATTTACGTATTTCAGGTAAAACAAAATAACTGCAATACTTTCACGCCAACTTTCGCCTTTTTTTTTACTTAAACTGACAATTATTGCATAAATTAATGTATCAAAACAAACTTAGATAATGTATCTAAGTACAAGTAGTGAACATTTTCTGTAATTATGCTTCGTCGTTGACCTATGATCAACAAAATCTTTAAATGCCTTTTTCTCAAAATAACAGTATCGCTACTTATCCGGTTCTCCCAGAATACCCTCGATATCATGGTAAGATCATTCACATTTACACAAAGAAAGGCAAATAAAGATCGATCGAAATCGAGACAATACTGAAACAAGGCTAGTTGTTGCACTATGTACTCAAACATCCAACAGGCCGAAATAGAACTTTCCTCTAAGTACAAACCAGGTAACAGAAAAAAAAAATTGGTACTCTGACAAAAGGTTACCAAACTTATTAACGGCGAGTCACGTTCGCATTTTGTAGGTTTTCTATGTAGCCAGAAAGGGACCTACACAAAACTGAGGATGAATCACTAAGTTTGTAAACTTGTGTTTAAATATATTTTTATTAGCATTTCTACTTTAGTAACAATGAATGACGTCGACATTGTGTACATGAATTACGAGTTAACTAGTCGATTGACTGTTCCTTTGTTTACACATAGTGCTATCCACGAAGACGCACCACCTCTTCTTCCTATTAGCTTCTTCTATCTATACTCGGATATATTTTATGTTTATTCTGCCTGTTTTGATATCTTTTAACACGAGAAAGCTCGTAGGCCAAATTTTATTGTACTTTACTGATGCGTCTTTTACGTGTCATTACAGTACGCTGTACGACACAACTTAGGTGTAGCATAGATTTGAAAATTTTCATTCATTCATTTCAATTTTACGAATGTATTTGGCTATAAGACTTTACAAGTTATTGCGTTTTCGAAAGATCATTTTCACCTAAAGCAGTAATAGCGATTGGTGATTTTCAAGGCGCGCTCAGGTCGGATGGTGATGCGTTTTACGAATTTTGCCGATGCTACATCTAAGTTGTGTCGTACTGTACTTATTCACATCAAGCGTAAGCCACCGACTGTGAAAATGTCTGAAAAATAAGGGTCAGTCAGTCGGCGGCTGAAGTGGTTTATTTCAAACATCTATGCAACAAGATGTACGTAAGTTAAAAAAATGGATGTCACGTGATCAACTTTAAACGTTAATATCTCGAAAACGTGACTGGTGGTTTGGTTCTATTAATAAGTTTCTTGTTTGCATTGATGTCAGCTATCGATATAAAAAGGTTCCATGCGTGGCCGCCATTTTGCAAAAAAAATACTAAATGGCGGACAGTAGGTATGCCAGGCTCCATATAAAAATCTTCCCCTTTCTTTAAACCGATTTCGATTTTATAACATAACAAAAACTAGCCTTTGACCATCGCGCGACCTAGACTAGTCAATAGATAAAATCCATCGAGCTGTTAGGATGCTTCGTCGAGGGTATAAATAATCCCACGTAAATAAAAAGATACTTACGCGTGAAAAAAACATCACCCTGTCACTATCGCGCAGTGCCGGGTACTGGGACTGCCGAATTTCTAGCAGGCACACATGTGGGCATCTTACTAACACTGCAATGTTTCCAGGCAAACAGTCAAAGTCCGGAGCAATTTGAAGCGCCCGACAAAGACTTCATGATCGTGGCTCTGGACCTGCTAAGCGGCCTGGCGGAGGGGTTGGACGGGCACATAGACCACCTCGTCTTCAACTCCAACCTCATGCAGCTACTCTACCAGTGCATGCAGGATCCGATGCCTGAGGTATATCTTGTATGTGACTCATGCTTATCTACTCACAGGGACAAGGGTGCATAGGGCATTTTTGTAATGTCAAGGTATTATGGAGTTTTAATGTATTTAAATATTAATTTGATTAGCTTTTTAATATTGTTGATTTATATTTACTGGTTGCGTTGTCCAAAATATTTTTTCATTGGTTTGCTTGTATACTAGTGTAAAAATGCATCCATTATAGGATGTGGTATAAATGTGAATGAAAAAGTGCGTTTTATCAAGTCAAGCCATTGAACTATGATCTGTTCCAAAAGTCTGAAAATGTAAACAAATCAGAAAATATACCTGTGGATGCCAATATTTCGTGGCATTTACAAATTGAGTAGGTACTTTGATTTAATTATTTGAATATTTTAAATCACCTTAAAGATTTTTTTCTTTTGAAAATTAAGGTTAATGTCCTCAATTCTCGTTGAAGATATTTCTATTACAATATTAATGTTATTCAAACAATAATAGTTGAAAAAAGTGGTGCAATATAAAGTTGAAGTTGTTCTAAATACAGATGAAAGTGTCACCGATTCCTGTTAGTGAGTGCTTGTGATTGCGTAAGAATTTAACCTGTGCGGGGCTTGTTTTCATTTTCATCAGATACTGTTGGAACAGACTATATTGTTCAATGGATTGCTGTTTGCATCACCCAAATTAACCAATAGAAACACGTAGAAATATTATACTATGGGCGCAGTGGGTGCTATTCACCATGCAAAAATATACGCTATAAGGGCCTATTTCACCACCTACGATTAAGTTTCTATTAACTTACTTGGATAATTTCATACAAATTCTATTCCATTTTTGAATTTATTTGGTAAGTCCGGATATCGTGAAATAGGCCCTAAAGGTAACATTTTCATAAAACCTCTTATAAATTGCTTAAAGCAACTGGGATTTTTACTACAGTATAATAATCCTGGTAGATTCTGATCTGCATACATGGGCCAAGGGTCTGCCCTAGACCCATGTAGATTTATAATTTAAACCTGCTTATTTTTATGTTGCTTGTGTCGTCAGGTACTCTTCTTTGGATCGCGCAACTTGTCTCGCATTTTCTCATCTTGGTCTAAGGTTGAAGGATATTGCATTAATTTCACCCACAAAACCATTAATACTCATTGTATATCTTGTAACAACCATGTAACAGTAACTAACACGTATTGGGCGATGGGATTCTTTGGTTTTAATATAGAATTATAATTTTAAGCTGTGATTATAACCATCAGGTGCGTCAGTCGTCGTTTGCGTTGCTGGGCGACCTGACAAAGGCGTGTTTCCAACATGTACTGCCATACATACCCGAGTTTCTGCCGATACTTGGCATGAACCTCAATCCCGAACTCATTTCTGTTTGCAATAATGCCACCTGGGCAATCGGCGAAATTAGCATCAAATTAGGTAAGTGATGAAAAGAAGTAATTCCCGATGCTGTTGAAGACTTGTTTGCTACCCATGTTTCAATTAATAATTATTTCAGGGCCCGAAACATCAAAGTATATCCCTCTAGTGTTGAATCATTTAGTTGAAATTATCAACAGGCCTAACACTCCTAAGACTCTACTTGAAAATACAGGTAAGTGATTATTTTGATTAACTTTAATGTTGAACACTATTATTTTATTGAAAAAAGTGAGAATAACTAATCAGTAATGTTTTATTATTTGCTAGAACTATATCCAATAAGTGACTTTTCTTGGTGGCAGTCATGTTATGTATACTTATTATGTATATGTTACTATTAAATGTTTTATATTGAGTTGTTGTGACGTTCATGTTTACCTGTATACCCCATTTATGTTGGCTGTAGTAGTCCCTGCCTATCTGTACCTGGCAGAACTCATATAATATGTATCCGAGTACCTATTTGATGTGTACTAACTCAGTACTAAACAACTCTTTGTTATATCTTTACCCACTTCTACTACAAAACATAATATTTATGAAACATGTATTTTATTGCATACCAATATATTTCACGTTATTTAAACACAAACAGTAGAACTCTCAGGCCATAGCTTATTTACCTTACATCAATATTTTTTTTGGTTTATGGGGTATAATGTAAATACAGTTAAAAGTAGAGCCGAAATCTGAAGCGTGTGCCCGATGTTAAAGATGGCGTAGATCCCGCAGTATTGTATCATCAGCTTGCATGAGTTCATGTGTTCTTGTTCATCTACATCGTAGCACTACTCAATGTTCAATGCGGTACAGTTCTAGGCCATCTTTCGTCAAACACACGAAACCTATATTATTTGATGAATTACTTAGCAGATACGATTGTTTCACGTTTTTTCCATTTGTAACACTAATTTGTTGCTGTTGAATTATGTAATTTAATATATTTTGAATGGTTTGTTGATTTGTTTTCTTGGTTTTGTTCTCGGTATGTCGTGGCGTGTAGCGATTACTATCGGTCGGCTAGGTTATGTGTGCCCCCACGACGTCGCACCCGTTTTACATCAATTTGTACGCCAGTGGTCTGTAGTCATTTTTTTTATTATTACTTTATATTATTACTATTACGTTTAATATTGAATAAGTTATTAACCGGTATTATTTCGATTGTGGATGGTGTTTGTCCATGGCTTGTTAATATTATTGTTTTATATGATATGTTGTTGATTTAAGTTGAACCAAGCATGAGAATATTAATTCTATGTATTAATAGTACGGCCACACTTTGAGGGAAACTGATTTGTTGGGTGGAAACTACCTATTTGATCATTTTATTTTCAGTGCTGTACTTTACATATGTGTTGAACACCATCCGCTTTCTAAACAATATAAACTATTATTTACACCAAACTGCAAGACAAATTGTTTTGACTAACTTCTCAGATTACAAACAGAGTATGCTCATAATATTGAATAATTTTTAGTTATATAGTAGTATGACGGAATGATTTCATTTATATTATATATTTAATGTAATTTGCTTACAGTTTGGAATTATCTGAGTTCCAATATCCATAAAAATATTTTCGTGTGCCAGTTTCAATATTTGCTATTCACATTAATAACCTTTCCTTTGTTTTCCACAATTTTCCCTTGGACAGTATACAGTTTATTTACGCTTGATTAATTTTCATCAAATTATTTTAGAACAGTAATTTTAGATGATATTTCAACATGGCAAAAACTGATTTTTTCTCAATAAGTTCTGACTCTATTTTAGTAGTGAGCCATTTTATTTACAAGTAAGATTATTTGGAAAATCATCTAAATAATGATCATGAGTTCTGATAGATTGAGCACTCTCTGACAATGCGTCATTTGGTATCAGGTGCACATCGCTGCGGAACATCCGTGACAACGACGAGAAGGACTCTGCGTTCCGCGGCATCTGTCAGATGATCCAGGTGAACCCGGCCGGCGTGGTGCAGGACTTCATGTTTTTCTGCGACGCGGTGGCATCGTGGTCGCACCCCAAAGACGACCTGAAGGAGATGTTCACCAAGATCCTGCACGGCTTCAAGAACCAGGTCGGCGAGGAGAACTGGCGCCACTTCACCGACCAGTTCCCCGTGCAGCTCAGCGTGCGCCTGTCCGCCATGTGCGGGATATAGACGTCATCACTGCGTCATGGTACGTCCGCGCAGTACGCCGCTCGTCGCTCGGCGCGTCGCTGGGCCAGTACTAACGCTGTGTTTGTCCGCAGGGGAACCAATGTCAGCACGGGTCGGGAAGACATTGAGGGTGTCGCTCGCGCCGGACGGCGGCGGCACCGCGCGTAGGAACGTGTCGGGCGGCCGCAGCTCGTCCGCCGCGTATTGTGCCAACACACTGACCTCACTACACTAGCGAGGATATTTACACATTTGTACCTATCGACAGAGAATATAACCTAGATTGTAAATTGTTACACTTCATTCTTCTGTTTGTACCTGAAAATTATATCTTTTTTCGTTCGACGAGACGTACATTTAGAAGCGGCGTAATCACTTAATCGTAATGAGTGTATTGTGCACCGAGTGTATAGTAAGTAGCTTGGGGCCGCGCAGGTTATGAACCGCTCCGCTCGGCTTACTCGATCAGACGCACAACGCACAGGGCGGGGCCGGTACACACGTATACGTGGGGTGCTAGGCTTTCTCATCGTATCTTGTTACATCCATGTTGCACGTTGCATGCTTACGTGCGCATCTATTTAACCATCGTAACGAGTGTACATTCATTGGCCCTTTCTAGTTGTAGTTTTACTCACAAAATTTTGTAACGCAGTGACTATTACCGAGTTAGATGTGGAATATCTACTGTAATTGCATGAAATTTAGAGATAGTTTCTAGTTTTTAACTTAAAAGATGGGACGAGATTTTTTCTGTTTGGTATGTCATTTTAAATTGATATGTTTATTACTCAAAAAATTATGATTGATTCTTGTTTTTGTCAATGCAAAATTTGTGTTATTTAGTTTTCAATCTTTATTAATAAGATTTTAACGACACATCGAATCATCAGAGTCTCATCATAGAAATTACCTAAAGAAACGTTAGTATAGTAAACTACTGTTTCGTGTCGAATTGATATCATTGATATAATGTCGAAGCTGATACTGGTAACAATATAATGTAAACAATATTCATGTCGCGAGCTGCTTGCAACGGACGGACAGACGATGGTTTGAACGCGCACTGGATCGCCAGCCACATCGTTTGCATTATTGCTCGTATTAGGTTAGCTTAGGTTGACTGATGCCATTCACTGCTCAACACAGATACAGCACGTGTTTATTTACAATTCACGGACATCAAAACAACGTCGTTGCGGTTTGTTTTAGAGGATTTCAAGTAACAGAGTCATCTGGTAATTGATTTTATCCAAAAGCATTTATCTACACCCACTAGAGCTTTGCAAATATATTTTAGTAGATATTTAAAATTGATGTGTTAACTATTATTTTATTAAATTACAAAGACTTAGTAAAATCGAGAATTTATGTCAACTGTGATTTGTGACTGGTTTTTTTTTGACTAATATATGTGTATGATGATTATATGTCTGTGTGTAGATATAATATACTGCTTTGATAGATTTTATGACGGCTAGATTTCTGCTATATAATATACCAAATAGTATTTTTACGTTGTATATTGTTTAATGGAATTGTATGTGTGAGTTGGCCGCGTGCGTGGACGCTTGCTCGGCGACGCATGCGCAGTTCGGGCAACATCTTACAAAGCTATATTTACACATTTTGTACTCGTTGCGTCGTGACCGCGACTGTCCATGCGTCTGGTCAACTTGTATGATTGATATAAAGTACTATTTACGTGTATATTTAATTAAAGTAATATTATGTATATGTAAATACATATTGCGATGTATATTATTATTATATTCAAGTAAAATTGTTATTTTTTTGTTTTATAAAAGCTAAAAGTCTGACTTTAAACACTTGTTATATCATTTAGTTTTTTTCAGATACGGGGATCTGAAATTATGTAGTTCAAATGAACATTTAGTATATTTTACAAATTGCAATCGTAGCATAGGGTACAGCGTCGATATAATACGGTATTTCGGGGATATAAAGAAATTTGAAACATTCCGTAATCTAAATTCTGTCTTTTGGCTCAGTCACAACTAAAATTTCACTCTCGAGTGTTATTATATTATATATTTATTTGTTGCGTCTCGCTAAATTTGTACTGTTTAGATACATATACATTGTGATTTATTTGAGTAGGCGAAGTCCCCGATCCCTGAGACCCAGCGAGTTCCTATCCCGAGTCCTGTCTAGTCCCATCCCGTGTCTTGTGCCAACGAAGCCCGACGCCTCGCAGGCGCAGCCGCGTCGAGCGTCGCGTCGTTACGGTAGCTGTTTCACGTCTCGGTACCCGTAGGAACATTAAATTACTGTAGCTACCTTTCGGATAAATTTGAGACACATTGTTTATTTTTTAAGTAGAATCCATTTTAAATCGATGTTACGGGTGGCCTCGTAATTTATTTTTAAGGTTAGTAGATTTTATGGTCATGATTTTTTTAAATGTAGACGTTTGTTTTTCCTAAAAAAACCGTGATAATAGTTGGATAAGTGACCGCATGCGTGTATGTGTGAGTGAGGCGGCATTCGTAAGGCACTCCCTTCCTTGAGGCATAGTTAGTATTTTATGAAAAATATTATAGTTGTATTGTGTTTGGACGAACATTCATTGTGATGCATTGTCGATATAAACGTATGTTGTTTGTGTCGCGTTAAATTGTCTTATTGTGTTGTGCATTATTGTCAAAAAGTACATATTTTGTACTTGTAATCCATTATTTATTTATATATGTATGTGAAAATAATACTAAATAAATCACATTGTCAACATTCGTTAAACACGAAAATCGTAACAGATTAGAATAGAAACAAGAAACAGTAAGTATTGAGCTCACTACAGAAAAATATGTTTATGTGGTAGCATTTGCAATAGGTAGGTATCCCAAGCAATATTTTTGGAGACATCATGTTATTATAAATCTACAATTCGATTAAGGTGAACGTAGACCGTGTACCGTGAGAGCCAAACGTACAGCACGCAGTGAATTTGACGTAAATCTCACGCTGAACTTATACTGTTCGCATCGAATATTTTGTCGTTCTATCATAAATCGTCGGTTCCGTATCGCATCGCATTGCTTCGACCGGGGCGAATTTGACAACTTGCTCGCTGGAATTCGTCAAACATCAAGATTTCACCGTGCTTTTGCATTTCATGCAAATAATAGAACTAAAACCCTTCAATCCACCTAAAGTGCGATTTGGACTCGCGGACTAGTGTCCTTACCGCCATAACAGAACTATCTTAGTTTATCTTATTTATTTACCGTGATAAAGCCCATAGGACACGTATTATGGTGAAAAATATATAATATAAAAAAAAAAAAAATACACCTCTGTGTGACAGACAGACAATCCATAGAGGAGAGAATCCCGTTGGGATTCGGTACCAAAAAAAAAAAATTAAGAAAATGCTAATTCAAAAAAGTTACTATCTATCTAACTATCATTGATTTCAAAATTGCAAATTGCAATATACAATCCGTAAATGCTAATGTTAGCTTAGCGACATCTATAAGCTTTGTTTAAAATTCATTCCCATTCCGCTTACCGAAATCTAGTCTTATACTTTTTGAAATCTTAACTTAATGTAGACAATGTGATATTTATAGTTCACACATATAAAAAAAAAAACTCATTCTTGGTTTTGCCGTTTTTCGATTAAATTATATATTTGATTATTGTTTAAAAAATATTATATAAAACTATATTAAATATGTACTAATATTTTATTACATATATTATTTCACTAGTTTTATTTACAAATCAGTACCATTAGTTAGTCCTCTTGCAAATGGCGATAGGAAATCTATCCGTGCAAACTGTATCGTGTATGAAAATGAATATATTTTTAACTACTTAAATGTAATTTCTTGTCACCTGTAGGCAAATGTGTAAGTTAAATACATTAAAAAAAAACATGAAATTGTTGCAACTGTAATGTTTGTATTGTATACATAATTTCAGCTATAAGTCAACCGGTACAAAATTACACCATACATAATGATTAGATTTTTTGTTTACATAAAGTGAGTACAGATGAATGCATCTTGTAATAGACACTACCTACCTCTATTTTAAGGCCTAAGCCTAGGCGTCTTGTTCAAAATTAACAATATAAATTATAATTTTGGAAAAATATATTTGTATAACTCACTTTTGAAATAAAAATTCTGTACTCATTCTATATAATGAAAAAAATATATAAATTCAATTGTAAAAGTTAATTTATCCAGATACTAATCAATTGTTTAAATCTAAGTTCGGGTTGTAATAAGATGACCTCACAATAGACATTCTTTTACCATACATTTCGTTAATAAAGCACTCATTGTTCGAAGACGATGTTTTAATTTTTTATTTGAAACAACGAACGCCCTACATGCATTCGTATAATCAATCGCAATAGCGCAAACAGTCGCCGATTCGCAGTGCTTTTACTGAACTCCTATTATGGATTCGATGGAGAATGACAATTTTTGTCGTTGTGGCTGGGTGTGCTGCGGTATGGGTGCGTAAGTGGTGAGTAGTGCGGCGAGGAGGTTCCTGCAGAGGAGTGCGGCGGGCGGCGCGGGCGGCGGGGGGGGCAGAGGCGCCGCCCCGCGCTCCAGCTCTACATCTGCGAAGGCTCGGCGTCGGCGCACGCGCTCGTTCCACGCTGGATCACTTGAAAATACCCGATCATTACCTGTGCGCAAATTACAGACAGTGTTATGTTCACTGATATGATAATTATTACATCGCAAGTAGTTTGGATGAACAGTTAATAGCTAACAAGTCTTCACAAGCATTAAAACCAGCATTATTATTTTTTCGTCTCTTGACATCGGGACCCTGGGGTCCCGGATTTTTGGAAGGCGTACGAGGGGCCAAAGCCAACTCGCAGAGGCCCGTTAGACGTTTAAATGAAATGAGGCACCAACCGACGATTATCCCTGTATGCACTATGCACGTGCACCCAAGGACAACCCCCGGTTGGTGTAGGACTATTGCAGGATATGGAAACAAATATATTGGCTTATGGGTTTGGGTGGCTGAAGTTGACTGGTGACCTGGAACTATGGAAAGACTATAGCCCCTGCCTGATCAATGTTATGATATACACGGATAAAATGGCAGGGGGTGACTTGCACACTCAATAATGGGCCCCCGAAAACGGTCGCTAGCACAAGGTGTCGTAGCGACAAGGGGGCAACATGTCCTGAGGTGCTTGAGGAGTGGAGCGGTATTCCACGACTTTCAGAACAATCCCAGAGCCCGGAAGATGGTCAAGATCCCTACGAGCACTTACTGGAATACTTCCTTCCTCCGAGCACGTTTGCTCTTGCGAATCTCCACTCAAGCCGGCCAATTAAGGCAAGAATGAGGTGGGAGCTCTGTTCCTCGTCAGTGTTCACTCCAGCCGGCCAATAAAGGCAAGCCAGAGATGAGAAACAAGATTTCTCCCGTGATATAGGGTCCGTGGGGTCGCTACTGCCCAACAGCTCGCCACATGCTGCCCTGCGGTTTTCTGTATCTCTCTTGGTCTGGCTCCTCATTCTAGACCCGTTCCTGCAAAGTAAACTCTACCGGCACAGATCTAGAGATCGGAGCGCGCAAGCCCCACCACGACGTCAACGTAGAGATACGGCGGTGGGGCATTATTATTATTTATTTATATATGTCTACATATCTCGGGACCCTGGGGTCCCGGACCTTTGGAAGGCGTACGAGGGGCCAAAGCCAACTCGCAGAGGCCCGTTAGACGTGCTTAATGAAATGAGGCACCAACCGGCGATTATCCCTGTATGCACTATGCAAGTGCACCCAAGGACAACCCCCGGTTGGTGTAGGACTATTGCAGGAAATGGAAACAAATTTAATGGACTATGGGTTTGGGTGGCTAAAGTTGACTGGTGACCTGGAACTATGGAAGGACTATGGCCCCTGCCTGATCAATGTTTTATACGGATAAAATGGCAGGGGGTGACTTGCACACTCAATAATGGGCCCCCGAAAACGGTCGCTTGCACTAAGTGTCGTAGCGACAAGGGGGCAACATGTCCTGAGGTGCTTATGAGGAGTGGAGCGGTATTCCACGGCTATCAGGACAATCCCGGAAGTACGGTCAAGATCCCTACCAGCATCTTACTGGAATACTTCCTTCCTCCGAGCACATTTGCTCTTGCGAATCTCCACTCAAGCCGGCCAATTAAGGCAAGAATGAGGTGGGAGCTCTGTTCCTCGTCA
Organism: Conistra vaccinii; assembly: GCA_948150665.1. Taxonomy (NCBI): domain Eukaryota; kingdom Metazoa; phylum Arthropoda; class Insecta; order Lepidoptera; family Noctuidae; genus Conistra; species Conistra vaccinii. The sequence continues at coordinate 8,044,032 of OX411316.1, forward strand.
GTGTTCACTCCAGCCGGCCAATAAAGGCAAGCCAGAGATGAGGAACAAGATTTCTCCCGGGAGATAGGGTCCGTGGGGTCGCTACTGCCCAACAGCTCGCCACATGCTGCCCTGCGGTTTTCTGCATCTCTCTTGGTCTGGCTCCTCATTCTAGAGCTGTTCCGGCAAAGTAAACTCTACCGGCACAGACCTAGAGTTTGGAGCGCGCAAGCCCCACCACGACGGCAACGTAGAGATACGGCGGTGGGGTTATTATTATTATTATTAAAACCTGTGTGTGAAAAGCTTTATCTACTTATTTGGGCTTGGCGCTGTAGGTACTATGGTAACATTCGATTTGATGTTACTAAAATTTTCTCAAACGTTATTGCCACCGACCGATCAATCAATCTGCCTAGCCTTTTCCCAACTATGTTGGAGTCGGCTTCCAGTCTAACTGGATGCAGCTGAATACCTACCTGACCTCCACAACCCAGTAACTGGGTGTACGATACCCCTAGGTAAGACTGGTGTCAGACTGACTTCTGACGACTCGTAACGACTATAGACGAATGACGTGCTTTCCGAGGCACGGAGGAGTCTCGTTATGTAAAGATAGTCACCCATCCACAGACCAACCCCGGCAAGCGTAGCTTAACCTGATGGATCGAACCGTGCGGCTGTTATTACTTAGCCACGAGCTCCTCCACCGACCCACCACCACCTCTATTGCCACCGACCAATCCGCTCTAAAAAGTAATTAAACAAAAATATCATTACGCTATTTCCCCCGAATGGAAGGGCAGAGGTGTACCTATCTATAGTTACCTAAACCCACACGTTTCGCCAGACAAAAAATAACGAATAAAATTACCTACCAAAGACTGGATGAAATATAGTAAGGGCGTACCTACTGACTAAAACGCGCGCGGGTGCATGCTCGCGTGTCTGTATTGCGCGCACAGCATGGGCATTGGCGGATACAGGGGGGGGGATGGGGGCCACGGCTCCCCCAAACGACCGATGTGATTTTAACCCTAGCTCCGAACCTTGTCAGAATGCCCCCCCCCCCCAAAATGAAATCCTGGATCCGCCCCTGAGCATGGGAGCTCGAAGCGTGTGCGTTCCCTCGGCCAGAAAAATGAATATCATCTTTCGAATTCATAGATTTTACCTTGAATTCATAAGAAGTCTGTGCAAAAAATTATAAAAATGCGCTTAACCGTTTAGATCCAGCCAACACGTAAGGGTCGATTTATACTAGCGCAGAGTCGAAGCGCATCGAAGCGTCTATCCAAAACTGAACATAACAAATTCAACCTTAACTCCACAGCGTAACGCACACATTACTTCGGAGATTTTAAAAAGACGCGAGCATTCGGCGGAATTCGCGCGTCTGCGCGCGAACAATTTCAACGCATGCGTGCGGCTTCGCTTTAGTTGTAAAAAATTTGACGCTTCGATGCGCTTCGACTCTGCGCTAGTATAAATCGACCCTAAACGTTCCCCCAGGCGGATGTTGAATATCGTAGCAACCATAACTGTGCGTTTGCACTGGTGAAACAATCCACAACAATAACACAACATAGTTGATATCTCTATTTTCTGTCAATGTTCCATACAATGTTTGACAGGAACTAGAGATTTCGACATGTTTTGCTGTGATGTTTCGCAGTGCAAACGCACAGTTAAAGATAAAGATAGGTTACAAAATTCATTTTTCATATCTCATGCTCGGAAAGTAGTGTTTGTTTGATCCGAGTAGCGGGTGGGAGACGCTGCTTCCCGCTCTAGGGCGGGAAAGACTCATAGTAATTGCTTCCCGCCCTAGGGCGGGAATGAATTTTAAAAATAGAACTTATGGTTAGGTAGTCGGCTACGAACACAGATATAAATCTAACTAGATATCGCAAGTCCCTCCATCTTTATGAAAACCAAGCGTGCCACTTTTTCAATTTTTCTATACAGCTCAATATGGCTTAAAAAGACATTTTTCTAGATTTTGGTGGATTTCCGGTGCCGATAATGCTAAATGAAAATCTCAGATTACGATCATTGATCGTAATTTTACTCCGTTTATTGACACGCGAAGTACATACTTACGTACAATCGCATCATCTAGTTAGATTAATATCTGTGGGTACGAAACTTTTTAAGAAAAATATCGAATAGAATAAAAATAAAAGCTGCGGCAGTGTTTCCACTTACGTTTTTGGTTTTCCCCAGTTTCTTAATGAATTATCCCTAAAATTCCCTAAAAAATATAAAAATTCCTTGGTTTAGGGAATTTTTTATTTTTATGTCATTAAATACCTAGAAAACATTAATTATTAATCGAGACAAACGAAACAAACCAACTGTAGGTTTAATGCGACTTATTTCTGATGTCGTCTTTAGCCACGGAAATAGTACTATTAACAATAACATGGTAAACTAAAATTAGACGAATAACAATCATTACAAGTTTCAGGAAATCCCCTTTAATCAATCGGTGGTGCCATAGAGTAAACTAGTACATTGGGTTCTGCCTACTAATTAAACAATAGGGCTAACAACTCAAGTTAAATTTTTCCCTAAATCCCTGCCAAAATAAAATATCAGTAAACCATGCTTATTATTAGCCGTTTTCCCTAAAAAAAGGGAGAAATCCCTAAAAGTGGAAGCACTGGGCTCCGGTCTTGTGAGTATATTATAAACAGCCAGTGTCAATAAAAAAAAAAAAACTTACACGCGGGACGGCCCGCAGCGGTAATGCGGTGCGTTCCATATTTAAACATTTTTGCAAATTGTTCTAACTTGTTAGTTCATTTTAAATAGGTACTACTCATGTTATTCAATATGAATAAATATTTTAAACACTATTTTTTACTTTCCTTATATTCGAAATGAAAAGTAGAGTGTTTAACACGGGTGAAAGACATCAATTCCTACTCGGACTATAGCCGCCCTCGCTGCGCTCGGGCGTCTAAATACCTCGTATGGGAATTGATTCCTTTCCACCCTTGTATAACAATCTACTATTCCTCGTCTAACGAGCTAATTATGGAGCAAACATTTTTAACGAAATTCGACAATATGGTACCGATTCTCTTGTACCTACACCGACCTAAACTAACTAAACTATCACTAAAATTCCTGATTTATTCCCTTGATGTAGAGTCCCGCCACGTCGAGTCGCCGCCACGTCTACTCTGAAAACTCCCCGCTTTTATTCCCGCCACGTCGAATCGTTGAATAAGACTATTTTATTACCGCCACCACGTCTACTAACTATTTTGATTTGTACAGTCGTAAAAAAATACTCATAGTTGGTTACTTGGAATAAATAGATAGGATCCTACATATATGATGTTTTGTTCCTTATCCATAGACGAAAAAGTACTAGGCTTGCATGAATTCACTATAGTATTTCAATCATTAATACGTTGTGCACAATTTCTGAACAGTAACCTAACAAAAAGTACTAGGCATGCATGAATTCACGATAGTATTCAATCATTATGTTATGGTTATAAACTATCTGTCTGCCTCATCCAAATCCTATACAATGTCGCCCATGCGCATGTGACCGCCCGTAATTTTCTGAATATTCATGAAAAAATATCGAAAATAAACTTCAAAAGGGGGGGGGGGGGGTCTATCTATAACATTTTTCATGTTATTCAATTTTTAATTTTTTAAAGATTTGCTTTCTGTTTTTTGACACATCTCCGAAGTTTATGGGTCGATTTGGATTCTGTTTATTATTTCCAAAAGCTTATGAGTTATTTTAAGTTAGTATTTTATTAATTATAATTAAATTACTTTGAATAAAAGACCCATTTTCAATAGGGTTCCTTCTATGGCCGAAACGAATGTATTAAAAAAAAATTGACTCAAATTGATTTTATCGCAAGCTACAATGTTTTCAAGTTATAAATTGAAGGACAGGAATTTTTTTTCAACTATTTTGATGTTTTTTAATTTCTGCTGCATTAAATCAATTGATAAAAAGTACAGTATTAATCTCCATTTAATCATCTATACAATGGTATATAAATTAAGTAGGTTCTGTATACTAGCAGGAGTGTAACAATAAAAACAGTTGCAGAAATGGGGCAAAAAACATTTTTCGATCGTAGAGCACACTCTAAGGCTGCCTGTCCACTGAAGCGGAGAGGAGAAAAGAGGAGCGGAGATGTGCCAATATTAACCAATAGAATCTTGACTCAGGATCACTGATCTAAACTCAGGGGCGGAGTCAAGATTCTATTGGTTAATATTGGCACATCTCCGCTCCTCTTTTCTCCTCTCCGCTCCAGTGGACAGGCAGCCTAATGCTTCGAATTATGAGTCGTGCAAAAAATACTGTCATCATCATCATCATCAGCCTATTAATGTTCCCACTGCTGGGACACAGGCCTCCTCTCTGTGAGAGGGAGTGGACCGTAATCCACCACGCGGGCCCAGTGCGGGTTGGTGGATGTCACATGTCTTCGAATTTTAGGTTCTAAGACATGCCGGTTTCCTCACGATGTTTTCCTTCACCGTTTTGAGAGCAGTGGTGATGAAATTATTTACACAAAGTAAAGCGCCTGCTTGGGATCGAACCCACGACCCACAACTCGTAAGTCGGGCCGTTACCACTGGGCCACCACTGCTCTCTATTAAAAATTACAGTAGGTACAGTTTTTGCACTGTCGAAGTGTTGGTGTGAATTTTAGTTCATACCAACTAATTTTTCCACACGTATTTAATCAAGTTTAAAAATAGTCAGATTTAGTTGGATACACCAAATTTTTAGGTGAAAAACGTCAAATTCAGAATAGCAAAATTGCCATTTTCACTAAACTAATAACTCAGTGCAATCTTAGTGCTGTTAAACTAAAATATAGTTAGGTTGTGTCACTTTAGTCTATTTCAGAATGGGAAATCTTCGTTTGACAGGACTAAACTACTTTTTGGTGATTTTTAGTCTAGTTTAGAGGCATTTGTGACAAGAGAATCGGCACCATTTTCTGGTTGGGGTAACGCACACGCTCGTTTCGCGGCTCGCGGACAAGTTGTTGCACCGGGCTCCCAAACTCCCAATCAGTTGAGCGCCGCTTTATGACCGAGGGTCACACGCGTCAGAACCAGACGGACGGTACAGCGGTAACCCAGAGTCTGAATTTGTGCCCGCGTGATGGCAATAGGCTTGTCCCCTAACATACCTGGCGAAATGAAGGGTGTGCGAAGCGGTACTAAACCATATCAACTAACCTAGAGCAAGACTAGTATTATACATTTTATAGTAAGGAAGCCACTCATAAAACTACCTTTATTGTATGACTGTCGCATATGAAATGAAATGAAATTGTTTATCCTGTAAATAGGATATTGGAATCACTTTTACACGTCATATTAACATTTATGTTATAAATTAGCTAGATGAGTTCGGCGTTTCCTATCTGACTACTCTGAGAAGAACGGCCGAAACAAACTCAGAGGAATATTATCCATCACGCTCACGTTGGGCACTTGGGCAGTATTCAGGACACCCACATTTCTCCAATTATGTGTGAGTGTCCATGTACCTGCTTTTTTGCTATTAACCGGGTACGAATCTAGACCCCTAGATGTGGGACTGCTACAGACACCTGAAGAAAAATCCCTTCGCCTGACTTAGGAATTGGAACCAGGACCCCACGCTCTACAGTCGCGCTTGTGATTTTTCTCACCGATTAGTCTGTGTCCCCGATAGTCTAGCAGTCACAAGACTCAGTGGCTCGTTAGTCTAGCGACCAGACACCAACGAGGCAGTTTATAGGTAATCATCACGTTAGTACTTTCTGTATGAAAGATGATAAATTCAGTACAACCTGTTACTTTTATATCAAGCAGCTCTTACAGATACACATTAAAACGAATATTATCTACCTATGTCATATGTGTGAGGATGGTTTTGGCACCCGCGGAGCTATCATTCAACAGAACGGAAAGACATATTTACAGTCAACAGTATTGCTGGAACCCGACACCCCGACAAAGAGCCGCCTCCGCCTTCTCTTGTAAAACAATCTTTACACTTTTTTAGAGCCCATAAAAATAGTTAAAAGAAATTGTAGTTTTTGTGTTAATAGACAGTGAAATGTTGCCGAGTGTTGGATGACAGCTTTTGTTCTGTAATGAAGCAGGGACATTTTCAAGAGTCGTTCAAATTTTTTATTACGACTGTGATGCTCTATTTTTGTACTTTGAACATGTTTTGTGCAACATGGAACGACGCACGTTGACTACAACGCAATTAGTCCAAACGAAATTGTTACACAAGAGATTTAGTCACTTTAGATAGTTTCAAATTAATTTGATAAGGTACGTCGTTATGGCCTCTGCAAAATAAAAAAAAATCTTTATACCAGCCTACTACACTTAAACGTAGACGTTTATAGCTTATACCTAATAGATAGGGAGATAGGGACTCAAATCAGTTAACTAATTACGCAACACATTTTCAGAAACGATTCCGACTAATCGTTTCATTTTGACAGTTCAATAATATTCATTGCTTTATTTACGTTGTTGAGCAGATTTTTTTTCGAATTTATGAAGTAGATAATGGATTAGCAATCTGTTTTATTTCAGATTAAGTTAACAACTGTACCTACTTATATAAGTAGGTACTTATGTACGGACCATTCAATATTTTTCCGTCTGTTAAAATTCACATGAAATCCCTAATTGATTGATGCTATACACTGCTCTCAATAATATATACTTACTGGTAATTAGTGACCGATACATAAACACGTGATTTTACTCATCATTATGAACAACTTTTACTATGGAACCAAACCTAAAATGGCAAAAAAAAATCAGGTGTTCCATACATTTTTACGAGTTTTGCAAACATAAATGTAGGGAACAGCTGATTTTTTTTCGCGATTTCAGGTTTGGTCCCTTAGTAAAATTTGTTCATAATAATGAGTAAAGTTATGTGTTTAAGTATCGGTCACTAATTACCCTAATTAAGTCACCCTATATAAAACGGTAGGTACCTACTTTTAAATTGAGGGAAGCAACTATTTAGAGTAGCTTAGAAGCGAGGACTTTGATGCATTGCACCTTGCGTACCAACATACTGGCGGTTCGCGGCTGGCTGACGGATCAAAATAAGATTCCGGACCTTCTGGACTTCTTCGTTACTGGGAACATAAGTCGTAATTACATGCCCGTCGAACCGTGCACGGATCTGTCCTCTGACCTTGTAGACCTTTATTTAAGAAAGTAGGATTACTAACTCTATCTGTATGTATATATTAGGAGTATCTAGGATTATATTATTTGTTAAAAAGCACTCGGGGCGATATACTAAAGCCATAGTAAATAAAAAAATCCTTTCAAGAGATCCAACCCGACTGGCTGTCACAAGATGTAGAAGCACACTAGTTCAGGGGGCCTACCACCACCTCTAAAAGCAGTATTATTTTAATATTACTTTAGTGTGGGAAAGAGATGAAGCTCTACAAGACGTAAAGCACCATCTCTTTCCCCCACTGAAGTAAGATTAAAATAATACTGCTTTTAGTGGTTGTGGTAGGCCCCCTGAACAATTGTTACAATATGTCTGTGAGAATCTATAACCAAATACTCAAATACATCAGACGGCTTCCACTAAACTACTTTAAAAATAAACTTAAGAAATGGCTCTATAATAATGTGTTCTAGGTATTTTAAAGTATTAGGTACAAGCAAAGTTCGAAATATGATCTCACTACAAATATAAATAAATAACGTAATTTTAAGGATTTTAATTTTTTACTTCATGATCTCAATCACAATATAAAGATGGAAGTGTTTTGAATGACCTAGGTAGACAGAAACTTCGGTTTATGTAGTTTTTCTGAAAATAATAATATCTACATCTATCTGCCGATATAAGAAGCTCACCAATGTATTCAATTTTAACTCGCTCCCGCTGTTCCAAAATAAATATTTATCCAGCTAATTCGCATTTAGCATTTCACTGATGAGAAAGGAAACACTCGACAGTGTCGACTCGGTTACTACAATAACAAGCAGCGGAGTGAGTGGTGCGAAGTCGGACGACACCCTGCTCGCTGTCACCGTATACATTTCATTTTAAAATAACCGTTTAGATATCTACACATGCATAACCCAACTTTGTCATGAGAAAATCTACGTAGGTACAATATGTAGGTGTCACTAGGTGTACCTACCTACCTAACACCTCTGCCCATCGCCATCGGAGAAAACAGGCGTAATATTATACATAATACTACTACTACTAGACTACCTAGTCTAGTAGTACCTGCTATGCAAATAACAGTGACGGGAAGTTCATCATATCATCCATATAAACTAAAGCACAGGCCACACCGCCAGCTAGCGGGCGGAGCGGGCGAAGCGAACGAAAGGACTATACAAACTACGAGAAATATTTAGCTCGCGGTGTGAACCGAAGTATGTAAAGAGGTGAAACGATCGCCCGCTCCGCCCGCTAAGCTGGCGGTGTGGCCTGCGCTTAAGTGGGAAAAATACGTACATATTATTGAAGCTAACTCAAAAACTTTCCAACCTAAGTTAATAAAATTTATATGGGACCACTTCGGGAGCATACCCTTTCAAAGAAAAAAACAATTTTCAAAATCGGTCCACAATTGACGGAGAAATCGGTGAACATACATAAAAAAAAAATAAAAAAAAACATACAGAATGTCGAACATAAATAGCCTCCTCCTTTTTGGAAGCCGGTTAAAAATTGAGAAACCCATAGAAAACTTCAACCTAACAAGCTACAAGGCTGCTTCGGTCTCAACAAAGGTGCAAAAGAAGTCGTCCCCACTGTCCCCTTAACTTACCAAGGATAAAATCAATGAGCGCCGTAACCTAAGAAAAGAATGGCATAGAACTCGATTTCCTGGAGACAAAACTGCATTCAACAGATCCTCTGATGAACTAAAAAAGCTCATCAAATCCCTAAACGATACTAACCTTCAAAATGTTCTCTCAAACCTATCGCCTTCTGTAGACAAAAACTACTCGCTCTGGAAAGCCACAAGCAAATTAAAACGCCCGAACAACCAGATACCGCCTCTTAAAAAAAGGACGGGGGCGTGGGCAGAATCTCACTTATTAAAGGCTGCTAGCTTTGCCGAACATCTTAGCACTGTTTTCTTGCCATTTCCGGAGTCTAGGCCAGATCATTCCATGACATGGAAATAAAAGGGTACCTAGAAAGTGCCCAACAGATGTGTCTGCCACTTAAAGCCACGAGCCCTGGAGAAATAATTCTGGAAATAAAACATTTCAAGGAAGGGAAATCCCCAGGATACGATCTTAACGATAGTACACTTCTGAAAAAGCTGCCAATAATATTGCTGGGGTATTATAGCAATAGTTCAGATCTTCAACGCCTGCTTGCGACTATCTCACTTCCCGGGGCAGTGGAAAATTGCACAAGTAGTTATGCTTCTTAAACCCGGTAAACCACCACACGAAGTCGCCTCGTATAGACCAATAAGTCTTTTGTCTACTACAAGAAAACTATTTGAGAAAATACTACTTAAAAGAATGAAAGAAAACCTAAATGGCATAATACCAAATCACCAATTCGGCTTTAGGGAGAACCATGGCAAAATCGAACAAGTCCATCGTATTGTGCATGTTATAGCCAGAGCATTGGAAGAGGAACAATACTGTTCTGCAGTATTGCTAGACATAATTCAAGCCTTCGACTAAGTGTGGCATGAGAGCCTTTTTTATAAAATTTAAAAGTCACTACCACACTCGTTCTTCCCCATATTGAAGTCATACATTGAGAAACGATGTTTTGAAGTTAAACATAAAAACAAACTGTCGGACCTAAATGAAATAAAATCAGGTGTACCACAAGGTAGCATACTAGGGCCAGTACTGTACATTATCTTCACTGCTCACTTGCCTACTACGGGAAAAACTACAGTTGCAACGTACGCAGATGACACAGCCTTACTTGCAACACACACAAATCCCGCTACTGCATCTGAATATCTACAGCTCCATATTAACAAATTCGAGGAAAGCTTAAATTTTGGAGAATCAGAGCAAATCAAAGCAAGTCCACGCATGTAACCTTTACGCTCAGAAGAAATACCTGTCCACCAAAGGTTCTGAACAGTGAAGAGATTCCTTAAAATGACAACGCCAAATACCTGGGTATGCACCTGGACAGAAGGTTAACATGGCGAAAACACATATGTACTAAGAGAAAGCAGCTCGACGCAACGCTAAGAAACATGTATCTACTGGTTAAATAGGACAGCACTCGCAAATGAGCACACAAAGCCAGCTAACAGTCTACAAAGAAATTCTCAAACCAATCTGGACCTACAGTATCCAGCTTTGGGGTACGGCCAGCCAAAGTAATATTGAGATATTGGAAAGGTTTCAGACGAAGGCAAGTACTTCGAGTTATCTTTAACATACTTAACTAACTCAACATACTTTATACAGCAACAAAACAATATACCAAGACTTGAAAATACCCACAGTCAAACAAAAGATAACCCAATACAGCGGCAAATTCCAGAAGAGACTCTCAAAACATCAAAATGAACTTGCTCTCAAACTAAGTGGTGATGGTGGCCTGCAATTTAAGAGATTGAGGAGACATAGCGTCTCAACTCTCCTGCACGCGTAGCATGACCACCGTAGAAACAAGTTTTGTCGACGGAAGAATAGACAAAATGACAGTTAAACAATCACAATCTGTCATTTTGTCTATTCTTCCGTAGACAAAACCCGTTTCTATCTAAAATCACCAAGCTCCAAAACATAAAAAAATAAAAACCCAAAGATATCGGACAAAGAAGTAGCTTATTGTTGTTAATGACAGATTGCTACGAAGCAGAATCAACAAAAAAAAAAAACTTTTGAAATGTCGCGGTTGATAATAAAAATGCTACGTACGGTCGTACCTATATAGGTAGGTACCATCGCGGACACTGGCGGTGGATCAGTTTTCAACCTTAATCCTGAGGGCATAAGGGTGAAAAGGGGTAAACCGGCATTGTCAGCAGTTACACCTACCTAAATATAAAAGTAAAGACACTGAACAGGACGACTATTATAAGTCGCAATGGCAACCGTGGTTCCCCTAAAATATTTGGACAAGGCTTAAGCACTTATTATATTTAAACCATAAACAGGCACTTTTGAATTGTCAAAGGATTCGGTAAGTCAGAAAGATAAACCTAGTTACCGATTCCAAAGCGTAGTAGGTTCCTATGGAGAAGATCGGGCAAGACCCCATGAACACTCTTTTAAATTACATACATAACATTACGCCTTGTCTCCCCGAAGGGTTGGGCAGAGATGTACCTGTAGCAGGTAAACCCACATTTCGCCAGTTATGTTTAAGTCTGTAACGGACGCGAGCCTATTTCCATCTAGCGGAGACAAATCCAGACTCCGGGCTGCTATTGAGAAATTCCAGAAAGAAAAACACTGCCCAACCCGGGAATCGAACGCAGGACCATGAGGTCCTGCGTTCGATTCCCGGGTTGGGCAGTGTTTTTCTTTCTGGAATTTGTGCATGAGCACAGCAATAGCGCTGCGACCACTAGACAGTCCTTTAAAATCACAGACAGTCTTTTAAATTATATTGTTACAAAATAGGTATTAGTAACATCCATAATGTTGAATTTTTATGTGACAAACTCCGGACAAGGTAAACGCAAAAACCAAAAACTTTTCAAATACAAAATAATTAAAATAAGCCGTGGCAGCTAAGATATGACCAACTGACGGCGCTCGTTTACGAACATGGCGCATGGAGCAGCACCATCCAACCAGCCCCAGATTAATGCCTAAGCACACAAGGCACTGGTCTAGGGGCCCAGCCACCCTAGGGGCCCCCCACCCAGCTACCGCGACCAGCTTGTTTGCCTGAGCGCAGGCGGAAATAGGATCATAAGTACGATGAGAAAAAAAAAAACTTCATACAATTATTTCACTAAGTACTTGAATAGTGCAGTTGGGTTAGTCAAAAGTAGTTTCTTCATTTCCTTTATTATTTGCAATTGATATCAATACTAATTCTTAATTACTTTAGTATAGAGCAGTCGTGGCCCAGTGGTAACGGCCCCGACTTACGAGTTGTAGGTCGTGGGTTCGAACCCAAGCAGGCGCTTTACTTTGTGTAAATAATTTCATCACCACTGCTCTCAAAACGGTGAAGGAAAACATCGTGAGGAAACCGGCATGTCTTAGAACCAAAAAATTCGAAGACATGTGACATCTACCAACCCAGACTGGGCCCGCGTGGTAGATTACAGCCCACTCCCTCTCACAGAGAGGAGCCCTGTGTCCCAGCAGTGGGAACATTAATAGGCTGATGATGATGAATAGATAACTCCAATCTAATGTCTTTGTCACTGCAAAAATCTCATTGCTCCGCTGCGTTGTGAGTACTCGTAAAAGACGAACAGACAAAACAAACACACTTTCGCATTTATAATACTCGTATTATATAGGATGGATTTTTGTCGTGTTAAGGACAGTCTGCTAAGACTCCTTAACTACTTGAAAAATTTTGATGGGCGTTCAGAGATTTTCAAAAAAAAATTACTTACTGTCGGCAGTTTTCACAAAAACTCTTTTTGATGACAATCGATTCTATTTCTTATAAGGATCAAAAGTCTCAGTTCGCTGTCCGTTCAGAGTAAAGATTTTTCTGTGAACTATAAAACTGTATATAATTTATTTTTATTGGTTGCTATTGGTTTTCGGGTACCAACATCCATACATTTTTGCCCATCCTCCTTTTCAAATTGGCTTCGGTATGGGGGGGCCTCAAATTTCGAAGGGAACAAGGGCTTATTAGAAGACTAGCTTTTTCCCGCGGCTTCGCTCGCGTGGATGTCGGAAAACCAAGGAAACGGACTACCGGTATAAAAAGTATTCTTTGTCCAGGTTATAAACTATCTGTCGCCTAATACAAATCCTATTAGTAGCATAACGTAATGATTGTACTTTTTGTCAGGTTACTGTTCAGAAATAGTGCACGATGTCTAATGATAGAAATTGATGAATTGATAGAAATTGAGAGAAGAATTGTAGAGGAGCTTGAAACAGAAATTGTGCACGTGTCATGAACAGAATACCGTCTTGAACTTCGATTGTAGCGTCACCTATCGGGCCCAATTGTGAATAGCAAATTCCAAAAAATAGATGTCGTTGCGTGTATCTTGATATAGGTCAGTGCTATGCAAATAAAATATTTCAACCCTTTTCACCCCGGTAGGAGTTGTTTCCGAAAAATATTGATACACGTTATTCTTTGTTTTCGGTTTTAAGTATAAATACTGAGTTTCGAGTAAATCGGACCTCGCATAAAAAATCTTTCATACAAACTTTGACACCCCCAATCCCCATTTATTACTAAGATAAGTATTCGTACGAAGTACTCTCTATCGGCTTTAGCACCCTCAAAAACTACGAAAGCGACACCCATGACGAAAAATGAGAAATTTGTCGCAGCCGCCATCTTGGATTTACATTTTGACCTCACTATCGGCTTTAGCACTATCTAAAACTACGAAAACGACACCCATGACGAAAAATTAGTAAATCGCAGCCGTCATTAAAATATTTTAACCCTTTTCACCCCGTTAGGGATTGTTTTCAAAAAACCTTGATACGCATTATTCTTTATTTTAGATTTTAAGTATAAATACTGAGTTTCGAGTTATTCGGACCTTGCGTAAAAATTTTTTCATACAAACTTTGACACCCCCCAATCCCCGTTTAGAAGGTAGCTTAGAAAAACAAAAAATGACAAACTTTATGATTTACTTAGATAAGTATTCGTGCCAAGTTTCAAGTCTATTAACTCAAGGAATAAGATTTTGCATACAACCGAAATCCCCCCTTTTCACCCCCTTAAAAGTCGAATTTTCAAAAACCCCTTCTTAGTGCTCCCCTACATTATTAAAGGAAGCTGTGTGGAAAATTTCACGTTCCTAGTCCCAGTAGTTTCGGCTGTGCGTTGATATGTCAGTCAGTTTCTTCTTTTATATATATAGATGATAACTCACCATAGATCGATTGCTGCACTGGGAATGACCTGGACATCTGCATGCATCGCAAGCGGGCTCGATAGGCGCGCTTGCGGGCTGCCAGCGCCGCCGCTTCGCCGTCCCGTGCGTCTGTCCCGCCTGCACCCTGCTGTCGGCGTAGTGCTACCTTTGAACAATAATAATAATGATATTATCCTTCCGACCATAGATATCCGCTCCCGACCGAGTTTCGGCCACGGCGGCCAATCTCAACGGAGATTAGCCAAGTACGCAGGAGATATAATATAAAATCTCCTACGTAGTTTGAACAATACAGAAATCGTGGATAATAATATAATACATCATCAAATCTGTATTCCTAAAAATACGCAAAGGAATAGGTACACCTAATAGTCATTTATGTCACCCTCGTTCGTATGAGTTAATGACCCATATATTAGCGGGTGAGCCAATTGGCATCAACCGGGCACAAATCGAGACTCCAGGCTGCTTAATTATCATTATTGTAAAACTGAGAAATTTTATTTTAATAATTTAATGCTTTGTTTCTCCCTAGAGGTAGAACCCACACTCAGCAGTCGAGCTCGCGGCCTCTTGACAAACGAGGCAGTTGAATTAAAAAGACATTACAAGCTTACATTATGTTAGATACAATTCTGACAGCTTGGTTAACAGACCAGCAGATGAGCTTAATGCTAGCTATATAGTTTCATAGCAGATGATTCTAACTCTGGTTAACAGCTGTTATAAATCTTATCATTGAATTTTTGTAATTGAAACTACCCGCAAAAATATTGTAGGTAGGTAATGTTGGGATTAGTGATCTATTCAAAAATCCGCGTAGTTACAGCAGCGATGCACCTGGATACTGATTTCAGATGTGTAAAATTTGCATAGCATAATTTATCATCCTACAACATTCCCACTGCTGGGACACAGACCTTCTCTCTGTGAGAGGGAGTGGGCCATAATTGACCACGCGGGTGCGGGTTGGTGAATTTCACATGTCTTTGCATTTATTGGTTCTAGGACATGCCGGTTTCCTCATAATGTTTTCTTTCATTGTTTTGTGAGCTGCTGTGATGAAATTAATGACACAAAGTAAAGTGCCTGCCCAAGCAACACGTAGGTCGGTTACCACTGGGCCATTCTGCTCTCAACAAAATTTAATTCTTCGTAACAAAATCTTGCAAGTAATTTGAATTATCAAAGCTTATGGTAAACACAAGAATCACTGATCTGGTTCCATTCCGCGGTCCAACGAAATCAAATAAAGTTGGTACGGTACCTGTGCAGCCATAACGCGTTGTCGCTCGAGCACCAGCAGACAGCCAGGGCAGCGACAGTCCCGCCAGCGACACAGTCTCTTGTGCCCCTTCAGGCAGGAGATGACCCCGTGGTTGCGGCAGCGGGCGCACTTTGGGGTCCGCAGCGCCTTCCGACTGCTGCCCGTGCCTTCACTCTCACCCACACCCTCGTTTTGCATTTTGT
This sequence comes from Conistra vaccinii, assembly GCA_948150665.1. Classification (NCBI taxonomy): domain Eukaryota; kingdom Metazoa; phylum Arthropoda; class Insecta; order Lepidoptera; family Noctuidae; genus Conistra; species Conistra vaccinii. Next base: position 8,059,541 of record OX411316.1, read on the forward strand.
TCTCACCCCAAATAATTTAAAAGTGAATCACTATGTCAACCACCAACTAATTCATGTCTCGAACCGATCCCACGGATTACTAAATTATTAATGAGGCGCGACAGCGAGTCATGTTGACGCTGAAATATCGTTTCAGAGATTGACGGCTGTAAAGTGGGCTTCAAGTTTAAAAAGTTCAGTGGCAGCCGTCGCCCCGCCCAGAGCGCTTCTCTATTGGCGGAGACTACGTGTGGGCGGGCGGCACGACACCAAACGTTCTTGTATTTATTGTAAAACAGTTTTATTTTTCGTAGCAAAATGATACATTAATCGCTTGTTGGGTCATATTTAAGTGTTTGTAGTGCGTATTTTTAACGTTTTCAAAGACACATTATCATAACGAAAACTGTAAAAAGGCAATAACTTTGTTGTTTTCATTTATTATTGCTCCCCTATGAAAGCTTTCTATATTTTCGAAAATAGATATAGATAGGTACATATAGAATAGAGGTATTTAGTTAAAAATTTATTGACATAATTCAATAGAAATATTGGTTTTAACTAGGTACCTGGGTAGGTATATGTCTGGAAAAGTGTGAACTCTGAATCATTTATCAGTAAAAATTAAAGTTATCAGTTAAAGTTAATTGATTGATATTTACTTCGGCCTACCGAAGTACCTAACTATACCAAACTACAAATACAATAGCCTACTATTATATGTAATATCGAAAATTTCAGCTAAAGACGTTTGATGAGCTTGAACCAATAAATAGGAAAATAACTGAAATCCTAAAGTAAACAAAAGATCTGAAACACGTAACAATTTAAATAGTAACGTGAAAATGATATTCAATCTCGAGCGGCGATTGCCAATTAGCTCTCGTATTTCAATTGTCCATGTCCACGCTCCGGCTTCGGTTACCTACTGTGACTCTATCTTCATATTGATTGATTTTGACTAAAAGGTAAGTACCTATAGGTCATTTATTACTTGTATGGAAACGACATAGGGTAGGTAGGTAGCGCAAGGTAGGGTAGGTATGTAGGGCAGGGAACATAGGTAGTTGCGCCCGTAGATAAGTACTCAGTGCTACCCATGCGAAGCCAGGGCGGGCAACTAGTTACCTTATTAAGACCATCAACCGCCATGAATATCCATATTTTCTTCCCGACTACGGCGAAACAAAAATTATGGTTATCATTTTTCACTAGTATGTAGTATTAAGGTGCCAAAATCGTTCTGAATTTTGACAACCGTTATATGTGCCCGTTCACCGCTTTATTACAGGAAACCAAAACTTAAACGATAATATTGGATGTATTTGTGATCAGTCTAATTGTAAAAGCCAAAATCTGCTTAGGTAGACAGACATCATGTAGGTATGGTAGGTTCATTTGTAAAGTAGGGCGATTCTGGAACTTCCTTTATCACTGATATAAATCATAGCCTAGCTGTAGGTGCAGATACTTGATCCTCAAATATCCTATAGGATATCTACAAAATTGACTTGTCTATATCGAAAGATTTTTACGAGTATAATATTATTAACAACAAGTATCTACCTACTACCAGCTTTAATACAGTTATTTTAATGAAGTATTAAGATAATAATAGCAGCACACAAAGTATCTCTGTTAGCCGTAATCGTGGGTTACTTCGGAGCATAAAGCGGTCTTTAGTGGCGGTGCAAAACAAACGCATGTCTGTGTGACTGTACCAGCTACCGACACGCGTGCATTCGATTCATTAGGCGGCTCACTGGGTTTGATTGTACAATATACAGTGTTAACAAACCAGTGCGTCTTTTTGTTGTTATTATAACTTTAGGGGGCTTATTTATAAACGTTGCTTAAAGTTAAGTAATGATTAGCGACTGTTTATCAATACATTTTTGACGTTTGAATGTCACTTAACTTTAAGCAACGTTTATATACTCGTATAAACCCCCAAATGTGTTATGGCGCGTGCAGACCTGCCCGTTAATCGATGTTTATACCTAAATAGTTAAATAGTGTGCCTAAATAATTAAATTAAGTAATAGTAACTTAATAGTTAAAAACTTTTTATAAAAAAAGAACAACCGACACTACAAAGTCAAAAATAACTTTAATTTCGGAAGTCGGTGTATTTGGTTTTGAACTTTCGTTTTTTGCCACCGACTTCCGAAATTAAAGTTATTTTTGACTTTGTAGTGTCTTTTTTGGAAGTCGGTTGTTCTTTTTTTATAAAAAGTTTTTATTTTGCACTTTTTAGTTGTGGTACCTACCCCATACAATTCAAATACCACTAACCTGCTATGTAAATAACAGTGATTGGAAGTTATCATCATATCATCTATATAAACTAAGTGGGAAAAATACGTATTATTGAAGCTAACTCAAAAACTATCCAAGTAAAGTTAATACAATTTATATGGGACCACCTCGGAAGCATACCCTTTCACACAAAAAAACAATTTTTAAAATCGGTCCACAATTGACGGAGAAATCGCGTAACAAACATACAAAAAAAAAAAAAAAAAAAAACGTACAGACGAATTGAGAACCTCCTCCTTTTGGAAGTCGGTTAAAAAGCGGCCAAGTGCAAGTCGGACTCGCCCATGAAGGGTTCCGTAGCAGCAAGAACATAATATAAAAGTTCTTGTAGTTCGTTAAAGGTAAATTGCGGTTTACGATTTATGACGTATTAAAAAAAAACTACTTACTAGATCTCATGTACATCATATATTTTTTTTAGTTTTATCATTCTCTTATTTTAGAAGTTACAGAATTACACACACATTTTACCACTGAAGTGTCTCTCGCGCAAACTATTCAGTTTAGAAAAAAATGATATTAGAAACCTCAATATAATTTTTGAAGACCTATACATCGATACCCCACACGTATGGGTTTGATGAAAATAAAATTTGGAGTTTCAGTTCTAAGTATGGGAAACCACCAAAAAATTTTTTTTTTCTATTTTTGTGTGAAGATCTTAATGCGGTTCACAGAATACATCTACTTACCAAGTTTCAACAGTATAGTCCTTATAGTTTCGGAAAAAAGTGGCTGTGACCTACGGACGGACGGACAGACAGACATGACGAATCTATAAGGGTTCCGTTTTTTGCCATTTGGCTACGGAACCCTAAAATGTGTGTTATAGGGATTAGATACAGTCACACTATTTAATTATTTAGTCAATTTAGATTGGAATTGTATTTATGTAAAGATTCTGCATATCTACTTATACAAGGTGGTCCAAATAGAGACGTCATAAAAAATATTTGTTCCTCATGCCCAGGGGTGGGGTATCCGAAAATACCCCATGATCCACGATTCTTAATAGATTTCGAGTTATAATGATTTACCGCTTATAAATCTATCTTTATCTATGATTACACTGCTTTTTCACATAATGTAATTTAATTGCAATTTTCATTGTTATGGAATATTCTTTCAGACATAAAATAATCATCTTCCTGTATAATTATGTTATTATTTGACATGAAGTTAAAACCATATTTTATGTTAATACAAATATATTTTTATTTTATAAATAACAAAAAAAAAACAGAACATTATTATCAATTCATAGTGAAACCATAGCAATAGAAGACGAAGGAAAGCATATTTTAATTTAATAATAATTTTGTAAAAAAAAAAACAATAGGTACCTCAGTTTATATAAAATAGGTAGGTATACATTATTTTAAAATTTTAATTAATATTAAAACAGTGTTATTATTTAAAATTTTAATAATAACGCTTTTTTACACGTTTAACAATGTAATAGAAATTTTATTGCTCCTTAATAAATTTATCACGAGTTTTATCACGTCGGAAGGCATATTTATAGTAAACTAGCTTTTACCCGCGGCTTCGCCCGCGTGGATGTCGCAAAATATCCCACGGGAACGTTCTACCGGGAATACATACCTAATAGCCAAGGAAAAGATCATTGACTAACTTTCAGCGGACGCAGTGGTAGGCTACTACAGCGCCCGCGTGGTCAACCATAATTATTTTGTTACGCGTAATTTTGAAACTGTGATATCTCTTAAACTATTCATTTAAATGATGTGATGTAAAGGCATATTTTAATCGAAATTGAATGCCCAATTTAAATAACCTATTTAATTGGATAAGGATTAATAAGATACCGGTCAAAATAGCTTCGGAAATAACAATGAAAATTTTATACAATTTTGAAAGATAAAAATGGTTATTGTGGGTCACCCTTAAAAGATAGACATATGCCATCGCGGACTTTTTTGTTGCAATTTTTAAGATATACAATACTCTAGAACATAAATTTGATTTATCTCTCACGACTTACGCAGCGCACGCCAGTAAAGCTCCCAGTCGGCATGATTTTTTCCGACATCTTCAACAATAATCGTCATATTTCAGCCAATTTAAACAAAACCTTAATGAATTATACACTAAAACCTTCCACATGAATCACTCCGTCCAATGGTGAAAACCGTTTGAAAATCCGTTCGGCAGTTTTTGAGTTTATCGCGTTCAGACAGACAGACAGACAGACAGACGCGGCGGGCGACTTTGTTTTATAATATGTAAGGATTATAAAAGTAGTATGACAAGTTAGCTAAACTTATATAAACTTGCCTAGCAATTTGACTACTCTATTTTGGCTACCTCGCAACGGTAGGTACCTAATAAAGTAACCTAAGCTTATAAAGATAAAGTGTATAGATAGACTCGCCCGCGTCACATAATAAATTTTATTTCCGGAACTAATACATTTTGAGAAAAGCAGGCATCTAGCCAATCTTCACTAACTATTAAAGCCTTAGTTGACTCCCGAACATTATCAAGTTCAGTCTTTTCTGTAGTGTTGGGCATTACGACGTGAGTGCAGTTAATGGCACTGTCGAGTACAGTGGCCCCGTACATGCGAGCTAATATAGCGGCTATACTCTCCTGGTTCGGTATGTGCACACAGCATGGTCGCAGGAACGAATGTGGGTTGTTTTCGCTGAAGATTTCCTTGTCCAAGTCCAACATCTCTTGCTTCGTGAGGTAAATTGGTACCTGTTTTAATGACATATATCTTTTATTGTATTCTCTATTAAAGGAACTCAATGTTAAGAGCTTCTTTGGCGAAGAAACCTACGGGATCCGGCGGCGAAGACTACCAAGTTGAAAAAAGCGCTTATAAACTATAATTTCGGAAGATAATCAAGAGGAGATTATCGAGACGGTCAGTCGTAGGCCGTAGCTCTCTCGATCTCAATCTACTTTTCGATAAAAACTCTAGACATTTTTGTTCGGTAGCAAAGGTCAATCTTGTTAGGCTGGATGGTAATTTAATGTTAGCAAAAAGATTAAATAATGCTAGTTGCAGTCAACAAAGAGGAAACACTTACGTCAGCCTGCATTTTGTCGAAAAGCTTTCTCAAGGTATCCTCATCAGTGGGCTCAGTGTAGCTGTCTCCAAAGGCGTCGTAGTCCCGGGCGAGCGCCAGGCGCGTGGCGGGCGCCAGCGCCAGCATGTGCAGCGGCGCCAGCGGCGCGGGCGCGGGCGCCGGCGCCAGGCCGCGCAGCCACGCCGTGCTGGCCACGTCGGCGCTGCGGCCGGCCAGCACCGCGCGGACGCGGCTGGTGAGCTTGCCGGCCACGCAACACCACGTGTCCGAACCTTTCGACGAGATAACTTTCGAGTACTTTCTCACACCCTCAGCAAGGTGGGTAGCTGGGTAGTGATGATTTTCGGGGGACAAATGATATTGAATAAAAAGGAGGCATGCAATAGGAGAGGCCTTTATCCAGCAGAAAACTGCCGTAAGCAAAGTGATGTGATTTTCTAACTGTACTGTACAACATATTGCAGACTGAATAAACTGTGAACTACGTCTGTAACAAATCGATATTAATCAGGCCTAATATGAGTAGAAACGTTGAAAAAAAACATAATTACGGAGCAATCACTTCGCTTAGAAGTGTGAAAACCTTCCAACATGTCGACTTGCTGTAATGTTTTCACAGTGCAAGTCGATTAAATTGTTAACCTGCCTGATGACATCGTAATTGATCGCCTATCAAAACGACCTACTCTACTTTCGACTATGGTTTAAGTGTTTAACTTACCAATATTAGCCACCACCTTTCCTCCGTGGGATTCGATAATCTTGCAGAGTTCTGGTCTTTTACAATCGTCATCCTCGGACAGTATATACAGTTTCCTTCCGAGCAAAGCCTTCGAGGTCACCTCGACGTCGTCGCCACTAGAAGTGATCTGAAACTGTTCTGCGACCTGCGGCGCTTGCGTCTTTCGTTTCGCTCGTGGCTTCACTTCCATTATTTGATCTTCATTTATTTGGTTGGTACTCAACTTCACTACTGGGCCTTTGTTCTGGTCAAAAAGGTGGCATTTTATAAGATAGATAAATAAAACATAGTTTAATGCAAAACTAAAAATCAAGAGGAAATCAGTTGGTCCTTCGTTTAATGCAGGTATAGGAAGGTACTTACGGCGCAAAGCTGTTCGAACTCCTGCAGAGTCATGACGTCCTGAACGGGTTTATCGTCTCGTACCTTCGTGACGCGTGGAAACCGCAGTGTGTAGCCCGCGCCGAAGGCCGAGCTACGGATCAACTCCGACGCACGAACCTGTGCGATACAAGATGTGAATACTATTAATATAGTAAATTTTCAAGTCCTATGTTTTTGGGGCGAGACTAGTGACATCAATTGGGTATAAACCCAGCAACACTTTTCCCGACCCGGAAATCGAACCCAGGACTCCATGTTCAGCAGTCGCACTAGTCGCAACCATTAGTCCAACGAGGTAGTCAACTGTTGACAATGTGACGATGGCTAAAATTATCTAAGAAATACTTTACCGTTAAAACCACGGAATGTTCAGGCGGGATCCAGAAGTCTGGTTTTTCCTTGTTAAAGCACAAGTGTGGCGGCGCAGGTGTCCGTTTGTACGGAGTCCAGTGTTGCTCGAGGGCGGCGCACAAAGTCTCTCGCTCGTCGAACGTGAGGCCCGTGGACACGCGCCCTACTGACACCCAGCGCTCCGGCATTTTACCTGACACATAACATAACATCACGCCATGATCCCCCGTAGGGTAAGGCAGAGGTGCACCTATTGTACACCCACGTACCACGTGACACAAGTACAATTATCGTTTGGTACTTCCAGGTAGGTACCCTACTTATAAACTAAAGGCTGGAGATTTATGATTGGAATAACGAAACAATAATTCTTTAATGATTCGGCACTTAGTAATATTCATCATCATCTGCCCAGCCTTTTCCCATATGTTGGGATCGGCTTTCAGTTTAACCAGATACTGCTGAATACCAGTATTCTACATGGAACGACTGGCTATCTGACCTCAACAACCCAGTAACTGGGTAATACGATACCCCTTGGTAAGACTGGTGTCAGACTTTCGGGCTTCTGACGACTCGTAACGACTGTCAAAGATCCACGAATGACAGCCGGGACCAACGGCTTAACGTGCTTTCCGAAGCACGTAGGAGTCTCGGTACCTATGTAAAAATGGTCACCCATTCACTGACCAACCCCGGCAAGCGTAGCTTAACCTGATGAATCGACCTGTGCGGCTATTATTACTTAGCCACGAGCCCGTCAGTAACATTATTAATGTTTTATTATCAATAAGCCGTACGCCCGATGGGATTTCCCATCGACAAAAATTACGAACTTCCATTCAAACTTTCATCCCGTATTTAACCGCCAATCCGTACTAAATGCTTGCTCACCTTCGTTATGAAAGTAACTCTTAACTCGTGTGTGCACAAGCTTCTGGATTATCTGGACAGTAGATGAATTAAACATTTTTAACTTTAATTAAACAAACCGATTTCGACTTTATTTCAATGTTACAAACGTGTAAACGATGTAAACTGTTACTATTTCTTTGGAAAATGAAGGTATATTTGGATGGTAGTTGATAAGATCTACGCACCTGGAACCACGCCATCTGCACACGCTACAAGAAAACTCTTGGCGCGTCCTTGTCTCTTGTTCTCGGCCTCGTCAGCTCCGATGATGACCAGGTCGAGATCGCTCATAGTACCGTCCGTGTACTAAAATGACACAACATTACTAGAATCACTCGAATTAAGTACAACGCTACAAGGTTCTGTTTGCGCGTGGCCAAAATCGGTACTTAACCGCCATCTTGTTCCATCAATACAATTTCTGTGACAATTTTCAAACGTTCACCAACAACGCCCCCCTGTCAATGTCATTCAGACGCCAAAAGACCCTTGTAGCACACAAACCCAATAACCTATTGTAAGTAAAAGGCAGATCGCTAATTCGCTATTGATTAGACAATATAATTCTATCTGTCATTGTGTCACATTCCCTATGACAGATTATTGGGACGTTAAAACATTGGTTTTACCTGGTTTTACCGTAGGGTTTTACTATCTCCAGTATATAAATTGGTGATTGACAGTTATTGGGTTCGGTTGCTAGAGTCGATATTTGAGAGGTGCTACTAAAGCAACTCGATCAGACTTGAGAGCTCGGCCATGGGAATTTCATTTTCCTTTATAGACAAATTTTATAAGACTCTCTATCTATCTTGGGCTAGCCCAAGATAGATAGAGAGTAGTGGAAAGAAGATAGCAAGGGCATTTGCTCTGCAGTGGGACACATAGGCTAAAAATAATAACATGAATCACGCCTGTAATCCCCGAACGGTCAGGCAGAGCTGTACCTATAGACATGTAGATACACCTTCATTTCGCCAGTTATGTTTAAGCCCCATGTAATAGGGGGCGAGCCGATTAGCGAATAACCAATACGGTTTCAGAAATGGAGTTAGTACCGAAGATGCAGTCATGGATTTGTCTAATCACGTGGCTAGGACGCTAGATAGAAAACACAAATGCCTGGGTATTTTCCTTGATCTGTCAAAGGCATTTGACACCGTTTCAGCCCGAGCCCTATTGAGTAAAATGGAATGCATTGGAATACGTGGACACCCATTGAAAATCTTCGAAGACTATCTCAGTAATCGTACCCAAATAGTGAAAATCGGCCCACATGAAAGTGATGAGCTTCCAATCACATACGGCGTTCCGCAAGGCAGCATTCTGGGGCCTACACTCTTTCTCATTTATATAAATGACCTCTGCAAACTGCCTCTCGACAATTGCAAGATATACAACATGTAACGTAATTAACGCACACCCTCAAACACCCCAATTAGAATATTATGTTATAATCATAATACATACACTGAATTTTTAATTTAACATGTATATGCATTGTTATTTACTAAATTAGTTATACCAATTCTTGGAGAACTTTGTAGTCATACTATTACGCACGCAACGCACACAGTCGCACAAGCAGTTATCGCGCCGCTCGACTCGACACAACATAACGAAACTACGGAAAAAGCCGACAAAACACGATTGTTTACGTTGACGAAATATTATGAAAAATTTAATTATTTTTGGGATAAAAAATTACCTATATTAAAAATTATATAAATCGATTCAGTAAACGATTCTGAACAAACTATTTTCAGGATGTGCGTTAATTAAGTTACATGTTGTATACGTACGCAGATGACACTGCCCTTGTTGTAGATGGTTATGACTGGCCTCAGACTTACCAAAACGCCGAGGCTGCACTGTCTACCGTAATGAAATGTTTGGCCGATAACTTGCTCACTTTAAATGTTGATAAGACGGTATACGTTCCCTTTGCTATTCGGTCAAATCTGTGTCCCTCAAATTCCCTTACCCTAAAAGCACACGTTTGCGGTTCCTCAACGCAGTGTAGTTGCCTCTTCGTCGCCAAATCCTCTTGTGTAAGATATCTAGGAGTACTCATTGATCAGCATCTCAACTGGCATCCACATATAGTCAAAGTCACGTCCCGCATACGTAAGCTAATATACGTTTTCAAGAAGCTACGAAACTCTGCTGATTACGAAACGCTAAAATTAGTATATTTTGCTCTATGCCGGTCTGTCCTAACGTACTGCCTGCCCGTTTGGGGTGGTGCCACCCAAAATGTATTTATTCGCCTTGAGAGAGCCCAGAGAGCTGTTCTTAAGGTAATGCTCGCTCTTCCGCGTAGATATCCCACTGTAAAGCTCTATTCCGATTGCAAAGTTCTCACAGTCAGGCAACTTTATGTGCTCCTGTCAACCCTACGCAAACACTCTGCCCGCCCTTCAAAGGAACCGACTGGCAGACTTAAGCATAATGTTTTTCCACACGAACGCCATAGAACTGCCTTTGCCAAACGCCAATTCTACGTTAATAGCATTAACTTGTACAACTTCCTAAATAAAAAGATAAAAATTTATTCGTGCCCTAAATATCAATGTAAAAATCTACTTAGAGATTACCTCCAAACACTAAGTTATGACAACACTGAGGATCTTCTGCTGGGTAATTTACAGTGATTATGAACTATACATACAAATCTAAATCTAAACATAAACGGATGTGTACTCGTTACACCAATTCTTTATCACTACACACACTCACTACATGCACACACACACACACACACACACATTTCACACTCACTCACTACACATACACTCAAACCCTACATTTATTCACCTCACCGCACAGTTAAACGTTTTACATTTTGTGTTTCTTTTCCGACATAAATTATAAATCTTGTTTTCTTTTACACCATTTGCTTATTGTTGAAACGTCCTCATTTTGTATAATATGGCTTTGATGTTGTTGCGGAGAATCACTGACTCCTAAGACACAGGCACATACACCTAGTTTAGGAGTCAGAGTATTAAAATTATTGTGACCTAGTTATAAGCCTTTTATGCTCTTAGTCCTTGGATTTTGTAATGTTATGGCTTTTGGTGAAATAAAGAATTTATTTATTATTATTTATTATTTATTGTCATCAACCAGGCACAAATCCGAACTCCAGGCTGCTACTGAGAAATTTCAGATGGAAAAACACTTTGCCCGACTCGGGAATCGAAACAAAGACCTCATGCTGAGCAATAGCGGCTACTAGACCAACGAGACAGTTTAAAAAGGCAGCAAAAAATTAATATAAATAAAAATGATCGCACAATACTTAGTGCTATATTACCTCAGGCTTAATTTTGTACCATCCAGCGTTGCGGCGGTTGGGAATGTAGTAGGACTCCACATCTTTGACCACTATGCCTTCGTCTTGGTCCTCGATGGCCTTGTTCAAAGCCTCCAGTATTTCAGGATAAATCGACCTTTGTGAAACCGGTCCAAAAAAATAAAAAAAATTTAGTTAGCAGATCTTTTGAAGTGAAAACTTCTTTAGGCGCGTTGAGCACTTTGTGGGTGAACAAAAAACATGGAACTCGCGTCATCGTCACCGAACGCTTTCCTTGAGCTATATGTATACTGTGTATATATAGCTCATATGTGTACTTTTGGGTGAACAAAAAGCGTGAAACTCGCGTCATCGCTGAGAGGCAAATAGCAAACAAAATTCAGAGAGTATCTAAAAGCGAAAAACTCTCGTGAGGCCTGCATGACCTAGAAATGGAACAGTTATACGTAAAGGCTTAACTTAGTCTTCAAGTTATAGTTGTTATTTACGACCGCGCATCTATCATTGCAATTTTGTACCTTACTACTTACATTGACATAAGAATTACATGACTTGCGGTTGTGAATTGCAACATTTTCACCAAATACATAGGATGTAGTTATTTACGGTACCTCTGTGCCACTATCTGCCGTGAACTATGCTGTATAACTCCGGGCGTGTTCTCGAATACTTTATCTAAGATACGAAGTCTTTCGCCGAGGGGCAGCCCCCCCTTCTCTGGAGGGCCCACGAGAGTTCTACCGTTGAAGTAGAGAATGTCAAAAGCACAGAAACAAGGTCGAAACTTTGAATTATCTGTAATCTTTTTAACGTCGAATGCCATTCCTGTAATAAGACATGGCTGTTAAACTATATTATCCAACTCCATAAATATTGACTATGGAAACTCTAGAAACGCTATAAGTGCCTTTTCATTCGTTTTCATACGTCCCAGTTGCCCGATAGCCGGCAACCGACTACCGGCAGCTTTATTAATAACTTTAACAGAATTTAAATGTCCACACAACAATTTTTTGTTCGATAGAAAGATAGAAACAGGAGGATTACAAAGACACCCCCCCCCCCCAACCAAATAATTAAAAAATCATTAGGTATACTTACTTAATATAAATATATGACAAAAAAAAAATTAAGAACTAGACTTACCTATTCCTAACAACGAATCTTTCTCTTTGTAACAGTTGGTACAGCTGTCATACCATGATGAAATCGATATCGAATCATAAATCACAGTCGTATATATCAATTTTCAAAACGTACCTTTTGACCCAAAACATTGGTATTGTTTATGCCAGCCCATCATCTCGCCATCTAGAATAAAGCTGGTGACATCCGATGAGAAGCAATTCTTCAAGTGAGGCGTCAGCAACCCAGAATCATAAGTACTTCCATAGTTCTTAGTAAAGGAAAAACCTCTTCTTGAAAAATATTCATATTTTCCATTCTCCATGTGCATCTGTTGTAGGATATAGACTTTATGATAGATGATTGTTTCATTTTAACCATATCACATATTTACATCATGATATCAAGATAGCAGGAGGTATAGATAAGAGTTGTTTATATGCAGTACAGTCACGAGCACTAATATGTATACAAAATACAATAGACGATGTATATTTAGTAACTTAATCCGCTTAACCGTTCCTAAAGAGTCAGAGAACCCTGTAAGAAATCGACACGTGTTTCGCCTCTCAACGAGGCATCCTCAGGATGACGATTGACTTGTTGCGAACTCGGACACGAAGAGTTACCACGACAAGAGCCGAACGCAAAATCTTTGCGTTTAACTTTGCGTTCGGCTCTTGTCGTGGCAACACTTTGTGTTTTTCCTTCGCGGATTTCCGCAAGGTCACGCCTGAGTCAATTAACTAATGTGTATACACTTAGCAACTTTTAAAACTGATTTTCTCCTACTGTGTTTTATGATTGTAATTTTGAAACCATTTACCATTATGAAATTGGTCTTATCTCAAAGTTGCAGTCAATATTCCACGAGAAAATCGCTTTTGGATTTAGGTAAGTAGATACATATTAGCGCTCGTGACTGTACACCCACAATACACACACCGGAAGCCTATTGTCATCAACCGGGCACAAATCCAGACTGCATTCTGTTCCCGATTCTTCAATGCCTTAATGGAAATCCCAATAACTCTTTGCCCGAGCTGACCCAGGAATCTCGCCTAGGAATCGAACCTAGTCGCGTATCACACTACAGTCAAAGTAAAATATTAATCCATATACAGTACGCCTCTAGCACATGATAGCTAATAACAAAACAAAGAAATAAAGCATTTCATAGCACACGAACCGAGAAATGCTAAAAGTCTACTCGTAAAAGCTTTTCAGCTGTCTTAATTCACTTGCAATCTACTGTCAATAAAATTGCGTGCTTATTAAATTACCTAGCGTTTGAATAGGCACTTGTTTAAGTACCAGACAATAATGATTGGTATATTATTATTACACACTGGCTTTTGCCCGCGACATCGTCGCGTGAAATTTCAGCTCCCGACCCACCGCGTCGCATCCCATGAATCCCATCGCATCGCCCGCCCGCGCTATTATTTCGTTTTCGCTTAGCGTTCTTTCTGACTTTTTCCTTTTTGCTCGGCTCCAAAGGGTTGTAGCGTGATAACATTGCCTTAACCTTCCTCAAGAATTGGGCTACCTAATACAAAATATTTTTTTTCAAATCCGACAGGTAGTTCCGGAGATTACCCCCTACCCTACATACAAACCAAATTTCACCTCTTTATAGTTAGTATAGACACAGATAATATAGTACTACGTTATAGATATAGATAAGTAACTGTAACATACAGGGAGATCTTTCTTTAAAATATTATTGTGATGTTTATTGTCTTGATCAAATGTATGTTTCGGAATTCGGTCTCTAACAGAATTCTCATGAACCACAAACTTGAAAACTTTTACTCATCATCATCGGTATTGAACATTCAACGTTAGGAGAAACACCTTGACACTCGCCGTTCGAGCAATCTCAAAAAATGCATGTGAAGAAAACTGTAAACAAATCATTATTTGCAATAGGAATGGCCACTGTAAATTAATTAAATTAGGTTAGGATTTATTAAACACTGTAAATGAAAAGGTAAATTCGACCAAAAATCGACTAACCTGGAATCTTTCACCATCAAACTTGTTCTCTATCTGATATGTCTTGTCGATGGAAAGTTGTCGTACTATATGTTTGACGTCGAGTCGTTCGGAAAGCATCGGGCTTATAGCAAGGAACATCTGTATTCCTAGCTCCAAAGGGCGAGCGTCACCGTCGCCTAACTCTTCACACACCTAAGTAAAAGAAGTTGCTTTGGTACTCTTTGACACTGTAAGTTATGTGGAAAGTTACTTTCTTGTGATGTGGGCGAAAAGGGTCCGCGCAGACCGAGAGCACCGAAAATCAGAGAATTTTCTGATGACATTGAATAATAAACTTTGGTAACAGAGAAATACAGCTCAAAGTTGTATGAAAATTAACTCAGAAATCAAACGGTTGTCGGGCGTCCTCGGGTATCCTTTTCGTCAATGCATTGGTTTTGCCAGCAAAATCCTGTGCTATACTCAGGGTGGGCCTTTCCGCCCAATAACTCAAAACCTAGGTAGTTAATGCTTACCTTGGATAATAGACCACATGTTTCAAAATACTCGGGAGCATCAGGATGAAACAGCCCCAAAATGCGAGTGCTTCCCATTTCCAGTTTGAGATCTTTCAAGATCAATCTCAGAAACCACTTCAGTTGCTCTGCGGTCACTTTGTTTATAACGTGACTAAACATGTCGTCGAGTACCGCTGAAAATATGAGTAGTACATTAATACATATTTTAATGAATGTCCTTCGTGCTCGTAATCTTCGAAGGGCAGGCAGGTTACATTACAAGGGTGTAATTCAAATAACTGAAAACTTCTAATCTAAGGGAACTCTTCTTATTGTACTCATCATCCTTTTTTTTGGGTGGGGAAATCATCAAATGACTTCTCCCGCTCTGGGCGGAGCGGAAGGGCGTGTCAGACTCTTGCTGACTAAAACCCACTCGTGTTCCTTCCCTTGCCTGTTTGTTGCCGGGGGCCACGGTCTCCCCTTAGGACTTCCCGCACCCCGGCGGCAGGCATCAGCCTTAGCGGACGCCGTCAATTTTGCTGACATATCTTTGAAGCGCGCTTGAACACGACGCGCCGTCGACCCGGGCCTGGTCCTTATCGGACGGCGAGCTGCCCATTGCTCTCCATCCGCAAGCTCGCGTCTACGGTGGCATTGGCGGATACAGGGGGGGGGGGGGCAAGGGGGCTATGGCCCCCCCCAAACGACCGACGAATTCTATACATTCGATTTAATTCAGGTGCACTTACTTTTATACAGCATAATCATAGGTAGGCATTATAACACAGACAACATATAAGTAATAAAATAAAAGCTTTATTAGGGTTTCGTACCAAAATGGAAAAAGGAACCTTTATGGTGCGACTCAGTCTGTCTGTCACAGCTGGATATCTCAAGAACTACTAATGGTATCAATTTGGAATAGTTTAAGATGACGTTTGCCCAATTATTTTGCAAATAAGAAAAAAATTAAAATATATTGTATATATGTGGGGT